>CM062253.1:17314054-18564054 GCA_031216405.1 Syzygium malaccense
CTGCAACCGCCGCGAGCCGCCCGACGGCCTGTCCTCTATCGCTCGGCCACCCGTGAAGCCACCGTGCCGCCTCCGGCTACCGCGAGACCAGTTCCCCCTGTCTCTCTCCTCCCTGGCCTCTCCCCTGTTTCGGTTCCGACGAGCCCAGCCATCCCCATCGTTGCTACCGCCGGCCAGCTCGCCCGTCGCCGGCTCGTCCGACCAGCCGCCACCGGTCCGCACCCCCTCAGCCTCCATCTCCCTCTCCCTCTCGCCGTATCTCTCTCTCCCGCTCCCCCTCTCTTTCTCGGCCGCTCAAAGGCCTCGCCGAAGCCGCCGCTCGCCGTTACTGTTCCAGCGCGGATCCACCGCTGCCCAACCATCCTCGTCACTTGCTCAACCCTATTTGGAGCCTAGGAATCAAAGTGAGTACAACCCTAAACCCTAATTAGGCTAATTTACATTTCTAAATGGGTTTTAAGGGTTAATTAGGGTAATTTAGGGGTTAACGTGCGAAGGACATTGGGGGCTGATATTGTGGCTGATTTGGTGGTTTAGCGGGATCATTTTAATGAGGCTTAGCGGCTTGGAATGTGCTGTGTGATGGCTGGAAGTATTGGATTGAATTGGCCCGAGTTCGAGTCAAGTTCGGGTTCAATTGTGGGTTATAGAGCGCGCCTAGTTTGGTCATCGTGGTGGGTAATTATGTGGTGAATTTGGGAGTTTAGGGTGATGATTTGAATGTGATATGATGGCCTAGAATGGGCTGATCGGTGGCTGTTTATTGTGGATTCGATTCGGGCCATTATGTGGATTAAATGGGCGCAATGCGTGGGCTGCGAGTTAGGCTGGAAATGTGGTGATTATGAGAGCCTAATGTGATGATTTAAATATGACTTGATAGTCTAGAGTGGACTGATGATCGGCTGTTCATTGGGGAAATTAATTTAGGCGATTATGTGCATTAAAATGGGTGCAATTCTGTGAGCCGTGTAGTGGCTGATGCTGTGGCTAATTTGGTGGTTTAGCGTGATCATTTTATCGAGGTTTAGTGGCCTAGGACGTGCTGTGCGATGGCTGGAATTGTTGGATCGAAATTGCCCGAGTTCGGTTAAGTTCGGGTTCAATTGTGGACTATTGTGCGCACCTCGCATTTGTTCTTATGGTGGCTATTTTGGATGATATTTTGGGGAGTCAAATGGAGCGTTTTGAGGATACGTAGTGGCCTAGAGCGACCTGTTGGTGGCTGTCCATATCGGGGTTTAATTGGACAAGGCGCGATCGATTTGGGGTTTAATGGTGAAATTACCGGAAATGTTGGATTAACTTAATTCGTGGCTGAATTGTCCTTAATTGCGATTGATTTTTGTGATGCCATGCTATGTGCCTAGAGTGACTAAGGTTGGAGTAGTTTGGCGAGCTTCGAGTGCGCAAACTCATATTGATCCAATTGTGTGATTTATATGCGTAAATTATGTGCCGAGTTTGTGCCATGACTGGACTGAATGATTTGGTTAATTGGGCTTGTGATTCATTGAATTGAGCATGTTGTGTTGTGAATTGAATGCTCGTTGTGAGATTCGTGAGTGCCCAAGTGTGAACTTTATGGCCATGGTTGTACATCTCGAGCATTGGCATGGCATGTGCATATATGAGTGTGCACGAATGACACGAGTGTTTGATCACCTAAAATGCCCTGATACGTTTTACGGGGGGTTCAGATAACAATTGGTGTTTGTGAATGAGTGATCACATAAAGTCCTGATGCGTTTTACGCGGGGTAGTGAACCCGTCCTTAGGCGTGTTACGCGGGACGATGCCCGAATTACCGGAAGATGACCAACCTGATGCGTGTTACGCGGGTTATGTGTCATGAGCCTGATGTGTTTTACGCGGGCTGGAGATCGATCTCGAAGTGATAGACCTGATGCATTTTACGCGGGTCGGACCTGATGTGTTTTACGCGGGTCGGAGGAGAATTGATAATTGCAAGCGTGCTAGAGTGCAAGCGTACGAAAATGCATTGATGAGGCGTGAGCACGCGTATGAGCACGAGCATAAGCATGACATGCGTAGTGACCAAGGAATGTTGTGTATGTGCCAAGATTGGATTCTGTGTTATTATTGCAAATATAAAGTGCCTAACCTGCAGGGTCAATTAAGTATTGGATTTGGGCCCGAGGGCCTAAGTCATTTATATTCTAGATTGTGCATTATTTGGTGCTTGTCAGGAGGTGCATGTTAGCCTAGTTTAGGTTTAGGGGGCCTACTCACTGAGATTTATTCTCACTGTTGTTGAAATCCCACTTTTTAGACCCCCAGCTTTGAGGATGGCAGGCGTACCGATACGTTTTGGGAGGAGCCCCAGCTAGATATAGCGCTTGACCGCCGAGCCACGTACCCCCTTTTGACGTTGGTGGCTGTTGACCCGTTTTGGCTTTTATATGTTTATTCTGTTGTAATAGACATTGTAAATCCCCGTTATTAGTGCAAGTTGTATTTATGGTATTACTGCTATCCTTGGTCATGTGATTTTAATTTGTACGGGTGTTTGTTTACTTCCGCTTGTGCATTATTCTCTGTTTTGGGTTTCGGGTCGGCGACGCGTTCCGAGATGTCGCACTGAATCGACCTCGGTAGGGTTATCGCATGCCATAGGGTTCGGGGTGTGACATCTCTCGTTGATTTGGTATCAGAGCAAGGTCAGCTCGATCCTAATAAGTCGAAGCCTGGAGTGATAAGGAGCGATAACCTTGGGTAGCTAGTAGGGTGACCTCATGTGCTAAGTGCACCTCCTGACTGTTTGTGTTTTGATTGAGTGCCTATATGAATTGACCTGCAAAGTGCAGGTGCGGCAGGACTCGAGGTAAGTACGTGAATCTCCTTGGTTGAGATGTTGTGTTGTTTGTGTAAGGCCGCATGCTGGTTGCTTGACTGCTGTTGTGTATACTTGCCTAGGACCTTAGACTGATTTAGCTTGGTTTAGGTCTCTAATTCTTGAATGAGATTATAGCGGGTAAGTGAGTGGTGTGACCCTGTGAGTTTGAGCGGTCGAGGTCGAGGTCGAGGTCGAGGTTGAGGTCGAGGTCGTGTAGGTCCGTAAGCTGGAGTTGCCAAGGATCCCAGAGTGGATGGAATTCTGAAGGCACATGAGGAAGTTGGAATTTTAATGGGAATGATGGGAATTATGGTCAAGGGCAAATTAATGCAGTCAGACAGATGCAATAGCTGGTTGAGCAATTTTTCAAAATTGAAACCTCCGCAGTTTGATGGGAAAAGTGACCTCGAGGCTACATCACTTTGGATATAAGGGTTGGAAAAAGGCTTTGAAGTATTGGGGTGCTTTGGTCGATGCTTTCAATGGGAAGTAATTTTCGGAGAGTGCATAAGAACAGAAAAAGACAGAGTTTCTCCTGCTTCGCAAAAAAAAAAATCGAATATCAGTTGATCAGTACGAGGTCAAGTTTGTAAGGCTATCTAAGTACACACCAAGGATGGTCAAGGACCATGTGGATAGGACAAGGAGGTTCTAGGATGGATTGAAATCGGAACTTTGCAATCAGTTAGTACTCTTGAGTCTTAAGGGATTACAATGAGCTGTGTGAGAGGGCTCGATAGGTGAAATGGATATGAGTGAGATGGCTGCTGCTTCTGGATCGCGATATGCGCCGGTTAGGGACAATAGGAACTTGGGAAAAAGGTCTATGACAGAGAATATGAGACTTGTCCCTCCGGTAAGGAAGAACTTTGGAAAGCCGAACTACTACTCCAACGCCGTATGTAGGTCTTGTGGAAAAAGGCATAGAAATAACCATTGCCAAGGTAGAAGTGGAGCATGTTGTGGATGTGGACAGTAAGGTCACCAAGTGAGAAATTGTTGAACCGACAGGTTAGGTCACTGATGCAATCACAGCGATCGCAAGTAGGACATTAAGCGAGAGCTGCCCTAAAGATTAATCAGAATCGACTAAGGACGTAAGGAAAAGTGTATGTTTTGGCTGAGAAGGAAGCGAAGGATGTGCCGTGAAAGTCGATATGCGTTACGAGGTGATATTGGGTGCAATAGGAATGAATTTGAAGTTATCGCTTGAGTGGTCATGAAAGACTTATAATTAATTTTATGGTGAATAGGCGCAATCGGTTTAAGGATTTATTGATTACTGATGATATTCTTGGATTGGTTTGGAAGGATGAGTGTTGCTTAGAAATTTCAGATTTTGTAAAGAACCGATGTGATTCGTTTTTGGGAGACTGTTGGATTGAAATTGGATTGATTGAGCTTGGTCTTTGTGGTATAGAAAGATAATGATTTGGTGGCTAAATAGTCGGTTGAGGAACCAAGGCCAAAGGATATAAACGAGGTGTGTAATCTTCCTGATGTCTTTCCTCAGGGATTGCCGTGATTGCCACCTGAAAGGGAAGTGGAGTTTGTGGTTGAATTAGCCCTAGGGACTGAGCCAATCTCGAAGCCGCCCTATAGGATGTCGTTGTCAGAGTTGAAAGAACTAAAGGTTCAGATGCAGGAACTGCTGGACAAAGGTTTTATCCGACCGAGTGCGTCTCCATGGGGAGCACCGGTATTGTTTGTCAGGAAGAAGGATGGGTCGTTAAGACTGTGTATCGATTACCGTCAGCTGAATCAAGTGACAGTCAAGAATAAGTATCCCCTCCCAAGGATTGACAACCTATTCGATCAGCTGCAAGGAGCCTCGGTATTTTATAAGATTAATCTGAGGACAGGGCGTCACCAGTTAAGAATCCAAAAGGAGGATATTCCAAAGACGGCATTCAGGACGAGGTATGGACATTGTGAATTCACGGTTATGCCGTTTGGACTAACTAACGCTCCTGCGACTTTCATGGATTTAATGAATCAGATATTCAAGGAGTTCTTAGACCAGTTTATCATTGTCTTTATTGATGATATTCTAGTGTATTTAAAGAGTTCCGAGAAACATGAGGTATATTTGGAAAGAGTTCTACGGACGTTAAGAGAGTACGCACTGTATGCTAAGTTTAGCAAGTGCGAATTTTGGCGGAATCGAGTTGCATTTCTCGGGCATATAATTTCCGGATAAGGAATCTTCGTGGACCCGGCAAAGATTGAGGCAGTAATGGATTGGCCGAGACCGACGACAGTTACTGAGGTTCGGAGTTTCTTAGGACTGACAGGGTATTATCGACGATTTGTGGAAGGATTCTCAGCGATAGCCACTCCATTGACGAGGTTGCTTAAGAAGGAAACGAAGTTTCAATGGACGGAAAAGCACAAAGAGAGTTTTTAGGAATTGAATATGAGCCAAAGGCGTTGGATGGAGTTGTTAAAGGACTATAATTGTGATATATTGTATCATCCTGAAAAGGCCAATCGGGTAGCAGATGCCTTGAGCAGGAAATCGAGCATTGCGTATCTAATGGTCAATGAGTGGATTTTATTGGAAGGAGCGTGAGACTCAGAATTTAAGTTCGATGTATGACACCTTTCCAGTCTAATGGCGATGTTAAGGATTGAACCGGAAGTGCAAGCCAAGATTAAGGCGTTGCAGTCTACGGACCCTGAGATTCAGAAGATTTTGGATATGGATGGCACTAAGAGAAAACCGGACTTTCAAGTGTCCGAGGACGGAATTCTTAAGTTTAGAGGACGTTTGTGCGTGCCCGGTGATTTGGAGCTTAAGGAAGAGATTTTTTCGGAGGCTCATAAGAGCAATTATAGTGTCCATCCGGACAGCACGAAGATGTACCAAAACCTTCGACAGCACTATTGGTGGAACGGAATGAAAGCGAATGTGGCCAAGCATGTGGCCAAGTGCTTGACGTGCCAACAAGTGAAGGCACAATATTATAAACCTGGTGGAATGTTGCAGCCGTTGGAAATCCCAGAATGGAAATAGGAGCATATTACGATGGACTTTGTAACGGGATTGCCAAGAAGCCAGAGGGGACACGACTCTATTTGGGTGATAGTGGACAGACCGACCAAGTCAGCGCACTTCCTGGCAGTGCGAAAGGACCTTGAGCTAGAAAGGTTGGCAGAATTGTATGTGCGTTAAATAGTTCGTCTCCATAGAGTACCAGTATCCATCACTTCGGACCGTGACCCCCGGTTTACTGCGAATTTTTGGAAAAGTCTGCAATCAGCCATGGAAACAAAGTTGCAATTTAGTACAGCCTATCATTCTCAAACGAATGGCCAGTTTGAGAGAACTATTTAGATCCTAAAGGATATGCCGAGGACTTGTGTACTAGATTTTCAGCACAAGTGGGAGGAACAGCTGCATTTGGTCAAATTCGCCTACAACAATAGCTACCAGCAGAGTATCAGAATGGCACCATTCAAAGCACTATATGGCAAGGCTTGCAGAACACCGTTGTGTTGGGATGAGGTAGGAGAAAGAAATATAACGGGTCCAGAGTTGATTCAGCAGTCGGTGAAAACAGTAAAGACTATGCGGGAAAGGTTGAGAAGAGCTCTGAGCCGTCAGAAAAGTTACGCGGACCGAAGACGTAGACCATTGGAGTTTCAAGTTGGCGACCATGTATTTCTTAAGGTCTCGCCGATGAGAGGACTATCTCGGTTTGGCAAAAAAGGGAAACTAAGTTCAAGGTATATAGGCCCATTCGAGATTTGGGAAAGGATTGGGACGTTGGACTATCGTCTCGCCTTGCCGCCGAATTTGTCGCAGGTTCATAACGTCTTTCACGTGTCGATGTTAAGGAAATACGAATCGGATCCGACCCACGTGCTGAATCACGAGGTAACAAACGTGGATGACAGGGTGTCGTACGTGGAAAAACCAATTCGGATCGAGGACAAAATAGAAATAGTGTTGTGGAACAAGAAAATTTCGATGGTCAAGGTAATTTGGGAGCACCATGGGACCGAAGGTGCGACGTGGGAAAGTGAAGAATTGATGCGACACAGTACCACCATTTGTTTGAATGGCTGTGTTGGATTGTAAATTTCGAGGACGAAATTTTTGTAAGGGGGAAGAGTTGTGACATTCCGAATTTCGGCCCATTTTTGAGATTTATAAAATTTATAATTTGTCAGTGTACTTATAGTAAAATCTCGCCCGGGAACTGATCACTCTCGATTATTATTTTTAAATTAGAGATTTCACTAGAATCGCACTCAATTGAATTTGGCCGTTATTTAGAACCCAAACTTTGGTTTCAAATTTCTCGGAGTTCCGGAACGAATTTAATTGGACTGTGTCGATATTGTTGTGGCCAGCGTCGAGATTACCAGGAATAGTGCGAAAGTGGATTTTTGACCGGGTGCGAATTTGGACTAGTAGACCTTTCTCGTAGTGTGTTTTGAGTTATTTTATTTTGACCCTTTGTCCTATATTATTATTTGGGGTTTTTCGTGGACCGTTAAATCGTTTTCCGAATTTGAATCGTGACCGTTAGATCGATTTTTTAATTTGAACCGTGTCCGTTGGATCGTGCTCGATAACAAAAATTTACTTTTATTCTCTCTCTTTCTCTCTCTCCTCTCTCCTCTGACATGCCCATGCCGCGCACGTTCTCTCTCTCCTCATTGCGTCTGCCCCTCCCTTTTCTCTCTCTCCTCTGACATGCCCATGCCGCGCACGTTCTCTCTCTCCTCATTGCGTCTGCCCCTCCCTTTTCTCTCTCTCTCTCCCTCTTTCTCTCTCTTTTTCTTTCTCCCTCTCTTTTCCCTCTGGCCGCGCATGTCTTCCCCATGCAAACGTCCATCCCTGCATGTCAGACCCCCCCTTTTTCCCATGCAACCACTCCCTCTCTGTCCCTTTCTTTTCCTCTTTTCTTTCTTTTTCTTTTTCTTCTTACTTCTCCTTCCTTTCTTCCTGCTTGGCCCCGACTGGCTCTGCTTCGTTTCTGTCCTGCTCACTGATCGCCGATCGAGCTCGCCTCCAACCCCGTCGCCGTCGCCCCGACCGAGCCGCGCTGCCGTCTCTTGCCGCGATCGCCCGTCGCCGGCCTGCCCGCGAGGCGCGCAAGCAGCAGCTCGTCGCTGCGACCGCCGCGACCTGGCGCTGCCCAGCCGTCCAACGGCCTGTCCTCTGTTGCTCAGCCACCCGTGAAGCAGCCGTGCCGCCTAAGGCTGCCGCGAGACCAGTTCCCCCTGTCTCTCTCCTCCCTGGCCTCTCCCCTGTTTCGGTTCCGACGAGCCCAGCCATCCCCGTCGTTGCTACCGCCGGCCAGCTCGCCCGTCGTCGGCTCGTCCGGCCAGCCGCCACCGGTCCGCACCCCCTCAGCCTCCATCTCCCTCTCCCTCTCGCCGTATCTCTCTCTCCCGCTCCCCCTCTCCTTCTCGGCCGCTCAAAGGCCTCGCCGGAGCCGCCACTCGCCGTTACTGTTCCGGCACGGATCCACCGCTGCCCAACCGTCCTCGTCACTTGCTCAACCCTATTTGGAGTCTAGGAATCTAAGTGAGTACAACCCTAAATCCTAATTAGGCTAATTTACATTTCTAGATGGGTTTTAAGGGTTAATTAGGGTAATTTAGGGGTTAACGTGCGAAGGACATTGAGGGCTGATATTGTGGCTGATTTAGTGGTTTAGCGGGATCATTTTAATGAGGCTTAGCGGCTTGGAATGTGCTGTGTGATGGCTGGAAGTATTGGATTGAATTGGCTCGAGTTCGGGTCAAGTTCGGGTTCAATTGTGGGTTATAGAGCGCGCCTAGTTTGGTCATCGTGGTGGGTAATTATGTGGTGAATTTGGGAGTTTAGGGTGATGATTTGAATGTGATATGATGGCCTAGAATGGGCTGATCGGTGGCTGTTTATTGTGGATTCGATTCGGGCCATTATGTGGATTAAATGGGCGCAATGCGTGGGCTGCAAGTTATGCTGGAAATGTGGTGATTATGAGAGCCTAATGTGATGATTTAAATATGACTTGATAGTCTAGAGTGGACTGATGATCGGCTGTTCATTGGGGAAATTAATTTAGGCGATTATGTGCATTAAAATGGGTGCAATTGTGTGAGCCGTGTAGTGGCTGATGCTGTGGCTGATTTGGTGGTTTAGCGTGATCATTTTATCGAGGTTTAGTGGCCTAGGACGTGCTGTGCGATGGCTGGAATTGTTGGATCGAAATTGCCCGAGTTCGATTAAGTTCGGGTTCAATTGTGGACTATTGTGCGCGCCTCGCATTTGTTCTTATGGTGGCTGTTTTGGATGATATTTTGGGGAGTCAAATGGAGCGTTTTGAGGATACGTAGTGGCCTAGAGCGACCTGTTGGTGGCTGTCCATATCGGGGTTTAATTGGACAAGGCGCGATCGATTTGGGGTTTAATGGTGAAATTACCGGAAATGTTGGATTAACTTAATTCGTGGCTGAATTGTCCTTAATTGCGATTGATTTTTGTGATGCCATGCTATGTGCCTAGAGTGACTAAGGTTGGAGTAGTTTGGCGAGCTTCGAGTGCGCAAACTCATATTGATCTAATTGTGTGATTCATATGCGTAAATTATGTGCCGAGTTTGTGCCATGACTGGACTGAATGATTTGGTTAATTGGGCATGTAATTCATTGAATTGAGCATATTGTGTTGTGAATTGAATACTCGTTGTGAGATTCGTGAGTGCCCAAGTGTGAACTTTATGGCCATGGGTGTACATCTCGAGCATTGGCATGGCATGTGCATATATGAGTGTGCACGAATGATACGAGTGTGTGATCACCTAAAATGCCCTGATGCATTTTACGCGGGATTCAGATAACAATTGGTGTTTGTGAATGAGTGATCACATAAAGCCCTGATGCGTTTTATGCGGGGTAGTGAACCCGTCCTGAGGCGTGTTACGCGGGACGATGCCCGGATTACCGGAAGATGACCAATCTGATGCGTGTTACGCGGGTTATGTGTCATGAGCCTGATGTGTTTTATGCGGGCCGAAGATTGATCTCGAAATGATGGACCTGATGCGTTTTACGTGGGTCGGACCTGATGCGTTTTACGCAGGTCGGAGGAGAATTGATAATTGCAAGTGTGCTAGAGTGCAAGCGTGCGAAAATGCATTGATGAGGCGTGAGCACGCGTATGAGCACGAGCATAAGCATGACATGCGTAGTGACCAAGGAATGTTGTGTATGTGCCAGGATTGGATTCTGTGTTATTATTGCGAATATAAAGTGCCTAACCTGCAGGGTCAGTTAAGTATTAGATTTGGGCCCGAGGGCCTAAGTCATTTATATTCTGGATTGTGTATTATTTGGTACTTGTCAGGAGGTGCATGTTAGCCTAGTTTAGGTTTAGGGGGCCTACTCACTGAGATTTATTCTCACTATTGTTGAAACCCCACTTTTTAGACCCTCAGCTTTGAGGATGGCAGCGTACCAATACGTTTTGGGAGGAGCCCCGTCTAGATATAGCGCTTGACCGCCGAGCCACGTACCCCCTTTTGACGTTGGTGGCTATTGACCCATTTTGGCTTTTATATGTTTATTCTGTTGTAATAGACATTGTAAATCCCCATTATTAGTGCAAGTTGTATTTATGGTATTACTGCTGTCCTTGGTCATGTGATTTTAATTTATACGGGTGTTTGTTTGCTTTCGCTTGTGCATTGTTCTCTGTTTTGGGTTTCGGGTCGGCGACGCGTCCTGGGACGTCGCACTGAATCGACCTCGGTAGGGTTGTCGCATGCCATTAGGTTCGGGGTGTGACACGTTTCCATCGTGTTCAAACTCTGATGTGTTGGTTTGGGTCGACAGCGTTTCCTAGGACGTCGCACTAATTCGACCGAGCTTGGGGTGTCGCGCGCTCGTAGGGGTTCACGGCGTGACAATTTCTTGTCAGATTCAATAAGTGTTATTTTTGGTAAGTTTATGTAGGATAATCATATTGATATCTCAAGATATCCTAATTCGTAATCACAAGATCGATCCTTAAACACAAAAAACTACACTTATGGAAACCTTGATTTGATTATATTGACGATCAAATCACCTGAAGATAATGGTTCTTCTTCTTACGGCTATACATTTTCTTTTAGGAAGTTTCTCCAGTGGGTTGATTTGGAGATCAATCCTCTGAAAACTGTCCAATGGATAGATTGGAAGTAGATGAGTATAAAAGGAGTGCAAACATCGTACAAGAAGAAGAACTAGAATCGAGAATTCCAAAGTCTGAATAGAGCTTGGATCTTACACACTTGTAATTACTGTATTCCACGTTGTTACTTTCGAAAGAAAATTACTTGAGTGAAAAGTGTACATGATAGTACAATCTATTATCTGAGAAGCACAGCTCTTGTAATCTCTTGGTGATTCAATAGTGAAACACAGCCAACAAGCTGTTAACGTGGAGAATGAACGTAGGTTTGATAAAACCAAACTACTATAAAGATTTATGTACAATATTCTCTTTCCCTAAACTTTCATTTATTATTGTTGACATTATACTGCATACATATTTGTCAAACAAGTTCATTAAAATATCATCATAGTCATCACATGCAATCATTTGACGACAACTTATATACAAGTTTATAATATGCATTTATCTTATATTGATCATACGAGTTGTTGACCTCAACTATATTCATTCCGCATATTTAAATCATATAAATTCATAAAATCACCTATTCACCCCCTCTAGGTGGTAGCACTAGTCATAACAATTGATATCAGAGCCTAGTGTTCATTTTTCTTTGAAGTGTTATTTTACTTATGAGCTAATGATTCTTGATAGCTAGTAATGCTGAGTCAGGTCACAACAACATACCACCTTACTTTAATGGAACTAAGTCTAGTGTTTGGAAAAACAAGATGAAGACATTCATCTTGGGAATAGATCAGGATATATGGGATATCATTGAACATGGAATCATTCCAAATGTTTCAATAGAAACAAAATCTCCAGAAACTTCAAAAGGGCAAAATGAGATACCTTCTATTGAAGGAATTAGAGAGCAAATTAGATCTCAAGCTCTTCCTCTTTCAGCCAAGGAAATTTCCAAAAAGATCCATCTAGATGCAAAGATCAAAACGACCATATACAATGGTCTAGCAAGTGTTAAATATAAACGAATTGCGAATCTCAAAACTGCAAAAGAAACTTGGGATTGTCTCAAACTTGTTCATGAAGGAAGAGAGAGAGTCAAGGAGACAAATCTCAACATTCTTCTCGGGCAGTATGAGTCCTCCACTCAAAAACCAAATAAAATAATTTCTAAAATTCAGAGTAGATTCACTTAGATCGTAAATGGGCTTGAATTCCGAAACAATATCTCAGAATCTATGAAGGTGAATAAGTTGCTGAGAGCTCTTTCAAAAGAGTGGAACAGCATCAAAGTTTCTATTCGAGAAACTCAGGGGATTAGACCACTCACAGTGGACAAATTTATCGGAACTCTTCAATCTTATGAAACTGAAAAGTTTTTAGAAACTGAAGAACCCAAAGGTAAAAAATCCATAGCTTTAAAAACTAACATTGATTCAGATGACATAGATTTAGAGGAAGATGAGGATGAAGATGAAGAATTGGCTTTAATGGTCAAGAAACTGAGAAAGATGGCAAAGAAGGTGAAGATGAATAAGTCAAAGAAGCAATACAAGAATTCTGATCCATCAAAAGCCAAGAAGCTGAACTTTTAGAAGAAATCAAGTGGCGAAGATGAAGAAAACAAGGACGTGATATGCTTCCACTGCAAAAAGAACAGATACATAAAGCCAAAATGTCCTCTTCTAAAAAAGAACAAAGGAAAGTACGAATGATATAAGAAGACTTTCAAAGCTGAAAAGTGGAGTGATTCACACGATGATGAAAGCGAACAAGAGTATGCCAATATCTGCTTGATGGCAAATTCAGACTTAGAATCAAGTTCTAATGAAGAAGATGAAGTAAGTAATTCCAAAATTCCTAAAGCAGTTGCAAATTATATTGATGAGCTAGTCTCTATTAACAAAACTGCTTTAAAAAAGATTTCTGTTTTAAAGAAGGAGATTTTGTCTTTAAAAAGTGCGACTCAAAACAAGGAAATTGATGAGTCAATTGCATATGAAAATGAATGTTTAAAAAAGGAAAACAATATTTTAAAACAGCAAGATATTTCACAAAAGGACAAGATTGATTTCTTGCAAAAAGAATTTAATCTTATCAAAGAGAAAAAGAATTCTTTGAAAAGAAAAATGATTTATTGAAAAAGGAAATTTCTGATATGAAAGATATTTCTAAGGAAAGTTTTGATCGTATTTCTAAAGAAAAAGGATTTCTGAAAAATGAAATTTCAAATATAACCAAGAAATTCTGAATAGGTTCAAAAAATCTTCAACATATTCTGTCAATTCAAGTTCCCTATTATAATAAATCAAGTTTGTGTTTTAAGAAAAATACTGAATTGAAAAGTGCCTTTCCCAATGTCAAAGAAAGACTAAAGAAAAGACCTCCTAGATTTGTATATCAAATCACTTTCAAAAGCAATTTGTGAAATTCAATGGTCAAACTTCCCTTAAGTACTCAAATTGCAGTGATACAAATCATTTCAAGAATGAATGTCCTAAGGTTTGGAGACCTGTTTAGAGAGACATTCTGAGAATGATTGATCCTAATCAAAATGGACCCAAGAAAATATGGGTACCAAAGAAAAAGTGAGTTACTTATTTTTTGCAAGTACCAAAGAAAAGAAAGAACAAGTGGTACCTTAACAATAGTTGCTCAAGACATATGACCGGAGTTCCTTCGAAATTCACTCGGTTAGAAAGAATTAAAGAAGAAAGTGTATCCTTCGAAGGTAACAACATAGGAAAAATAATTGGCAAGAGAACTGTCAGAATCGCAAATCTCATCATCAACGAAGTCTCACTAGTTGAAGGTTTGAACTTCAATTTAATTAGCATTAGTCAATTATGTGATATTGGTTACATAATTACTTTCCAAGAAAACAAATGTTTCGGGATAAGTAGAGACAACAAACAATCATTTACGGGTCGAAAACATGGGAGCATTTACCTACTAGACACGAAGTCTAACGACTTGTAAATTTGCCAAAAAGGTACAAAATGAAAAGGGTTATACTATTTCGAGCATTAAATCTCATCATGGTAGAGAATTTGAAAATCAAAATTTTTCTAATTTCTGTGATGAAAATGGTATTCAACATACTTTATCCTCACTCTATACTCATGAACAAAATGCAGTAGTTGAAAGAAAGAGTAAAACTTTGGAGAAATGGCTAGAACTCTTCTATTTGAAAACAAAACTCCAGCACATTTTTGGGCTAAAGCTATTTCAATAACCTATTATATTTCAAATAGAATCTTTCCAAGACAAATTCTTGAAAAGACCCCTTATGAATTGTTCAAAGGTAAAATTCCTATTATCTCCTATTTCCGGATATTTGGATGCAAATATTTTATTCTCAAAAATCCTAATGATCGTGTTGGTAATTTTGATGAAAAGTCCAATAAAGGAATTTTTTTTTTATATTCAACTACAAGTAAAGCTTACGGAGTATACAACAAAAATATTCAAATAGTGGAAGAATCAATGAATGTCAAGTTTGAAGATTCAATTTAGACTCAACAAGATGACTTTGATGCTGAAAATTTAGTATATGAAGAATCTGATAAAGCATATGATGAATTGACTGTAAGTGAAAGTGATCAGAATCAAAGATCTGATGAAGCTTAGGAATCTTCAAACCAACAAGATAATTAAAAATCATGATATTTCAATGATGAAAACAATGAGAGATTCAACAAAAACTGGAAGCAAAAATCCAGTCATCCCAAAGACCTCATCATTAGAAATTTAGATGAAGAAATCAAAACCAGAGCAAAGGCAAAAGAAGTCGTAAATACATTGGCTCTCATCTCTGGAGTCGAACAAAAAAATGTTGAAGAAGCCTTAAAAGATGAAAGTTGGATTGAAGTCATGCATGAGGAACTATTACAATTTAAGATCAATCAAGTATGGGAACTTGTTCCTAGCCCCAGTTATTGGAACAAAATGGGTATTTTGAAATAAGCTGGATGATCAAGGAAAGGTCATCAGAAATAAAGCAAAAATTGTGGCCAAAGGATATTCACAAGAGAAAGGAATAGATTACGATGAAACATATGCTCCAGTGGCCAGGTTAGAAGCAATAAGAATTTTACTAGCTTATACTTGTTTCTGTAATTTTAAATTATTTCAAATGGATGTCAAAAGCACATTCTTGAATGGCTACATCAAAGAGGAAGTATATGTAGAATAACCTCCAGATTTTGAAGATCCTCACAAGCCTAATCAAGTATATACTCTCAAGAAAGCATTATACAATCTCAAACAAGCACCACGTGCTTGGTATGAAAGATTAAGTAGCTTTCTGGAACAAAATGGATTCACAAAAGGTAATATAGATACCAGCCTATCCATCAAAAGAAAAGGTAAAGACATTTTAATTGTTCAAATTTATTTAGATGATATTATCTTTGGCTCTACAGATGAAAAATTGAGTAAGAATTTTTCCAAATTGATGCAAAGTGAATTTGAAATGAGCATGATGGGTGAATTAACTTTCTTCCTTGACTTACAAGTTAAACAAACCAAAAGTGGCACATTTCTCTATCAAGAAAAGTATGCTAGGGAAATTGCGAAAAAGTTTGGTATGGTAAATTGCGAAAAGATAGAAACTCTAATGTCATATTCTATTAAACTAGACAATGATGAAAAAGGAAAATCAGTAGACAAAAAATTATATAGAAGCATGATTGGCTCACTTTTATATTTAACTTCTTCAAGACCAGATATTCTGTTCAGTGTTTGCTTGTACACAAGATTTCAGTCAAAACCAAAGGAATCTCATCTTACTGCAGTCAAACGAATTATTAAATATGTTGGCACCTATCCTACACTTGGGTTGTGGTATCCAAAGGGATCAAATTTTACTCTCATTGGATATTTTGATGCCGATTATGCTAGTTGCAAGATAGACAGGAAGAGTACTTCCGGAACGTGTCAATTGCTAGGACACATGCTTGTTTCATGATATTCAAAGAAGCAACAAACCATAGCTCTTTCTACAGCAGAAGCAGAATACGTCTCACTTAGAAGTTGCTGTGCTCAAATCCTTTGGATTAAACAACAATTGAGAGACTTCAACGTCAAAGACTCAATTGTGGAGATCAAGTGTGACAATACCAGTGCCATTAATTTGACCAAGAATCCTATCCTGTATTTAAGAGTTAAGCATATCAATATTAAGTATCATTTTATCCGTGATCATGTTTTAAAAGGAGATATTGATGTTCAATTTATAGACACTAAACAGTAATTAGCTGACATCTTGACAAAACCTCTAGAAAAGAAAAGTTTCGAGCTTATTAGAGACAAACTAAACATTATTAACTTGCTTTATTGAGCTGTGCATTATAAACTTACATTGCATCTGATAACTTATTTGATCAAGCTCATATTTGAAGTGTTTGGTTTTAGCGTGCAACTCATCTTATAAAAGGTATGTATCTCTCATATATTTTGAATGATATGATTGTTTAAAATAAGTTGTCCTAAACGATACCATTTGGGAATTAAAATCCCAAAATTTTCGGGATATAATTTTTTAAATTTCCATTAACTGTCAATTGACAGTTTCCAAAAAGGGTTTTGTAAGAACCGATATATTGCACTGCTCGGTTTAAATACTTTTTCTTCTTCTCTCTCGTTATCACTTTCTCCAAACACACGATTTCCTCACTGAAACCCTAAAAATCCCATATTTTTCTTTTGAAACCTAAAATTTCTTCAATGGCATCTAAATCGACCTCTGAATTGAAGAAAGAAACCAAAGGCTACAGAAGATCAAACCATCTCACCAGAATATTTACTAGGGCAAAACAAAATGGAGAACCAGAAAAGATCAACAGCTTTGATACGGGTTTTGACAAGGAGTCGTCTAAAGATAAGAAATCTCTGAGAATCCCTATCCATGAGCGTGATCATTTTGGTAGAACAAGGCAACTAATAAAGACCATTAAACTACTTCGAGAAAATCGAAGTGATCAAAGCACTGTCAATGCGGTATGTAAGACACTAGGTTTTCTGTCTGAATGAGAAGTTGTGGATGAATATGAAAGGGGTATGAGGATTGGAAAAACACCTGTTGTTGAAAAGGGTATTGTACTTAAAAAAACATCTAATGTTAAGGAAATCCCTACAATAGAGAAGAAAAGGATTTCTTAAAAAAGAAAAGAGAAAATAGGAGAACAGGCAAATGTTGGTGCAGATGAATATATTGGTAGGAGGAACTCCATATTGTAGAGAAAAGCAAGAACATTGACTCTAGAAAGGAGGATAATGATGAGAAATTATATACTGAGTTTGTGCCTATTTCTGGCATTCCCCCTAATGATAAGAAAAGTGACAGTTTGTTCAAAAACAAAATACATCAAATTGCTTACAACTCTCTCTTAGCCAGAGGAATCATGAATAACACAGAAGTAGACTTTAATTTCTTTGAAAACTTCAATATCAAGATTCAAAAGCTGATTGAAAATCTTGATTTTCAAAAAATGTGTTCTCTTTCCCAAAAGGTCTATCCTGAACTTACCGCTTACTTCTATTCCAAGTTATCCTTCAATTCTCCTGCTAAGATTGAATTCTTTGTTTTTCAAAATGATTATAAGTTAACAACCTTTGATCTTTCTGTTATTCTAGGAGTAAAACATATTGAATTCTCTTTTATTCCTACAACTTCTGATTCGGCATATCGATCTTTATTTGGTAACTCAACTTTCATCAAAGGTTCCACATCTCACGTATCTTACATTCTTTTTCCTCTCAACTCCATTGTGTTGCATAAAATCATCATAAACTATTCCAGGCCCAAAGAATCTTCTAAAACTGACGTCTCTATATATGAGGCAAAACTGATTTGGGCAATTCAAAACACCTTTCCTATTTCTTTGTCCAATTTGATCCTTCTACAAATGTATAGATATGTCAAGAAGAGTAAAGGTCAACTTTCTTATGGAGCTCTGATCACTGCCATTTTTGAGTTCTTAAAATTTTCATTCCTGTGAAACTCAAAGGCAAACCTCTTCAAACAATGACTCTAGGGGAACTTATGATGACTAAAATGGGATATAGGTTTGATGGAGAAAGGTGGAAGGATAAAAAGGGTAAGATTATTTCAGTCGAGCTGATAAGTGAACAGAACAAGGGCTCTATTAATATACTTCATGAATCTGATGAGGAGGAGTCGATCGAACCTCCAGTAAGAAGAGAAAAGTGAAGCAGACTGCCTCAAGATCAGACAGACCAGCCAAAAGAAGACAAGTTATGGCCAGTGAATCTAATGACATAGAGGTATCCGATGAAAGATCTAATAAGCAATCTCAAGCTGATGACAGAAGCCTTGAGGAAATAAGGTTTATGCAATGGCTACTTAATCAAGAAGCCAAGTATAAAGCTAATGCTGACAGGCATGCTACAACTCGGCTAGAAATTCAAAGGCTGAGAGATGAGGATGGAAGCTTGATGCAATCACTGAGTGACCTCATCAACAAAATTGTGATGGAGAACCAGCAAGAGCAAATGGCCACTAACAAAAAAAGCAACTAATGATATTCCATTCTTCAAAGAAGGACCCTCTAGGAAACAGGAAGAGCTTGAGCATGAACATGTCATAGAGGCTGAAAGACAGGATGAGTTTGAGCAAGATAATACTCAAAATGTTGAGGAAAATAGCTTTAAACTGGCTGATATTCAAGAGGAGCAAATTTAGAATGCACAAGAGGTAGACCCTTCAGAAGCAACATCTGCAGATTTCCCTCTTGAAGGAGATGAACATGAAAATATTCCATCTGAAGCTCAACATAAAGTAAAAGAGAAGAAAGTAGAATCTTTTGACATTCAGAGCACAAAAACTCCATCTGGATATAATATCTCATCATCTATGTCAGATCATGCAGCTATTACAGATTTGAGGTGGCGGCAAGCAGTTGTTCAAAATGAAGTCAAGGAACTCCGAAATAAACTTAAAGAAGGAATCTTGGAGCTAAAGGACTTGATGGAAGCAAGAATTAATAATATGAAGATATAGGTCAGAACTGATGTACAAATTGCAGCAACCCACACCGTAAACATTGAAGGAAAAATTAATCAGCTCTCATCACATATTGAGCATCTTCTGAACCAACTTTCCAGCTTTAGTCTAGTTTAAGTGCCTTTCCCACCTACACCTTTTGGACCTTTATCATCTGAACCCTCTAGACCATCAGCCCACCTAGCAAATCAGCCAAATTGATCACAAATCTTCCCATTGATTAGTTTCTGAGATCTTTGTTTCAACGTTCAATATTTGTTTTTGATGTGTTTTTGACTTGGTGTGAACTTTGGATATTGAATTGTGATTCGACACTAGTTGTTACACTCTTATGTTGAACTCTTATTGAATTCCTATTGATTATGCTCTTATCTGATATTAATCCTTTTTGCCGATGTCAAAATGGGGAAGAAGTATTATAAAGATTAAGACTGTCAATTGTGGCATGAGCGGCAGAATGAACTGATATACTCGAATATTATGCTTGTTTCAAAAATTAACACTGTTTTATATGCTTTGAATTGCATATCCTCTGAATAGACTATTTTTGTTCACATAAATACTTCTAAAGCATATAGATAGTTTTGTCATCATAAAAAAGGGGGAGAATATTGAGGAAAATCCCTAATTAGTTTTGAAGGAAAACAAAACAATCCCTTTACTAACCACAATCATACTTAAGTTATTTGATGCAGGTAAATATTAAGTTAATAGACTTAGTCGATGAAAGGACTTTGTTATTAGACTCATAATTTCTCGTCAGATTTAATAAGTGTTATTTTGGCAAGTTTATGCAGGATAATCAAATTGATATCTCAAGATATTCTAATTGGCAATCACAATATCGATCCTTAAACATGAAGAACTACACTTATGAAAATCTTAATTTGATTGTATGGGCGATCAAATCACCTGCAGATAATGGTTCTTCTTCTAATGGCTATGCATTTTCTTTTGAGAAGTTTCTCTAATGGGTTGATTTGGAGATCAATCTTCTGAAGACTATCCAACGGATAGATTGGAAGTAGAGGAGTATAAAAGTAGTGCAAACGTCGTACAAAAAGAAGAACTAGAATCGAGAATTCTAAAGTCTTAATAGAGTTTCATTCTTACACATTTGTGATTATTATATTCCACGTTGTTACTTTAAAAAGAAAATTACTTGAGTGAAGAGTGTACGTGATAGTATAATCTATCATCTGAGAAGCACTGCTCTTGTAATCTCTTAGTGATTTAATAGTGAAACACAGTCAATAGGCTGCCAGCGTGGAGAGTGGACGTAGGCTTGATAAAACCAAACCACTATAAAAATCTGTGTGTAGTATTCTCTTTCCCTAAAATTTCATTTATTATTGTTGACATTATACTACATACATATCTATCAGACGAGTTCATTAAAACATCATCATAGTTATCAGATGCAATAATCTGACGACAACTTATATACAAGTTTGTAATACGCATTCATCTGATAATGTTCATACGAGTTGTTAACATCGACTATATTCATTCCGCACGTTTAAATTATACAAATTTATAAAATTACCTATTCACTCACCTCTAGGTGATAACACTAGCCGTAACAAATGGCATTTTCCCAATCATCATCTTTAAGAAGATCATTGTTAAGCTCATCGGCAAAAGATAGATCGTCTTCTTCCATCCTTTCAAAAGCTTTTCTAAACTTTATGGCAGTGTCTAACATGAGGTAAATGGAGCTCCATCTAGTGGCGACGTCAAGAATAACCGAACCCTTGTAAGTAATCTTTTCACCATCAATGCAAGATTTAAATATGTTGGCTCTCATGGGAGAACTCCTTACATACCTAACCACATTTCAGATACGTGCAATAGATTCTCGTACCATAGTCAAGCCATCTCTCATAATCGAGTTTAATATATGAGCGGTACACTTCATGTGTAAAACACTACCATCTAAAATCAACAACATTTCTCTTGAAAGTCTTTCCTTCGAATAACCAATTGCAATGTCATTCAAACTAGCATCATCCACGGTGATTGTGGACACCTTATTTTCTATTCCCCACTCGTTGATGCATTTCTCCACCATTTTCCCAATCTCTCTACCCTTGTAACTATGCATCACCACAAAATTGATGATTTTTTTTACGTAACTTCCAATTTTCATTAATAAAATGTGCAATGAGACACAAATAATTCAGGTTTTGAATGAAAGTCCATGTATCGGTTGTGAGTGCGATCCTAGAATTAATCTTACCAAAGTAAGTCTTCAAACAAGTTCTTTCACAAAAATACAGTTTCATACAATCTTTAGCCACCATAAAACATGATAAATGTTTGAAGAGAGATTGTAACTCGGTAACAAACTCACAAAATTCAACACGCTCAACCAAGGAAAAAGGTAGTTCATGAACTATGATGAACCGAGCAAGCGTTTGTCTCTAACGTTCTTAATTAAACGACCATGTCGATAAGACACTATCGGTACTGGAATTTCCCCCTTCCTTGCTAGCCACGTCTACATTACATGGTGCAAAAAATTTCTGCCTCTTATCTACATTGCGAGGAAACTTCTTGCATGTTGTCAAGTGCTTCCTCATTGCAGAAGTACCATTAGCAACACGGTACTTAAACACAAACCCACAATGAATGCATTTCACCTCATATGTTTTTCCATCCCCATATTTGATTCTTGCACAATGATTCCAACATTCGAATGTATATTTTTTTATCATGAGGAAAAAGACAAGAACCAAGTACCTTGTTTGTCACACTCGTGCCAGGGGATGGCTTTTCTTCATTTTCATTGCCCGACAATTCCAATTCTGTGATCGGAGTCATATCCTCACATCCCTCAACATCCATTGACATGTTATCTTGAATTCTTGATAAGCCAAGCAAACAACACTGGCCAAGCAAACAACACAAAAATAAATTAGTCGAGAGCACTTGAATAGTCAATCAGACAACATGATAATAGAACATTTTCACAAGCCTTATAAGAAAAAGAATAGTCATGGATAACAACTAGAACTTTTCCTGTTTTCAAAAAAAATTCTCCACAAGAACAGCAGAAGTTACATAACAAGTGAACAATGCACGGGTAAACATATAATGAAGAATCAATCTCTTATATCTTATCTTGCTTGTAACGCCCTGAATTCGACCCACTTCCGGAATTAATAAAATAGATGATTATTCCTCATTTCGTTTTAGTGAGTCTCGCCCGGAACTGATCATTCTCGGGATACTGACCGTTAGGGAATGGCTAACTAGGAAAAACGGTGCGTGGACCCAAGATCTCGGCCGTGAATCGAGTCTGATTCTGAGAAACGACGAGGAAATATTTTGTGCCGTCAAGGGCCAGTCCAAGGAGAGTGACGGATTTGGTTTGGCCGACAATATACAATCGGATAGCGGGTGATTCTGCACGACCGAGAGTACGCGCGGCGAACGATCCCGAACTTATTCCGGACAACCGCGACCCCTGGGACTAGCGATAAATCTTCGTGTTCTCTGAGAAATCGGGACCGTCATGACTCGAGTAGCCCTAGGTCGATACGCGTAGCCCCTAAATAGCCGCCCGTTAGTAAGAGACACTAAAATTGCAAATTGAGTGAAAACGATCGTGGAATTGAGTCCGAACTTCGGTGTCGATTTTCGTGGGCGTACACGACTATTTTGCAAGGACGACGTCATTTTTATGTGGCCACGTATATTTGGGATCCATAGAGTCAAAAATTGAAAATTTGACCCGGGACCGGGAAATTACCGTTTTGTCCTTGTACCCCTAAGTTGGAATTCCGAATTTTGGGCTTTATTGGACATTATTTTGGAGTTTGAAATTAAATCTCATCAGCCCAATAATTCAATTTGTTGAGGACACAAATGCCCCTCCACTAGTAAGCTTGATTGAACCTTAGACCCTTAATTAGGGATAGTTTGGGTATTAGGAAAAGTGGTTCACCAACCCCACTCACTCCCTTACTCTATACGCCTTCTAGTCTCTCTCTCCCCTCTCATTCTCTCCCCCCACCAGCCGGCCATCCCCTTCCCCACGCCAACTTCCTCCCCCTCTCTTCCTCTTTGTTTTGGCCGTGGAAGGCCAAGCTCACCGGAGGAGCTCCGCCGCCACCGGGGCTGTTTCGCCACCACCACCACCTCGCCTAGCACCATCCAGCCATCCCACTCCTCTCCCTCTCCTTCCCGTCCGCCACGACCAGCCGCTCCCCCGCCTAGGACCGCCGGTGCCCTCAAGCCGCCGTCGCGTGCGCCACCGGGAAGTCGCCGTCGCCGCCGCTGTTCCGCCGCTGCCCAGCCTCCCTTGTCGCGTGTCCAGCCCCATTTCAAGCTTTGGACTTCAAGTGAGTTTGACCCTAAACCCTAATTAGGATGATTGGCATTTCTAGATGGGTTTTAGGGGATAATTAGGGTAATTTGGGGGTTAAATTGTGGAGATGAGTAGAGGCTGTTGTGGTGACTGATTTGGTGGATTAGTGTGATGAATTAGTGGAGGTTTAGTGGCCCGAGAGGCGCTGTATATTGGCTGGACAGATTTGGATCGGAATGGCCCAAGTTCGGGAAAGTTCGGGTTTGAAATGCGTACTTAAGTGCGCGTCTTATTTAGCTTTGTGGTGGCTGATTAGAATGGCGTTTTGGAGAGTCTAATGAAATACTTTGAGGATAATTAATGGCCTAGAATTAGTGGACTAGTGGCTGTCCATGGCCGAATCGTATTGGGCGAGGCGCGATTGATTTGAGGTTTAGTGGTGTAATTGGCGGAATTGTTGGATAGATCGAGTTAGTGATTAAATTGTCCTCGAGCGGAAGTGATTCGGCAATGTCGTGACATGTTTAGCGTGGCTAAGAATGGAGTAGCTTGGCGGGCCTCAATTGCGCGGATTTATGTTAAGCTATTTGTGTGACTTATATGAGCGAATTATGTACCGTGCATGAGTGCTTGAATTGATTCCATGGTTGTGCTAATATGTGGTTGGATATATTAGAAATGTGGATGGTACATATTGCGTGACGAATTGAACAAGGGGTGTAGTGATATTAGATGCTCATTGTGAAATGTGTAAATGCCCAAGTGTGATTGTTGTAGCCATGGGTGTGCGTCACAAGCATTGGCACGGCATGTGCATTTACAAGTGTGCCCGAGTGACATATGCATTGTGATCACCTAAAATGCCCCGATGCGTTTTACGCGGAGTTCAGATAAAAAAATTTAGGCTTATGAATGTGTGATCACAATAAATCCTGATGCGTTTTACGCGGGATAGTGAACCCGTCCTGAGGCGTGTTACGCGGGACGATGCCCGGACTACCGGAAGATAGCCAAATCTGATGCGTGTTACGCGGGTATTGTGCCATGAGCCTGATGCGTATTACGCGGGCTAGAGATCGATCTCGAAGTGATGGACCTGATGCGTTTTACGCGGGTCGGATCTGATGCGTTTAACGCGGGTCGGAGGAGAAATTGGTAAACGGTAAGTGTGCAAGAATGCAAGCGTGCGAAATTGCATTGATGAGATGTGAGCACGCGTATGAGCACAAGCATAAGCATGGCATGCATTATGACCCAGTGATGTGCATATGTGCCGTGGTCGAGTTCTGTGTTATTATTGCGATTATATATCAAATGCCTAACCTGCAGGGTCAGTTAAGTATTGGGTTTGGGCCGAAGGGCCCAGGCCAGTCATGTTTGATCTGTGTGTTTGCTTAGTACTCGTCAGGAGGTGTACGTTAGCCTAGTTTAGGTTTAGGGAATTACTCACTGAGATTATTCTCACTGTTGTTGAAAACCCCCTTTTTTAGACCCCCGGCATTGAGATGTCGATCGTACCGGTTCGTTTTGGGATTCCTTACCGGATAGTCCAGGAGGAGTCGGTGTACCCCGCAGGAAACGGGGATTTTTGGGTTAGGTATCTTTCGACAGTCCGGATCGACACGGGCGAGGAGGTTGATCATACTCACCATTATATAGCATAGTGTATACGGGACAGTGACAGGACCTACGGCCCTTTCCGATCTTTTGAGGTTCCACTTACCGATGCCGGAGACACTGACTCTCAGTGTCCCGATGGAGAGCTCGCGAGCCCCGACCGACCGCTGGTGATGAGGTCGAGCCGATGGATTTGGAGGATGAGGAGCCGGAGCCCATGGAGCAGGACATAGGGCCGGAGGACGAGGCCAAGCCGATGTATTCCGAGGAGGAGTCAGTAGGGGCTGAGTCTGAGCAGGATTCCCTAGACTCTGAGGTTGAGATGTCTGATACCTCTTCCGAGTCATCGGGATCCGACTCAGACTAGGTTCCGTAGGGTCAGTTTTAGTCCTTGGTAGTTAGGGCCAGTACCTTTTTGACCGGAGCCCTCCTAGTGTTAGCAACCCTGACCGCCCGGGCCACTTACCCCTTTTTGTCAGTAGTGGCTGTTGACCCGTTTTTGATTTTTGTTGATCGGGCTGTATATGCATATTGTAAATGCTTCCCAGTTTTAATGCAAGTGTATATCGTTCTTGTTGTTTGCCGTGTGGCTTCCCTCGGTTACGTGATTTAAATTTGTTCGGGTATTGTATTGCTTCTGCGTGTGCTTTAAATCTCTGTGTTGGGCGTTGGGTCAGCGACGCGTCCTGGGACGTCGCATTAGAATCGACCTTTGCGAGGGATGTTGCGCGCCGGAGGGTGCGGGGCGTGACATTGCTACTCAACTCCTAACAAGCATTTTGTCATTCATCTTCAAACAGAACCATTCCAGCTACAAGACCACCTCCCTCCCACCCCTTCCCCCACCCCCCACATCCTTCTTTGCTGCCTTGAATATTGGTCCTTCTAGTATATCTAATTATTAAACCCTACGTCAGCTAATCAGTGGTATGTAGATATATATCTTCTCATTCGGTATTCGATTTCCCGTGACGAAGCTCAATACTTCGTTGAATAATCTGAAGCTAATAAGCATTTACTGACCAAGCAAACTCATCTTCAAAAACTATGCAAAAGGGGGGAAAACACACACAACCTAGATCATCTTCGTGCTTGATTGAAACAAGGAAAACTAAACTAGTAGCCAAAGCACATAAACTTGTCTTGTTCATTCCTCTAGCAGCGATGACAATGTTTATAATACCTCAAGCTATACTACTCAAATTAGCCACATAGACATACAGACACCTTGATATATTTTTTTCCTTTTCCAAATCTAATCCATTTCAATCTACAAGTAAAAATTCCACAGTTCCATGGATTAAACTCTACATGCCTGCAATTCTTGTCTATCTATTCTCTCACTTTCTTATAAGATCACTTCGTAACTAGCCAAAACTTAACAAGGAAAACATAGTTTGAAGGGAAATAGTGGACTCTCGCAAGGGTAAAAATGGAAGAGTTGCCAACTTGCCACCTTATCTTTCTTAATGAAACTACCCTAGAAATATAGTCAAACATTGTCGACCAGAATTAGATGAAGAAGTCACCTCTGATCTGTTTTCTTATGACCAACCAAATTGCAGGCAAAGCACACAGGAGAACTACACAAAAGGCCGAACCGATGCAACGACTAACAGGCCAAGGATCTGGGTTGCCGTTCAAGCTGCAAAAAAAGAGAGACGTTAAAGCAGCTAGACTTAGGTGCTCTGATAGCTTTTTGCAAATCACCGCGATAAAATATGCCAATGATCTTTCCACTCTAAATCATCAATCGTGTCACGGATGAACAACAATGGAGGAAGTAATCACTAACATGATAAACAATCAAGTTTCAAGATAAATCATTAAAGATCATTTAGATTTTGAGAATGAATGGGATAAGAAATAGAGGCTAATCGGGCTAAAGTCTCATTTGTTTCTAAAGAAATAATTAGGGCAGGGAAAGGTTAGGGAGGTAGGGGCCACAGGCCTGCAAGTTCGCAACATAATCCTCCTCAGGACTAAAGACTAAAGACTCATTCTCCTATATTTGCTTGTTTTCCATGGCTTCACATTGGACACTACACACTCACAGGCCAAAGGAAGACATGACACCATCACCACCACCAATCTCATCGGCAGATGGACACTGCACACTCACAGGCCAGGGGAAGACACAACAACACCGTCAATCTCATTGGCATTCGGTAGCACTAACAAACCAAGAGAGAGAAGCCCTAACCCAAAACTAAACCGACAACAATCGCATCGGCGGCACTAGCAGACCAAGAGTAGGCTATGTAATCAACCAATAACAATCGCGTTGGCAACATTAGCAGATCAAGAGTAACCCTAGCGCAGAACTAAACCCCAATCGCGCAAACTTCAATAGATAAAGAGAGAGAAACCTGAGTGACGATGGTCGCTCGTTGAGCCGCGGCCGACGATGTTGAGTTGGTTGGTGGCAGCAAACGAACGAGATGGCATCGCGATGAAGATCGAGGATGATAGAGTTGAGAACCAAGAATGAGAGCTGTGTCGCAAGTGGAAACTGGAAAGGAAAGGAAAAGTCCTCGAAAAGGAAAGGAAAAGTCGTAGAGTGGAAACTGGAAAGAAATAAAAGTATGAAAAAATAAGAACAATAATTTAGGGATTTTAGTTTTTGTATTAGGGATCCGGTTCCTATAGGAACCATGAACCGGCGGTTCCTAAAAATGGGGAACTGGGAACCCGACCCTTTCCCCACAAAACCTTGAATCGAATCGGATCCATTGATTTGATTCTCCGGTTCCCGATTTTACTCTAGAATCACGCTCACCCATAATTAAAAGTGATCCTAAGTCTAATAGGTTTTATTAGCTAGAACCTAAGCTAATGAGCCTATTAGTGCCTAAAGTAGCCTATTTAAAGCTAAACTAAGATGTACAAAGCTAAGGACCGCAATGGGCATAGGGAACTTTGGCTGTCGGTCATAAATGCCCGACCACCTCCTCCATCAGCGGCCACCTCTGTGGGTGTCGGTTTTATCCATTCAACATTCATTCATTTAAAACATGCACTTATGCAATTCAAAGGATAAGTGAAGTTCACTAAATTGACATTCAATTGCCCTGAGATCGGCTTTTGAATTACTCATGCATTTTGATTATCCCAAGTCACCTCCTAATCAACAAGGAGTTTATTGATTAAGATTAGCGATAATGAATCCCATTTGTGTTCACAAAACGGTGGACTGATATCATTAATTGCTAATTTACTCAAATCATCCCCTCAATCTACCCGCCTATCAACATGAGTCAAGAGCCTAATCATACATCTAACAGTAACAAGAAAGGCTTAATTAATCATGCAATTAGGCCAATTGGCCTTAAGAGGCAATCAATCAATAATTGATCCCTTGCATCACTTCTTATTTTTTTATTCAAATATGATCAATTGTGTTTTAATTCAATTGAGTGACTTACTGACCTATCCATTGAATGATTCAGGCACCATTAGAAAGCTTAGGATGTGCGGTTTAATGTTCATTAAGACCATTTTTCCCGGTTCTGACCTGAAAGACCCGAATTTTTTTTAATTTACTCAACTGGCCAAAACTTGATTCGGTTTTGCCCCGATTTTATGAAATTGTGGGCAAAATAGTAAATCAATTCAAAATTCCGCGAAATTTGACAGACACGTGACCAAACACTTTATTTTCAAATTTAATGTTTTGACTTAATTATTGCAAGAAGCCCCCTATATATGACAAAATTACCGAATTTCCTCAAAGACTCAAAACAACATTATTTTGTAGGTCTATCAGGCCTTGTCCGAATTTTTTATACGTAGGGACCTCTAAATCTTGCTAAAATGACCTCAAACTTTTCATTCTAGCATTTAAGACTCTAATGAACAACTTTCATCTTTTAATTTTATAAAAAAAAAGGACTCGAACTATTTCATTTTTGCAAAACAAGATCGGAACACACAAGGGTCATGAGTTTTTCAAATCAAGCTCAAACACTTTTTGAAACATTAAGAATGCGAGTTTTTGATCAAACGAGGTCGAATATTTGCAAAATTTATATTGTTGGAAAGCTATTGATCTCATGAAGGAGTAATTTCATGAAATTTTTTGAAATCTCAAACATAAAAATTCCTAAAAATCGAAGAATATGCAGAGATAGGAGGAACTCCCACTTTCTAGATTTTCTGATTAAATTTTCAGGCACACATTCAAATTGTTCAAATTTTTCTAGGCAATCTTCCACCTTATTCAAAGTCATTCTCTAGAAATTCAAAGCATCTTCAAGCCCTCACGTGAACATTCATGAACATCATCGTCCTACTCCATTCATCTATCACAAAATCATCCTCAAATCAATCGTCGATTCGACTCTAGGCTTAGATTCTCTTGACATGCATCATTCTAAGAACAAGAGAACATCAAAATGAACATTCTCTATCTTCCTAAGGATTTGCCCAAATCGAAAATACGAGGATCAACATGCGATTTTAATCATTAAACTTCAATTATTTAGAATTCCTAAGGATAATGTCCTAACATGCAGTTTCCAGCTAAATCAATATGTTACTATCAAAATCCAACAATATCTAAACATTTACGCTTGTAGCGAAAATCGAATTTTAAGCTTATTTTAACATGTAATTGAATTCTAGTATTGAATAATCCTAAATTCTAATCCGATTTCATTTCAATTTCGAGATATTCTATCACATCCTAGCTAGTGTTAATCATAGATTGAAGTTAAACTGCGATTTTGAACTATGATCAACTTGAATATCCTCGGATGATCCTCTAGAATTGATCACACAAAGTTGAGGATCTCCTACCTTCTTAATCACGATTGGTGAGCTAGGGACAAAACTGTCCGGATTCGAGAACTTATGGCTACCACCGAGGCTGATTACAACCATGGACAGCGCCATGAGACACCAAGGGACACGGTTGCTAGAGTTGGCATCAAAGAACCACCAAAGGAAGGTTGGAATTTGCCAGAATCCGATTAGCGGGAGCTATCGTCGTGGAACACGCAAGTTCGGCCGAGAGAGAGATGTATAATTTGAATTTTTTTTAGTTTTAATGTGAATAATTGTTAATAATGAGAGGAAAGAGAGAGAAAAAGTTTTAAATGAGCATTTTGGAGGGAAATATGCATGAAATTTAAATTCCAACCATTGCATTAATCCTATGGTTGTAATTGAATCCTTAATGGCTAAGGTTTAATCTAGACAACTCATCTCATCTATTGATCCAAGGGTTAAGATTGATTCCTTAATCATTAAGGAATGCTCTTATTGGTTGGATATTAATGACATGGTAAGGGCATATTAATAATTTCTTTGGATGGCAATTTTGTGATTGTTGCAATGTGAGAGAGAGGGGATAGCCAGCCATGGGCAAGGCTGACTTGGTTTGGCCCATTGGGCCGTAAGGCTCAATTAGGTTCAACCAGTAGGGCAAGCTCACTTAAACCCACCCAAGTCGGCTCGGGTTGATATGAGGTCCTTTGATAGCGAAATTGCATTTTAATTTTGTCAATTGGGCTTGATATATTAGCTAAGTGGATCAGGTAAGTCCAATTAAGGGTTGGCCCAATGGCACAAGTCTAATTCGGGTCAAATTGGATTGATTCGAGCTAATCGGGTTGACCGGGGCCTCCTAATTGATTTAATTATCAAATTAGGCACATGGGTTGGGTCAATTTTGTATTTTTCGGCCTAATTAGCCAAATTGGGCTTTGACTCAAATGGGCCATGTCACGCCCCACACCCTACGGCGCGCCACATCCCTGCCGAGGTCGATGCAGCGCGACATCCCAGGACGCGTCGCCGATCCAACGCCCAAAACGATAGGGAATAAAGCACAGCTTAAATAGCAAACACCCGAACAATAAAATCACATAACCAAGGATAGCAGTGAAAGACAACCATCATAAATATATACTTGCATTAAGAACGGGGATGTACAATATCCATTTACAGCTTGCGCTCAAAAATCAAAAACAGGTCAATGGCCACTACTAACAAAAAAGGGATAAGTGGCCCGGGCGGTCAGGGTTACTAAAACTAGAAGGGGCTCCGGTCAAAAAGGTACTAGCCCGATTTGTTTAGGACTAAGGCTAAACCTACAGAATCCAGTTCGAGTTGGATCCCGATGACTCGGAAGAGCTATCAGACAGCTCAACCTCAGAGTCTAGAGAATCCTGCTCGGACTCGGCCCTAGCTAACTCCTCCTCGAAACCCATCGGCTCGGCCTCGTCCTCCTGCTCTATGTCCTGCTCCATGGGCTCTGGTTCCTCATCCTCCGAATCCATCGGCTCCGGGTCTAAATCCCCATCCTTCGGCGCATGGTCAGGGCTCGCCAAGTTCCCATCGAGACACTGAGAGTCAACATCCCCGACCTCGGTAAACAGGACCTCAAAAGATCGAAGAGACCCGTAGGTCCCTGTAAGGTCCCTGATACATCACCCTATATATCTGTGGGCCTGGTCTAGCTGCTCGTCCGCATCAATCCAAACTGTAGATAGATATCTAATATAGAAATCCCCGTTCCCTACGAGATACACCGTCTCCTCCCGATCTATCCGGTAAGGGATCCCAAAACGAATAGGCACTACGAGCATCTCAAGGCCGGGGGTTTGAAAATTTTGATTTATACAACAGTGAGAATAAATCTCAGAGAGTAGGCCCCCTAAACCTAAGCTAGGCTAACATGCACCTCCTGACGAGCACTAAACAACACACTATCCAAAACATAAATGACTTAGGCCCTCGTGCCCAAATCCAATACTTACTGGGCCCTGCAGGTTATGCACTTTATAAATCATAATAATAACACAGAACCCAATCGCGACACATACATAACATCACTTGGTCACAACGCATGATATGCATATGCTCGCACTCATGCTCATGCCTCATCAATGCATTTTCGCACACTGCATTCTTGCACACATGCCATTTCTCAATTCTCCTCCAACCTGTGTAAAATGCATCAAGTTCGACCCGCTTAAAACGCATCAGGTCTATCACTTCGAGATCGATCTCTGGCCCGCGTAAAACGCATCAGGCTCATGACACATAACCCGCGTAAAACGCATCAGGTTGGTCATCTTCCGATAGTCCGGGCATCGTCCAGCGTAACACGCCTCAGGACGGGTTCAATACCCCACGTAAAACGCATAAGGGCTTTATGTGATCACACACTCACATACACCGGTTATTATCTGAATCCCGCGTAAAACGCATAAGGGCGATTAGGTGATACGTGCTCATGTCATTCGTGCACACTCGCGTATGCACATGCTATGCCAATGCTCGAGATATACACTCATGGCCATAACGTTTACACTTGGGCATTCAAGAATTTCACAATGAGCATTCAATTGCACAACACCACTTGTTCAATTCACAACGCAATATGCTCAATTCAATGCATCACAAGCCCAACTAATCAAATCATCCAGTCCAGCCATGGCACAAACTTGGCACACAAAATCACGAAATTGAATCATTAAAATTCACAAATCCATGACCCCCAAGGCTTCCTTAAGTCACGGCCACATAAATACTCAACATGGCATCAAATACTAACATCAATTCGTGTTCAATCCATCCTCCTCATGGTCCATTCACAAAACATTCGACGATTTCCACTAAGGCCATGATAAATCAATTATGGCCCGGATCTTATCCGCACTAACTCAGCCATGATCAGCCCGCCTTAGGCCACCAAATCACCTCCAAATCAGCACAATGAACCTCCAAATTCACCTCAAGGTCAGCCACTACACGGCCACACGAATTACACTCATTTAGTCCACATTCTTACCCAAATCGAGGTTCCAATGATCAGCCATCACACAGCACAATCTAGGCCACTAAACCTCATTTGAATTATCACTCTAGGTTACCAAATGCGCCACAAAATCAGCCCCTAACAGCCTCCACAAGCTAACCCCTAAATTACCCTAATTAACTCCTAAAACTCATCTAGAAATGTAAATTAGTCTAATTAGGGTTTAGGGTCTAGGCTCCTAATGAAGGCTAGACAGGTAGCAAGGGCGGCTGAGCAGTGGCGGCGAGCAGCGATTCCCGGCGGCGCTAACGGCGGCGACGCACTGCTCCCCGACAGACGGCGATCCAAGGCAGCGAAGGGGAGGGGAATGCTGGTCGCGGCGGACGGGAGAGAGAGAGAGAGAGAGATGGCTGGATGGTGGTGAGGCGAGGGGGACGGCGGCACGTGGTGGCGGCACCGACTCCGGCGAGCGGCGGCTTGCTCTGGCGAGCCTCACGCGGCCGAGAGGGGGAGCTCACGGGATGGGGAGGAGGGAGGAGTGGCCGGCTGGTGATGGGAGAAAATGGGAGGAGAGAGAGACTAGAGAGAGTGTATAGGCTTGGGTTTAGTGGGGGTTGGTGAACCACTTTGCACCAAAAGACTAACTTGCCCCTAATCCAAGGGTAGAGATTAATTCTATCTAAAATATCTAGGAGCACAATTGACCAACATTTCTATCATTATTGGGCTGAAATAACTAATATAAAATCCTAAAATATTTTCCCAAAATTCGGAACACTATAATTAGGCCTAGGGGCAAAACGGTAATTTTCCGGTCCCGGGTCAAATTTCCAATTTTCGACTCTATTGATCCCAAATATGAGTGGCCACACAAAAATGACGTCGTCCTTGCAAAATAGTTGCGTATGCCCACGAAATTCGACACCGAAGTCCGGACTCAATTCCACGATTGATTTCGCTCAATTTGCGATTTTAGCGTCTCTCACTGACGGGCGGCTGTTTAGGGATTACGCATATCGACCTAGGGCTACTTGAGTCATAACAGTCCCGATTTTCCAAAGAACACGAGGATTATCACTAGTCCCGGGGATCACGATCGTTCGGAGTAAGTTCGGGGTCGTTTCCCACGCACGCTCTCGGTCGTGCGGAATCACCCGCGATCCAATCGTACGTCGTTGGCCAAACTGAATCCATCACTCTCCTTAGATCGGCCCACATTGACACAAAATATTCCCTCGTCGCTTTTTGAAATCGAACTCGATTCACGGTCGAGTTCTTGAGTCCACGCACCTTTTTTCCTAGTTAGCCATTCCTTATTGGTCAGTATCCCGAAAGATCAGTTCCGGGTGAGACTCACTAAAACAAAATGAGAAATAATCATCTATTTTATTAATCCCGAAAGTGGGCGAATTCAGGACATTACAGGCCACAATTGGGTTGGATCAATTAGTTTACTCAGCCCGTTCCCATTAGTGACGATTTGTCATTTTGGTCAAATTACGCCAAGTTGCTATGATTTTGTCAAAATTAATATTGAAATTGAGTTGTTTTGGCTCAGTAAGATTCAAATTGGGCTAATTGACATTACTCATGAAGAGTCAATCGGAACCCATAATTGGCGCTCGAAAATTAATTGATTCGCGTCAAATTGAAATTCCCAAAACTAACTAGAAAATTGAATGCACTACAACCTTAGGTCATGAAGGAAATTATTCTAAAATATGGCTAGAAATCAACGAATTTTGAATTTGGCTGATTGAAAATCAAAAATTTTGGTATGGCTGAAAAGTCAATTCTCGATTGATTTTTGTAAAATTGTGAATTAGAAGTCTAATTAAGCATTAAAGGAGTTGAATAAATGATTTTTCATTTTTTTAATATTCAAAACACGTTGATTAGGGATTGACCAAAAAGTCAACTATAAATACCTCCATGGATCTTTGGTGAAATCAATGTTTCAATTAGACATAATGCTATGGAATTTAACAAAATTTGAAAAACATTAAAATAACTCTTTTTTGCCAAGAAACAGGCCATATCATGATCAGGAACTCTAATCTCGAGTTTTGCTTCTATATGGCCTATCGGCTGAAAATCAGATATCAATAGTCTTCATGATGTGACGTCCTAATATATCTTTGATCTTTTATTTTTCTCGAATTAGACCTTATATAGTTTGATCACCCTCAATCCTAGATCTCTTAACATGCACCATATGATGAGAATACTCGCCCCTTTTCTTTAACCCAGCACTACACACTGCTCCAGGTGAAAAAGAAACATTCTATAAGTGTCTACGACCGATTTTGTTAAAACAACCAATCCGAGTATAAAAATTATCCATAAACTTTTATAAAAATCCACAGTGAATGTCACGTATTCTTGAAATGTCATTGGTCAAAGTTCATAAACTTAACTTATGAAAAAGAGTTATATATCAATAAGTAAGGGGAATGACACATTAATTATTGTCTTCAAAGCACAAACAATTTAACTTTACATTTAAATACTAAAGAAATTATATGCTAGTAACTTAAATTAAAAAATGGTTAATACCACAAAAAACCCCAAACTGGTACACCTATGACAAATTTACTCCAAACTAATTTTTTGACCATAAAAAACCCCAAACTGGTACGCTTGTGACAAATTTACCCAAAACTAATTTTTTGACCATAAAAAACCCCCAAACTGGTACGCCTATGATAAATTTACCCTTTGTTAGTTTCCGTTAAATTTTATTATCAAATTGCTGAGTTGGATAACACATGGCAGTTGACGGGTATACCAGTTTAATGTTTTACTCCTCTATTTTCGTGATATTAATTCAATTTAACGGAGATTAAATTTGTCACAAGTGCACCAGTTTAAGATTTTTTGTGGTTAAAATATTAGTTTTGGGTAAATTTGTCGCAAATATATCAGTTTGAGATTTTTGGTGATTAAAAAATTAGTTTGGAGTAAATTTGTCCCAGGCTTACTAGTTGAGGATTTTTTGTGATGTTAATCCATTCAAAAAATAGAGAAAGATGATGAAGTATCTTCAGATAAATTTTAATTATCAGTCTTAAACATTTATTTCATTTCAACTTTTATCATTTATTGATTTATCTTGAAATTTATTCAGTTTTAGGACTTAATTGCAGTTTCGTGATAAGTTTTAGGGATTCAGTGTACTTATTCATTTATTTTTTGTCTAAATAGTCCTCTATGCTACGAGGGCCAAGTTGGGCAGTAACAGTTGCTCCCTAAAGCCTCACCTGTCGGGCAACCTCACTCATGACTTGTATGTCTTTTGTCAGTGTAGAAATTTTGGCTTGCCGATTAATTTGATTTGCCGTCTTTACTTCTCATTTCGAGTCTATCATTACGATATTCTTACCTCCTAAAAAGGGTGATTGCCACTTGTAAGTTGTAAGGAAACGAGAGATGGGCAAATTCTAATAAGTATTCAGCCTTTCTTTGCACCTAATGCGCAACACTTCTCGTCAATTTTTTTGTAATTATTGTACTTTACAAGTACTAGGTTTGAAAACCAATTATTTAGTTCAATTCTTCAATTCTTTTATCACAATTATATCGGGACTTTTGATTTCTTTATCGTGTATAAATGAAAATTGCCATCTTGTGTGATGGAAGTGTGATGTTGAGGTGCCACTCTCGGTTGGTATGTGTTAAAAAATGATAAATTTGATTGATTGTTGTTGAAGCTTTGAACGCATTTGCTGTTGATTCCTAGATGGAGGGCTAGTATTTTTTCAAGGAGCTGCTGAAGACTTTTAGATGGGTCGTTGCTATTTTGTTGACATTGTATGTTGTCCGTTGACATTTGTGCTTAGGACAAAATCATGTGTAGGTGTTCAACTTCTATATATATATATAAAGCATTAAAGTTGAGAGTTGTATGAGTGAAACCTAAAAAACATTTCAACAAGAAGTTCTCTCTCTTCATTTTGTATATTTGTGCTCTTACTCCAAATTTTCTTAAGTTTATATTGCTTTCGGTTCCAACATTTGGTATTGGAGCTAGCAATGACATCCACCAATTTCGTTCAATTGCAACTTCTAAAGTTGAATGGAAGGAATTTCTATAACTAGTTAGTCCAGATGAAGGTTCTTTTCAAATCGCCAGATTTTGAATCTAATGAAGAACGGTACACCGAAGTGGCCAATACTAAAGCATTAGATGCTTTAAAAAAGGAGGAGAAAGATTTGTTGGTGAAGTCCCAGAAGAAAGATCAGAAAGCATTGAATGCAACCTTTCAAGCCCCAGAGAAAACAATATTTGAAAAATTATCAAGCGAGGAGAGCACAAAAGCAGCGTGGGATACTTTGCAAAAATCCTACAAAGGCGATGATCGCGTCAAAGGGGTGCAACTTCAAACACTTCAAGATAATTTCAAGTCTTTAAGCAGGAACGGCTTTGCATCAATTTCAGTATATTTTAATTATATGCAGACCATTGTTAAACAATTAAGGGTTAATGGTGAAGAACTCAATGATGTGTGGGTTGTAGACTGAAAGATATATCTGTGTTATTGCAGCGATCAAAAAAGGGCAAAATGTGTCAACCAATAGTTGGAGGGGCTGATGGGTTCATTGTTCTTGCATAAGCAAAAAAGAATCAAAAGTCCATTGGTTCAAATCCTAAGAAGCATTGCAGAGTCAAGTTTGCTCATTCAAGTCAAGGAGACTATCAAGGTAGCCGAGACTACGAAGGTGGCTGAGGTAAAGGTGGAAATTCAAATCCCACCAGAAAATATAAAACATGAGACAAATCAAAAATCAAGTGTTTTAAGTGTATCAAACAATACAAATCCAAATGCAATCAAAGATGGCATACTAGCAGACAGAACATATGTATACTATTGATGCTGACAAAAGCATGGTGCTCGTATGCAAGAAGGATGACTCAAGCACCGTGGATACCAATAGCTAGTACCTTGATACTAGTTGCAATAATCACTGGCCTAAAGGAGATATTCTCACAGTTGGACATATAAGTTTACTAGTAAAAAAATCCATAATGAGCTAAGGTAACATTAATGTCATGTCAAAAGATGGTATTAATTTTACCGTAACGGATATATAATTTATGCTATGAGTTTTTTGGAATTTGTTAAGTGTTGGACAGCTTTTCGAAAAAGCCACAAAGTTAACATTGAAAATGGAGTTTGGATTATTAGAGAAGTAATTACGACGGTGCAAATGACAAAAACTAGATGTTCCCTCTAACTCTTCAGACAAAGACTTTTTTGAGATTTCAAGCAATGATGAAATATACAAACAGGTTGTGGCATCTTTGATCTGGTCATCTAAATATTCGGAGACTAAAATTACTAGTCCAGATAAGAAATGACTAGAATGCCATTGAATTTGATTGACAATCCCAACCACCCATGTGAAAGATATCTTTTTAGAAACCAACATCGAGAGTATTTTTTAGTTGGAAAAGCCAAATGGAGCAAAACAACCTTTGTAGTAGGTACGTACATACATTATTGGCCCTGTTAAGGTTGAATCATTCAGACAAAAAGGTACAAGATAAATTTTATGGATAATTTTACCAGAAAAATATGGGTACATTTCTTAAGAAAAAAAATCAAAAGCTTTTGACAAATTTAAAGAATTTAAAGTATGCTGGGAAAACCTCCCATAATAATTTGAAGTTGACAAAGCCATATGTTTATATCGATATTTGATAAATGCATATGTTCTCTTATCTCATATGAACTACTATAAAGAAAGGTTTTATCACCGCTAATAGAACCTGAAGGATAAAATGAAAAACTGATGATGACAAATGGAGGTGAACAAGTTAGAGAATGGGAAGTTCATAGAGACTTGGACATACCGTGACAAGATGAATAGCCCATGCAGTGTTAATTATACTTAGGAAGATGAAGTTGAAAACTGCATCAACTAATGGTGGGAAGCCTTTATAGACTCATGCATTTCTAATAAAAGCGGTTCCTTATTTCACTTGAAAAGAATATGCGTATCACATGATTTTACAATATTATCTGAAGACCTAGATTTTCCGTTGACTATCAATCTAAGTCTCAAGGATATTGACGACAAGCTGCAGGCTTGGAACTCTGGAAAATGATATGCAAAGGAGAATCCAATCAATTGTCAATTAATTGGATGGAAAATATTATTTCCTAATATAAGCAATTCTATTCGGGGAGACCACACTGTTGCCAAGGAATTTGATTGTATGGGCGACCGAATCTCTGGTGATTGTTTGTTTATCTTTAACAACTAAATTTAATCCTTTTGAAGATTATCCAACCGTTAGCTTGGATTTCGAAGACTGTATAAGGAGATCAACACATGTTGAAGAACGCACAAATTATGACGACTACAAACAGAGAAAGCTTTATTCTTTGTTATACTTATACTCTTGTTACTGAGCGAGAAGTTCTTTGAAGTGCTTCGTTGATTGTAATCTCTTTTGAGAAGTGTTAGAGCGTAAACACTAAAAGAAGGAAAACGTAAGATTTTGCTTCTCTTTTCAGTGTTTATTCTCAGTTAGTTTATCTTGAAGTGTAGGATGATGCAATGAATAAAATTTTCTTTCGACCTAAAATTATAAACATTCATTTCTTTTGACCCAAAAAAAAAAAACCCCACATGTGGTACATATTCTTATAGAAATTTCAGATGAACGACTCTGCCAGCTGACTCCTGGAACACAGCTTCAAAATCTCGTCAATGCAATGAAAATGGTTTTAGCAAGTCGAATGAAAAATACGAAAAGCGAGTCTAACAAAAATATTGCAACAATCCGAGCTTCTCGCCCAGGTATGAGCCGATGAGTTAATCTAAGAGAACCAACGAAAATGCTAACGCCCTATGATTTGATCGAAGCTGTTGAACAATGACAGGTTACGACTTCTCTTGGTAACCACAATAGACAACATGCATTCGCAAACCTAGTCGAAACACAATAGGAATGTGAGCTGTATCCAGGACAGGCACAACTCAAGCGACTAAGAAACTTTCATTGAATTCGACACGGTTACATAAAGCTGTCATTAGCCAAAAACCATGAAACGAAATACCATCAGTGACGAAATTAGGTAGCCATGCGCTTGAGGACCGTGAGAAGATCGCTAGACCAAAGTATCAATTCTGCATTAGCAAGGTTAGATCACATACTCTAAATATTGGCAATTATAAGATTCCCTCTTATCAAATCAAAATAAATTTTGAAACTATGACAAGTTACGGACAAAAATGAGCCGCTCCGTGTATCGAGCAAAGTTCGCCAACAATTATGGTTAGAAACAACCAAAATAATTAGAATTCACTGTTGTACGAACCCAAGCAATTGAAAAGGTCATCATCACTTTCATCAGACTTATCACGAACCTCAGCATCACCTTTACCATCTTCATCTCCTACTTCCTCATCTTTCTCAGGCTTTTCTGCTTCCTCCTGCAACCCAAGAAACACATCAATAAACAGCCAGATTTACCAAGATAAAACCGCAGCCTTTATGACATCAATATTTGAACTCCAGCTCTGTGCACTCAACAACCAATTGTTACAGGTGCTACCAATTAAGATGTATGTTACTTTACTTTTAATGTTGACATTCAACGATTTTCCTAGAATTACAACCCAACTAGGATTGTGCAGTAGTTTATCCAGATTGATTAAATGACATGTCCCAGGTCAAAGAGCAGACTGACTCGGTGTCCACCTGTTCATCCAGTGAAAGTAAATGGTCAACCTTATTAACCCGATTCTCTGATCCTTGATCATGGAAAATGTACGAGTCAGCGATGAGCCAGGGGAATCAATCCCTCAATGCAATGCAATAATAACACTATGCCACTCACCCACCATTCTATTTGTACGAAAGATTGATTCATCATTTACAGTATCAACAAGATTGTTACCTAAAATACGAAACTTCTACAGCGTGAGACACACCTTAGCCCTCAACTTTTAAATGTGCACACTCAGCATCTGACCTACGTGATTTTGTGGCAACATTTCATACAGGTATACCATTTATCATAACCGTTTTCATCAAGACATCAACAACTGCTCAAATGGCAGACAAACCACTAGGACTGGTTGAACTGTCAATTCAAACAATCACTAGACCAAATAGTCCACAGATCCAGTTAGACAGTCATGCACACTTTAGTTTATAACTTTTTTCCTTTATACATACATTGGTTTCAGGTGATGACTCCCCATCCTCTTCCTCAGCCGTCATGCTTGCTGAAACATCTTTACTTGATTCTTTCCCTGCCTGAGCAGCAGCTTGGAGACGCTCAATCACCAATTCAAAATGAGAATGATCTGCAGAAATAACACAATATAATGGACATTCACTTACATAACATCCGATTTCCCGCTAGGATAAGAAAAAGTATACCAAATATCTAACTGAACAATTTGACTGCGGTGTCCGTAGGGGAATATCGCACATTGACAAGTCAACACCTGACATGCCAAAGAAGACTCTACAACATTGCTTATGCCAGGGAACCCATGACATTTTTAGATAAGCACAATTCAAATACGATAGAGAAAGACAACTATTTTTCAGTAATGATTGTCGATGAAAAGTCCTGAATCTGGTATATCCATTGCAGCCCACGAAAGAATGACTAAAACCAGGGGAAAAGAGCAGTGTGAAACCATTTCAATGTGGAGCAACGCTAATGCACAAAGAAATTGCTCCAGTAATGACCTTATGCATGAATAAGATCATACATAAAGATTCGTTAGCAAAGATCTACAATTGCAGTTCCAAGTACAACTACTGACAGTAATGTTAAACAAATAATCCCCCCAACCATCCACATCAACCTCCCAAACCCAACAAAATCCACGCTAAAACTAAATAAATACAAGTGGAGCGGCGTGGTGTGAAAATAACAAGAGATTCTGCTCCAAAACAGGGAGGTCAAAGGAATTACTTGAAAAAGTGAGCAGACATTGATAATGGCTCTGTTATAGAAGAATATTATGTCCGAAAATGAAGATGTAAAATTGATAGAACTGACGTGGCTTACATGCAAACAAGATAGAAGTTGTCATGCATGCATTGCCATAATCATCACTGTGAGGATTTTAGTTGAATAATATACTACGGAGCGTGCATAGTTTTTGTGGTTTGTCCATTTTTAATTACCTTTACAATTGGAAATCGGAAAATTGTATGTGTCAGGTACAGTTCGTTGACAAGGTATAAATAGTACACATAGTTAAGTTTGTTTAGATTTGATTAAAGGGTTACTTCCTATATAGGTCAGTGATTTTATAATTTAAAGTTCTAAGGATCTCTCTATTGATGATCTAACAAATTTACTTCATATATTCCATTTGGTTTTTGACAAAATAAAGTTTCCTGGTAATATCGGGTTTTTTGCTTTTTCTGATAAAGACAGAGATATCATTTTCAACACAAAGATGAAGATGTAAAGAGAAAAAATTGTTTGCGACCATCCATTATCTTGTCTTCATTAATCCCACGTCAGTTCTATCATTTTTCTCTGGTAGCTATCAACAGGGAAAAGGAAAAGAAAATAGATAAAGAAGTCGGAGTTGTCTCACCTTTTGCACGGCTGTCCAAAGCTTCAGAAAGCCTCAACCGATTTTGACGTTCTTCTTTCTTAAATTTCAACTTTATTTGCTGGCGTGTCAATTTGGGGAAGAGTTCTTTAATCATTGAGAGATCCGTTCCAAATTGCCTTATACCCTGGAACATGTTACGAGGCATGCCAAACTAAGTATTGAACTGGTGGTCCAGTAATGTGCTGCATTTACGTCTCAGATAGAAAGGAACTCCCCTAATCACAACTGACAATTCTTCTGAAGAAAATAATGTACCAATTCTCAATCTCAAGCCAAAAGCAAGAAAGAAAAAAAAACCAGAAATAATTTCAATAAAGATAGAACAGTCTTCCTTGCTAGGCCGATACTCAAATGCTCAAGCAAAGAGGGGAATCAGAAAAAAAAAATTACCAGGCAGTTCATCTGCAACTAATTCTCTACAGAAGATTAAGATTTACAAAGCAAATCGATTTGAGTTAAAATCTGATTCCACGCACCTCATAAAATAGTTCAGTGTCTTGCTTTGACCACCTAGTGCGAGGTGTTTTCTCCATGAAAGACTGGTAATTGAACAAAAGAGGCGCTGGTTCAGCACTACTGCTGGCTTCGTTAGTGGAGTCTTTTCCTTGCTCAGAAGGAAAACTCTCACCTTCCTTATGAGAAGCATCTCCTTGAGTTGATTTGTCAGCACTGCATTGATATGCAATTAGACTCCTAACAGCAATGTACTCAGTATAATTTCACTAAGCGCATAATCAATGCAAAAGCCATGTACTAGGTTTCTATTATCTCTATTTCGGCCGTCTAGCATATGCAATACAATCAAGTCGCAGCTTTAGTTTTTCTGACTGTCAGTCCAGGCACAAAACACAATTAAACTGCAGAATCTAAACAGACTCCAAAATTTCTACTTTCAACGAAGAACTGGCCAGGTTAATCAACTTTTGATTTTTCTTCCATTTACTTGGCACTTTGTCAGACAAATTGGTTAAAACCCAAACCAGATGTTACCATTATTATACAATATCCTGCTCGGAAAATGCACCAACAGACCATTGCCCACATTAGAAATTAGAAAAAGTATAAGCAGCTTTTGACTCCTCCCAAGATCTCAGAAGGCCTGCGATTGATATTATGCATCATGAGGGCATGAGGTATCATGTTCAAAGCAGACAACCCAGTGCCATAGGGTAATGTTCACTCTCTCAACACAAGCCACCACAAATTGTCTCTCAAAATCTGTTATTGGGAAAAGAAAAGGCTGGAGTTCATCCAATAAGAGCTTCCACGAAACTATTTATTAAAAGAATCAGCTAAACCAATTATGAACAAACTTTGGCAATAACTACTTGCATTGTCAAATAAAATAGCAGAGGCAAATATCACAGTGGATTCAGATACCTGTAATTATTTGAATTAGCTTTTGATGGTTTTGCCTTTTTGACCTGCAAAACAACACACACATATAAGCACCAGAATGAAGAATAGCAACAAGTTTCTGGATCAGAATTCCAAAAAACCATGACAAAACTACAGAATCATATTGTGTACCGTTAAACGCTCCTTATGTTCTGCAAGAAGAATTAGATCCTTAATGCGCAACTTTCGATAGTCAATTTCATCCTCCGGGGTTTGAAGCAGAACCTTATCCACTACATAAGACAAAACAATATGCCTATGGTGAGAGAGAGAGAGAGAGAGAGAGAGAGAGAAAGAGATCAAATAGGGAATTCTCAAACACCCATAGATGTTATTACCACATCTTTTGCCACGCCGAGTAGAGTGAGAGAACTTCTTGCGAGGTTCTCCAGTACTTTTTTCAGAGGCTTTATTGGCTTCTTTCTTCTTTTCTTCTTTCTGTTTCTTAGCCAATGGTCTTTCTGACTTTCTTGGAGTACTTCTCTTCTGTGAGGAATTCCGTGTCCTATATTCATCACCATCATATAGTTCATCTCCATTGGAGGGACTATGAGTATGAGCTTCAGCTGAGTTGTTGCCATCAGAGTTAGCCTCCCCATCAGACCCGTCAACAAGTTGGTGTGGAGTAGGACACTTTCTCAACTGCCTTGATGATTTGTTAACTTCACTCATGGTATTAGACATACAGGATTTGTCTTGCATCAAATGAATATCCGACGCAGCCCGAGTTTCTTTATCATGGTGACTCTGCACAAGCCAGTTAAAACATTAAATAGGCTCAGAAGATAAAATCAGATATGCATGTCAAAGCACTTTAATATTAAACTACATTTTCATCAAATAGCTTAAACTTTCACCTAAATTGCACGTATTATATCAATTTTTACATTGTACCAGATCAGGAGGTTGTGTTCACTTCAAAACTGGATTGCCTCCAATTTATAATCAATTTCAATAGCTTAATCTTGACCAAATTCCGGCTGACATGTGAAGGGAAGTTTAACAGCATGTAGCTATCAAGCCACGCCTTCATAAGCCAGCTTATAAACATTGTGCACTCATGCTTTCTAGAGGCGTATGCTCATGTCAAACTCAGACAAATAGTTTAAAAAAAACAAGACTCCTGTATAGCATCACTAAATGTCTACATGCCAATGTGCTTCATTGCTGTCTCAATACAATTGAAAACCAGCACTTCAGTCAAATGATTACCAAATCACCAGGCACATCAGAAACATCCATCGTATTTGCCGAGATCAGTGTATCTGAGTGTGATGGTTCATGAAAGGCTGGATTTTCGAAAGTACTATCTTTGAGCCTTATGGGTGAGTAATCAAATATATCATCAGGTATGGAGGTAGGAGCTGCGCCTTGATCAAGATGGGTTTCACACAGAACCAGATCTCGAGGCATATCACCAGGCTCAACTTCTGAATTAGTGATGCAAAAATTAGGTTTCCCTACTCCACTTTGTAATTCGGTCTCCAATAGATCTTCTCTCTCGGGCCTTCCTAGAATTACCAATTTTGAAAAAATTAGACAGCAGATGCAGCAAATAAGTGGCAAGTGAACTGCACTCAATAAGCAAAGTCAATACCGACGCCCGATGCAGTGATTCTCTCACGTGAACCGTCTGTAGTTTGCACATCAGGAAAAGTCTCTGCTTCCTGCATAGAACCAACATTTATTCACTAAATTAAGGTCACTTATTCCAAGTTAAAGAGAGAAATCTGCAAACATGTACAGGTAGTCACCTCTGTTTCTGACCTGTCCTTGTCAATACAACAATCCCCATAAACAGAGGCAGCATCTCGCCCATCCATTGCCATGTCTTGGGTCTCCTTTTCACAGAAACTAGAATGAATGTGAGGTTGTGCAGCATCACTTATGCTGGCTTCGATTGATTCAAGGTAATTAGAAGCTGGAAGATCTGAATCTCTTGTTCCGTTTATGTCCCTTGAAGGAAGAATGGCTGTTTTTTCTGACAACAGGGTCATATCCTCCTGACTAGTGTCACCAATATCTGCAGACAGAAACCAGTTTCCATGATGAGAGCCTTGCAGTCAGTGAATGAATACAAGTGATATGAACACCAATATTCAGCAAACCACAGGGCAAATAAGTCCTACAATAGAGTTCATGGTGATGCTCATCATGACGACAAGTTTCTATCTGCAGATATTAGTGGTACTAGTCAAGAAAATACGACCTCATAAAAACAAAACCTAAAACTCAGCTAAGACATGAACATTTGTAAAACATTAAGTGTGATAAAATTGGGGCTTAGGCTTCGGTTGAAACTTGCTACACAAGCCTTAAGTGCGATAAAATTGTAAATAGCGCCACTTGCTTCAGAAAAACATTAAGTCACTTTTATAAACAGGAAGATGACAAGTAAAATACATATCATAGTTCATACCACTGGTTGCAAGTGGCCGAGGGAGTATATTGCAAATGAGGTCATCATCCATCCCTGCATCCATCTAAAGCCGAAAGCATCTTCGAGGTTAGAAATCGAGGAAGCATCGTATTGCAATATATTTAAGTCAGTTATATTTTGTCCAGCTCACCTGTCCATTAAATTCTTCAAAGACAAAAGAATCCTCGATATTTTGATTTTGCACAACCACATCAGAAGGAAGAGCATATGAGGTATCAACATCCTGTTGAACCACAAGTTCAGATGAAGTACTCATCAGTCCCGCGTGGTCCACCGCCAGTTGTGAACTTCCACTTCTCCTAGGCACCATTTGCCCAAAGCTATCAAGTGAAACCAAAGGTGAAGCATTGGGATCTGTCAACCTATCATCTATTGGACCGACATTCCCTGATGACTTTGTCGTGTCTGACATGGCAATACTTGGTGATACAGCCTCTTCCTTGTCTTTACCGGGGAGGATTGAAGTCCCCGATGAAGATGTTGGCTTTCTTAATGCTGGTCTTCCCTTGGGTTGAAACTTGCCAGCGGCAGTGCCTAGCAAGAACTTGACATTAACCCCTGGAAAATCATGCTAGACACTAACAGTAAGTCCCATTAAAGACAAAAACCTTCTTACCTTGCTTTGCGGCAGGTATAGGAAATATATCTTCAAAAGGATCCATTTTGACAAGCTTCAAGTCTGTTAGCACGGTCAGAAATATCCGATATACTAGTCAGAACTTGCATCTCTTAAAACACAGATACAGTTCAAAAAATTCACAGAACCTTGTTTCCACCTTGAACATAAATATTTTTCATTCTCTGAAAATCCCAAAGAGAAACAAAAATGGCGATATATTGCAATTCCACTAAAAATCATCAAAAGCATAACGCGACTTACCAGTAATTTTCTTTCTCAAATACGCCCTATGTCGTATAATGGGAACAACCTCACAGAGCCACAAGCATGAACGCGAATTAATCTCAGAGGTAGGGCAAACCTATGTTGCACCGACACGTTCCGGAGGCCACCGTGTCACGCGGCGGACACGCTCGGACACGCGGTCAATGCGCCGGACACGCCGGCAACGCGCGAGTCCGGAGCAAAAGGGAGAAAGAAGAAAGAAAAGCCCCCCTCGTCAGATCTCTCGCTCGCCAGAGCAATGAACAAGGACACATACCGCATAATCCCGATCCCTTTCGACAGCGAGTACCCGTTGATCTGGAAGTGGGGAACGGGGAGGTGGGGGATCTGGGACTTTCGACAGCGAGTACCCGTTGTTTCGAATTTCGACAAATCGAGGCTGGGATGCTGCGAACCCCACGACGAATCCTCTCGAAGAAACGGGGAACGGGGAGGTGGGGGATCTGGGAATCGGTCCGGATTGGGGGAGAGAATTTGCCCGGGGAGGGAGGATCTGGAAATCTAGGTCGAGAAGGGTTTTGAGAACTCACCGACGACCCCCGATCCTCCCGAGCCGAGCGTCATGGATGAACGAGCTGAGCGAATCGGAGTTTCCGCGGCGAGAGCTGCCGGAGATCTGATCGGAGGAGAGGAAGAGAGAGCGAGCGAGAGAGGGAGGGACTGTTGCAGTTGCAGAGACGAGAGAGAGATAGGGTCAAGAGAGCACATGACGGAGAAAGAGGAAAAATAAATAGGTGTGTCAGAACCGAACCGAAAAATCAAATCGAGATACAAATCAAATCGAACCGAATCGAAAATTTCGTGCATTTCGATTCGGATCATCAAAATAAATCAATTTTTCTTTTCGATTCGGTTCATTTCGGTTCGGTTCGGTTCAGTTCGGATCGAACCGAACTAAAATAAACACTTCGGTTTAGAGCTATTTTACTCTCTCTCTCTCCCCTTCTCTCTCCTCTCTCCTCTCTCTATGCTTAATGAACTTGAAACCGAAAACTGATCCGAACCAAACCGAACTAAATCGATTTTTCGATTCGGTTCCAATTCGGTTCGGTTCAAGGGGCACTCTTAATGGTTCGGTTTTTTTGAAAAACCGAATCGAACCGCACCATTTACACCCCTAATAATAAAAGCTTTTTGGCCGTCCTTAATAAAAAGGACGAAGATGGCTTCTTAAAAGCTTTAAAAAAATGATGGAGAAAGAGGAATAATAAAAAGAACGGGCAGAAAATAAAAATGAAAATGGATACTCCAAAAGAAATATATATATATGGCCAAACAAAAGAATTTTTACTATATCACATGGCATAATAAAATATGCCATATATAATTTATCAAATTAATTTAATTAAAATAATTAAAAAATGATCATTTATCATGTATATATAAAAATATACATTTAATGTATAACGTGTCCCAACGTGTCGGAATTCTCTACTTTTTGAAAAATGACTTGTCGTCGTGTCGTGTCGTATCACGTGTCGGTGCAACATAGGGGCAAACTACTTTGGCATCAGTGTGGTGACCTATCCATCCTGATTGGATTTAGGCCAAAAGATATTTGTCGACGGATATGAACATTAATTGATTTGTTTGAAAGACAAACCAAATAATTCATTAATCCAAGGATAGAGGCACTCCCAAGCCTCATACCTCATGCAAAGAGAATTGTCTAATTTACGCATTTGATTGGAGTCGCCACTAGCCATGATCAAGGTCGCCTAGAAACTCTGATCGAGACGCAGAAGTGTTTTCTCAATACGCGCGAAAATCAGAGATTCTATAGTTTGGGGACTTAATTATACTAGCGATCTAACTAGTGTCCTTTCGATACCTAAACTTGAATGTTTGCAAACTAAAGTACTAAGCAGCTTATCGAAAAAAGCTAAGATTTCATCTAACCGTTCTAAAAATAGAAAATAACAATCAATATATTAAAAGTGTGCAACCAAATAATCATAAAGAAAATAAACAACCAACCTAGCATCGTCTCTAGAAAGGAAAAAGCAATCAAAAACCCTAAGGTAAAGCCTTAGTGGCTTATCCAATTTTTGGAAATTTTTTAAAGGGTTTTTCTCATTTTTCATTTTTTTGTGAGTTTTTTAACCTAAAATCTAGTGAAATTAGGCCAAAAACTGATTTCTCAACATTTCCTAATTTTCTGGAATTTTTTGAATTAAAATTTTTAAAATATTTTTTTAATATTTTTTTGATTTTTTAAACATTTTCGAAATTCTTTAGAATTTTTAATATTTTTTATTTTGAATTTTCGAATATTTTTATTAATAAAATGAGAATCCCAGACCGGATCCGCTGACTCGATCCAACCCAGCTATTCGACCTGGATTTCTTAGGGTGCGCATGGAATGCATTCCGGAATAAAAATTCTGTTCCGGAATGCATTCCAGAACAGAATGGCGTTTATTAAAAAATTTCCGGAATGCATTCTGGAGCGATTTTTGCATTCTGGAATAAAAATGCGTTTGTTAAAAATACTTGTTTCCAGAATGCATTCTTGATTCCGGAATGCATTTTTGATTCCAGAATGAGTTTTTGGCAAGAAAAAGAGAAGCTACTTTTTGTAGCTTCTTGATTCCGGAATGCATTCTCCCTATTTTCTTATAATTTTTTTTTCAAAAAATGCATAAAAATTGAAAAATTCTAGAAAAAATCATAAAAATTTCCAGAAAATAAAAAAAGTCAGATTTCGGGAAAATATGAAATTTGGTGAATTTTTTTAAAAAAATAAAAAAATCAAAAATTTCAAAACTTCACAGAATAGCTGAAAATACCCGTGGCCACCCACTTTGAGTGAAATTTAAATTTTTTGAGGTGCCCAAAAAAAGAAAAATAATAATAAAATAAAAATTTTCAAAACTTCACAAAATGGCTTAAAATACCTATGGCCACCCACTTTGAATGAAATTTAAATTTTTTTAGGTGCCCAAAAAATAATAATAAATAATAAATAATTTCAAAACTTCACAAAATGGCTTAGAATACCTGTGGCCACCCACTTTGAGTGAAATTTAAATTTTTTGAGGTGCCCAAAAAAATAAAAAATAATTAAAAAAATAAAAAAATTCAAAACTTCACAAAATGGCTTAGAATACCTGTGGCCACCCACTTTGAGTGAAATTTAAATTTTTTTAGGTGCCCAAAAAAATTTCAAAAATAAAAAATTTCAAAACTTTACAAAATGGCTTATAATACCTGTGGCCACCCACTTTGAGTAAAATTTAAATTTTTTTAGGTGCAAAAAAAATCAACAAATCAAAACAGATTTCTATTCGAGAAATCAATTTCTGGAGCAGAATTAGTCATGTTTTACCAAACAGATTTCTCCTCCAGAAATCAATTTCTGGCAAGAATTCCAGAAATCAATTTCTGGCAAGAATTTGATTTCTGGAGCAGAATGATTACCATTCGCACCCTTACCAGCCTGGAACTTCCATTTGAGTATTTCTTTTCTAATTTTTTTCTTTCTTTTGTTCCTTTTTCTTTTTTAATTTTTTTATTACTTTTCTTCATCCCCTTCTTCATGCCTTTCCCAGAACTTCTTCTTCATGTATTCTTCACTGAGAACGTTTCCTTCGTGGTGGTTCACCGGCGGCCACCACACCAAGCCGAAAGTAGCCTCCTCGTCCGGCGCCAACGTCGAATCTGCTCCGGCCAAAACCATGAAACCACTATCACCAAACCACCATGCTTAATCCAGCACCAACAGCCACCAAAACACCAACCACGATGACCATTTCATTTTTCGACAACCAAATGTCCCGGCAACAAGATGTACTACAACGCAGACAAACGGACATACACACATTCAAAACAGAAATAGCAAGCCTACGGTAGCGGCCTCAAACTGTGGGCAACGCCAACGTGGGGAGTAAATCTCCGGTGAAGGTCCCGTCCATGGCTAGCTTGAACAGCAAGAGATATGTCATAAAACCGAAAGAAATCACAGAAAATACGCAGATTCAAACGCCATTTGACAAATGTGAACACTAATCAAACATAAAAATCGGGCTCCAAGCACTAATTCCACAAAAAGCAACTTGGACCCCCATTTAGACATTTCATCAAACACGTAATGTGCAAGTTGAGATATATGTTCTAAAGTGACATCCAACACACTTTTCGGCCCTATCATAATATGTGAAGATCTAGACTGGTATATTTCACTCTAACTCCATCTCAGTTGGCACCGAAATGCTAAAAAACAACACGACCAAATTCGACACTAAAAGCTTAAACAGTTTGGTTTGGATATTTGATCAAACGGGTGTGGTGTAGCCTGAAAATAGAGTCACAGATCCGATTTTGACAAAGTTTATGGTCGATTTTCGACATACAATATTTAGAACATCCTCACTGGGTGTCAAACAAATGTTCAACTCAGTCGACGGGGGCGGGTGATCATCGAATGGGCTCGGTGTGCCCGGCACCCAAGAGGCAGGGGAAGAGGGATGGAAACAAGGGAAGACAAGGATAAGGACCTACCTATTCACAGCTGGCCGGAGTGAGGCGCGATGGCGGGCGCAGGGGGGGTGGTTGTTCAGCAGCGTCTCGAGTAGCCCTCCAGCGACTGGGTAAGACTCGGAAACTCACCAATCTCTCTTGGTCTCATCCTCCCGCTCTCTGTTCTCTGAATTCTCTCTATTTTCAACTTCCTGCCCCGCATGGAGCTCCAACGACCAGAAATGAGGGGAAGGTTAGCTCAGGCTCTCAACGCACGGCGGAGAGGGGGAGGAGACTCGCCCGGCCACCTCCGATGGAGCGACCGGAACACTCTCCTCTCTGAGGACCCCTCGATCCTTCTTTTCTTCCTTAGTCTTTCTCTCTCTTCGATTCCCCCGTTCACCGAGCCCCCTTCCTCCTTTTAACGCCGAGAGAGAAGAGATAACCTCCTCTCTTTGGGGACCACGGCTGCCTCTATTAATGCAAATGCACCTAATATCTATATGCTATGCAATTTAATGAAAATATTTATGTTTACGTATTAAAATTAACCCCCTAATTTTATACGTAATTAACTAAAAACGAATAAGCAAAAATTAAGTGTCAATAGTCAGTAAAGAACAGACAGAAGCTATTTCAAGTTCAAATAGTAGTACCCCTTAAAACTCAATTCAACAATGCCATTGCCTTGCCGTGACCGATGCAACTTCCCCGAAACTCACAAACTGACTTTTCAACACTCATCTTAAACTCTCAATACCAGCTTTCTTGTTCCAGACAAAAGGAGAACTAACATGGTATTACGGGCCATGTTAACTATTGCATCAAGCCCCAACTTTTTTCATCCTAGTTATCCCAAGCCATTATCACTCAGTCTCAAGACCCAAAAAAGAAAAGCCAAACGAGAGAGAGAAACTGGCATTTGCTCAATGAAGACAGGCCAAGACCACCAATTTCACAGTCATGACTACAAAGAATCCATGATATTATCGCTTTTCCAAAAACCATCCCGTCTAGTGAATGCATTATACATATATCACTACAAAAAAACACGTTTTTTCCGACGAAATTTCCAACGAAAAATTTGGAAAAATTCGTTGGAAAACGAATTTCCAACGAATTTTCCAACGAAAAAAAATTCGTTGGTAATAGGTCGTCGGAAATTTTTCCAACGAAAAATTTCAATTTTCGTTGGAAATTTGCAACGAATTTTATTTCGTTGGAATATTCGTTGGAAAACTTGTGGCTAAATTCGTTGGAAAAACTACAAAAATTTTTTTCTCGTCGAAAAATCGTGGAAATTTTTTTTCCAACGAAAATTTTTTTGTTGGTAAAATTACAAATGTTTTTTTTTGGTCGAAAAATTGTGGAAATTTTTTTTCCAACGAAAATTTTTTGTTGGTAAAATTACAAATATTTTTTTTGATCAAAAAATCGTGGAAATTTTTTTTCCAACAAATTTTTTTTTTTTCAAAAAATCGCCCTCGCCGCCGGCGAGGGCCAGCCTCGTCGCCGGCGAGGGCCGAGGTCGCCCAGATCTGGGCGACCTCGAGCTCGTCGCCGGCGACGGCGATGAGGTGGTTGAGGCGGCGGGCGAGGTGGCGGCCCATGGTGGCGTCGGGGGCGCCGACCGCCGCGGGGGCCTGGCCCTGGATGGCCGTGGCGGCGAGGGAGCCGATGTCGCCCTGGATGGCCGCGGGGGAGGGAGCCGACGTCACCCAGATCTGGAGGAGTTGAGGGCCCCGATCTTGGTGTCCATGGCGTCGGAGCCGGAGCCGGAGCCGGAGGAGGAGGGGGGGCGGCGGGGGAGGAGGCGGAGCGGGAGGCGGAGCGAGAAGGTGAAGGCGGAGGAGGAGGCTGCGGGGGAGGAGGCGGAGCGATCGAGAAGGTGAAGGGGGGGGAGGAGGCGGAGCGATCGAGAAGGTGAAGGAGAGAGAGAGAGAGAGAGAGAGAGAGAGAGAGAGAGAGAGAGAGAGAGAGAGAGAGAGAGAGAGAGAATGAATGTGGAATGAATTGAGCGCGAAAATATGAATAAAGAAGAAGTGGTGTTTTCGTTGTAAAATTCGTGGGAAATTTCCCACGAATTTTGCAACGAAAATTGTACACACTAAAATAATGGCCCGAAAAATTCAAATTCGTTGGAAAATTCTTTGGAAATTTCCAACGAATTTTTTTTCGTTGGAAATTTCCAACGAATTTTCCAACGAACATTGTACACACTGAAATAATTGCTCGGAAATATGAAATTTGTTGGAAAATTCGTTGGAAATTTCCAACGAATTTTCCAACGAATATAAAAAATGCCGAATAGTATCGATTTTTTGGAATTCGTTGGAAATTTCGTTGGAAATTTCCAACGAATTTTTCAACGAACATTGTACACACTAAAATAATTGCCCGGAAATATGAAATTTGTTGGAAAATTCGTTGGAAATTTACAACGAATTTTCCAACGAATATAAAAAATGCCGAATAGTACCAGTTTTTTGGAATTCGTTGGAAATTTCGTTGGAAATTTCCAACAAAAAAAAATTCGTTGGAAATTTCCAACGAAATTTCCAACGAAAATTGTACACAATGAAATAATTGCCCGAAAAATTCAAATTCGTTGGAAAATTCGTTGGAAATTTCCAACGAATTTTCCAACGAATATAAAAAATGCCGAATAGTACCGGTTTTTTTGAATTTGTGGCAAAATTCATTGGAAATTTCCAACGAAAAATTTTTCGTTGGAAATTTACAAGGAATTTTGCGACGAAAAATTTTTCGTTGGAAATTTCCAACGAATTTTGCGACGAAAAATTTTTCGTTGGAAATTTCCAATGAATTTTGCTTTTCGTTGGAAAATTTGTCGAAAATTCGCGACGAAAATTTTTTCGTCGCAAATTTTCGTGACAAAAATCCGATTTTTTTGTAGTGTATTGATTGGCTCAACTTGCCCAATTCTTCGGAAATTTTTCCTCCAAACGCCATTTTTTTTCTCCACAAAGAGCTTAGAAACCAGGTCAGACACCCCCCCAAAGATACTACACATAGCGAAAGAAGAAGAAAGACCAAGATTGGAATTACCTGCAGAGTAGAGCCTTGTGGCGAATCGCAGCTAGGGTTTATGGTCGAAGTTGGCGGATTCGAGAGAAGATGTTTGATTTGCTTAACTCTATCCTATATGGAGCGAACGTTTATGGAGAGGGTGTTGCTCGGATGGTAAGTACGCAGGGGTGTCAACGGTTTGGTTTGGTTCGGTTTTTCAAGAAAACTGAACCGAACTGAACTGTTAGTGTGCACAATTGAACCAAACCAAACCTCGATCCGAACCGAACCAAAAAAACCAGTTCGATTAGGTTCGATTCAATTTGGTTCGGTTCGGTTCTGCTCAATTCGGTTTTAGGTTTTTTCTCCTTTTTTTTTTGCTTTTATTCTCCACATCTCACAGCCTCAAGATATTGGGAAACAAAATTGATTTTGCCTTTGTCCCCCAATTCACATAACCGCTAACTTTGAGTTTCTTTTTTTTAAAAAACACTAAACAACCATTAATCCACGAACAAAATGAAATAAAATGATAGATATATGCACACTAAAGCAAAAAGTGAAAGAGAGAGAAGAAGAACAAAACCAAATGGTGAAAATATACTCCAAGAGAATGCCACCAGTTCAAACTCAAATGCTGAACAAAGCCACACTAGCCAAAAGTGATCAGCAGAAAGACCAAATAGAATAAAAGGAAAATAGCAAGATGCAAAACAACCAAATTACTAAAAAACTTCGCAAGTAGAGCACAAGCACAAAATAAAAACATCTACAAGACGAGCTTCAAACCATTTGACCCGAGACTAACTACAGAACTCACATTTTTTATCTATTTGACTGAACAATCATATTACCGATGCAGATAAAAGCAAACACGACAAATGGTGAGTTCCATGCAAAGAGAAATGAAAAGTGCAATTACCATTACCATATATTGGCTAGGAATTACATTTCGTAGTTTGTATTATAAGCAAATATGCATACATGTTCAAAACCAGCAAGAGACATTCATCCCTGATGAAGAAATTCTTGAAATTTTTGATTTTTTGCTTTTTTTTCACCTCAAAAAATTAAAATTTCACTCAAAGTGGGTGGCCACAGGTATTCTAAGCTATTCTGTGAAGTTTTGAAATTTTTGAACTTTTGAATTTTTTTTGGCCATCTTAAAAAATTTAATTTCACTCAAAGTGGGTGGCCACATGTATTCTAAACTATTCTGTGAAGTTTTAGAATTTTTAATTTTTTTATTTTTTTGGGCACCTAAAAAAATTTAAATTTCACTAAAAGTGGGTGACCACAGGTATTTTAAGCCATTCTATGAAGTTTTGAAATTTTTTATTTTTTTATTTTTTTTGAAAAAATTCAAAAAATTTCCTATTTTCCCGAAATCTGAATTTTTTTTATTTTTTGGAAATTGTGATGAATTTTTCTAGAATTTTTCAATTTTTTTTGGATTTTTTGAATTTTTTTGAGATTTTTAGGAACTTTTTGGATTTTCTAATTATTTTTATTCCATTTCTAAAAAAATGGATTTTTGTTCCTGGAAATAGAATTTTGTGTTGTTTATCAAACGGGTTTTTGTTTCAGGAAATAAAAATTTTGTGTTGTTATCAAACGGATTTCTGTTCAAGAAATATAAATTTTTGGTCATTAGCAAATGGTTTTCTTTTTTTAGAAACTCATTCTGGAATCATAAATAGAAAAATCTATTTCTGTTTCAAGAACTCGTTCTGGAACAGAATGGTTATCATTCTTTACCTTAGTGGCGATACTTTTGAGAGGGTAAGAAAGAAGAGAGTCGAGACAAAGAAATCATGTTTTCGGTTCGGTTCAACAGTTTGGTTCAATCTTTGAACTGAACTGAAATAAACCGAACCGAAAAGAAAGAGTGGTTATTTTTCATCATCCGAATCGAAAATCGAACTAAACCAAAATGCACAAAATATTCTATTCGGTTCGGTTTTTCAGTTTGATTCTGAAACCCCTAGTTAGGGGTGTAAATGGTTTGGTTCAGTTCGGTTTTCTTGAAAAACCGAGCCGAACCGAACCATTAAGAGTGCCCCCTTGAATCGAACCGAAACTCGCTCGAAATGAATTAGAAGCGAACTGAAAAACCAATTTGATTCGGTTTGATTCGGATCAGTTTTCGATTTTTTCTTCTTCTTTTTTTCTTTCTTTTTTTTGACTTTTTATTCATGGCTTTGTTTTCTGTTTTGGATTAGATTTGCCAAAACGAGTTACTTCCGAATATGCCCACGCTAACTTATCAAAAGCTTTTATATTGGAAGACACAACAAATGCAACTCCAACTCAATGCAAATGCACCTAATGTCTAATGGGTTTCTCATCATCATTTCATCGAACACCTTGCGTGCACAACCGAAAACTTCACTCGAAACTTTGCACGCAACAATAAGTTAAGAACAGCAGCTACAACCTAATGGTTCCATAATTCCAAGAATCAATCTCGGGACACAAAATCATGCCGATAAGAACTCAATCAATCCACAAGCCCCTCGCCCCAAAAACCTCATCAAACACTCGGGGAACAACAAGAGACAATACAAAGAACAAGAAGCAGCAACGAACGAAGCGACAAACTTACCCCTCAATCTCTGGAGCAAAAGCAACGACGGAGCCGAATCTTGAACACAACTGCCGATGTTCACTTCAAACCCGAGTTTCGTCGTCGCAGGAGGACAAATTGTTGGAGGCTTCTTGCTTTGAGTGACGCAAGAATCGGCATCGAGAGAGAAAGCCCTAAAAGCTTTAAGTTGACGTAGGAGATGGCTTCTTGCTTTGAACAACACACGAGTCGGTGCCAACAGAGAAAGCCCTAAAAGCTTTGAGTCGACACAGGAGAAGGCAGATGCAGCGCGAGGGTGAGGTAGGGCTTTTAGTTTTAGGGCTAAAATTGAAGTGTTTATTTCAGTTCGATCCGATCCTGATCGAATCGAATTGAAAAAAAAATTGATTAATTTTGATTTTCCGAATCGAAACCAAAACCAAATAATTTTTATTTTCCAAATCGAAACCGAAACCAAATCGAATTGCACGAAATTTTCGGCTCGGTGCAGGAAATTTTCGGTTCGGTCCGGTTTGGTTCGTATCTCAATTCGGTTTCTCGGTTCAGTTCTGACACCCTACCCCTAATGCATATGGCTCGGTCCTCGGGGCCGATTATAAGATGGATTCCTAAACTGACCTAACTGGAAATCAATCACTCATAGATAGGTTTCAATTCTAATTTCAAAACTAGTTTCGGAACTGAAAGTTACAATGAAGTATAACAATGCATGAGGTTTTATGAAAAGTCTTTTTGGAAATCCTTTTTGAAATCCATTTTGAAAGTATAGAAAGATAGAACTGAAAGTATAGAAAGATAGAACTAGTCCTCATATCCTTAGACCTCCTTGCTCTTAAAAACCATTTTTGCAATCAGGAGTAATACAGAAAGCCAAAACCTTAAGCCTCACGAGTGATGGCAATATTCATCATAGGTTTGGTTTCGTTTCCATACGTCCTTAACAAAACATTTGCACACTTTTATTGTCTTGAAAGAATGTATTACAATTACATCAACAGGAATGTAAATTGAAATTGAATTGAAATTGCATACAGATTCGAAATGAAACTGGAAATTATGAAAATAACAATGCAATGGAAATGATGAGAGAACAAATAAAGATTTGAAAGAATCCTCCTACTCCAGTGGGTAAGTATCTTTTATCTCAGTTATGATGACAATGATAGTATTCTTCCTGAATAATTCTAGCAAAGCGGGTTCTTCTTCCGCATGAATATTCTCTTCTTGGAGTACCTTAAAATGACCATGAAAAGTTTCCTTGATGTGGATCTGATTATAGGAAAGCTCTTTAGCTTTACCCTTCCATACTAATGGATTGATGATGCGATCACCTTGGCTTGCATAGCCTCCATGGTTCTTTTGTCCTTGACCTTGGCCTCCATGGTGATTATTAGAATTCTCTATGATATAACCCACTCCATATCTCTTCTTAGCAGTAAATGGGATAATAGGTTACTTAATTCTTTGGGCTTTTGATCCTAACCCGACACCAAGAACGAATCCATATTGGCATAATACCTTCCCCGACATAATTGATGATGTTGAGAGTTCTGGAGACTTCATAATACTACCGGCAAAGATTTGTACCATCGAAATCATTTCGAATGAATGATAGCTTGATTCTTCTTTTACTTTAGGCTCAATGTATGATATTGCACTTTCTTTAGAGGTGACAAAATCTGCCTCCCTATGTATGGTGATCATGTTGCCGTTAATGGCAAATCAAACTTTCTGATAAAGACTTGAAGGGACAGCACCAGCCATATGAATCCAAGGTCTTCCTAGTAAGAGGTTGAAAGTCCTCGAAATATCTATCACCGGGAAATCAATCAGGAAGGACACAAGATCAATATTCACTTTAAGCTCAACATCACCAATGACGTCTTTCTTCATTCCATCAAACGAGCATATGGTCACCTTAGAAGGCTTGACAAGCTCTTCGTTGATCCTCAAACGATGTGGTGTGCTTAGTGGACACAAATTAAGTACGAAGCCATTGTCAATCAATACTCGCGACACCATTGAGAGGATCTATGCTGAGAGCTAGGGAAAACAAGGTCAGTTTGCAACAGGTATGCTATCCTACACGGGCGAATCTCTTGTTCAAGCCCTTCAGGGAGTGCCTTTTAACTGCAAAACTACTGGAAGATTTAGCTTAGAGCATGGAGACACTCAGAGTTACCAGGATGATGTTATGCCTAACTGACCGAGCTACATTTCTTAGAGGATCATGTCAGACTTTGAAGAAAGTAAGGATTTTTAGAGAGGCGTGGAAAGTAAAATCTATGAAAATTTTACAACTTTCCCTCTTATTCCAAATCGAAGGATTACACAGCCTTATATAGGCATTGGGGAGTACATTGCTAGACGAAGGTCCAGATGAAACAAAACATACCTAAACTGAGTACATTATTGGATGTCTGTCCACATAAAACAAAACTCATCTAAAACACATTATTAGATGTCTATCCATATAAAACAAAACTCACCTAAAATACACTCACAGGACACTTAAAACATATTCATAAGATTAGGTAAAATAGTACCTGACTATTATATGCTACAATGAACAGTGCCAGTTAGGTGAAATAGTACTAATTTATCTCCATCAGAGTTATAATCATAATTCGAGTTGTCTGAGCTGTTTGCACATTTATATTATGATATCTATCTCTGTGTCGGAATTTGTTCAAAATTGTCTTCATTAATGACTAGCGTTTGGTTCGAGGAAGAGGATGCATATGTAGAAAAGTCCGGAAAAGTAGTATTTGGAGCATTTGGTTGTAACAGGAGTTCATTCCACATTCTGATATCAAGGTTTGGCCAGAGATTTTCTTTAGGTAAGATTGGCTGAGGCCAATTTCCTAGCTGTGAGTAGTGGGAGGTAAAGCTGGCGTCAAGTCCAATGGATAAGAACAATGGTCCATAGTCATAGGGATCTTGAGAGGGTGATCCACCCCATGGATCCTGAGATGCTTGTGCTAGATCTTGAGATGATTGTGCTGGATCTCATGTGTCTGATATTTCTTGATCTTGTGACGATTCGAGCTGTACTTGTGCCTGTTCGTACCCTCTAAGTGTTTGTCTCGTTGCAGATAAAGATCCTTCGTGATCTCATGAAATGGGTGTGACGTAATCCTATGCTTCTTATGAGATAATATGATTTTCTTAGCATAGAATCCTCTGAAGTTCCCTATAATTATATTCAATAGAGCCAATGCGACTAAGGAACGAATTATAAACACGTGCAACTTAAAGTTGTGATTGAGGCTTGTAGGTAGCAGTACCTACTGCCGTAGGAATATCGCAGATGGTACCATTATTGTGCACAAAAGTCCATGGACGATGGAATAGTCCAATAGTGTGTGTTTCTGGATTATCTCGGACTTTTTTCAACTCTTCGAGAAAGAGTCGTTTCCAATAAATAGGAGGTAAAATCATTTTAGCACAGTTAAAAGGTTTTTCTCGTGTTCATTGAGCCCAATGTGATCAGCCATAAGCAAGATGGTTAATTGGAGAAGAAATTTTCTGGTAGGAAACTCAATAGCTATTAAGTACTTATTGGTTAAGTACCATAATAGTCATTTAAGTTTTTCAGGAAAATCATTTTCTTTCCAAATTAATGAGTGAATAAAAAGATACCTCGAGTGTAATCCAGAAGAGTCAAGAATAGATCCTCCATGTAATCTGAAAAGGTCTGTGTGACATTGCCATATGAGGTTGTCAAAATTTTCAGTGAGCTTATCGTTTTAAAATTGCTCAACTATTTCTTGAGGATATTCTAGGCTTGACCAATCTCGGAATCATTCAATTTTGTACTTATCTGGCCAAAACGGGAAAGAATACCTGAGAATATACATGTTGATTTCTGCCGATACTTTTGGTCTGGAGAGAAAGTCTGCAAGCACATTCTTTTTTCCTGTAATATGTTTGGTTTCGAAGGAGTATTTCGAAAACCATTCAGTCCATCTGAGTAATTGAGGATGAGGAATCTGCTTCTGTTTGAATTTTAATCATATGAGGAAAAGAAGGCATATCCAGTTTTATCAGAAAATAGTGGCCAATAAGATGGAATTCAAACTTTTTTATTCCATTCTTTACTGCTAAAATTTCCTTGAAGGTAGAGTGATAGTGCATTTTTGCCTGAGAAGACTTGCCACTTTTGTAAGTGCAAAGATATCGCTTACCATGAAGTTCTTCGAACAATATGGCCACCTAATAATCATCACTGGCATCAGTCTTCAAAATTCCCTTCCCTGTGGATGAGATTTGCAGAGAGAGAAGATCTTGCATAATTTCTTTGAGTTCTGCAACTGCTTTGATTTGTGCCTTTCCCCATGGCACCAGATGCTTTTTTAACATCAGTTGCAAAGGAATTAACAACCTTGTAATGTTTGGGACAAAATCTCTAACATAATTAATTATCCCGAGAAATTGTTGAACTTGCTGGGTTGTAAAATCCTTTTTAGGAAATTTTAGTGATTCTCTAGCGATATGCGACCCTGGATAATATGTACCTTTGTTAAGGTGGATGCCTAGGAATTCAACTTCCGTTTGGGCAATGGTCATCTTTTTCTAAGAAAGTATAATATGTCGATAGTGAGATTCTTTGTCTGGGCTATAGAGTAATATGTCATTAATGTAGATAGTAGAACTGGACAAGATCAACTGGAATATGCGACACGTAGTCTTTTAAAATAAGGAAGGAGCAACCTTGAGACCAAATGAAAGGACTCTCCATTGGAAGTATTGGTTTGGGATATAGAATCTTATTTTTGGTCTATCATCAGGATGAATGCCCAATTGCCAAAATCCGGCTTTAAGATCAAACTTTGAATAGATATGGGCTTCAATGATTCCCGCAAAAAGGAATTTTGAGAAGGCAAAGGGAATTTGTTATCTGGGAGGAAAAGATTAAGAGGTTGGTAGTTAATAATTAATCTCATCTTACCTCTATTTTGCTCAGCACATTTATTGACATAGAAAGCTTCATAAGCCTATTGGAAATTTGAAGTTTCAATGAGGCCTTGTTGTAACAATTCTGAGCATTCTTTTTTAGCAAGAGCCAAATGCTCTGGATTCATTCTCGAATGACTTGCCTTAGTAGGATTTATATCCTCATTTTTCTTGAAAGGGAGCCAAACATACAATTCTGAATTTTTCCACAAAGGATAAGAACATTTATGGGAGAAATCGAAATGATTTTCTAAGCATGATTCCAATAGTTTCTGCATGATCGGATCTAACAGACTCATTTAGATGGAAAAGATCTTTTGGATATTGACGAATTCAGAGAATTGATCTTTATTTAAGTCCTTTTCCAAGAACAATTCTCAAGTCTAGAAGTTGAGTCATAATATCCCACCCAATAATCAAGTTTTTATTGGGAAGACTAGATCCAAGAATTCAAGTGGTAATAGAGTATTGAGGGAAAAACTGAATAGACACAGGTGTGGTGCGAACATTTGTAGAAAAAAGTATCTCCTAGAGTAGAGTTGAAATACTGAACATAGGAAGTCTAGTATTCTTCGTGAAGAACTTTAGTATCTAAGATTGAAGCACTAGCACTAGTATCTATAAGGGCAATGACTGAAATTGATTTGGTAAACTTTGAGAGATAGATTTTGATTGGGAAGTGGGGACAATGAAGTTGACTAGAATGTATACTGGAGTCTAGATTTTCAGGCTGTGAAGATAGGTGGCAAAGTTCTTCAGGTTCTGAATCAGAGTCTGTTTCATTAGGGGTGAAGTACTAAGGAATGATGCAAAGTGTTTGGTTAGAGGGATTTTTATCTACAGAGAATAGGGATTCGATATCATCATTGTCAAGAGAGATTCCTGTCTCTAGTTTGATATTATGAATGAGATGATTCTGACCTTTTTTTGCCTGAGGATAATTTTTGGTAAAGTGGCCCTTCTTGTTGCAAATGAAGCAATGGTTTGATTTCTTGCGTCTGGTGAAGTTTCTTCGTTTATGTAGGAATCGCCATTTCTTCTTCCTTCTTAAATGCTTAGATCTTTTCACTCAATGCTTCTTAAAGTGCCTGTTTTTCTTTGAATATTCTCTGCAGGAACCGTCACAATCTTTCTTTGAACATTTGATCTTCAAATATTATTTGGAGCAAGCATCATCAAGTTCACAATTATCTCTGATGTAATTCTTCATCATTTATCTTCAGAGACAAAGTTCATCAAGACAAAGATGAATTTCTTGTTGTAGCTCTCCAAAGAGGATATCAACAATTCTTTTTTGCTTGTTGAGAAAAGATCTCTCAACTTGTTAGGAGAGTTCTTTAGGAATGGAAGATAAGAAAACTTGTTTCAAATTCGAATCAACTTTTAGGCCATAAAAGAGTTTAAACATGTCTCTGTAATGGCAATCTAGGTGCTTTTTTTTAAGAGAACAACATTTTCTTTCAAAGTATTCTCTTCTTTTAAGTTCAAGAAGATGAGTAGATTTTCCTATAAAATATAGGTAAATGATTCCAATGGCTTGAGAAAAGTCTTGCAGAAGAAGAAAAGTCATTTAATCTGTCTCAGAAGTTGCTTGCCACCAATGTTTAAGACTTCCAGTAAACCTTGCGGCAAATTCTTAAAGAACGTCATATTTACTTTCAACAACAAGAGCTCTGGTATTCAACCAAGCATGAAATTCATCCAATTTTTCTGGCCATTTGGAATAAAGAGTATCATCAAGACTGAAAAACTGTTTGGATGGGGAAACAGAATTATGAGACAGGTTATTGATTTGAATAACCTCTAGTTCATATGAATTTGGTATGATGTCTTTGTTCTGGTGGATCAGCCATGAAAATTGGAAGAGTAGTTGATGGTATTTGGAAATATTCAAGGGAAGGAATTGGAAAAGTAGAGGAAGAAGAAGAGGATGAAGAGTCAGATTTCGAATATGAATTTAGCAAATTTGATACCTATGCTATTTCTAGAGAAGTGCACTCTTGTGGATGTTGTTCTGAAATAGCTTCTGGATTCTTTTGTTGATCATTGCTTAAATCCCTCAGAAAAGATTCCAAGGGGTTTGAGATCATCAGCTATTGGTCAGAACTCTTTTCAGGTTCTCCAGAGGACTTAACAACAGATTTTGCTTTTGTCTTCATTATTTCCTTTTGAAGCTTTTCCATTTCCCAAATGCGATTTCGCATTTCTGTCATATCACTTTTATCTCGTTGGGTAGAAGTTTCGGCGGCTAGAGTAGCTGCAGCAAAAACTAGAGAGTTTTGCAGTGGTGGAAGAGAGTATCCGACTCTTGAAATAGAGAAAAAATCAGTAGGTTTAAATTTTCTTTCTTCAAGGAGACTAATTTTCCTTTTGAGTTTCTTTATTTCATTTTTCGAACTTTCAAGATAATGGTATCCAAGATGTTGTCCTGATTCCAGAGCATGGAGCCTTTTTTGGAAATCTACAAGCATCTTTTTGATGGACTCATCGTATCTTCGGATTTCTTGTTGCACATCAACAATTTTGGAGTCAATCGTCTTGAAAGCCTGATTTTGTGCCAGAAGAGTTTCCAATTGCCAATTTAGAATAGCCTCAGCAACAAGTGTTCTTTTTGGCCTTCCACGTTCATCTACATCAATGGGAGAAGGAATTTTTGGAGCATGAAGGTATCTTCACTGTGGATTAGTAAATTCCTTAGTAGCAAGAAAAGAAAGCTGAGAACTTTCAACAGGATTTAAAGGAGGAAAATCAACTTCATTGAACATGGAAATAGATGGAAATTGCTCGAGGGTTAGGTTTTTAGGAAGGACTGGAATTTCAAGTGATAAGAATTCTTCTTTACCCACTTATAAAAAAGCTTATAAACTTTTTTGGGTCTGGTTCCTCAATAACTGGATTAAGTATTGAACCAACTCCATCACCTCCATCATTTCCATCACCTCCATCACCACCAGTTTCACCCCTATATAAAAAAAACTATTGTTTCTCCTTTTTACAAATCAATCTATAAGTAGGTAAAGAAGAATTCTTATCCACTTCAAATCCCAGTCCTTCTTGAAAACCTAACCCCCGAGCAACTTCTATATATATGCATATATATATATATATATATATATATATATAAACTTCTATATATTTTCATGTTCAATGAAGTTGATTTTTCTCCTTTAAATTTTGTTGAAAGTTCTCAGCTTTCTTTTCCTGCTATTGAGGAATTTACTGATCCACAGCGAAGATACCTTCATGCTCCAAAAATTCCTTCTCCCACTGATGTAGATAAACGTGGAATGCCAAAAAGAACACCTGTTGCTGAGGCTATACTAAATTGGCAATCGGAAACTCTTCTGGCACAAAATCAGGCTTTCAAAATGATTGACTCCAAAATTGTTGATGTGCAACAAGAAATCCAAAAATACGACGAGTCCATCAAAAAGATGCTTGTACATTTCTAGAAAATGCTCCATGCTCTGGAATCAGGATAGCATCTTGAATACCATTATCTTGAAAGTCCGAAAAATGAAATAGAGAAACTCAAAAGGCAAATCAATCTCCTTGAAGAAGGAAAATCTAAGCCTACTGATTTTTTCTCTATTCCAAGAATCGGATACTCTCTTCCACCACCGCAAAACTTTTTAGTTTTTACTGCAGTTGCTCTACCCACCGAAACTTCTACCCAATGAGATAGAAGTGATATGACAGAAATGCGAAATCGCATTCGGGAAATGGAAAAGCTTTGAAAGGAAAGAATGAAGACAAAAGCAAAATTTGTTGCTAAGTCCTCTGGAGAACCCGAAAAGATTTATGACCAACAGCTGATGATCTCAAACCCCTTAGAATCTTTTTAAGGGATTTAAGCAATGATCAACAAAAGAATCCAGCTGATTCAAAACAACATCCACAAGAGTACACTTCTCCACAAATAGCAAAGGTATCAAATTTGCTAAATTCAAATTAGAAATCTAACTCTTCATCATCTTCTTCTTCCTCTACTTTTCCAATTCCTTCCATTGAATCTTTCCAAATACCACCAACTACTCCTCTAATTTTTATGGCTGATCCACTAGAACAAAGACATCAAACCAAATTCATATGAACCAGAGGTTACTCAAATCAATAACGCATCTCATATTTTTGTTTCTCCATCCAAACAGTTTTTCACTTTTGATTATACTCCTTACTCTAAATGGCCAGAAAAATTAGATGAATTCCATCCTTGGTTGAACACCAGAGCTCTTGTTGTTGAAAGCAAATATGATGTTCTTTTAAAATTTGCCACAAGGTTTATTGGAAGCCTTAAACATTGGTGGCAAGCAACTTCTGAGACAGATCAAATGACTTTTCTTCTTATGCAAGACTTTTCCCAAGCCATTGGAATCATTTACTTATATTTCATAGGAAAACTTACTAATCTTCTTGAACTTAAAAGAAGAGAATACTTTGAAAGAAAATATTGTTCTCTTCAAAAAAAGCATCTAGACCGCCATTACAAAGAAATGCTTAAATTCTTTTATGTCCTAGGAGCTGATCCGAATTTGAAACAAATCTTCTTAGCTTTCATTCCTAAAGAACTCTCCCAACAAGTTGAGAGATTTTTTCTCAACAAGCAAAGAAGAATTGTTGATATCCCCTCAATGGTATCAGATCGTGGTTTTATGTCTAGCTTAGTTTGTTCCATGTACTTAGATGGTGATTGTCCAATGCTATGAAGATCCATTTTCTTTTCATCATGGCTAATCTAGATACTACTCTAATCACTCTTACTGCTTCTCTCACTCCCTCATCTTCTTCATCATCCTTAACCGAGTTTCGTACTTCAAATGCTTCTAAGATAGACTATCTCTATGAAGTTTCTCTTAGCGATGAAACAAAGATTTTCGAAATGCAACTTCCTTTCATGAACCCATACTCAACCTTTGCCAAACCTGCTTCATCGTTTGCCCCCATCAGGTCTATAAAACATCTCATTCGCCATACTCCGAAAGAGGTCAAAGCATACGTGCAGTCTTCCTGGCAATTTATAAGGCTTTGTTATGTGAACGTCTACCAATTGGGAAGTCTTCATAGGAAAAAGCAATCTAATCCTTTAGCATAATGGTACTAACGAAATGCAACTTCCTCTCATGAACCCATACTCAACCTTTGCCAAACCTGCTTCATCATTTTCCCCTATCAAGTCTATAAAACATCTCATTCGCCATACTCCGAAAGAGATCAAAGAATACGTCCAGTCTTCCTGGCAATTTATAGGGCTTTGTTATGTGAACGTCTACCAATTGGGAAGTCTTCATCGGAAAAAGCAATCTAATCCTTTAGCATAATGGTACTAATGAAATCTTCTAGTTGCACTTCGTTGATTATCTTTGGAACATGAACTTCGTTAAGAAGTTTCATAAGCACCATTTTATGACTCTCTAAGGTTTTAAAGAGATCAAGCAAGGAAATTTGTGCCGGCATCTTTCTTAACTATTCAATCACTTTATATTCACTTGTTTTCATGATCGAGAGTAACTGTTTCACATCTTCTTCAGTTATCCCTTTCTTTTCATGCTCACCTTCCTTTAGGACATAGTGTCTTCCTTATCAGGTTATAGTATTAACTTCTTTAGGTGCATAATCACAAGGCACGCACTTAGTATCAAACTTTTCTTTTAGAGGCAAAATAATGATTACAGGTTGTGTCTCCTTATTCTCAATCTTCAGCTGATCAATTGGAAGTTGAATGGTAACTGGTTCAACATAACATTCTTTCTCCTTGTATTTATCCACTTTATCAAGCTTAATCACAAATGGTGTGATCATGGATACGATACTTTTATTAGCTTTCTCGCCGTCCATTCCGCCCCAACCATCAGGTGTGATGACTTCATTCTTAAACACCCATGGAGGGGTTGTATACTTAGCACGGTAGTTATAACAACTGTTGTCTTGACCTAGCAAATCCACAAATTCACCTTGCTTTCGTGCTTTACGGACAAATTGCCTATCACCACATCGGCTTTTTTCTTTCTTTTTGTCCTCTTGATCTTCCTTTTCTTTGAGACTTAGTTTGTTAATTGGAACCTCATCCAGACCACCCCATCCATCAGGCAAGATAACCTCATTTTTAAATGCCCACAGAGGAGGGGTGTATTTGACCCGGTAGTTATATTTACCGCCCAAGTAGGTCTACACTTACGCCATGCTGGTGTGATTCTTGGGTAAAACGCCTTTCATCCTGACGGGCATTTTCGTTATCTTTTTCATCTTCGTCTATCTCATCTTCATGCTTTAATTCCTCAAACGGAATTTCTTCTTTGAGGCCCAGCTCATCATCCATATCGCCCTAAACATCGAGCATGATTACTTCGTTCTTGAATGCCCATGGTGACGGGGTAAGTTTCACCTAAAAGTTATACTTATCAGAGTTTTCTCCCAAACTGTCTACAATTTCACCTTTTAGAAGTGTCTCTTGGCAAAATCGTGCATCCCCTTGTCGAGAGGCTTTTACCTTGGCCTCATTCATTTTCTTCGTCTAATTCAATTATCATGTTTACGACATTATGCTCTAGGAGAGGATTTTGGTGCACATTTGGCTTAGGTTCTTGGTAGTTAAGTGTCTTCTTATCAATAAGCTACTGAACCTTGAATTTTAAGGTGAGACAATTATCTACGTCATGTCCCATTTCTTCCATATGGTACATATAGGTTTTTGATTCATCATACCAAAGAAACCTTGTAGGATTGTCTCTTGGTGTTGACACCTGATTTTCGGCTCTTTTTTTAAAAAATTTTACAAAAATCACAAAATTAGGATTAGGAACCTTGGTCAAACTTAGGAACCTATTTCTAAATCAAAAATAATTTTTTTAAAAATTTTTCTGAATTTTTCTTTAATTTCTTTTGGTCAAAAAAAGGGTGAAAATCAAGAAAAATAGAAAATGGAGTCCAAAAATTCCATAAAAATAGTCATCAGTCTTCTTTTAAATCCAATTTCATTAATATAATGTCAATTTTAGAAAATTTCAATTAGGAATGTGGTTTTCCCAAAATTGGGTAAAAATAAGCCCAAATTGAATCAAAAATTCAATTAATTCATTTCTAGTCATTTTTTGGTCTTAGTGTCTTCACAACAAATGATCCTGGAACCTTGAATTACATAATAGTCGGTCCAGTTGCACAATTTACTAAAGAAATCAAAAAACCCCAAAATCCAATTGAAAATTAAGAAATTTTAGCCCAAATTGTGAATCATTATCAATTTGAAATTGTCGAACCATGAGACCATCATTTATAGGATTAATCAGTCATGGGTAATCCAATTTTGGTATCAATTTTGCTCAATTATGTCATTTAAGTACTGGATTGAATGGAACCCTAGTGACCCGGATTTTAAAATTTGGGAATTTTTAGTTTAATTGTGATAAAAATTAGGGTAAATCTCATATTTTGATGCAAAATGTGCCAAGGAATTCAATTTTGAAGTTATATCTAAAAAATTGGGTCAAAATTGGGCCTAATTTCCGATTTTAGACCAACCCGGGTCGGTTAGGTCAACCAAACCTGACTCGGGTTGGTCTCCTTCCTTGCCCGACTCGTCCAGAACGTGATAAAACTCAGAAAATATCTTGTGCCCGCCTCTTGATCGACTGAATCCAGCCAAATAAGCACGTGTTAATCTCCGATTCTAGCTTTTCCTCAAGTGCTAAAAACGCAGCGGAATCTATAAACCGAAATCCTAGACAAGATTTATGCGTATATTGAAATCTAAACAGAAGTTCGACACGTACCTTTTACAGATCGAAGGTAAATTGACAATCGATTGTGTCTGAATTAGCGCCCTAAGTGTTACACCTCTATCGGTATCCACACACACAAATGGAAGTCTCCAACGATCCAAGTGCTAGCTAAAGATATGAGACTTCTTTTTCCTGATCGCCTTTGATTTTCGAGACTATCTCAAAGTTCTCTAAATAGAGAACGATTCTCTTCGAATTCTTTTGGAGGCAACGTAGGCTTTTTCGTCACCCACACGCTATATATATATATATATATATTGAAGGTAGACAGTTTGGCGGGCCTAAATCGCCCGCCCCACTTCTTTTAATTCACGTAAATAATGAGGCTATAATATATATATATATATTAAAAGAAGTGGGGCCGGGCGATTTAGGCCCGCCAAACTGTCTACCTTCAATCGTACGTTTAATCGATATCTCATAATGTGCACGACAGCGTAGATAAGTTGAATAGGAGAATATATATATATATATTGAAGGTAGACAGTTTGGCGGGCCTAAATCGCCCGCCCCACTTCTTTTAATTCACGTAAATAATGAGGCTATAATATATATATATATATTAAAAGAAGTGGGGCCGGGCGATTTAGGCCCGCCAAACTGTCTACCTTCAATCGTACGTTTAATCGATATCTCATAATGTGCACGACAGCGTAGATAAGTTGAATAGGAGAATATATATATATTATAGCCTCATTATCTACGCGAATTAAAAAAAGTGGGGCCGGGCGATTTAGGCCCGCCAAACTGTCTACCTTCAATTGTACGTTTAATCGATATCTCATAATGTGCACGACAGCGTAGATAAGTTGAATAGGAGAATAAATTAAAATCTACTTCTTATTTTAAGTAGATCTCGACGTACAGAAAATATTAACTCAATTCGCTATTATGTGCGACCCTATAAGTTCACTAAACATTAACAGTATGCTTAAAACCCTTTTTGGCCCACAAGTCATAAGCGGTCTCTAGCAAGACATTATGACTACCTAAGTATAGTGAAAGTTAATTTTCCGACACAACCTAATCCACAACTAATATTAGAGTATCAACATTGATTGATTCCTAGGGCAGACCACTAACAAGAGAATCTCTAGCTAGCATCGGAGGTTCGATCTAACCGATTTAGAGTCGGTGATAACCAACTTTGAGCGGAAAATCGAGCTACAAAAGAGAAGAAAAAATCATGATCGAGGGAAACCAGATGTTCGACGATATTCCAAAGAGAGAGAAAGAGAGAGTTTGAGCGATAAAGGTGTGTTGAGGTTCCAAGGACCAAGTGATCAGTGTTTTTCTGGTGAGAAAAACGCCGGCAAATCGGCTCCGATAGTGAACCTCCTCACCTGGAAAACCTGTGTCGGAGCTGGTCACCACCGCTTGAAAATCCAACTCAACCGATGTGTCCAGAGTTACTCCGGCGAAACCAAAGCCACCGTCTTGAAGTTCAAGTGATAGGGAAGGACTCTACGGTTGCCGCTCGGTTCGGAAATTCATAATCAAGCTCAAACGAAAGAGGTAAAGTTCAGTCATGATCACGATTTTTACAAAATTCCAGATTATGTGTTTAAGCTTTACCATGTTTGATCGTGTAATTTTTCTATGATTTTGAGTTCATTGATGATTAAAACATGTTTTTGAACATTTTTTTGTCGTTTAATTGCATTTTGATCGTAAACTTGCATAAACCAAGTCAATTGTCCATGAACCACCTCGCCGGAGCTTGCACATCCTCGCCGGAGCGTTCCCCGTGGCCATAGGCCATCCAAGTTAGCTTATTCTCACTTTGTTTGATGATTTTATATTGATTTGGACTGATGTCGACGACTAGGGCGATCTGTATGAGAATCTATGAGCTTAAATGGCCTGTTTAGGATAGTTTGCAAATTAGGTTTTTTTTTATCGATTTTCGCCGGCCGGCGGTGGTCTGGCGACAAACTAATTAGGTTAGATTGCTAATAGGTGATACAAACTTTTCATTAAACCAACTGAAATGGTTAAAATCTCGCCAAAAGGTTGTCGGCGGTGAGCTTGAACCGGCGATCTCGATAACAATAAACCCAGATAGGCCCAAACGGTGCCGTTTTGGAGTTGCGCTCGCTGGGGCAATGGTCGTCGCTTGCGCCAAGAAATCAAGCTAGTCCGGTTCAATCCCTTGACAGGAAAATTTTTAAAAATAAAAAAATTTAAAAAGATTAGAAAATAGAGAAAATCAAATAAAAATCCTAAAAAATTCTAGAAAATCATTAAAAAATAGAAAATTCATAAATTCATAAAAAATTATAAAAATTCAATAAAAAAATTCAAAAAAATTAGAAATTCAGAAAACTTAATAAAAATTGAAAAATTTCTAAAAAATTCAAAAATTTCTAGAAAATTTACAAAAATGTGAAAAACTTAGGAAAATACAAAAAAAATTGGATAATTCGAAAATCTATAAAAATCTTTCAAAATTTCAAAAAAAATCAAAAATAAAAAATAAAAAATTTCAAAATTCCACGGAATGACTCAAAAACATTGTGGTCAATCTTTGCAAGTGAAATTAGAATTTTTAGAGGTCCATAACTGGCATTTTTGGAAAATCCTTAGTTTATCGATTTTTACCTCTAAAAAAACCCTAAACCCCAAAATGACACATATCATCGAATGAATAAGCCTTTAGGGCTTTATTAGGGTTTGGGTGTTTTGAATTGATTTTCATCTTAGAGATCCAAATTATGATTGTTATATTTGATTGCAATTAATTGTGTTACTTATATTGATTGATTGAATTCCCGCGATTAGGACAGTTAGAATTAGTGGATAGACCTCGGAAACTTGTGTGGCACGTTAAACACATAATATCATTTTAGGTACCGAAAGAGCGTTAGGGATCTCGATTTGGGATCATTAGCGTAACCAAGTCCCCGTATTCAGAATCTTTGGTTCGCAGAGTTGTGATATTTCTTCCGTACCCCGATTAAGTTTCTAGTTAACCTACCAATAATGACTAGTGGCGATTCCAAATCAAAAACATAGATTAAATAGAAAGATAAAAATCACAACCCGCTGTTACGTGAGGTATGGTTTAGGAGAGGCCCTCGTTTGTCTAGTGATGGGATGTCTGTGGGACGTTTGAGCGAAATATCCATATCAGACCCTAATAGCTCTTTCGGGGACAGTTTTCCCATTCGTGACAAATGGAAGTACCTCCTTAGCATGTCCAAAAGGCACAGCGCAACAGGCTTGGCGACTCCGCTGGAAATTAAGATTTCTAAGTGGACTTAGGCCTAGATAGAACGGTATGCATGTATTTTGTGCTTACGAAAGGATCCCAAGTACGTCCCACTAATGATTGTGTTAAATGGTTTTGTAGGTGGGAGATATAAGGGGTGTTGTCTTTATTGGCCTTTGTTTTGTAGGATGTTATTGGGATTGAATGTGATTTGATTGAATTTTTGAAGTGCTGTTTGGTTATTAAATTGCTATGCATGCCTTTAAATTGCTTTAGTACTACACCATTCGCACGCACCATCCGTGGCCTAACCGTGGCAACATTTAGGATTACCCTTATGAGGTATGTATTTAGGTAGAACTATAAGCCGATTGATCATGGGATCGTTTAAATGCAATATCGGTCACCGAAATAGACTAATATTCTATTACTTTAGTATATCCTACCCTTTTAGGCGTCAAAACTTCACTTATTGCATCTGCTTGTCTTTGTGGTTTGTATACCTAAAACCAAACAAAAATATTTTGGTAAGTATCGTTTCGTTCCTTTCACTTTCAAATATGCAAGTTAGTTGGTACAATTTAAAAAATGTCTAAATGATAACCAATGGTTGATTTAGATGCCCTTTTTATACTAGAATGAATGATTAGGGAGACATGCTTCATTTGACCATTTTTTAGATGGAATATATAGGTCCATGGTGAATTTTTAATGTAATTCAAGTGACGATGTGCTCAAAATGTGACATGTACAATTCAATGAGTCGAGTGTTCATTTTGATATATTCAAAGTTGTAAACCATAGGCTAGGCCTTTATGGTCTAAATGGAGCGTGACAAAAGGGCATTTATATCAAACACTGGTTTCATCCCCCATTCTCAATTATATGCTCTTTCAAGGCATGAATGGACTTAATTTGACATTTGTACTACTTTTTAAGTATGCAAATATACTTTACCTCCATTTTACCTTAGAAAGATCATATAATTGAAATGGAGGCATTAAAATTGATTCATAATCCATGGTGAATAATGATGAATTTTTCCTATGCATGATTAGACTCAAATGGGAAAGCTAAATATCCAAATCCCATTCCTCGGAAGGAGCTCATTGCTTGGTGGAAGGACATGTCTAAGGACAATCAAGTTTATGTCCAAGAAAGGCCTGGATATCTTCTCGAACTAATGCATATAGAACACCAAGTTAGTTTAGTCTAAGCCTTGACTCATTTTTGGGAAGTTTCTATCGCCACCTTCCAGTTTGGAGAACGTGAATTGGTACCAACCTTAGAAGAATATCAAGCTGCCATTGGGATCAATTCTAAGCCTAGGACTGTAGAGCCACCCGTTAGACTTAGCCCTGTAAGCATTCTAGATGAATTCCTAAACCTCAAAACTTTCAAAATCGAAAAGCTAATCAAATCAAACACAGTTAGATTTCCACTATCTTTCCTAATAGCCAACTTTTCAAAACTTCCCAGGGAAATAGAAAACACTTCAACTCGAGTATTCATTCTAGCCTTCTTCGGCTTTATTTTGTTCCCCGTGTGTAAAACGGGATTAGATCCTTTAGTTGCTATGATTGCAAGACAAGCATGTCTCGAGTAGGACTTTTCAAACATGCTTCTTGCCCAAACTATTATTTCCTTAAACACATACTAAAATTGTGGGAAGGGTGTCTTTTAAGCTTCTACTAATCTTCTTTCACTATGATTTATATAACACATTCGACCATGGTATCATTTCATGAACATTCGTGAAATTTGTTCAGCCACAAATCTGATAGAGCGATACATTCTTCTTCAAAACAAATTACCCAAGCAATCTTTCTTAGATTGGGCCAATTTCATTCGTGCCCTAACTCCCGATCAAATCAAATGGCAGATTAATTGGCCAAAGATTGACAAGGCAAGGATTACAAGTCAAGACGGGAATATGGTACCACTACTTGGTTTGAATGAAGGAGTTGCATATTGCCTGAGACAATTCGGGATACTTCAGCAAGTCCCACCAACATGAAATCCCGAGGAGTTTGCTTTCGACATCCCAGGTGGAACTATACCCGAAAAGGAGAAGAATAGCCTTTAAACTAAGATCCACAAAATCATCATATCATTGGATAACTCGTCAAAACAAGTAATTGAGTGGCTTAAAAGCTTAGAAAGTGATGAAAGTTTACATGGCATCTAAAGAATACATCAAATTGATAGAAAGCAAACGTCCAATTGATGTGGAGCCATATGTCCCGTTGGGCGTTGTATCAGATCTTGAGAAAGAGTATGTTCCAAAATATATTATTCCAAACACGCTTGGAGTAAAGCCCTATGTCCCCGAAGAGGTCGTGATCGATGTCAATGAATGGGAATCTCACATCAGGGAGTGAGAGGAATACCAAAAGGCAGAAACTATCTTAGCTAGCAAGAAACTTAGAATTGAACGATTTAGATTTCCATTTGAGTTCAAGATCATGATGTTAAATAATTTCAAGTTTTATATGCAATAATGAATTGATCACTTTCTAAATGTGTATGATTAAGTTCAAAACATGATTTCAAAATGCCAAAAAATCACCATGGATTACAATTATTTGAATTGTATGATTACTTGAGAAAGACATTGATAAAAAGTTTTATACAAGGCTAAGACTTGTATGAAAGTTCTTATCCTTGTAAATCACAAGAAAAGCCATACAATTGAAAGAATATAGGATTTCATCATTGTTTCATCATGTTAATACCTTGTCTTTCTATAAAGAAGGTAACATAGCAATGGAAGAAAGAAAAACCCGCATCTGAACTCGTTCACAGACTAAAATGGCGGAAGAAGAAACTCGTACTCGACTAGCTGAAGTTGAGAACCAAATGACTCAAATGGCCGCCATGATGGCGAAAATGAAAGCCTTCATCATTACTTCTAGGGGATCTTATCCTACCATTCCTAATGCTGAAACTTCAAATGCTACGGAAGCTCCTATTGAAGAACCAGTTAAAAGTAAAGAAGCAGTTCAAGAGAATCCTCCAAAAGCTACCCTGAAGTAGTAAATTTGGAAGAAGAGGATCTAGCTAAGAAGTCATCTAAAGTGAAGGATAAAGAAGAGTCCAAAAGATTAGCCAAAATTGAAGAATGTTTGGCAAGTCATGGATATGAACCGTAAAGGTTTGACAAATTCTCACTGTATGCAAAAGTAGTTGTTCTGGAAAATTACAAGGAACCAGAGTTCATGAGTAAGTATGACGAAATTGGCTATCCCAAAAGTCATTTGAAGTATTATCTCCATAAGATGATAAGGTATTTAGACAACACGCTACTTCTTATTAGCACATTTCAAGATAGCTTAAGAGGAGCGGCCCTGACATGGTACATTATACTTGACATAGAAGATTTCACAGAATGGGATCATCTGACTAGAGAATTTCTCCGCCAATACAAATTTAATGTTGAAGTACTCCCAATTAGGGAGGATCTCATCAAAACGGAGAAAAGAAAGAATGAAGGGTTTCGAGCTTATGCCCAGAGATGAAAGCTATCGCTTCGCAAGTAAAACCTACCATAAGTAAGGATGAGCTTATTAAGCTCTTTTTGAAATCTTTGCTAATTGAATATTACGACAAGTTACATGTGTCAGGTTGTTAAACATTTACCATGCTGGTAAAGGTGGGTGAAAGGATTGAATGGGGATTGAAAGAGAAGAAAGCCTAAGAAACAACAACACGAAGGCCTTATACTGGGAGGAAAGACAAAGAGCCCGTTCGCAAGGTAGCTATGATGTCTAGCCCAAACATTCATCAGACACCATTTTCAAAGTAATCCAACATCACCTGGAAGAACCCAAGGCAATTTGAGTCAAAGAAAAGACCTATAAGCCAATCCACACCTTTGCCCCGTCCCCTATCAAAGCTATTACCGATGCTTATAGAAAGGCATTTGGTGGCAAAAGAGGTGCCAATAGACAATCCTGTAAGGTTTTCTTGGTATGATGAATCAAAAACCTGTGCGTATCACATGGGAGAAAGGGGACATGACAAAAATAATTGTCTCACTCTAAAATACAAGGTTCAATAGCTCATTAACAAGAAGATACTTCCAAGAGCCTGAACCAAACGTACATCAGAATCCTCTTCCTGAGTATAATGCGGTAAATATGATCTAGGATGAAGAAGAAATAATTAGATCTGATGATGAAGATGAATATGAAGCCAAGCTAAAAGCTCCTCGACTAGGGGATGCCCATTTTCGTCATGAAGCATTTCCAAAAGGTGAAATTATAGACAACTCTGATAAGTATAACTTCTAAGTGAAATATACCCCACTACCATGGATATTCAAGAATGAAGTAATTATGCCCAATGGTTGGGGCGGTATGCATGACGAGCTGAATCCTGAGAATGAAATTCCATTCAAAGACGAAATGGATCAATAAGAAAAAAGAAGGAAAGGATATGTCAGGATGAAAGGCATTTTACCCAAGAATCACTCAAGCGGGGTGAAACCATGGACCTACTTGGTTATGACAGTGGTAAATATAACTATCGCGTCAAATACATCCCTCCTCCATGGGCCTTTAAAGATGAAGTTATCATGCCTGACAGATGGGGCGGCATGGACGAGGTTTCAATTAACAAACTAAGTCTCGAGGAAAATGAAGATCAAGAAGAGAAAGTGAAGAAAAAGACTCGCCGAGGCGATATGCAGTTCGTGCGCAAAGCATAGAAGCAAGGCGAAGTTATGGACTTCTTGGGTCAAGATAGTGGCCGGTACAATTACCGTGTCAAATACGCACCCCTTCCCTGGGCTTTTAAGAACGAAATAATCACACCTTATGATTGAGGTGGAATGGATGCAGATGAAGCCGACAAGAGCATCGTATCCATGGTCACACCATTTCTAATCAAACTTGACGAAGTAGATAAGTATGAGGAAGAAAAAGGTCATGTTGAACCAATTACCATTCAACTTCTAATTGATCAGCTAATGATTGAAGAAAAGGAGACACAGCCTGTGATCATTACTTTGCCTCTAAAAGAAAAGTTTGACACTTGATCAGGAAGGTGCTACGTCCCAAAGGAGGGTGAACATGAGAAAAAGGGTATAATCGAAGAAGATGTGAAGCAGTTGCTGTTAGTCATGAAAACAAGCGAGTATGAAGTAATTAAGCAGCTAAGGAAGATGCCAACATAGATTTCCTTGCTGGATCTCTTCAAAACCTCGGAAAGTCATAAAATGGTGCTTATGAAACTTCTAAACGAAGTACATGTCCCGAAAATAATCAACGAAATGTAGTTGGAGGATTTTGTTGGCACTATTCTTTTGAAAGATCATATTGTTTTCTCTCATGAGGATTTTTCGATAGACGGATGTTCACACAACTAGGCCCTATACATTGCCGTTACATGCCGGGGCAAAGAAGTATCACATGTGTTGATTAACAATGGCTCTACACTTAATTTGTGTCCTCTAAGCACACTGCATCGCTTGGGGATAAGTAAAGAGTTCATTAAACCTTCTAAGGTAACCGTTTGTTCGTTTGATGAGATGAAAAAAGATATCATTGGCGATATTGAGCTTGAGATAAATATAGGCCCCGTGCCCTTCTTAATTGATTTTCAAGTGGTAGATATTTCGATAACTTTCAACCTGCTACTGGGAAGGCCTTGGATTCATATGGCCGATGCTATCTCTTCAAGTTTTCACCAGAAGGTTAAATTTGTTATTAACGGCAAAATGATCACTGTACATGGAGAAATAGATTTCACCACTTACAAGGAAAGTGCAATATTATATATTGAACCTGAGGTGAAAGAGAAACTGAGCTATCATTCCTTCGAAATGATTTCGATGGTGCAAATCCCCGCCAAAAGTATCATAAGTCCCCAGAACTCTCAACATTATCTATTATGTTGGGTAAGGTGTTATGCTAATATGGATTCACTCCTGGTGACGAACTTGGATCAAAAGCCCAAGGGATTAAGAAACCTATTATCCCACTTGCCACAAAGAGGAAACATGGAATAGGTTATATCACAAAGAGCTCTAATAATCACCAGGGAGTTCAAAACCGAGGTCAAAAGAATCATAGAGGTTACGGAAGCCGAGGTGATCATGTTATTAATCCGTCAATATGGAAAGGTAAGGCTAAGGAGCTTCTTTATTACCAGATCCATATCAAGGAAATTTTTTCTAGACCCTCTAAGCTACTTCAAGAGGAGGATTTACGCGCAGAAGAAGAATCTGTCTTACTTGGCCTATATGAGGAGAATGTTATCAACATCATCATAACTAAAGCAGAAAATACCTACGCATTAGAGTAGGAAGATAATCTCAAGCTTTTACTTGTTTGTTATCTTTTCTATTGCATTGTTGCTTCTATAGTTTCTAGTTTCATAATAGTTCTATTTGCGATTTCAAATTTAGTTGCGATTTCCATTCCTGATGATGTAGCTGTGATCACACTTTTCAATTCAATAAAAGTGTTCAATATTTTGTTAAAGACATATGGAAACAAAACTAACCTATTATGAAAATTGCCCTCACTCGTGAGGCTTGACGCTTTAGGTCCAATATGCTCCTAGTTTCGAAAGTGGTTTTAAGAGCAAGGGAGTCCAAGGATATGAGGACTAGCTCTATCATTCCATTCTTTTAAAATGGATTTCAAAATGGATTTCTAAAAAAGGCTTTTCATGAAAACTCATGCATTGTTATACCTCATATGCAATTAATAACCATGTTTATTACATGTTAGGCATGAGCATTCGTATATTCATAATAGGCTCTTATGTGATCCAAATCTTTCAAAAGAAATCACTTATGATATCGAAGAAGGTAATGAGGATGAAGAATTGGTCAAGAATGAATGGATTCATGATGAAGAATCAAAGTCACTTACATTAGAGAAAACAGTTACCGTCAATCTGGTTAATAAAGAGAATCCCAAAAAAGTTAAAATTGGAAAAAAGTCTTTCTTCTGCAGAAGCAAAGAGGATTATTGATTTACTCAGAGAATATCAAGATATATTCGCATAGTCCTACGCCGATATGCCAGGTCTTAATCCAAACATAATTGAACATGTTTTACCAATCGATCCAGGTACCCCTATGAAGAAACGGAAACTTCAGCGAACCAAGCCAGAATTATCAAAGAAAATAGAAGAGAAAGTAATGAAATTGCTTAAGGTTGGATTCATCAAAGTAGTACCATATCCAGAATGGGTTACTAGCATAGTTCTTGTGTTAAAAAAAGATAGGCGGGTACGAATGTGCATCGATTATTATGACTTGAATAAAGCAAGCCCTAAGGACGATTTTTCGCTTCCACACATCGATATACTAGTGGATAGTACTGCAAGATTTGAAACATTTTCATTCATAGATGACTTTTTTGGATATAATCAAATCCTCATGAAAAAATAGGACAAGGCAAAAATATCCTTCATTATGCCATGGAACACATTCCATTACAAAGTGATGCCTTTTGGTTTGAAAAATGCTGGTGCCACATATCAAAGGGCAATGGTAACTTTGTTCCATAATATGATGCATAAAGAAATTGAAGTATATGTGGATGACATGATTGCAAAATCAAGATAAGGAGAAGATCATGTTGAAGTTCTTCGGAAATTATTCGAAAGACTCAGAAAATACAAGTTAAGGTTAAACCTCAATAAATGTGTATTTGGGGCAAAATCTGGCAAGTTGCTAGGATTTATTGTTAGCAATAGGGGCATTGAAATAGATCCCTCAAAAATCAAGGTAATATATGATCTCAGGAATCCTTCCGTGGTAAAAGAGGTGAGAAGTTTATTGGGGCGATTAAATTACATTACCCAATTTATCTATCAGCTTTCTAAAACTGCAAAGTCATTCTTCAAATTGATGAAGAAAAATGCTAAAGTGAAATGAGACGAAAAATGCCAGCAAGCCTTTGACAAGATCAAAGAATATATAATATGTCCGCCAATCCTTGTACCACCAATCCCTGGAATTCCATTGATCTTGTACTCGACAATTTATCACGAGTTGTTAGGAGCAGTGCTTGTCCAAAGAAGACTAAACAATGGTAAGGAGTAAGCCATTTATTACCTAAGCAGGAAGTTTACAATATCAGAAATTAATTACCCAGTAGTTGAAAAGACGTGTTGTATTGATATGGGTGTTGCATAGACTAAGGCAATACACTCTTCATCACCAAATCTTGCTGGTAACTGAGAACAACCCAATCAAGTATTTATTTAAGAAATCCCATTTGGTTGGAAAGTTAGCAAAGTGGCAAGTATTGTTATCAGAATTTGATATTAGAAGTTCACCACAAAAATCAATCAAGGGACGAGCAATAGCGAACATGCTGGTAGAGAATTCTTAGAACACTACTAATCTTGAGGATGAAAGATTCGACGATCATATATTAGTATTGATTGACGATAAATGGACCATGTATTTTGACGGTATAACCAATTTATCTAAATTAGTAACTGGGGCAGTGCCGATTTCCCCAAAGGGCCAACATTATCCAGTATCTGCAAAATTAATATTTCCATACACTAATAACATTGCTGAGTATGAAGCATGTATTCTCGGCTTATAATTAGTCCTCTCAATGAAGGTAAAAAGACTACAAGTATATGGAGATTTTATACTTATCATATTGCAAACATCTGGTGAGTGGCAAACTTGTGATACCAACTTGCTACCCTATCACAAATACTTGGAAGAAATGGTAGAGGAATTTGAAGAAATAACATTTGATTATCTTCCAAGAGCTCAAAATCATTTCGCAGATGCTCTTACAACTTTATCATCTCTACTGCAAGCTGAAGATGGTGTGGATGTAAAGCCATTGAGAATCAATATTCTTGAACAATCAGCATATTGAATGGTGATTCAAGCTGAATTTGATAACGCACTGTGGTTCCATGACATTAAGAAGTATCTCTAAATTAGAGAATTTCCTGAAGGAAGCCAATCGGGCAACAAAAAGTTTATAAAGAAGATAGTCATCAAATTATTCCTCAACGGTCAAACTCTTTACAAGAAATCATTTGATTCAGTCCTATTAAGATGTGTTGATGCTAAAGAAGCGGAACAGATCATGAAAGAAATCCGTGAAGGTGAATGTGGGCTACACATGAATGGCCATCTCCTAACCCGAACGATTATGAGGTTAGGATACTATTGGATGACAATAGAAACAGATTGCATCCAACATGTGAGATGTTGTCATCAATGTCAAGTTTATGGAGATAGAATCAATGCACCACCAAATGAACTGCACCAAATGTCAGAGCCATGGCCATTCTCAATGTGAGGGCATCGATATGATTGGCCCAATTAACCCCAAGGCTTCAAATGGGCATCGCTTCATCTTGATGGCAATTGATTATTTCACCAAGTAGATTGAAGTAAATTCTTATACAAATGTCACCGCCAAGAATGTCGCAAGATTCATTAGGCAAGACATCATTGCCAGATATAGAGTTCTAGAAGTAATCATTACTAACAATAGCTCAAATCTAAATAACAAGATTGTGGATAATTTGCTTGAACATTTTCACATTCGACATTTAAACTTGTCCCCATATCGTCCATAAATGAATGGAGCAATGAAAGCAGCAAACAAGAACATTAAGAAGATATTATCCAAGACAGCCGAGAATTATCGTGACTAGCATGAAAGGTTACCATATTATGCTCTAATGGCATACCGAACTTCAATTCGAACGTCAATTGGGGCAACTCCATTTTCTCTGGTTTATGGGATGGAAGCGATATTACCCATTGAAATGAAAATTTCTTCATTAAAGATATTATCTCAATTAAAAATTTCAGAGGCTGAATAGATTCAGTAGAGATGTAAACAACTTAACATGATTGATGAAAAGAGATTAAAGGCTATATATTAGAAGAGAGTTGCCAAATCCTTTAATCGAAAAGTGAAACCAATGCATTTTAAGGTGGAAGATTTGGTAGTGAAGAAAGTTGTTCCTAATAATTCAGATCTCCATGGAAAATTCACTTCAAATTATGAAGGTCCATATATTATCAAGAAAGTTCTTCCGAGAGGAGCATTGATTCTTGTAGATACGGTTGGAACAAAATTGGCCCATCTTGTAAATGCATATGCTGTCAAGATATTCTTCCCATAAAATGAAATGATTTGGGTCACTCTAGAATATGTGCATATCATGCATTTCATAAACATAATTGTTATATTGGCGTAATAAAGCAAAAGGAGCTTAAGAAGATCGAAGATCTCCAAAACCCCAACGGAGTTGATAAATAAAGGAAAGTATCATTCTCAATCTACTTTTTTTGATGTCATCTTTTAATATGTTCTTCTTTTTTGTCATCTCCAGGGAGTTCAAAGATAGGAAGCAACGAAAAGAAAATCCCCAGTAGAATCAAAGTGGAAACATACAGGAGAATTGGCGGTAATCGCTCTAATTATTGTTAAGAATTGCTCGAATAAATTTTGACACTTGATTCCTAATTTTGCTGGACCTTCATCAAGTTGAAAAGGAATTTCAGGAAAACAATCGGGTATTTGAACAAAAAACAAAATAGTTTGAGTTTTAAAGAGTTTATTTTTATGGAAATAGTGAATTTTTTCCCAAATAAGTTGACATGAAAGCTAAACAAGACAAAACAAACTATTTTAAAGATCATCTCAAAGAGTTTCAACCGAAAAAGTTTTGAAACATGCATTCTTCGAGCATGTACTGTGCACTAGAATTCCTTAAAAAGGATGATTTGACAAAAAGCCTTGGAAGATTTCAAAAAAAGCATTTAGATGAAAGCAAATGAAAATACCATCAAATGACGAAAGGTAAGCCATGACCAAACACGTCTATTATACACTCGAGTGCAATGAAAGAGTGAGTGCTAAAAGTGAAGAAAAAAACCTCATCCTAAGGAGATAGGTGGTGTTTGCAATGATTACATTGATTGAAATGATGAAAGGCAATCGTTCAGTATCCCAAACACGTGATCATCCTTTACAAACCAAATTTGAGCCTAAACACTGGAGAAGTTTTTCAAAACAACCCTATTAAGAAACACCCCACATTGGGACAAACCAGGAGGTTTGTGGTCAACATTTATGGAGAAAAGGATCAAGAAAGATTTCATTGCATACACTTGCATCAATCTTTCTATGAGAAATTCAGATCTCATATGGAAGCTCGCAACATCCCAGCAGGAAGAAGAGCATTTCATTTCTTATCCCCAAACGTATTACCTTTTGCGAAGCTCAATTAAGCATGAATATTCATTTCAGAACCCTAAATTGATGATCATCTCTTCACACTGAAGCAAGAGCATATGATCCACCTTGGATAAATAAGAAACAAAAGGCATGATACAGAGTCCTTAGAACTCAAAAAGGTTAGAAGCCAAAAGATTTAGAAAATGCAAAAAAAATTGGGGGCATGAAAATGCAGTATACTTGGTAAAAGCAAGGCCAAATACCCAAGAAAATGAAGAAAAGAAAAGAAGAGTTCGAAAGAAATCTCATAATGACAAAAGATCACAACAAGCAGTATGATAAAAAGGGGAAGAAAAGATCATGATGAGTATTTAGAGGACTCCTGTAGTCATGAAAGAGAAAAAGATCCCTAGCAAACAAAAGGAAAAAGTGTGGTGATGTCAAGAAAATCACTAATTTCACAAAAACCCTGAATTAAAAAACAAATGAGCCTTTTGAGCCTACTCAATACCAATATTACAACCTATTCTCAAATACTCTTTAGATTGGGATGTTGAGAGTGGAAGCATGACTTTATGATAAGAATTCATCGCTCAAAGAAGTATATACAATAATGTCTTGTCTTGTTCTCGAGGTTCTTAACTTGTAGACCCAAAGTGAGTTAAAAAAATATATGATGAAATTCTTAACCTCAAAATGCCTATCCTTTGAATAGTCATTAATCAAGCATACATTACAATCCTTTGAAAAACCTAATCAGATCAATCGAATTATATACATTGCGAATATCTCTGAGTATTTGAGGATAGGTTAAGAGAGATGAATTGAGGGTCTCAAGATGATTCCCATTTCAATTAGTGAAGAAAAGACCAGATTCATAGATTGAGAGAAATCATTTTTAATGAAGGTCTTCCAAATGATTTTTTCAAGCATCTCTTGAAAGATAGCAAACAATTTTTTCAAATACTTCCTTAGAAAGGAAATTTGATCATTTGAATGCATTGGCACAAAGAATGCATGTTTCCAAATTAAGGTTTCAAATAGTTTTTGATCAGCTTAAAATCAAAATTTTCAAGCAGTTTGTGGTAAACTTAAAATCACGTTTCAAATAGTTTTTGATCAACTTAAAACCAAACTTTTCGAGCAGTTTGTGGTAAACTTAAAACCACGTTTCAAATAGTTTTTGGTCAACTTAAAACTAAAAATTTCAAGTAATTTATGATAAACTTAAAGCCACGTTTCAAATAGTTTTTGGTCAACTAAAAATCATAAAAAGTCCTACTGTCGAGGAGCCACTAGGCAAATTTCAAGTCCTATTGACAATGAGTCACTAGGCAAATTTAAGTCTTACTGACAAGGAGTCACAAGGCAAGTGCAAGTCCTACTGGCGATGAGCCACTAGGCAAAATCCAAGTCCTACTGGCGAAGAGCCACTAGACAAATTTAAGTCCTACTAATGAGGAGCCACTAGGCAAATTACTAAGCCAAACTGGCGATAAGCCACTAGGCAAATTCAAGTCCTCTTGACAAGAAGTCGCTAGACAAATTTCAAGTCCTACTGATAAGGAGTCACTAGGTAAGTCCAAGTCCTACTGGCAAGGAGTCACTAGGCAAAATCCAAGTCTTGTGGCAAGGAGCTACAAGGCAAATTCAAGTCCTACTAGCAAAGAGCCCCTAAGTAAATTCCCAAGTCCTACTAGTGAGAAGCCACTAGGCAAATTACTAAGTCCTACTGGCGAGGAGCCACCAGGCAAATTCAAGTCCAACTGATGAGGAGTCACTAGGTAAAATCCAAGTCCTACTGGCGATGAGCCATTAGGCAAAATCTAAGTCCTACTAGCGATAAGCCACTAGGCAAATTCAAATCCTATTGACGAGAAGTCACTAGGCAAGTCTAAGTCCTACTGGTGAGGAGCCACTAAGTAAATTTTCAAGTCATACTGGCGAGGAGTCACTAGGCAATTACTAAGTTCTACTGGCAAGGAGCCACTAAGCAAATTATCAAGTCCTCAGGCGAGGAGCCTTAGGTGCTCATGGTTCTTGGATACATCCTTAATCTACAAGATCATAAATCAATTCATCATAATCATTACCATCAATACCATCAATTCACACTTTGGAAATAATCAACAAGGAAACTACTCGCAAGCAGATAAGTTTCTCTATCTCTCAATTATTAGGAACCTCTCAAATGCATTCAAAAGAGGAAAGTTTGAGTTGGATCATGAATTTCAAGTAAGATTCCTAATCAGTTGTTCTGAAATTTCTATTTTGTTTTGTCCATAGAGTCAACTAAGAGTTTAGGAATCACCTTACCTTTAAGATCAACCTCTAACGAACTTAATATCAAAGAGGGGTGGTTGTTGACACATGATTTTTAGCTTTTTTTAAAAAAAATTATAAAAATCACAAAATTAGGATTAGGAACCTTGGCCAAGCTCAGTAACCTATTCTAAATCAAAAATAAAATTTTTAAAATTTTCCTGAGTTTTTCTTTAATTTCTTTTGGTCAAAATAAGGGTGAAAATCAAGAAAAATAGCAAATGGAGTCCAAAAATTCCATAAAAATAGTCATTAGTCTTCTTTTAAATCCAATTTCATTACTACAATGTCAATTTTAGAAAACTTGAATTGGGAATGTGTTTTCCTAAAATTGGGTAAAAACAAGCCCAAATTGAATAAAAAAATTCAAATAATTCATTTCTAGTCATTTTTGGTCGTAGTGTCTTCACAAAAAATGATCCTAGAACCTTGAATTTTATAATAGTTGGTCCAATTGCATAATTTACTAAAGAAATAAAAAATCCCTGAAATCCAATATAAAATTATGGATTTTTAGCCCAAATTGGGGATCATTATCAATTTGAAATTGTTGAACCATGAGACCATCATTTCTAGGGTTAATCAGTCATGAATAATCTAATTTTGGCATCAATTTTGCTCAATTAGGTCATTTAAGTACCGGATTGAATAGAACCCCAGTGACCCGGATTTTAAAATTTGGGAATTTTTAGTTTAATTGTGACAAAATGTGCCAAGGAATTCAATTTTGAGATTAAATATGAAAAATTGGGTCAAAATCGGGCTTCATTTCCGATTTTAGATCAACCCGGGTTTGCCAAGATGGTCGAGTCAACTCGACCTGACCCGGGTTGGTCTCCTTCCTTACCCGACTCGCCTAGAACGTGATAAACACTCAGAAAATATCTCATGCCCGCCTCTTGATCGACTAAATCCAGCCAAATAAGCACGTGTTAATCTTTGATTCTAGATAGAGAATCTCCATCTGGTATCGGAGATTCGATCTAACCAATTTAGAGTCGGCGATAACCAACTTTGAGCGGAAAATTGAGCTACAAAAGAGAAGAAAAAATCATGATCGGGGGAGACCAGATGTTCGACGATATTCCAAAGAGAGAAAGAAAGAGAAAGTTAGAGAGAGAAAGAGAGAATCTGAATGATAGAGGTGTGTTGAGGTTCCAAAGACCGAGTGATTGATTTTTTTCGGGCGAGAAAAACGTCGACAAATTGGCTCCGATGATGAACCTCCTCACTTGGAAAACCTGTGTCAGAGCTGGTCACCAACACTTGAAAATCCAACTCAACTGGCATGTCCAGAGCTACTCTGGCGAAGCCAAAGCCACCGTCTTAAATTTCAAGGACTCTACGGTCGTCGTTCAGTTTAGAAATTCAGAATCAAGCTCAAATGAAAGAGATAAAGTTCAATCATGATCACGGTTTTTACAAAATTCCAGATTATGTGTTTAAGCTTTACCATGATTGATCGTGCGATTTTTTATGATTTTGAGTTTATTGATGATTAAAACATGTTTCTCAACATTTTTTTTGTCGTTTGATTGCATTTTGATCGTTAAACCTGCATAAACCGAGTCGATTGTCCATGAACCACCTCGCCGGAGCCTGTACATACTTGCCGGAGCGTTCCTCGTGGCCATAGGCCGTCCAAGTTAGCTTTTTCTTACTTTGTTTGATGATTTTATATTGATCTGGACCAATGTAGACAGGCGATCTGTATGAGAATATGTGAGCTTAAATGGCCTGTTTAGGATAGTTTGCAAGTTAGATTTTTTTTTATCGGTTTTCTCCCGCCGGCAGTGGTTTGGCGATGAACTAATTAGGTTAGACTGGTAATAGGTGATACGAACTCTCCATTAAACCAACTGAAATGGTTAAAATCTTGCCGAAAGGTCGTCGACGGTGAGCTTGAACAGGCAATCTTGATAACAATAAACTCAGAATCATGCATACTAGGTACTCGGCAAAATGCCGAAGAGAAGATAAGCCCAAACGGCGCCGTTTTGGAGTTGCGCTCGCCAGGGCGATGGCCGTCGCCTACGCCGACCAGTCCGGTTCAATCCCTCGATGAGAAAATTTGAAAAAAATAAAAAAAATGTAAAAAATAGAAATTTTAGAAATTTAAAAAAATAGAAAAATTCAATAAAAAATTTTCAGAAAATTCAAAAAAAATAGAAATTCAGAAAACTTAATAAAAATTGGAAAATTTCTAAAAAAATCATAAAAATTTAAAAATTTCTAGAAAATTTTAAAAAAAAGTGAAAAATTCAGGAAAATACAAAAAAAATTGGAAAATCTGAAAATCTATCAAAATCTTTTTAAATTTCAAAATTTCAAAAAAAATCAAAATTTTCAAAATTTCATAGAATGACTCAAAAACATTGTGGCCAATCTTGAAAATCCTTAGTTTAAGGGTTTACCCCTAAAAAAACCCTAAACCCCAAAATGACACATATCATCGAATAAATAAGCCTTGAGGGCTTTACTAGGGTTTAGGTGTTTTGAATTGATTTTCATTTTAGAGACCCAAATCAAGATTGTTTTGTTTGATTTCAATTGAATGTGTTACTTATATTGATTGATTGAATTCTCACGATTAGAACGGTTAGAATTAGTGAATAGAACTCGGAAACTCGTGTAGCACGTTAAACACATCATATCGTTTTAGGTACCAAAAGGGCATTAGAGATCTCAATTTGGAATCATTAGCATAACCAAGTCTACGTATTCAGAATCTCCGATTCGTAAAATCGTGATATTTCTCCCGTACCCCCATTAGGTTGCTAATCAACCTACCAATAATGACTAATGGTAACTCCAAATCAAAAACATAGATTAAATAGAAAGATATAGATTAAATAGAAAGATAAAAATTACAACCCGCTGTCACGTGAGGTATGGTCCGGAAGAAGCTCCCGTTTGTCTAGTGATGGGATGTCTGTCGGAAGTTTGAGCGAAATATCTATATTGAACCCTAGTAGCTCATTTGAGGACAGTTCCCCATTCGTGATGAATGGAAATACCTCCTTAGCATGCCCAAAAGGCGCAGTGCGACACTTGGCACCTCTTTGGCTACCAAATGTCTTTCTAGAAGTATTGGTAATAGCTTTGACAGGGGTCGTGGCAACAGTATGAATTGCCTTGCGATCATTTTCTTTAGCTCAAACTACCTTTTGTTCTTCCAAGCCATGTTGGGTTACTTTGGAAATGGTGTCTGATGTATGTTCGGACTAGAAACCATGGCTACCTCAAGGCTCTTTGTCCTTCCTCATAGGATAAGGCCTTCGTGTTGTTATTTCTTGAGCTTTCTTCTCTTTAAACTCCATTCAATCCTTTCACCAACTGTTATCAGCATGGTAAATATTTGACAACCTAACACATGTAACTTGCCATAATACTCATATCACAGTGATTTTAGAAAGAGTTCTATTAGCTCATTTTCATTTATAGCGGGTTTTACTTGCGAAGCAATAGCCTTCATCTCTGGGCATAAGCTCGAAACCCTTCATTCTTTCGTTTCTCCATTCTAACGAGATCCTCCCTAGTTAGGACCACTTCAACATTAAATTTGTATTGACAGAGAAATTCTCCCACCAAATGATCCCATTCTGTGAAATATTCTATGTCAAGAGCGGTGTACCATGCCAGGGCTACTCCTCTCAAACTGTCTTAAAACGTGCTAATAAGAAGAGACGTGTTGTCTAAATACACCGCCATCTTACAAAGATAATACCTAAAATGGCTTTTGGGATAGCCAATTCCGTCATATTTTCTTACAAACTCTAGCTCTTTATAGTTCTTAGGGACGACTACCTTTGCATAAGGAGAGAATTTGTCAAACCTTTGTAGTTCATATCCTTGACTTGCTAGGCACTCTTCTATTTTGGCCAATCTCTTGGCCTCTTCCTCATCCTTTGCTTTAGATGGAATCTTCTTTGATACATCATCTTCTTCTAAATTCACCACTTCGGGTGTCGTCTTTGGCATATTTTCTTGAACAGGCTCCATGTCTTGATTCTGATTAGAATTCTTTTCGACATTTGGAGCATTAGCATTAAGAGTCACAGGATAAGATCCTCTTGCGGCAATGATGAAAGCTTTCATCTCCGCCATCATGGTAGCCATTTGGGTCATTTGATTCTTGACTTCAGCCGGTCAATTACAAGTCTCCTCTTCTACCATTTTATCTTGCAAACGAGTTCGGGGTCTTTTTCTTTCCATTGCTAGAAAACCTGCTTTATAAAAAGACTAAATGTCAGCATAGTGAAACAATCATGAAATCTTATATTTTTTTGTTTGTATGGTTTCTTGTGATTAATAAGGATAAGAATTTTTATACAAGCCTTAGCCTTGTATTAAATTCCTTATCAATGTCTTTTTCAAGCAATCATACAATTCAAAGAATCGTAATCTATGGTGATTTTCTTTTCAAAATGTGATTAAAATCTCATCAAACTCTTATTCATCAAGCAATTGTTTCAATTTTGAAAGTTTGCATTACAATGCTTCAAATCAAAATGGGGCAACTAGCCTAAGCTAGTCTAGGCTTCTTCCTAATTAAGGTAACTTCAGCCTTTTCATATTCATCCCATTCTTTAGCCCGTGCTTCCCATTCTTCTACGTCAATCATAACTTCTTCGGGAATATATGACTCCACACCAGGTGTTTTTGGCACAATGTACTCAGGAACATATGGCTCATCAAGGTTGGTAGTAATGCTCAATGGCACATACGGATCAATGTCAATTGGACGCTTAGCCTTTAACCATTTAATGTACTCATTCGAAGCCAAGTAGAGCTTCATCTCTCCTTTCAAGCATTTGGGCCATTCCACCATTTGCTCAGTTGATCTCTTTAAAGAATCAACAATTTTGTCAACTCTTTTTGCATCTCTCTACTTTCTTCTTTCGGTAGGGTCCTTGCGGTATTGCGAATGTGAACTCGTCAGGATGCCAACCAGGCGGTATGTATTGGATCATTCCAAATTGTCGCACAACCCTTAATGGGCAATAGGCGGTTCCACCATTCAAACCAAGCAATGGCACCAAATTGCCTTCTTGACAAATAATTCAAGCTTTGACTATCTTTGGCCACTTGATCCTCTATTGTAATTGGTCGGGAGTCAATGGCCTAATGAAGTTAGCCCATTCATGGAAAGAGTATTTTGGTAGTTTCTTTTGGATTTTAAGGTACCTCTCAATAGGATTGACAGCTGAACAAATTTCTTGGATGCGCATATGACATTCCCAAGGTTGAATTTGTGAAATGAACCATATAGAAAGCAATTCAGCTGAAGCTTGGAGTACACCTTTCTCTTGGCTTTGGTACTTGTTCAAAGATATGATAGTTTTCGCTAAAAGCATATTGGAGAAGTCCTATTTTAAGTAAGTTTGCCTAGCAATTATTGCAAATAAAAGATTTAACCCAGTTCTTGATGTAAGGGATAAGACAAACCTGAAGAAAGCAAGAATGAAAACTTTCGCAGAAATATTCCTGGTTTTCTTTGGCAATTTGGAGTACTTCGCCACTAGGAAGGATAAAGGAAACCCTTCAGTATTCAACTTGATCAACTTTTCCACTTGAGAAGTCTTCAAGTTGAGGCATTCAGCTACAATACTTGCAGGCTTCAATCCAAGCAAGGTTCTATGATTATTGGCTTGAAATCAATCCCAATGGTAGCTTTATACTCCTCTAACGTTGGCACCATTTCGTGTTCTCCAAGTTAAAATGTCATAGCGGTAACCTATTAAAAATGAGCTAATGCCTGAATTAGACTCACTTGAAGTTTAAGGTTGATAAGCTCAAATAGGTACCCAAGTCTCTCCTTGACATAAACCTGGTTGTCTTTGGTCATACTTCCCCACCATGTCAAAAACTCCTTTCGCGGAATTGGAATGATATGTATATCTAATTTCCCCATGTTTGATCTAAAGAATTCAAAAGAAAGTTTTTATCAATCGCCATGGATTATCAATTAATTTTAATGTCTCCATTTCAATCATATATCTTTTTAGGGTAAAGTGGAGATAAAGTACATTTGTATACTTAGAAAGGGCAAAAGTACACCAGAAGTGCCATAATTTGTGTACGACGATCACTTTGGTGCCATAACTTTTTTTTGGATCACTTTGGTGCCAAATCGGAAGAAAAGAGATCACTTAAGTGTCAATTTGACCGGAAATTCGACGTGACATTTTTTATTAATTTTTTACGCCGACGTGACTCGCCGGAGGATGAGTCAGCGTGTACAGTCAGCATTTTTTTTTTAAATAATTTTTTCCTTTTTTTTCCTCTTCTTTCCTTTTTCCTTTCTTTTCTTTTTTTTCTTTTCTCCCCTCGCCAGCCGGTTGCCAATGGCCGGCCGGCCACCGGCGAAGCCCGGGAAGGGATGGGCGAGGGCGCCCTTGCCCATGGCCGGCGAGGGGCGGCCTCGCCAGATCTGGGCAAGGCAACCCTCGCCGGCGATAGGCGAGGCCGCCCCTCGCCGGCCCAGGCGAGGGCTACCCTCACCGGTCTCTCGCCCGACTCAGGCGAAGGTTGCCCTCGCCGAATCTGGCGAGGGAAGCCCTCGCCTGGGCGGGTGAGGGTCGCCCACACCCGACTCAGGCGAGGGCAACCTTCGCCCGCCCAGGCGAGGACTTCCCTCGCCCGACGCCGTCGAGGGCAGCCATCGCCTGGGTCGGCAAGGGGCGGCCTCACCTGTCGCCGGCAAGGGTCGCCTCGCCCAGATCTGGCGAGGTCGCCCCTCGCCGGCCATGGGCAAAGCCGCCCTTGCCCAGCCCTTCCCGGGCTTCACCGGTAGCTGGCCAACCACCGGCAATCGGACGGCAAGGGGAGAAAAGAAAAAAAAGAAAAGAAAGAAGAGGAAAATAAAAAAGGGAAAAAATTATTTAAAATAAAAAATGCTGACTATACACGCTGACTCATCCTCCGGCAAGCCACGTTAGCGTCAAAAATTAATAAAAAATGCCACGTCGAATTTCCGGCCAAATTGGCACTTAAGTGATCTCTTTTCCTCCGACTTGGCACCAAAGTGATCCGAAAAAAAGTTATGGCACCAAAGTGATCGCCGTACATAAGTTATGGCACTTCTGGTAGACTTTTGCCCTTAGAAAGTGATACAAATGTCATCTTTAATCCATTTAAGCCTTAAAAGAACATATACTTAAAAACGGGGATGAAATCAATGTTTGATGCAAATGCCCTTTTGTCATGCTTTATTTAGACCATAAAGGCCTAACTTATGGTTTACAACTTTGAATACATCAAAATGAACATTTGACTCATTTGTACATGTCACATTTTGAGCACAAGTCCACTTGAATTATATCGAAATCCACCATGGACCTATACATTCCATCTAAAAATGAAAGAAAATAGTCGAATGGAACATGTCACCCTAATCATTCATTCTAGTATAAAACAATCGTAAATTTTTGTTTATTTGGATAATGTGACATGTATTTTACAATGAAGCAACAGTAGATGGGAAGTGGGTCTGAGCAATGAATGAAGAAATCCACTCCATTGAAAAGAATGACACATTGAAGCTTATTTCTTTACCACCTGGTAAGAAGCCCATAGGTGTTGAGTGGGTATACTAGACAAAGTACAAACCCGACGGTCAAGTGGACAGTTATGCCACCAGACAGTAGTAAAAGCTACAAGCAAAAGCCATGTATTGATTATTTTGAAGTATCCACACTAATGCTCGAATGGATACCACTTAGATTATTCAGAACTCGCAACATAGAATCACTGGAAGATCCATCAAATGGATGTGAAATATTCATTTCTCAAGGGTTTCCTTGAAAAGGAATTCTATGTGGAACAACCACAAGGTTATGAGAAGAAAGAACATGAATATCAAATTTACAAACTGAAGAAGGCATTGCATGGGCTAAAAGAGGCACTTCGAGCTTGGTACACAAAAATCGACACAAACCTATTACAGCATGATTTTCAAAAGCACCCATATGAGCATACATCGTATATCGAGTCAAACATTAACGGTGATATAATAATTATTTTCCTTTTTATTGACAAGAAGTTGTGAAAATATGTTTGCTGAATTCAGGGAGGCTATGACCAACAAGTTTTAGATGACAAATTTGGAATTGATGTCCAATTTATATGCCTTGAAGTAACGTAGACAAAGGATGATATATCTATTTCATGGCAAAAATATGCTATTGATATTTTGAAACAATTGAAGATGAAATCGCTCAAATAATTATAACTCATTTAGCTTAACGATTGGAATAGAAGAAAGAATGAATCGATGAACTAGTAAATCCCACTTATTTTAAAAACATTGTTGGCAATTCAATAAACTTGACTTCTACTAGGCCATATATTACCCGTGGCATGGGAATTATTAGCTAGTAAATGGAGAAACCATACCAATCACATTTAAAAGCTGTTAAAAGAATCTTACGGTATGTCAGTGAAACTCGTGATCATGAAATTATATTCTTACACTGACAATTTCACTTTAGTGGGGTACACAGATAGTGATTAGGCAAGTGATACCGAGACTTGGAAGAGTAGTAATTTGTTGGTCCTCCAAAAACCAAGTTGTTGCACTCTTGATAGCTAAAGCAAGATACATAGCGGTTGCTTTTGCGTCATGTCAACTGGCATGTCAAGTAATGTGGATTCCTAGGATGCTTAGTGAATTGATGCACGAACATAGAAGTCTTATGATAATAAGTCATCTATTGTAATAGCCAAAATTCTTGTTTTTCATGGTAAGAGCAAACACATCGACATCAAGTATCATGAACTGGTCAAAAATGGCGAGATTAAGCTTAATTTTTGCATATCAAATTACAAATATTTTGATGAAACCATTAAAGGAAATTTGTTCGAAAAATTAAAAACTATGTTTGGTGTTGTTGGATCCCAAAATCAATTTAATGGAGGCTATCAAAAGCATAGTAAAATTGATTGTTGCTGTTGAAGCTTTGAACACGTTGACTGCTAATTTCTAGATGGGCGGCTAGTATATTTCCAAGAACAGTTGCAGAAGACTTTTAGATGGGCTGTTGCTATTTTTGTTAACATTTGTGCTCAGGACAAAAATCATGTGTGGGCATTCAATTTCTATATAAAGCTCTGAAGTTGAGAGTCGTATGGGTGAAGCCTAAGAAAAAGCCTTTCAATAAGAAGTTATCTCTCCATTGTGTATATCTATACTCTTACTCCAAATTTTCTGAAGTTTATATTGCTTTTGGTTCCAACAAGATCTTCCTTGAACAAAATCAAACATTTGCCCTGTGTCTATGTCCATGGTTATGTATTTGCATGACATGTTAAATTGCACAGGTTTGCATCATTGCTTCACCTAAAATGTATTCTCCATGAAGAAAATATATGTTCTGCAGTGGTCTTCTGTAAAATGTGCGGCTATTTCCTTATATGTTTTCTTGGACAGCATACTGGTCGTCATCTGATGTTGCTAATGATCTTTCTTGTTACTTTACAGGTGGCTTGGAGTGCAGCTGAATCCTGAATTTATTGTGACAGACCTCAAGTATACGAACTTTTCCGGTCATATTCATCGTTTACTGATTTTTAGAATACTTCTATATGCCCATGCACACCATTTCTTGAGTGGACTAACTTATTAGTACATCATTACTGTTTTGCAGACCACGTGTCACCTTTCATAAGCCTGTGAGGTTCAGCATTGAGGTTTAGCATTGCCGTGTGCCTGTTTGGTCGAAATTTCCCCGGCGACGAAACATATTTTTGCACAAGTCATTTTTCGATTTTTAATTAAAGGAGACAAGTACTTTGGTGACTCTGAATAGGAAATATGCAGATAAATAAGGAAACCGACAATTTTACTTCAAACAAAAATATACAAACACAAACCGTATCGAAATTTAATTGATGACAAGATTTGGGAAGTACAGCCACTATAACGGAACTGAACTTAAACAAACCATACCAGAATTTAATAAATTACAAAGCTTAGATGCTATAGCAGAATTTAATTAACCACGCAAAACTCAAGATAGAGATACATGCTGGATTTTTGAAAACTACAGCTAAAAAACATGTTAAAATTTAATCGACGACACTTAATTTGGAAACCAAAAATATGGTACAGGAAAGTAAAAATAATTAAAAGATTGCCTTTTTATTTGATTTGTGCGAGGGGTTAGTCGGCAATGGGTGGTATTTATAATAGTAAGGCCATCACCATCTCTGAGCAGTTCTATAGTGGTTGTAGCCATGTTTCTCCACTCCAAAAGTTTTGTCTCCATATTGTCATGATGCCATGATCTCGCTTTCAAGCAGTTGTTCCTTTAAAATTGAATGCTAGTCGCTCCTTGACCTCCACTGCTAGATTCTGCTAGATTCTCCAATGATTTCACATCTGTAACTACTTTGCAATGCCTCTCTCTCTCTCTCTCTCTCTCTCTCTCTCTCTCTCTCTCTCTCTCTCTCCGCTTTAATTGGTAATATATTGTCCTCCTTATGCTTGTCAACTAGCGTTAACCGTACGCCGTTATATATCGACAACCAATCGGCAGTGGTCATTGATGGACACTAGTATCAACACCAATCCTTTCTCTCCGCTTTAATTGGTAATATATTGTCCTCCCTATGCTTGTCAACTAGCGTTAACCGTACGCCATTATATATTGACAACCAATTAGCAGTGGTCATTGATAGACACTAGTATCGACACCGATCCTTTCAATTGTCGATAGTGAGTCACTCCATCTCCGAAAGTTTTGTATCCATATCGTCACGATGCCGTGATCTCACTTTCAAGCGGTTGTTCCTTTAAAATCGCATGCTAGTCGCTCCATGATCTCCACAGCTTGATTCTCCGGTGATTTCAAATTCGTGACTGCTTTTCAGTGCCTTTCATGCATCCAATGCTCTCTCTCTCTCTTTATGCTCTAATTGGTAATCTATTGTCCTCCTTATTTTTGTCAGCTACCGTTAACCGTACGCCGTCATATATCGACAACCAATCAACAGTGGTCATTGATGTACACTAGTATTGACATCAATCCTTGCAATTGTTGATGACGGGTCATGTGCTTAATGATGTTCACGCTCTAGTCACATGCTTATCCATATCGATGACTTGCTCATTTTTTGGTGCAAATAGTGTCTCGCACTCGACCATCCTTAGGTTGTTAATTCCACGAATTTATTCTTTTTAATAACATGATATGGCATGGGGATTTATGTGGATCTTACTTTGAAATAAATCTCACTGTAACATGTGTTTCCTCAATAAGTGTCAATAAAAAACCTTTCAAAGTACGGATCAATGAAAAAATCGACGAAGGATGGGAAGAGTCATTTGATGATTCTTGGACAGAAAATGCAATTGACTAGGAAATTAAATGTACGGAAACCCGAAGACAATTGTGTTTAGCCATGTACAATGTAAAGATAAACTGGAAGTACAGTTGAACAATTGGTATTCATCAATTGATTGGCGATTCTTTGCATGGGTTACAATTTCAATACTTATAGCTACTATTGACAATTAACAACAAGGAAAACAAGTACATCCTACGTGACTCCTAAAATTCAATAACTTGTATTTACAAACGATTGATCAATACCACTACTTCAATGGTTGTTACCTCTCCACTCTTCACGTCCAGCATCACTAATTACTCTCAAAGCTCCTTGCTCCACAACTCGACGGTTACAATCACCCACTTTTCTAGGCTTCTATCATTAGTAAATTACGAGATGTAAGGCATCCATTACTTGATCATCATGTTGGTTTCACTTCCTTATAGATATATCAATGCACTCATGAAAATCAAGTCCAAGATCATCGGCTCCATCACTTGGATAACTGCTTTGCATCCAATTCATCGTGAGTCGTGTTAGTCGAACCCTTTTTGTTGATTAAACCAAACTTTATTTACCGACACCTATGCTCTGGGACTTAGTTATTTCCTGTCATATCTTTGGTCAGCTATACCACTCGCTTTTGTCGACTAACTATATTTACCGATTGAGAGCCTTCAACACTTGGCAAAGTTTTGCCTCCATTGCATCTCGATCGGTCTTTCTTAGCCGAGTTGACTATCACAAACTTGGCAATTTTTTATGTCATCAACATGATATACGGTTGTTGAAATTTAATCTCACTTTAATGTGATCTGTACGCTGTTGATCTTTCCAACACTACTACCATTTTAGCTTAAACTTATAAAATTTTTCTATAGGTTTTTCTCTGTACGAGCAGGTTTAACGGGCTGGCTTCATCTCAACCTGTCGGTTCTAGCTAGAAGTGTCCAAGATGGCAACTTGGGCCTATCAATGATCCTTTATCAACTATTCTGCGTGGTAATTTATGATAATCTCCTTAGCAGTTTCTAAAAAACTCAGTTTTACGAATTCCTTCGTCTAATAATTCTTTTTTCTCTGAAGTGCTTAATCATGCACACCCAAGTTTTCTCCGGGTCGTTAAGCCTGGTTCTTTCTTTTTTAAGTAACTAATTTGCTGCTAAAATCTAGGAGCTTTTATCTTCACTTACGACTCGACTCGACTGTACTCTGCGCTAATAATGCGTCTCGTCAGATGACTTAGGAAACGCCGCCGTGCTCACGTATGAGCTGGCCGGCCGTATGCACTGCTGTTGTTTAGCGAACAGTTCTGCTGCTCAAACTCTTCATTGGGGCCATGGTGTTCTTTCAACCTTTAGTTTGCTGGGCTTGGGCCATGAAACCTGTTAACTTGGAACTTTCATCCAAATTTTAGAGTTGACATCTAAATGGGCCGACGGGAAAGTTCGACCATAGTTTGCATTGTCCGACATTGCTAGCGTATTTTGTAAAGAGATCAATGTATGGATTTGATTATAATGCTTTAAAAATATAAAAACATTAACGGAGCAATGCGGACGTTGGAAAGATTTAGGTTCCTTATATAGTGACACATAATGATGCATTGATGTTGGTAATCATGGCCTCCCTCCTGTCCCTCTCCCAAAGCCTCTAAACGCTGGCCCAAAAAGAGAAAGGATGTTGCTCCGTGAAAATATCGGGCAAAGGACACCACTATTGTCACAATTCTCATGCAGCGCTCAGTTTAATACCATTACCTTTTATAAACATTCACACTAGTTACGTCGGCGATTACTCTAGTCGAAAATCCGACATCGCATTAAAAGCTACAGCACTTATGGGAATGGTTTTTTAAAACTTATGGCACTCAAATGATTAATTAAGAAGTTATGGCACTTAAATAAGCGATTGAAAAATCATGCAACCAAAATGAAAGTAGTATGAAAGTTATGCAATTGTGAAATCCTTCCCCTGAAAAATATCCACATGCGAAGGAAACACTCTACCGCTGATTTTGCTAGCGATACAAGAGTCCTTCTTCAGCTTTGAAACAAAAGTTTGGTTATCATATCTGTCTCTTTGTCTTTTATAGCTGTCAACCGTCACATTATCACAAAATTCATGAACCTACTTTTTCTCTACTTTCCACTTGCAGCCTACCGCACAGGGAGGGGAGAGCACCTTGTTTGTGTTTTTTCCGTGGGCGGGTGGCTAATGAGCTTTCATTCTTAATCCGATACTTACATTGACGGTTAATGCGCAATGATTATCTAGCATCATAGGCTAGCCAATTAAGTTTATGATAAGCTCCATTCATGCCTAGCAAATATGCCTGTTCTAAGGTTCCATTTGTTTCGTGGAATACGTGACATTTCTAGAAAATATTTTCAAGAAGTCATTTTTCAAAAAAATGATAATATTTTTCGATATTTTGCTGAAACCTGAAGATTAATTAGAAAATATTTGTCATTGTTTGGTATGGAAAATTTGATTTGATTTTCCTAAATAAACATACACTATTCGGGTGCTAGTAACTTGCATATATGCAGCTAATGAACCTGATATGGGCACGTGAGTCTTAGGTTCGGTCTCAATGGCCCCTAACCCAGGTGTTGGGGATTGGGGCACAGGCACTTGCATCTCGGCAAGGCCTCGATGGACGTGCAGGCACCGAGATCCTAGCCCGATTTCAATGGACCCAAGCATGGCCTTTGTGGACCCAGGCCCAAGTGTTAGCTCAAGTACTAGGATCTCGTGCTCAACCTTTGTGGACCTAGCCCGGGTGCCAAGCATCGGGCACGGGCACTGAAGTTTCGAGCCCGGCCTTAATGGACCCGAGCGTGGGTGCCAGGAATCTAGGCACAAGCACTAGGTCCCGGCCCTGGCCTCGATGAACCCAGTCCCAAGCGTTAGAGACCTGATCCTGAATGTCGAGAACTAGCGTTGGGGTTTATGTGCCCAAACGTGGATTTGTGGGTCTAAAAGCATTGATACATAGTCATGTTTTGGAAAATAAATTTTGATTTTTTAAAGAGAAAATTATTTCCCTAAATTTAAGCATATGTTTTCCATTGACTAGGAAAACGTTTTCCATTGCCTCAAAATGAGGAAAATATTTTTCACGAAACAAACAAAGCCTAAATCTCTAGATATTGTGATTAGTATCACTTGTTCTTTTGGTGCTCCGTGAATTATTGACAGTTCATGCAACATATCTCTGTTTTATAGTAGTTCACTTCTAGTTCTCTTAGAAGGATTACAAAAGTTACCTTAGCATACAAATATTGATTGCCTTTGAAAGATAAATGTTCCACATCTCACTATGTTAATTGTTGTGCAGCCTCAATAGAAGATTGCATCTATAAGGGTCATTTGGAACCATATATTACATTAACATGCAGTTCTGAAGATTATTTGAGGGATTGTTTTATGCCTGCATGAGTAATTGTCATCTCTGATACAGGGTTCGTGGCTTTCGAGGAATAACATAGAGCTAACAACAACTGCTGCCATTGCTAATTGTTTCGTATGTCTAATTGGGTAGGCTTCATTGAAATTATAGCCTTTTGCCAATGAGCTTATTAATAGTTCCTGCCACCTTTACTAAGGACTCATTTCCTTCGCCTAAAAAACTACGATATACGGTGTTCCGAGAAGCTAACAAGCAAAAGCATGTGTTCAAAAGGAATCCCAAAGCGCTGTAAATGAAAGGAGTCTTACGTTCCTCTGATTCAGGTCCCCAAAAAAATTCACTTCGCTTTCCCTGCTACTCTTGCAAATTTCAACTTCGTGTATCCTTTGATTGAAGGGGAATTGCGAGGCACTGCAACTACCTTGGCGACTTGCTGCTGGCGCTGTCCTTCAGTTTGCCTTGTGGACTCAGGTGAATTTAACTTCACCCGACTCTATTATGACTTGCTATGCATGCCATGATTAAGTAGGTCGCAGTTTTTAACAGCTACTTCGTTTTCGCAGTTCACCAGTTCCTCATTTCTACCCAACAATCTATTTCCTGAATCTGCAGATATGGAGAGAGAGAAGAGACGAAGCTCGTTGTGCAGAAAAGTACAGAGAAATTTGGGCAGGATACCGCGGACTATTTCCTTGGAGGATATGCCCCTACATTTATTAGATGTACAGTAGTTCATCTAGTAATGATAGACCGTGCAACTTTCACAAGAAAAATCCATGAGTGGGAGATTTAGTGGTCATTCGTTCTCTATACTCGTTTCCTTCATCTTACGAGTTGTAATTGCTTGGTAGGCTGGTGTTACATTTTCTTTGGTTCTTTTTTTATTTTACAAAGAGAAACTTTGATAAACCCTGGTAGACTGGTGTTCTTTTTCATGATGAACTTTCTGGGGATCGGCCCAGATTTGATTTTTCTGTTATGCGATTTGATCTTTTCTTCATCGAATTAATGTTGAGTACTCTCAACTCGTCAATGTACAATGAAGTCCTTTTGTCGCTTGCCATTACTCTTAGTAAGCTCGTCCAACCTTGCGGTGCCGATTACGGACTAGTGTTGATTCGATGCCTATTACAACCCACCTATGAGAATGGCGTTGTTTGCTCGCCAAGTCCCTCTCGGCAGAAACCTCCTGGGCCTTTGTTGTGCACAAATAAGCATCCTCTTGCTTAGTTTGGTCGATTACTAGGGCCTCTACGCAATACCGTGTCGCCACAAACAGGATTTGGGTCAAAGCCCCCCCTCCAAGGACGGCTTTACCCCGTCTCGATCACGCCGTACGTCGATCCATTGGCTAAAAGATCAATTTTGATATAGGTAGATTGAATCTGCAAGGAACAAATCCTTGCAAACGAGGACCAGCAGTCGCGAAAATAGCAAACGAAACAACTCCTTCAGGATCAATCACATGGGATGCCGAGTACCCGACGCCATAAAGTGAAAGCGATGAGCATGCAAGTGCGCTCATCTCCAACCAATAATTCACGTCAAGAAAGGGAGTTAACCTGAAATCCAAGCTAACCCCAACCAAACGCCCTTTTCTTGATAAGGTTGTCGGGCGGTGTGAATCTGCTTGCGGTGGCGGTGGGTGAGTGGAATTACTTTGGGTTGCGCAGAGTCAAAAGAAGAGACAAAATAATAACAAATAATAATAATTGCAACAATATTAATATTAATATTAATAAGTAGAGTGGTCTTGGTGGTCCCATCTCTCTCTCCCCTTGGAGTCTTCTTCTTTTGCTTTGGTGGATGGTGCCTCGTCTTTATCATTCAGAAAAAAGAGGACCAGCATGCTTTCCGCTTGTGTAGGCTTTTATCATTGACGCGCATCATTCACCACGCAGGGTATGGACAGAAGGGTACCATGCCTAGGCTTGTTATGGGAAGGTCTCGGCGGATGATGGATAGAACCAATCACGAGCGAAAATCTTCATGGTTTTTCGGGTTCTTTTTTTCCCTAAAGGTCGAGCTTGAGTCCAATGATTCGATGCACGTCGTCGACTTATTCGGTGTTTTTGGAACACTCGTTGATAAGAATATATTCATTCATGCACCTGTAAATCCACACATAGAGAGAGAGAAGAGAGGACCTAGGATGCACGGACACGTTATTTTAGCGTCGGAAGCGGTGTCCGATACGTGTCGCGTGTCCGACACGCTCCGACACGCTCGGACACGCGTCCGACACGCTCGGACACGCGGTCAACGCGTGTCGGAGATCCGACACGCGGTCAACGCGCCGGACACGCCGGCAACACGCGAGTCGGGAATCCGACACGCGATTTTCGACACGCACGGGGTTAATTTTACAAATTTCCAAAAATTTAGGGGTCAAAATGTAAATTTATAAAAAAAAGGTAAAAAAAGTAAAATGACTTGTTATATTTGATGATCAAGTGTGGATTGCTTTTTTTGTTTTTTAGTTTTTGTTAAATGTTAAATTTGATGGTAGTTTGTGGATTGCTTGTTTTATTTTCTCCAAATTTTATGGATTATTGGAATTGAATGTAGTTGAATTTGTTAAATTGAAACAATGAATTGTATTAACAAATGGTGGCTTAATGTTTTTACTGTAAATTCATTTTAGGCTCCTTTTTTCTTATTATTTATTCATTTATGGATTTGAATCAAATTAATTTATCATGTATATATAAAAATTTACTTTTTATATACAACGTGTAGCAACGTGTCGGAATTCTGTATTTTTGAGAAATAACGTGTCGCGTGTCGTGTCGTGCTGTGTCGCGTGTCGCGTGTCGCGTGTCGGTGCTACTTAGGAGAGGACATCTCAAGCGTTTGAATGTCGTGCTCGAAAAGTTATTAGGTGCTCCGGTCAAGGCATCGCATCACCGCCCTGATCATTTTACTCTTCATCTTGCTTACAAACTCTTTTACTCTCCTTCCCTTACCAAAAAAAAAAAAACTCTTTTACTCTCCTCCAAAACTATATGTTAATATACACTTCAGTGCATAATTATTTCTAGTATCACTCTCCCTCCCTCCCTCCCTCCCTCCCTCCCTCCCTCCCTCCCTCCCTCTCTCTCTCTCTCTCTCTCTCTCTTTTCAAGAAATTTTTTTTACCAGATCTTGTAACTCTCATTCACTTGTCCCCTTCTTGAGAAAGGGGTTGCCTGGTTTGGTTGGTAGTGGATTTAAAATATGGGGTAGCTTTCTCCTCCCAATACTGATCATAAATAAGAGATTGGGGTGCCCATTGCTTCTGAGGTTTTCCCAGAGGAGTGACATAATGACTGATAGACTTCAACCACCATGAGAGGTACCTTTACTTTAACTTTCTTTCTCTTTTCTTTCTCCTTTTCCTAGAAAATTTAGCCAAGAAACGGCGTGGGCCAGTAAAAAGCTGATTAGAAAGTGAGGTTAGCAAGAACTTTCGTCGTACCCATCTCTGTCACTAGTAGTTTGAGTGCTTGTAATAACTGAACTTGCTCTGTTGGAAGTTGTTTTTGTATAAAAGCCTTTGTTTACCTTAAAAAAAATCTCGACTCCAACGCTTTACTTATAATATTTGGTAAAGATGACTTAGGCATAGATTTCCATTGTGAAATCATTTTTTTAGTCGTTCTCTTTTTTTTACAAAATTTTCATTTTAAACATGTGATGTTGTTTCGCCGGAATATAATCGATGACAAATACCTTTGACCGAATTCTTTTTTTGGGTTTTATTATGAGGAGATAGATTCTATGGCGTTTTCGGACAGAAGTCTTATCAATGGAGCACAAGAAGACAAGCAGATGTGCTTAGATGGAATTTAATCAACGTCAAATTATACAAAACATTGTCGAAATTTAATTGATGATAAAGTCCGATGATATAGAGATACAACGTCAGAACTTGATTGACAACGAAATATCTAAAAACTACAAGTAGGATACAGGAATTGAAAAATAACAGGTTTTGTTTATTTGTTCTGGGGCTTTACAAATAGTACGATACGGTTATTTAAAGCCAACAAACAACAATTGGAGGTGATAATTGGAGGTAACAAACGCTTACTAAAAGAAAATAACTTCCTAGTTGTAACGAGAGGTTACATTATCCACAGTAAGTTACCCTACGATCTCCTATTAGCTTAATACTTATCTACAACAATCCTAAAATAATGGCAAAATATACACCCAACGATTATCTTCGTGTCGACTACTCATTGTCGATATCGATAACTACATCGATCAACTTCAAGGTTCTCATCGATAACTTCACGCTATGTGTCCTTGATTTCATCACTGGCAAATTGTCGATTCTCTTCAAGTCACAGATAATTCTGTTCATAAATAATCAAACTCTGCTCTTATTAATTAAGTCTATCACATGTCTATAATAACTAAAAGTTGATCATTTTTTTGTGTAAACAGCTAGGGCATCTTCTTTGTAAAAGTACTAACAAACGTACACGTCTATCGCGTATATGTAAGAAATTCAATATTGCAAGAATAAGTATAAACCACTTTATTACGAAATATGTGATTCATTGATAAAAAAAAATGCACGATTAGAAGAAATTGTATGGATAGAAGTGAGATTGAAGTTTTTTAACGTAGGAATGTCGTTGTAGGATAGAAAATATTCAAATTTAAATATAAAAGTGCATGAGAGATAAGATAGCATTGTCAACTTATGCACTTACCTATAGATATAATTTTTGTAAAATAAGTAAATGATAATATTTGAGGAAAAAATTAATTGATATCCCTTAAAAGTACGAGGTTCTCTTCACAAATTATACCTAGACATATCTGGACGACTCTACTTGCGCGAACCGAGCCCAAGAAGGAAACGACTCAAGTGAAGGACTTGGTGGTGCGGTGTGCTTGTTTCCACTTGGAGCATGATGCTACGTTTGAATATTGGACGGTCTTGACCAGGGAGAAGAAGTATTCATCTGAGTAGTGAGGTTATTTGCACCTTGCAATTCAAATGCTCGTGCTAAATACAATGGTTTTTCTTTTGGGATAAATACATTAGAAGTTCTAAAAATTGTTGTGAAAGTGCAATTGAATCATAAACTTAGTAAAAGTGTAATCAAGTTCTAAAACTTGTCAAATTGGCGCAATCAAGTTTTTCTGTTAATTCCATCCAATTTGGTTAACAAAAGATGCTGACGAGGCTTTTTTTTATTAGGATTAATACCACGAAAAACCTCAAATTGGTATACCTGTGACAATTTTACCCTGACTTAATTTTTTAACCATCAAAAACCTCAAACTAGTACACATATGACAAATTTTCCCCGAACTACTTTTTTTACTACTTTTTTTACCATAAAAAATCTCACACCGGTACACATGTGACAATTTTCCCCCAAACTAATTTTTTGATTACCAAAAATTCAAAACTAGTACATATGTGATAATTTTACCCCGAATTAATTTTTTGATTGCTAAAAATCTCAAACTGGTACATTTGTGATAAATTTACCCTCCGTTAGTATCCGTTAAATTAGATTAAAATCACGAAAAATCCTAAATTGGTACCCTCGTCAACTACCATGTGTCATTAAACTTAGCAATTTGATAGTAAAATTTAACGAAAACTAACGGAGAGTAAATTTTTATCACAGGTCTACCAGTTTAGGGTTTTTGGTGATCAAAAAATTAATTTGAGGTAAAATTATTACAAGTGTACCAATGTGAGGTTTTTTGTGATAAAAAAATAGTCCGAGATAAAATTATCACAGGTGTACTAGTTTGAAATTTTTTGTGGTCAAAAAAATATTTTTAGGTAAATTTGTCATAGGTGTACTAGTTTTGGATTTTTCATGATATTAATCCTTTTTATTATTTTTTTCTCTCTTGCATGGCACTGACATGACTAAAACAAGAAGAATGAGGCTAAAACGATGTCGTTTTGATTTAAATATTATTTTTTAAATAATTTTATTTAAATTAATTTTTTTTAAAAAAAAGGAAAAGAAGTCAAAACACCCTCGCCGCCTCTACCCCACCATTAAGTCCTCCCCTAGTTTCTTTTTTATTTTTTTAAAAATTAATTATTATTTAAATTAATTTAAATAAAATTTCTATTAAAAAGTCGAATTTGGACCAAAACAACATCATTTTAGCCACTTTAGCATTTTTCATTTGCCAAATTAGACGAAGTTAACTGATAGACTTAATTTCACTTTTTATAAATTTTAGGACTCAATTGCATTGTCATAACAAGTTCTAGGACTCTCTCTCTCTCTCTCTCTCTCTGAAATTTGCTATACTTCTTTGTAAGACGTGAAAATCGAATCCCATACCTAAAACTAAACATCTTCACCCCAACCCAATTTCCTTACCACTAGACCACGTGCCCAGTGAGTGCTAAACATCATGGTTGGCAAGCTAATTGTTACCACTAGGTTAAGGATTTGTTGTGGCCAAAAAAATTCACTTTATCCTGAATGGCTCATATCCAATCTAGTAGGCCCGTTAAGAACATGACCCAAAAAAAAAAGTCTCCAAGAGGAATATGCGATCATGAATGGCTTGACACACGCTAGGCTTCGGGGACTATGCACACCTTACCCCGCTCTTAGGGGCTGCAGACGGCAATAGCCATCGTACAACACCCACGAGTTATCCTCACCGGCTTTCTCATCAAGTGTCCGGCAATACTTTGACCCTCAAGGCCTTAAGAGGACAAGGCCCACCAAGGGTTTCTTAACCCTATTTGGTGAGCACACCAACAGTAGTATGAAAAGGTAATGATACTGAACTTAAAGTTAAGGCTCATATTTTTTGCCTCTTTGGCTCTCTTTTCTAAGAGATTCTCTTCAAAGTCTTCTATTTCAATTCTTTATTCCTCATCTTGACTTAAGTATTGGGCGGCCCTCCTAAAGTCAAGCCCATGAGGCTTCTATTTTTGTGGTGTGTAGTCAGGTCCAATCCTTCTTCTTTTTTAAAATTTTTTGTTTTATTTTTTTACATTCTACCTCTGCCGGTTGCCAGACCTCAGCAGCCAATGACCAACCACAAGAAAGGGCCGATGAGCTCGAGCCGCGCTAGATCCCGACAAGCTTGAGCCTCACCGACCTCAAGTGAGGCTCCACCTCGCCTATGGCTGGTCACCAACCATCGCCAAGGCCCAACAACCGGCGGTGGAAAAAGGAAAAAGAAAAAGAAAGAAAAGGAAAAATAAAATAAAAATATTTAAAAATTCAATTTTTTTTAAATTGTAAAAATTGTCCACATTAACATGGCCGACATCTACCTCAGCAATTTTTGGCCAAAATAACTAAATTGATAAATTGTCAAAATGGTTTAGGACTTAATTGACACAATTAAAAGGTTTAAAATTGAATTGACATAATTATAATAGATTTAGGCTTTTTTCGTAATTTCCCCCAATTTAATATGATATCAATTAATTGTCTCCATGTTAATAAATGTATACTATTATGAAGCGTAGAAGCAACTAAACAACCGAACAATATTTACTAACACCCATGCAAGTGTAAACGTAACTCATAGGTAGAGGTGATTAACGGGCCGTTGAGAATATCTCTTATGATATTTTGAAGATGACAAAATAATTACTAATGTGTGCATTTGAATGTGAAGAACAACTTTTATATACACAAAACATATGCCATAGGTGTCGACAATAGGACATCTAAATGCACGGAAAGGCTTTGGTTCCACAAAAGGAGGACAAGCTATTGAACATGAATGTGTCTAAATCCGGAAAAACCTTTGCAAAATGAGAACACTAGACAACAACAGTTCATTAAAGTTTGGATGGAACAATAGAAGGTGAACAGTTTATAGAACATGAGAACGTGGAATTGCTTCGAATTCGAATTAACTATTTGTGGAAGGTGACAGATTATTCAGCAAAAATTCATGAAAAAGTCTGGAAGGCCTGCTTGGCAAAAGCAGGTCACGCTGTAGATGATGTAGATTAAATTACGAAGTCCTCTTTACTTTATACAGTAATAGAGATTAAACTTTCTTTGTGAAAAGATACCTAAACAGATCTGGACAATCCTAATTCGGAGAACCAAGCCAAGTGGAGAACAACTCAAGTAAAGGGCTGGTGTGGCAGTGCGACCATTTACCCTTAGAGCATGATCTTATCTGGCCGTGGAAATATCATTTTCATTTCTTTTATCTTTTGCATCATTATCAGCAATGTTAGAAAGTCTAATCTAAAAAATTAAGCTAATAGGTGAAGAGAGACCACATGAATATAAAGAGCATTTAAAATCCGTTTTCAAGCAATGTGGACAATACTTCAACACCTCCTCTCACATATAAATTGGATTACGATCAGCACATAAAATTTGCCGAAATTTCACATTCGCGAAAGTGATTGCACTAACTCTGGTACCATATTAGGAAGTTCGACCCAACAACTTAAACTAATAGGTAAAGAGAAATCACATGAATATAAAAATATTTAGAACCCGTTATGAAATGATGTGAAACAATACTTCACCCAGTATTTTCTACAGCAATAGAATGTCCTATGCCCTTCAAGCTAATGAGGAAAGTGAACCAAGTAAACCTCAAAGTGGTGGTGGTCTAGCATTCTTTATATCATTTGGTTGACCAGCAAGTGGAGTCATTAGTGTGGAAGGTTTGCTTGAACCGCACTCAAATGCCCTTCGAAAGATGGAAAACCTCATTTTCCGAGCGTGCCGAACACTTTTCAAAGTCTTCTGCGAAGTATTTGATGCTCCTTGTTTGCTTTTCTTTATTGGAGTATTGTCAGATACAGTTTAGATTCTCTGAGAACGTGAAAGATAGGTTAAACAATAAGTTACGTTACATTGACGTGCTTGACTGGTGGTGATTCACCCGAGCTGGTATTGAGCTGGTATTACACGATGCGTAAGCTAGCGATGGGGGCTAATGAGAACATCTGGATTGTTGATCCGGGAGTCCCATGTGATCAACTATCAAAATGAATATGATCAACATAATCTAAAGACCATATAATTTATTTTTTCATTAATTCAACGATTGTGCACTCTTATAGTAGGGCAACGAATTATCTAAATCATGTATTTGGGATAACTGTAAATTATAAAACAAAATTATAAGAAACCAATCAAGTTGTTAAGATATCTTGAATAGGCTAGCAAAAGCATTTTAGGGGACAAGAAACTTATCGAATAAGGAAAAATATATATGGAGAGTCTGGAAATAAGAAGGTTTTATTTTCCTATGAGTAAAGACGTGGGAAAAAATAAAATAAAAGAAATGCAAAGCTAGTCTTTATCCACTTAACCCGGTTGCCCTCCAATCTTTGAATGTTAGTTGGGGAAAAGGCAAAAGTCATTTCTTCATTGCCATGGTCGTCTGGCCTTCCTAAAAGTCATAATGATGGACTCTCTCTCCATTCTTTATTAGCCTACTTCAAGAAACTTTCAATCCCCGGAACCTTAAGCATTCCAAGAACTTTCAATTGAAAACTTACCATCAAAGAGTTAGGGTCTACGGGTTCGTTTGGGAGAGTATTTGCACAAAAATCTTTACAAAAATGCAAAGGACTTTAAATTAATGGGTTTTAGATAAATGAAAATAGTGTTCGGTAAACACTCAAACCTTGTAAAGGACTTTCGTTAAAACAATTTTAAAAAAAATAGAAGAATGGGTGAACTCAGGCAACCCTACAACCATTGGGACAGATGAAAGCTCCGACGCAGCTCCTCACCGAGATCGCACGACCTGAGGCGACATAGATCTGGAGATAGAGGCTAGAGGACCCTCAACAGCAAAGAGAAGGTTAAAAGCTTTTGCAGCCGCCTGTCGCGTGACCTCAAGCGATATAGGTCTGGAGACAGAGGCTTGGACGACCCGTGACTTGGCAAGCCTTAACCTTGGTGACGCTCGACACGACGACCCTCGACCTTGACAACCCTTAATTAGGGGCCTCGTCGACCCTCGCTAGATCTCACCTAAACTGCAACCCTCTGGATCTTGCCTTGCAAACCCGTGGCCCTGAACCACCCTCCATGACTGTTGGCAAGAGTCAGCCGAACTCGTGCAACCTTCGGTAACGCTTCAAACCAACAACCCAGATCTACATCAATTTCAAAGAGGGTGAATACTGTTTCATGAGGATAAGATTGGAATGCGAAAACGTCAGTGTGGGAAAAGTTGGAAGAAAAAAAATTCATATGACCCTGAAAGTAGAATTCCAAAAATTCTAAATGTCAATGGGACTTGCATGGGGTTAAGACTGCATCTGGTAGTAGGGGTTTGACTCCATATAGGATAACCAATTATCCTATTTGGTGTTTGGCGACGTCCTTGGACCAAATAAACCCAAATAAAATGATGGATAAGAAATCTGGGGGCAGTAGATGGGATAAACTCAAATTAGATAAAAAAAAATTAATAAACAACTTAACGAACTCCATTATCTTCCATCGATTGAGTGATGTAGTGATGCATCCGATATTGCTTCGCCGCCCACCGACCACTACCACAATAGTCAATCATCGTTGCTTCTAATCACCGTGCGATCATTGTCATCTTTGACCACCGTCGATCGTCATCACCGGCTAACCGATTGTGCTCCAACAATTGAGGGTGAAAAGGAGAAGTTATACATGACATAATTATCACCACTGAAGAACTCGAATGCCCTCATATAAGGCAAGATCCTTCAGTCGTCCTCCACAACAGAGGCGTGTCTGCCCTTGTCACTTATTGCCCCAGCGTCATCCACTAGTAGATATTTCTCCAATTCCTCCCCCTTCCCCCCCCCCCCGGCGATCGTTATCACCGGCTAACCGATTGTGCTCCAACAATTGAGGGTGAAAATGAGAAGTTATACATGACATAACTATCACCACTGAAGAACTCGAATGCCCTCATATAAGGCAAGATCCTTTAGTCGTCCTCCACAACAGAGGCGTGTCTGCCCTTATAACTTATTGCTCCAATCCCCCCCCCCCAAGCTACCCCAAATCATTCACCTTCTACGTCAAGTGCCACTCGAGCTTCGCGCACAATATCCGCCACCTGTCACCACCCTTCTCCTCTACATCAGCAACTGTTGCTACCTCATCTATCTGATCGAAAGTGCTCGTTGCCTCCCCCGGTTGCTCTGCGATGCCTTCGCAACCTGAGGCTCGTCTTTGGTAGAGCCTTAATTGCCTCTGACATGGTGAAGTGACGAGGACTATGGCCTAGAGGTGGAGACGACAGTAAATCTGGCAAAGCTAACGGCGAAGGAATAAACCAGAGGGAGCTAAAGAGAGCGGCTTTAACGATGCTAGTGAGGAAGTTAGAGGCAAGATCTTGAGATCCCGTGGGAGATTAAATTGGCAAACGGGATTTCCAATTATTTTTAATCCTATGTCTTAAAGGTTGCACCAAACAAATAATGCAACTTTTTACAATCCGAAAAGTATTTGGAAGATTTCTAAACTGACATTATCTTATCATATACCAATCCAAGCTCAGAGATCAAACTCAGCCTATGGATAACTTGTTTTTGGTCGAAAGCCTAGGATAATTCAGAAATGCTAGTTTTGGTTCAAAGGCCTTTGCACTTTTATTGCCAAACACCTCAACATTTTGCCGGGGCTCAAAGTCCTTTGGCATAGCTATGCAAAGGCAACTAAAGTAACCTTAGTAGGCTACGTATGATTCGGCTTTTTGGGAAATGTAAAGCACTTTAAGATAATGGGTTTTATCGGAATACAAATAGTGGTTTATAAAGTATAATTTAAAAGTGTATTGGAAAACAATTTTTTTTAAATGTTGTTTAGAAAAAATTGCACTTGTAAAACACTTTTGCTTTTATTTAAAAAAAAATCTCAAACCACTTCGTTGGAGATGGCAGGGTCATGGCAACACACTGGAGGAGAGAGGCCGAGGAGAGAGATTGGTGTGTAAGGGAAGGGTAGAACTAGATTTTACTTAATTTAAGGAGGACAAAATGGAAGAAAATATCATTAGACCCTAAATTTGGCATTCTGTAAATGCTGAAAGCCCAAGGCAAGCCTAAGCAAGAGACTTTAGAGGGCTTTGGAAATGCAATGGCATGATGGCATCTCCCTAAAACTCTTCAAAAAAAATAGTCAAACACCACTGCATTTGTGGTCTTTGATGCCCTAAGCCCATTTTCAAAGTCCAACCAAACGCAACCTGAGACTAAAAGTAACGTTCATGGCTACAACAAGCATACATTTGCCACATTAACTTCTTTGCATAATTCTTCATGAATTCTTTGCATTCTTAGAATAAGGGGTGTGTTTGGGAGAGCTTTTGGGGAAATGCAAATGATTTTAGGTTAAAAATGTTTTTCAAAAATGCAAATAGCATTTGATGAAGTGTAATTGAAAAGTGCATTGGAAATCAACTTTGGTTTTAATGTTGTTTGGAAAAAAACTACATTTATAAAAAAAACTCTAGCTATATTTTCCATTAAAAAAAAGTAATCGAAGCTCAGCAACCGTTAGTGCTCAGGCGACGGCTAAACACTAACAAGCCAGATCTGGCATCGGCATCCCTCACCAAGGTCATGCAACCCTATGCAGCCCTCGTCTGAGGTCGCGCAGCCTCAAGCGTGGGCATATGGCACTGGCTCGTCGGCAATTAAATATGACCCCGCTACAATTGGACATAAGTGAGGGTAAAACTGATATTGCAGAGAGGACAAAGAAGAGAAAAATTCGTTAGCATTTCGGAAATGATCAAAGTCAAAGCTAGATAGGATTTGCATTGGACTAAAGGACTTTGAAAATGCTGACTTTGACCGAAAGGCCTTTCAAATTTTCTTGCAAGACACCTTAACTTTTGCTTGAAAGCCTCTAGAGGCCCAAATCCCATTTCCAAAGTCCAACCAAACTCAATTCGAAGTTTACCTTTACCTAAAAGAATTTTCTTTCTCCTTTTATCACCATGCACGGGAAACAATAAGAATCATGACAGAAACTAGAAAAGTACCGTCAATGCACGGGCATACATAACTCCATAAAAGGTGCTATGAAATGATTTTTTTAAATTTCAACTTGGCTTTGAAATTCAGTGGTATATCTTATCCAATGAACTAAATTTAACGAGCATATTTATGAATTGAGCATGATCATCGTTAGGATGGATTTTAGTCCTGCATCACATTGGTCCTTTTTTAATGCATTTGACTCGTATATTACTGTACGTAATTAAAATATTTGAAAATCGAACCGTTCTATATATGTATATGTATATGTATATGTATATCATGGATGGATAAAAGTAAAAAACTGCAGGAGCAACAGCCAGTATCACCGGAAAGTCGCAGGACCAATTAATGATGAATTGTAGAACTCCAAGGCAGAACCTATCTCTGTTAGACTGAAGGAAAGAATCTAGGTCCCCAGAGTTGCTCAGGAAGGATGTGACTCCTCACTCTGATTTTCGAGGCTCTTGTCCCACCCTTGTTGGGATACACTACAAACTACAGTTCCATACGCACCCAAATTAATACTAGATAAAAGTAAAAAGTACATGTTATTTAAGGGTAAGTACAATATATTTATAAATAAGCAAAGTCGAACTCATGAGATAATGATACCTCAATAACTAGTTACAGGATATGAATAAATTTAAGAGATAATAACAAAAATAATTGTTGAACTTTGGCACAATATATAAAGTGATCCCTAAATTTTTAATTTATTCAATATAATTCCTGAATTTTAACCTAATATTAATGTGGTCTCTGGACTGAATTATATAAAAATGTTCAATGCAGTATATGATCTTGAATTAATTAAAGGACTTCATTGAACATTTTTATATAGTTCAATAACTAAATTGAACATGTACAAAAATTTCAGAATTATATTAAATAAATTAAAAGTTCGGAGACCACATTGCATAATAGGCGAAAGTTCAATGACTATTTGTATCATTTTTCCTAAGTTTACTATTGCATAGTTTATGGTTATCATGAAAATTTCAATTGATAGTATATTTTACCATGAAATATTAAAGAGTTAATGAAAGTTCTTTACTCGCACAGTCCCGTAAAGAACTTGCCACGCTCCGCATGGGCTTAAGGAGGTGACGGCGGCGGCGGCGGCAGTGGGGCAGAGCTGCACCTCACGGGGCAGGGAGGGAAATGCGATTGCTATCCCAGCCCTGGCATGTGTCCATTCCAAATGGGTTAACCTTTTAAAAGATAAGATAATTTGGGGAAAACTTGATTCTCACATCTATCTAAATATACGGTTTCTGGTAAAGTCAACATTTTGACTCCACTCAAGGAGCGAGTAAAACATTTTGGTTACTCTCGAGGTCTATTGCGTGTGGTTTGCGTGTGGCAGTGTGTGCGCGTGGGACTCACGTGACAATATAGGAAAAAAAACCCATGAAATTGGATTTCCCACCAAAAATAAAAATTCTTTGACCAAGTGGCACCTAAGTGTCAATGCCTGCTTAAAAATTATTAGAGTAGATATGGTTGTCTATATCAAATAACATGGAAATTATGTTATCACTTAGCACATATTTTATTGGTTAAAGAAAAAAAAGTTGGGAAAAGCAAAACATGTTGTAAAGTACATGATGGATTTATCACCACACATAAAAAAAACCATGCTTGAAAGAAAATTACCATATGCAAGAAAGTTCTCAAAATTTGTGCTTTATGAGAAAAAAAATTATTACAATAAATAAAGAGCATATCTTGGTTAGATAAATCGATAGATCATTGATTTCCTACCTATCCTCTGTGAAGTTAGCAAAAGTATTCACTTAGATAGAAAAGACGTATGTCATCAAAGGAAAATTGATTTAAGGCTAATTTTCATTTCGGTAATTTCGAATAGTAATTAGAGATGTAAAAATCTTCATTACTGTTGGATAAACAAAATGATAGATTGTTTTGATTTTAATTTTAATAAGAATGATGCTTTACTTAATCCGGGTCCACCGAGGCAGGGTAAGGGTCCATTGAGGCCGGGCTTGGGTCCCCGACACCGGAGCTTGAGTCCTCGATAACAAGGTCCCAGCACGGGCACTAGGATTCGGAGCTTGGCCTCTATGGACCCAAGCCAGGGCTATGATGGCCTAGGCGGCAATGCGCGGGGAGGAGGGATGGCGGCGCGTCCGTGCCTCGATCCTCGGACGTGCTCAGGAAAGGAAGGGGAGCCTCTCTTGTCCCACATCACCTAGGGGGAAGTCATGGACTGACTTATAAGGTTCTGGATTCTCTATTTGTACATACGCATTTTTTGGGCGAAGCCCAGAGGAACAAAATCGTGAGGGCCTAGTAGGGCCCAAAGCGGATAATATAAGTATGTGGCGGGCCCCGGGGCATTACAGGTGGTATCAGAGCCGACTCCCGACTGCGTGTGAGGCCACAACGAGGGCGTTGTGCCTATAAGGGATGGAGAATGTGACAACCCAAGCAACGGTGTGTGAGAAGGAGGGATGGCAGTGCGTCCACACCTCAATCCTTGAACATGCGCATGGAAGGGAGAGGGAGCCTCTCTTGTCCCACATCATTTAGGAGGGAGTCCTGGACTGGCTTATGAGGCTTGGGGTTCCATATCAGTGTAACACATTTTAAAACCATGAGGGTCAGTGGGCCCAAAGCGGACAATATTACACAGTGTAGATCCAAGGCGTTATAAGTGGTATTAGAGCCGACTCCCGATCACATATGGGGCCACAACGAGGGCGCTGTGTTCGTAAGGGGTGGACAGTGTGACAGCCCAAGCGGCGGTGCACGAAGAGGAGGGATGGCGGTGCGTACGCGCCTCGGTCCTCGGACATGTGTAAGGAAAGGAGGGGAACCTCTTTTGTCCCACATCGCCTAAGGAGAATCTCAGACTAGCTTATAAGGTTCGGAGTTCTCTATCTGTACATAAGCATTTTCTAGGCAAAGCCCAAAGGAACAAAACCGTGAGGGCTCAAAGCGGACAATATGTGTATAGTGGCGGACCCAGGACGTTCCACAAGCACTAGGGACTCAGTCCCTACTGTCGGAGTCCCAATCCCCAGCTTAGCCTTGATGGACCCAAAGACTCGGCATCCCTGGCACAGGCACCAACACCAATACCGAGTCCCAAGCCCGACCTCCATTGACCCGAGTGCATCGCTAGGGACCTAGGCACATGGACCTGGGTCTGGGCTTTGGGAATTTGGACGCAGACACGGATGTTCGAGGCTCGATGGACCTAGGAACAATCATCGAGGTCCAGGGCCTAGCCTGCATGGACTTGGGTTCGAGCATTAGGGACCTGGTCCCAAGCGCCAGGGTCAAGGGCCCGGGCCCTATGGACCTGAGGATGGGCGACCAAAGTCCCATGCATGGACTCGCTGGACCCAGCGTCAATGGACCGGGGCGTGGGCGCCAAGGACCTAAGAATGGGCACAGGAGTCCCAAGCTCGGCCTTGATGGACTTTGGGCTCAGGAGCTGAGGTCCCGACATAGGCGCCAAGGTCTAGGGCCCAGCATTAATGATACTGCCCTTGTGTCTCATTGACTAGGAAAAGATTTTTCGTTAGCTCATTTAATTAAGCGATCCAAACGCCAAAAAATGTATTTCACAATACAAACGGAGTCTTGGCTTGGCTCATAACCAAATATCATCTCGAAGTCACCCAATGTCCATTAGTAGGTTACTTGTCTCCGCATGTCAGGTGAAAAGGTTTTTATCTAGAACTTAAACTTTATACTTTTTAAGAATAAACACAAGGAAGATCACCCGAACTACCGTAAAATATCGAATTCAGTGCCTAATTGCGGACTCTTGCTATGATGAGTTACCCACTGAAACTAGGTGCATTTGCCTTTTGGAGCATGGTTTCTTCAAAATCAAAAGATGAATAATTGTGTTTTCAAAAATTCATTTATGCTAACCTTGTATGTCGTAAATTTCAAATAGAGTAAAAAAGTCGCGGTATTTGGGCAACGGGGTCATGCTGGAGGCCTTGCTCTATCTGACACGGGTGACAGAAAGAGAGAGAAGAGCCAGAAAGGAGGCAAAGACAAAGAAGATTCCCCCTTCGAGCTCGAGAGTCACGAGCCTGAAGCGACCGACAAATCAGTACGGACAATTCAGCCGATTAACCAAGGAAAAGCAACACGAATATAATAAGAACAGAAATGGGGAAATGCGAAGCGGGTGACGGTGAAGTCTCTCGGGTGCAAAGCGGTTTCCTTAAAATCCGGTCACGGCGAGATAGCGTTACAATGCGTGCGTGAGACTCGTTCGCATCGCATCACGTGCCTTCGCATTTTGGGTTTAGCTCAAACAATATCATGATGCATCGGATGCAACGTCGAGTGCTGAGCGTTTTTAAGTAGAGGAGAAGTACAAGTTAACGATCTGGCTAAGACGTAAATAGATCGCAACAGATCACCTAACGATCAGGAGAAAAGGCGATGGCCAACGCCAGCGCAGATCCCTTGGACATGAGCCCTTGGTCGCGACAGAGTAGTAGTTGAAATTTTGATAGCCGATTAGAGAAACCATTCTCGATTTGGTTTGCACAACATGCCATAGATGCTTTGTTCCGGTCGTGAATTGCTCGTGTACGGTGTAGCTCTAAGACTGCGTTTGGTCGACCGTATAAAAGTCAGGATATAATATATTTTATCATATCCTGTATTTGGTGATGGTCTAGGATAGGATAAAGTCGGATATAGACTAGATATAACCCGGATAAAAAAAATCCAGCGGAGGGTGAGATAGACCCGGATAAGATTTCTAATGCCTATTTTTTCAGAAACCATATGCTCCACTCGCCGTCATCTTCATCACCACACCTTGTGCGCTTTCACCAAAAAAATTTCTCGGCTTTTTTTCCTTCACTGACTCCTCCAGACCCGTGAATAGCAAAAAAAAAAAATTTATCCTATCCGACTTTAAATCCGTAGTCTACCAAATAATGGACAGGATATGAAGAAATCCCATAATTTTTTATCCTATCCTATCCAGTTCTATACTGTTTAGAAATCCGGACGACCAAACGCAGCCTAACAAAACAACCTGGCAAAGTAGGAGCAACCGTAGCTTTGCGAAGGTACACAATCATCTCTACATGACAATTTTAAAAGGATTATTTGTCTTCGTTTTCTTACAAAGAGGAAGCTCGGTTAAGATGAGATAAGTCTTGAACTTACTAAATCTTTCGTTAACGTGGAAGACGCTAGTCAAAATCCGAGGAGTTAATCTAAGCATGAAATTGTCTACACTTAGGCTGCGTTTGGTCGTCCGGATTTCTAAACAGGATAGGACTGGATAGGATAGGATAAGAAATCCTGAGATTTCTTCATATCCTGTCTACTGTTTGGTGGACTACGGATTTAAAGTCGGATAGGATAATTTTTATTTTATTTTTTTTTATTCACGGGTCCAGAGGAATTGGTGAAGGAAAAAAAGCCGAGAAAATTTTTTGGTGAAAGCGTACAAAGTGTGAGGATGAAGATGACAGCGAGTGGAGCGTAGGATTTCTGAAAAAATAGGCATTAGAAATCCTATCCGGGTCTATCCTACCCCTCCCCCCGGATTTTTTTATTCAGGCTATATCCGGTCTATATCCGACCTTATCCTATCCTGGACCACTACCAAACACAGGATAGGATAAAACATATCATATCCTGACTTTTATACGGTCGACCAAACGCAACCCTAGTGGTTTGGGCAACTGAATTTATGTTGTGCAACTAATCTACGTAGAAGTCCGTTCTTGAATTGGTAAGCCAGATAATAGAAATTTATTTTCAATTTTTATATTATCTATGCTTTTTCTTAGAAAGGGTCTTTTCAGCAACTGCTCAGGAAGCAGATTCAGAGATAGCATGAAGCAGTCATGCCGCGAGTATATAACTGATGGAGCGAATGAATACAAGTTTTATGTGAGGCATGAAACCCTCTTGATGGGTCGTGGGCACCGTTGACTCGCCTTTGCCCAAGCAATTTTTTTTTTATTTTGGAAATTCCCATCAAGAATCATTATACCCCAAATTACTGTTCGTTTCACCAGTACCCAAATATATATAAGGGTGTATTTGGCAACTTGCTAAATAGTGACCGATTATATTCTTTCGTTCTCAAGAACAAAAAAAGAATAAAAATCCGTTTGGTAAATTTTTTATTTTTGGGCACAAATTTGTTCCCAGAATCAGTTTTGGAACAGAAGCAAGAAAAAAAAAGATTGATTCTTGATTCTGGGAACAAGAATCAGAAATATAAGAGATTTCTTTTTCTTTTTCTTTTTTCCTGTTCTTCTTCTTTCTTGGCCGGTGGCCGGCAACCGGTCATAGGCCAGGGTCGATGAGGGCGAGGGCGGCCCTCGCCCTCACCGACCCTGGCCTGTGGTCGGTCGCTAACCATGGCCAAAAAGGAAAAAAAAGAAAAAAAAAGAAATATTATTAATAAAAAGAAATTTTGTGTAGTTACCAAACGCATTTTTGTTCTTTTTCTATTTCAGGAATAGAAATTTTTTGCCGTTATCAAACGCCTTCAAATATTTAAAAATTATTTTCAAGAATAGAATAAAAAAATTATTTTCGAGCAGAAATTATTTCCTAAAATAAAATAATTACCAAACGTATTCTCAACAACCCAAAAGTGCATTCCATTTGTATGGCCATTAAAAATTCGACAAGACAGCATGCATGGCCGTTGAAAACTCAACGTGGAAAAGCTCTTGGTTTACGTGCAGCCATTATCACATCGGATCTGTTTGCCTAACGTTGTCCATGAATGCTACCATGCCAGATTTTTAATAGCCATTGAGGACCAAAGTTTAACGGAAGGTATTTTTGAGTCACTGGTATAAGTTTAGAGTATTAGTGACACAAAATAAATTTTTGGAGTATCGGTATCTCACAAGAAAATATTAGAATTTTTTTTTTGTAAAATTATCCCTTTTTGTTTAATGTAAGCATGAGCTGTTAGACCTCTTCTAACAAAACATGAGCCCCGCCAAAGCCGTTTCTTTCAAACAATCAAATTATTTTGATTAGAGGTAAGCAAAAGGAGCCGCTCAAACCAGGAACCGAACCGGTGAATATCAGTCCGGTTCTCGATTTTAGGTGTGAATCCACCCACCCGGACCGAAATGATATACCCTATTTTTTCTGCTCTTCTTTCCGGACCAAAAGAGTAACCTCATGAAGTGACTAAGAAACCAAAAAACCCTAGCCTCCTCCTCTCTTACACTCACGGTTCCCTTCCTCTCGCTCTCTGCTCTCTCTCGATCGCCTCATCACAATCGCCCGCTGCCTCGCCAGTTGCGGTCTTGCCACCAACCCTCCATCGCAGCATCGCAATCACGACTCTCCTCCTCCATGATCTCTGGTCCTCCCTTGATATCGCTCGCAACCTCAGTTCAAGCCCACCCTTGCAGTTGCGGCCTTGCCTTCGGGGTAAGGGAACTATGGATCTCATTTGTTCCTTCGGCCATCACTTTTGATTCTAGTAATTAGTTTAGATCCCCTTCTTGTGTAGTTATTGAACATTGGTTCCGAAACACACTCGAGAACCAGTCCGGTCCGATTCTAAGATAAGAATCGGTCCACTCTGAAACCGATCACGCCTAATTTCGGTTTATATCTTTCTATAATGAGGATTGGGATTTGATAAAATTAGGAGGTAAGTTAATATTTTGAAATTATCCCATTGAGAGGCTGGGCACCTCATTACATGTGATATTAGACGTTCCAAATTTGTCTTCCTTTTTTTCTTTTTCCCCCCTTATATTATTTGAACTTTTTCTTTCCATTTTTGCCCTTCTCTCTTTTCCGTTCTCTCTCCCCCTACCTCAGGAACAAGGTAGCGTTGGCAACACATTGCCAAAGTCATATGGGCAAATGCAAATGGCGTTTGCAAATTTTCTGGAGAGCTTTGAAAAAATGCAATTGCATCACCAAAGGCCTTAAGCTTAAGGTAAGTCCGCTGCTGCTTTGAGCTTTAAGCATTTACGAGATGCAAATACATTTTTTTCAACTTTGCCCTTTGCTAAATTTTATTAATCTAGAACTGTCCCTACCTCACGTGACATCGCCGACGAGGCCAAATCTGGCTACCGTTGAGCCAGATATGGCGCTAGGAGCCTCATCTGAGGTTGCCAAACCTCATGCTGCCCACTTGGGGTCACGCAACCCTTGTGACAGTCACCGGAGGTCGAATGGCCTCAGGCAAAGCTTACAGCTAGATTTGGCATCGCCATAGTTTCGCCGGTCACCTGTTGGTAGCTAAGTCCTTCGTCGGTTTTGAGGGTTTTTAAAAAAAAAAAAAAAGCAAAAGTGTTTTACAGGGTATGATTCAAACACCATTTAAACTAAAGTTGCTTTTCAATGCATATTTAAATTATAATTTACCAAGTACTACTTGCATTTCAAAAAATCCCAAGTCTCCTCCCAAGTATGGTAACAAATTCATAGGCCGACCATGATATATTAACTGCTGCACACTACATCAATTTCTCAATATAATACTTTTTTTAACAAACCCCACACGCGTATCTCAATAATCTACATCAACATATTGTCAACTTAAATATATTAACTGCACCATACCACATCAATTATCCAATATAAGACTTTTTCTAACATAACCTGCACGTGCATCTCAACGTATTAATGACCAAACTGACATGGACTAGCCGGTCAATCTTCATTATATGCTTCAATTTACGAGACCATGAATGCAACCTCGCTCTTTGCCTGCGGTAAATTGGCCAAAAAGGGGGAACATTCGTCTTGTGGATGGACTTCTCCTACAACCCTTATTTAATTAATATAAAGCAAAAATCGTCCTCCTCCGTCGCCGTCTGTCATCGATCCGACCATCAGTCACGATTCGACCTAATTTTCAATCCGAGAAAAACAAACACGCTTATCATTCCGTCCGACGTGTCTCTCGGGTGAACTTTTCATCAGAGTCCATCCCAAAATCACCAAAGAAAGAAGAAAAAAGAAAGAAAGAAAACAGTGCTCCGCCGCAAAAGCGGGCGAGCAACAATTTCACTGATCCGGGATGGAAAAAGGGTCAGGCCCCCAAGGGGGGGAGGGGAGGGGCGAGGGGAGAGGGCGGGTTGACCGGTCGCGGGCGAACGGGGAGGGCAATTAATAACGGAGGGGGAGAGGCGAGGGAGGGACAAGTGTCAGGCGGGAGAGGACAAGTGTTGAGCTCGGGAGGCCAACGTGGTCGAAGCAGAGGGGAGACGCGAGGGACGCGAGGCACCCCTCACGGGGGCCAAACCCCCCCCCGTCTCCCCTAAATCTAATTCCGTAATTGCACCCACTAATTACCGCGGAATTATTTAATCCAACTGCGTAAATACTGATTAACGTGGGTTCCTTCCTTAACCCCCCCTCCTCCCTTTATTTTATTTTTGTTTAATTTAATTTTTATTTTGGGGACGGGGGGAAAAAGAAGGAAGGAAGGGGGGTTATCGCTTTAAAGAGCCCCCACCTAATAAAATAACAGCTTCTTTTTCTTTCCCGGGTTCGGTTTCTTCTCCTCCTCCTCCTGCTTCCGCTTCTGCTGCGGCTGCTGCTGCTGCCGACTCCTCCTTGTTGGTCGTGCGGGGGACGCTTCGCTTCTCTTCCGCTCCGAGCGCTCCCGATCTCCTGCATTTACTGAGTTTTTTCGCAGTAAGTCGTGATTTTTTCCCATCTTCTTTTTCCAACAGCAAAGAAAGAAACTTTTGCTTTTTTTTTTTGGGGGGGTAATTCTTTGTTTCTTTTTTTTTTGGGGGGAGGGGGGGGGTTATGGGAGGGGGGGTCACGAGTAAAATGTAGCAACAGTAGAGGATAAAGTGGCATTTTCTGAGGAGCGGGGGGTTGGAGAAATACGTGGGGGATTTTTCTGTTTCTCCTCACCTACTCGAAATTAGAGAGAGACAGGGACAGAGAGAGAGAGAGAGAGAGAGAGTGGGGAGGCTTCTTCTCCTTCTTCTTCTTCTTGAAGCTGCAAAAATCTCAGCTCCCATGGCGCTCTCTCGCCCCGCTCCCTTCTTCGCCGGTTGCTGCTCCCGGCGGCGTTGTTCTTCGCCGGGATCGTTGACGTCCCATTTCGTTTCCTCTTGAAATTTTTCTTCAGGGGGCTCGTTTTGATCTCGAGGAGGTTGGTTCTGGAGCTGCTAACCCTTTGACCGTGAGAAGCAGATCAGCTCCCCTTTTGCTCGGTTCGTGATCTTGTTCCTTAACCCCCCTTCATGGGCCTCTGTGAATTCTGCAGCTTAGTTGCTCTGTTCCCGAGAAGCTGAATTTGACCGCAGAAATTTTGAGACGGTATGGAAGACGCGGGCGGCGGCGGCGACAAGGAGGTCCGAGCTCAGAGCTCGTGGATCCCGGCGACCCCGGGGAAGCCCATTTTGCCCCGGCCGGAGCCAATCTGCGCGGAGGCGCGAGGAACCGAGGCGAACGGCGGGGACTCGTCGGAATCGGACGAATTCCCACCCGGGTTCGCACCGATTTGGCGGGCTGACGGGGTCGCTCCCTCTGGCAATCCGGGTCGCGGCGGTGGCGGCGGCGCGGAGATGATGAAGGGAGGCCTCGAGGATCTGGCGGCCGCCGGCTTCTTCGGCCAGGACGAGACCGCCAGGATGTGGCCGAACCTTTCGGTCTCGGCTGGTGTCGGGGCGGAGAGCGGTCACTTCCGGGGCCTGTTGGCTCTGGTAGACGCTGCGGCCATGGGAGGGCCGCCGGATGAACACCCGAAGAGTTCTTTCATCTCCTTCTCCGATCCGCACAGAGACGGTCGGTGGCCGTCTCCGAGCCCGGCGGACCGCGGGGTCGCGGAGCCCGATCCTCCGCACCGTCCATGGGTCGATGGAAATCACTGGCCAAGTTATCCGGGTGAGTTCGGACTGATCTTCTTTGGGACTTGCGTCCGCATCTTTTCCTAACTACCTTAAACTGACACGACATGACACGTCGTCATAATTTCATATATATATTTCAGTGTAACCGAAAAAGCCCGTCGAATCATGTGGATCCACGTCGACATCCGGATCCACATGCATTAGTGCACGTGGATCCTTAGCCCGTCGAAATTATATATACATATATATATATATATATATATATATATATTTTATGATCAATCGAAATTTTGACTTGATCGGTCAACACCACGTCAACACTTGACCAAGTGAGTCATGGTCAAATATTCGGTATCGTGCAACTTTTTAGAATTTTACATAATTTTTAGGTATTCGATATTAAATATCATGAGGGCCCACCAAGACAGTGTCCCCCAGGCTCTAAGCCATTATCAATTAAAAAAGTGTATAATAATTAATTGAAAATTGACTTTTCCGTTGTTTAACAATTACCTTAATACCACGTCATCCTATGGCTAATCCACTAAAATGCTATAACCGAGCCATGCTTAACTTTCGGGTCCTCTCTGATACACCTATAACCACGCCATACTTCTTAACGTCCAATTTATTCTTGTTGCACCAGTTCATGGTACAGTGAAAAACACTTTCAAGCTAAAATATGAGTGACAAGAGCTGATGCAAAGAAACTGTTGAGTGAGTGGTTCTTCTTGACCGAGTACAAGGATGTGGGATTTGAGAAAGTAGAGATAAGTAGTTAGCACGGCGATGAATAATAGAACGCGAAAATATGAGTCGTGCGGTGCTGAAGACATATCACAACTGCAATCTAATTCTTTACTGCTCGCATTTTCAGAACCTAAACCAAGATTTGACTACATGCGCTTGAATATTAGTCAGATTGCATCATCTGCATTGGCTGCTCAATCTGAAACTAATGCAACGGCGTGTCGTGCAGATAAGCTTGCGAATGCTCAGCTACGTGCGTATGACCTGAACTTGCCACCCTCAATGGCCGAAGATGCAATGTCGAAAGGCATTCTTCATTTCGCGCCAATTACCCCAGAAAAGGCTGTTGGAGCAGAGAAGAAAATTGCTTCTCAAGTGCCCAACATATGCACATATGAAAGGCGGAGGCTTGAGCGTAACATCATGGAGGTGGACAGAGATGCCACCAAGACTTTCGCACCTGAGATCAGTCAACAAGATAAAGAGCTCAAAGAGTCTGGAATGGGGTCACCGTCTAATGTTGTTTCCACATTGATGGAGAATCACGACCCTGAGAAGGGAGATGCCCAGATGATAGGCTTGAACAGAACTCCGCAACAGAAGACGAGAAGGAAAAAACACAGGCCGAAGGTGGTGAAAGAGGGAAAGCCGAAAAGGGCTCCGAGGTCAGCAGCTCCAAAGCCCGCTGATGGGGGGAAGACCAGGGTTAAGAGAAAATATGTGAGGAGAAAAGGAGTTGAGAAACCACAAGCTTTACCCACGGAAGGGGCTGAGGACTCCTCCATTGATCTAAAAGTACGCCAACCGCCCAAAAAATCCTGCAGGAGGGCCTTGAACTTTGACAACGAAGAACAGCCGACGGAAAAGACACTTCATGCATCAGCGTCTATTTCAGATTCACCAGCACAGGATTTCCAACAAACTAGGAGAGTTCAGCCGAACCTAGCAGAGCAGCTTGCCCAGGAATTTGAGGTCTTTCTGGAAAACAGAAACAAAAGCGAACTTGACTGCAGCACAGACCCAACGAAGAAATGCTACATTTCGACACCAGAACAGGGCATCATGGGAGAGATGAGTTTTGTCCAAAATAACCATAATCTAGAACACTCGGATGCTGGTTATACAAGGAAGATCCTCGACAAAAAAGGCCAATTGAACACTAACAATGGATGTGAAACCATTGCACAAGTTATCCCGAGAGCCAATCCTGAAGCATGGGGAAAAGGTCAGGAGGCTCCCTATGGCAGCAAGAGCACAACTTTATTGGTGGAGGAATACGAAGCACAATGTAAGCAAAAATTAGATACTTGTGAACTTGCAAAGTTTGGCAGCACAAATTTTCTCGGAGCCCAATACAATAGCTTACAAGCATACATGACAACGTCTTGGGTCCACTTCCCAGTCATACATAAGAGGAAGAGAACAGAGAAGGTGCAGCAAAATACGGGGACAACCCACGCTTCTGCAGCTAAAGTTACTGACTGTAACAGTCCACCCCAACCTAATTCCTTCTATCCAGCTACAACTAGAGAGTTAGGAGCAGAACTCGACAATAGGCACCACACTGTTGGATGTCTCCTGGAATTTAATCAAAGAAACAAGACGACCAAAAAGAGATCGAGGGCTCCAACTCGGGTACGAGATTTTGCCTCATTAATCAGACTCCTACCAGATGATTCCCACAGACAAGCAGAATATGGCTACTCACAGAAACCGCACTCTTGCATAGAAGCCCTGCTTGAGGAGATACAATCGACGCTGTCAAGAAAGAAACGGACTAAGAAGAGACTTTCTCTGGTTAGTTCGGCCTATGGTGGTGCATTGCAGCTGCATGGACCGCTTGTCATGCACAATAACCAAAGCACTTTAAACAGATCATCAGGTACCTAAGCAAAAAGTGACTGATCCTTTGGGTTGGCTGGTCCAATCATGTTTGAGAGAACCTAATCTATAGACTAATTGAATTCTTGTTTTCTCGCAGGTGCTCAAACAGAGTTATTGTGGAGACAGATGACCTCTTTAGATGCGATCATCAAACAATTTGAGCACCTAGACATCAACAGGGAGACCGATGGAATTCAAAATGCATTAGCATCTTATGAAATGATGAATCATGAACACAATGCACTTGTTCCCTATAAGAGGGACGGAACTGTCGTGCCTTTCGACAATTTATTTGGTCCAATGAAGAAACGACGCCCACGACCAAAAGTTGACCTTGATGAAGAAACCAGCCGAGTGTGGAAGCTTCTTTTGGAAAATATAAATAGTGAAGGTATTGATGGAACAGATGAAGAGAAGGCAAGATGGTGGGAGGAAGAACGGAGAGTCTTCCGAGGGCGTGCAGACTCATTTATTGCACGTATGCATCTTGTTCAAGGTATGTTATCTATATTCCAAGGCTCCATGTGACTCCCAAAATCAATTTGCCCGTTAGGTGGATTATGATCTAGTCTACGGTACTACCAAATTAAGATAGCTGATTAAGTTGTTCCTCATCACAGCCTGACTAATCTATTTCCCTAACTGCCTTTTCAGAGAGAGACAGAGAGCACTATTCACGTTAGAGCACAAAGGGAACTTTATCCTCCTGGATCCCCTCATTGCGTGCAGACCTAAGCCATGTCATTAACATGTACAAGGTCTATGGCTTGCTAAACTTCAAAAGCGCCAAGAGATATCTCCAATGACCTTTCAGATTAACTGAGAACAATACCTTACCAAACCCTTTGCTAAATGACTAAGTGGGATAATTTGAGAGGATATCAGAGAAATTACAAAACCTTTCATAAAGCTGTTAAAGCACGAGTGCTGACTGTAAAAATCACAGTTACCTGTCAAGGAATAGAAGCGGTGCAGCAATACCCATGGTTAAAAGGTTCCCCTTAAAGCAATTTTAACAATTATTCACTAAGGCCATACAAAATTCAAAGTGCTGATACCAAAACATGTCATTCAAGAACTTCACCACACTTATGTGACATGTCTCAGCCATTACTTATCGACTTCACCAACTGCATAAAGAAGATAACCATGATGTATTTCTGCAGGTGATAGACGCTTTTCTCCATGGAAAGGATCAGTGGTTGATTCAGTTGTGGGAGTTTTTCTAACTCAAAATGTATCAGACCATCTGTCTAGGTAAATTGGCATTTCTGATACAATATACTAGAGATCTTCCTATCTTTCACTGAAAAGGGTTCTTTCTTCCCATTATCTTGCTTTTGCAGTTCAGCATTCATGTCACTGGCATCTCGTTTTCCCCAAAAACGAATCCCCAAAATGTGCTCTGATGAAGGAATTGCAATAATTATCGATGAACCAGACACGGACATCTTGGAGATGGAGTACCCCTTGAGTGAAAAAGGTCCCAATGAAACAGCGTGTGGCCAGAGCTCGATCACTGACAACGAATATGAGAAGAATGAAATAAAAGAGGTTGTCAACAGCAATAATTCTGTCGGAGTTAAAGCTTGTTGCATTAGCTTAGCAGATGAGCCAAAATGCCAGATGTCAAATTCAAGTACAAGTGTTTCAGAGAAGTTATCTCCTTTCATTGAAGATACTTCAACTGCTGCAATAACCCAAATAGATGAGGGTCATATCAAAGGAGATGGGAAAGCAGAAAGTTCATCTCCAAATTCAGTAATATCATCTCAAAGTTCTGTGGACTCACCACCAGCTCAGGCTGCTGAAAGGACAGGATCTAGTTCAGATGTTTTGATAAATACTTTTTCCAAAACTGACAGCTTGGATGGTTTACAGTCATTTATGCAGCTATTGGATATGGCTGGCTCAAATGTTCCACCAGAGGTTTCTGTTCATGAAATTGAAGATGCGTCAGTAAACGAGAATATGGAGAACATAATAAACAAATCCAGTGAGAAGGAGGATGGTGAGGAAACGCTGCAAGCAGACACTTCATGTAGAATATCTACCTCAGGTTTCACCAGCTGTCTGGCATTTTCAGAAGTTGAATGCCCAAAAAATTTCATACAAGAAACCAACTCTGGTGGGAGTTTCAAGAATGAGAATGAGCAAATTATCAGGGATGAAGCAGCAATAAGTTTCGCTATAACAGACGGTAAGATGACAGAGATTTGTGAAGAAACGCGCGAGCATTCAATTAAGAATAATCAACCATGCAACAGCTGTCTAGGAGGTGAAATCTCTGAAAACAGGCCTGCTATGGACTGTGAGATAGTACCCGAAGCAGCGTGTCAAGGGGAAACCAGTAAAATACGGACAGATGTGTACTTCTCAGAATTTTCAGGGGAAAAAGAAAGCACTGGCACAAGGGACATTTCAAAATGCGCTGATCATGAATCTGCAGATACACACCCTTCTAAGCATGGTCTTTCACTAACTGACAAGTCAAACAAGACTAATAAAACAAATTCAAAAGGAAAGAGTCGAGGTGCTGGTAAGGAGAAAAAAGAAGATTTTGACTGGGATAGCTTAAGAAGACAGGCAGAATCCAATGGAAGGAAAAGAGTAAGAACGCCAAACACAATGGACTCTGTGGACTGGGAAGCTGTCAGATGTGCAGATGTCAATGAAATTGCTGATGCCATCAAGGAACGAGGAATGAATAACGTACTTGCAGGAAGAATCAAGGTACTGCACAACCCATTAGTGAAATTACCATTAGTTACATGGAGGCTTAATATAATATCATGAGCCTGGCAATGTGCAGGATTTCCTCAATCGGCTTGCAAGAGAACACGGAAGCGTTGATCTAGAATGGCTCAGGGACGTTCCACCCGACAAAGCAAAGTATGGTCTAAAACACTTCTGATTTCATTTGCACATTATGGAAAAATGCATTCGTTGACAAGTGTCTTTCTATCTAAGTCAAATGCTGATATTGTCCTCTCAAAAGTGAGTTTCATGTGTGTTGCCCAATAATTGCTATTATAGAGTATTCTGAGATAAGGCATTGTCAGTTCTCCAGTCAGTATATAGATGGAAACTGTCCTCAATCCTCACGTCAGGCTGGATTTTGTAGAGAATATCTGCTGAGCATGAGAGGCTTGGGGTTGAAGAGCGTCGAGTGTGTGCGGCTTTTAACGCTCCACCACCTTGCTTTTCCAGTAAGTTGAAGGCATAACCAGATACATCGTCACTGTTTTGACAGATAATGTCAGCTAGCTGCCATTGTGAACAGGTAGACACAAATGTTGGACGTATAGCTGTAAGGCTTGGATGGGTACCACTTCAACCATTGCCCGAGTCACTTCAATTGCATCTTTTGGAACTGTAAGTATCATCCAGCCACTTGTTAACTGATTCAACAAACCTGCAGTGAACGTATTAATCTTTGGGTTTGTACAGCTATCCTGTCTTAGAATCTATTCAACAATATCTATGGCCAAGATTGTGCAAGCTCGATCAAAGAACTTTGTAAGGATGCTATTTTCTAATTTGGTGCACAGTACCAACTCTAGAATGAATTTTCGACAATCAGTTAAGTAACAAAATCTTTGCATGCAGGTATGAGCTGCATTACCAGATGATAACATTTGGAAAGGTATGATATTATTCAGCTCCAGAGGTTTTTTTCCCCCCTTTTTGGCCACGACAGATAAAGTATTCACTTACAGTACTCATGGCAGTTGAGAGTGATCAGTAGATGTGAATTTAATGCAGGTCTTCTGCACAAAAAGCAAACCAAATTGCAATGCCTGCCCTATGAGAGGAGAATGCAGACACTTTGCAAGTGCTTTTGCGAGGTATCGTCCTCTCCAATAATTACGTTCCTGTCCTGAGTGAACACAACCACATTGAAGTTCCACACAAACAGGACCACTACTTCCAAAACAACTGAGTTTTTTATGCATAAAAATTAAAGCTGAAAAGCATCGCCTAGGCAAACAGTACCAGCAATATATGTATCTGCTTAGTTCGTCTGTAAGGAAGATACCAGATCTAGAAAATGGAACTTGAACTTTCCACATCCAATTCTAATTAGATGATGACCAATTATCGTTTTCCTTTCATTGTGATAGCGATACTTCAATAGCAATAGGTAGTGTGAATATCATTATCACAGTACCGCAAATATTACCACACAAGAACACATGTTTTTCCATATATTCAGCACTCATATCTTGTGCAGTGCAAGGCTTGCTCTACCCGGGCCAGAGGAAAAGAGCATAGTGAATGCAATGGTAAGAAACATAGCCAGCCAAAACATAGGCGAGACATTGCCTCTGTCTTTACCACTGGCGAAGGAGAACTTAGAAGAACAGCAACTAGAAGCAAGACCTGGAGCAAGTAACTGTCAACCTATTATAGAGGAACCTGCAACTCCAGAACCAGACTGCACTCAGATAGCAGAAAATGACATGGAGGATATGTTTTCAGATGATTGCAACGAAATTCCTACAATCAAACTTAACATGGAAGAGTTCACTCAGAATTTACAGAAGTACATGCAGCACAACATGGACCTTCAAGAAGATGACATGTCAAAAGCTTTAGTTGCTTTAACCCCCGAAGCTGCCTCCATTCCTGTGCCTAAACTTAAAAATGTGAGCCGGCTACGGACGGAGCACCTAGTGTAAGTCTAACCTTCTTGACCAATCAAGTTACTCACGTATGATTCTCATTCTTTGAACTTCATAATACTTTTCCAGGTGGCGAGACATTTTAGCAGACATTGAATACTTGCATTTCCTATTTCTGCCCTATAATCCTTCCAATTTAATTCAAATTATTTCAAGTAATTGTCAGATATTCTATTTCATGAGACCTAGACCAGCCAAGGACACCGAACAATAAGAGAAACCAAGAGTTTGATGAGGATATCCTTAGAATCAAATGAAAGAAATGTCTCAATTTATCATTACATCTAGTAAAATGTGCATAGGAGTCGAATGGTTCTGCGCAATCTTATAGTTTTTGTTTACTATCTTGCAGGTATGAAATACCAGAGGGACACCCTCTTATGAATGGGGTCAGTTAACATTGCATCTTCTTGGAACTATGACAATGTACATTCACTTTGTGTTAATGCCATTTTCCCATATGCAGCTGGACAAGCTAGAAGCAGATGATCCGTCCAAATACCTCCTCGCAATATGGACACCAGGTGAGTAAAGAACATAAACAAGCTTAAAGAGTGCAAGTTCATGACATTGGTGGCTGTTTGCAGTGATATCAACAATGAAAATGGAAAATTTTGGGCCAAGTTGACTCCAGTGTATTTCTATGGGTGTTTGAAATGGTTTCATAATCAGGTGAAACGGCTTCTTCTGTTCAACCACCTGAGCATAGGTGCAATTCCCAAGAATTTGGCACACTTTGCAACGAAATAACTTGTGTCTCGTGTAACAGTATAAGAGAAGCAAATTCGCAGACTGTTCGTGGGACATTTCTGGTTAGAATATCCATAATCTCAATATCTATCCTGTACATAGCAGTATCTCAAGTAATAAAATCCATCTGATTGGAGTACACATGATTAAGCAGATTCCATGCCGTACAGCAATGAGGGGGAGTTTTCCGCTAAATGGCACATATTTTCAAGTTAACGAGGTTGATTATGCTCTGATTGTCTGCAAGTTTGAACACCCTCCCTTAAGATCATGCTAACAGTGACTGCTATAATGCAGGTATTTGCTGACCATGAGACGAGCATAAATCCTATAGATGTTCCTAGGAGTTTGTTGTGGAAACTTCAAAGGAGGACTGTGTACTTTGGAACTTCTATACCAACAATATTCAAGGGTAAAGAATGAAAAACAATTGCTGAGTACCACGATGTCTTATTGGCTTCTAAAAGCTAATTTTTGTGTTATAGGTTTGTCAACAGAAGGCATTCAACACTGCTTCTGGAGAGGTATGTAAACGACCACTTCTCTTTTTTACAATTATTGCGCCAAAAATTAAATTTAAACTTTTCTCCTTTTCTTCACAATTAACTGTTTTCTCAGATTTTTAATGAATATGCAGAACTCTCAAACTAGCAAGAAAAACGTATGCCTATTTTTACTTCAATTTAAAAGGCATCTGAAATAAGCAGACAAAAGAAGTCATTTTTACGTACCGCAATTAGCGGCAGGACCCACATGACTCTGAATAGCCTCTGACTAATGAAGCCAAAGCATAACTAGCTATGGTTTCCGACGGCTAGCTCATAATATTTTCTATTTCTATTATAATAGGTGAAAGGCGACAATATGCATCATCATCTCTATAGTCTCTAATTAAAAGAATTATTCGATCATTATCATAGATGAGTCTACATCCACACCGTAGATTATGACTTCGAGTGATTGGAAGACCTGATCCTAATTAGGGTTAGGACTGCCATCCACTAAACTTCCAATTCCCCACTCACCCTACATCTCCATTTTTGCACTCATATCTACTTGTGCCTCCATTATAGGATACCTTCACTTAGTAAGCTGCCTTGGAACTTATTCCCAGCTTCAATATTTTAGATGCTTAAGACATCCAATAAACAACTCATGGCAACTCATGGCAACTCCTACAAAAAAAATGTCATCATTGTCTATATAACAGTTAGTACATGTGACAACTCGAGTTCTCATCCTTTCAAATCATGCATTGCCTGTGAAATGAAGTCATATACACGATCAACTGGCCCATTTGAGATTAGCAGTATCTTCACCAAGGCCTTCCTGAAGCCTTCTGAAGGATTCGTGAAACATTCAGTCTGTCAAAACCTTTCTAATTCCTTTTATTTCCAAGTGTCTCTCTTCCGGAGAATCTAGGTCTACATAGGTTTAGTATCTATTTAATGTTTCTTACGTAGCCAATAAAGGACATACAAGAAGAAAGTCAACATTGAGACATGATGCAATGCAGAGTCACGATAATATCCAGTAGTAGGGCTGACAAAGTGATCACCTCTATAAGTGGAAAAAGTCGAGAATAACATGAGCTGAATCAACTCGGGAATGTCAAGCATGTCTGGCAATGAATACCTCTTTAAAACTGGATATATCAAGAATGACATGGGCTCTCATGTCCTCAAACAAATTGAATAGAGAACAAAGTTCCTCCACTCCAAAAAAAAATAATGTATCCTAAGGGGTTGCAGCTGTCTAGACCAGAGATTCTCTACTTTCGTAATATATCCCAAGGCTAATAGTGCATACTGACAAAATACTAAGTAGGTATAGACATCTTGTTCTATTAGCATCTCCCATGCTATCATGTGCATTGGAAGAAAATGCTAAAGGAGCAATTACTCACTGTGCTGACAAGGAAGTTGCAATTTGCAGGATTTGTTTGTGTGAGGGGATTTGATAGGAAAACACGGGCACCCCGTCCATTGATGGCCAGGCTACACTTTCCGGCTAGTAAGTTACCTAAGACAAAAGGTAAGAAGGATGATGGTCAATAATGCACACTATGTTGGGTGCCGGCAAGACCAGATCAATAACCATGTTAGGCGAAGCATTTGAGGAACCATGCCTTGGATAGCAAATTCCAGGCAACTGCATGGACCATGGCCAGAAGTTCCACGAAGCAGAGATTTTAGGGATTAACAAGGTTGTTGTAGCTACTCATCTCGTGCTCGGGTTTGAGCCATTCTTTCATGTCAGTATACAACTCTGGAAGCTTTGAACTATGGAAAGATTTTTCACAGGGCTTTATGCAAAAGCGGAGAGACGGTTTAAGCTATAGAATTTCAGCAACGGTGTACAGAAGCATAAAACTCGAGAGAGAAGCTAGCAGCTTGTACTTTCAAGAGTTGTGAGGACCATTTAGGAAGTATGGCATAATCACACATCTCTTCAGACTCTTCACATGAACCCTCTTTTACTCATCGCACATTATTGCAAAGATGGCGAAAGAAAAAAAAAATAGCAGCATAGACCCTTCAAACATGTACGCAATGGGACAATTTGTGGGGGTGAAAAGGCCTAGTATGGCTCAAACGCGGTGCAAAAGAAAGTGGTAAGAAATTCGCCAATTACCTGTTCGCCTTCAATTTCCGTCTAGCAAAAGCCTCGCCCAGGATGCGCGCTTGCAAATTAAGCCCATGTTTCATCATTGTCGTATGCACTTGTGCTTGTACTTCAAGAACAAAACCACGATCACCACGACCTGATCCATTCGGAAACCTCTGCGATCGAAACAAACATCAAATTAACACTCGTGACCCTACATTTCCTACACTGACATAAAGTAGGATGTCACGGAGAGCACACGAGTTTTGCAAAAGCTTGGAGCACGCTACCTTGCCTTCACCATTCACCCCCACTGGCATTGCACAACTACTAGGAGTCATTAGGCCCATGATATACCAAATGTCTTAGAAGTCCAGGATTGTCTCTCCATCAGAAAACCAGGTCTTCTCGTGTACATTTCGTCGAATGCCCTCGAGAATATGAGACGGCGAGGAAGACCCGGTACAGCCAGCGATTGCAGATGCAAAAGATCTGCGAGGAGGAGAAAAACATCAGCACCAGAATAGAATCTCGCTGTCGACATACGGGCAATGTACCTAAGTTACCGAAGAAAAACGTTAAGACGCGGCGCAATGTCGGCCCCGCGAAGACGGATTAAGAAAATCCAAGCCAGCCCGAACTATCTCAATACGGATGAATGGTCCATCTGGCCTCTGGGTGAACCATCTTCACCCAACCAATTGAGCTGGAGAAAAATGCCAGATTCTACTACGAATCGGACAGCGAGATGAGTACCGGCAGATCTTACGCATAATGGATCGATCCGACATGTAGCCATGGCCGCGGGACACCGCAGCACGGCAGGAAATCAGCGGAACGACGAGGCGAAACAAGCTGGAAGAAGATGGGAAGAAGAGCGAACGAACCGCACAATCCGAGCATCGGATGCAAATCTCGGTTTCGCCATTAAGCTCCGAATCTCGACGCGCACCGGAACGCCCGAGGTCCGACCCGACGATCGAGCGAACAGTCGGAACGCGAGCGTGCGGGGATCGCGGATTTCGGAAGCTTGCCGTGGACCTCCGGAAGCCCGGATCGCCGCGCCGGCGGATACGAGGGATTCGCGCGCCGCCCGAAGGAGGCGACGGAGAGACGACGGAGGAGGGAGGACGCGCTTCGCTCCGTGATCTTCTCTCTCCATTTTTTCCGATCGTCTTTCCCTCGTCGTTCTTCGTCTCTTCCGAGGAGAGAGACTCGCTGGAGAGGGGGGTCTTTTCCCTCGCGATTTTTTTGGTTTTTCCGCGGACGGGCGGGAGGGCGCTCGAAATGGCGCGAAATGGGATCCGGGGCTTTAAATACGGCGTCCCGATTTTTATTTTTATTTTTAATATATTTTTTCTTTACATATGGACTTTGAAATTGCTGGCCTTTCGAATAAAATGATTATTTGGAGTTTGAATCCCCATCTTCTCAAGAAAGTCAAAGGTGAGGACATGTAGTTTTGTACATGGGTTTCGACTCCTACACCCTGTATGAAGCAAGGCAAAAGTCTGAAAGTAAGTTGAGAGTTAGAATATAACATATCAAAAATAAATAAATAAAATGATTATTTATAAATATGGAGAATATTTTCAGAAAAAAATGATTATTTTTATTGCTTACGAAAATGAATGAATGAATGATATTTTCATCAACCGCCAAAAATAGTTAAGTATGAATTCTCGTTGATGATCAAAGTATTTTCTGTTGGCTAATTTTTTCTAAGCGATATGATCAATTATTTTTCGGAAAATATTTCCTCGATCTTTTCCTTTTCCGTGAAGCAGACGCACGTTTAGTGATTGAACGAGGGAATCATGCTTCATGAAGATTTATCTTACGCCATTAACGTTTTTCCCTCTCTATGATGGATGGGTACGTTGAAGTTGAGCAGCCTCTTTTCAATACAGATCTCTCCAGAAAAAGTAATTCTTAAAAAAGATCTCTCTCAAAACTATTTTTCCGAATTAGATTTACCCTGTATTCATAAAACACATATTGAAACTAAATTTTTAAATAGGATTTTTTTTTTTTGATAACCCAGGGAACCCCCGCACGGCCGACAGCCGGGAAGTAAACCCTGGGGGCGACACGTGCTAGCCACCACACACGTGCCACCGGTTAAGTCACCCTGCGGCGCCCGAGATTCGAACACTCAACCTTTTGCGAGAGGAAGAGTGCGCGCTCCAGCAGCGCCACCCAGGCGGGTGGTATTTTTAAATAGGATTAATACTACAAAAAACTCAAAACCGGTACATATTTGATAAATTTACCCTCCATTAGATCCATTAAATTTCACCGTCAAATTGTTGAGTTAGATGACATGCAAAAGTTGACAGGTATATTAGTATAAGGTTTTATCCATCCGTTTGTCATAAATTTATCAATTTATGATTATTCGTGGTATTAATCAAATTTAACGAAGTGTAATTTCACAAATGTACCAGTTTTTTGTTTTTGATAGTCAAAGAATTAGTTTAAGATAAATTTATCACAAATGTACCAGTTTTGGATTTTTGGTGGTCAAAAAATTAATTTGAGATAAATTTATCATAAGTGTATCGGTTTGGGTTTTTTGGTGGTAAAAAAATTAATTTAAGTAAATTTATCACATGTGCACTAGTTTTGGATTTTTCGAGGTATTAACCATTTAAAATAAGTATGTTCCATCGCAAGTTAAAGTAGACTTTAAAAAATAAATAACAAATATTGTATATTATGCATAGTACAGAATTTTTACAATTTTAAACATACCAATATCTTGATTTAACAAAATTGCTCTCGAAATATCAAATAAATCTCGAAATATTATAATGAAATTAAGAATCAAAAAAGGGAAAAGCATGTATCCGAAGGACTAACTATGCACCATTTTGAAAAATACAAGGACAATCTTGGATGGAAAAAAAGTACACAGGCGATATTGGTTTTCGGGTAAGTAAACGTAGAATTGGTGTCATTATATCTTTAAATAATACATAAAAGCAATGTTTATATATAAAGTTTTCGAGATTATATATTTGATAACCAATACTGATAAAAATTATAATTAAGATGATTATTAATTAATAGGAAGATTTTGATTAATTAACCAAATTTAGATGATCATGTTCAAGATTTGATTAATTAATTGATAATTATGCTAATTTTGGAATTACGGATAAAACTTGATACGATATAGATTTACCTATTATGAAAATATTATAGTTTATTGTATTGATTCTTAACATATATGTTGGCAATTTACACATCGTCATGTTTGTTATAAAATCAATCATATTTTATATGTACTCACATTTAGATAATTATCCAAGATTAACTAATGATATTGTACGAAGTATGTCAGTGGTAAACTTACATAATAATCTTAACTAGAGTATTAGTTTTTTTTCATAATTACAATTAACATTATCTAACATCGATAGAGGAAAAAAGTATGAGTATTTTGAGAATAAGTAATGCCATCGCCATAATAGGCGTTACATGACCCCATTGTTAATGGCTATCGCGATCATTGTAACCGAAATTATTGAGAGTAAACAGTAATATATCGCGAACCAGCAATGAAAATTCGTTATATATTATGATTGAACTTTCTTGCGTGAAGTCATTGAAGAGGTTCACCATCCTGGATATTCTTTTGAATACTCAGGATGCATTTGTTTCGCGAAAAATTAATAATTTGAAAATTATTTTTTTCTTGCCTACGAAAATGTATAAATATAAAATTGTCGTCGATATTAAAAATTCTTTTAATCGATTAATTATTTCAACCAACACGAGCTGTCACATTCAGAAAAAAAAAATTTCAAAATTATTTCAGTTTTCGCGAAATGAACGGGGCTTGAATCCTTTCCTAATTGGAAGAAGAGGGTTACCGGCCCTTTCACTCCCAATCTTTTTCTTAGATTAGATAAAGAAGGAAATGTGGTAACTTTGCTCCTAATAGGGTGACAAGAATTTTTTCCTTGCCCACGAAAACATATAAATATAAAATTGTCATCGATATTAAAAATTCTTTTAATTAATTAATTATTTCAACCGACACGAGCTGTCACATTAAAAAAATAAAATTTCAAAATTATTTCAGCTTTCGCGAAATGAACGGAGCCTGAATCCTTTCTTGATTGGAAGAAGAGGGTTACCGGCCCTTTCTCTCCCGATCTTTTTATTAGATTAGAAAAAGAATGAAATGCGGTAACTTTGCTCCGAATAGGGTGACAAGAAAATATCGGTTTGTTGCTGACGTAAGTCGGCGTACAAGACCGCGCCCCGATTGGCTGAGTAGTGGTAATCAAACTAATATTTGACCCGCTTTCCCATCAGACTTTTCCAACTTAGAAATTGCCTCCTCTCTCATTGGCCGGTCGGCTGCCTTGCTCGCTAAGCAATTTTCGCTAATCATAATAAGGCGATGTGAACACGCTTTGAATAGATATTTTCTGACGTTAATTAAAAAAAAATTAATATCACGAAAAATTTTAAATTATTATTTTTGTTCCGCATGTGCCTCTCGAATTAATTTTCGCGTTACAAAAAATCTCAAACTGATAATATCCGTACCATATTGTACCAAACTAATTTTTGTGTCATGGAAAAGTAGGCATTTTGGCCGATTTAACAAACCCGAGAGAGTCCTCAGGGAAAAATTGTTATTTCTCAGTTTAAGATTTTGGTGATTTGGGATTTTGTACTGCCTTGAAATAAATTTGGGGGTAAATGTGATATTAGTGTACTAATTTGGGATTTCTGTGACAAAAAATACGTGTATTGGTTTAGAGTTTTTTTTTTTTATGATAGAAAAGTTAGTTCAAGAGAAATGTAGCATGGATAAAGAGTTTGAGATTTTTTATGGTATCATGAAAATGTGTAATAAGTTTATTCTAAAATTAATTAAAAATATATTTATTTTTATTGTTAATTTCACGAAAAACTCCAAACTGATACACTTGTGATAAATTTACTCTAAACTAATTTTTTTACCAACAAGAACTCTCAAACTAGTATATCTGTGACAATTTTGCCCTCTTCTAGTTTCTATTAAATTTTAAAGTCAAATATTTGAGTTGGATAACACGTAGCAGTTGACGGGTGTATTAGTTTGGAGTTTTAACAGCAGGTGTATGTATGTATTAATCAAATTTAATGGAGGGTGAATTTATCATAAATGTACTATTTTTGGGATTTTTGGTGATCAAAAAATTAGTTTAGAGTAAATTTATCACGAGTGTATCAGTTTGGAGTTTCTAATAGTAAAAAAATTAGTTTTTGGTAAATTTATCACAAGTATACCAATTTGAAATATTTCGTGATATTGATTCTTATTTTTTTAATTGGATTTAACTAACATATGAGGAACACCTGTCACTATGAATCACAATCTCAGCGCCATCCCAAAAAGGGAAAAGAGGGATAAAAATAATAGTAAAGAAAAAACCCACCTGGACAAAAATATCTTCTTTAGGCCCCAACTGGTTCTCTTGCCCCAGCTGGTTCTCTTGCACCCACCTCGCTCCGACGCCACACAAGAAAAGACACACAGGACACGAACAGAGAGTCAAAGATAACACAGAATCCTAACGGGCGTAACTGCCTGGAAGCTCTCCCCAGGTTCAGCTCAAGGTCGGTGCCCCCCCCCTCTCCCTCTCTCTCTAATCAATTCGAAGCAAACGCAGCACGCGCCACCGAAGCCCCACCACCAAACCCCCTCCCCATGGAGCGATGCGTCGCTCTCAGCCGTCGATTCCAGCGCAGCTTCCCTTCACCGCCTTACTGTTTCTCTCCTTGGATTTTGCCCGAGCACCTTGTCGGCATGTGCCCCCCAAACCCATATAAGCTCCCCTGCACGCTCCGCTCGCCGACCACTTTCGTCTCTCCGTCGTCGCACACATTTCGTCGCTCGGTGTGTGCGTGTCTTTCTCTGTCTCGTGCTTCTCGCTGACAAAGGCGAAAGAATCGATGGACCCAGAGGACGAGCGATGCCCGGGACCTCCTCCTGGTTCTTCTGGGCGAGGAGGAGGTAAAGGCGAGGCTCCTGCTGGTGCTGGGTCATCGTCGTCGGCTGCGTTGGAGTCCGAAACGCCGCCGTCTGTGATGGGTTCGGAGGCATTGCCTTCTGGGTCGTTCTTCGATATGGAGAACATCGGCTTCTCCGGGTCTCTTTCGCCTCTCATGGAGTTCGATGCATTCTCTCCTCTGAACCCGTCCTCGTCATTCGACTTGTTCGAGTCTAAACCGGAACCTGTTTTTGAAACAACCCCTGTTGGGCCTCCGTTTAGTACTAGTGCAGCAGAAACAGAGGAGGCGGGATATCCGGTGAGAGGCGGTGACATGGAGACTGCTGTCGGTGTTCCTCAGCCTCTGGAGTGCCTGCAGGGTACTCCACTCCCGCCGTTTCTTTCGAAGACCTTCGATTTGGTCGATGACCGATCGTTGGATCCGATTATATCATGGGGGTCGAGCGGCGAGAGCTTTGTGGTGTGGGACCCCGTCGAATTTGCCAGGGTTATACTCCCTCGGAATTTCAAGCACAACAATTTTTCCAGTTTTGTTCGGCAGCTAAATACTTATGTGGGTATTTGCTGGAACACGGCCTCTCTTGGCTGCCGTTCTCTCTTTGTAAATGCTTTTTTTGCCTCTGCCTTTTTTAGCTTTTGTATTTTGATGTATTTCTTGTTCATCTTTTGCTGCACCGCTGTGCCTTTTCCTTTGTTTCCTGCTCGACTCTGTTGTAAATCAGGTTCGGCGCGTGTTGACGTAGTTGTAGTTCTACTGTATAATGGAGGCAATCTTGATGGTGTAATCTCTAATGAGAGCTTGTAAATGACTTTAAAATTAATGAGTAATTTGTTTACATATGTTTCTAATTCTTTAATCGTCTGGATGTTAGTTCTTTTCTTACAGATTATGTTTACTTATTCCGCATCTTTTCGATGTTTAGCAATCCTTGTAATGCTTCCCACATGCTGTTTTGTTTGATGGTATTTCCTTCAGACTTCCCCCCTTAGGTTTGCTGCTAGTTTTAGGTGCTTCTAGACATGAAACTATGCAATAAGCTTCTTTCTTCGCTCATCCTTAAGTTTTGAGGCTGGTTTTCTGTCTTGCTACTCCTGATGAAAGAATGTCTCCTACAAGTTTTCTCCGAAACTGGGATTTCATTCATCTCCCGCAGGTAGAAATTCTCAGGTTTTGGTATATTGTTGGTAATCGGTCAATGTATAGGTTCCCATGATGTGTTACATTTTATTCCTTATGCAGCTAAAAGATTTTCTATGTACCGTAGTGCAGCTTCTCCTGTTTAGGACGGCTGTTCATTTCGGCTTGTGTGCATGAATGATGCATGCTAGACTTACAGACTATAATTCCTCCTTTTGGTCCTTTGGTGATTTTTACACATTCCATTCCCTATTCATCCTTGAATTTTCATATAATGTGTTCAGGGGTTCCGCAAGATTGACACTGATAGATGGGAGTTTGCTAATGAAGCTTTTCAGAGAGGGAAGAGGCAACTTCTAAAGAACATTCAAAGACGCAGGTCGCCCCAGACACAGCAGATTGGAAGCTACTTTGGACCTTCCAGTGAAGCGGCGAAACCTGGGTTGGAAGTTGAAGTGGAGATGTTAAGGAAGGAGAAGAGTATGTTGATGCAGGAGGTAGTTGAACTGCAGCAGCAGCACCGTGGAACAGCTCATCATGCAGAAGCAGTAAATCAGAGACTTCAAGCTGCTGAGCAAAGACAAAAGCAGATGGTTTCGTTCATGGCAAAATTGCTTCAAAACCCCTCCTTTGTAGCGCACTTGAGGGAAAAGAAGGAACAGAGAGAAATCGGTCCTTCAAGGGTGAGGAGGAAGTTTCTCAAGCATCACCAGCCAGAGGATGTTGAAGCAGTCCCCTCCACAGAAGGGCAGATAGTCAAGCACAGACATGATACGGGGACTCTTGATGCATCTTCCGGATTTCCTACTTTGAATCCTATTCCCGTCGAAAACCCTAAACATCTCCCTGAAGTTTCAACTGGCACAGGTTTAGGTGAAGAGAACATTCCGCTTCAAGTTGAGGATGTCATGTCAAGTGAAACATCATCGCCACGTGATATAGCATCTGGACACGGCTATCTCAAAACTCCGGATCTTCTCAGAGAGGGGTCATCAAGCTTGGGAGCTGATCTTCAATTCAAGGGGAAGAGTGTCATTGAGAGCCCAGGGCAAGAGTTCACTCCTCAGTACTTTGTCTCTTTCCCAGAGGATTTGGCGGAGAGGAAGAACTTTCCAGATTTCTCATCGGGGTTCGAAAGCATGATTAAGCAAGAGGAGGTATGGGGCATGGGTTTTGACGTGAGTGCTGGTATGTCTAGTTCTAGCGGTGGTGTGGTATGGGGTAAGCTTGCTCAATATGATGCACTGGAAGTGGGAGTTACTGGTGGGCTATCTGATGCATGGGATTTAGGATCAATGCAAGCTTCTGGGCGTTCAGACATTGATAAGTGGCCGGCCGATGAATCAACCTATGACGAGCATGAGGGTCGAGCTGGCCAGCATAAAGATGATATACATAGTAAAATGGATCCATAGGTTGCACTTTATGTTGCCGATTGATGACTAAATGGATTTTAGTAATTGTTAGTTGATGGCTACTATGTTCCTAGATGAAAAGTATAGACACTTATTGATTAGTAAAAGCTTCCATTCTTTCTTGATTCGAGTCTTGGTTCTCTGCAAGGTTTCTGGTTCAGCCGATTCTCTTACGTAAGTTTATGTCCTTATGAGCTCCGCTAGAGTTGCAGGGCTTTCTTTAGCTCACAATGTCCTTTTCTTCTAAGTTGTGAAAATTGCAGGTACCTGAACTTGGATGGAGATGGACACTTCCGCAGGAGTTTGGTTGCTTTTTCTGAACCTGGACTGCACGGTAATGGTTCATGAACTTGGTGAGTTGATCTTCTTCACGCCACTTGATCCTTTGCCCCGATTTACAAGATCAGTCTTTCATGTTGACGTGACATACTAGCACCCCTTTTTTACCCACTGAAATTTGATCATCGAGGCAATTTTATCAACTGGGCACTTGGATACAAGTGTTCATGGTACTTTCATATGACACGAGAGGTGATTGCTCTTTCCAGTTCTAACCGTATCTAGACTCTGCAATAGTTGATTATGATGATTGAAAGAGCCCCATTTCATATCTGAAATACTTTTTACTGGATAGGCAACTGAAATGAGATGGAAGACCTCATAGGGAGATACTGAGATTAGCCAACCAAACAGAGAATTGTTCAGACATACAAGAGAATGCTGGCCTGGCTAATAGTCTGCGTTATCTGAACAAATATTCCTCAACTTGATGGAGACTAGATAGGCTGTAGTAACCAAGAAGTCACATTAGCTGATACGTCATCGAAACTGACTGAATGGAAGTTGGCTTGAGGGAATCTGAGAGGCGACAAACTGAATAAATAGCTCTTCGAAAGGTTGCAGAATTATATATATCCAACTATGTCAAATGAATCCATTAGCTCACAAAAATCCATCTGAAGGTACAATTCTAGCCAATTCAAAGGGAGTATTAGTTGGTTATTTGGTTGGCAATGACATAATATGATATCTAAACCAAGATCCTACATACAGATTTTTGTGAGGTTAACAAATATAAAGAAGTGATTCTGTTGTGCCCCAACTTGCTATGATGATCTGCTAACTGCAAATCAAACTTTCAGAGTCTACTCTTGTAATTCGAACATGACTATGTTGGACCCACAACAGAGGAAACCGTCGTAGGAACATTTCTTTACTTGGGAACTATTGAAAGTTTGTTTGAGAAAGTTTGTTTACTGCTAGGATTGTCACATGGAATGAAAAGGAAGGTTGGCTTCTGAAGCTAGTTTGAAACTTTCATTTGACTTTCACCGTCTCGCAGGGTTACTATTAGAGGTAATTATTTTTATATGCTGTGTTTTTCTTGAATTATTTTGACAAGAAAGCGCTTCGTTCTGCATTCTTCTTCTTTTTTATAAATTCCCTACTAACATACGAACTAACAGAAGTCTCCATGCTCCCTGTCATTTTGTAGTTTCAATTATACCTTATTCATTTGTTTACTAATACACCTTACTTCATGACATGAGTAAGTTTCACGTAATATAATTAAATTTCACTTTATTTAAAATACTATAATAAAATTAATTTTTGAACAAATAAAAAAATGTAATTTAGTAAATTGAACGAAAATTCAAACAACATAAAAACTAATCTTCTCATAAGATTAATCATTTGTAGTTTTAATGCACTTTATTTGATTATGTGAATAGGTTGCACTTAACAATTACATTCCAAATAAAAAATCCTGTCAAAATAAAAATAAAATTATTAAAATGGGATATCTTACTAATTTAAAACGAAGAAATGAAAAAAAATCTAAAACATATAATTGCATAAAATTATCACATGTTATTTCAGTAAGTGAATAAATTGAGCTCGATAAATATATTCACTTTATTTTAATGAATAAGTTTATTAAAATTTTATTGACACATATATATTAGTTGGGAGTTTATAATTTATTTTGAATAGTTTATTATAGATATGAAATGTAACTACAAAAATAAGCTTTCGATTGAAAAAAATTAAAATAAAAATCACCTATGACATTGATATAGATAGACATGTTTCTTAAAACTATAATATAATATAATTAATAACCAATAATTTAAAAAAAGTAGAAAAAAAACACTTGGACTTTATTGATTGTTGTCTAATTATTATATGTTATTTCTGTCATACTATCAAAGAATCTTCATTGGAGATCGTGGAGCTTTAAGGGTAAATAACACCAACCATAATATTGACTTTGAAAAAGTTGTGAACAAGATATTTTGATCGTGGAAATATCATTATCCTGTACCTCCCAAGCAAGAGGAAAAACTGCTTCATCTGAGACTTCATACGAATTTCGGTATTCCTTAAACGTAAAACACACAGAGGATAGTCCTTCTTTCTGAGGAAGACAAAGATACAGGGGAGATTAGAGGGACAGAATATGCAGGCATCGACATGTTTAAGGATAAATTACATCAATCATAATATTGACTTTGAAAAAGTTGTGAACAAGACATTTTGATTGTGGAAATATCATTACCCTTTAGAGTATGTCATTTCTCAATGGGATACAAAATTGTACATATCACAAATCACCATCAATGATCTAGTCCATATATTTGATCTAGAAAGAAAGAAAGACACGATTAGCTTATATATGCACTTGCCATTACATGAACACTGACATTAGGAAAAATTACCAAAAAAGTCATAAACCTATTGCAATTGTGTCAATTCAGTTATAAACCATTTTTTTACCAATTAAATCCTAAACTTTTTGTCTTCATTTGGTTAATTTTGACTGGAAAATCACCGACATGGATGTCAGTCGTTCTACATGACACAGCCGGCTGACATGGACAATTTTAAATAATATTTAGTATTTTTTCAAATTTTTTATTTATTCTTTTTTTCTTTTTTTTTTCCTTTCCTGATCATCGGACCTCGGAGGCCAGTACGAGGTAAGGGTTAGCGAGGGTAAGGCCATGGCCGGATGGACTGAATTGGCACAAATGCAAAATATTTAAGACTCAATTGGCTAAAAAAAAGGGTGACGATTAAATTGGCACAATTATATTAGGTTTATGACTTTTTTGATAATTCTCCCCTCACATGCATGTGCATTTGTCACTTGGTTCAAAGCAACAAACAAAATGAAGCGATTCGAGATATACTACGAGCTCATTAGCCGAGAAGAGAAGATGACCGTTTTAGAATTCTATGCATATAGGAATAGATTAGCCAAGGTACCAGTGGAGCGCAGAGTCTTTTACCTTAAGGGTTGGTTTGATAACATTTCTATTTTTCTGTTTTTTTATTCTTTTGTTCTTTGGAACAGATTTGTCTACATCAGTTAATTTTTTCTATTCCCCGGAGTAGATGCCAGAAAATATATTTGGAATATAATCAAAAGAAAAAAAAAATCTAATTTTTTGTTCTCGGGAACAAAAATAGAAAAAGGCTATTTTAGAAAAACGAGGTCAGCGTAACATGAACTCTAAACCCTAAACCCCTACTCCCGAAACCCTTCGGAAATTTTCCCAGCTAAAGCAATGCAAAAAATGGTGAAAGCGCCCATCTCTGGAAAGTATATGGCACGATCTCTTCTTGGAACTTCAGGATGAAGATAAGTTGCAGTAACCCAAATTCTTCAGGCTCAATTGCGTTTGTCTGTTTGCCACTGGCATGGCTGCTCGCAAAAACGGCAACAAGGCATGAGCAAGCTATTAATCGAGATAACCTGCTCCGTGCATACAAAGGCATCTCACACCAAGAGATGAACTAGCCTCCTGGTCGAACGATTCATGCAACGACATCTACTGCTACCACCCGAAGAAGAAAAATTCGTGTCGAGTCCCAAATGCAACCTCATGTACTTGCATTGAGCACCTTGCCATACATTACCAGTGACTCAGGGCTAGGAAATGTAGAACTGACAACAGTTGGTAATACCCAATCTACTAACATGGAGGATGAAAAAACATGCATCAAATTTTGGGAGATGAAGTAAACACAAAGGTAAAGGGCCTGCCACCTACCTCTCTTCGCTTGAGTGGATAAAGGAATTTGCTTAAGGCACACGAAGCGCCATGAAAAAGAAATGTATTGTATAAGCGTAGAAAAAGAATCTGGACAGGCTGACAGGAGGATTCGATTGACATAACTCATTTACCTGAGCAAAGCTGATAATCATCAAATACAGAGAACAAAATTACAGGCGCCTCTTTTAATGGCACGGGACTAGAACAAAAATGATCGACACAAGGAAGGCAACTAAAGACGAAAAAGCAAAACAAATTAATCAGAACCTCCCTTCTGCTTTTTTGATGCGTGTCCATTCACTTGTTTGTTCATTTTTGCTTCGCGGCGCTCTCTCTTCACTCCTTTTGCTTTATTAGGCAGATTCATGTCTCCAAGCTACAAAAAAACATATTTACAAACACAAATATATCACAACAGGAACGTAAGGGATGTCTATGTGCCCTAAACTTTGTTTTTTCTAGCTCTTCCTCTTTGTTCTACTTCCGTTTCTTCTTTTACATTGAGCATAAGGGAGGAATACAGGAAAGAGTGGGGATGCGAGGGGGTAATATAGGATGGTAGTTCCATAAGACCATTATAAAACTCAATAATATGATAGAAGCAGTCACCTGTTGATCAGGAATATAAACCTTCCCAATCTTCCCTTGTATAACATCCCGGCTAACATTCTTTTCCTACAAAGATTGTACATTCAATATCATCATGTCGGTTCATTCCTCCAGAAAAAAATAAAGGAGATAAAACTTGAGAAGCACATGTGATTAGCCAACCTTCTTTTTAGGCTTGTCTGTAACTGTTTTCATGGCCTCCTTTCTTAAACTGTCATTAGGAGGCCGATGCCTACGTAATACCAAGTCCATCGACGGACCAACTTCCACCAGTTCCATCCTTGGAACGATTGTGCCAGACTTCTTAAGTCGCAAAGCACAATGCGTGAAAAAGACCCGATTAGAAGATAGAGCTGTGCAAACATAAGCACGGTCTACACCGGCAAGATTCAAATTCTCCACAACCTGCATAATTAACGTGTTAAATCTCATTGACGACATCTCTACTGAATTTAGAAAGAAAAAACTTCAAAGATATTAGAGCCACCTCTCCTCGAAACAGATCAAGTAGAACTTCCTTCAAATGCTTCAATTCTTCAACGCTTTCAAATCCTTCTCCAATAAATGCAATAAAAGGTTTAGAACCCATCTTCGGAGCCAGCTTCTTATCATATACAAAAGACTCCATAGATTTGAAATTTTCAATCCCAACTTCAACAAGGTCATAGATGTGATGATCATACATTCGCCCTAGAATGAGATTGTCTGGCCGCTTCTTGGAGTGAGAGCCAAACTGCGGTCAAAGAAAGCCACTAAACACCATCGGGCCGAAAACATATCTTTTAGATGGATGATCAGTCTACAGTAGTCTCTTTTCCAGAACAGAGCTAAGCCCACTCTTAATTCCATACCAGATGCATAAAGCATCTGAACTTCCTAATACCAGCTAGTAAAAAAATCAGAAATGGCCAAACCCGATTGAAATACTGAGAAATCCCAGATACATTTCAAACATTAGGTGCTTCTTGTTCGACAAAGCAACAATGCGTAGCCAACAGGTGAGATAACTAGCTAATATCGATCAGCAACTTTGGCGCGTCATCAAGCTGATGTGGACTGAATCAGACTCGCTATTACACAAATAAAACAAGCAATTAAAAAGGTAAGGCAGGCTGTGATGTCCGATCGAAAGAAAGGAAGCTGCAGAGCCTATATTCAAGGAAGCAACTTATAGTGTTTAAAAGGCAATGGAGAAACATTCATCAACTCCCGAAATCTCCGCATAAACCGCTAGTTAGTACTACAAAACCAGCACAATCCATCGAGCGCAGGCGCGAAGCTCGAATAGCCAAGCACTTTGCGCTTCGATTCGGCTAGACAAAAAGAACAGAAACCAAACAATTTGAACCCCAAGCGCCAGAGTCCAAACTCACCACAAACATGCCGCAATCGGTCTTCTGAGAGAAGAACTCCAAGGAAGTCTCCCCGCCGCTCTCGAACGGCCTAACGTTGTCGTTCCTTCGCGTGTACCTCACCGAGCTCTCCTTCTTCAGGTGGTAGATTTCGGTCAGCACAGAGTTCAGCAACCCGCTGGTCTTCGTGCCTTGCAATATCAGCGTCTTCTTCCCAGTTTCAACCTACGACATCGTCACCCAACAAAAAACTTGTCGTTCAGTTCGGATCCACGAAACATGGTAAAGAAAAAATGCGAACTTTATGGGTTTTTTTATATCTTTTGATGAACGAAAGAAGCCCGAGAACGAGAGGAAGAGTTGCTGCTCAGTGGGGGAACTCACGAGCTTCGGAGCGCGCTTCTCGAGCTCTCGCCTGATTCTTCCCTTCTTCGAGGTCTTTATCCTCATCATGGTTACCTGCGAAATGAGACCGCAAGCTCCGTCAAGCGCTTCGTCGCGTTTAATATGGGGGGAGAAGACGAGGAAGAAGACGAGCTTGTACGTACCTGCCACAATAAGGAAGAAGAAGAGGCACGGGAAGAAGCAGAAGCAGAAGAAGCAGAAGTAGAAGCAGCAGCAAGCAGAAGTTGCAGAGACAGCGCCTGCTTTGCTAGGGTTTTGCCAATCGTGGAGGAAGAAGAGGCTGTGGATCTGGGAAACGGGTCGTCAAACCCGGTTGGGGACCCGACCCGATGGGCATGTTCTGTCGTGTCTAGGCTCGGCCCATTATGGCCCACTGGGCTGGATGGGCACAGAGGGCTTTCTCGGACCGGCCTGTTGGGTTTTCTCGGCTTCGTCTGTAGTGCGGCCCAGAAAAAGAAGAATAAAAGAGGCTCGGACCGAAACTACTCGGTTCGGTCCGAACCAATTCGAACGTTAGCTCGGATCTTTTTCTTTAGTTTTTTGATTTTTTTTTCTCAAAAATATTTCTCATTATAAATTTCCAAATCTCATTAAAGAAACGAACCTCAAATATTTCCACTTAAACACGGCATAACTTATAAGGCTCGTGAACTTTAATGGTTCATTTCTTATTTTTTGACTTTCTCGAGATTTGTGAATAAGAGATAACGGCACTATTAATCCTCATGTACCGTGTTAGGCTCTATGAGACAACTGAGAATTTTTGAAAAAAAGCAAGGGCCCTCTCTCTCCTTTCTCTCTCTCCCCTCCCCACCCAATTTCTAGATTTGAGTCTCTCTCTGCACTTTGTCATCGACCTCGACACCGATGTGACGCCCTAGCCGACACCAATGCCGATGCCGATGATGCCTTCGACGAGCGAGGTTTGTCGCCTCAGACGAGCGAGGTTCGTTGCCTCCGCGCTGACGCCTCGCCCTAGTAAAACAAGCAAGACATCCATATCTAACTTCATATCTTTCAAATTTCTTTTCTTGATCAGATGAGCTAACAAAATGCCCTTCACAATTGTACACAAAAGTCCGTCGGGTTAATCCTCCTTAACATATTACCATTTCTCACCCCAAATCCTTGGCCGATTGCATAGGCTACATACTTATGGTATGCTTTAAGTTCATTTGAAAAAAATCATTCCTACTACAAACTCATAAGATTTTTCCATATCACACATTACATGTGCAAGATGGGAAGTTTCATGTTGCAACTAAAAGAACAAAAAGTTATCAACGTAGTGGTTTAAGCAAAATATATTTCACATATTATGAGCAAGGAATTACCTCTAATTCAGCCATTTGATAAATTTGGACCCAAATTGATACCAAATTGGGATTAAAGTGACAACAAAATAGTCCCGACCAGCAAGCTTGAAAGATAATTCCAGTAGGTTTTATTTCAGTAATGACCCTACTTGGCGAGAAATAGATTATCAATTGTTACGAATGTCCACACTTATGTATATACTCACAAAACTATAATGTGGAGTTCATTATTAGAAAAGACATCCAAAACTATAATGTAGAAACTATGCGCGCACGATACATATATGCAACACAGCTGAGCTTATTTTTTTAAAAATGGACGTCGTCATCCGTGGAAAATTTTTACACATGGGCAAACCACTGCCATATATGGAAAGCTGGAAATGACAATATTTGAAAAAACTACCATCATGATAAAATGAGCATCAAGTGTGATATCGATTTGCAGGTGACATCGATTTAAGGCAAGGAGCTGAAATGTGATGCAATACCGTTCATTCTAAGGAGCTTAAACACTCAACAGCGAGTTACGCTTCATGCGATGCAGCACACCATTCATTCTGATGCCATAAGATAAAGAAGAGCACACAATTCATTCTGATGCATCGAGTTACGCTAGCACTATCCTGTCCATTCAGTCTAGCAATGTCAGAACCTCAAACTCTGAACTTAGGCATTTCTTGGAACACAGGGTGAGTAGCAAGCTAAGGAACAAATATCGACCCATTCGGATATCGAGCTCACGCCAAGAAATCAACAAGCAGTAACAAAATCAGGTCTGGCACAATAAAGAAATCAAATGGAGAAAATATGTATCTCTCTCTTGAGGCTATGGCGGAGGCAAGGGCGTGTGGCAACGTGCTTCGTCGACGGTAGTGAGAACAGTAGGGCGTTGAGGTGGAGGCTAGGGCGGAGGCTAGGGTAAGGCGTTGGCAAGGAGGCAACTGACCTTGCTTGTTAGAGGCGACAGACCTTGCTCGTGGGAGGCGACGGACCTTGCTTGTGGGAGATGGTGAACCTCGCCTGTCGGAGGTGGCATCGATGTCGGCGTCGGCTAGTGTGGAGGCGATGCCTACAGAGCAAGTCGAGGCGGAGGTAGAGGGCGTCAACGCCTTGGGCAGCGGCTACGGCGTCAGAGTTGGGCTTCGTTGTTGGCATCGGGCTTTGTCATCGGCGTCGACGCCTAGGGTAGTAGGTAGGACGTTGGGTGATGGCGTCGGTGTCGGAGGCTAAGGCGGGGGCTAGGGTGAGGCGTTGGCGCAAAGGCGACAGGACCTTGCTCGTTGGAGGCTGTGGACCTTGCTCATGGGAGGTGGCGGACCTCGCTCGGGTAGTGGCGGACCTTGCCCGTTGGAGGTGAAGTCGGCGTTGGCGACAGAGTGCAGAGAGAGAAACGCATATCTGGAAATTGGGTGGGGAGCGCAAAGGGGAGAGAAGCGCAAAGGGAAGAGAGAGGAGGTGGAGTCGGCGTCGATGACAGAGTGTAGAGAGAGAAACGCATACATGGAAATTGGGTGGGGAGCGCAAAGGAGAGAGAGAGAGAGAGAGAGAGAGAGAGAGAGAGAGAGAGAGGGCCCTTGCTTTTTTTCATAAATTCTCAGTTGTCTCGTGGAGCCTGACACAGTGGAGCCCTCTCATGACACGTGTTGCGAACTTAGCAACTTCGATTATTCCACGCTGGAATCACAGAGGTATGCAATATTTTCTCCAAACTCGGAGGGATTTTGGTGCCTCCAACCGATCTACCCAACCACCTATGAGCACTACCAAGTATTTGCTAGCATAAAGTCGGCTACTAAATGCCTGCTGCCTTCAATTTAAGTACACATCGGGACAGACGGTGAGACAAGGGATTGATAAAGAAGTGATGGTGGCTAGCGACCACCACCTAGGCTATCTTAAGTGAGGGACAAGCAACTTTGCAAACTGGGCCTAGTACCCTTAGAAACTCCCAATTTAAGTTCTAGTCTCAATTCTAGCATAAACCTTTTTTGTCTCATAAAAAACCTATAATTTTAACTCTAATCTCAATTCTACCCTAAACTTTTTTTTTTGTCTCATGTAATATTACCGACTTTTACTCGAGTCTAAAGCATGCCCCCATTAAGCCTTTGTCCAAAATCGCCATTAGTGATTTTACGTGGTATTTTCATGTCATTATTCTAGTTTTCCCCCAATTTCAAATCCAATAAGACTTCTTTTGGAAATGATTTTGGAAATGAGTTTTCATATTAGTCCAAACAACGTCTTATAATATATGAAATTTAGGTAAAAATTAGAGCAGTTAGGGTTGACTTTCTTCAATTACTCTTACTCTTAAGAGAGTCTTCTTTCCATCTTTCTTGGGATCTTTGAATTTGCATTCAATCTTCAATCTTTCATGCTCGAGAATGTTCCATTTCTCGCGATTTGAGAGTTTGCGCTTGAGACACTTGACTCGGGATTCTCCAACAGCTTATGCTTAGGAGTTTCCATCTCCCGGTTGTCAACGAGAAATTTTGGACGGAGGGAGACTCGAATAAAAGTTGGTGGGTTTTTTATGATACTAAAAAATTTTTAGGGTAAAATTAGGACTGGACAGTAGAATTAGGACATGACTTAAAGTTGGGGTTTTGCATGGGACAAACAAAAGTTTAGGGTAGAATTTCGATTGGACCTAAAGTTAAGGATTTTTTATAGGATAATTTTTTTTGAATAGAATTGGGACTAAACATTAAGTTATGATTTTTTTAGAGTATTAGGCTTTCAAGCTATGGCTATCGGCCACAAGCGAGTGCGTTATTGCTTGCCCGGGTAAATGGTCTTTTTCTTTTAAAATTTCAAACCTTTTCTATTTTTCTTTTTATAATATACTCATTAAAAATAATCCAAAAGAACTGTAAGATCCTACATCAATGCCCTGTCATCGTTTAACGATAACTTGACGGCCCCATCATACTCATTAAAATTCCAATGAAATGAAATGGTAAACTTTAATATTTCCATGAAATCTAGTCCCTACATTGCTATAATTCCTATATTAAAGTTCGTCTCCTAAATAAGATTTGGACAACTGGTAACTTAACCGTGAAGGAAGCGATCCTCACATGAAAATGAAAGAATCTAGGGTAATGAATGATCATGTTCTTGGACGTTGAGACTTGACAAACTCGTTATGGCAGCTCATCAAATAATTCACTTTTTCTTGGTAGAATCTTGATCTCTGTCTTCTATCACCCCTGTTCTCATTTCTACATGGAAGAAATGAAATCACAAACCCTATCCGTTGTCAATTTAATGCCGCCGATGGCTCTGCCCAAGCACCTATGAGCGCTACCAAGTGCATGCTTGCATAAAACCAACCACGGAACGCATGTCATCTACGATGTAAGTACACACATCGAGGCAGAGTGTGAGACAAAAGATTGGGAGAGAAGTGATGGTGGAGGTCGATTGAAGCGGGGGGGAAGCAGCCTTGTGAGAGTAAACCCGGCTACCCCCAAAATATGGATGTCGGTCCCCAGCAATTGCATCATTGCTTCCAAGGTCCGATGGTCTTTTCTTCTTCTTTTTGTAATTTCAAATTTTTCTATTTTCTATACTCATTAAGAAGAGGATAAGTGCACCGGAAGTTTTAAAACTTGTCATGAAAATGCAATTAAGTCCTAAAACTTGCAAAAGTGCAATCAAGTCCTAAGACTTGTTCAATTGATGCAATCGAGTCTTTCCGTTAACTCTATCCAATCTGGTTAATAGAAAATGCTGATGTGACATTTTTAAAATATTTTCTCTCTTGTACGTGGCATCAAGATTAACGAAAGCACTAAAACGACGTCGTTTTGAACACAAGCTCAATTTTAACCTAAATTTAGTTAAATTAGATTAGAAAATAAGAAAGCTAATTAAAAAAAAAGAAAACAAAAATACGATGTTGTTTTAGTGCTTTAGTTAACCTTAACAACATGTAGAACGCCACGTACGAGAGCGAAGATAATAAACAAAGCCACGTTAGCATTTTTCGCTAGTCAAATTGGACGGAGTTAACGGAAGGACTTAATTGCACTAATTTGACGCGTTTTAGAATTTGATTGTATGTTTTAAAAGTTTTAATACCTCATCGCACTTTTGTGATAACTTTTAGGACTTCTACTACACTTATCTCTTTAAAAAAATCAAAAGCAACGTAAGTGGCTACATCAATGCCATGGCACCATTAACGATCACTTGACGGCCACGCCATACTCAATAAAATTCCCATGATGAAGTCTCCACCCTACATTGCTATAAATCCGCTATTAAAGTGTGTCTCCTAAATAAGAATGGACAACAAAGTTATATTGAAGGAATTGAATTTACTAGGGACATAACCATGAAAGAAGCGCTCCTTATATGAAAATGAAAGAATCTAGGGTAATCAATGATGCACATGCTTGGACCGTTAAGACCTCTTTTTTGTCAAAAGAAAATTTCATTAATTTGTCGTAATCAAACATGTGAGGAACATAAACATATAAAGCTTCTAAATAAAGCAAATCCCAAAAGAGTTGCCAATCAAAACAAAACCTTGAAAACAAAAGAGTACAGCTTGTAGTTATAAGTACGCTCTTATCTCAAAAGACCAAATCTGTCACAACAGAAAAAAGTAACGATCATCGAAACCATCAATGATGGATGCACATTGAGATCTTCTCCTATAGAAACTAGGGCTTGTAGTGCGCGCCTAGGTTCGGCATCCTCAATACCATCGGCTTACGGAGACGACGATAACAACGACAACAACATATTGAACCGCGACAGATCGAATGCCTTTAAGAAACTTACTTATCTAGATTTAGATCGTAGAGAAAAGCTCACGGATATAGATTTATGCTTAAATCATAAGATGAGAGCTGCCTTTGCCGAAAAGTCATAGAACCACGTTTGGGGCATCTTGTTGGCTGGACCAGCGATGCCGTTCTCACAAAAATTTCAATTGCAAGCAGATTTATTCACCATGATAAGTGAAGAAAAGCAACAACAACAAGCAAGAGAAGCCGCCAAACAAGACAAAAATAAAAGACTCACGGATTAGATCGGAAGAGCAAAAAAAGGAAATCAAGGCCTAGAAAAGAAAAAGGTAGAGCAAAGCAGGCCCTCAGCTTCAGAAATTGAAACCGAGAGCTTACGGTGAAGTTTCTTTCTGGGAGGGTTTTTCTTAGGAGAGAGAGGGCTGCCGGCAGAGAGATTTACATGACTAATGTTAGCGATATTCGACAAGCTTGTTATCATAGCTCATCACATAGATCATTTTTTCTTCGTGGAATCTTGACTTGTCTTCAATCACCTTGCGCTAATTTCTACACAGAAGAATTGAAATTGCAAACCCTATCTGCTATCAATGTAGTGTCGCCGATGGCTCCAACCCCCCGCAAGCGCATCGGGTGCTCGCCGGCATAACATCGACCTCGAAACGCCTGTGCCTCCAGTCTAAAGAGATTGAGAGAGAAGTGATGGCGGCTATCGGCCAGCACCTATAGGTCGATTGCAGCGGGGCCAAGCAAACGTTTGCAAGCGTGAGCCTGACTACCACCAAAGCGTGGCTGTTGGCCCCCAGCAAGTGGGTCATTGCCTGCATGGGTCAATGGTCCCTTTCTTTTTTATTTAATTTCAAACTTCTTCTATTTTCCTTTTTTAATTAAATAACGCACTTATTAAAAAAATTGGAAAGCAGAGTAAAATGCTACGTCAACGCCTCGTCACCATTTAACGATCACCTAACGACCACGCTATACTCATTAAAATTCCCATGAAATGAAATGGTAAAACTTTAATTGTTACCATGAAGTCTCGACCCTACATTACTATGATTCTCATGTTAGATTCCGTCTCTTAAATAAGATTGGACAACAGGGCTATATCGAATGAATTAAATTTACCGATGACGTAACCGACATGAAAATGACATTTTGGGATAATCAATAAACTCCATGCACGGACGTTGAGGCTTGACAACCTCGTTATCGTAACTCATTAAGTAGATCGATTTACTGGCGATCTACTTTATTAAAGTTCGTCTCATAATTAAGATCGGACAGTAGGGCTATACCGAAGGAATTAAATTTACAGGCGACGTAACCGGCATGAAAATGAAAGGACCTTGGATCCCCCCATGCACGGACGTCGAGACTCGACGAGCTCGTGATAGTAAAGCTCATCAAGTAGATCGCTTTTTCATGGTAGAATCTCGACCTCCATCTTTGATCACCCTCGTGCTCGTTTCTATACAGGAGGGAGAGGCGAAATCCCAAAACCCTGTCCGCCGTCAACACGGTCTCGACCCTCTATGTAGCTCAGAATATGCGAACCTAACTCGCGAAAAAATCATCATGATATCTTCCCGTGAAAACGAAACGACCCTAGAGTATTCAACGAACCAAATACGTCGAGCTCCGGATAGGGGGAGGGAGATCGATCTTGGCGAGCCCGTCACCGCAGCCCATCATCGGCCGGGACCGATGATTTGACTCGACACTCTCGAGCTTTCTCCCCATCCCTCCCCCCCTCTCTCTCTCTCTCTCCACTGTTATAAAAACGGCACTCGCTTGCTATGCCCAGGAGACGCGAAACGAGAGAGGAATCGCAAACCCTACCCCCGCGAAGCCAGCCACGCTTCGTTTGCCCCTTCGAAGACGAGCTCGACCTCGACCTCGACCTCCAGCTCTCCCTTCGCTCTCCACTCTCGCTCGCCTCCCTCCCCGAAATTCGCCGCGCGGCCTCGGGCGCGTTCCTTCGCGCGTCATTTGGTCCCCGGGTTCTCGTCTCTCCTCCGACAGTCTCGATTTTTTCCCGGTGTTTTTTCGACTCCTCCGATGTGTAATTAGGGTCGTGGTCTTCTCAATTGGGGTCTGTGTGTGCCGTAGGGATAGGGGCTTTCCGATTGTAAGATCCCGGTTGTTGGTGTCGGATTGGGTGTAGATTAGGGGTGGAAAGATCGAGCTTTGTGTCGTTGATTCGTGCTGTAATGGGGAGGGATGGGTTTTGATTAGGGTTTTGAGATGGATGGTATGCGTCGACCGTTCGATAGATCCAGGGAATTGGTCCCCAAGAAGCCCCGGTTGACGGAGGAGCTGGGCGGCGCGCGGCCCTTTGCGCTGAGGCCCGGGGCGCCGGTCGCGAGTCCGCCGCAGCCCAGGTTCAAATTGGCCGATAGAGAAGTGGAGGGCAATGATCCGAGCAGCGAAGCTTACCAGCCGCAGCCCCTGCCGCAGCACCAGCAGCACCAGGAGCTCGTGGAGCAGTACAGGACCGCGCTTGCGGAGCTCACTTTCAATTCGAAACCCATAATCACTAACCTGACGATCATAGCCGGGGAGAATTTGCACGCCGCCAAGGCGATCGCGGGCACCGTGTGCACGAACATTCTCGAGGTGAAAATCCAGTCTTACGATCAGTATGTGGCTGTTTGTTCCATTGATCTTTTTCGTTTTCTTTTATTTTTGCTCGAATTTGTACCAGGAAAGCCTACAAATAGTAAAAGCGGTCTCTTTTTGGCTTGTATTAGAAAAAAAAGGATAAGTGAAACATGAAAATTCTTTGGAGTTTTTCCTTTTTCCTTTTCCCATCTTTCTCTGTGCGGAGTGGATGCTCTAACTTGCCAGCCTTATACGGCTTTACTCTACACATTGGACTCAATAAAAATGCCGCCTTTACCAGTTATTTCAGTGTCCCTTGAGGAACGCAGTGCTCTGACATATATCATATGGAATTCCTTAGCCCAGTGATTTGCATCGTGTTCCTTTCTCCCGCAGCATTCGAGGAAAGAGAAAATCAATTACCAAGTTTGTGACTTGTTATTGGAATTGTTGTTTAGTCTTTCATACGATACTGGAGACTAAAGTAAGCTAGTCTTCCCCATAATCAGTTATTGTTAGTACCTTTTTCTAGTGAGATGGGTGAAGCTTCATCACGAAGTTTGAGTCAGTTTTGCTGAAATTTGGTTCAGACTTTGTGACGAGTTGGACTACCACTATATGTTTGTAATGCCAGCCCGATATATTGATTTGTTTCCTCATTTCTACTACTGCGGTTGAGCTTTGGTCTGTTATGGATTCACTTTGTTTCTGGTCTGTTATGGATTCACTTTGTTTCCTTGTCGAGCACCTTGCCTCTCTGAGAATGGTAGAAATGTGAGGGACCACTGTAAGGCAAAACCATGCCATGGCTGAGTGATATGTTAATTATTAGTTACAAATCTTTATGGTTAACTACTATTTGGGTTGTGGTTTGATGTTTTATCAACCTGTCCATGGAAAGCTAAAGAAAGATGAATAATGGTCAACTCTGCGTGTGGCATTTAGATGTACTTGATCTCTCCTGAACCTCTCTCCCTCGCTCGCCAAAAGAAAAAAAGAAGAAGAAAGAAAGAAGGAAAAGGCTTCTTCCATCTTTCAGGGGAAATATGGCTAAAGAAGCGAAGTGTGATCAACTTCCATCTTTCAAGGGAGATGTGGCCCAAAATGGGCTCTTCAACGCTCGACTTGGGAGAGCTGATAAATGGTTTGAGTTTTCCTGGTGTCTTAACATCATTCTTTGGGTTGCGGACACATGTTAGCAAGCAGCAACTGGGGTTTCACTTGAAGTTAGGAAAATCGTCGTTTGAAGTACTCTGTTAACATATTGTCTTGAATTAGTAGCTAAGTTTGTTTTACAGTCTTCTATACGGACAGAAGATTGGAAAATCTCTTTTTATTTCCTTAAGATTTCTAGTGCTAGTCAACAAGATGTCATTCGGCAGTATGCATAAGAATTTTAGGATTCTGTAACAACTCTATTTTTATGCCTATGAAGGTTGTGTGTACTGACAATTGTATGGTCTCTTACTTGACTGTCTTCATTTGTCAAGATGATGTAGAGGACTACAGCTTAGATATTACGTAGTCCTTTTTCATTTTCTTTTCAGGATTGCTTTTAACTTTTAGGCTCTATGCACCATTAAGGGAAATTGGACCTGCAGCTTTCCATATATCAAAAAGAAGGAAAATTGTTCTGGCGCATTATATCTGATCGTGCTAATAATTTGCAGGTTCCGAGTGACCAAAAGCTTCCATCACTTTATCTTTTAGACAGCATTGTAAAGAATATTGGCAGGGACTACATCAGGTACTTTGCTGCTAGACTACCCGAGGTAAGAATCTTTCTGCTGTAGTCTTTATTTACAATTGTGCTTTATTCATGAGTAGGCATATGATTTTAGTTGCATATTTGAATGGTTATTACTTTTTGGTTTTTAAGTAAGAAATTGAAATAATTGATTAGTATCTGATGGATTGACTTTCCGTTTACTTGCACCTTGCTGCTTTCATCGTTATTGATTGTCTGCTTGTTTCACATAGTTTTAGTTGTCACTCCATTCGATCCTATGTGCATATTAGGTTTTCTGCAAGGCATATAGGCAAGTTGATTCTTCAGTCCATTCAGCCATGAGACACCTTTTCGGAACCTGGAAAGGAGTCTTTCATCCTCAGACTCTTCAATACATCGAAAGACAACTTGGCTTTGGCTCTATGGGTAATGGTTCGTTGCCATCTACGACATCTAGGTCTGATTCACAGTCTCAACGCCCAGCACATAGTATTCATGTTAACCCCAAATATCTAGAGAGGCAGCGGCTTCAGCAGTCAAGCGGAGTAAGTGCAGTAGCAGTTTAAATAAAGAAATGGACTTTGGATTGAACATTCTTTATTTTTGCTTTCTTTTACAATGATCATGGAAATAAAGGGGATAGCTTTTTATGGGCAGTGAAGGATGATGCTAGTTCTGATGTATTTATGTGCTTGAGGAGAACTTCCGCTTATTTTTTGTTTTCCTTTTTCGATTAAGGCAAAGGTAAATGATGTAGCTGGTGCTTTGGCAAGCTCATCTGAGGATTTAGAGAGGCTGGATGGAGCACCTAGTGTTAGTGGTGGACATACATGGGAGGATCCTCCAGTGAAAACGCAAGTAAGTCTAATATCTCTGACAATGCTGTTTTAGTTTGGAAAAATGAACTTTTATGCTTTTCCCCCGTTTGGTTGGTGTCTTGATACATAAAGTTTTCTCTAGAGCATTCAGCGTTTGCATAGAGATCCTCTTGGTGAGGCAGTTCAAGACAAGAACATAGGTGTAGCTTATGGAAATTATGACTATAGTTCTGATACGTCGAGAAGTTCAGCACTAGGAGCCGGAAGAATTGCTGGTAAGATTAGTGAGCAGGGACTCAGCAAGCCTTGGTATGGAACTGGAGGTAGTGTTACCCAGTCACCATCCAGCCAAAGAAATGGATTTAGTGGGAAGCATGGGTTTTCGAGTTACCAGCCCTCTAAATCTGCTAGCGTTGATTCTCATCTTCAGCCATCACATGGCATCACAAATATAAGTGGTGGGATCTCTAGTAGCTGGAAGAACTCTGAGGAAGAAGAGTTCATGTGGGATTCTGTGGACCCTAGATCTATGGAGCGCGATGTAACCAACATCCCTAGTATCTCAAGAAAAGATCGTTGGACTCTCGATGGTCCGGAAGAAATGGTAAGCTCTTGGATGTGGATACTTTTTTGAATTTCAATTTCTTGTGCTCAAACTGCTATTTCATGTGATTGATTTTCCACATATGCATCTTGATCACAGCCTACTGGTAAGTATGGGTGAAGTAAGAAGCATGAAACTTCATTATTTTATGAAGAAATCTCGCTTTTTGCTCAAATTGCTGTCAGTTTGTGATCAAAAGAAAAGTCGGTATTGGTTATTACTAATACGTAGGAATTGGAAAGAAGTCTCTTATAGCTTTCTGAAGTACGTACTCTTGAGGATCAAAAGTTAGTACTTTTACCAAAAGAAAATGGTTTGTTCTTGTCTGATATAGCAGAGAGGAAAACTTTATGTCCATTCAGTCCTGTAATATTGAGGACTAGCATTTTTTCTCTTGTGACTAGTGCTTTGATTTATGAATCCTAGTTTTGCATTGGAAGATCTTAATTGCTATCTGCAGATAAATCCTTTCTACATCAAACTTTAGTGCATTTGGATTGTTTTGTATTGAAATTTGCTGATATGATCATAAAGATTGTAATCATGGAAGTGTACTTACTTTTGCTATTGTACTTCTCAATTGGCTCGACGGGGCAAATATATTCCTGAAGAGAGGAGAAATCCTAGGTCAGTTCATGTACACAAGACGGCATTGTATCTGGTGACTGGGATAAATTTTTACTGTGCCATAAAATTCTTGTAGAGATGAAGGGGATAATATACCGTCTTTTTGCCTTGATTCCTAAGAGTTTTGCCTAGGTTTATGTTTTATTTTGCTTTTTAGTGGAATGAAGAAGATCTAATGTCACGCCTTTTTGTTTAGGAACTTTTTGTTCGATTCCTGACCTGTAATTCTCTTAACAATACTCATATAGCACATACCTGCTGGCTAGTGGCCCAATGCAATTTCAGTTTTTCAGTGTTTCTCAGGTTTTGAATTATGCAAATGTTAGGTTATGTGACCAGGTGCAGACTTATGAGCAAAATGTTCTATTTGCTATGCCTTAACTATAAAATTTGGTTCTAAATGGCAAGGATGCCTTAATTTTGATGTTTGTTTTTTCCTCCTTTGGTGCACTTCTTTGCTGTTTATTTTCCTCAGTTCTAATTTGCAATTATAATGTGTAGGGATCAATAACTAACCTTGCAAAACCACTTTCAAAGGATGGATTTATACACACTGGAACTTCAAATAATTTAGGTGTGACAGAGGGTTACCCTGGTAGAATTGTTGGACTGTCATCAAGTACGAGTTCCTTTTCAAGGAGGGAAGTTGGATCAGAGATGAGATCTCCTAACATCAAAAGCCCCGGCTTTTCTCCTAGCGCAGCCCCCTCAGGAATCACAGGAAGCCAACGAATACAGTCTCTAGGGCCTGCATCACCTTCTGGACGGTCATTAGCATACCAGCATTCTCTTCCTACTTCTGATACACGCCTTACCCATCTAAAGTTGCAAACTTTGCCTGAGCAAAACTATCCGCGAGCACAAATGCTGCCTCGCACCGAGTTTAAGACAGCTCATCTGCCAGAAAAGTCAAGTGTAGGGCCAAATAACCTTTATAATCGGGATTCTATGTCTAAGTTTCGCCTCAAGGAATTGAAGCCTTCTCCTCCTTCTACACTTCCTCTTCAAACAAGGCACCATCGTCCTCAGTTGCAGCAGGCACGATCTGAACCTGCAATGCCGGAGATATTAGGTCAGAATAAGAAGCCAATTCTCCCCCAAGTTTCTGAACGTGATGCTTCTTCTGCCCCAGAAACGTCAGGACAATCCAGTAAGAGTAGTTTTTTGGCTGCCGATGTTGAAGGTGGAGCTGTCTCTTGTGATGCTGCGGCTAGCCCGCCAAGTGTGAGTGCTGTGGACACAAGGTCTCTGCCATCACGAGTATGTACCAAGCCTCCATCATTGACTGGGCCTTCCCCTATCAACTTGGTCTCTGATTTGGGTGCTTCATTGTCAACTCTCTTGGCATCTCGTCGTGATGACTCATCAATTTCGAGGGATGCATGTCAAGTGAAGGTGGGACTGCCACCAGTGCCACCAGGTCCTTCTCCAACTGTTGTTGACAATGCAGCCAGCAGGAGTTCTAGTGCAGTAGAAACAACCTTAAATCCAGTGTCGAGTCTCTTGAGCACATTAGTTGCAAAGGGTCTGATATCGACATCGAAGCCAGAGTCAACTTCCATGCCTTCTCAAATGCCTATGCAAGTGCAGAATGAGGCCAAAGATAATGCCACTGCTGGATTTGGCCCAGATTCTTCAGCCTCAGTTTCAACAGCCGTGCCGGTATCCTCGACTGAAGACGAGGTACCTATTGTGGAGCAAGTTACGAAGAGCTCTGCTCCCTTGCCTCATTTGCTTAGGGAAATAAAGAACCTCATAGGCTTTGAGTTTAAGCCGTCTGTAGTTCGAGAGTTCAGTGAATCGGTGATCAGTGAACTCTTCGAGGACTTTCCACACAGGTGCGGCATCTGCGGTGTGCAATTAAAATGTCAAGAGCATCTAGATCTACACTTGGCTTGGCATGATTCAAAAGATCCTGAATCAAAAGGTTTACTTTTTCTGTCAAGGGGATGGTATCCTAACTTAACTGACTGGGTTTCTCGGAAAGTAGACCTTCCATCTGGATCTGAAAATTTTGTTTCGGAAGAAAAGAGTGGCGAGACAACTGAGATGCATGGCCCGATGGTTCCTGCAGATGAATCTCAGTGTGCTTGCATCTTATGTGGTGAGCTCTTTGATGATGTTTATAGCCTTGAAAGGGATGAGTGGATGTTCAAGGGAGCAGTCCACATGGATATCCCACCTGCGTGTGGTGCTATGAGCGGCATAAAAAACCAGAGTTCTCCTCAGGGTCCCATCGTCCATGCATCTTGCATATCAGAAAGTTCACTACAGGACCTGGGATTGGCCAATGATTTAAAGCTGGTGAGCTTCTCTATCTTCTGTCTCTTAGATTGGATATATGCATTTTGTTACAGTTGCAGTGGGTTCAGTTGGATGTTTGTCTTCTCTGTCCTATGGGTGTAAAAAGCCTTTGTGTTGTCTCACCAGCTGATCTTTGCAATACTTTCTCTTGGTGTCATTGGACCTTAAGATCCAGGCTAAGATTATATTTTCAATCATTTAGCTCTGAACCTGCTTTCTCAGATATGAAATGTGTTGCCCCTCCCCACATGCATAATACAGACAGAGATAATAATATGCATATCTGCTTGTAAGGGGTCAGTGTATCTCACTCTCACATGGTTATCATTGCTTTTGGTAGGAGAAGGATGCATAATGCTTGGGGTGTAGGAGCTGTTTGTATACCAGTGCACCACTGCCAAACGAAGCCAACTGAGGGAAATCAGGTTTGCTCTATGTGGGCCGAGAACTATGGCTTGCATTAAGCTAAATTTTGTTATGTTCCAAATGGCGCTGAGATCTGTTTCTTCTGCGTTGAAATTTTCTTGCCTGTAATGTCTATAGTCTGAAGGAAATACACAGATATTTGTTTGCACCTCGATTTTTCCTTCACTAAAGCGGTTTCTATGTTGTTTCTCTCTCTCTCTCTCTCTCTCTCTCCTCTCTCTCTCTTGACTATGTGGAGGGGCTGTGCGGTTGGGGACTTGCATCTGATGCTTTATGCCTGGCACTTTGAGCCCTCTTGGTTATCCTCAAGTTGGATGGAATGTGAGCTTCGAGGCACTATTAGAAACATTGCACTGTCCCTTCTTTTCTGCAAAGATTATAGACCTTGTATCAATACATTGAGCGGCTTCTGAGTGTTTTTTTCTTTTTTCTTCTTTTTGCTAGTTTTCCCTTCTTTTAGTTGTATACAATGTTTCATCTCCTAGACCAATGTGGACTTGAGGTTTTTATTTCCCCTTGATAGTGAAGTGCCCTGGAGTTAATTATGTACTGTTTTTCACTTTTACTTGTACTTTTCCATTTTTGCTAATAAGGACTCATAGGAGCTTCACTTTAGAGCTCAACGCCGAGGAGGCTCTACTAGTGGAATGGCTTTCTCTGTGCTTGAGAATTGTTATGTACCATTTATGTTCTTTCGTCAGATTGAATCACATTTATTCACCATTCTTCGTAGATGCCGTGTTAATGAGAATGAACCCGATTGTTGGTAATACAATTTACTAGCCGAGTGTGTGAAAATTTCAGTTGGTGGATTGTGATTGCGACATTGCGGTTCTTGAAAGAGTTGCTATGTTAGCCATCCTTTGGAGACGGCTACTTTGGTCTTCGAGAAATGGAGAAATGTGGAGCAATTGCTCTTGGAGTTGTTCCTTTGAAGCTTCCTTAGACGTTTTTTTGCCTAATGTGTTACATGGACGACTTTCTGGCACTTTGATGGTCGGACGCATCTTATCTTACAGGATTCGTATCGATTCTCGCATAGCTTGTACGAATTAGCTTTTGCTTTTGGTGTTTGCGACCCTGTTTATATTTTATTTTATTTAGACCTAATATCACTTGGCCGCCTGAACTTGAATCACGATTAAATCTTCACCATATATATCCGATAAGTAAGATAGCACATTTCTGATTACGGTGCCTGAGTGAAACGATTCTGAATTTCTGACGACATCTTGAATCTGACCATTTGATGAGCTCAGAATTCCAAATGGAAACTCCAAGCTCCAGATGTTGATGTTTGCGGTAATACATCGGTGCGGAACGACGTGAACTCGTACTGGTCAATCCTTTCAGAAGTTATAGATCGACAAGTTCCCGTTTGACACATTCACGTGAGTCCGGCGAGAGCAAAAGCATGAGCGCAATCGACCTTCGGTCCTCTTGAGTTTGCTCTTGCTATATATGGTGTATAGTTCTCTCTGTAGCATGCAAATGTAACTTCTCAACTACGAATCCATAAAAAGCAAAGTAGGGACTTGCCGCGAGCTTTCTGGTGGAGTAGAGACGAAAGCACTTAAAAAGCCAATTGAAGGCAGCAGATGATGGAAGCATGCAGGAACAGCACACGAGACGATTGCAAGATCATGTGTGGAGGCGAGGACACCAAAGGGAGAGACAAACTACGGAGGTATTGGTTTGGTCGGTGGACACGTCCTTTGGGAAGCGTAAAATATAAGCATTTCACTTGCTCTCTCTCAAATGGAATCTTTCTTCCAAATCATATATTTATTTATTTGCTTCTGTGCATAAAAAAGCCAACCCCTCCTGTCTTCTGGATTCCTCCCCAACACGTAATAATACGCACAAGCCAACTGGTAGTAATAAAAAAAAAAACCGGCAGTAATAACTAGTAATACACGTGTCGATCCAAATCATTTTTGTTTTTGGTTCTTTTTTTTTTATAACATATGCTGGATGTTTCCCCACAGCTATGCTTTTCCTCTTTTCTAAGCTTTTAGATACATCACATGATCACCGATTGATAGTTGTCAAGGCTTGTGATTCTGGGTGTAGATGTAATCCAAGTGAGCGTCCGCAATCATCCTTCTCTTAAGGCATTCTTCATCTTGGTCGCCGCACGACTCATCTGACTCCATCCCCATAAGCTGCAAAGTCAAATCCAAGCCCCAAAAAGAAGAATAAGAAAGGGATCAAGAGGAGAGCCAAACAAAAGATAAATGAACTAGATGAATTTGATTGTTGATTCTTACATTTGGGAGATCAGTTGCTTCGGCGACTAGGTTGCCATCAGCCTCCTCTGGTTTTACTCCACTCAGGACAACTAAGACAAGTTCAAGAAACAAAGTCTGATGAGCGCTTTTGTCGTGATACTCATGTAAACAGGAGCGAAAAGAAGATAAGAAGATACAAGACAGTAAGCTTTGTTACCTTGAGTAGCAGTCGACAAGGGACGAGCGAACGAGAAGGAGAACAGAAGAAAAGCAACTAAGAGAATCGAAGCGAGCCCACGAGCAGCAGCCCTCATCTTCTCTTCACGATCGTCTTCGAGCTTTGAAGCGGGTCTCGTACGTTCTTGAAGCTCGTGTTGCTGTGAGCAGAGAGAGAGAGAGAGAGAGAGAGAGAGAGAGATGATGATGAGGTTGAAGAAGATGAAGAAGCCTTTGGTCGTATAAATAAACATGAAAAGAGAGGCCCTTCGGTCCTACCACTTTCTTTTACCTTTTTTTTTCCATTTTTCTTATTCTTTTTATTTGAAGATTACTACGAGAAAGTGAGTTGCCTCAATTTCACACAAAAAAAATGACACAGCCGGTTATTCGTGGGTAATTATTCGATGAACTTTGTACACACATTAAGATAAAATTTAATCAATCATTAAGACATAACAAATCGTATATCGACTCTACCTAAATGTCGCCAGATACAATAATTCATATTCACTTCAATACGTGTGTTGAGTTTACCGAATAATTTAATTGGCTTTCATTCATGGGCATGCACATCGAGACCATAGTCCAATGAATCCATAGCAAAGCACTACATGGTCATCATGTAGACTTTGTGGGTGGGAGTCATGTTGGTGGAGTTGTAGGCGAGACGAGATTAAGAAATTTTTTATTTATTTTAAAAGTTATTGTCTCGTTTCATTCCATCTTTAGTCTAATCTAAGTCTAGACCTAAATTTTTTGTTTTTTTTAATCTTGTGTTCTCATCTACAAAGTTAGAAAAGGAAAACAAAAAACGAAGAAAAGGAAGGATGGCATCATGCGAGTGTTTACATGCGTCAACAAGTCAACCCTAGCGACCGTCAAAGGCCGACAGCTGTTTTGCAAACTCTTCCCGCAAAAATTCTCGCATGTTTTGCACGGCTTCTAGTACCTTTCACTTCTGTTCTTCTTCCATTCTAGCTTTTGTTTCAATTTTTTTCTTTGTGCGTTTAGGTTAGGCGATTTGGCAAAATTTAATGTCAACGCGAGGACTAATCTTAGCTGCACAGGTCCTTAATTAGTGCACGAGGTCTAACAAACATTAGTAGAAGACTCACTGATTATTCTTTTCATACATGGTCAAAAGATTGACGATGATGGTGGATCTCTAAATGTTTTTTGTAATTAGATGGGGGCAAAATCTGTCAAAAATTATTTTGTAATTAATGTTGTGTTCTAGCGCGTAGGAGCGCGGTGAAGACCAATGTTTGTCTATAGGGACTACATTTTCATAGTGGTCATTGAAGTTTATCAGTTTGTGGGAGAAAATTAAAATTGAGCTTAGTGCAAATTTAAAAGAAGAAAGCAATTGATTGAGCTTAGTGAAAAGAATAGAAAAAATTAATCAGCCTCAATGACACGATAGGATCCTATTCATATATCGATACATGTACACATTCTAATTTTGATGATGTTTCGCGTACACAAATATGTGAAAAGATTCATCATGCTTGCGGCATTGCACGTCTGAATTAATGGTTTTTATTCTCTCCTTTTCTTTTTCTGAAAACGCTAGTTAAAGTGGGAAGCTATCTAACTATTTTATGTCACGTTCACTTCTATCTTCCGAGAATACTAGTGTGAACCATGGGTTTCACACATGATGCGACCTTACGTAACATATGTCCGCTCAAACCCTGATTTATGATCGACTCCCCTTAGGTTTTACTGCATTTCTACGTCATCTTGACATGGCAACCTCTCTTGAAAAATTTATTAGCATGAGACCTACTTTTTTTGCTTCACAGGACGCCAAAAGAGTTCCTTGCTCGAAGCTTTCGAGCGAAAAAGGAAAGAAAGCAAAGAAAAATGAAACGGCTCGTCGGTTGAAGATGTTGGGGGGCGACGTCATGAAGATTGGGCCATCTTGCTTCTGAATTTGGAAGAACTTTAGAGGCATTCGAATGCTTCTACGCATGTTCAAGCTACCCAATAAGACTGAACGACGATTCACACGCTAATCTCTGTCATTTTCCAGATTTGGGTGTTTTTCCGATTGCCATAAGGGCATGCTCGAGTTTGATGCGTGGGGAGAGAGCTAATGAGTAACGATCGCTTAATTAGTGCGCGCCCTTTATTATGAGCTTGTAGCTAATGCTTAGTGATCATATCGGGGACTGATACGTTGCATCTTTGGATGAATGCATTTAGCATGTGTAGACGTGCTCTTGTTTTGATCATTTCGTTGTCACTTTATCTGTGAATAACGTGGGATGTCTAAATCTTTGGCTCGACTAATCGATGGAGGGAAAGTCGTCCTATTTTTATGAATCGGAATCTATCCAAGGGGAGGAAGGCTTAAGCCCCGTAAAGTGGAAGTCCTTATAATTCGAACGTAGATTTGCTTCATCGAGGTCAAGCACCTGACCTGTTAGCCAACTTTTGATGATCAGAGTGAAAATTAGAGTTTGTGTTATGTGTCCGATCGTTCATCTCTACTTAATATCAATATCCCATAGCACGCTATTCACGATCATTTTCTTAATTATTTTTGCTTTATCTTTTGTGATAACCCATTGTCCGAGCATAAAGGCCTAGCTGTCTAGAAGTTCATGACATGTTATACTAATCCCATGAGCTGGTTGAATGCAGGTCTTTGGCTTATGATGGTGGCCCTATTCAAGAGTACTTCGCACGCAGTTGGTGACGTTTTAACCAGTGATTCGGGGTTCCAAAATTGAAGACCCCGCGACACCCTAATCAGCTACACCTACGCCAGCCGGCCCTGCGGTTTATCCTCATTCTATTTTTCCACTAATCCAAACCGTTACTTTATAGCCTGTGATCACACCTGCTTAATAAGTTTCTGAAGTAGTCCATAGGTCATTTCAATGATTAAAATTCGGCGACCGGCTGATTGTTTTGCTTGGATTTTATTGTAAGTATATGTTCATGTTCATACACCAGAGGAGCATCATATAATAGCGTTTCGCTTTTCTTTGACTATGCCGGATCAAGACAACCACGTACCGAAAAATTATGGAGTCCATTTGTCTGCTTTCGGGATTTATATGTCACTTTGAAAATACATACGTGAACCCCCGACAAAAAAGCATCGAGTTTAGACTTATACGACAATGAAGAGAGTTTTCAGTAAAGTAGCAACAGAAGGGTACCAAAGACAAGCTTCATAAACAGAGACGGTTAATAATGCGATCCATAGATTTACGCTAAAGTAGAATGAACCCTTGGTAGTGGTTGACACTATGTTTAGGATTACAGATATAGGTAATCTGAGAGAAGCTCAAAAGTAAATCTCGAGTGTATTCCTTCTATCGTGATTGGTGGCTTCGTTGTGTCTTAGAAGCGAGTTCACCCTAACTTGAAAGCTACGGAGCGGGGGCAAATATCACCTTGAGGAGAGTGATTACACATATTAAAATCATTGATCTTTATTTATCTCGCGTTTTGTTCGTGATTACACAACGGCGAATCAATACTCTCAGGGGTTTTTTTAAGGGCCAAATAAATTGATGATGCGTTCTAGTTCTAGCCATTAGATCGTTGTTGTTGATTGCCTGCCCTTTTACAAAAGGGGTAAATTCAAGATGTTAATTTCCTTGGAAAAAAAAACCATTGGCTACTTCATCACGCATGACCAATGCATGATGTGTACACATTTCCCGACAATCAAACGCCTCAAAACCCTAAAAAGACACTCTTATTGTGCAATCAATATGCAAAAACTGATGTATGAAAAGAATGCCACCACCATAAAAAGAAGAAGACTTTCGTCCCAACGTCTTTGTCGCGACTGACTAGGTCTCCCCTAGTCTGTCCTATCATTCACATTTCTTGGGTCAGCAAATGGGGTCACCAAAAGGGGTGGAATTAATAAAATTAAAACCACGGACGGACCCCAACGTCAATTGATGTTTTCTAAGTACGTCAATTATTCACACTGCTCTGTCGTCTAACGCTTGATTGAACCCCACCACGCGAAAAACATGTTGATGTGAGACCAACGACCAGCGAACATTGATTTGTACCACATACGTTACAAAAAGCAGTGATTCTAGGTTTAATAATTTAACTGGCTCGGAGCGCGACAAGTGCATTTCAAGTCTTGAGTGATGAGATGTTTTGGTCCTCCACATTGTCATTTGGGATCTTCTCCTAACTTTGATGCAATAATAGAGACGGTTCCTTTAGAAATTTTTGTTAAATTTGAGTAAGTTCCCTGGAAATGTTGTGAAGAGTCAAACGACTAAATCTTCTCGGGTCTCGCGCACATAGATTCGCAAGTGTTCTTGTTGGGTACATAATGCAGATAAGTGTAAATATTCTGAAATTTTCTAATGGCACGTCGTTATCAATCATCGTGGATATGCATGAATTTGCGTCGGCCTATCATTATTTAGCGGACAAGACACACTTTGACCCGCGTAGGATATCATAGGTAATTGTGAGTTTGTGTGCGTTCGCTTCTCATCGGAGGGAGACAAATACATCAATGATGAACGTAAAAAGGTCAGATTACGATGATCCTGCGTAATTTTCGCAAGTGGTCACAGCACTTTTGGGTCACTTACATTAAGGTCACTGAATTATCATTTGATTCTTGATAACTTATTTTCTTTACAACTTGATTTAGCTAATTAGTGTTAGTATCCGTCTATTATCACACAGGCAAACAAATGAAGCTCTGTGCCATCCTTCACAAAACAGTTGAAAAAAGGGAGAAACTTCGAAAATAAAAACAGGAGGAAGAAGAGAGGGTCCCTCAATGGCGGCAGAGGCCCTAGCTTTGGCACTGCAACCCAGATATTAGGGTTCAATTTTCTTCTTGATTCTATTTTCTAAAAGAAGGTGGTATGTATGCCTTTTAAGGATGGAAGCTAGATTGACTTGATACTGGTCGTATACCACATATAAGCCCAACATTTTGGAGTATACTCCAAACTCGATTCAAACACCAGTAGGGTTTCTCAATTGACAATCACAAATCCAATTCGATTAAATACGAGGGATCTTGGATACGTATAGTCTGAACCTATCGCATTATACTCTTTTCTATAAAACTATCATGTCTTTGGAGAAATTCACACATATATAGATATCTAAACCACCACCATATCACCAACATATGCTAGCCTAGTCCACCCTCGGGGGTGCCGTCATCTTCGGCATGTGAAATACGAGGGGAAAAGCACCAAAAAAGCTCTAAAACCAACTGCACTTATGCCAATTCAGTTTTAAATATTTCGATTATGTTAATTGAGTCTCAAACCGTTTGACGACTTATCAATGTAGTCCATTCAGCTAATTTTGATCGAAAATCGCTGATATGGATGTCAACCGTCCTACGTAGTATGACTGGTCCTGAGGTGGATAATTTTTTAAACTTTTTCAAATTTTCATAAATTTATTATTATTATTATTTGCTTTTTGTTTTCCTTTTCTTCTTTCTTCTCTTTCCTTTTTTTTTTTTTTATCTTTCCCAATTGTGGGCTGGCGTGGTCGCTGGCTAACCCTCGCCGACCACAGATAAGGTATGGGCGAGGGCCTCTGCCCCTTGTTGGCCATGATGCCCTCACCCATATCCAAGGGAGGGTTGCGATGCCCTCGCTAGAGTTATAAAAAGAAAAACAAAGAAGGAAAAGAAAAGAATAAAAATTAAAAATTAAAAAATTATATAATTTATTTATGTCAGCACTAGTCATGTCACATAGGACAACATGCGTCCATGTCTGAGATTTTAGGCCGAAATTGGCCTAATGGACTACATTGGCAACTTGTTTAAAGGTTTATGAATGCATTGGCACAAATGTAATAGTTTTATGAATTTTTTGGTACTTTTCTCGAAATAAGAGAGAATGGAGAGGACAACAAAGACGAAGGAGAAGAAGGAAAACATTGTATAGTGTTGAGGAAAAACTAACGTGGTTAAAAGGTGAAAATATGTTGAAGGGCTTGACTAAAATTTACCTAAGGAGCAATATTTTTGTAGTTTTAGGATTCGTTCATTTTGCAAAAAACGATTTCCAAGAAAATATTTTTTGGATTTTTCGGCATTCGATTCACGGAAAATAAATAAGTCAAGGAAAATATTTTTCCTTAATAGAAAAACCACCTTCAAAAGTGGGGAAAATGATTTTCTCTTTTTGAAAAGAGGAGATAATTTTTCCTCCTGTTTCTTTCGCCCATACCAATCATTTTCACTCCTCTTTCTTTTTTATTATTTTATTTTTCTTTTCTTTTAAAAGAAGCAATTTTTTACTTATTATTTATTATAATTATTTCTTTTCTTTCCTTTTCTTTTTCTTCTTCGAGCCTTGCCTGCCTCATAGGCCTTGGGCAAGCTTGTCCCTCACTTGTGGTTGACCGCCAACAATCGCCATGGCTGGTAATCGGCCGAGGAAGAAAAGGAAAAAAAATTAATAGAAAAAATAAAAAAATTAAAATTAAAAATCGAATTTTTTGGTAATTTTCCTAAGGAAAATCATATCAGATACCAAATAACAGAAAACATTTTCTAGTTAATTTTCAAATTTCAATCGAACACTAAAAAATATCGTGAAAAATGACTTCCTATAAAATATTTTTCAAAAATATCACATATTCTGCGAAATGAACTAACGCAACATTCAGCGAGTAATTCAAGCAAAACCTTGCTTAGAGAGAGAAATTCCGAAATTCAATATTGATGATAATGTTCTGTGTTTAAAAAAGAACTCTAAAATAAGCTTATATATCCCTAAACCAAACCCTATTAGGACTATAAAGCACAAAATATAAAAATTACAAAACTGCCCTTAAAATTAAAACTCATAAAAATATTAAAATAATAAAAAAATCTATGTAAACGATCCCGAATCGCTAAAATCTATTGTTAATAATAGCCAAAGGCTGTGTAATGTGTTCAGATTGCCGTTTCGCTTCAAACGACTGAATTTGAGCCCGATCTAATGTCATTAATCGGGTCCACCGGTTCTAGTCGCATTACCGTTTCGCCTTCCGTTTAGATTTTTACCTGTTTAATCGGTTAAAAAACGCATCACTAATAGAGTTTGTATCATGAATAGAGTCCTAAAACTTACCTGGGATATTTTTGGAATAAATTAGCCGGGTTTGAGTTTCACCGTATCAACTAAACATATCTTTGACTCATATCGAACCCTATGTAGAGTTCCTTCCATACACGGGACCCCAAATCCTTTCTATGGAGCTCGAAATTCGATAATGACTCGTTAAAGTGCGAGTTTAGTTAGGAACCTAATCAATCTGGACCTGTTACCATCCCTAGCAATTAATGCATCAGCACCACGTGGCAAACATAATCCGAGTTAGGTGTTGACTTATGATGGACAAGATCTAGACGTGAGAATCTGCAGCGCCCTCAACTTATTTGGGATTTGGTATGAGGTCGTCTTCCTCAAATCTAATCGTTTCTCCGATTGCTATGACACGTTTTCACGAACTCTTTGATTACATGCGCTTATTATACCAAGTGATTTTGTGTCCACGCGTGATGATATGCCCCATGCACGCCTGACCCCTCACACCCTTCTTGTTCTTACCCAGAATGGTCATCCTGGTTTTTGACAGAGGGTAACGAAAAAATAAAACATAAACAGTAGATAGAGTGGCTTCGGGAAAATTTACTAAACAAGTTTTAAATTTGTTATATTTGTGCTATTTTAGTCCTAAATATTTTAATTAAATTAATTTAGTCTCAAATCTTTTAACGACTAGCCAATGTAGTCCTCCTGGTAATAGTGTCGCGTAGGACGGCCGACGTTGATGTGGGCAATTTTATTTTATTTTTTTTCTTATTCTTTTCCTTTTTTTTTCCTACCGAACAAGGCGAGGGTCAGCCGGTCCTCGCCTACGACCAGCGAGGGTTAGCTAACGGCCCTTGCCAAGCCTTGAAGAAAAAAAGGAAAAAAAAGAAAGAAAAGAAAAGAAAAGAAATTAAAAAGTGCAATAGAATGGCTAGCGTCTCGTGCCACGTAGGACGGCTAGTGTTTACGTCATCAATTTTTGGCTAATTGGCCAGATTAACTCAACTGGTAGAATGGGAAAATGTTTATGATTCAATTGTCACAATTGAAAGGTTTATGACTGAATTTGCACAAATGTAATAGGTTTAAATCTTTTTTGGTAATATCCCCAATTGCTTTATGGAATGCACATGATAGGACATTAAGAATCAGAGTGAAAGAAATGCTTATAAAAAAACTCGAGTATATTATAAGTTTGTAACCCCACGATGGATGTACTTGATTAGATATGGAGGATGTACAGCTCAACGATTGAAGGCCATTTGTTCAAATCTCACAAATTGCGTGCAAACTACTTTGAGTTTGGATCAAATGCCCAAGGCCCAAAACCTAAATATAACCTATACATGAGGCTTGTCGGGGTGTTAATTAGCCTATGATAGTCAAGTCTTTGCACTAATGTGCCGATTTATTAAAAGGTTTAAGTATTTTTCTCTCAGTTTTATTGAGTTTAGGTTCTTTAATATGTGCGATTGACAAGTCGAGTATAAGGAGATGGGCCTTGTTACCATGTCACGTGCCTATCTCCCGATGTCCTTCAAATATATTGTAATGTACGTTATTAAAATATTTAAAAATTAAACTAGGCCTTCATTTAACAGCTTAAACTTTTGGAACAGTTAGTAATGGTCCCACAAAATCTCACATAATATCAAAGCATGAGGTCTCGTGTTAAAATGTTTTCAAACTCCTATTTGCCTTCTCAATTACATATTTGCACACTTTATACTTAGGCCAAAGTTTGACTTATGTGTAAGGGGGCCGTTAGAGTATTTAAAGATTAAGCTACACATTCATCTAACAAGACTTTTAGAATAGTAAACAGTAGTTTCATATAATTTCATATATGTCATGTGACCATTTTGGCTCAATAATCACAAAATTACAAATTACTTGAACTCTATCGTTAAATACACTTTATGCATCCGCCTTGGAGTTTATAGCGAATCTCGAGCACAGAGCATGAGAACTTGAACTCATAGGGCAATGAACCCTACATGACAATAGCTTGCCGACGCGAACACAAGCAGTTGCTGTCTCCAATCCAAATTTGGCTGACAGTGAGAGAGAGAGAGATTTGTAACGGTGGTCCGCCGATCAAATCATTGAAGAGCGATAATCGTTAGAGATAATTATGATTTTTTTAAAATTTTTTTATCTTTTAAGATTACGTAAATATATCATTTGATTATGTATATCTATGATTGATTTTAATTGATTATCTTCTTTGGTTAGTCATATAATAAAACTAATATTCACACACTCGAAATAAGTAAAGATTATACAATTTTCTCTTTTATTTTATTCTTATCTTGGTACTAGAGTTGTGCTATTCTTAGGAAATTTTGAGTGCACCAGGTCAACATCGCACTAGGGACTCGGTGCACACCCTAGTGCATGGCCCAGTGCACAACCAAAGCACACCTCAGATCTTGTGTCACTCTCTCTCTCGATCCTCAACATTGTTCTTCACGCCTAAAGCCACGTAAGCTCGTTCTATTGTCACATAGCCTGCATAGTAGCCACTGCAGCCTCCTATTGCGTAGAGTGCATGGTAGTCACGACAGACTCTTGTCGCATAGCCACATAGCAATCGCCACAACATAGAACAGGCATGTGAACCTGTTGCTGCGTAGTCTTACACCCATTGCCGGTTTTCTCTTCGGCACATCGAACCGCTTAGGCGATCCATCCATACGTTTTCTTTTTTCGAATGTTTTCTCCAAAACTCCAGTTGATTTTTTCTAAGTCACTTTTATTTTGAGGGAAATGTTAAAGATAATTATGATATTTCCCTTGATTTTTCATATTTCTCAGGATTGTGCATATATCTCCTTTTGAGTATACATTTCCTTGATTGATCCTAATTAATTATTTACCTTACATAGTCATATAATAAAGTTTATAAATAGGCTTATGTACTTTTCATTATAAAATATACTAAAACTAAAACATACATAAATTGCACAGTTCTCTCTTAATGGTCGGTCGTTGACAACAATGAAGCTAGAATTTGCAGAAAGAATTGACGGAAGGAAAAAGAAGGGATTGAAGGTGAGTTTGGATATTCTTTTCACATTACGTGAAGAATGGATATGTCGGCAAATATAACGACTCAATAAATGGCAGGGTGACTTTGCCTCAAGTCTAATGAATCTAGGCGAGAATTCATCTTTGACTATTAGACACATTATAATATCTTATTATTTTCATATATACCCTTAAATTCCGGTGCACTTGACATAAGCAATAACAAGTTACAGTCCATTAAAGGTACGTGGTCTTTTTGTAAGATTCCGTGTAGATTTTGTTCAGAAGCAAAAGGGTGGGATGGCACTATCGGCGCGGCCACTTCTTTGGGGGCTTCACCCCAAAGTTTTCGGACCCAATATAAAATATTCAATTTGATTTAGAGCTATCCACTCCACTTATAGGTGTACAAGCCCATTATGCGGAAATCCTGCCGACATGCGCTCCATGGGTCAAGAAATCTATTCATACGAGACAATAATATGCCCAACAGACAAGCGAGCCGGAGCTTGGCTCCCAACATAACTTGAATTGCCAATCTCATGAATTACGGTGTGAATTCTTTATCATTGAGCTACCTGGCTCGGCGATAGATTCGATGAAGTAGATTATTCAGAGAATTTGCAGAATTGACGGAAATAATCTGCAGACCTTCAAATTTAAAAGGCATTAGTGGCTATGAGGACGGCCAATTTCCAATGTCATACATACGGATAACTATATTTAATGAAACGGTGTGTATGAAGTTTGACTACAAGAAGAGAGTGTTCTCGACGTCCGACTCATCCATCGCAAGAACTCCACATGCGATTGCGCACATATTGGCCCTACGTAATCTATCTTGCCTCGACGTATCGACATGCTTGTCACGATGCATAAAAACCCTCGAGACCTTATGGAAAAAGCCCATATAAAACATAAAGTGTTTTTCAGTGACGATCTCAAAAGCCACTACTAGGTTTGACTGCCACTAGCCGACTCGATTTAACTAACATAAAAAAGCTTTCCTTTCTGAGGTAGGAGAAGATGATGGAGATCTTGAAGCATAAGATTCATGCATGGGCATAACCCACCACGAGTTAAAGTAAATAAAGACGCTTTATATCGTGCCAAAGTGAACATCATGCACGTTTGATTCGCTTATTATGCGACCATGCATATGTTCTTCCGGATAAGCTCAGGAGCTTTTATCTTTACAGAAGAGGTGGAGTAACAATAGCTAATTTATTAGTCAAACCATGGATGTGAATATAATGCCAAAAAAGAAGAACTCAAGTCGGACTTAGCTACTTATGTCTTTATCTTTCTCCGTCCCACACATAAACTAGACAATTCTAATATGAATACATTGAAGTTTCCACACGCGTGTTCAATATCTCTCGACGTAAGCATATACTATATGGTGACGATATCTATCAAGCGATGTCCTTCTGACTATAGTAGAATGAGATTCTTGATAAGATGACCAAGGTTCACTTTGGAGACACCCTTATCTTGCACGGTGGAAGGGGGGAAAATCTGGCAGACATTTTGTCTAATCACTCAAATTTGTATGAAAAACATTAGACGATAATTGACTATGCAAGAAATACTAATCACTTGGGGCTTAATTTCTCTGTCTTGGTTTTGATTGTCTCATGGGTTTGGAAAGTCTCTGCAAAACTAAAATCGAACTGATGATTCGATCAAAGGATGTACCCAAAACTGAAGAACTTGTAACCGATAAAAGCACATAGTCGAAACCAAAATACGATTCATTTTGAATTTTCAGTTTGTCAAATTTTCTTTTCTAGATTTCTTAGAGCATGGATCTCTAGGCTTGGTTCTAGAGGATGATAATGTTTACTTGGACTGTTCCAGGCGGCCAATTCTGGAAAAAAAGATACATCAGATCAGACTTCTCAACCCTAATTTTCAACCTTGATGGTGTGTTGAAGAATGTCATCATGTGTGATAGTTATGGTTAAGTGATAAAGAACCCAAAAGCCAAAATAGGTTTCAAAGAGAGAATTGTCAAAGACAAGCATCCATCGCCTAACTGTTGTCTCAAACGAAATGACACCAGGAAAGGTACAACACAATCGTAGGTCAGAAATACTGAAATCCGGGATCTCAGGATCCACTAAACAAATACTGAAAGTGACCAACTTCTTCAGAATTCCTTGTTTCCTCCTTCCCAGATGAATGGAAGACACTGTTTCTTTTTTTTTTTTCTTTTCCTTTCGATGGGAAATTCTTTACGAACAATGGAAAACTTATGTTTACCATGTGCTTCTAGAAATAAGGAAACTACAACAAATGTGCCGATAACCATGAAGCACCACCACCAGCCACCTGTTATAGTTATAACACCTCGATCTGATTTATGCCGGTCAAGTCTCAAAAAAAGTACTCAAGATGATGACTATTTGAGAACATATGATAGTAATACTGCATCGAGCCATAAGCTTTCTCCCATCTAATGATGTAGAACCATCTGATATGAATCTTAGAACCAGATCCACGTGGATCAAGTCTTTAGAGGAAAATTAAAGTATTGACTATCTAGACCGGTTCTATTCTTATGGATCAAGTTATGAGTTCTTTTCCATCCGACATGGAATTTGGGGGTGTTCTAATTGGTAACGATTCTGTCAATCCGAAGTATAAAGCTCTTAGACAGGAGTATTCAAATGGTCTATGGAGCCACGGAGGGGTAAGCAAGGATCCTTGCCTCCTTAGCATTTAGAACTTGTTCTGAAAACTATTAGAACTTTCCACCGTTCCCCCTCCGCCCCTCAAAAACCCAGAAATTGTACCCCTTAAATTTCATATCATTGGCCATGTCAAGCCATTCTCTATTTTTTCCTTGTAACTCTGCTATGGAACTGTTGACTCTATCTCTTCATGAAATTTACTTGCTTTTCATTTATTCTTTTTCTGTATGCTAGTCAATACAAAATTCTTTCAATTTAGTTTATCGTGGTTGATGATAGAATAAGAAACATCTATTTCCTGAAACGATCGGTGTTGAACGATTAGGGGATGGGAGGATTGGGGGTGTGGATAGTGAGAGGTGTTGGCAAAGGCTACTCTTCCAAAGAATCTCAATAACAAGCTCAACAACACTTCTTAAGTTGAACAATCCTTTAGCTTGATCATATGAGCGACAGTCTCAAAGGGAAGTAGATCAAAGGAGTGGGATGTAAAGAGGGGGCAAAATTTAGATCGAGCAGAGGTTGAAGATGAATGAGGAGAAGATATGGAGGTAGGCAGACAAGTTCAGGTCCAAGAAAGGCTGAAGAGGGAGAAGTTCCTCCTTATTCTTAATGAGGTATGGGAAGCCATTGACTTGGATCACGGCCGATTCTTTTAAAATAGTTGATGATGGTCCCACAAAATCTCACACTTTGACTCAACAACCACAAGGGTTCTAAGATTATATTGACTTTGCAACATTTAGATGTTTTAAGGGAAATGGTGACTGATGTCTAAATTAAGGTGGAGGTTCTAACGGATGAAGAAGCTTTGGGAATTATTCACTAAGCAAGCTTGTTTATTATTAAAAAGCATCAAACCATTCGCTGAGGACGTCCGCAACAAATATGGTAGTTTGCCCTTGGCTCTAGTTGTCATGGTTTCAGCGTTGAGGGCAAAGGGGATAATTGATTTGTCGAGACATGTCTTAAGTGAGCTGCATATGTCAAGGCCATCTTTTTATGGCATCGAACCTCAGGTCCACAACTAAATTAAGGTTGAGTTTTTACTCGGCAAATGATCATCTGAAAACCTTGCTTTCCTGGTGCTGTTTGTATCATGAGGACTACTCCATTCTTGATAATGAATTGGTACGAGATTGGTGAGTTAGTCTTATTATTGAATCGACTAATGATGGTGCAGTAGTTAGGGATGATGCTTTGGTGGCTGATTTGGCCACCTGCTGCAATGTTACTTATGGATTTCAACATCCTTTAACCAAGAAGGTAAGTTCCATGTTCGAGCCAGAGATGGACTAACTGAAATTCCAAGCATTGGAGTGTGAAAGACATCGAAAAGGTTTCGTTTATGGATTGTGAGATAGTAGGATTATTTGATCGTGAGGTGAGTTGTTCGAAAGTCAAAACTCTTCTTCAAGGAGATTGTTGCCTAAGTTGTGTTACAGAGATACTTGTACACGGATTGTGATCAGTTGAAGTATTGAATTTTAGTGAAACACTGTTAACATCATTCCCCGTTCTCTTCTCATTGCTTCTACCGTAGCAGAAGGTACACAGCTTGGAGAGTTACAGCCATTAAAATGCCTAGTAAAACTCACCAGCCTCGATCTTTTAAAAAGCAACTGCCTAAAGGGATGGGATGGTTTACTAATCTACGAGTGTTAACGTTGTTACAGATGGCCAATAATGCAGTTAGATTATCCGCATTACTTTCATGAGGAAAACCATCAAAGCGTGCACGAGCCTCCTTTAGACAGGAGGGCAACATTTGAGGAGCTGCGGTCTCTGATAAAGATATCTATTTTACGTGTAGATTTGTGTGATACGCCCAAGGCATTCAAAAATTGCGACATCTGCTGGACTAGAAGATCGAAATGTGTCAATGTGGTTCGGGTTTGAGTAGTGCCAGACATCAAGCTCACAAGCATGTGGAGATGTTCACGGGGCGCAATTCGAACGGTTCATCTTTCACAGATAAACATTATTGTTGGATGATTGGCCCAATCTTTGATGACACTTTGAACATTCTGGTGGGAAAAAGAGCTGGTTGCTTCTCTCCTTTGAAATTTCAATAAATTTGGACAAATAAAGATAGAGCAAGGTAGTAGCAGTATCATGACTTGATCACCATATGCAGAACCAAAATACTTCTATGATTCTTTAGAGAACCTGTTCTAATCTAAATCTGCATGTGTTGTTCTTATTAAGAAGCAAAAGATATTTTCGTATAGTCATACAGACACATTAATAAACTCTCTACATTGATCGATTTTACTCTCTAGAACTTCATACCTAAGTTGGCTGCTTCAATGCGATCACCTTGAGTAGGCTACAGAATGAAACCAGATATGGTGTGGCTTGTGCGATCGCACATCTTGTTCTGTTTGTTCCGTCAAAGATCTTCCCCTACTGCTTGCTTGTGATGAGTAGTGAGGTCAAAATCAAATTAAAACATATGGGAAATACCAAAAATACTATCCTGATTTTTCATCTCAATGCTACTTTCCACCCTTTATTTTCAATAAACACATCTTTGCATCCTTCCTTTTCGTTTAGACACTATGTGACGCCCAGTACGTCACTCACTAATGCGTGCTCTTTTAATCTTTCCTTTTCAAAAACACAAGCGGAAGCCAATTTCATAATCATACGTGCCTGGCTTATCAGGACAAGGCACGAGTAACATAACATATCCCTTTCATTTCATATTCACATAAGTGGTTCATTACATTCTTACTATTCACATCATTCGTTCCATACACCAAAAGACTATTAACAAACGCCTGGGAGGGGCCAAAAAGTGCCTATTCTCCTCTACTCGCCAACTTCGTCCTGTCCAAAAGACGATATGTCTATAACAAAAAAAAATTCCATAACCCATGACGGCCCGCCTATCTACTCATCGTCGTCCCTATCGTCTCCAAATCGAAGGGGTCCAAAGAGATAGCCGTCAAAGTTAATGTACCATGCCACAAATCGGATGGAAATCCACTCCGGATGCCCTCTATCAACCCAAACCGTGGCCGTGTACTGCGTGAACGTCATGGTGGACTCAGGGATGTCCACGTCCTCGAAAGAGCCCTCGAAGTAAATGGGCGCTTCGTAATGTGCAATAGGTGGGACGTCCATGCTAAGTATCTGAAAAATAGTGGGATGAGCTTAAGCCCAGCAAGCGAAATAACTAAGTTCTACACTACATGATCCGCCCACCACACGGTCATGAGATTTGTCCAAGACAAAGCAAGTATAGGGCTCGATACTAACACTATTGATACGACTATGGGAACAACTAAGGACTCCCAAACGTATGGATCGAGTTGAACAATACAAGACCATCAATACAAGAACTAGAGCATGCATTACGAACACAAAATCACACATACTCATATGAACTCACACACCTTATTTCTTAAATTTTCATGTGATCTTTTTCTCCCCCGACTCATGGATTTACACCAGTTCACTGTCCGGTCTGCGCAGGTCACTTTCGGTTTGTTGTTTGTGTTGTAGAAACTAAGCGATCGAACAATAAAATAGACAGAATAAGAAAATAAATCGGACATCAGATTTACGTGGTTTGGTCGTAGCAACTTAGGTTCACAAGAAGAGCAGCATGAAAATCTACTATAAATCAAGTGATATAACGGAAATTACAACCATACTAGAGTCAGTCAAATACTCTCAGTGTTTTTCAAGCCTCCATTACACCCAATAACTCATGTATTGCTTAGCCTAAATTTTTCACGAAATAATCTCTCGATCGCAATGAGGAATTATACATAAATCTTACTGCAAAATTTAATCATTACAAATACTTGGATATCTTCATAGTATAATTTACTAGCAGAATCTCGTCTTTGATGATCTTCACAAATAACATCCTCGTCTTATTTATAGGTAAGCATTGGATCCAAATTAGGAAACCTCTTTTATGAAACCTTCTCCAATTAGGAAACATTTTTCAACTAGGAAACCATTCAATTAGGAAATCTATTCAAAATAGGAAACCTACTTAATAGGAAACTTTCCTATTTGGGCTCAAACTCGAGACATATTTTAATAATCTCCACATTGGCTTGATATTTGAGCCAAGTCACAATCACTTTGTAAAAGTTTGAACTTCATTGCTACTCTCCCACAGCCCCCAATGGGCTCAACCGCTATAGACGTCTTTCAAGGCGTCCAAGCCTTGCTTGAACTTCGCCATAACCATAGACCTAAAAAAAACACCAACTCTACTTGCACCTTTAACTGCTCCGTAAGGATTTTCCGACACAACCTCCTCAATCGTAGATAAAGCAAAACCATCATTGAATCAATATCTATCAGGAGATCGAATACGTACCTTATCAATATCAGCAGTTACAGCAATTATTGGTTGTACGAGCTCCACCTCGTTACAAGCACTATCTATGTCGATTACCTCGCTAGCACCTACTACCTTAAAAGTTTCTGGTTACAACTCCACCTCAAGTTGAACAGCATCTAGATCCGTAAGAACACTCCTACCTAGAAGTACTGGAGACTCATCAAATATAACTTTTCTGCTGACAATAGATGAATTTAATTCCGGGCACTACAATTGATAACCCTACTTACCTTGTGCATAACATAGGAACATGCACTTTCTTGTCATTCTATCGAGCTTACCATCACTAACTCAAACATAACATGGACAATCAAATATTCTAAGAATAGAATAACCAGCAACGTTACCTGACTACACTTCTTTAGGAGTCCGACATCTAATTGCAATCGATGGGGATCTATTTTTTAGGTAGCTCGTCGTACTAAGCACATCGGCTAGGAATTTCTTAGCCATACCAGCACTAAAGAGTATTTTATAGGCCATTTCTAGTAATGTTTTGCTCATCATTTTTGCAACATGTTGTGGCTCATGGGCACTAGTGCGGTATTTCACTATACCTTCCTTCATGCAGAATTCGTTTAACAACTATAAGAAAAACTCCATACTACTGTCAGTCTGCACCTGCTTGATCATTTTACCAGTCTCTTTTTTTTTTTTTATCAAAGCTCTCAATTATTTGATCTTGACAACAGCATTAAACTCGTGCCTAAGCATAAACACTCACGTCTTCCTCGAATAGTCATCCACAACTGTTAGTATAAATCTGGCACTCTTTCTCAAAGAAAACCGTGACAACTTGCGAATATCTAAGTGAATTAATTCTGCAATTTCTGTGATTTCTCTAATAGTCATATTGAACTGCACTTTCCGTCGTTAATCTAAGTCACAGTACCTGCATACATTTAATTATTAGCCATATAACCACAAAACAAATTTCTTTCACTTAGAACCTTCAGGCTTCTCTCGCTAATGTGCCCCAAATGCATATGCCACATTTCAGACTCTCGAACAGATGCATCCAACGTCTCCGCGATGAATTCTGTCACTATCTCACCTTGAAATTCATATATGCTATTGTGCTTGATTTCTTTCATTATCACTAAGGCAGCTTGAACAATTTTCAGAACTCTACATTTTGAAGAATACTGACACCCGGCTGAATCTAGGGTACTTAGGGAAATCAAATTTTTCTTCAACTCTGGAACATGCCTCACTCCACTCAATGTTCTCACGATACCATTATGCATTCTAATTTTAATATCACAAACTCCCACAACATTGCACTCATCATTGTTCCCCATCTGCACTTTATTATTATCCGTGCACTGATAAGTAGTACACCAGTTTCTATTTGATGTGGCATGAAAAGAACAATCATAATCCATAATCCATTTGCCAAATGACAAATCATCAGTGACAGACAAGATAAAATCGGTATTATCCGAATTACCATAAGCTATAGCTGCAACATCATCCACAGATTCATCTCCAATTCCCTTACCCTTCTCATTATTCAACTTAAGGCAATCCCTTCTAAGATACCCCCTCTTACCACAGTTCCAACAAACAACACCACCAGTCCTAGACTGATTTCGTTTATTCATATTTATTCTACTTTTGCTAACATGAGTACCGGTTCTTTCTCTTTTTTCACCTACTAAAATAATAGATACATGTTTATAAGATTCTCCTATACAAATGTCTTCACTTAGAATTAAATCTCGAACACCAGCAAACGTCAAACTTATTGATTCAGAAGAATTACTAACAGTAGTAACAGTAGTATTCTAACTATCAGGCAATGAAGATAATAGAATAAAAGCATGTTTACTAACAGTGGTAACAGTAGTATTCTAACTATCAGGCAATGAAGATAATAGAATAAAAGCATGTACCTGAACTTCAAAGTCAATTTCAACTGAACTCAATTGACTAATGATGACATTGAATTCATTAATATGATTAGCAATTGATGCACTTTCGTTCATCTTTAAGTTAAACAGACGTCGTATCAAATAGACCTTGTTGATCGCAGAGGGCTTCTCGTACATGTCCGGCAGGGCTTCCATCAAACCTGCAGTGGTATTCTCTTTCACGATATTAGACGTTACGAGCCAACGTCAGTCGAATAATACCCAAAACTCGTCTATCCAGCAATTCCTAATCAACTTGCTTCATCGTCTCTAGCTTCACCCCATATAAGGGTAAGTGCAGTTTCATTTGATATAGATGATCCTTAATTTGCATCTTCCAAAAATCAAAATCCTTTACATCAAATCTGTCAATTCTCACTTTTTCTTCTTCTATCGCCATCAATTCGCTTTAACTCAGCCAAGCTTAGCTTTGATACTAATTGTTGCGAAAGCCAAGCAATCAAATAATAAAATAGACCGAACAAGAAAATAAATTGGATACCAGATTTACTTGATTCGGTCATAGCGATCTACGTCCACGGGGAGAGTAGTACGAAATTCCTACGTCAACGAAGATTACAATTACACTTGAGTCACTCAAATACTCTCGGTGTTTTCCAAAACCCAATTACACCCAATAACTCACCCAGTGTTTAGCCTCAATTATTCATGAAATAATCTCTCAATCTCATGGAAGAATTACACATAAATCTTGTCGCAAGATTTAATCTCTACAAACACTTGGATATCTTCATAATGTAATTCACTAGTAGAAGTTCCTCTTTGATGACCTTCACAAATAACATCCCCTTCTTATTTATAGACAAGAATTGCATCCAAATTAGGAAACCTCTTTTAGGAAACCTTCTCCAAATAGGAAATCTTTTTCAACTAGGAAACTATTCAATTAGGAAACCTATTCAAAATAGGAAACCTACTTGAAATAGGAAACATTTCTATTCGGGCTCAAACTCGAGACATGTTTTAACAGTCTGGACTTCCATGGTTCGCTGTCCATGGGCATTTCACTCCGAGGCATCTCGCTTCGTTGTTTGAGGCATCCAAGGTTCGCTATCCTTGGGCATCTTGACTCCCTCGGGGCATCATCGATTCGCTGTTCGATGGTTATCTCTTATCATCATATTTTTTCACACAATCCATGCATTTTATCTTGCATTATATCACATGAACACCCAAAATCAGCATGCATTCGTCAAACCATGAGCTAGAAAATGGTGTTACCACACGATATCACATATTTCAGTATGCCTTTCACACCGTACCACATGAACACCCCACGGTTCAATCCAATTTAGCATGCATCAGGGACCTGGGGCTAGAAATCTAGCACCGTCTCACGGTGACAACGTTTCTAGACTCAACCACAAGCCGAGCACATCCACACAATTCATGCATTACATCACACGGACAAATTCACCACAAGCCGAGCACTAAAATCCACCAAACATAGCACAATTTCCATGGTTTCTAAAACAAACCCAAGAGCTTCAAGACCGTTCCTCACCTATGTCTAGTTCCAATGAGTCGAGAAACAACAAAATGAACTTAGTTTTACATGCATGGACAATTCTTCAATCGAGCACCGAGAATAAACCGAATTATAGCACAATTTCTACAATCCTAGGACAACCCGAGCATCCTATACCATTTCTCACCTATGTGTCTGGTTCCCATGAACCAAGGGACAACAGATATGGGCTTGGTTTTCACATGCATGGGCAATTCTTAACATACTTTCAACAACTAAGAAACTAGAGGGTTGCCATGCCTAGACTACACTCGTTCTCCAAGAAGCAAGAAGATCAAATAGCATTGAACTTAGCAATTTCACTTACTTGTTAGCTTGATTTGGATAACCAAACTTCAACCTACTTGAGTGCATGATCTTTGAGAGCTCTTGGTGAAGAGAATTGAGAGAAAATGAAGTGCTATGGTGAGAGGGTGTAGCGTCTTAGGCATGCCCCTTTCAAGATGAGTCCTCTAATCCTCATTAGTCATCAGTTTATTTGCAGGAGGAAGATGTTTTTTTCTAAAGGTGAGCATTTATAACATGAATGTGACATGAAAACATAGATATATAGAACTGCAAGGATGTGTAAGTTATGAAAATACTAACTTTCTCATATAATAATATAGGTGATTCAAAGGTGAGTTCAAAACACAGGGAGACTACAAAACTACTCTAACCAGGCTAAACACTGTGACCCACCAGCCCTAACCAAAAACAAATAAGGCTATCACCCATCACTACATTACCCTATCTCCAAAAAGTGACAATTGTGTCTTTATCAAAAACTTGCTTCTTCTTCTTTCTCCTCCTTGATACATCCTTCACTCCACCCCGCCACCCCGCTACTGGCACTGTCATCAGCTCCATCCGACCCCCGGTATGGGAGTGGCCCCACTAAATGTCCTCCAGCATGGACGTAAATAGCAACAAATCCCAAAAGGATGGGTCCCACAAGGGACCCAATATCAACAGTCCGGATGGATATGCATTTTACAAATACAAGCTCAAGGAAAAGCAGGTCCACAAACTCGTACAGGTGGCTCTCGAAATCGATGAGAACCCTGTAGCTAATTGAGGTCGAAGCAGGAAGTATCGACATGGCTATTGGTCTGTCAAAAATGTCAATAACAAACAGTAAGCAAAAACTCAGCAAAATAAGCTCTATCATGCCATACTAAACCGATAATATCATGCACCTCAACAGGGTCAATTAGATAGACAACTAACAAATCCATAACCAACCATAGCATACATAAACCCCCTGATCACATTCGGGCACTAATCACCAGACAAAAGATTGTCAATCAATGAACAGTCATTCACACAAGCTCCCATCGCATACATTGTGTGACAATAATCAACTTTAATCACCACTCCAAGACACATGACTTGTGCGCTCCCCGGCCACACTAGGCGGAACATCCCAACTAGCAGGTTCGATGCGCCCTGACCAGTCTGTTGCTGTATTCGCCGAATTACTCAACAGCCCGCGCAGGCTTCGTAGGTCCACTGATCATGGCATCCCGTTCGTACTCCCGAGACATCTAGGGCATGGCTCATCCTAGGCAACGTGGACCATCGGCCCATGGCATCTTGCTTTCTCGATAGGCTTCTCGGGGCATTTGGACCGACAGCATCAAGTATCTCTCAGTCACACAACCACACACGCAAACAATCTTTTCAATTTATTCAACATATCTCCGCAACTCAAATTTTCAGGTTCTGTGCTCTCAAAGACCACTCATTTACAAAAGCATTTGACCTTGGAACAAGGCCAAATAAGCATCATTGACAAGCTAGGTAAGAGTGGTTACTGTCTCCAGTAGACCAAAACTCAAAAAGCCAATGTTTTCAAGTAAAAACCGGCGGATCAATAAAACTAGTGAAATCGGACAGATTTGCATAGTTTGGGAAATCAATTTCAAAGGCATAGCAAATGGATTCCAAAAATTCTAAAATTTGAATATACTACAAACAAGACCTTAAAAAATATTTTCCTTGAAGAACAAAATCCCAAAATCCTCTTGTAGAGGCCATTTTTAATGGCTCGAAAACTGACTAGAACTGGTCTACCGAAATAGGAGAATCGAGTCATGAAGAATGCTTGTTTCACAAACCAAAATATTTTCAAACACTTTGAAAATTTTATATGTTGTAGACAAGGGCATTCTGAACAAATTTGTGAAGGAAGTGTGACCAAATTTGAAGTGGGGATTTTTATAAAAATTCGAGGAGGCACAGACGTCACGATTTCCACGGTAAAAATAGTTCTCACCCGATAAGAAATTAGACCTTTGTAAAATCCATTTGAACTCAAAAAAATCTGAAATTTAAGTATGTTATAGATCAAGATCTTCTGAACAACTTTGATGAAAAACACTTTGCAAGATTTGGACCAAAAAAGGGCCTATAAAAATAGAAAACCAGGAATGTCCAGAAAAGTCAGATCTGGAATCTGAGACAAAACTTCAAGAAACGTTTTTCTATCTTAAGATCCACCACTTCCCAGCCAAGAAAACATCAAACTAAGGGTTCAAATCAACATGCAACACCCTTTCCAACTTAATCTAGCAACCTAGGTTCACCAAAAATCATTCTAGGGGTTCAAACATTCGAGAACAACAGCTATACAATAGATTGACCTCTTTTACCGCCATTCTAGCCAACTTAGCAACCTAACCGAGACCCTAAATCGACATGTAAGACCTTGTCATGGTTAGTATGAAGTGAAAGGCACACTTGCCTTGCCAGTGAGGGTCGTAGTCGCAGCGTGGGGTTCCTGTCCAAGGCAGGGAGAATGGCACGGCGATGGCGGGGCTAGCTATTGCTGCTGGCATGCGAAGACGGGATGGCCAGGTTGCTGCTGCTAGTCATGGACGGAGCATAGGGACGGTAGCTACTGGTCGGGCAGAGTGGTTGGCTTTCGGATGGACAGAGAGAGAGAGAGGCGAGAGAGAGTGAGCTGGGCGAGAGAGTGAGAGGGAGTGAGCTAAGGGGGGTGAACTGAGGGGAAAATGCATTATCGGATGACTCTTCAGCTCCCTTGCATGCATGGGCATGCATGGATGCCACTTGGCACCTCTCTCTGGCCAAGTGTAGAAGGGGAAAAGAAGACAAAGAAGAGAAGGGGAAGGGTTACTGCTGGTGGTATTATCCGGCGGAAAAGGGGAAAAAGAAAAGAAAAGGAAGAAAAGGAGACAAGAAGAAGAGAGGGGGCCGGCGGTGAGTAAGGGGAAAAATGGGGGAAAAAAATATGACGGTGATGGGTTGGCACGGAGTCGGGTCGCACGGACGACGTAACGTTGGGTTAGTTGGCTCGACGGTAATGATCCAAAGAATCCAAACTCTCGATTTCAAAAACGATAATGGCAACGTTAATGCAGCACCCAAATTTTCAATTCCTAATTTCCGTCGACGAGCGCCTTAATTCATTAGGGTCCTTTAATCCTTTGGCCATGAATTTCAGGATGCCATAGAGGGAGTGTTTGGCCGAGAGGGAGGAGAGAGAGAGTGATCCATGTTCAAGTCTTCATAAAGCCTTTTAGCTCAATCTTGTATGTCATTTGCCACTTGTGATAACCTTAAAGACATTTGGCTCAAACTTGCATGTGGCTTACCACTTATGATAACCTTAAAGACACTTGTCTTTTGGTGTCAAAGCCATAGAACACTTGTCTTGCCCATCTAGACACTTTTTCTTGCATAAGAAAGTTGAGGTGTCAAGATTAGTGGACATATGTACATTTCCATGCAAATTGCCTTCTAATTCTTGAAATTAGAAGAATTGAATTACCAATGATGTACCCTAAGATTTTTGGCCATAGTGGGAGATTAGGTGTCTAGTTCCATAGATTATATATGTGAACATTTTATTAATGTCACATTACTAGAATTATCATACACGATGTATTTCTCGATTTTTCTAAAGTCATGAGATCATTGGTGACAATACCGAACGACAAGTTTATTCTTACAATCACTAGACGGAAGATTGAGAGATTGTTCGATCTCAATATGTGACCTAGTATTACCATTTAGCAACTAGTGTCACCTGTCTCCAACCATGTTTGTTCCAATATTGATTCACAAGCTCATTTCGCGTTGCTCATACCTTGAACTCCGTACTCAATAATATTGAGTTTTTATAGCCTAATTATTATTATTGGATAAGCAAAACTCAGGATGTTACACACTGCATCCCATCTCGCCACAAATATTTATTTTTCAAGTTTCAAATTTCCTTGCCACAACACCCCTTTCATTTTGCCAAGGCCCATCTATCCACTTAGAAAACCCTAGACCCACTCCCTAACCTTTACCAATGGCAGTTGGCGAATCACGCTAATTTAGATTGGTAATCTCTAAAAGAAGTTAGTAAATGTAAGTGGTTGCTAACCAATGCAAATAAAAGTTGGTAAGTCAATAGGAAAGTTGTTAAGTTAAAAAAAAAATCAAACATTGGCAAGAAACTCATAACACAAAATTCATTGGTAATGCACTATGACAAAAGTTATAAGTCTAAGCCACTCGAATTTAGGTCGACAATTTTTTAATAAGAGTCAGCAAATTTGAAGCGTAAGTAAGCTATGCAAATAAAACTTGATGTGTTAGTACAAAAGTTGGTAATATGCAAACTATAAAAAAAAAGTTGGCAATTTGACAAAATCGTAAGTTGGACAAGTTAACTGGAAAAAAAGAATCACTAGTCCTTTTTTTTAACAACAGTTTTCTGGAAGCCGCTAACATTTAAGTAAATTTACCAGCATGGAAGAAAATTTCTACTTTTGAACACGGCCAATAGAATTTTATTCCATTGAGAACTGAAGAACTTAAATTCTAATGTTGGCAATGCATCAAGTGCGATGGACTTTCAATACGTGAGGAGGATAGTGCAAGAGTTGCAAGCAACTCATTATAGGATGGCAAAATCTGACCAAAGAGGCATCATCATCAAGAGCTCAAAATGCAAGAGACTTTCTAGATTCGACCAAAAAAAACAGAGAGAGACTTTCTAGACGATTTATGCCATTGATATATTTACCGATTCTGGGAGAGGAAGTACTCTGCATACTCATGTACCGTTTCCATCTACTATTTTCATTTAAAGAATGGTCAGAGTTGCATATGTCCATGAAACATCCAATTCAAACCCCTCCTCCTCTCTTTCTCTCTCTCTTTCTCTCTCATGCCCGCACTACCTGTCGCTCAGCGATGGAGGCCACCGGTGAGCACCGACGACCTCAAATCAAGGCCAATTTGAGATTGTGGACCTCGCATTAGCGTCGACCCAAGGCCTTGACGCCATAAGATTGATTTCAAACTTTGACAAGCTTGATTTGAAGTCACGGTTTCGTGTGCTCAACCCAGAGGTGGCAAGGATTGCCGGTCGAGGGCTAGTGAGGAGAACGGATCAGAGATAGTCGGTGATGGTGACGGCGCAGTGGCGCGCATCAATAGCCCATGGCAGAGTAAGTCGCAGCCTGTGCAGTGTGTATGTTTTGGCAGGCATAATGTGGCGAAAGTCCACTTGCTAATTGAATGGGGATCGGGGACATTACATAGACAAGAGGCGTGGGAATAGTACCTCCCCGCACCCAATAACTTATGAGCCTCCACTTGGCTGTTTCAATTAGAGATTATGGTGAAGTCACGCCTTTCTGTGCTAATATACTTCATCAACCTATGATCCTGATTAAATTAGAAACGAGGGGTTGGTCAACCCAAAATGGTTGGACAAACACCAAAAATTTAAGAGTGGATCAGGATCTTCCATCTGTTGCGCGACTTCGAGCTTTACAAAGGGAACAATAACGTAAGAAAGACCGTCGCTCGCCTTGCAAACTGACTTAGACGAAGGATGGGGAAGTGCATCATGCTTTTTTAGTTGGGATAATGGCACGGATGGTCCTTGAACTTTGTTTCAATGTGTAATGTGGTCCTTGAACTTATAATCTGTTCAATGGGGTCCCCAGACTTTTGGTACATGTTCAATATAGTCCCTGAACTAAATAAAAATGTTTAATGTTTTCCTTTTATTAATTCAAAATGAATGGCAACATTAAACATAATTGGACATGTACTAAAAGTTTAAGGATAATATTTAACAAATTAAAAGTTTAGGAACTACATTGCACATTAACTTAAAGTTTGGGAATTATATTGAACAAATCAAATATTTAGGGATTACAGTACATATTGTACCAAAGTTTAGGAATCATTTGTGTCATTTTCCTTTTTTTAGTTAGATTCTCCCTTTCTTGTGTAAAGATTGAGCTGACAATTTTTGCTCACTGAAGATTAACATGGGAAGAATCGATGGCCCAAAAAGTCAGACATATGCGTGCTGTTGGCCTATCGTTGACACTTCTCATCTAAACAATTTCCCTCCACCCTTTTGGTCTCACCAGATGAGATTTCACCACTTGTTGTCTAGATTTTATAGGAGTTTGGGGCGCTCATAAAAGGAAATAACCTCGATGCCTTATTTGGTTACTTAGATTTCATTCGGCGAGATAGAATGATATCACGGCTTTTCGTAGAATCGATTTAATAGCATGAAATGGAGGGAAATACATGTCAAACTTGGAAGAAAAAGAGATCTATTGCCTTATTTTTGAATTACCATTACAAATTAAGAAGTTACATCAAATAGCAAATATTGTTGGGGCGAGCTTGTCTAGGTTGAATTCTTAATGTCAACCAGCGTACTGATTTCCATTAAAGGACGAGAGGTGACCCACTGAATTTAGTCAACTCTTGCCTTTAAAATTGTGGTTGCTCAACAGTCAACGTTTCGCGTGCCATGCTTGTCTCGACCTCTCGACAGATCTCACATTCATCGCTGAGAAATGGTCTGCCCTTTTCGCATTATTATTGTCATGGTCCCCTCCTCAGCTTGTGTTTGCTTCCACTTCAGAAAGAAATCCCTCCAAAAGATGCGAACCGAAATAAATATTTTTGAACATTAAAACCTATGTCAAAATTGAATGATCCTGCAAATTCAACTGTCATGTGTTCTGAAAGATCTTGGGCATTCGTCGTTTAAGTACGTAGAAGTCAAGTTGGAGAGTTATGAAAAAGAAAAAGAAAAGGAAATGAAAGTCGCACTAAACTAACAAAAAGTATTTACATGCATGTGATGCGCATGTAAGCCTAAGATGTATTCATTATTAGATTTAGTGGGTTTCACTTGAGGTCGACATGATCTATGGCTTATAGTGTGGTAGGTTTACATGAACGTAAGATTAGCTCACCAAACACAGAGTACCGATCCGTTTTCTAGGCTTGAACTTCAGGTTAGATGATTCATTTATGTTCATCACATTTATACTGCCTGATATTCTTATGTGTTTTTCCTCTCTATTTATCTCGCTGAGTCAGTCACATCCATATCTTGCATTTCATATTGCAAGCTGACTTATACATGAGGGGAACATTAAGATATATGTTGGTCTATTTCTTGATAAATGAAAATTTCGAGATAAACAATTTATCTAGATACACTCCGAAGCAAGAAAGTGTGGAACCTAGGGAGAGTTTCATGGTTAGGTGCTCTACTCAAAGGCTCGTGCTTTATTTTATCCAGGCACTACTCTTTAAATTTAAGGAAGTCAAGAACTTCGTCCTCAAGATACAAGAAAACAGATTTATAAACATGGCACGTCACATAATCACCCGAAGTTCTACAATCAAGTAATCTCTAGCACTTCTAATATCAAGAAGCTGACGCAGATGTTTGACCTGCAAAACTTTAATCTTACTGCATCTCCATGAACGAGCCAAGTTCTGACCATATATGCACTTGAAGAAAGCATATCATAAAGACAGTCCGTGAAAAATGAAAATAGTTTTCATAATAAGTGCACCTACATCTAGTGGAAATAAACCTAACTCAACGTTTTCGAATATTTGATCAAATCAAAACATGTGGCCAGAAGTAGCGTCAAGCTGCGGCTGCGCAAGTTGCACCACCAGCCCCCGTCCACGTCAGAGTTGTAATGTCTGAAATCCGAACCCATTCGTTTGCTTTCGGTGGATGGACGCCTTATTCTTACAGGAACTAGGGACTAAACAATAATACCTCGACCTTCTCGATCTTCTCAAGTGCAAAAGATTTATCTGTCGAAGTGTCCCCCAGTACATCCCTTACATAAGTGGCGTTTTGGCTTGTGCCCGTGAATGGCTCCATGGAGAAGTCTCTCCATCTCGATCCGCTCTCCGGCTTCTCGGACCTCCGCGGCGTCGATCATGAAGATCAGACCGTCTCTTCTCGACACGATCGCTCGGCTCTCGATCCTCGCGATGCTCTGCTTCCTCCGAGCAGTCTCGCAGGAGCTTCTCAGGGGCTTCGAAGCCGCCCCAAGGGCTTCCGTCGCCGCTTTCCAGCCCTTGCTCACCGACCCCACCGGCAACTTCTCGCTGAGCTTCCTCCGAGTCAACAGCACGAGGCTCACCCTCGCCGTCGTCCACGTGCCATCATCGCAGCCCGTCTGGGTCGCCGGCCCGGCCAGGTGGTCCGACCGAAGCACCCGGCTCTCCTTCAACGGCAGCCTCGTAGTCTCGGACCCCTCGTCGGGGGTGTTCTGGTCAACGGGCACCGACGGCGACCGGGTCGTGCTCCTGAACAGCTCGAATCTTCAAGTCCAGAAGCAGAGTGACGGCGACGGCGGGACCCCGGTCGTTGTATGGCAGAGTTTCGACTCTCCGGCGGACACCCTCGTGGAGAATCAGAATTTCACGGCCGCCATGTCGCTGACGTCGTCGAACGGGCTCTACTCGATGCGCATGGGAAGCGACTTCTTCGCCCTCTACGCGAAGTTCAACGGCGCTTCGGACCAAATGTATTGGGAACACAAGGCGCTGGAGGCGAAAGCGCAGGTGGTCGATGGGGCCGGCCCGGTCTATGCCCGGGTCGACCCGGACGGGTTCATAGCCATGTACCAGAACAGCAGCGCCCCGGTCGACGTCGAGGCCTTCAACAGCTTCCAGAAGCAGATCGACTCCTTCCTCATGCTCCGGTTGGAATCGGACGGGAACCTCAAGGGCTACTACTGGAACGGGTCGACCTGGGCCATGAACTACAAGGCCATCTCCGGCTTCTGCGAGCTGCCGAGCCCCTGCGGCCCGTACAGCCTGTGCTCGGCGGACAGTACCTGCTCTTGCTTGGACAATCGGACCGAGGCGCGTCCTGGTTCGTGCTCCGCGCCAGGTTCGGGCGACTTCTGCGGAGGCGGAGGGTCGGGAAGTGGCGGCTCCTCGGTGCTGAGGCGTAACGGCGTGGAGTTGCCGTTCAAGGAGCTGATGGCGTACGTGTCGGTCTCGTCCTTAGATGACTGCGAGCGCGCGTGCGAGAGCAACTGCAGTTGTTGGGGTGCCGTGTACAGCATCGCCACGCAGTTCTGTTACACAATAGATTACCCGATCCAGACACTGCTCGAGGTCTCGGACCAGACCAAGATCGGGTACTTCAAGGTGAAGCCTGCGCGGGCCAGGAAGGGCAAGGGCTACGAGGCTGGGTTCGGGGTCGGGGTCCTGGTGTGGGTCCTGATAGGGATAGCGGTAGCAGGCGGGTTCGGGTTGGTGGGTTATCGGGTGTGGAGGAGGAGGAGGGGGTTGAAGGGGCATTTGGCGGACGAAAACGGTCTGGCCGCCGGCCCGTACAAGGGCCTCGGGTCCGCGAGCTTCCGGTCCATCGAGCTGAGCAGTAGATGAGCCAACCCGGCCGATGCGAGGAACGAAAAGCAGACAACATGCTAGACAAATTCACTCATGTGTGGCCACTGGGACTGGTTCGAAAAAAGTCGTAGACATTCGATACAATTTTTTTTTATTGAAGTTTTACTTTAGGATTAAATGGGGACCTCACGTAGGTCCTTAGGAGGGGGTGAGATTGATGCAATTGACAAAGACGGACAATACAATAGTCCAAGTTGAGACTGCAGCGCGAGACAAAGAGGAAGCAGTTCGAGGAGGTCTGACGTAAGACATGACGACGATTGGTTGGATCTTGTTGGCGGAAGACAGTGAGTGGGGGAGGGTTTGACTGCAAATGGCGGGTGGCTTGGCAATGCCACGTGGAAGCGAAGATCACTCTATGATTTGATTTTTCTTTTCCTTGCTTCTTTTGGGCATGGTGGGTGGGACCAACGTAATGCGCAGAAGTTGGCGACGTGCTGGATCAGAGAGATCGATGCCAGCTCACGTGCGCCACGTGGGAGACCGAGCACCACTTCTCAGTTCCCTATGAAGTGGTTTTTGTGTCGTTGACCTAATGAATGCGCGTTTAGTGAAACCGTGTAGGAGGTCAACAGAGGTCGTGCGTTCATGTTTTCCGCCTTTTATCCCATTAATCGAGAGTAAATTCTACCGTACACGAAGAAGTCGTAGCACGTAATCCATAAACGGATCGATTCGTAGGATGAATGCACGCCAGGCTCAATGGTGCCCCTTCGCTGAATCGCGCAGCATGCTTTTTTTTTTTCAAAACTCACGAGAGTTTCACTCTTCTCATTCGATCTCGATTTCTAAACGCCAAGCATCAACCTCTCTCGTGGAGATTAGCAGAGAGAAGATGGAGCTCGGCGGCATCCACCTCTATCAAGGGGGATAAGCTCCACCAGGAGAGAGCAGGAGAGAGAGCGGGAGGGAGTAACAACGGGGAACAGCACGAGAGAGAGAGAGAACTATGATGGTGCGAGCTGAGGAGGAGCTTTGTTTACGGAGGCATGTTAGCAAATAGTGGATGACTATGGCTCGGTGGGCTGCTCAAAGAAGGGACGGATCCTGGTCTTTGAATTATTGGCAAATTCGCAATATCATGTATGAAATTTCAATCGGATTCCTGATATTTTTGTTCAATATTTAATATCACTTTTAACCTTTCAACTTTTTTACTAGGCCCTTGAATTATTTTGAAATGGCCAACGCCATCTTTTTTGTCAGTGGAAGGGTTTTTGGTGACAAAACCACTGATTCAATACCGACAGAGAAAACAACAAATTCTCCCTGCTTGACATCTTTATGTCAATGGAAGCTCTAAATCGCGTGAAATGGAAAACGAGGGATAGTTGTTCACTATGCTCCAAACGAGAACAACAAATTCTCTCTACTTTATCCTAGCGAGGATCGTGCATATGACACGATGCTAAGTGGATGAAAATTGTCTACGTAGAGTGATCTATATTGAAGGGAAAATTATTTGGTCAAAGTGAATACACAAAGCTAAAAATAATGTCCTATATTTGCAGCTTCAAACAAAAAAAGAAAAGTACATATCATACCGACGAAATCCGCTTATACAATTTGCCCCATCTGACATTTTGTTTCCTTAGATTGGTGTCTGTTTCAACAAATTTCACTAAAAATAAAAAATGAGATGATGGCGTTGCATATTAAACCATATTTCAAAGACATAATTGAATTAATCGAAAGTTTAATGATGGCATTGACAATTGATTCAGGAAGAAAGCGGGAAATGAGAGAAAGGCCTGCAACCGGAGAGAGGGGAGGACAATTAGATAGTTGGAAAGGGAAGGATGTTTGGAGAGAAGAATTCGGAGACAAGCAGAGAAGAACTCAAGAAGGGAAAGTTCAATGTCAACGTATCCAATCATGCAAAGCTAAATACAAAAATTTGAAAAGCCAGTATATATAGAGCTACTTGCACCTAACCCCCGATTTTAGTAAAAAACAATTGCTAATTAAATCAGAGATAAGAAAGAAATCCCCTAATGAAATAGGAAATCATACACTATATCACCGGAGAAAATTATCTAAAAAGTCATAAACCTATTGCACTTTTGCTAATTCAACCTTAAATCTTTCAATTTTGTCAATTGAGTCATAAACATTTTGACAATTTGCCAATTGAGTCCATTCGGCTAATTTACCCCAAAAAATGCTTACAGGATACCCATTTAACGTCATGGACGGAGTGGCGTTTTAATTTTTGGAGTTGGGCGTGCAAATTAGGTCAACTCAGTGTGGAGCTTTTCATCGTGTTCTAATTTGAGGTAATTTTGCCCAAAAACCAAAAATAACAAAAAAAAAGTCACCGTGTTTTATGTCCAGTGTCCACGTCAAAACCGGTCTGGCCACGTAGGATGGCCGACCCTCACTAGGTATCCACATAAACATTTTCTCGGGTGAATTGATCGAATTGACTCAATTGACAAATTGTCAAAATGTTTAGCATTTAATTGATAAAATTGCAAGATTTATGATAAAATTGGTGAAAGTGCAATAAATTTAGAATCTTTTTAGACAATTTCTCTCGTATCACGAGCACGCATTTGGAGGCTCAAGTCAACGGACATGCGCTAATATCTTCCCAAATATTCCTTAATATAACATCTAGAAGGAACCGGCTAATTAGAAAAGTATACATCTCTATCGAGCCTGACAAAAGGAAAAGCTACGTTTACCAGTCTTAACAGCTTCATAAAGGGCCATTGACTTTGGCTCGTCCAATTGGCTCATTAAGTGGCAAAGTGCAAAGAGTCAAAAGATCAATATCGATCGAGGGCACTCAAGCATGCTCTGTCAGCCTCTGCAGCAGCCAGCTAGTGGGGAGAAACTAGAGCTCTGACATTGCCAAGTTGCGCCCACCATCGTCGCAATTAATCCAGAAGCATGGGCAACTGTTGCTGCAGCTTTGGATGGTGCAACTTCTTGGGTGGTCGTTAGGTTTCCGTGATTTCTAGAGTTAGGAAACTAACAGATGTTCGTGCGATGAGTCTAACTCATATTCACCATTGAATGAGATGAGATTCATGAGACCCGCATAATCTAATAAAGTATAGGAATTGGGTAGCCCGGTGCACCTAAGTACTTGTTCCTAGTCAATGTAATTAGACATCGACTTACATGGAATTTAGTGGTGAGGTAGCGATCAAGGGCTTCAATCCTAAAGGCACACTAACGAATCAAAGCTCCAATCTTTAGATATTGCTTCCACGGATGGCGAAAGCCAAACTAGCCGAGATGTGGTTCCCAACTCGCAAAGTTTGCCTGACACAATCATCGTAAAATCATGTGTCATTATCATGTGAACACAATTAAGTGACAATTCACTTGCGTGAGGGTCGACTAGAGATTAGAGGAAAGAACAAGAGAACTTGTACCCACTAGAGATTCTTCCGTGCAATAGTCAAAAGATTAATGTCGATTGAGGCCGCTCGAGCAGCCTCTGCTGCAGCCTGCTAGTAAGAGAAAATAGAGCTCTGACTTTGCCCAAGTTGCACCTATCATTGTCATAATTAATCCAGAAGTAGATGCAGCCGTTGTTGCAGCTTTGGATGGTGCAACTTCTTGGATGGCCGTTAGGTTTCCATGAATTTGAAAATGGTTTCTAGAATTGGAGAAATAACAGATGACCATGCAGTTTACCTATTCGAATTCCCTGCTCGGGCATGCCCGTGTCTCGCCAAGTGCAGGGGTCGATAGACAATGATCACGAAATTCCTTGTCCAAATAGGGAAAATTATCCAAAAAGTTTTAAACCTATTGTATGGTGGCCAATTCAGTCTTAAATCTTTCAATTTTACCAATTCAATCTTAAACCTTTTAAAAAGTTATCAATTCAGTCATAAGCCTTTTAATTGTGCCAATTTAGTTCCAAACCTATTGACTATTTGCCAATTTAATCCTAAATTTTTTAGCGAATTGCCAATTTAGTCCTTCTGACTAATTTTGATCAAAAATCCCTGACGTGGCGTTCCAGTCGATGCCAATCGTCCTACGTGGAGCGGATGTGGATAATTTTCTATTTTTTTAAAAAAATTCAAAATTTTTTATTGATTTTATTATTATTATTTATTTTTTTCCTTTCCGCTTCGTTGAGCCGACGAGGCTAGCGGAGGTGGTCGGCCACTGGGTGAGGGCCGTGACACCCTTGCCTGTGGCCAGCGACGGCCTAGGCGATGCCTTCGCCTCACCAGATCTGGTGAAGACGTTGCAGCCCATGTCGGATTTGGTGAGGGCTTGCGAGTCCTCATTGCGGCCGGCGAGGCATCGCGAGCCGTCGCCCGCCCTCGCCCCCGGGCAGGCAGGGGTCTCTGGCCCTTGCCCAGTGGTTGGCCACCTCCACCGGCCCTCAGTTGGCGACTTGCCGGCTCAATGAAGAAGAAGATAGGAAAAAAAAAAAAGAAAGGAAAAGTAAAGAATAAAAGTAAAATAATCAATAAAAAATTTGAATTTTTTTAAAATAAAAAATTATCCACATCAGCGCCACGTAGGACGGCCGGCACCGACGTTAGTGATTTCTAGCTAAAATTAGCCGGAAGGACTAAATTAGCAATTAATCAATAGGTTTAGGACTAAATTGGCACAATTAAAAAGTTTAAAACTGAATTGGCAAAATTGAAAAGTTTAGGACTTAATTGACTGCCGTACAATAGGTTTAGAACTTTTTGGACAATTTTCTCTGTCCAAATAAATTAATATCATTCTGCTCAATATATCAGTTTCGTAAACAAGCCTTCATATACCTAACATTGTTAGCTAACAGAGAAACGTAATGTTGAGCCTCCCAACCATTTAATCAAGCCTACATTGTAAGAAGAGTTTCGATTTTTAAAACCACGATTCGACGTTGCAAGGTCGGATGAAAATTCGTAATATGCCCTTCTTTGCTTAGCTGATAAGTGCTCAAGCGACACTCAGCGAAATTCTTTGCAAAATATAAAAGGGCATGCATGCAAGTCAAAGTTCCAGAATGAACGACCTAAGAGGTAAATTACTTTTTCCCCATCTCCCTTTGGCGCTGTAATGCAGCCACAAACTTTGATTATTAAAGCAAGTAAAGTCTAGAAGTCAATCTTCTTCCTCACTTTTATGGTACATCGGTTTAGCACATTCAACCTGCAACTTTCGACTCCTCTTTGATTTGGAATTTCTCTGTTGCTCATTGCTTAGTGCATCCAAGGAAAAGTCTTGCCTCTCAGCAAGAAAAAGTGAACTTTTCCTTTGTCAATTGCAAGTGGACTTTGAGATTGAAATACCACATGCCAAAGAGTTTCAGCTGTTCTTTTCTGGACAATAAAACAAAGCAACAGCCTGTTTTGCTTAATAAACAAAAGAAGAAGAAGAAGCTAGATGGCCTATCCAAGTAATAATAGCAAAGAAATTCATTAGCGTAACCCAGGTTCGCAGAAGCTTCAAGTTCAGCTCTGCCATATTGATCAAATGGACTGCATTCGTAAACCGATAAATTGCTCAGCTTACGGATTATGGAAGATTGAATACAAAATACAAAACCACTTTCGTATCGGCAAATACGTCCGCTTCCTAATCTTATCAAATGATGTTCGCTTATTTTCAGCCATATATACGAAACAACTAGACATCAAAAACACGGGAGAAGAACAGCAGAAGTGCCAAAATTTGTGTACGGTACTCACTTTAATGCTAAAAGTTTTTACTGGTTCACTTAAATGCCAAATCGGAGGAAAAACGATCACTTAAGTGTCAACGGCGAGAAATTTCGGCCAAATTAATACGTGACTTTTGTAATTAAAATTTTAATTTGAGTTGGATTTTTTTTTAAAAAATAAGTTTACGTGGCATTTCCATGTGTACATTTAAATTTTTTAAATATTTTTTTCCTTCTTTTATTTTTTTCTTCTTCTTCTTCCTTCGGTGATCGGAGGCTAGCCAAGGCCAGCCGCCTGGCCTCGCCCGCCACAAGTGAGGCTCGGGCAACCCTCACCTGGGCAAGGGCGAGCGAGCCCCGGCGGGGGTTGACCTCGCCTCGCCTGGGCGAGAGTGAGCCTCGGCGGCCTCGCTGGACTGGCGAGGCGAGGCCGACCCTCGCCAGATCCAGCGAGGTCGGTCGTTACCGTGGCCATGACGGCCTTGCAGGGCGTCTCCTTCCGCGGAGTGATAGCCGGCCTCGCCGAATCTGGCAAGGGTTAGCCTTGCCTCGCCGGGGCTTGCCGTCGCCAAGGCGAGGCAAGGCCGACCCTCACCAGATCCGGCGAGGCTGGCTGTCGCCCGGGGAAGGTGACGCCCCGTGGCCACGGCGTTGGCCGGTCTCGTCGGATTTGGCGAGGGTTGGTCTTGCCTCGCATGGGCGAGGGCAAGCCTCGGCGAGGCCATGGCGGCCTCGCCGGACTAGGGAGGCGAGGCTGACCCTCGCCAGATCTAGTGAGGCTGGCCGTCGTTGTGGCCGCGGCGGCCTCGTGGGGCGTTGTTTTCCCCCAGGCGACGACTGACCTTGTCGAATCTGGTGAGGGTCAACCTCGCCTCGTTGGGGCTCACCCTCGCCAGATCCGACGAGGCCGACCGTCACCTAGACCACAACGGCCTCGCCGGGCGTTGCCTTCCCTCAGGTGATGCCCGGCGAGACTATCGTGGTCTGGGCGACGGCCGGCCTCGCCGAATCTAGCGAGGGGAGCTCTCGCCGGGGCTCACCCTCGCCCTGGTGAGGCGAGGCCGACCCTCACAGGGGTTCGCTCGCCCTTGCCCAGACGAGGGTCGGCCGGGCCTCACTTGTGGCGGGCGACGGTAGCCTCATTCGGGCAAGGCCAGGTGGCTGGCGGTGGCTGGCCTCCGATCACCGGCGGTGACCGAAGGTAGAAGAAGAAAAAAGAGAAGAAAAAAAGAAAAGAAGGAAAAAAATCAGAAAAAATATTTGAAAAATCTAAGTGTACATGATAAACTACGTCATTTTGATGTGTATATACTGACTAAACCTTCGGCGAGCCACATCGGCTTCATTAATTAATAAAACAATGCCACGTTGGATTTCCGGCCAAACTGACCAGAGTTGGCACTTAAGTGATCGTTTTTAAAAATTTTGGCACTGAAGTGACCTAAAAAAAACTTTTGGCACTAAAGTGAGCATCGTACATAAATTTTGGCACTTCTGCTATTTTTCTCCCCACGCTCAAAAACACTGTAGAGAACTTCCTTGCTAAATTTATCATCTTAGGCTCTGTTCGTTTTGCGGAAATATTCTCCTTTTGGAAAATATTTTCCCGGAAGTCATTTTTCTGGAAAATGTTTTCTCGGAACATAATTTTTCGGTATTCGGCGATCAATATGAAAAAGTTTCGGAAAATATTTTTCGCCGGCGGCGGCGACCGGCGGCGGCTGGCGGCGGCGGCTGGCCGGCGGTCGGCGGCGGCAGCGGCGGGGGCGGTGGCGGCGGTCGGCGGCCGGCGATCGGCGGCGGCCGGCGACCTTAGTGAAGAAGAAGAAGAAGAAGCTCCGGAAAATGATTTCCGCTTTTGAAGAAGCGGAAGTCATTTTCTATAGACTTAGGCTATTTTGTGAGAGGGGGAAGGAAAATATTTTCCCACGGAAAACGTTTTCCGCCCCCCGAACACCGGAAAATCCGAAAAATATTTTTCGGAAGAATATTTTCTGCTAAACGAACGGAGCCTTAGTATACTAGTAATTGAGATATGATGGCTGTAATTCATTTTTTGAACTCTCAGAAAACAGGAGATATTCGTATTCTTTCGTTACAGCCTAGCCATCATTAAGAGAAACGGAGAGGCTCTTCAAAACCATTGGCTTCTATTTTTTTGAGAGCCCAAATGCTCAAAAGGGGCTCAGGACCTTTTCCATTCATTGCATGGGCCTATTCACCCTAATACGATCTACTTCCGCGGGCGTCCCTCGCCTCCTTATCAGTGCTCTTGTCTTAAGCTGAGCAACTGTCTTCGACAGAAGTCATTGAAACCCTGCATTCCCGTGAGGTAACGAAACTTTCAACGAGCATGTTCCTAATTTGCTACCGCTTTCTCAGTTTCTCTGTGTTCATAGTCTTGTTCCTTTGGTAGGTTACTTGCTAGTGCTAGCTACTGTTTCGTTGTCCTCGTTGTGAAGTCATTTGGGCTTGATTTTTGTACTCTATTTTGTATGATTTTGGCTTTCAGCTCCTTGGTGGGTAGTTTTTTGAGCATAAGGAAAGAGAAAAAGAGAGAGAGGGGAAGAAATGGTTGTCGATTTCGCAACATAGTACCTGGTTGCTCCCACTAGGCGTCAATTTGGGTACTGTGATGTTTGACGAGAGCTCACTAAGGATCTTCGAGATGGAGTGGATGAGATGAGGGATGTGAAGCGGAAGAGTGGGGCCTTTCATCGGTGAGGTCAAGCGTTCTGTGGAATCTACAGGCTTTGATGTTAAGAAATGGTTGGATAGTGTGGGGGCGCATAACCATGGACGCAGAAAACCTGCTGAAATTCTAGGGAAGCGGTAAGGATGTTTGCTCCCGCCGGTGGTTTCCGAACCCCATGGCCTGATTTTTGAATGGTAGGGATTGGAGGAAGATGATTTGGGTCTGCATGGGGCTTTAATTGGAAAGCTGGAAGAGTTACCTCCAGAAGTTTTACCTCAAGTGCAGCCCATCTGGGATGGTCATCGGCATGGCTTTTGCCACGAGATCAGATGCCTTGGAGTCAAGTACTGCAACCAACAGTATCATTGTGATGGGAGTGTATCGACAGCTATTGGATGATGTGGAAAGGCTAGCTAAGGAAGAGAAGTTGTTCGATGTTGTTGTTGAGGCAACTTTATCACATCACAGATTGGCCATGCTTAAAGTAATTCATGGAGAATTCACTTATGCATTGAGCTTGAAGCAGATTAATGAGGAAACTGCACTTGGAATTGTGGATCTTCTTTGGAAGAAGTTAGAAGTTGATCCAACGAGGAAAATCCTCATCATGTATTGGCAACTAGTAAAGGAAGAGAAGCCGTTTGACGTGTAAGAAGGTTTATAGTATACCCTTTCACCAAATAGACCATGGATCCTTTAGCCATGTTGCCTATCAAGTTTTTCAATTCAAACGGTTTTCAAATATGATTTTGGCCGAAACTTTTGTTTCACTCACTCAATTTAATCGTCGCTAGAGTGTTGATTGATAATGGTTCTGCATTAAATAAATCCCATTGGCTACCCTTCACTGTTTGGGAGTTGATTTGGAGAAAATACGAACAGTTGGAAGAAGCCGTTCGATTTTCAATGTGAATGTTGAGGAAATTTATCACATCACGAACGCGTGGAACTTATAGGAATTCATGAAGAATTCTTTTGTGCATTGGATTTGAAGTTGATTAATGAGGAAAGTGCACTTGGATTTGTGATTCTTCTTTGGAAGACGTTAGAAGATGATTCGAAGAGGAAAATCGTCATTATTTAGATGACGTAGGGAAGATCCTATAAATAAAGGGCGATGACGCTAGTTATTTCCGACATTTAGAGGTTGATAAATTGCTTGTCCACTGGGCTTGAAATTGATTAATGAGGAAAATGTACTTGGATTTATGGATTTTCTACATAAGAGGTTAGAGAGTGATCCAAAGAAGAAAATTCTTGGCACTTTAGATAATTTGTGCATGAAGGTACCACTACAGGATGTAAAGATCCTTGCAGAGATGATAACAAATGAATAGGTTGCAAGTTATTGCAATATGGAGAAATCAGAGATGTTTTGTGCTTTGATGTGGGCTCTTGGACCAAGAGTTCATGCTCAATGAGTTGAAGCTTGAAGAAGCACGATTATTTTTTGAAAAGTCGGTTGGGGATATAGGCAATGATCACGAGTCAAAACACTTGGTAGATAGATTGCTCAAGAATCGTGCAAGCATGCCCCTTTTGATTCTTTCGGCGGCAAAAACGTCGAAGCATGGGAATTTGCTTGCTCGGAGGACTGATTTGACCAAAATTGAAGGGGTAGATGTAAAGTCGATAGTAGTACTGAACTAGAAGGATTTGGAACATGGGAATGTCAAAATATTATTCTTAAGCATTGGCCTTCTTGGTGGAACATCCCCAATCAAGACCCTATTATCCATCGCATGGCTTTGGACCATTTAAAGATTTGAATAATACCAATAGCATCGAGGGCACTAGATATAAGCCGACTGAAGATCTAAATACCTTGCCGGCCTCTTCTTTGTTGCCTGGATAACGATGACAGGGGAATGATCAGGATGCAGGATCTATTTGTGATGTGTCCTTGTTGATTGCATATAGGGAATGTAGCACCTTGGTGAGGAGGAACGATATCGATTTAAAGAGTTGACAAAGGACGAGCTCAAGGAAATGCACTGGTATGCTTTCCTCTTTTGTGCAGAAGTTCCTTATGTCTGGCTTTGTCAGGTTTCCTTGTCATGTTTGGCATCTTCGGCATTGTCTGAACTTCCCAAACCGAAAGAGATATGGAAACTATCGATTTCCATCGGATTTCAGCAAACCCAGTCTGCAACATGCATTTGCCGACACGATCTTTGGGTTAGCCATTGCCTTCTCTTCATTCTTCAATCAACAGGCACGCAAGGCAGGGTATTCCTAGTAAATAATGTATAGCTCGGATAGTGTCGTGCTTACATTTTCTTTCTTTCTATTTTGAGTAATTTTTCGGTTTGATCAGAGACCTTGGAGAGCATTTGAACTCTCCCTCACTGAATTTTATCATCGGATACTGTTGTTTTGTACTCAAGATCACTGAAAGCGGATGCACACATAAGCCCTTATGAACACTAGCACACATGAGCACGATTCTTGAATGAGGAATATTCTGCAGATTTACCATTTGAACAGCCATCTGAATGCCTGATAGTGTGAAAATAAGCAACGTGGCTGAGTAATTTCTCATTTCGAGATTGCGATTGCTCGCTTAGCTGCGAGATTCGGACACGCTAGTACATGCGACCTGATTCCTGTGGGCTTGCGAGTGCATGTGTCAAGTCGGAAGTTTTGCGAACTTTGTTTTTCGAACTACTTTCAGGGTGCGCGAGCTTCCACTTGGTGAGTTCAGCCCAACAATGACCAAAAGACTAAAGAGGACATCCCAATCTCATGTTGGAGAATGTCCGGACGTCCGTCCAGCCCATTTGAGTAAGAGCCGTGGACGAGTTGCAAACTACTCGAGAGTTTGGAAGGCATGAAACCTTCCACGAGGAAACGATTCCTCACGAACCCTCCAATCTCGACACGGATAGTCTTAGTCTTATCTTCGATCGGACTGAGAGGGCGGACTCGATGTATGACGTGAAAGCTGATCCCAAATGTCATTGGACCGTCTTGAGATCTCTATCTACCTAAGACCGTGTTCCTCATCGTGAAAAAGCAAAATAATGAAGAATTTAAGGTACCGGGTTCCCTTCTCGTGCTGTCAAGACGTTGCTTGACACCCGACGAAATGGACATGCTACTTGCTTGAGACAAATCACTTCACAATTTGTTTGCATACTCAATAATATGTGAGAATCATTCTAACACCAACATCGTCGATGAGCGTAAAGTGGGAATCATTCCGGAATCAAATTCCAAAAACAGAGAGTTTCATTAGAGAATCATTCTTTATACTGAGAAAGATGCTAGTGTTCGGATTCACCCACTATGGCCATGGGCCACATGGTACTGTCAAGCAGGGTATGTCCTCGTAATTTGCTGCTCAAGTTGGACTCGAATGAAACTTGCTTTTTCTTGCCGGGAAAAAAGCCGCCAAAAAATCTAAACTATGCCAACTATAATACATTTATACCGAACTTTTCTCAAACTATGCCGACACATTTATCATGAACGTTTTTCTTGTGACAAGAAACCCCAAACCTTGCACCTATTGCTCTGCGCCAAGGTTCCGTTAGATGATTTTTCAGCCAAAACAAAGTCGACTTTATTCCATTTAAGTCAAGTGAGCGCCATGTCAATACCGTTTGCCTTCCGACGTCTATGTAAGCAGATTTTTAATGATGCTCATTGGTGAAATCTCGACGGAGGGTAAAAGTGTTACACAGATACAAGTTCGGGACTTTTGTCGTCACAATGGGTATAATTTGAGGCTTTCGGAGGCCTTTCCTCTTCTTTGTTTTTCATCCTTTGAGTTGACAATTAGCCTTCGGCTTGCAATCTGAGCTAATAATATCAAGCTCTGTCAACGTGATCTTTTGACTAGTCAGTAGGGAAGCTAAACTCAGCAGCAGCTAATCGATTGTTGAAGAAGGCATATGACCACGTGACTTCACCGCACACATAGATCTGATCTGATCTGGTGTACATGCTCTTGTTGGATGCAGCAATGCCATCATAAAAGGGACATCTTCCTGAGCTGGACTGAGAATACTTTAAAATTGGTGCAATAGCAGTTGGTAGCACTTGCCAGGCGACTATTACTGCAATAGAAGGCTGGAACATTGAAAAAAAAAAAAAAACCAATGCACCAGGGCAAAGATGATGACTCTGAAGAGCAACGGCATAAAGGCTCCACCGAAATTCAAATTTTTATTATTTATAAGAAAGTGAAGTCTTTCTGAGTTTAGACACATCCATCCGGAATTTCCTCCTCGATGCGACATCTAAATCGAATATTTTAGCATAGGGGTAAAAGGGATATCTTTCTTTTTTAAATAACAGACTTTGAAAACTGCCGATTGGACGAGGAGCAGAGTGCTTTAATTTAATATCGCATCCTACTAGAAAATAAAATAATTAATATCACGAAAAATCTTAAAATAATACAGCCACAACAAATTTAATTCAAATTAATTTTTTGATCATAAAAATTCAAAATTAGTACATTTATGATAAATTTACTATCAATTAATTTTTGTTAAATTTTATAATCAAATTACTGAGTTTTAAGACACGTGGCAATGTATCATTTTTGGGTTTTACTTTCCGTTTGTTACCATGTACTGATTTGTGATTTTTCGTGGTATTAATCTAATTTTTCATCGGTATACCAATTTGGGTTTTTAATAGTCAAAAATTAATTTACGGTAAATTTGTTATCGAAATACCAGTTCCAGTTTGGGTTTTCCAGTGGTCAAAAAGTTGGTTTTGAGTAAACTTATTATAGGTGTACAAATTTGAGGATTTTTGTGATATTAACAAAAAATGAAAATGCTTACAACTAGCTCAAAGTTGTGTTTGATTATCAAAATTTCGGATAGGACGGGATAAGATGAAATAAAGAAAACCCCGCGAATTGTCAATATGGATGACTTTTTTCTAAATTTGATCCCTCCATTAAAGTAATTCTCAACATAAATCTTTCCAAAAATTTTATCCCAAACTAGATTCCTCATCTCCAAATCACCACTGAAATTGCCTAATCATCACTCTCTTTATCCTAGTCACTTTTACCTCTCCTAAATTTTTTTAAAAATTTCCAAGGTTTCGCACAACCTTTGTTATTTTTAGAATTAATCTATTGCAGATAATTACAATCGACTAATAAGTTGTGCACAATCCAAAACTAACTTTTAATTTTTCTTAGTCCAAAAAAATCTAGTATCTTATTTAGTTTAAATCACAAGTATATATAAAAATTGTCTAGAAATAAGTCATGGAATTATAAGCCTAATGTGTAGTATGATTATGAAAGTGTCGTCAAAATATTAATTTGACCCATGAAATTCCACAATTCGAAGTGTCGAATTATTTGCTCATTACATCGAAGTCTATAAAGACATATTGATTTTTTTTTGGGGGGGTCGGATTGTAAGACATATCGATTAATATGTGAAATTATACAAAAAAAAGGAGAAAAGAGTGTGGAATTATTTGCTCATGGAAAGAAAAGAGGCTTCCCAAATTTAAGTTGTTCTTTTTATTAGGGGTGAGCGGTTTCCGTCCAGTCCGGTCCAACACAAGAACCGGGAACCAGACCGGCTAGTCTTGAGATCGTGGGCCGAACGGGACCATCGGTTCGGTCAGGTTCTAATGGGACCAATCACTTATTGGTAAAGGCAAGAGGGATTGGGGAAATTAGATTGAGCATTTTATTTTTTTCAAAAATTTTAAATAGTAAATAAATATATATATGAAAAAAATTAAAAAATATATATATTTATCGGTCTGTTTCCCACCCTAGAACCGGGAACCAGATCACCCGAAAATCGGTTTCACTTTCAGGAACTAGGAACCGGACTGATATTCTCAAAAATCGGACCAAACCGGACAGTCGGATCCGATCTCGATTTAGGCGGTTCATATTGCTCAACCATACTTTTTATCCTACCAAAAAAAAATTAAAGTTGTTTAGCGAGTTAGGCTTAAAGAAGGAGTACGGCATCGGGAACCACCAACCTTTGGGCACTGCTTCACACAACACCAAGAATGGCCGGTAGATTTTGTATCCAACTTTGGGAAGCAAAGAAAATCAGGAGGCGCAAAACGATGGAAAGGCAGGTGGAACCAACTCAAGACCACGAGGCTTAGCCCACTTTATAGTTTGTCGCGAAAAATATTAAATTCAAGGGTCCGTCCATTTCGCTAAAAACAAATAATTTCAAATTTTTTATTTTTTCGAAAACGATAGCTCGTATCTCTTATAAGTTTGAATAAATAAAAGACATGTTGATATCGATAAGGAAAACATTTCTTTCTTTTATCTACTAATTATCTCGAACGATGCCGGCAATCATTTTCAGGGAAAATGCCTTTCGAATGTATTCATTTTCCGGGAAGCAAACAGAGCCCTTGATTTGTGAAAACGGGCGCGGAACTAATTTCGATAGAGTGTGATGAAACCACGCGGATTTGATTATTTTTTTCTTTTCTTTTTCATCTCGAGGGTTCTTTAATTTTTATAAGAAAAAATAAACCGATCTTGTATAATCGACACTTTGAAAATCGAAATTGTTTTTTTCGTCATCCTTATCAAATAGAACAAAAAAAGAAAAGAAGAAGAAGAAGATGAAAGGAAGAGGAAGTGAAGAAATGATAAAAGCGGCTGCTGGTTTTGGCGTCGCCGCTCGTATTACGGTTTGGTTGTCCTTCCTTTTTCGTCTCTCCTCTTCTTTTTGCCCACCTAATCATCGCTCGCCAGCATCCGGTTTTTGAATTGGACACCCTCCCTCTCCCGAATTACCGATTATGCCCTTCGCTGCCTATCGATTAGCTGGCAGCGTTATCGTTTCGCCGACAAAAGGAGAAGTTTAATCTCAAAAGTTCGATTTCATTCGTGATGTTATCGTGAAAAAATTCGATCTTTTTTTTTTTTCCTAGTATTTCGTATGGATTTAGATCGGAAACAAATCCTGTCTTCGGACACCGCGGAACGCGAACGAAGCAAGTGGTGGGCTTGACTTGCTATATTACAAGTCAGAGAAAAATATCCTCCTTGCTCCCATTTTTCTAGCTATCCATGAAATATGAAATGTCACAAGATCTTCGTTTTAAAGGCAAATATCACCATAAATCCTGAGCTAATGTTGTGCCTTAAAATTTTTTTCTGCAATACCAAAAATTCCGAACTTGTGCTTATATGACGCATTCAACCATCATCAAAATCTTGTCAATCAAAACTGTTAAGTGTATGACTATATGAATGACGTTGATATGGCGCCAGAATTGGGTGCGAGCAACGACACACGAGCCGTGACAGTCTCGATGTTTACTCGCCCACTTTTCTCAATTCATTTTCATTTTAGTTATTTTTTTTTCTCGAAATTTTCACCGATTTTTTTTTTAATTTCTTGTTTCCATTTTCGTGTTCGGCTTACCGACCAATACCACCACCACCACACCACGTCTTCTCGAACCTATAAAAAACGCACAACCCTGGTTTTTCTCTCCCACTGTCTCTTCATCTCCTCCGTCAAAGCTCCTTCTCTCGCTCTCTCTCTCCGTCGTCGCAAGTCGTCCCCGGATCGCTCGAAACCAAGGCGAGCCAACATGTCGTGCTACAAGGGCAAGTACGCTGGTACGTTTGGCGACGGGCTTTCTTGCTTTTTTTTTTTTTCCGTGGCTTGGTTTCTTTCGCAGCGAGTCGTTGGATCCGTCTCTGTGTGGCTCTGCTTGATCCGGGCGCTTGCTCGACCGATCTGCCGATACCCTTTTGAATCCGAAGTCTGTCTTTTGCTGTTTTTCCCCGTTTGCTCTGTGCTGATTTTCGTGCCGGTGAACTGGGTTTCGGAGGAGGTCGGTAGCGAAGATGTGTGTGCCTGTGGTGAAAGTGGTGTGTCTGGTTTGATCTTGCTCTGGGTCGGCCCTTCTTTGTCTGTTCTCTGGCGGCTCGGTTGATTTGTGGCGACCCTTACTGGTTGTTGTGGGATTCGGTGCTGTGGATTCGAGTTCTGCGTCGCTGTGGTCGGAGGGAGATGTTGTAGATCTAGCTGATCCTGGCGGTTTGATTGTATCTCTCTTGCTGCGCAAGGGTTTACCTTGACTACCTGTGAATCGTGATGCCGTTCTTCCTAGATGATAAAGTAATTCGACCCTTGTTTTTTTTTTTCGCCTGATTTGATTTGGTTTCATTGACGATGCACTGCTTCTTTGGGGGACTTTCTAGTCAGATAGATCTTTTTCACATAATTAATCTTGCCGTGTTTCTATAAAAGACACGGTGGTGATGGACGAGGGTGTATAGTTTTGACCTGTGTTGAATTTTTGGGATTTATGTAGATGAGCTCATCGCCAATGCTGCCTACATCGGTACCCCTGGGAAGGGTATTCTAGCTGCTGATGAATCGACCGGCACCATCGGCAAGCGGTTGTCCAGCATCAATGTTGAAAATGTGGAGACCAACAGGCGCATCCTCCGCGAACTCCTCTTTACCGCTCCCGGAGCTCTCCCGTGCCTTAGTGGCGTGATTCTGTTCGAGGAAACTCTCTACCAGAAGACTGCCGCTGGTCAGTGTTCTCAGTATTGCTAATTTAGCTAGTGCTTTAAAGTTGTGTGTTGCCCTTGATCCGTTTATCGAGCACGCAAAATTCAGTTGTCTCGAAATGAGTTGGAGAGAAGCTCATCGTGATATTTTGGCTTGCGAGTCATCTGCAGGCACATGTTTGTTTCGGGTCTAGGGTTATTTCCTCATTCACATGATGATTGTATTTATGCAGGTAAGCCCTTCGTTGATGTCCTGAAGGAAGGTGGAGTACTTCCTGGCATTAAGGTTGACAAGGGCACAGTTGAGCTCGCTGGCACAAATGGCGAGACCACCACTCAGGGTCTCGATGGCCTTGCTCAGCGATGCCAACAATACTATGCAGCCGGTGCTCGTTTTGCCAAATGGCGTGCTGTGCTCAAGATCGGCCCAACTGAGCCATCTCAGCTTGCTATCAATGAGAACGCAAATGGATTGGCGAGGTATGCCATTATCTGCCAGGAGAATGGTCTGGTCCCCATTGTGGAGCCCGAGATCTTGGTTGATGGTTCCCACAGCATTGACAAGTGCGCCGACGTGACCGAGCGTGTTCTTGCTGCTTGCTACAAGGCCCTAAACGACCACCATGTGCTCCTCGAGGGAACCTTGTTGAAGCCCAACATGGTCACCCCCGGATCGGACGCCCCCAAGGTTGCGCCGCAGGTCATCGCTGAGTACACCGTCCGTGCCCTGCAGCGAACAGTGCCTGCTGCCGTTCCGGCCATCGTCTTCTTGTCCGGTGGGCAGAGCGAGGAGGAGGCCACTCTCAACCTCAATGCCATGAACAAGCTCAAGGGCAAGAAGCCATGGAGCCTCTCCTTCTCCTTTGGTCGGGCCCTACAGCAGAGCACCTTGAAGGCATGGGCTGGAAAGGAAGAGAACATTCCCAAGGCACAGGCCGCATTGCTCAGAAGATGCAAGGCGAACTCAGAGGCCACTCTCGGAACTTACAAGGGCGATGCTCAACTCGGCGAGGGCGCTTCCGAGTCTCTCCATGTTAAGGACTACAAGTACTAAACGCGAATCTAGGCTATGCGATACTAGTGTTTGTGCTTGGTTTGTTTCGAGGATTACTGACTGCGCTAATAAGGATTGAGTTTTGGCAATGGTAGTTAAAACTGCTTTTCATTGTTGATTTTGAGAACTCGCGGCCTTTTTCTTGTTGCTTGCTTCATGTTTATGGATGCTTTTGAGGAAAGAATACATCTTTGTGCGTTGTTGAGAAACCATGCTTGCAGGGGCGACTTTAGACAATCAGGTGCTCATTCATGTATGTCCCGTGAGCGCATAACATCAGTATCAGGTGTTGCTGTCTGCATCTCCAGTCACCACGGTATTCCCATCGTCGCTATCCCATATACACAACCAAAGCCATTACGAGAGCTCGGGATACAAAAGTACGAAGGGAATTAAAACAGAGAGACTACAATAAGGCTTATGAGACGGTTATATTCAATTTCATAAGCGGTGGCTGATCCAGCACTTATATTGTCATATTTCATAATGTATATAGTTCGCTTATGTAGTAGCATCCAAGTTCGTCATTGTTCCTAACGTTATACAGCCCTTTGACTCCTGTGGAAATGTTCAATGAGAGCTTCCATTGGTGTCTAATCCACTAAAATCTAATAATTAAAATCCACTCCTTTCCAGCAAGCTCACATACCTTGACAATGGGCCAACACGCTATATATCTATTCTTGTCACAGATATGCTTTGGATAGATACCAGAAGCTGAATTAACAGTTAAAAGAGCGCTTCCCCTTGAAGCAGGAAAACCCATGAACAAACTTGGCCGAATACAAGAACTACTTACAGAAGTAGACGGCATTATCATCACGCAGATCTCTCCCTCAGCAAAAATGGGAATGACATTCACGCAATGACACTCCAAAACTGTAAATTTATAAACTCAAACAACACAAATTCAGTCGGTGATAAAAACGGAGCAATTGGCATGCAAGTGAAATCCACTCACCAACCCACACACTGCAACTGAAAAACTTGACCGACGCCCTGTGCTAGAAGTGAATTCGCCAGAAAGTTAACCAATAAAGAAATAGGAAGAAGAAGCCAAAAAGCAGAGGAGTAAGGAGATTGAGATAATTATACCGTGGCGAAGAGGCTTCTCCATTTCAATTCAAAGATTCCCAATACGACGCACGCCAAAAGCCAATCGAATTCGCACTCAATATGAGCGATCAAGCAGAGTGTAACGCTGAATTTCAACTGTGGAAAAGAAACACGGGACATGCGCGAAGAAGAAATGAACAGATATGAATGTGGGATTTGATCCCATAGACATGAACTTATTAGAGAGATGGAAACATCCAAAGCAGAGAAAATTTTCAATATCATAGACAATTTTCTTGGACTAACTATAAATAGAGTTCGGAATCATATCCTAAAACAAAATAAGTAAATATTATCTTTGGGGTAGCATACACAATATTATTCATGGAACAAAGTGGCTTATATTCCTGAAATTTCCCTAGTTCTAACTACAATTGTCAAATCGAGATACCGAATCGTATATTTGGATCACAAATTCATGAATGGCAAATCGAGAATCAAATTGCATTTTCCCAGTCGCGTCGGTTGTTTTTTGAATACAACGAGCATCCCAAAGTCTTCACCGCCAGAGGATTTCCCCGGCACTTGCTCACAATTTCCTCGCCGATTACCATAAGGTCTGGGTGATTCTTCTCTTGCCCTTGATTGAACGCGCACTTTACAAACAAAGTCAAAGAATCCTTTTGTGACAGGCTGGCCAAATTAAGCGGGGGGACAGTGCCCATGATTGAGGCGACCGATGTATTCTGCGAAGTCAAGATGACTTTACTTCCCTTGGAAACGCCTCTCAACAAATCTCTCAATTCCACCCAATCCTCCCGCCTCACTTCCCACACATCGTCCATTACGAACAAACATCTTTTGGTCTCCACGATACTTCTTAGGCAATTTTGAAGCATTTCAAGGCTATCATATTTTTCTATATGACCAAGAGACTCGATGATGCCTCTTATTATCTTCTTAACTTTGAATTCTACCGGCATGTATACCCAAACTTTGAGATCAAAATGTTTGTTTACCCAATCATCATTGTATACTAATTGAGCGAGAGTCGTCTTTCCAATACCCTCGATTCCAAGAATCGGAATGACTTCTATCATTCCAGCTCTGCCATCATCTGATCTTCTCAACAGCTTTATCATCATTTCCTTTTCTTCATTTCTTCCAATCACATTTGAAGGGGACACAAAAGAATGAGTTTCCCTCCGCATAACTATAGTCTTGTCATGAACATCACTCGACAAGTTGAACCGAGTTTTCTCTTCATTGATCCCATCAAGTCTCTTTCTTAGTTCTTTCATATTATGTGCCATTTTAAGCTGGAAAATGAAGTTGGATATCCATGAGGACAAGTAGCATACTTTCCTTTTGAGGGTCAAGCGCCCGGTGAACCTCGCCTGCCTCCACAAAGCCCTAGCTTCAAATTCGCCTAGCACGTCCTCGGCATCATAGCAGAAGTGTTTAAGCTTCGATAGCCAAATCCTCATAGCTTCATCTTTAGTTTGCTTCTGCTCAGCCTCAGCGAGCACCCTCTGGATCGTCTCTAGCGTGCTCTTGATCTTCTCTCGGTCATCCTTGACGCCACATACCAATTGACATTCTTCAAAAGCCGATGAAGCCAGTTTCTCCACAAGAGGTTTAAGGACTCTAGAGACAACCACGGTCATGGTTGTGATTGGTTTTATCGGTTTTCGAGGAGAAGCGTAGCTACTGTACAGGAATTAAACTTGATATTAGGAGCAGATTAGCAAACGAAACATGATTTTGCCAGGTTACATAGGCATAGATGCCGGTAGACACATGGTGCGAAAGAGAAAACTTAAGCGGTACTTTGCATGAGCTTGTTTCCCATAGCAATAATGAAGTTTAAAAAAGAAATGCGACCCAATCCGACGAACAACATTCTCATTTCGGAACAAAACCAGACAAAAGGGCACATTCATCCCATAAGATATAATGTGTCGGACCAATTGTCCTCTACAGACCCATGACAAAATAACAAACAGAATCACGACCCATGATGTAAACGCAAAAACCAGAATAAAGAATCACTTCACTTAATTAGGTTACTAACTGAAAATCTATTAGGAAAAACGAACCAAAAATCTCGTAAAGAACATGTCTACAGGAAAAAATTTGGGCACCAGAGTATGTAATAAAGAATCACTTCACTTAATTAGGTTACTAACTTGGTTAAAAAAAATCCAGCAAGAGATAGATTTTGAAAAAAATTTCAGGTGCTGTTCTAATCAAAGATGGCACTAACTGAAAACCTAGTCAAATTAACTCCAGACCCAACGCACTTTAAGGAGAGAAGAACAAAAAAGCACCAAAACAACTACAAAGATCGTCCTCATGTTGAAACATTGAATTAAATTACAAAAGGAAAGGGAAAACAGAGTTACGGCAATCTCGATTCTAACCCAAAAAAAAAAAATCAACATATCTTGAAATTCAAAGCATAAAACGAACCAAAAATGTATGACCTGTGAATGCATTCGACTGGAATTTAAGCTACACAAACAAGGATATATTAAGAATGCGTGAAATTACGAGAAAAATCAAGCGAAACGCAAAATAAACATCCGGATCCATCAGAAACGGAGCATGACGAAACCGAAGATATGAGTCACAATGCGTGACGAGCGCGAAAATGTTCAAACCGTGAAAACAAAGGGTAGAGGAAGAGCACTTACACCGAGTTGATGAGTGAACACGGCGAATCTGAAACCCTAGCAAAGAGAGGGGGAGAGAAAAAGAGAACATGAATTTGGAAAATCTCACTCGGTTATCTTTATCTTGGACTTACACATGCCCTCGAAAAATTCAAGAATTATTAAAAAGGCGATTTGAGATCACCGTATATTCTATTAGGATTCAAGATAGGAAACTGCCCCTTTTTATTGATGCGATATCCATCCCGACCAAAAAAATTTCAATTAAATTAGATAATGGGAAATTTCACTTTGCTGCTCAATCAGATAATATTCACATTCAAAGGTTTCCTTGTTGCAAATCTCCACGTTCTTTAAAAGGGGTCGTCGAAAAGCTCAAACCTTAGGATTTGAAAATTTGAGTTGCTCTTTATTATCTTTTTCAAATCATCCGAAATTCTTCCTCTTAATTTGACGGTTGAGATCGAACAGCTGCGCAAAAAGGCCCTTTTGTCCTCCCTCCTCAAACTTGCATTTTCCGTGACATGACAAGATAGAAAAACCCAACCAAAGCCTCACCAACAAGAGTCCATTTTGACCCCCCAAAAAAAAAAAAGAGTCCACAAAATAAGAAAAAAAGAAGAAAAAACAAAAGGAAATTATCCCCGAGAATGTCAACCACACGCAGAGGGAGAGCGGCGCAGAAAGATCCTTGACCGCACCCCCCTCCCGGGGCGAGTGGGGTTCCCCCATCATCATCGTTAATTTAACGAACGAGGGGGGGCTTTCTTAAAATTAACGATTAAATGCGCGACTAATCGCGAATCCGTGCGGAACTCGGGATGTAAAGGTTCGATAATCATGACTAGATTAATCGCGTGATTAAAGCCAAGATAAACATCGTTCACCGATCTCCATGCAACTCCAGACTGCACAATTAAATCCCTTCCGAGTTCCGACCCTCTGCTTCTTGCTCGTTCGTTCTTGTCGCTTAGCCATATTCTCAGTTCTCTTCCGCTCTGCCACGGAAAACAATAGAGATCGTCTCTTTTTCCGTTCTTTCCTTTTCTCCTCTCGCTGGAGTCTTCTCTAAGATCTCTCTTCCGCTCCTAGATCTGTTCACTCTCTCTCTCTCTATCTCTGCTCTCTCCACCGCTCTGCGCATTCTGGGTTTGCTTCGTCTTGGGTCTGTCACGGGAAGGAGCTGAAAAGAAGAGGCGAAGTGTGTAGTGGGGTCGACTTGGTGTATACGCTCCCGGGGATTCGGTTCCCCTCCGCACCGCCGGTGCGCAAGTCCTCTCCCTCCGGCTTCAACGGCGACCGCAGGAGCTCTGGCGTCTCGCTCTTGCTGAAACAACATGGCCTCTCTCCCTCGTGGTTGGGTTGTGCACTTTGTTCGATGGTTTTTGGCTTTTTTGCTGATCTGGGTCGCCTTTTCCTTGTGTTTCTTGTACGTTGGAGTGATAAAGCTACACGCTTGCTTTAAAAGTGATTTTCGGTTGTGAATGTTAGTGCAATCTGCCTGGGAAGTGGATCGAGAATGTTGGACTTGTTGCGAGCGAGCGAGCGAGCGATTGCTTCGTTCAGTGTTCAGTTGAATGTAGTGCGAGGGAAGTGAAAAAAAACGGTTCGCCTGATTGAATGCTTAACCACCTCTGCTCTGCCTGCTTAATTTACAATGCGTACGTGTTTTGCGGGGCCATGCGCTTCGTTTAGCTCGAAGCTTTTTTGATCCTCGACGGTTTTTGGATCCTCAGCTGTGCCAAGTAATTTTTGTGTCACTGGTTGGTCAATGTCTCTTTCTGTCCTTAGTGCCGAGTGGCGTGCCTTTGTTCGGGTTTTTGTATGTTACTACTTTGAAAAATATCACACTGTTCTTACGTTCATCGTCATTGTCAGAGAGCTTAGCATATGGGTAGTTTGGATCTTGGGTGGTTTTATTCGAATCTTTAACTTGGCTCAAGTCATCTTTCCTGGATTCTTTAGATACAATTTTAGAGTTCGACGTCATAGATTTACTGGACCAGTCTGCGGACGTGGACTCTTTGTCTCCGCATATTGGGAATGGAAGTGATCGAACATGATTCTTTGTAAGTCAATTGGTGGTGGTCTGAAAAGAAAGATAAAAAGTTAGGCCAAAGAATATAATTAGAAAAAGTCAAGCTAGACAACTAAGATGGCATGCTAGAGCTTCCTCATGATATGTGGATACTGATTCTTATAACGATGAAGTTTCTTGAGTCTAGTTCCCTAGCAATGTTCCTTCTTTACCTTATGGGGCCTGTACTCATGGACTAGTCATTTTGTGAAGGCTGATTTTCTTATCAGGAGCACTACTGTTTCCCAAAGATAGTTGTCCATCTATGAGTGATGACTGGCTTCCTTATCTTACATGTGAAGTTAACCTGGTGCCTATTTGTAGGGAAGATATTCGCCGGAAAGTCTTCTTATGATTCTGACACCTCATCCTTATCCATAGCTGCATCTGAGAGAGTCCCTGTTCCTGGTGGCTACAGTGATGTCGCTACTTCCTCAACAGATTGAATGGAAACTTCAGAAGCAGTTACTGATTCCCAGGTTCGTGATCAACATGCTAGTCCATTTTGAATGTATTGAGTAATCGGAACCTCGTTTGAGTGACGTTGCTGGAATGTCATTCTTCTTCTGTCACATGTTATATTATTTTGTGGGGATAATGTGGTAGTAAGTTGGCATTTATAAAGAACAATATGAGATAACCAGTATTACTGCAAGGCCAAATTTGGAGGGTTCACAGTGACGTTATAGAGGGAGACTATGAAAAGCTGTCCAGTATTAGTCACCTATTGATCAATCTAGACTCTTGAGACCTCAAGTGTTGGCTCAACTATCTGAAATTTCTATGCAGATTAATTTTCTGCTCTAGACCACTTCCATCTGAATGCTTTTTTTTGGCATGCATCTGAATGCATATGGATATTAGAAATTTGTCGAAACAAATAAGAGGTGTGCACTTGAGAATTCTGAATTGATTAAGAATGCCCTCTGCCATGTCAAAGTTAAAAATCATAATATCTTACTAAAAGTTACTATTTACATCTCTCTGTATGAACTGAGTTTTTGTCATGCATAGTGACTTGCTGTCACTCTTGCAAGCTGTACATGTGTCTTGGTGCAGGTTTGTGTCTATGGGCGTAGGTGGGTGCATGTGGACGGCCGTAGTTGCGTAGATGTGGTCGTGTTCATTCTATCATGTTATTGCATGAGCAGGACCGCGTCTGTCGTCCATCTATGGGCGTGTCTCCTCTTTGGTTTTGTGTATGTGTCTATGTGTTGGAAGTGGGTGTGGGTGGTTAGGTGGGTTCATTTCTCTCTCTTTTTTTCTTTGTTTGGGGGGAGGGGGTATGAGGGCACATTGCATTTTTTAAAAGCTACAGCATACTCTGCTGTTTAGGGAGAACTGATATAATGGTTTTTAAGAGTTTTTACCTGTTGCGATTGGTAATGAAGGCTGATCCTTAAATATGTTCTTTCGCTAGAATAATATTGCTTTAACTGGTGTATGACATGGATGGAATGTCAGTTGTCATTATACAACAGAAAAACCAAGCCTTTCCCCCCAGGTTGATTTTATGGACTTTATATGTACATGTTCTATGTTCCGTGTGAAATTTTCAGCAGGCTCCTAGACTCAAGATCTTTCCTTTTACTCTCCTTTTGACATCCTTTTAGGCTATTCTTAAACTCCTTTAACCCACATCTCCATCCTAGAGTCGCATCTTTTCATAACAACAGCCGAAGGCTGCCATTCCACTTGTCAGATTGCCATTTATGTGATTAGAAAGTTCTTTATAGTGGAACTACTACACTGTCTATGGGCTCACAATCAAAACTACTACGGATAGGCAAATAGCTTTCCCCCTATGTTTATGGGCTCACTATTTTTTTTCTGGTCGAATATGGGTTCACTATTGAGATGCAACCATTGTATGAATTTTGATGAAAGAATTGTATAATTATGGATTTATAGACTGAAATCTGTGGTGCCAGCTAAACCATCGTGCTTATTTCTCTTGCAAACATGGCTAGTGGTCAGTTTGTCTTATACTCTATATGATATCCAAAACTGAAAATAACCTCATGTCTCGGTCTTGGATTGTGCTCATACTAAAATTAAAATGTCGGAATTAACTTGCAGTCGTTTAAATGGCCTTTTCTCCCCTCTATACTGCTCTTTTAGATGATTCATGATTCCAATGATCTGACCATGGAAGCTGAAGAGGAGATTGAGGTGACAGAGAAGCAAGATTCTGTTTCTTGATCTTTTATAGGGGATGGAGACGCTTCTGAAGAAGAGGAATCTACTCCCTTACAAGATGTTGCAGTAATTGAGAAAGAGGAAGTAAGGAAAAGGACAATCCCTCCACCTGGCTCTGGCCAAAGAATATATGAAATAGACTCGCTTTTGCTGGGTTATCGTGAGCATCTGGACTACCGGTGAGATGCTTTGGCTTTCTACCTATAATAATGTAACACGCAATGTCCTAATCCTAAAGTATGCATTGCGTTTTAATTTTTGTTGCATTGAAGTTGTAATGAATAACTCATAATTCCCATGTGCCATCGGGCGTACTCAGCCCAAATGATGATTAAAAATTTAGTGTGAAATCAAGTTTTAACTTGCGCTCGGTTATGACTTATCTCTCGTTAATTGTCACATGAGGTAACTGTGGATATTCATTGCCCTCTGGATCCACTTTTTCCTTTGAGTGGTATTTTTGGACTTCTCTGTGCTGGTTACCAACTAGCTATAACCCTTTCCAATTGGTTCTCTTCTTTATTTCAAGTCTGTAATTGTAATTTGTAACTGACGCAATTGGCCAGGCAGAAGTCATATGGACGGAAGAATGGAGAAGTAGAGAGAATTATAGGAAAAAAAGAGGTAAGAGGCAGGCGGTAAACTCAAATAAATTTTAATAGATAGGATGTATGAAGAGTGATTAGAGAGATTCAAAAATAATTTCAATGTATACAAAAAGATAAAAATTTATATATCAGTAGTGAATTTGCACATGTTAAATCTATCACATCATCTTCATCATTGACTTGAGTTGGGATAGAAAGAAGGATAACTTTTTTTATTAGGACATATTGTTATTCTTTCAATCCTCAGTTTGTTTTAGCGGTCATTGATCATAATGAATAGATCTTTGCCATAAAAAGCAATGGCTAACACTATGCGCTAACGGGATCGTTTGAATCTTGTGATTACAATCACTTCTGGAAAAATCTTTGTTTGTCTCCATGGTAAGGAGTCAGCGACTTTTTCTTCTTATGAAGCTCAATTCTTACGTTGAAAGAGGTTACAGTGAGAATTTGACCGGACGAAAGAGGTTAAGCAATGGCAGAAGCCATAATTCATCTTTGCAGCACTCTCTCTTAATAGTCTTTTGTCTTGCTCAGATTAATCTCTTTCTTTTTTTTTGGTCTGCATTGCTCAGATTAATCAAGTTAAAAGATTTTGTAAGAGAATAGAGAGAGAAAGTATCAATGGGTTGGCATATTTGGTGGCCTCCGAGATTCCATGATTCCACAATCTGACGATTATGTTGACTTCACCACTTCACCACTGTGTCAGAATTTGTAGGTTCCATGCCTTAAATAGCAACTTTGTCTTCAGCTTGTCTTAAGTAGCGTTAGTCGTGGCCCTCTGTCGACTAGGTCTGGCCTTACTTATTGATGCTCATGTTTTGGGACTTATTTTCCGTCAGCTAAAACTAATCACCTTGTCGACTTGTCGCGCTAACTAACTAAGAGCCTTCAACACTGGTAAATTTTGCTTCTGCTGCGTCTTGCTTGGCCTCTTTAACCCGAGTAGACACTCAAAGATGGGCAATTTTTTTTTTTGGTGTCAGCAGTACTATAGATTCAGTGTAGTCAAAATTGTAATGCCATGCTCGCAATGCTTTCACCTTAGACAACCCAAGACTGAGTGCCCATTCTAGACCTCAATTTGAAGACCCAAGATCAAGTTTGTGTTTTTCGATTATCAGTCAGTCTATTTAACGCACATGGATTGCAGTTGCACCAGAGCTTCGATTTGTTGAAGTCAACCAACACGCCTAAGAATTTTCGATTCTGTGTAATTTTAGTGCAATCAAAATGGCATGCTTGATGGGATTTAGGGGTCGCAAAATGGGTCGTGGACCAATATTTTAACTCATATTCATTATTTTGGGTCGAACACACGTTTATAATTTTACATGTGGGTTAAAATGGGTCTACAAAAACAAAACCCAATTTATGATGGGTCATTAATGTGTCTGCGGAGAACCCAACTCCAACCCATTTCCTTTTTGTTGTTCTTTTATGTGAAAAGTCTCATACAAGTACTAAACTTAAAGCATTTATGCCGATTATTCATAAATTTTTTAATTGTGTAAATTTAGTCATAAACTTTTGACCTATTGCCAATTCAATCCTTTCGACTAATTTCGGTGGGATAGTGCTGATGTGGAAGTTTGCCGAGCCTACTTGACACTATCAGTGCTGATATGAACAATTTTTAATAATATTTTAATATATTTTTTCTTTCTTTTTTTTTTTTCCTTTCTTCTTTCTTTTGCCTTTGGCTGGGCATGTTGGCATTGCTTGGGCGAGGGTCGCCGTTGCTCGCCATAGAAGATGCCCGGTGAGGGTCGACATCCCCCAGGTTAGATCTAGAAAGGCCACCCTAGCATGGGCGAGGGCCGGCCTCGCTACATTAGGCATTGGGAGCCCTCACCCGAGCGACGCCAGCTTGCCCAGCCATGGCTGGTTATTGACAAAAGGAAGAAGAAAGGAAAAACGGAAAAAAATCCAAAAATATTAAAAATTATCTACGTCAGCATCGGCGGTGTCACGTAAGCCCGCTGGTGTCCACGTTAGCAATCTTTGGCAAAATTTATCCGGAATGATCATCCAAGTCAACTTCTGTGCTCATGCTCGTCTTCATTTTCAGTGGCCTAGTTTTAATGACTGCGACATAGACAAGGATTGTGCCACCACATGCGCCTCAGGCTGTGGACTTTGCATCAAGAACGAATGCTATTCTTTCTCGGCAAAGTTGTGGGGTTGCGTTAGTCGTTACCATCTTAGAAGCATAATTACTCCTTGATGAAGCCATTTGAGGTTCGTTAGAAGTGTCAAAAGTTTCGTACGGCGCTTATTTTGATGCAAAAAGTTTTTGCAGATCACTTAAATATCATTTTTTTTAGAAAAAGCGATAACTTAAATGTCAATTTCGATCTCGAATGCCACAAATCTAATATGACAATATTTTAATATTTCTTCTGACTGACACAGCTTTTCAAGGGTTTGAATCAGCATAAAAAGCCCAAAATGACGTTGTTCAACGAGTTTCATTTGCCTGCACAACCCAAAAAGTTGTCGTTCGCAAGAAAAACCTGGTGATCAAGTTTTTGCTGAACACGTCGTTTATCTCTCTCTCTCTCCTTCGTTTCTTCGTTTAAGCCATGTAACATCAGATGAAACCAAGCAATCTCGACTAAACAGCACTCCACTCCCTCTTCCTCCTCTCGAATTCGTCATCAAACCAATCCAATTCAGCTTAATCTCCCCTCAAATCCCCAATCAAGAACCGGGTCAATCCGTTGCTAAGACCTCACAGATCTAATCAATGTCATGCTTCGCCCTCTCTCTCCAACCCATCAATGAATCCGACATCCTCCCCCAGAACCGCGATTGGTTCCCGCCTGCCCACGCCCTCGTCGCTCTCTTCGCCTTTTGCCATTCCCGCTTCTCCTACACCAAGCCCTCCGCCGCCGCCTCCTCCTGCGTTCCCGACCCCTCTTCCTCCACCGACTTCATCTGTGACGACCCTCACCGCCTCCAGCTGCCATTCCTAAAGCTCTAGACGCTTGTCCTACGCCTCAGCAACGGCCATAGAAGCCCCGGTTTCCTCTAAAATGGCCATGTGACGACCCAAGAGACACCCGTTTTGTCATTTTTCTTTGATTTTGTGTATTTTGGAGGTGACCCACTTCACGCGGGTGCTTCATCCTCGCGCCCCTATCCCCAGCGACGCTCGTACACATGGGAGAAGGGCTGAGATCAAGCTCGGATGAACATGAAAGACCCAAGAGAGACGTCTCATACATGGAGAAGAGAGTTTTTGAGATGAGAGTGTTTCTTGTGTGTCTGCCTATGGAGAGAGCGCACGAGCGCGATCGCAAGAATGCAAGGGAGGCGGCCTGCCGTTGTTTGCTGAGGAGAGCCATGCGTTGATGGACAGGATGAGTGGAAGGGAGTCCCTGCTGTATTGTGCGCGTGTTTTTGGTGCGGGAGGGTGAGAGATGGACTGACAGTATCCGAAAAGAAAAATGAGAGAATGGCACGTGGGTGCTGGTGATGGGGGGTGTAGTGATGGAGGTGATGAAGAAGCTTCATTGGAGAAGCAAGAAAAACCTGGCGAGGACGTTTTGCTTTGCGACGTCACTTGCAATTTTCATGGAGGAAAGTATAAAATAATTTCTCTTTTTTTCACATGGACTTTCTATTGGTGATTGTTTTTTTTCTCTCGATTTGATATTTAAGTGAGTCAGCGAAAATTTTTGGCTTTAAAGTGCATCGTACGAAAATTTTTACACTTTTAGTATCCTGTCAATAATATCTACTTACTTTGATTCCTAGTTATGTCCTTATCATGAAAAAAATATGATCGCGTGATGATATTTCAGAGAAATATCGCTCCTCTCTTTATGATTTAACTATACTTTGGTCCGGGGAGAAATGATTGCACAAGTCAAACTGAACTTTTTCGCCATGTAACTAACAAAACTCATGAAACTTATCTGAAAGCAACCTAAGAATAACTCTACCGACATAGACTCCAAAATTGTACATTAGTTCATGGGATGCTTCAAGTTTTAAATTCGTCTTCACAAGGAAGAGTCTCTTTGGAGCTTCCAAGAACATCAAGCCCGCTCCGGCTAGGCGAGGTGTGGAGAGGGCTGACGCTCACAGTAAGAGATAGTTCAGCAAACATCACAGGAGCCACAACTAACTTACAATGAGAATGAGCCTCGACGAAAGTGGGGGAGCAACAGCATAAGCCATAATTCATCTTTGCAGCACTCTGTCTAATTAATCTCTCAAGTTAATCTAAGTTAAAGACTTTGTTAGAGAATAGAGAGTATTCCTTGGGCACATGTGTAGGTGTTGGCACCTTACCATCCCAAGCCTGGAATTTTTTGAAGTTTGTAATATTGAGTTCGTTTGTCCTAAGTAGGTCTGTCGAATGAGTGGATCGGGCCGGTTTGGGTTGGATTGAAAATGGCCTAGCCTAAATTGAACTATATAACCCATACTGACTATTGTTTATGTAATGCAATTTAGTGATCCATATCCGACCCGATCAAGATCCAACTCAATCCATATTACTAAAACACATTCATATTTAACCCAACTTATTGAAATCTATACCCACCTATCTATCCACTTTTAACCTCTTCATTTGAATATGTTTTTTAGATAAAGTTTTATGTCAAATTGAAAAAGTAAATTAATAGATAAAAAATATGTTAGTAAATAAAACAAGGGTTAATACCACAAAAAACTCCAAACTAGTGTACATGTGATAAATTTATTCAAAATTAATTTTTTGACCACAAAAAATCATAAACTAGTATACCTATGATAAATTTACTTCCAACTAATTTTTTGACTACCAAAAACCTCAAACTAGTACACGTGTAACAAATGGAGGGTAAAATTCCAAATTGGTACATTCATTAACTGCTATGTGTAATTTAACTTAGCAAATTGACAGTAAAATTTAATGAAAACTAATTGATGGTAAATTTATCACAAATGTACCAGTTTGGAGTTTTTCGTGATAATAAGCCATAAAACAAAGCAAGTAAAAAGAATAAAGAATAAAACAATTTTAGCGACCACATGCGATAGTTTAAAGACTGTGCTTACCCTGAAAAAATCTGTTTTAAAAATTTTAGGCAACCCATTTATGACCTAGCCTATTAAATATGAGTTCTAGAACATTTCGCTGGCTCTAATAATTACTTTGCCGACCACATTCTCCGGAAGAAGAACAGCAGAAGTGTCAAAACTTATGTACGGCGCTCACTTTAGTACCAAAAGTTTTTTTTTTTGAGTCACTTCAGTGCCAAATTTTTTGAAAAACGATCACTTAAGTGTTAACTCTGGTCAATTTAGCCGGAAATCCGACGTGGCATTATTTTATTAATTTCTGAAGCGATGTGGCTCGTTGGAAGTTTAGTTAGCATGTACACATCAAAACGATATAGTTTAGCATGTACACTTGGATTTTAAATTTTTTTTTTCCTTCTTTTCTTTTTTCTTCTCTTTCTTCTTCTTCTACCTCTGGTCACTGCCGGTGACCAAAGGCCAGCCATTGGCCACAGCCAACTGCCTGGCCTTGCTCGGACGAGGCCATCGTCGCCCGCCATAAGTAAGGCCCGACCGACCCTCGCTTGGGCGAAGGTTGGCGAACCCCTGCGAGGGCGAGCCCCAGCGAGGCGAGGCTGACCCTCGCTAGATCCGGCGAGGCCGGTCGATGCCGTGGCCACGGCGGCCTCACAGGGCAACGCCTTCCTTCGGGTGACGGTTGGCCTTGCTGGATCCGGCGAGGGTTGGCCTCGCCTCGCTAGGGCTCGCCCTCGCCAAGGCGAGGTGAGGCCGACCCTTACCATATTCGGTGGGGCCGACCGTTGCCCGGGGGAAGGTGATGCCCCACGAGGCTGCTGTGGCCACGGTGACGGCCGACCTCGCCGGATTTGGCGAGGGTCGGCCTCGCCTCGCCAAATTCGGCGAGGCCGCTGTGGCCTCGCCCTCGCCCAGGCGAGGCGAGGTCGACCCTCGCCTGTGGCGGGCGACAGTGACCTCATTTAGGCAAGGCCAGGCGGCTGGCCGTGGCAGGCCTCCAGTCACCGCCGGTGACCGGAGGAAGAAGAAGAAGAAGAAAGAGAAGAAAAAAAAATCAGAAAAAATATTTAAAAAAATCTAAATATACACATGGAAATGCCGTGTAGACTTATTTTTCAAAAAAAAATCCAACTATGATTAAAATTTTAATTATAAAAGCCACATATTAATTTGACTGAAATTTCTCGTTGTTGGCACTTAAGTGATCGTTTTTCCTCCGATTTGGCACTTAAGTGAGCCGGCGAAAACTTTGGCACTAAAGTGAGCGTCGTACACAAGTTTTGACACTTCTAGTGTTCTTCTCCCCACATTCCCCACTTTAGAAAACTCTGTTGCCAAAAGCATCCGGTGTGTGGAATTCAACTTAGATAAGTTTTGACAAGAGATGTTGCCGATGGATATCTAGTTTTTTGTTTCTTTCAGACATGTGGTTGTTGTTAAGTTGGATTGTGTTTGACTCGAATTTCCGTTTATAGTTGCCTATCAATTGGTCGTGGATCTATCGTTTTTATTATATAATCACTAGTTGGTTTTACTCTAACCTTTTCTTTTCAATTTCTCGTACCTTTACATTCTTGTAACATTCCTATAACATAGATTCAATGTAGTCAAAATTCTCATTTCATGCCGGCACTGGTTATCGCTTTGAGGAACCACGATTGGGTGCCTACTCTAGACCTCAACTTTAAGACCCAAATTGAGTTCTTGTTCCCATCTCGATCGTCAGTCGTCTATTTGACACACATGGTCTGCGGTTGTGTGAGAGTTTTCGATTTGGTGAAATAATCGACATACAACAACACACCTAAAACTTTTGATCTGTGTAATTTTAGCGCAATCAAAATGGCATGCTCGGTGGTACTCACACTAAATAAAACGTTGAATGAGGAACGCCAATTTCAGAGTAATCAGTAAAGCATGGCAAGAAGACAGGGGAAATTACCAAAAAAATTATAAACTTATTGCACGAGAGCCAATTCAATAAAAAACTTTTCAATATGGCTAATCTAGTCCTAAACCTATTGACAATTTGCCAATTGAGACATTTGAGACATTGTTAATGCGGATACCAGCCATTTTACGTGGCACAATCTGTGCTGACGTGAATAATTTTTGTGATTTATGAAAAAATTTTGAATTTTGAATTTTTTGTATTTATGTTTGTATTTTTTTCTTTGTTTTTTTTTTTTATTGTGCAGACAAGGGTCATTAGTAACCCACACCAACTGCCATGGCCTTGCATAGGGCCTTCGCGACCCGCCTGTCGAGGTGCAAAGGCCTTTGCCACATTTGGGCGAGGCTTTCGCAGCTAGCGAGGGTTGTAGGCACAATGAATAAAAAAGAAAAAAAATTACAAAAATTATTTATGTCAACACTTGTCATGTCATGTAAGAAGGTCGACGTCCACACAATAATTTTTGACCAAATTTGGTCAAAATGACTTAATTGGCAAATTGTCAAAAAGTTTACGACTAATTAGATAAATTGAAAAATTTAGGACTGAATTGGCATAGGTGCAATAATTTCATAACTTTTTTGATAATTTTTCCCAAAAAGACCCCATAATTGACATTCTAGACGAGATTCTCTAAATGCCGGTCATTGTCTCGAAAGATTAAGTGGTGATGGGCATGAAGAATATGGACGGAAAACATTTTCCTCTGTTTTGTAGGGAAAACTTTCTTTTATTTCCTTTGCTCATTCTATTGTTTTCCATGTACACTTAAAACACTCCATAACAAAACTTACCAAAACTCAACACTAACAAGCGCACTACACGTATCATCACTAGGGGTGTCAATGGGTTGGGTCGGGTCGTATTTTCATGATACCCGACCCGACCCGAAAATATACAGGGTCATGCTCGACCCGACCCGACCCAAGATCCTGTTCAGCATATACTCCAAGAATATGGTCGGGTCGGGTCGGATCGGTCCGGATTGGATTTAGGGTCAGAACTGATGCGCTTCTTCGCTCGATAGTCTCCTCCTAGTTCGCCCATCATCCACACCAAATCCACCGTCTCTCCTTAGGACAGGCTTAGACTTCTCGTTATTTGGCATCGTCAACACCGACGACGGGGACTGTGACGGAGACGGAGCAGGCGACGGAGGCGACGCCGCTCCAACGCTCCTTGCGGCCAGCATCCTCTTCTTGGCTGCGGCGGCCATGAGCTTCCTCTGCATCCGGCGGCCATTCTCTGGCGACAAGCCCCGGCGGCGGTGGCCGAGGTGGCGGCGGCCAAGGTAGTGGCGACGGCGGCGTCCCCGGGCTTTGCTCCGCTTGGGCTCCGGCAGCGAGTGCTGCATGCTGAGGCGCAGCACCATCTTGAGGTCCTCCTCCTCCTGATTCGCCGTCGGCCCTAGGGCTCCTCTGGAGTCCGGGTTGTAGGGCGAGACTCGCTGCAGGGGCCGTTGGCTCGAGCTGTTGCAGCGGTCGTCGTAGCGATTGTACGACGGGCCGGGGCTGCGGCCGTGGCGATCGGGCTCGCGGCCGTCGTAGGAGTCGTAGGAGGGGCTGCGGCGGCGCTCGGCGGAGCGGTTCGATTCGGGGGTGTGGCGGCCGTTCTCGCCATGGGAACTGTCCCGACGACCGGAGACACCGCCGGAGCACAGACCTCCCATCTTCGGCTTCGGAGGAGGACAGGATTTGGACCGGTGGCTTCGTGGCAAATAATAGAGATATAGTAACAGTGAGAGCGAAGGGGGGAGAGAGAAGAGATTCATGGCCGCCAGAGAGAGACGAGAGCAAGGGGGGAGGGAAGAAGGGTTATATTTGGTGCTAGGTCAAAAAACCCCTAGCCTGGCCCAACCCGGCCCGGCCCGATCCTAATAAATACCCACATCTAAAACCCATATCCAGAGAAAATAAGACCTGATCCTAAAATACCATAAAATTTCGAGTCGGGTCGGGCTGGGTCAAGCCGGGCTGGGTCAGCTCGGGCTTTTTTGACACCCCTAATCATCACGTTTTCTGATACCAATCAAATACTTGTGCCAAAACCATATATGCACCCTTCATTCTAGAAGGGCATACACATGTTCTACTCTGCATCTCCAGTCACCACGGTATTCCCATCATCAACATCGCATACACACAACCAAAGCCATTATGAGAGCTCGGGATACAAAAGTAGAAAGGGAATTAAAACATAGAGACTACAATAAGGCTTATTAGACGATTATATTCAATTTCATAAGCGGTGGCTGATCCAGCACTTATATTGACATAATGTATATAGTTCGCTTATGTAGTAGCATCCAAGTTCATCATTGTTCCTAGCCTTATACAGCCCTTTGACTCCTGTGGAAGTGTTTAATGTGTGCTTCCATTGGTGTCCCATCCACTAAAATCTAATAATTAAAATCCACTCCTTTCTAGCAAGCTCACATACCATGACAATGGGCCAATTCCCTATATATCTATTCTTGTCATGATTGACAGATATGCTTTGGACAGATCCCAGAAGCTGAATTAACTGTTAAAAGAGAGCTTCCCCTTGAAAGAGGAAAACCCATGAACAAACTTGGCCGAATACAAGAACTAATTACAGAAGTAGACGGCATTATCATCACGCAGATCTCTCCCTCAGCAAAAATGGGAATGACATTCACGCAATGACACTCCAAAACTGTAAATTTATAAACTCAAACAACACAAAATCAGTCGGTGATAAAAACGGAGCAATTAGCAAGCAAGTGAAATCCACTCACCAACCCACACACTGCAACTGAAAAACTTGACCGACGCCCTGTGCTAGAAGTGAATTCGCCAGAAAGTTAACCAATAAAGAAATAGGAAGAAGAAGCAAAAAAGCAGAGGAGTAAGGAGATTGAGATAATTATACCGTGGCGAAGAGGCTTGTCCATTTCAATTCAAAGATTCCCAATACGACGCACGCCAAAAGCCGATCGAATTTGCACTCAATATGAGCGATCAAGCAGAGTGTAACGCTGAATTTCAACTGTGGAAAAGAAACACGGGACATGCGCGAAGAAGAAATGAACAGATATGAATGTGGGATTTGATCCCATAGATATGAACTTATTAGAGAGATGGAAACATCCAAAGCAGAGACAATTTTCAGTATCATAGACAATTTTCTTGGACTAACTATAAATAAAGTTCGAAATCATATACTAAAACAAAATAGGTAAATATTATCTTTGGGGTAGCATACACAATATTATTTACGGAACAAAGTGGCTTATATCCCTGAAATTTCCCTAGCTCTAACTACAATTGTCAAATCGAGATACCGAATCGTATATTTAGATCACAAATTCATGAATGGCAAATCGAGAATCAAATTGCATTTTCCTAGTTACTTCGGTTGTTTTTTGAATACAACATGCTTCCCAAAGTCTTCACCATCAAAGGATTTCCCCAGCACTTGCTCACGATTTCCTCGCCGATTACCATAAGGTCCGGGTGATTCTTCTCTTGCCCTTGATTGAACGTGCACTTTACAAACAAAGTCAAAGAATCCTTTTGCAAAAGGTTGGCCAAATTAAGCGGGGGAATAGTGCCCATGATTGAGGCGACCAATATATTCCGCGACGTCAAGATGACTTTACTTCCCTCGGAAACGCCCCCTAACAAATCTCTCAATCCCACCCAATCCTCCTGCCTCACTTCCCACACATCGTCCATTACGAACAAACATCTTTTGGTCTCCACGATACTTCTTAGGCAATTTTGAAGCATTTCGAGGCCATCATATTTTTCTATATGACCAAGAGACTTGATGATGCCTCTTATTATCTTCTTAACTTTGAATTCTACTGGCATGCATAACCAAACTTTGAGATCAAAATGTTCGTTACCCAATCATCATTGTATACTAATTGAGCGAGAGTCGTCTTTTCAATACCCTCAATTCCAAGAATAAGAATGACTTCTATCATTCCAGCTCTGCTCTCATTTGATTTTGTCAACAGCTCTATTATCATTTCCTTTTCTTCATTTCTTCCAATCACATATGAAGGGGACACAAAAGAATGAGTTTCCCTCCGCGTAACTATAGTCTTGTCATAAACATCACTCGACAAATTGATCTGAGTTTTCTCTTCATTGATCCCATCAAGTCTCTTTCTTAGTTTTTTCATATTATGTGCCATTTTAAACTGGAAAATGAAGTTGGATATCCACAAGGACAAGTAGCATACTTTCCTTTTGAGGGTCAAGTACTTGGTGGACCTCGTCTGCCTCCACAAAGCCATGGCTTCAAATTCGTCTAGCACATCCTTGGCATAATACTAGAAGTCTTTAGGCTTCGACAGCCAAATCCTCATAGCTTCATCTTTAGTTTGCTTCTGCTCAGCATCAGCGAGCACCCTTTGGATCGTCTCTAGCGTGTTCTTGATCTTCTCTCGGTCATCCTTGACGCCACATACCAATTGACATTCTTCAAAAGCTGATGAAGCTAGTTTCTCCGCAAGAGGTTCAAGGACTCTAGAGACAACCACGGTCATGGTTGTGATTGGTTTTATTGGTTTTCGAGGAGGAGCGTAGCCGCTGTACAGGAATTAAACTTGATATTAGGAGCAGATTAGCAAACGAAACGTGATTTTGCCAGGTTATATAGGCATAGATACCGGAAGACACATGGTACGAACGAGAAAACTTAAGCAGTACTTTGCATAAGCTTATTTCCCATAGCAATAATGAAGTTTAAAAAAGAAGTGCAACCCAATCCGACAAATAACATTCTCATTTCAAAACAAAACCAGACAAAAGAGCACATTCATCCCATAAGATATAATGTGTCAGACCAATTTTCCTCTACAGACCCATGACAAAATATCAAACAGAATCACGATCCATGATGTAAACGCAAAAACCAGAAAAAAGAATCACTTCACTTAATTAGGTTACTAACTGAAAATCTATTAGGAAAAATGAACTAAAAATCTCGTAAAGAACATGTCTACAGGAAAAAAATTTGGGCACCAGAGTATGTAATAAAGAATCACTTCACTTAATTAGGATACTAACGTGGCTAAAAAATTCCAGCAAGAGATAGATTTTGAAAAAACAAAAGTAGCCCAGCCAAATTTTCAGGTGCTGTCCTTTTCTAATCAAAGATGACACTAACTGAAAACCTAGTCAAATTTATTCCAGACCTAACACACTTTAAGGAGAGAAGAACAAAAAAGCACCAAAAACAACTACAAAGATTGTCTAAATGTTGAAACATTGAATTAAATTACAAAAGGAAAGGGAAAACAGAGTCACAGCAAGTGAACTTCTCCACTACTAACCACCAGGGTTGCCCCAGTGGCCACCTTTCTCACATGAGAAGGGAGAGGTGGGGAGTTCGAATCCGCACCTTTTAGAGGGTTAGGGGTGGGGACGTTTAGTTTCAGGTGTGGGCTTTGTCTCCTATATGCTCTGTAAAGAAGAAAAACAAAAGTTAGAGTAAGACAAGATAAAAAAAAAATTCCGCATTGACTGTACAAAATTGTCAACCCTGCAAACAACATATCTTGATTCTTACCAAACAGTCAACCTTGCAAACAACATATCTTGATCCTAACAAAAAAAACAACATATCTTGAAATTCAAAGCATAAAACGAACCAAAAAAGTATGATATGTGAATGCATATGACTGGAATTTAAGCTACACAACCAAGGATATATCAGGAATGTGTGAAATTACGAGAAAAATCAAGTGAAACGCAAAATAAACTTCTAAATCCATGGGAAATAAAGCATGACAAAACCAAAGATATGAGTCAGAATGCGTGACGAGTGTGAAAAAGTTCAAATCATGAAAAAAACAGTAGAGGAAGAGCACTTACACCGAGTTGATGAGTGAACTCGTCGACTCTGAAACCAGAGAAAAAGAGAACATGATTTTGGGATATTTCACTTGGATATCTTTATCTTGGACTTGCACATGCCCTCAAAAAATTCAAGAATCGTTAAAAAGGTGATTTGAGAGCACCGTATATTCTATTAGGATTCAAGAGAGGAAACTGCCCCTTTTTTATTGATGCGATCTCCATCCCACCCAAAAAAATTTCAATTAAATTAGATAATGGGAAATTTCACCTTATTGCTCAATCAGATAATATTCACATTCAAATGTTTCCTAGTTGCAATCTCCACGTTCTTTAAAAGGGTCGTCAAAAAGCTCAAACCTTAGGGTTTGAAAATTTGAGTTACTCTAAGCGACATTATGTTTTGCCGTTACCAAACCGAATCAAAAAAATCCAAACCGGCAAAACAAAGGTTATTTTTTCATTATCCGAACAGAAAAAAAAAGTGCATTGAAATTTCAGTTTAGTTCTGATTTCGGTTCTGACACCCCTAGTGCTAAACACCTATACATGTGCCCAGCGAATACTCTCTATTCTCTAACAAAGTCTTTGACTTAATTAATCTGAGAAAGACAAAAGACTATTGAGAGAGATTGCTGCAAAGAAAAGTTATGGCTTCTGCTATTGCTTCCCCTCTTTCGTCGGGGTCCAATTCTGACTGTAAGCTAGTGGCTCTAGAGATGTTCGCTGAACTCTCTCTTACCGTGAGTGTCTACCCACTACACCCCTCGCCTAGCCACCACGGGCTTGATGTTCTTGAATGCTTCCAATTCATGCATGTCCTGTGAGAGCATACCATCAGTACCAGGTGTTGCTGGAAGAACATCAGCTCAACTAATAATCTTCCTGGTCCCAGTTAATGGACATGATGTTTGAGTCTCTTCATGGCCAAGTCCTTGTTGCATAATTAATGACAAAGTATTTATTTAGATTCAGCATCAATGTTGGACATAGATCTACTCTACATAAGATCATAGCATGCTAGAAATGTCACCAGGCGCATCATTACACCAAGGCTATCTACATAAAGATTGTGCTGCACAATCTTTGAACTGTCGTAGGTCGCTAAATGTGTAATTGTTGTAGTACATATACACGAGATCACTAGATTTGTTTTTTGAAAAAAAAAAATACTTCCACTTATTATATGTTTAAGTTATAAGCGGAAAAAATAATTAAAATTGACTTGAACAAATAAAGTAATATGTTTCATTCTTTATTTTTTTACGTGCTTTATTTTATTTACTAGCATCTTTTTTTATTTATTAACTTACCTTTTCAATTTGACATAAAACTTTATCCAAATAACATATTCAAATGAAGAGGTTAAAGTGGATTAAATAGATGGGTATGCATTTTCATAAAGTGGGTTAATTATGTATGCGTTTTAGTAATATGGTTTGAGTAGGGTCTTGGTTAAGTTGGCTAAGGGTTGTTAAAATTGCATTGCAGTAAGGGTTATATGCGTTAATTTAGGTCGGACAAATTTCAACCCGACCCAAACTGGCCCGACCCACCCATTTGCCGGCCTACTTAGGACAAATGAACTCAATATTACGAACGTCGGAAAATTCCAGCCTTGAGACGGTAAGGTGCCAAGCCTTGCATTGCAGCCTTATTTTCTCTTATCTCTCTTTTTTTTAAAAAAATTATTTAATTTCTATTGTGGTACAAAAATATCAGCTATGTCCACAGCATGGAAAGAGGAAAAGATTTTATTAAATGACATCATCAATCTAATCAATCAAAAGGGGTCGTTCCCTTCTGTTCGAAGCTCGAGTTCGAATCGCTATATGCTTCATGCATTCTCCCGTAGATGCCCTTAGGATCGTGGACCTCATGGGACTGGAAGATGAAATTGGGCAGAGCAGACCATACCATTTATAGTTCAGGTACATATTGATAGGTTCCATGAGCCGAAGCCATTGTTTTCGATATCTAAATTTAACTAAGTTAATTTCAATTCCATCCCAATAGATGGATTCCAAAACCAGAGTAAAATGAAGATGAAACTCAGATCAACATTGACTCTATAGAAAATAAAATTCCTCGAAGAAAGCAAAGCCTGAACGAAGCTTTCAAAAAGAGAATTTTTGGTCGAAGAGTAATAGAGAGGACGACAGAACTTCGAGAGGCTGAATTCACTCTTAATAGGACGATGGTCAGCTTTAGACCAGTAAACGGGAGTTATTCCTATGCCGAAGAAGATTTTAGGGAAATATAACCGTAACCATCCATGCACAATCCATAAAAGACCGAAGAACGGATCAGGATGCGCATTATAAAGAGATAATTGAGCATTTGTGAGGGATTGGTAAAGTACAGCAAGAACTATTCGACCCAAATTCACATCGAGGCCATGAGAAAGCAAGTGAGCAGCATCGATGAATTATGAGGAAACCGATAGAGTTGGTGTACAAAATATATACTGTGAAAGCTAACATAGAAGAAATGCCATATGTTCATCAATAATTTCCCCTTCAGATTTAGCGAACTTGCCCATGAACTCATCATAAGGAAGGTCGAGAAAGGTTATGTCAAAGAAGGGTAAGCATTTAGGAACTTCTTGACCACGGAATTCAACAAAAAGAGAAAGATCCGTCAAAGTCCAGACATCTAAGAGAGTTATGGTTATTGGACCACCAGGAAGGAAAAAGCAGTGTGAAGAAGGTGACCAGAAATTACAAAGGCTACCAATAAGACCATATTTGATTGAATCGATAAACATAGAGCATAACATCAAGGCTTTATCGATTCTAGCCAATGGCCACTGAGGTTCCATCAACCTCTTCATGCGCCGGTACCATTGAAAGAACTCCTTGTCGAAATTGGGATAGGAATTCAACATATGATTAGAAGTTTACCAAGCATGAGGATGATTGTGACTTTTGTTAATTGGAAGAACTTCTTGATAGTGACGAGGAAAGCATTCGGTAAACGCAGGAGGAGTTGGAGTGGATTTGAGATAAGAACCCAAAATGGTGTGATCATTCTTGGTATCATAATTCATGAAGGACAAAAAAATGCGACATTTTGTTTCGTAATGTTGAAGATTGTCGAAATGGTTCAAGTATGTGGAAGGTTGAGCATGTGGAGAGAAAAGAAGATTATACGCCACATCTGGAGTTGGTGGAATGAAACAAGGGAACAAGAACAATGGGTATAAATAGACCCAGCATAGTAATCAACTGTACACACGACGAGGAAACGTGAGGAAATTCGAATATATCAATTCCTGCCATGAGGAATGCATGAAGAGAAGAGGTAATATAAAATATTGGACCAAAAAAAAATAAAAGAGAATTTCATTGATTGAAATTTTTCTCGGGGAACAATAAGTACTTTACATCGCTTTGAAGGGATAACATGCTACGGTCAAATTTGCTATTTTCAGTTATACAATTGTTCTTGGTATAACGATTTTTGGCTTCTATGGTCAACCGACGTATATGTTTAGACTGCTTGAGCTCTTTGAGAGAAGCAATGTATTTGTCAAAGTCCTCTTCTAGTTGAAGTTTCTGTATATGCTTGGATTCCTGTGCCTATCGAAGCACATCCAACTGTAAATGTTAGCCTATTTTCCCTTGACATTATGGCTGAACTCCTCTATAGACTTGTCAACCTCAGAATTAGGTTGGTTAGGGATAGTCAAAGACATAATTAGTCACAATTAGGCCGATAAGACTCTGCCTTGTTGACAAAAGTTTCTGAGAATTTCTGAAGCTTTATCTTGAGCTCAAGAGGCAACACAGCACTAGATTCATCATTACATAGCTCATCGAGTAGGGATCTTAGTTGATCGAAAGCTACTTGATTGTTCAAGATCATAGGAAAACCACCACTGGAAAGGTCAAGCAATCTCATTAACTTACTTTTAACCTTCTCGATGATCATCTTTCTTGGAGAAGTCGTGCCATAAGAACTTGGGGTGAAGCTCAGCACATGAAAGGCCTCCTCTAACATACGTTTTGCCTTCAGAAGAGATTTTGGGGAATTCCTTTCTTCAACATGGTCAGATTGATGACTTGATAAAGGTTGTGTCGAAGAGGCAGGAATGCTTTGAATGGGAAGAGGAGCAGTGGCCAAAAGTAATGTTGAAATAGGAAGTTTAGCTTAAGCTGGATGTGTAGACGAATTGCCCAGGATGTCAGAACCTAGATTCAAAACATTGACGACATCTTTAGGAGCCGAAACCACTAGAACCAACGATGCCAGATCATTCGAGGCTTCTAAAAAGTTGAGCAGGATTAATTATTGAGACATGCAGCAAGTAATGATATACATATTGCAACATAAATACCTTGGTCTAGTGCTGTAAAGAGCAATATAAGTGGGTCAATCACAAAGACCTCAAGAGAAGGATTGACAGGATTGTATGATATTTTCTAGCAATAAGTGTTCCTGCAAAGTCTCATTCAACTGTATGCAACATAAATACCTTGGTCTAGTGCTGTAAAGAGCAATATAAGTGGGTCAATCACAAAGACCTCAAGAGAAGGATTGACAGGATTGTATGATATTTTCTAGCAATAAGTGTTCCTGCAAAGTCTCATTATATTGCATCAAACAATAAAAGGATACGAGCAAATATAAGAGAAATAGACAAAAGTAGATACCTTCAGGGTCATCTTCAGTACAAATAAGATTGAGTGGTTGAGAATCCAAGGCATATGGAGGACTATTGTTAGACATAGACGCAAAAACTGATGGGGCTGAAGTGTTAAGCCGCATCTTTTTTTATCAATGAGGCAATTGGTTCCCTTTATTTCTCCTATATGCCTTTTGGAAGCTGATTGGTTGGTGAGGGGCCTCTGAGAACATAAATATATGAATTAGAGAATGATTTAAGGACAATGTGTATAAAAGAGGAATAGCAATAGACAAATACCTTGGCTATGATTGGTCTTCCTCTTGAAAGGAGATGTATTTTCTCTAAGCTTGGCTCGCTCTATTGTTTTAGCACGAATTAGTCTAGTCTGAACAGTGATGCCTTTAAAGGAATTACTTCTTTAACCATCTGGGCTTTGACTTGCTTACCCTTGACAATTATCAACAGCCCCAAACCAGGTTCCAAAATGCCAATTTGATTGGCTGGTCTCATCGAAATGGCCTTTCTAGCCCTCTTGCCCTTTGGCTTAAATGTACACCCTTTTATTCGGCTCAACATGGCTTGAGTAGCATCTTCATAGGGACTTTCAAAGGCAAAAGAAAGCCACCAGAAGGTCCACTCGGATGTACACTCGGGTTTAGGCTCAAATTCATAAACATCGGGGGCAAATTTGGCGCGTATGAGATGGGTAATTTTGAAATAGCATATGAAAGGGGCATGAGCTTTATGAGAATATCTTTGTTTGGTCATGTCGGGAAATTCAAGAGAACATGGGACTAGCATAGGAATGGCTTGAACCAAATCGAACTGTCTGGCACAGTATTGGGGAGAATAGATTTCAAAACCATGATAAAACTTCCTTTTTTGAGATAGCTTGAGAGGGAGATCCACAGGGGTAAGAATACATGACCAAAAATCAGTGGAGTCAGTTTGGGCTGCTAGATCAAACAAATAATTGAATTCATTTGCGTCGTAAGTAAAGAATTCGATTTCACTTAAGTCGATTGTTAAGAATTTATAGAGATAAAAGGTAAAAGGGGAAAGATTCCCAGGAATATTCAATGAAGAATAACTTAGAAAATGGCACCCAAAAGGAAGAGGGGTAGGTGGTCGAAAGCGCGGATAAAAGTGATGGGAAAAATTATGGAAACTATGATCAGGAAGGAACGGGAAATAATAAACAAGCTAACATTGAAGTATGCAAAATGGTCCGAATAAGGTACTCTCTTCTTGAGACATTATCTATAAAGACGCATGAATTATTCCCCTATAAAGAGATGCTAAGATCAGCGGGCCAAGAGCGAGTGTTTTACCCTCGGTAAGATTAGTTGCAAGTGGCAAAAAATCCTTGGAGATTTTTAGCGAAGGAGCAAAGAAAACGCATTTTACCAAGTAGAAAAGGAGGAAAAGTATGCGTTCATCAAGGTTCACTAGGTCAGAGCTATGGGAATATGTTTCAAGGAATCTACTATAAGCAAGGGCTTCTTTAGGAATAAAAGGCATTGTCAGAAAAGCCATATTTTCCATAGGGATTCTGACGGGGTGAAAATTAGTCATGGTATATATGTCTAAGAGAGTAACAAACATTGGGCCCCAGGGAAAGAAGAAGCAGTTGGTCAAGCGGGACCAAAAACAATCAGTAGCACCCAAAAGCCCTAAGTTTAAGTCGTATGACAACATACTGACCTCCAAAGCCACGTCAATACCGGCTCTCGTCCAAGCAAGATGAGTAGGAACATCATCCCTCAATCTTACATACTAGCAGTGAACGTCCATCTCGGGGGAAGGAAACCCTCGGAATCTAGAGGTCTCTGAGATCTAAATGTCCATGACCGAGGATTTTTGGATGGGGAGTAGTTCTATTACCTTCCTTGGAAAGCATGGTTGGAGTGAAGCTGGGATTTGTTGATGGTTGTAAAAATAGGGATCAAGAATGAGTTGTTCAGAAGATTCATCGATCAAATGTAATAAATGAAGACAACAATTCGAGGAGTTTTCATCTTCTTGCAGTTGATAAAAATTTGCAATATACGTCTCGGGAGAGTATTTGGTGTCCATGGATATAAACTGAATGAGAGGAAATTTGGGGAAGATGAAGAAGACCTAGAATTGGAGAAGGTGAAAAGTTAAAGTTTCGATTTTTATGTGATCAAGATATGACGATTCGGATGATCTATGGTCATGAAGATTTGTCAAGCTATAAATGATCGGGATAACGTGTCAGAATAAAGTGAAACGTCGCAAGAAGATCAAGCGGGCGTGAAATATGAAGAGTTGAGATCAAGATTGTCCGAGCCAGGTATATTTCTTTAAAAGAATTAATTCTTTTAAAATGGGGCATATGTTGACACCTATAATTAATCAGGTTGTCGACGGAAAAAATAAATAAAGTAACGGAGACAAATGTGTGAAGGTTGTTAGGAAGTGACGTAACCCATAAAAGGTTGTTTACGTAAGCAGACAGCTGGCAAGCATTGGAATATTCTGACGGGAAATTTGAGAATTTGAAATTGAAAAGACTGAAATCATTGAAGAGGCAAGTGCCACCTAAGCTTCCATACACAAGGTCGTCGATGAAAATTTCTATAGGGAGTCTAGGTCATCGAAGCTGTCGACGAGAAAAGAAGAAAGGACAGATATCAAGACGAAAAAAGATTGATGATGATTATCGCATAAGGAAGGACATGTGTCAAGACGAAAAGAGATCGATGACGGTTATCGCATAGAGAAGGACAAGTGTCAAGATGGAAAGAAATTGATGATAGTTATCGCATAGAGAATGACAGGTGTCATAAAATGAATGGCGAAGATGAGATCAATAGTAGTTATTGAATAGGGTATCAGGCGATGGTTATCAGACTCATAGTATAAATACTACCTGACAGCGAAAAAACACCCCTCTACAAACACACATCAAAATGTTATCTTTTATTTATCTTTATTTTCTAGTACTGCACTTTTAATTTTCCTAGTTGTAGTCATCTACATTTTAAGCACAGTAGTTTTGTAATGTCGTATCGATGGAGTTCGGATGCTGCTAGTCAATGGCTAGACCAATTTGTCTGAATTGATTATAAAGTTTGAAGCTCTTATTAGCCAAATCTTGTCATGATATAAATTTGTGTTGCTGATTGAAATAAACAAGTTTTTTGTTCACGCCTGGATATCTCTTGTCCGGAGTTGGCACAGAACCCAATCTCTTCTTATTAAGAACCGAAGAACGACTTTCGATGAATTATATTTCGTCAAGGGAGCATTTCCGGCAAAACAACTAGACTGCAACCATCTCCACAGCAATGTCTGGAGGCATAATCATCAACAAGCTGTCAATTGGATCTTTATCTAACTTTCCACATGTGGAGGATGATCTTATCTGTGCATCATTTGGATCACACTCGATGTAAAGAAGAGGTTTAGAATAAGAAAATTGGAAACACAAACTGAACCAAATGCAAGCATTAAGGTAAAAATCGTACCATTCATCAACCTAGGGTTAAGTTTGCAGAGAAAATGCAAATGCTATGTCGCACTTGATTTTAGGGTCATGCCTCCAGGTAAACTGGTAAGTCCATGACATTGCTTTTGACATGGAAAACAACACTAACAAACAAAATTCACGTCAAAAGAAGCGTTATCTATTTCTCTTACTCCCATCCTCCCAATCACATCCCTGGATTGTAGTTAGTGAATAGACAAAACTCATTCCTGAGCTTGCTCGAATGCTTAGGCCGGAATATGCATGGATGCAAACCAAGTAGTTATGTAGCTCCATCTTTTTGAACTTGTCCTACAAGCATCTCAGAATTTGCTAGGCATTAGGAAGGAATATAAAGCATCCAGCATACTCCAAAAAAAGGGAAAAAAGAACTGCAGCAGTTCATAGCTATAACGTCAGTGCAAATGAAAGAAAATAAACCAAGTACTTAGTTAAAGGTTCCACAGAAGGACTAAAAGTTGACACATACCTACAAGTAAAAGCAAGTAATCTATGCAATGATAATTCTCTCGACAACTATTTTCTCCTTCAACAGCGGTTCTCCTACTTAATTCCCTTACAATTAATTATTCGTAGCTCTCTCAATGTGTCGATGCGGCGAATGCCATATGGTAAAGAGGATAATCTCCCCCCTTACCTCAAGCACGCAGTAGCCTTTGCTCTCTCTCAATGCAGAGCTTTCTCTCTACCCCCATAGTGGTAGCTCCCGTCAATCCCAATTCTCTTCAAATCCTAGAAATATCGACTCTCTCTTAGCAAAATGGAACAGTTTCGTTTTCTCCCTACTGATAGTAGTACAAACCCTGTTTGGCTTCTACCCCAAAACCCACTTTCCCACTAAACCCTAACTGCCTCTTTTTTTCCATTCTGCTTCAGCATTTTTCGTTCTCATCAATGGAGCTTTTCTTTAGTTCTTGGTTTTCGATGTTGATGCTGCTTCTCTCCTAGTGGTAACTTTGTCCATGGTGTGACTCCCCTACAAAGCAGCAATGGAGAAAATCAACAATGAAGAAACTCAAATGGTTGCCCTTTGTAAGAGCCTAGGTACATTATGGTCAGATTCCGATATTGCTATTATGAAAGGGGTAGTTTCTCCAGAAAAATTGATAGAATGTAATCTGACCATATTTGGAAAAATCTTCAATAATTCGGACATCAACTTTCAAGCCTTTTAAAATACAATGCGAAGGGCATGGAGGTCTGATTCTGTCACTTTTCAAGATTTGGATGCCGGTATGTTTGCTATAATGTTCAAATCCGAAATAGAGAAGAGAAGAGTGCTTCAAAATGGTCCATGGTCCTTTGCGAATCATCTTCTAGTTCTTAAACCCTGGGAACCAAATATGCTAACACATGAATATGAGTTTAACTTTTGCTAGTTTTGGGAACAAATCCATGGGTTCTCGTATAAATGGCTATATGAAGAAGCAATGAATGAAGCAGCTAAATTTAGCGGCCAAGTCTCGGAGGTTAGAGTAATCTCTAAAGGTCCTGGCTCCCAGAATACAGGGAAAGTGAGAGTAACTATGAACTTATCTAAGCCTCCAAAGTCTGGAATTCTTACTAATAATGGAGATAGGAAATTCTAGTTATATTTCAGGTATGAGAGGCTTCCCCACTTCTGTTATGCTTGTGGAAGGACAGGACACTATGCCAAATTTTGTGAAGAAGTAGCCTTTGATGAGGGAAAGATGGATGAATGTCGGTTTGGGAGTTGGCTAAGGCTGAAGAGAAAGAGTGGAGTCCACATTGGAAGATATTTAATAGGGAGTTAGAGGAAGAGAGAATGAAAGAAGATTTTATTCCCGAGACTCTAGTCTACTCTACTCTACTAGTGCCTTCTAACAAGGGTACTAACAGGTTGGAGATTCAGGAAAATACCAAAAATAGAGCAAGGGAAAGGGTGTATATGTAGGGGAAGGTAGCTCTCTAAACCAGCAAGACCATGTATCTACATTGGCACCACTTTTGCTTCCAGTTCCCATGTAGGTACAAAAGTCCTTAATCTTTGCTGCAGATCAGTCTATAGAGGGGAGCTAGAAGAAGAAAAGTAAGGGATTAAAGCTTCATGCCAATAAAAAAACAGAGACGTTACAACCCTTATGATTCCAAGATGGCAAATCAACATGTCGTGGATGAGACAAATTTGATGGAAACTCCAATTCATGTAGTAGCAGAAGCAAGTAAATGGGCTTTGATAGCTAGCCCTAATAAGCCACAAGGTTACAAGTGAATCTTATATGTTGGAACTGTCAGGGGGTTGGGCACACCACTGACAGTTCGAGAACTTAGAGCCCATATGGCTCAAGAAAGGCCTAGTTTGGTGTTTATGATGTAAATTAAAAATCAGGAACAAATGCTTCATCAAATAAAGAGAAAGCTACAGTTTCAGAGTTGCTTCATAGTAAATCCACTGGGTATTGCAAGAGGTATGGCTATTTTTTGGAATGAGCAAGTTCCTTTAAAAGTAGAGTCACACTCAAAATTATTTGTAGATGTGAAGTGTGTGATTGAGGAGAGTAAATAGAAGATGCGACTTACCTTCGTTCATGCACCTTTGCAGTTTAATGAGAGAGCTTTCTTATGGGACAAATTACATGGCATTAGTCTCATGAACCACCTCCCTTGGGCTTGCATCGGAGATTTCAATGAGATTCTTTATCATTGGGAGAAGGTTGGGATGCGCATGGCTGAAAATTATAGACTCAATGCTTGTCGAGACTTCATACATGCTTGCTCGTTAATGGATATGGAGAGTAAAGGTTGTGCTTTCACATGGTCTTAATCACAGGGAAGGAGAGGCTATCGTTAAGGAGAAACTCGATAGAGTGTTATGTACCATAGATTGGAGGGTTAACTTTCCCAATGCCAAAGCATTTGCACTCTCAGCAGTTGATTCAGACCATAATCCTTTATTGCTGTCTTTATTTTCTAAACTAGTGAGAAGGAAAAGAGAACTCAAATTTGAGATGTTTTAGCTAGAAGATGCTGAATGTGAGCAAATTGTTAGAAATGGTTGGCGTTCCTCTAAACTAGAAAATGAGTAACAATACAGACGTTTGTAAATAGTTTCAAAAGCTCTGCAAGAGTGGAGTAGGAGGAAATTCTCAAATGCAAAAAAGGGAATCGAGACCATGAAGAAAGAAATTCAGGAACCTACTACTAACAAAACAATCCTCATTGATGGAGAGAGAGTGTGGTACCTAAAAAAGGAAATAGAGAAGATATGGATACAAGAGGAGATGTACTGGGGTTTGCGATCGAGAATTAAATTGCTAAAGTGGTGGGATAAAAATACAAAATATTTTCATGTCACTACAATACAGATAAGGCAACATAACAAGATCTCAATGTTGCAAAACTCAGAAGGGGTTTGGATCCGAGACTTAGGTCAATTAAGGCAGCTGACAATGACTTTCTTCATAACTTTGTACAGTGGCCCTCGACATTTTGAACCTATAATGGAGTTTGTTCCTAACTTAGTGGGAGAAGAGATAAATCAAGTCTTAACTACAGAACTGACAATGAAGGAAGTTACAGATCAACTAGGTGCCACTAAAGCACCAGGGCCTGATGGACTTCATGGGAAGTTCTACCATCATCACTAGGAAGATCTAAAGCAAGGGGTGTTCAAAGAAGTACAAAGCTTTCTAAACTCTGGGATTCTCAACCCAGAGCTAAATAGAACGCATATATCGCTTATCCCAAAGATCCCTAATCCGGAGAAGCGGAACAATACCACCCCATTAGCTTATGTAATTTTGCTTATAAAATCATCTCAAAAGTCTTAATAAATAGATTGAAACCATCGATGCTAGACTTAATCTCGAAGGAGCAGAGTGCATTTGTAAGTGGAAGACAAATCCAAGATAATACTTTAATTGTCCAGGAAGTGCTACATCAACTCAGAATTATAAAAGAGAAAGAAGAAGTTTTAGGTTATCGTTAAACTTGACATGAAAAGGCATATGACAGAGTCGAATGGGATTTTATGGAAGCTTGCTTGCTAAGATTGGGATTCAATGCTCGATGGGTTAGATGGGTTATGCAATGCATCACAACTGTGTCATTTAGTGTAAAGTTGAACGGAGAGCCACTGCCCTATTTTCATCCCTTAAGAAGTCACTGCCAAGGTGACCCACTTTCTCCATATCTATTTATCATTGTTGTGAATGCATTATCCTTTATGATGACAAATGCACTGGAGAATGGGATTATCAAAGGAATTAAGTTAAATAGATCATGCCCAACTTTGACCCATTTACTCTTTGCGGACGACTCAATCTTTTTCTTGGATGGAACAATTAATGAGTGCCAAAGTGTAGCTGCAATCTTGAATCAACACTACTATGCCTCGGGTTAAGCTACTAATTTGAATAAATCTAGACTATTTGTTAGTAAAGATTGCCTATAGAGATTGAGGTAGAATATGGCTGCGGAGATGCGAGTGCCAATTATAGAGAAAACTGAAGTATTTAGGAATTCCTTCTAACTGGGGTGAGTTAAAGAAGCAAATGTTTGCGTGGATTATGGCGAGAGTCAATATGAAGCTAGAAGGTTGGAAAGAAAAGTTGATATCCAAAGTAGAGAAAAAAATCCTCATTAAAGCAATGGTTCAAGCTCTCTCAAAGAACCCTATGTCCATTTTTAAAGTTCCTATCTCCATTTGTTGTGCTATTGAGTAGAAAATTGCTGTTTGTTGGTGGAGAAATGGGGCAAGCAAATCAGGATTGCATTGGAGAAAATGGGATGTGCTAAAACTTAGAAAGGATAATGGAGGATTGAGCTTTAGAGACCTCGTCACTTTTGATAAGGCTATGTTAGGGAAACAAGCCTAGAGATTGATTCAGAACCCAACATCTTTATGGATTCAGGTACTTAAAGGACTCTACTTCCCTCATTGTGATTTCAGACATGTTGGTAAGGGGACACGACCATCTTAGGGGTGCAAAGCCTCCTAATGGGCAGAGATGCTATTCTTCCCTCCATTATGTGGTCAGTTGGAAATGGGGAAAAGATAAGAATTAGAGAGAAGGAATGACTACCTAGAGGAATGATAGGGGGACCACCAAACAAAAGAAAGCCAGAGAAGGTAGCTGATTTGACACAAAAGCAAGATTCAACGTGAAATACATAGACCCTACATGCTTTATTTGATGAACAAATCTCCAATGAAATCCTCTCAATTCCGCTAAGGTCTCAACTAACGGAGGATAAGTTGGTTTGGAATAACACTAGATCAGGGTCCTATACAATTAATAGTAGGTACAACAAACTAAGAGGAGAAACCGAGAAACAGATCACAACTTCAATGTCCACCTCACATCAGACCCCTTGAAAACTATGGACAAGGATTTGGTAGGCAAAAAATAATCCAAAAATCAGATTTTTCTTGTGGGGAATATGCCAAAATGCTTTGCCTACCAAGGATAATTTGTTTAAAAGGAGTATTGTTCAAGAACCTACCTGCAGTCTATGTAATCAACAGATTGAGACAATTGAGCACTTATTCCTACTCTGCCCATGGACAAATCAGGTGTGGTTGAACCCAACCTTGCATATTTAGATCTCTAGCCAATGACTTACGAGAATTGAAGACTGGCTACTAAATTTCAAAAGTACCTCAATTTCCTTTGATTTACTAGCGGTGGTTCTTTGATATATATGGAAATGGAGGAACAACTTCATTTTTTGAAGTTAATCCCCAAATCCACAACACCTAGTGAGCTCTACAATGGCCATGTACCAGAATATTTGCTGATGGACTAAATCGGAGAAGAACACCAACTCAAAAGATAGCCACTCACCCAAATTATGGTGACCACCGAAGAAAGGGATTCTCAAGTGGAATATCGACGGATTCTACACTACAGGTTCAACGGAAGGCTCCACAGCTGGTATTTGCCATGACTTTTCATGGAAGATTGTGGATAGATTCGCTAAATTGGTGAGGGCAAGTTTAGCTATCAATGTGAAAATCCTTGCTTGCCTTGAAACTTTGAAGCTACTTCATGCATGAAGGGAAGAAGACAAAGTGAAGTACCTACTAGAATCTGACAACTTGACTTTGGTCAATTGTCTTTTAGGCTTCGATATTTCTCCATGGGAAGTCACTTCACTTATTACTGAATGCAAACTTCTGCTACCCCATTTATCTAATGTTCTTTAGCCTACTGTAATAGGAAAGAAAATCAAGTGGCAGACTGGAATGTTAAGACTCAAAGGTGCAAGTCTTTGCCCTATAATTGGGTTTTTAATCCTCTCGAAACCCTTTGGAACCTTGTATGTGCTGAAACTCATCCTGATGAAATGAAATGATATTGTTTCGACAAAAAAAAGAGAGGATAATTTGGGATAGTCTTCAATCTTCGGTGTTCTTAGAGATGAACTATTTTGCAACCACTCGAGCAATATACTCAAGTTGGGGCAATTCTCAATTCTTATCCTCTCTAGTGTACTTGCAGAACCTTCAAGCCACCCAAGGAAAGAAACTAGTTTCGGTAATTCCTCGAGTCTAAAGTAACGAAGCGTCAACATGGAGTGTTCTTCATTACTTTCACCTTTTGGCGGCTTCAATCTTGCGCAGTTGCAAATCGAGAGATCCTCCAATGCCATCATATTCTTTAAGCCTTATGGTAAGGAGGCCAACTTTGGACAATAACCAATGAATAGCGAACGAAGCAACATGAGCGAATCGATATCATCGAACAAGGCCTCCAAATTATCACACTCTTGTATGGATAGTGACTACAGAGAGGTCAAGCATTCTACTCCATTCTCCGGGAAACGTTGCTATTTTGTGGTTATCGACATAGTGCGGAGGCTAACCATGTTCTTGATGTTTGCAGGCAATTCCTCGAGTTCCGTGCACCGAGAAAGACGTAATTCATACATATTGCAAAGCTCACAGACCGATTCAAGGAGTTTCTTGATATGAAAGTTGTTTAATAAACTAAGTAACCTCAAATGCTTTAGACCACCAATGGAACTATGCAGTAGGTCAAAGTAAGCCTAATTTATCCATAGCACTTGCAAGTGCTTGAGTTGTGAAAGGCTTGCCTCCGAAAATAACTCCCCAAGGGTATCATCCTCAAAAGAGATGGTACGAACGCGGCTGAGTTTGCTCAAGCAGTTGCGTACATCTCTAAAAAAAGAGATGGGTGCATAAAAAATACATGCTGAATCACCGAGGTTATATCCTGTGCTGTACACACTTTAAATATGGACCATTCGGTTTGTGCCACCGAAATGGCCAGTTCGTAAATGAGATTGTGCATTTGGATATACAACGACGGAAACCTTTCCACACTAACATCAAAGAAGGACCTTGAACACAGCTCCATCATGTACTGCCATCCAATCTCTATCAACTCCCGATTATCCCCGTTGGACTAGATAAGCCCATTCGAGATCCATAGTGAGATCATATCATCACTGTTGATAATACAGTTCTACAGGAATATCGAGCAATAAGCGAAACATTGTTTCAGGTATGACAGCATTATATCGTAGCTTATTCTCAGTGAAGGTAAAATATCAATTTGTAGTTGCCACATCTCACTATCTCTTACATATTCCTAGTATTGTATTTTGAATACAACAAGCTTCCCAAAGTCTTTACCGTAAGAGGATTTCCCCAACACTTGCTCACGATGTCATCAGCGATTTCCCTAAGGTCCCGGTGATTCTTCTCTAACCCTTGATCGAACGAGCACTTCACAAACAATGCCCATGATTGAGGCGATGGACATATACCGTGAAGTCACGATGACTTTACTCCTCTCGGAAACACCTCCTAACAAATCTCTCAATTCCACCCAATCCTCCCACCTCACTTTCCACACATTGTCCATTACAAACAGACACCTTTTGTTCCCTACGAACCTTCTTAGGATATTTTGCAGCATTTCCAAGTTATCAAATTTTTCTTTGTGACCCAAAGACTCAAGGATGCCTCTTATTATGTTCTTAGTTTCGAATCCTACTAGTATGGATAACCAAATGTTGAGATCAAAATATCTGTTTACCCAACTGTCATTGTACACCAGTTGAGCAAGAGCCGTCTTTCCAATACCTCCCATTCCAAGAATCGAAATGACTCCTATCATTCTAGCTCCACCATCTGATCTTTTTAAAAGCTCTAATATCATTTCCTTTTCTTCGTTTCTTCCAATCATATTTAAAGGGGTTACAAAAGAATGGGTTTCCCTCCATGGAACTATAATCTTGTCATGAATATCCCCCGACAAGTTGAACCAACTTTTCTCTTCATTGATTCCATCAAGTCTCTTTATCAGTTCTTTCATATTATGTGCCATCTTAAATTGGAAAATGAAATTGGATATCCATGAGAACAAGTAGCTTCCTTTCTTGTGGAGGGTCAAGTGCTCGGTGGACCTCACCCGCCTCCACAAAGCCCTGGCTTCGAAGTCGTCCAGCAAGTCCTCAACATCATAGTAGAAGTCTTTAAGCTTCGATAGCCAAATGCTCACTGCTTCATCTTTAATTTGCCTTTGTTTAGCATCAATGTGCACCCTCTGGATCGTCTCTAGTGTGTTCTTGAGCTTCTCTCGATCATCCTTGATGCCATACCAATTCAAGTTCTTCAACAACTGATGAAGCTAGTTTCTCCAAAAGAGGTTTAAGGATGCCAGATACAACTGCAGTCGTCATGGTTTAGCATAACCACTGTGCAGGAAATAAACTTGCTATCAGACAGATAGCGAAAGACATATGGTGCGAAAAATGAACACCATAAGAGGGTTAAAAACATTGCGATATAACCAAAATCACGCAACACCGAACTTCAACACAAGAAAATTACGAGAAAAATCAAGCGAAACACGAAAGAAACCTCCAAATACATCGAAAACAGAGCATGACAAAACCAAATACACGAGTCAGAATGCGTGATGAGCATAGACGATGAAGACTAGGAGATATAATATTCAAAAAAACAAAAGTGAAACGGTAAATCATACTGACCCGGACCAAAAGCTCTTCCTACGTCGAGATTTTTTGAGAAAAACTTCAACACAATGGCTGGCCTCGGGATCACTAGGGAAGAAGATGATACTACATGTATTTCTCGTTCTTCGAAAGCAGTGGCTTGAATGGGACACTGCTTCTCGAAGATTACACACTCGTCTGCAATCACAATCCCATCCAAATTGATACCGGTTCGATTCAAACTATGGAAACAAAGGATAGAGTAAGAGCACTTACACACAGAGTTGATGAGTGAACTCAGAAATGGAGAGCGAGTCAATCGATTTGGGGAGCAAGAAGCGCCGACTCTAAAACCCTAGCAGAGAGAGAAGGAGAGAGTTTGAGGTTTGGTTCTGGACTAGTAGGAGAGAAAGGGGGATAGAAAGAGAAAACCCTAGCAGTCAAGCGAAGTGAACAATAGGCGAGGCGATCGACTGGCCTCGGATCACTAGGGAAGAAGATGATATTGCTTGTGCTTCTCGTTCTTCGAATGCAGTGGCTTGAATGGGACAATACTTCTCGAAGATTACATACTCGTATGTAATCATAATCCTGCTCAAATCGTTACCGGTTCGATTCAAATTATGGAAACAAAGGATAGAGTAAGAGCACTTACACATAGAGTTGATGAGTGAACTTGGAAATAGAGAGCGAGTCAATCGATTCGGGGAGCAAGAAGTGTCCACTCTGAAACCCTAGCAGAGAGAGAAGGAGAGAGTTTAAGGTTTGGTCCTGAACTAGCAGGAGAGAAAAAGGGAGAGAAAGAGAAAACCCTAACAGTCGAGCGAAGTGAACAATAAGCGAGGTAAGGCGGTGAGATAGGCAGTGAGACAACTGACTGGCCTCGAGATCACTAGGGAAGAAGATGATACTACTTGTGTTTCTCGTTCTTCGAAAGCGATGGCTCGAATGGGGCACTACTTCTCAAAGATCACACACTCGTCTGCAATCATAATCCCGCCCAAATCGATATCGGTTCGATTCAAACTGTGGAAACAAAGGATAGAGTAAGAGCACTTACACACAAAGTTGAAGAGTGAACTCGGAAATAAAGAGCGAGTTAATCGATTTAGTGAGCAAGAAGTGCCGACTCTGGAACCCTAGCATAGAGAGAAGGAGAGAGTTTAAGGTTTGGTCTTGAACTAGCAAGAGAGAAAGGGGGAGAGAAAGAGAAAATCCTAGCAATCGAGCGAAGTGAACAACAGGTGAGGCGAGGCGACGAGGAAGGCAACGAGGCCACTAACTGGCCTCGGGATCACTGGGGAAAAAGAAGATATTACTTGTGTCACTCATTCTTTGCAAACAGTGGCTTAAATGGGTCACTGCTTCTTAAAGATCACACACTCGTCTACAATCATAATCCCGCCCAAGTTGACACCAGTTCAATTCAAACTGTGGAAACAAAAGATAGAGTAAGAACACTTACACAGAGTTAATGAGTGAACTCGGAAATGGAGAGCGAGTCAATGATTCGGGGAGCAAGAAGCGCAAACTCTGAAACCCTGCAGAAAGAGAATGAGAGATTTTAAGGTTTGGTCCTGGACTAGCATAAGAGAAAGAGAAAACCCTAGCAGTCGAGCAAAGCGAACAACAGACGAGGTGAGGTGGCGAGGCAAGCGATGAGGCGACCGACAGGCCTCGAGATCACTAAGGAAGAAGATGATACTGCTTGTATTTCTTGTTCTTCGAAAGCAGTAGCTTGAATGGGACACTGCTTCTCGAAGATCACACACTTGTCTGTAATCATAATCCCACCAAAATCGAAAACTAGTTCTGTTCAAACTATGAAAATAAAGGATAGAGTAAGAGTGCTTACACACAGTGTTGATGAGTGAACTTGGAAATGGAGAGCAAGTCAATCGATTCGGGGAGCAAGAAGCACCAACTCTGAAACCCTAGTAGAGAGAGAAGGAAAGAGTTTAAAGTTTGGTCCTAGACTAGTAGGAGAGAACAGGAGAGAGAAAGATAAAACCCTAGTAGTCGAGTGAAGTGAACAATAGGCAAGGCAAGGCAAAGCGGCGAGACAGGTGGCAAGGCGGCGAGACAGGCAGCAAGGGCACCGATTGGCCTCGGGATCACTAGGGAAGAGGATGATACTGCTTGTGTTTCTTGTTCTTGGAAAGTAGTGGCTTGAATGGAACACTGCTTCTCGAAGATCACACACTCATATGTAATCATGATCCCGCCCAAATCGATATCGTTTCGATTCAAACTGTGGAAACAAAGGATAGAGTAAGAGCACTTACACACAAAGTTGATAAGTAAACTCGGAAATGGAGAGCAAGTTAATCAATTTGGGGAGCAAGAAGCGTCGACTCTAAAACCCTAGCAGAGAAAGAAGGAGAGAGATTAAGGTTTGGTCCTGAACTAGTAGGATAGAATGGGGTGATAAAGAGAAAACCCTAGCGGTTGAGCGAAGCGACCAACAGGCGAGGCAAGGCGGTGATGAGGTAACCGACTAGCTTCGGGATCACTAGTGAAGAAGATGATACTACTTGTGTTTGTCGTTCTTTGAAAGTAATGGCTTGAATGGGACACTGCTTCTCGAAGATCATACACTCGTCTGCAATCATAATCCCGCCCAAATCGATATCGGTTCGATTTAAACTGTGGAAACAAAGGATAGAATAAGAGCACTTACACATAGAATTGATCAGTGAACTCAAAAATGGAGAGTGAGTCAATCGATTTGGAGAGCAAGAAGCGCCGACTCTGAAATCCTAGCAGAGAGAGAAGGAGAGCTTAAGATTTGGTCCTAGACTAGCAGTAGAGAAAGAGAAAACCCTAGCAGTCGAGCGACGTAAGCAACAAGTGAGGCGAGGTGGCGAGGAAGGCGGCGATGAGACCGACTGGCCTCGGGATCACTAGGGAAGAAGATGATACTGCCTGTGTTTCTCGTTCTTTGAAAGCAGTGGCTTGAATGGTACACTGCTTCTCAAACATAACACACTCGTCTGCAATAATCTCACTTGAATTGATACCGGTTCGATTCAAACTGTTGAAACAAAGGATAGAGTAAGAGCACTTATACACAGAGTTGATGAGTGAACTTGAAAATAGAGAGCGAGTCAACGATTCAAGGAGTGAGAAGCGCCAACTCTAAAACCCTTGCAGAAAGAGAAGGAGAGATTTTAAGGTTTGGTCTTGGACTAGCAAGAGAGAAAGAGAAACCCTAGTAGTCGAGCGAAGCGAACAACAGGCGAGACGAGTTGGCAAGGTAGGCAGCGAGGCGACCAACAGGCCTCAGTATCACTAGGGAAGAAGATGATACTGCTCATGTTTCTCGTTCTTGGAAAGCAGTGGCTTGAATGGGACACTGCTTCTCGAAGATCACACACTCATTTGCAATCATAATCCCACTCAAATCGATACCAGATCTATTCAAACTATGGAAACAAAAGATAGAGTAAGAGCACTTACACACAGAGTTGATGAGTGAACACAGAAATGGAGAGCGAGTCAATCGATTTGGGGAGCAAGAAGCGTCGACTCTGAAACCCTAGCAAAGAGAGAAGGAGAGAGTTTAAGGTTTGATTTTGGACTAGCAGGAGAGAAAGGGGGAGAGAAAGAGAAAACCCTAGCAGTCAAGTGAAGGGAACAACAGGCGAGGCGAGGCAGCGAAGCAACCAATTGGCCTCCTATCTCTAGGGAAGAAGATGATACTGCTTGTGTTTCTCGCTCTTCGAAAGCAGTGGCTTGAATGTGACATTGCTTTTCGAAGATCACACACTCGTCTGCAATCATAATACCGCCCAAATCGATACCGATTCGATTCAAATTGCGAAAACAAAAGATAGAGTAAGAGCACTTACATACAGAGTTGATGAGTGAACTCGTAAATGGAGAGCGAGTCATTCTATTCGGGTAGCAAGAAGCGCCGACTCTGAAACCCTAGTAGAGAGAGAAGGAGAGAGTTTAAGGTTTGGTCTTGGACTAGTAGAAGAGAATGGGGAGAAAAAGAGAAAACCTTAGCAGTTGAGTGAAGCGAACAATAGGCGAGGCAAGGTGGCGAGGCAGGCAATGAGGCAACCAATTGGCCTCGAGATCACTAGGGAAGAAGATGATACTGCTTGTGCTTCTCGTTCTTTGAAAGCAATGGCGTGAATGGGACACTGCTTCTCGAAGATCACACACTTGTTTGCAATCATGATCCTGCCCAAATCAATACCGTTTCGATTCAAACTGTGGAAACAAAAGATAGAGTAAGAGCACTTACACACAGAGTTGATGAGTAAACTCAGAAATGGAGAGCAAGTTAATCGATTCGGGGAGCAAGAAGCGTCGACTCTAAAACCCTAGCAGAGAAAGAAGGAGAGAGATTAAGGTTTGGTCCTAGACTAGCAGGAGAAAAAGAGGAAGCCCTAGCAATCGAGCAAAGCGAATAACAGGTAAGGCAAGGCGGCGAGGTAGGCGGCGAAGGTACCAACTGGCCTTGGGATCACTAGGGAAGAAGATGTTACTGTTTGTGTTTTTCGTTCTTTGAAAGTAGTGGCTTGAATAGGATACTGCTTCTTGAAGATCACACACTCGTCTGCAATCATAATCCCGTCCAAATCGATACCGGTTCAATTCAAACTGCGGAAACAAAGGATAGAGTAAGAGTACTTACACACAGAGTTGATGAGTGAACTCATAAATGGAGAGTGAGTCAATCGATTCGGGGAACATGAAGCGCCAACTCTGAAACCCTAGCTGAGAGAGAATGAGAGAATTTAAGGTTTGTTCCTAGACTAGTAGGAGAGAAAGGGGGAGAGAAAGGGAAAACCCTAACAGTCGAGTGAAACGAACAATAGGTGAGGCAAGGCGGCGAGGCGACTGACTAGTCTCTTATCACTAGGGAAGCAGATGATACTACTTGTGTTTCTCGTTCTTCAAAAGTAGTGGCTTGAATGGGACACTGCTTCTCGAAAATCACACACTCGTCTACAACCATAATCCCGCCCAAATCAATACCGGTTCGATTCAAATTGTGGAAACAGAGGATTGAGTAAGAGTACTTACACACAAAGTTGATGAGTGAACTCGGAAACGAAGAGCGAGTCAATTGATTGGGGGAGCAAGAAACATCGACTCTGAAATGCTGGCAGAGAGAGAAGGAGAGAGTTTAAGATTTGGTCCTAGACTAGCAAGAGAGAAAGGTGGAGAGAAAAAGAAAACTCTAGAAGTCAAGCGAAGCGAACAACAGGCAAGGCGAGGTGAGGCAGGCAACGAGGTGACCGACTAGCATCGGGATCACTAGGGAAAAAGATGATACTGCTTGTGTTTCTAGTTCTTACAAAGCAATGGCTTGAATGGGACACTGCTTTTCGAAGATCACACACTCGTCTGCAATCATAATCCCGCCCAAATCGATACCAGTTTGATTCAAACTGTGGAAACAGAGGATAGAGTAAGAGCATTTACACACATAATTGATGAGTGAACTCGTAAATGGAGAGCGAGTCGATCGATTTGAGAAGCAAGAAGCGCCAACTCTAAAATCCTAGCATAGAGAGAAGGAGAGAGTTTAATATTTGATCCTGGACTAGCAAGAGAGAAAGAGAAAACCCTAGCAATCGAGCGAAGCGAACAACAGGCCAAGTGAGGTGGCGAGGCAAGCGGCGAGGTGATCAACTGGCCTCGGGATCACTAGGGAAGAAGATGATACTGCTTGTGTTTCTCGTTCTTCATTAGTAGTGGGTTGAATGGGACACTGCTTCTCGAAGATCACACACTTGTTTGCAATTATAATCCCGCCGAAATCGATACGGGTTCGATTCAAACTGTGGAAACAAAGGATAGAATAAGAGCACTTACACACAGAGTTGATGAGTGAACTCAGAAATGGAGAGCGAGTCAATTGATTTGGGGTGCAAGAAGCGCCGACTCTAAAACCCTAGAAGAGAGGAGAGAGTTTAAAGTTTGGTCCTGGACTAGCAGGAGGGAAAATGGGAGAAAAAGAAAAAACCCTAGCAGTTGAGTGAAGCGAACAACAGGCGAGACGAGGTGGCAAGGTAGGCGGCGAGGCGACCGACTAGCCTTGGGATCAGTAGGGAAGAAGATGATACTGCTTGTATTTCTCGTTCTTCGAAAGCAATGGCTGGAATGGGACATTGCTTCTCGAAGATCACACACTTGTCTACAATCATAATCCCACTCAAATTGATACCGGTTCGATTTAAACTGTGGAAACAAAGGAGAGAAAGCTTAAGGTTTGGTCCCGAACTAGCAGGAGAGAAAGGGGGAGAGAAAAAGAAAACCCTAGAAATTGAGCGAAGCGAATAACAGGCAAGGCGAGACGGCGAGGCGACCAAGGGAGGCTGGCAAGCGAGGTGAAAGTGTGAGGGTCTAGATGGGCTGGAGACTCTGTGTTTTTATTTGTTTTGTTTTTGTGGTTTAAAGTTTGTTAACTAGGGTTTTCCGACATGTATATGTGAAAATAGTGTTGAGAAATATGATATTAAATAAATAAGTATTTTTGTTTCTTACGGACGTGTAGTTGTTGTTAAGTTGCATAATGTTTGCCTATAAATAGGTGTTGTGTCACATATGTAGTAAAATACTTCCACAAATTATATATGGATCTATCATTTTTATTGTATAATCGCAAGTAATTTAACTTTTTCTTTCAATATGTCGTGCCTTTACATTCTCGTAACATAAATTCAACGTAGTCAAAATCCTCATTTCATGCTCGTACTATTATCGCCTTTGGGAACCCATGATTGAGTGCCTATTTTATACCTCAACTTTAAGACCCGAGATCGAGTTCTTGTTCCCTATTAGATTCTCAGTTATCTATTTAACGGACATGGACTGCATTGCATACAAGTTTCGATCTGGTGAAGTCAACCGACAAACAATGAGACACCTAGAATTTTCAATCCATGTAATTTTAGCGCAATCAAAACAGCATGCCTGGAGATTGAATGTGGAACGCCAATTTCGGAGTAATCACTAAAGCGTGGGAAGAAGACCCCGTAATCGAAATTCCAGTCAACGAGATTCTCCAAACGCCGGTCATTGTCTCGAAAGATTAATGGGTGATGGGCATGAAGAATATGGACACTTCCCCGTGATCTCCCACCCTAGACTCACTCTGCAATCACTTGGTAATACATCTTAAATTCAATCTAGTTAAAACCTCAACTTCTTGCTCGAGATGCCATTGCCTTCAAGAACTTGGGATTGATCTAGAGCTGGATTTGAAGACCCGATATCGAGTTCGTGTTCCTTTGTAGATATCCGGTCTTCTGTTTAACACGAAAGTGCTTCGAAGTTTTTGATTCAGCGTAGTCAAGCCACAATCAACATGGAATGCCTAGCATTTTCATTTGGCCCGAATTAGTATGAGGGACCCAATCTCTAAGTTTTTCTTTTCTCGAGTAAGCATTATCCAAAAACATAAACTTTAATCCAGTCATTCTTACATTGCTCTACATCACCAATTTGAATTAGTATTATAACCTTAAAAAATCAGAATAGTAGCAAGTGGACCCCAACAAGTCACCGTATGGATATATATATCCAACGACTATCTCATATAAAGTCATCATCATATAATAATTCGATTTTCCAAAATCCATATGTGTGTACCATTTTTGCTAGGATCACTAATACATTTTGAAAAAAAAATCCACAAGTTCACATCCATTTCCTCATCAAGAAAACCTAAATGACAGAAAAGTTCTAACTCATATTTGATTTCCCATAAATTACTATATATAAAAAATTAAATTAATTACTTTTATAAATGATTATAAATGAGAGAAAATCTCCTCCTTGCTCCAATGTTCTCGTAATGCACAAAATATAAAACGTCTTGAAATGGTTTTTTTATACCAATTTTAGCGATAATCTAACGAAGCAAGTGGTGAGCTTTACTTGACATAAATGACATAAAATCTCCTCCTTGCTCAAATTTTCTCTCAATGCAAATGTAAAGTGCCTTAAAATGCCTTTTTTTTTACCAGTTTTGACGATAATCTAATGAAGCAAGTGGTGGGCTTGACTTGCTATATAAATAATAGCAAATCTCCTCCTTGCTCCCATTTTCTCGTAATGCACAAAATATAAAATGTCTTAAATTTGTTTTTTTATACCAATTTTGGCGATAATCTAATAAAGCAAGTGGTGGGCTTTTATGTTCAGATTCAAACTCCTTTCATAACTTCAAGTGGGTTCGGCATTACAAAAGATATGGGCCCCGGAGCAGATGAGGTCCCATAAATTTCTTGGAGGATTAAAAACCCAATTGGGAATGCATCAGCTATTACCCCCTTCGAAGCATGAACACTCCTTGATGAAGCCATGTGAGGATATTTGCTTACTTTGATTCGAACTTATGTCCTTACTGCGAAGTAAAATATGATCGTGTGACGATACTTAGTGAAATATTGCTCCACTCTTTATGTCTTTATTGTACTTTGGTTCGTGGAGAAATAATTGTTCAATTGATCTATATAACTAACATAACTCAAGAACTTTATTTGGAAACAAAGTAAGAATAACTCCCATGAACTTTTTCTAAAAATGATTTTTTTGCATCCCTTAGACTAATTGGTCACCAAAAAATATTTTCATTATCAACACTAGTACTATGCCTAGACATATTCGTCTGATAAAAACAACTTTCATTAAAGATGCAAGAGAACATTTTTTGAAAAATATTTTTCAAATCGTTGATTTTTCACAAAACAAATGCATTAGTCTGCAAGAAATTCACTATTTAAAAAAGGGGCTTTTTATTTGTTAGAGACTACTTCAGGTTAAATATACATAAGAACAAATGTTTGAATTTTTCATACATCGATTACATATACCGTGAGTTAAGTAATTCAGTAATATCACAATAAAAAATCAATGATAATAAGAGCAAATATCACATTCATACAAGAATGAAAATTTGATAACTAAAACTTCAACTTTAATTATGTTTACATTGTCAAAGTGAATATATCGGGTTGGTTTTTAAGTTTGACTTTTTCATTGTTACTTTTAGGAAGACCAATTTTGTTTTCAAACAAAATGCATCGGGGGTCAAAACACAGAATTTACTAATTTGGGGTTTCAAATTAGTCCATGCGTAGAATATTTATGGTAAGAACAAAGACTTTTGCAATTTGAGTGGAGGCAATAGTGAGGCCAATTTTATTGTTAAAAAAAATTTAATCGCGCCAAAACATTGAAATTAGGGCGGGGGGAGGGGGGGTCAAATTAACCTATACTTTTATTAATTATGCTAATTAATAAAATATTTACAGTGAAATGCCCCCCACTCTTCGTAAAGTGGTGCCGCCACCGTGTGCAACGTAGGTTCTAAGAATTTATCTCATTCTACTAAGAGTACGAACTAAATAATTTCTAATGGGATTAAGGTTTGCTAATTAGTTAGGGTTTTCACACATTTAAATGCGAAAATATTATTGAAAAAAAGTCACTACTAAAAAAGTAGATATACTTTCATAAAAAATATTAAAAAGTGCCCTTTGCTTTTCAACCCGGTATCCTTCACAAAATATAGGTTAATACAAGGTCGGCATGACTAAAACCCTTAAACCTGTGTTTGGTAGTCCGGATAGAATAACAAAATATCCTATCTAGTGTTTGGCAACGTCTTCTGGACCAGATATACCTGGATAAAATGTCGAATAAGAAATCCAAGCTAGGAGGAAAGAACTGGATTGGATAAAAAAGTAAAAAAAAAACATAACAATTTCCTTCCAACGATGGAGTGATGGAGTCCGGCTTCACCGGCCACCACGCAAGGACCGTCAATACAGTAACCTATCAGTCTTGACCACCATGCAATCGTCATTGTCTCCTACCGACACCGATCATTATCGCCGTCCAGCCGATTGTCCTCCGACAACTATCTAACCAAACTAGCTATCGCTGGTGAATGACCCGAAATCAATTGATCCACCCGAAAAGTCATCTTTGAAAAAGAAGAATGGTCACCTGATTTTTCCGTGATGCTTCAACGTCCCATCCCATCATCTACTATGTGTTGACAATTGAAAGATTTCAAAGGAAAACGAGGAGCTTAGGCGAAAACAGTGATCGCTCAAAATGGTGCTAGTCCTGATCGTGCGAGATTACATCAAGGCTACGTTTCGTGGCTGGGATAAAATTCGAGATAAGATAAATTTTATCTTATCCCTTGTTTGGTGTTTGCCCAAGATAGGATAAAGTCGGATATATGAGGAATATAACCCGGATAAAATTATCCCATGGGAGAGGTGGGATAAAGGTGGATAGGATTTCTAATATTCATAATATAAAAGTTAATTTTGTCGAATAAAAAATTGTTAAATTAATAAAATTAAAATAATATTTGAATATAAATAATATATGAATTTTAATGTAAAAAATTCAAAAAAACAAAAAAATAACAATAATTTCGTTTTTTTTATTTATTCTTATTTTTATTTATATATTCAAAATTAATTTATATCTTGTGATATAAATTTCATATATAAATCAATACTAATGCATTTATATTTATTATATATTTTGGTTATATTAGTATAGCTTACTACTTAATAAAATTTTATTAGAGAATGATGGAAGGGGAAAAAAGAAATAAAAAACAAAATAATTAAAAAAGAGAGGCAAAAATAATAAAAATAATAAGCAAATAAAAATGAAATAGGTAAGAGTGTCATGAGAGAGATTTTTATAATCTTCGTTTATGCAATTCTTAGGTTCATTTACATTAATATGACGTTTATAGCAAACAATAAACATAGTAAGATGTGAAAATATCCGGCTTTATTTCCTTGATTCACCAAACAGTAGATAGGATACGACAAATCCCTTGGATTTTAAATCATATCCTATTCAATCCTATCCTGACTAGAAATCCAGACGATCAAACGCAGTCTTGGGGTTTTCACACATTTAAATGCGAAAATATTATTGAAAAAAAGTCACTACTAAAAAAGTAGATATAATTTCATAAAAAATATTAAAAAGTGCCCTTTACTTTTCAACCCGGTATCCTTCACAAAATATAGGTTAATACAAGGTCGGCATGACTAAAGCCCTTAAACCTGCGTTTGGTAGTTCGGATAGAATAACAAAATATCCTATCTAGTGTTTGGCGACGTATTCAGGACCAAATATACCTTGATAAAATGTCGAATAAGAAATCCAGGCTAGGGGGGAAAGAACTGGATTGGATAAAAAAGTAAAAAAAAAAAAAACATAACAATTTCCTTCCAACAATGGAGTGATGGAGTCCGGCTTCACCGGTCACCACACAAGGACCGTCAATATAGTACCTATCAGTCTTGACCACCATGCAATCGTCATCATCTCCTACCAACATCGATCGTTATCGCCGTCCAGCCGATTGTCCTCCGACAACTATCTAACCAAACTAGCTATCGCTGGTGAATGACCCGAAATCAATTAATCGACCCGAAAAGTCGTCTTTGAAAAAAAAGAATGGTCACCTGATTTTTCCGTGATACTTCGACGTCCCATCCCATCATCTACTATGTGTTGACAATTGAAAGATTTCAAAGGAAAATGAGGAGCTTAGGCGAAAACAGTGATCGCTCAAAATGGTGCTAGTCCCAATCATGCGAGATTACATCAAGGGGATGGTGCCTTAGATTTGGAGAGCATCACCTCTGTGAGCAAGTGAGATTTTCAAAAATTTTGAATCATATTTGAAGAATCATATCATATCCCATTCCAAAATCCGGGCGATCAAATGTAGTCTTAGAGATTGAAACATCCAAATGTGAAGTTATTAGAGACTGAAACATCCGAAAGATGGATTACATGCTAGGTCATTCCATATATTTTACGTATCATAGACAATTTTCTTCGATTAAGTATTTTTCTAACAAATAAAGTTCGAAATCTTATACTAAAACAAAATAGGTAAGTATTATCTTTGGGGTATATCATACACAATTTCCATTTAAGGAACAATGTGGAATATAGCCCTGACTATAATTGGCAAATCGAGATACCAAATTGTGAATTTAAATCATTAAATTCACGAATGGTAAATCGAGAATCGGTTTATATAAAATGCAGTAAAATAATTGCAATGATTTTTTTTTGCCAAGTATGTGTGTACTATTTTATGCCAATATCACTAATGAATTTTTTAAAATTTCCACAAAATTCACACCTGTTTTCCTTATCAAGAAAACCTAAATTATGGAAGGTTTTAACTCAGATTTGATTTCCATAAATGACTAAATACAAAAAAAATTAAAATATAATTACTTTTTTTCCTCAACGACCCCGATAAAATGCAGCATCCTACAACACAAAGATTCATTTGGGGTGAATACTTACATCTGCAACAGAGCCGATCAATCGTGATGGAGAGGAGATCATCCAAGTTAGCTTTCGCGCTCATGCTCGTCTTCGCTTTGCTGTGGGCAAGTCTACCATCTTCAATGGCCGCGATTGGTGAATGCCACAAGAACGCAGACTGTGCCACCATCTGTGCCTCAGGCTGTGGACTTTGCATCGAAACCGAATGCAATTGTTTCGATGGGAAGCCACCGGGTTGCAATAGCGTTTACCGCCTTCGAAGCGTAAACACGCCCTGATGAAGCCATGCGAGAATGTCTACTTATTATGAAATAAAACAGGATCAGGGGACGATATTTTAGTGAAATATTGCTCTTCTCTTTATGATATTATTGTACTTTTGGTTTGCGTTAGACCTATTAAACGGGCGAGTCGGGTCGAGTTTGAGTTGAGTCATAAATGATCCGATCCAAATTGACCCATTCACCCATTTATTCGTAGTGTAAATATCCCGATCCATACCTGTCACACCCCGAGACCTCACGGCTCGCAACATCCCTCGATGGTCAATCATTGAATGCGACGTCCCAGGCATGTCGCCGACCCAACCCAAATATCAGAGACTAGGCACACACGAAAACAAATGAAACAACCCAGACATATAATAATGATGAAGGGGTAGCAAAAGCACAATCAATACTTGCAATTCATACACTTGGTAGATATAAACAATGTTCACAAAAGTCAATTGCCAACAAGGCCAAAAACGACAGAACCACTTTCATCAAAAGAGACCGTGGTTCGTCAACTTAACTACTCTACAAAATGGGTCACTCAAAATACATGGTACTTGACCCGTCTTCAATCCCGAGATTATCCTTGCAGGGTCTCCAATCAACTACGGTCGCGGACCTGAAATGATTTGATTAAACAACCATGAGAACACTTCTCAATAAGCAGACAACCTAAACCCCACATAGGCCAATGCGTACCCAAACGAGTATAAACATGCAATCTAACCATCCACATAACAATTTTCACATAATGTACTTACCTTGCCCCAAATCACACGCTAACTCTACACATTAGTCAAATCACTATAATGCAATAACACTTCACGTACATATCACAATCACTCGAGCACCATACACGCGTACGATTGCTCAACTCAATTAATTACAATATACAGGTCTTTTCTCGCCACCTGCGTCAACACGCTCTAGACTGACAGCCCCCTGATCAATCCGGGCTTTGTCCCGCGTCAACACGCTCCAGGACTTTTCTCACGACCCGGGTCAACACCTTACAGGTCCTTTCTCACAGCCCGGGTCAACACCCTACAGGTTGACAGCCCTCCGATCAATCCGGGCTTGGTCAAGCAAATACATACGCCACATAATTTAATCAATTACCATGTCAATCACATATTCAAATGTTGTTATATTATGCTCAATCGCCACTCATTCTAATCACACCAAGCCACAGCTCACATAATAGGCGTCAATCCAACCACGAACAAACAACACGAACCGTCGCCAGCGGATGTTAAATCATACAAGAACACCCAATGAACTTAACCTAATTTTCAGTACTAATGACCACCAATCCAGCCATGATTTCAACAATAAACCACCTCATTTCGGCCCACAATCCGACCCATTCACTCACCTCGAAACCCGCCACCAAATTAGCATCAACCGACACAAAAATCAGCATTAAACCGTCATAAAATCAGCACCAAACAGCCGCACAATTAGCCTCACTAACACGCCATTCCGATATAACATAGCTAATATTTCATTCCATAGATTACCCGACATCGGCTCATCGAACTGGCCATTTCCCGAGCCAAAAATCAATCATAAATCTCGCAATGACCAACCACTAAACAGCCAAGATTCCGCCCGCACATCGCTCCACTCGACTCATAAAACAACCTATCACGATGCCATTCAAAAATCACCGCACCAGCCATCGATTCTCCCCCTCAATTCAGCCACAAATAAACAACCCGAACAATCGCCAATCGAACATTGAATCACACATAAACAACTAATAAACTCGACATAAATTTTCAGCATTATGCGACCTTCAAACCAGCCATAAAATCAGCGATAAACCACCTCGATTCAGCCCATACTCCGGCCCATTCGCTCACCTCGAGCCAGCCCACAATTCAGCCACCAAGTTGCACTAAACGGCCATTAAATCAGCCCCGAACAGCCCCTAATCAGCCGCCAATCTCACCCTAAACGACCCCTAAATAAGTCTAATAATACGCAAAGTCCTAGACAAGGTTTAGGGTGTCGCTTACCTCGATTTGAGCAAAAAAACGAGGCTGGACAGGGGGGGGGGGGAATTGTTGGGACAGCGGCGGCAGCGGCGATCGGCGAGGCTCTCGGCCGCAGCCGGGCGGCAAGGAGTTCCGGCTGAGGCGGCAGCAGCTCGGCGGCAGCAAGGGAGAGCCGGGACCTTGCCGGGACGACGGCAGCTCCGGCGTCGAGCGGCGACGGGAACAGGGCCGGTGAGGGCAGAACAGGGGAAGGGGAGGGGAGGCGCTGGGTTGGCCGGAACAGGGGAGGGGGTGGTACTAGGTGGCCGGCCAGGCGGTGGGGTGGCGGTCGGTGGCTGAGGCGGCGACGGCTGGCCAGATCTGGCCCGAGCCGGAGGGAGAGAGAGAAGGGAAGGGAGTGACGGGAGCGGTCGGCTGGGGACGATCGGCGGCACGGACGGGCGGTGAGGCGCGTGGCGGCGGACGGCGGCGCGGTGGAAGACGCGCACGGAAAGGGGGCGGAAGACCAGATCTGAAGCAGAGGGGGAGAGGGGCTCACGGCGGAGGGGAAACGGCCGAGGGATGGTGGTGGCGGTGGCTGGAGCGGCGGTTGGCGGCGGCGAGCTCCGGCGATCGGCGCTCCGGCCGATTTGCTGCTCACGGCCGAGAGGAGGAGAACAGGCGACTCGGCTGGGGCAAGCTCGCGACGACGACGCCGGCTGGTCCAGCGGCCGGGCGACCAGGCCGACGGCGTCGGGGCCGAACGCGCGGCGGTGGCTGGCGGTGACGCGGGAGACGAGCGTGCGGTGGAGACAGAGAAGGACGATCGTGATCGGGGGAGGGAGGAAGACGTCGGGGCAGAAGAGAGAGAGAGAGAGAGAGAGTCAACTTACCTAGCTTTGACTCATCCTAGGGCTCACATTAGATCTTGGTGAGCAAGCCAAGATCCAATGGCCACGAAAATTCCTAATTTCAAAATTAGGAGAAAGACTAAATAGGCACTAAAAATTTAAATCCAGAAGGAGGTATACTAGTCAAAATTTGTACCCAGTCCAAATTTCACTTTTTGCATATTCCGGGCAATATCGAGGCTGGCCACAATAATATCGACACCGTCCAATTAAATTCGTCCCGGAACTCCGAGAAATTCGACACCAAAGTTTGAGCTCTAAATAACGGCCAAATTCGATCGAATGTGATTTTAACGAAATCTCATTTTTAAAAATAATAACCGAGAGTGATCAGTTCTCGGGTGAGATTTTACTATAAGCACAATGACGAATTACACGTTTCATAAATCCCAAAAATTGGTCGAAATTCGAAACATCACAATACCCAACCCATACGCAACCCATACTCGACCCGATCTATATTGCTAAAACACTTTTATATTTAACCTAATCTAGGGATACTTGTTTCTTATTATTTTTTTTTAAATTATACTGCTAAAACATTTTATGCAATACAAAGCTAGTGAAAAATTTTTATAATTTTTTTTAAATTGAGGTTCTGTTTGTTTTGCGAAAAATGCGACATTTCTAGAAAATATTTTCTATAAAGTCAATATCCAAGAAAATAAAAAAAAAGTTTCTGATGTTTGGCTGAAACTTGAAAATAAACTAGAAAATATTTTTCGATATTTGGTATATAAAATCTGATTTGATTTTACTTTGTACATTCATTTTAATAATATTAATATTTTTTATATTTTAAATCTAATTTTTAATTTTTTTTTATTTTTTTTCCTTTATTTTTGGGCGACTGACAGCCACCGTGGCCGGCGACCGACCACAGGCGAGGATGAGCTCGCTGAAGGCCAGCGAAACTCGTTCTCGCCGATCTGGCAAGGCCGAGGCCTTGCCAGCCTCAGGCAAGGCTCCAGCTTGTTTGATTCCGGCGAGCCGAGCCTGGCTAGCCTCAGGCGAGCTCAAGTCTCGCCAGCCTCGAGCGAGACTCCACCTCACCAGATCCGGCGAGGTCGAGCTCGCCTGAGGCCGGCGGGTTCGAGTCTCGCTAGATCGGCGAGGCCAGCGAGCTCGAGCTTCGCCGGCCTCCGGCGAGGTTGTCCCGCCCCGGTGGCCAGTCGCCGTGGTTGACCACCGATCGAAATAAAAAAAAAGAAAAAGAAAGAAGATAAAAGAAAAAATAAAAAATAAAAGAAAAAGAGAAAAAATAAAAATAATTAAATTTCGATTTTTTTTAAACATTTTTATAAAGAGGAAGAGAGTGAGTGGATGGGTTTAGTAGGTGGGTTGGACATGGGTTCCAAACTCAACCCATTTAGACCCATTTATCTTTAAACTTTAAAATTTAAAACCCATTTAAGGTTGACTCTTAAAAATTAAATTGACCCGTATATGACCCATTTATTTTTAAATGGGTCATATATGGGTTTAAGACCCATTTTGACACCTCTAGTTTGCGTTAATATAATTGCTCGCCCACCCCTGGCGAGATTGAAGATGAAGATGAAGATGAAGGAAAGAAAAAAAAAAGAGAAAAAAGACAAGAAATTAAAAAAAATAAAATTGGAAAAAATAAAAAAAAATAATATTTAAAAATTGCCACGTTAGCATCGGCCGGCCGGCCGGCATCCACGTTAGCGCCGCCGGCAAAAGTTGGCCAAATAGATTAAATTGACACAAACACAAAAGGTTTGAACTGAATTAATACAATTACAATAGGTTTATGACTGTTTTGGTAATTTTCTCCATATTTGTTGATGAGAAAAACACAGAATCTGAAAAAATATTTTAATGTTGGAACACTTACTTCTCTGATGGTCTTGTTTACTTGAACTTGATTATGTCAAGAGAATTCCGATAGACTCAGTTATTGATAACCGACCTTCAATTTTATCATAAACTAAAAAAAAAATTTCCCGATGTATAACACATAATATTAACGTAGTCCTTTATGCATGACATCACACTGCATTGGTTTAATCTGCTAAGCCCGTTTGTTATAGGTGTGGCTGAACTGCAGCTGTGCCATTATTATATTGTGAAATGTTTTTATACTTCTAGTAATAGATTGCAACACCTGGATGAAGTATGTCTCTTTTCGCTTGAAGAAAAATAAATTATCAAGAGATAAGAAGGGCGTTAAAATATATGTCGCTACATTATCCATATCTCTCTCTATTTCTTTTTATTTTTAGACACATGAATGTGTGTATTTCCCTTATTTTTCTATATCTACCCACCATTATACATTCTATGTAAATCTTAGTGATGTTAAGTTGTGTAATTGTACATATGAAGTATTTTTCTGTAGTCACTCATCTCTCTATAATATACAGCTGTTCTGGTTAAAAATTAACTCGGCTTATCAATTAAGCAGCTCAACCATTTGAGCCAAATTCCTAAATTATTATATCTTGTGAATACTGGTCCACTATGCATGCCCATGAGTAAATGCCCAAACTTAAAGACAATCCAATTTCCACACTATAATTACCAGAGACCATATCTCCTTACAAAGATATGACCCTTTATGGCCTAACGACCATGACCATTGTTGCTATCTCAATTTCGGGGTGTCCTCTCTTTGTGGTGCGTAGATCCGATCGTCGCCGGGAGAGCTTGTAAGCGCATCAACATCAACGAATTACATTTTAATTCCTTGAGACATGTATAGCTTTGATTATTTTGCAAAAAAATTAACAAATTAAAAATAGAAATGCTTAATTGTGATCATCTATATTGGTTAGTAAAATGAGTTATCATAAAGTGTTTCCATTGTCAACGAAATTAGTTGGGCATAAGTTGATTTTAATAATAAAAACATTTTTCACTATTTAAATTTATTTATAAAGAACAAAAAAGAGCAAGATCAAGAAACGTGTTTCAGATTTGTTATTCGTTGGAAGGTAAGGGAAATCATAAAAAGCATTTAGTGATTGCGCGCAATAATATCGAAAAATATTTTTCTCACACCTAGAATTTACCAAATTTATAAAGAGAAAATCAAGGAAAGAGGTTACAGCAAGAAAACCTTGAAGGCACGCCCCGAGCCCCATGAATTCATATATTTCTTACCCAATTTCTCATTAAAAATTATATAGCTTAATGTTTCGTTTGTTTCGCGGAAAGTAAATATTTGAAGAACATTTTCCTAAAAATGATCGCTTTGTATCATTTACAAAAATAAGTGAACGAAAAATATTTTCAGCATCCACGAAAATGTTCAGATATAAATTGTTGTCGATAACGTACACATTTTCCATTAACTAATTATTTCAAGTGATACAAGTCATCATTTTTGGGAAAATATTTTTCAAAGCATTCATTTATCTCAAAACAAACGGAACCTAAGACTCCTTATTCTATCGGTAGAATGAGATAAATCCTTTGCCGAGACTGAAGCCTGATTCATCTTCTCTTAGTCGCGCTTCACTTGGCTATGCCTTTACGTGCAATAATGATAAGGCTGTATGTTAGAGAGGCATGTGCATAAATCATAACTACATAACAACTCAAAAGAGGGAAAATTGTCCAAAAACTTCTAAACCTATTGCACTTTTGCCAATTCAGTTTAAACATCTTAATTGCATCAATTGAGTCCTAAATCTTTACATGTTTTATTAATTAAATTCATCCGATCAATTTTGACTAGAAATTACTAACGTGGATGCTAGCCGTCTTATGTGATATAATCGGCGTTGACGTAAATAATTTTTAATAATATTTTAATATTTTTTGAAATATTTTATTTTATTTTATTATTTTTTTTCTTCCCTTTCTTCCTAGTCGGACACCGGGCCTCGGCAGTGGCGAACATACGACATCAATTCATTATCAGCAACAGCAACAGCATATGCCTAAACATATTTGTTGATGAAATAAATATCTTGCATCAATTCACTTTAGTAAACGATGCAAGTGAAACATATATAAGGACAAAAACATTTTACAAATTGTCGATTTTCCATGAAATAAACGGTTCTGTTTGCAAGAATTTTCATAATTGTCAATATTTTGACGATGGAACACGAACTTCTTTACTTTTCTTGTTTACTTGAACTTGATTATTTTTTGAGCAAGAAAACTACTTAAAAAAATCAAATTGATATGAATTGAGATGTCCTGAGAATACTAATACAATCAATTCTTCATGAATGCGAGAGAAAAGTGTAAAAAAAGTCCTAAACCTTTTGTATTAGTGTCAATTTAGTCCTAAATTTTTTGTATTGGTGTCAATTCAGTTCTAAACCATTTGCATTGATGCCAATTCAATCTTTCTAGCTAATAGCTATTCACGTGTCGAATAACTGAATTGGCACCAATACAAAAGATTTATGACTAAATTAGTATCAATGCAAAAGGTTTAGAACTGAATTGGCATCAATGCAAATGGTTTAGGACTCAATTGGCACAAATGCAAAAGGTTTAGGATTAAATTAATACCAAAAAAAGGTTTATGACTAAATTGGCACAAATACAAAAGGTTTAGGACTTTTTTGACACTTTTCCCATGAATGCGGCATACAAATGAGTTGTTACGGTGAACTCATCAACACTACCGAAGATCACTCATAGAGAACTTTTAAGTTTGGTTTAACTTCAGGTTAGACAAACATAATAACAAATGTTGGAATTTTTAATGGATAGATTACACAAAACATGACAGAAGCATATCTGTAAATGTTTTATGTGTGATTGTTCAACCAGTATCTCAAGACATTCGTTAATAAAATGTGACTTACAAGTATCCTTCAAATTTAGTTCAATTGACTGTATTGCAACGTGAATTTAATGCCGAGAAGAGCCAAAATCACATTTATGCAAGAAAGAAAATTGGAGAACTAGAACCTCAACTTTCATTATATTTTTAGTGTCGAAGTAAATATATCGAGTTTCAATCAAAAAGACATTTTTTTATTTATATATCGAGTTGGTTTTTATGTTTGACTTTTTCATTGTAACTTTCAGTGAGGCCAATTTTGTGGTTTAGGAAAATGTTTTCAGAGTCAAAATATAGAATTTAGTGGGATTTCGAACTAGTCCATGCCTAGAACATAAATGGTAATAATAAATACTTTTGCAATTTGAGTGGAGGCAATAGCGAGGCCAATTTTATTGTTCAGAAAAATTAATCAGGCCAAAACTGTGAAATTAGTGTAGTCAAATTAACCTACACTTAGAATATTTATTCTAATAATAAAAATATTTCCAATTTTATTTCCCCACTCTTCATAAAGTGGTGCCGCCACTATGTGCAGTGCAGGTTCTAAGAAATTTATCTCAATCTACTGAGAGCATGAACTAAATGTATCGTCCTGGACATAATAGAGAGAGAGAGAGAGAGAGAGAGAGAGAGAGAGAGAGAGAGAGAGAGAGAGAGAGAGAGGGGGGGGGTAGGAGACTTTCTTTTTTAATGGGGTTAAAGTTTTGGATTTTCATTCATTTATACGTGAAAATATTATTAGGAGAAAAATAGTCACAAATAAATAAGTACATAAATTTTCATAAAATATATTTTAAAAAGGTACCCTTTACTTTTGAACTGGGTATCTAGCACATTATACATGGTTAATACAAGGTCAACGTGACTCCAAACCTTGAAAAATATTATGTATGCACATGTTCCAAAATTTTGGATCCTAAAACCTAATGTGCAATCTCCAATGCTCAGTTTCGAACGTACCCAACTAGCCTGGTTCGCGGGTCTGCACATAGGGATGAGTTTAAATTAATAGAAGAGTGGCTAGCACATGAAGATTTTTTGGGGTGCACATGAAGATTTTAAGTTATTAAAAGAATGTGCAAAAAAAATTTAGATATTCTAAAATTTTGGAAGATATCGCCATAACAATCAGAAAAAGAAGACCTAACGAGTACTATAATGCTCTCCATTTAGTAAGTTAACATAGTGAATAATTACTTGGTAATAGCCATGATGCTCTATATATTCTATGAAATCAATTGATCAGCTCAAAATTCCCTAATTACATATGATTTTGCCCATTATTTGTGGGAATATGAACTTATTAAAGATTGAAACATCCAAATCATAGATTACATCCAAGGTCATTCAATATATTTTGAGTATTATAGATAATTTTCTTTGACTAATTATTTTTCTAACAAATAAACTTCGAAATCTTATACTAAAATAAAATAGGTAAGTAACATCCATGGGGTGTCATACACAATTTTATTAAAGGAACAAAGTGGATTATAGCCCTGAAATTTCCCTCTCTAATTTGTTGATACCTGATTTTTAGCTCATTTTTCAAATTTTTTCAAAAATCATAAAACTAGGATTAAGAAACTTGGTCAAGTGTAGGAACCTATTCCTAAACCAAAAATTAATTTTTTATAATTTTTCTGAATTTTTCTTTAATTTCTTTTAACCAAAATAAGAGAGAAAATCAAGAAAAATAGAAAATGGAATCCAAAAATTCCATAAAAATAGTCATTAGTCTTCTTTTAAATCCAATTTCATTAATACATCATCAATTTTAGAAAATTTCAATTGAGAGTGTGTTTTTCTGAAAATTGGGTAAAAACAAGCCCAAATTGAATCAAAAATTTAATTGAGTCATTTCTAGTCATTTCTAGGCTATAGTGTCTTCACAGCAAATGATCGTGGAATCTTGAATTACATAGTGGTTGGTCCAATTGCACAATTTTCCAAAGAAATCAAAAAATCCCAAAATCCAATTGAAATTAGGGATTTTTAGCCCAAATTGGGGATCATTATCAATCCGAAATTGTTGAATCATGAGACCATCATTTCTAGGATTAATTAGTCATGGGTAATTCAATTTTGGCATCAATTTTGCTCAATCAAGTCATTTAAGTACTGGATTGAATAGAAACCTAGTGACCCGGATTAAAAAATTTGGGAATTTTTTGTTTAATTGCGACAAAAATTAGGGCAAATCTCATATTTTGATGCAAAATGTGCCAAGGAATTCAATTTTGAGTTCAATCTGAAAAATTAGGTCAAAATCGGGCTTAATTTGCGATTTTAGACCAATCCGGATCAGCCAGGTCAACCCGAGCCGACCTGAGTCGGTCTCCTTCTTTACTCGACTCGCCTAGAATGTGGTAAAACCTAGAAAAATCAACTCGTGCCCGCCTTTTTACCGACTTAATCTAGCTAAATGATCACGTTTTAAACTCCGATTCCAGCTGGAGAATCTCCGGCTAGCATCCGAGATTCAATCCAACCGATTCGAGATCGGTGAATACCAAACTTTGGGTGGGAAATCTAGCTAGAAAAACTGAAGAAACATTATCAAATGCATAAGAGGTGCTCGAGAAAAATCCAAAGAGAGAAAGAGAGGGAAATCCAGAGAGAGAGAGAGGAGTGGAGATCCCTTGATCGAATGATCGGCGCCGGTTGATTGAACAGCACCGGCAAATCGATCAACTAGGGAGGATCTCCTCCTTAGGAGACCAGCGTAAATATGGTCGTAAAGCTCTAAAAACTGACCTCGGTCAGCATGATTAGAGCTACTCCGGCGAAACCAAAGCCACCGTCTTGCAATTCGGGTGACAAGGAAGGGCTTGACAGTTGCCGTTCGGTTCGAAAATTCAGAATTAAGCTCAAATGAAAAAGGTAAAGTCAGCTCATGCCCATGATTTAGCAAATTTTCCAGATTGTACATTTGAGCTTTACCGTGCTTGATCGTGTATTTTTTTTTTTTATGATTTTGAGTTTTTGGATGTTCAAAAGCTAATTTTGATCACAAGTTTCATTGATTGATTGCAAAATCTGGCTTGAAAATGCATTTGATCGAGTCAACCATGATTGTTGAACCTCGTCGGAAATCAGAGACCCTCGCCGAAGTGCCAAAATGACTTAGGCTATCCAAGTTAGTGATTCCCAACCTTTGTTTGATGTTTTGAATATTGTTTTGGATCGATTTAGACAGCTAGGGCGTTCTGTAGGTTGATCTGTGCAAGATATTGGGTTGATCAAGTCAGTAATGGTTTAGGGTATTTTGATCGGTTTTTCGCCAACCGGCGATGGTCCGGCGGCAAATCAATAAGTTGATGCTGATAGGAGGTGACATGAACTATACACAGAACTAATTGAAATGGTAAAAAGGTTGTCGGAGGCTCACCGACGGTGAGCTCAAACCGACAGTCTTGATAATGATTAAACCCATGTCATGCTCGCCAGGTGCTCGACGAAATGCCGAAGAGAAAAACAATGGAAATGGCACCGTTTCAATGCTGTACCCACCGAAGTGCTAACCGTCGTCGGTGCCGGTCGGTCCGGTTCGATTCAACCTCCAGTGAGAAACATTTTAAAACATAATAATAATAAAATAAATAAATAAAATCTAGAAAATTCCTAAAAAAAGTAGAAAATTCCTAAAAAAAATTCATAAATTCAATAAAAATTTCAAAATATTCAAAGAATTTTCAGAAATTTAGAAAACTTAATAAAAATTGGAAAATTTTAGAAAAATTCATAAAAATTCAAAAATTTTCAAAAAAAATCCAAAAATGTGAAAAATTCATAAAAATACAAAAAAAATCGAAAATCCATAAAAATTTCAAAATTTTCAAAAAAAATTCAAAAAATAAAAAAAATTAACTCTTGGGAAGGATAATTCCCAGAGATATTTTTTTTAAAAAAATCAAAAATTTCAAAAACTCACAGAATGACTCAAAAACATTGTGACCAACCTTTGCAAGTGAAATCAAAATTTTTAGAATTGTCTAAAGGACATTTTTGAAGACCTTTCAATTTAGGGGTTAAAAAGGTCACAACCCTTAAAAAAACCCTAATTCCCTAAATTAACACAAATCATTGAATGAATAAGCCTTAGGGCTTTACTAGGATTTAGGTGTTTGGAATTGGTTTTCATTTTAGAGACAAATTAGGATTGTGCTGTTTGATTGCAATTGATTATGCTGCTTACATTGATTGATTGAGTTCCCACGATTAGAATGGTTAGAATTAGTTGATAAATCTCGAAAACTCGTGTAACACGTTAGACGCATCATATCATTTTAGGTACCGAAAGGGCGTTAGGAATCTTGATTCGGGATCATTAGCATAACTAAATCCCCGTATTTAGAATCTCTGATTTGTAGAAATATGGTATTTCTCCCGTACCCCAATTAGGTTTCTAGTCAACCTACCAATAATGATTAGTGGCAACTCCAAATCAAAAACATAGATTGAATAGAAAGGTAAAAATTACAACCCGCTGTCACGTGAGATATGATCTGGGAGAGACTCCCGTTTATTTAGTGATGGGATGTCTGTGAAACGTTTGTGTGAAATATCTGTATCAAACCTTAATAGCCCATTCGGGGACAATTTCCCCATTTGTTATAAATGAAAGTACCTCTTTAGTGTGCCCGAAAAGGCGTGGCGCAATAGGCTTGGTGACTCCACCTGGGAAATTAGATTCCTAAGTGGACTTAAGTCTAGATAAAACGATATGCATGTGTTTTGTGCTCGCGAAAGGATCCCAGGTACATCCCATTAATGATCGTGTTAAATGATTTTGTAGGTGGGAGGTATAAAGGGTGTTGTTTTTGATAACCTTTGCTTTACAGGATGGTGTTGGGATTGAATATGGTTTGATTGAATTTTTTAAGTGCCGTTTGGTTATTAAATTGATATGCATGCCTTTAAATTGTTTTAGCACTACACCATTCACACACACCACTCATGGCCCAATCCCGGCTACATTTAGGATTACTCTTAGGAGGTATGTGTTTAGGTGAAATTATGAGCCAATTGCTCATTGGATCATTTAAATGCAATACCGATCGCCAAGATGGAATAATATTTCATTACTTTAGGATGATTGCTTATTGGAATGGAATCATTTGTCCATTAAGGTGGTGACCTCGAGCCTTTAGTATATCCTCCCTTTTTAGACATCAAAACCTCACTTATTGCATACGCTTGCCTTTATGGTTGGTATACCTAAAACCAAACAAAAATGCTCCGGTAAGTAAGTATCATTCCATTCCTTTCACTTTCAATTATGCAAGTTAGTTAGCACTATTTTAAAAAAATATATGTCTAAATGACAACCAATGATTGATTTAGATGCCCTTTTATACTAGAATGAATGATTAGGTTAAGATGCTCCATTTGGCCATTCTTTCATTTTTAGATGGAATATATAGGTTCATGGTGAATTTTCAATGTAATTCAAGTGACGATGTGCTCAAAATGTGACATGTACAATTCAATGAGTCGAGTGTTCATTTTGATATATTCGAAGTTGTAAACTATATGCTAGGCCCTTATGGTCTAAATGTAGCATAACAAAAGGGCATTTATATCAAACACTAATTTCATTCCCCATTCTCAATTATATGCTGTTTTAAGGCATGAATGGACCTAATTTGACATTTATACTACTTTTTAAGTATACAAATATACTTTACCTCCATTTTACCTTAAAATGCACATATAATTGAAATGAAGGCATTAAAATTGATTCGTAATTCATGGTGAATAATGATGAATTTTTCTTTGCATGATTAGACTCAAATGGGAAAGCTAGACGTCCAAGTAAGTCCTATTCCTCATAAGGAGCTCATTACTTGGTGAAAGGACATGTCTAAGGATAACCAAATCTATGTCCAAGAAAAGCTTAGATATCTTCTCGAGCTAATGCATGTAGAACATCAAGTTAGCTTAGTTCAAGCTTTAGCCCATTTTTGGAAAGTTTCTATTGCCACCTTCCAGTTTGGAGAACATGAATTGGTACCAACCTTAGAATAGTATCAAGCCGCCATTGGCATCAATTCTAAGCCTAGAATTGTAGTGCCACCCGTTGGACTTAGTCTTGTAAGCATTCTAGCTGAATTCCTTAATCTCAAAATTTCCAAAATTGAAAAGCTAATCAAATCAAACACAAGTAGATTTCCATTATCTTTCTTAATAGCCAACTTTTCAAAACTTCCTAGGGAAATGGAAAACACTTCAGCTCAGGTATTCGTTCTAACCTTCTTCGGCTTCATTTTATTCCTTGTGTCTAGAACGGGATTAGATCCTTTAGTTGCTGTGATTGCGAGACAAGCATGTCTTAAATGAGACTTCTAAAATATGCTTCTTGCCCAAACTATTATTTCCTTAAACACGTACCAAAATCGTGGAAATGGTGTCTTTCAAGCTTTTACTAGTCTTTTTTCACTATGGTTTATCTCACACATTTGACCATGGTGTCGTTTTATGAACATTTGTGAAATTTGTTTAGCAACAAATCCAACAGAGCGATACATTTGCCTTCAAAATAAATTACCCAAGCAATCTTTCTTAGATTGGACCAATTTCATTTGTGCTCTAACTCCAGATCAAATCCAATAGCGGATTAATTGGCCAAAGATTGACAAGGAAAGGATTACAAGCCAAGACAGGAATATGGTACCACTATTTAGATTGAATGGAGGAGTTGCATATTGCCCCCTAAGGGTCGTTAGACAATTCGGGATTCTTTAGTAAGTCCCGCCGACATGGAATCCCGAGGAGTTTGCCTTCGACATCCTAGGTGGAATTATACCCAAAGAGCAGAAGAATAGCCTTCAAATCAAGATCCACAAAATCATTCTATCTTTAGATAACTCATCAGAACAAGTAATTGAATGTCCTAAAAGCTTGAAAGATGATATGAAGAGTTACATGGCATCCAAAAAATACATCAAATGGATAGAAAGCAAGCATCCAATTGATGTAGAGCCATATGTCCCATTGAGTATTATATCAGATCCTGAGGAAGAGTATGTTCTAGAATATATTGTTCCAAACACGCCTGGAGTGGAGCCCTATGTCACTGAAGAGGTCGTGATCAATGTTGATGAATGGGAATCTCGCATCAAGGAATGAGAGAAATACTAAAAGGCGGAAGCTACCTTAGCTAGCAAGAAGCCTAGAATTGGATGATTTAGATTCCTATTTGAGTTTAAGATCATGACGTTAAACAATTTCAAGTTTTATATGCAACGATAAATTGATCACTTTCTAAATGTGTATGGTTAAGTTCAAAACATGATTTCAAAATGTCAAAAAAAAAATCACCATTGATTACAATTCTTTGAATTGTATGATTACTTGAGAGAGACATTGATGAGAAGTTTTATACAAGGCTAAGACTTATATGAAAGTTCTTATCCTTGTTAATCACAAGAAAAACCATACAATTGAAAAAATGTAGGTCTTCATGATTGTTTCATCATGCTAACACCTTGTCTTTTCATAAAGCAGGTAGCATAGCAACGAAAGAAAGAAGAACCCGAATCCGAACTCGTTAGCAAACTAAAATGGCGGAAGACGAAACTCATACTCAACTAGCTGAAGTCGAGAATCAAATGACCCAAATGGCCACCATGATAGCGGAAATGAAAGCTTTCATCATTGCTTCCAAAGGATCTTATCCCACCATTTCTAATACTGGAACTTCAAATGCCACAAAAGCTCCTATTGAAGAACCAGTTAAAAGTAAAGAACCAATCCAAGAGAATCCTCCAAAAGCTACACTTGAAGTAGTAAATTTTGAAGAAGATGATCTAGCCAAAAAGACATCCAAAGTGAAGGATGAAGCAGAGTCCAAAAAATTGGCCAAAATTGAAGAATGTTTGGCAAGTCAGGGATATGAACTTCAAAGATTTGATAAATTCTCATCGTATGCAAAAGTAGTTGTTCTGGAACTGGCTGTCTCAAAAGCCATTTGAAGTATTATCTCCACAAAATGGCGAGGTATTCAGAAAACACGTCACTTCTCATTAGGACGTTTCAAGACAGCTTGAGAGGAGCGGCCTTGGCATGGTACACTGCACTTGACATGGAAGATTTCACAAAATGAGATCATTTGGCTGGAGAATTCCTTCGCCAATACAAATTCAATGTTGAAGTACTACAAATTATGGAGATCTCGTCAAAACGGTGAAACAAAAGAATGAAGGGTTTCGAGCTTATGTTCAGAGATGGAAAGCTATCGTGTCGCAAGTAAAACCTACCATAAGCGAGGATGAGCTTATTGAGCTCTTTTTAAAATCATTGCCAATTGAATATTACGACAAGCTATAAGTGTCAGGCTGTCAAACATGTTTTATGCTGGTAAAAGTGGGTGAAAGGATCGAGGGGGGATTGAAAGAGAAGAAAGCCCAAGAAACAACAACACGGAGGCCTTATCCTAGGAGGAAAGACAAAGCATGTTCGTGAGGTAGCTATGGTGTCTAGCTCAAATATTCATTGAATGCCATTTCCAAAGCAATCCAATATCGCCTGGAAGAACCCAAGGCAGTTTGAGCTAAAGAAAAGGATGTGCCAAGAGAGAATCCTGCAAACTTTCCTTGGTATGATCAATCAAAAACTTGTGCATACCACATGGCAGAAAGGGAACATGATTTAGATAATTGTCCCACTCTAAAATATAAGGTTCGGCAGCTCATTGACAAAAAGATACTTAACTCCCAAGAATCCAAATCAAAAGTATATCAGAATCCTCTTCTTGAGCATAATGCGGTAAACATGATTCGGGTTGAAGAAGAAATAATTAGGTCTAACGATAAAGATGAATATGAAGCCAAGCTGAAAGCTTCTCGACTAGGAGATGCCCATTTTCGTCATAAAATACTTCTAAAAGGTGAAATTATAGACAACTTGGGAGAAGATTTTGGTAAGTATAACTTCCAAGTGAAATATATCCCACCACCAAGGGCATTCAAGAATGAAGTAATTGTGCCCGATGGTTGGGGTGATATGGATGGCGAGCTGAATTGTGAGAATGAAATTCTGCTCGAAAACAAAACGGATCGATATGAAAAAGAGAAGGAAAGGATCTATTAGGGTAAAAAACGTTTTACCCAAGAATCACTCAAATAGGGTGAAACTGTGGACTTACTTGGTCAGGATAGTGGCAAATATAACTACTGCATTAAATACACCCAATCTCCATAGGCATTTAAAAATGAAGTTATCGTGCTTGACGGATAGGGCGGTATGGACGAGGTTTTAATTAACAAACTAAGTCTCGAGGAAAATGAAGATCGAGAGGAGAAAAAGAAGAAAAAGAATCGCCAAGGGGGTAGGCTGTTTGTTCGCAAAGCACGGAAATAATGCGAAGTTGTGGACTTCTTGGGTCAAAATAGTGGTCGGTATAATTATCGTGTCAAATATACACCCCCTCCCTGGGCTTTTAAGAACGAAATGATCGCACCTAATGGTTGGGGTAAAATAGATGTCGTTGAAGCCAATGGGAGCATAGTGTCCATGATCACACCATTTCTAATCAAACTTGATGAAGTGGATAAATATGAGGAAGAAAAAAGTTATGTTGAACCAATTACCATTCAACTTCCAATTGATCAGTTAATGATCGAGGAAAAGGAGACACAGTCTATAATCATTACTGTGCCTCCAAAAGAAAAGTTTGACATTAAGTGTGTGTCCTGGGATTACGCACCTAAAGAAATTCTTCATAACTTGATCGAGAAGGTGCTATGTCCCGAAGGAGGGCGATCATGAAAAAGAAAGGAGTAATCGAGGAAGATATAAAACAGTTGCTGTCAGTCATGAACACAAGCGAGTATGAAGTAATTGAACAGCTAAGGAAGATGCTGGCATAAATTTCCTTACTAGGTCTCTTTAAAACCTCAGAGAGTCATAAAATGATGCTTACGAAACTTCTTAATAGCACATGTTCCGGAGACAATTAACGAAGTGCAGTTGGAGGATTTCATTGGCACTATTCTTTTGAAAGATCATATCACTTTCTCTAATGAGGATTTCTCGATGGACAGACATTCACACAATAAGGCCCTATACATTGCCGTCAAATGACGGGGTAAAGAAGTATCATATGTGTTAATTGATAATGGCTTTGCACTTAATTTGTATTCTCTGAGCACACTACATCCCTTGGGGATCAGTGAAGAGTTCATTAAATCCTCTAAGGTAACTATGCGTTCGTTTGACGGAATGAAGAGTTAATTGATAATGGCTTTGCACTTAATTTGTATTCTCTGAGCACACTGCATCCCTTGGGGATCAGTGAAGAGTTCATTAAATCCTCTAAGGTAACTATGCATTCGTTTGACGGAATGAAGAAAGATGTCGTTGGCGATATCGAGCTTGAAGTGAATATTGGCCCTATGCCCTTCCTAATTGATTTTCAAGTGATGGATATTCTGAGGACTTTCAACCTACTGCTGGGAAGGCCTTGGACTCATATGGCCAGTGCTATCCCTTTAAGTCTCTATTAGAAGGTTAGTTTCGTTATTAATGGCAAAATGATCATTGTACATGGAGAGACAGATTTCACCACTTATAAGAAAAGTGCAATACCATATATTGAACCTAAGATGAAAGAGGAACCGAGCTATCATTCCTTCGAAATGATTTCAATGGTGCAAATACCCACCGAAAATATCATAAAGTCCCCAGAACTCTCAACATCGTCTATTATGTCAGGGAAGGTGTCATGTCAATATGAATTCACTCCTGATGACGGACTTGGATCAAAAGCCCAAGAAATCAAGGAACCTATTATCCCACTTGCCACGAAGAAGAGACATGGAGTAGGTTATGTCATAGAGAGCTCTAATAATCACCATGGAGGTCAAGGCTGAGTTCAAAAGAACCATGGAGGCTGTGAAAGCCGAGGTGATGGTGTTATTAATCCGTTAATATGAAAAGGTAAAACTAAGGAGCTTTCTTATTACCAGATTCATATTAAGGAAACTTTTCCTAGACCCTCTAAGCTGCTTCAAGAGGAGGATTTATGCACAAAGAAAGAATCTATTTTACTTGACTTGTTTGAGGAGGATGTTATCAACGTCATCATAACCGAAGTAGAAAATACCTACGCACTGGATTGGGAAGATTCTCTCAAGCTTTTACTTGTTTGTTGTCTTTTCCATTGCATTGTTGCTTTTGTAGTTTCTAGTTTCATATTAGTTCTATTTGCAATTTCAAATTTAGTTGCACTTTCCATTCCTATTGATGAAGCTATAATCACACTTTTCAATTCAATAAAAGTGTTTAATATTTTGTTAAGGACATATGGAAATAAAACTAAACCTATGATGAAAATTGTCCTCACTCGTGAGGTTTAAGGCTTTGGGTTTCTATATTGCTCTTGGTTGCAAAAATGATTTTAAGAGTAAGGAAGTCTAAGGATATGAGGACTAGTTTCATCTTTCTATTCTTTTAAAATGGATTTCAAAATGAATTTCCTAAAAGGCTTTCTATGAAACCTCATGCATTGTTATACTTCATATGCGATTACTAATCATGTTTATTGCATATTAGGCATGAGCATTCACATATTCACAATAGGTTCTTATGTGACCCAAATCCTTCAAAAGAAATCACTTGTGGTATCGAAGAGGGTAACGAGGATGAAGAATGGCTCAGGAAGGAATGGATTCGTCATGAAAAATCAAAGCCACTTACATTAGAGAAAATAGTTACCATCAATCTTGGTGATAAGAAGAATCTCAAAGAAGTTAAAATTGGAGAAAGTTTTTCTTCTGCAGAAGCAAAGAGAATTAATATTTTACTCAGAGAATATCAAGATATGTTCGCATGGTCCTATGCTGACATGCCAGGCCTTAATCAGAACATAGTTGAACATGCTTTATCAATCGATCTAAGTATCCCTCCGAAGAAACAGAAACTTCGGTAGACCAAGCCGGAATTGACAAAGAAAATAGAAGAGGAAGTGATGAAATTGTTTAAAGTTGGATTCATCGAAGTAGTACCATATCCAGAATAGGTTGCTAACATAGTTCCTGTATTAAAGAAAGATGGGCAGGTATGGGTTTGCATTGATTATCGTGACCTAAATAAAGCAAGCTCCAATAATGATTTTCCACTTCCACACATCGATGTACTAGTGGATAGTACTGCTAGATTTGAAATACTTTCATTCATGGATGGCTTTTCTGGATATAATCAAATTCTCATCAAGAAAGAGGACAAGGAGAAAATATTCTTTATTACACCATGGGGCACATTCTGTTATAAAGTAATGCCTTTCGGTTTGAAAAATGCTGGTGCCACGTATCAGAGGGCAATGGTAACTTTGTTCGATGGTATGATGCATAGAGAAATTGAAGTATATGTACATGACATGATTGTAAATTTCAGATAAGAAGAAGATCATGTTGAAGTGCTAAAAAATTGTTCAAAAGACTCAGAAAATACAAGTTGAGGTTAAACCACCAACAAATGTGTATTTGGGGCAAAATCTGGCAAGTTGATAGGATTTGTGGTCAGCAACAGGGGCATCGAAATAGACTCCTCAAAGATCAATGCAACATATGATCTTCAGACTCCTTCCACAGTAAAAAAGGTGAGAAGTTTATTAGGGTGATTAAATTACATTGCCCAATTTATCTATCAGCTTTTTGAAACTGCAAAGCCATTCTTCAGACTACTGAAGAAAAACGCTAAAGTGAAATGGGATGCAGAATGTCAACAAGCCTTTGACAAGATTATAGAATATCTGGTATGTCCACCGGTCCTTGTAGCACCAATCCCTGAAATTCCACTGATTTTATATTTGACAATTCACCACGAGTCGTTAAGAGCGGTGCTTGTCCAAAGAAGATCAGACAATGGTAAGGAGCAAGCCATTTATTATCTGAGCAAGAAGTTTACAATATCATAGATGAATTACCCAGTAGTTGAAAAGACACGTGTTGCATTGATATGGATGTTGCACAGACTAAGGCAATATACCCTTCATCATCAAATCTTGCTGGTGACTAAAAATGACCCGATCAAGTATTTACTTGAGAAATCCTCTTTGGTCGAAAAGTTAGCACGGTGACAAGTCTTGTTATCAGAATTTAATATCAGAAGTTCACCATAAAAATCAGTCAAGGGACGAGCAATAGCAGACATGCTAGCAGAGAATTCTCATAACACTATTAATACTAAGAAGGAACGATTTTACAATCGTATATTATCATTGGTTGATGATAAATGGATCATATATTTTGATGGTACAACCAATTTATCTGGATCAGGAATTGGGGTAGTGTTGATTTCCCTATAAGGCCAACATTATCCATATCTGCAAAACTAACATTTCCATGCACTAATAACATTGTTGAGTATGAAGGTAAAGAGATTGCAAGTATGTAGATTCAATGCTCATCATATCGCAAACAACTGGTAAGTGGCTAACTCGAGATGCCAAGTTGATATCCTATCACAAATACTTAGAAGGAATGGTGGAAGAATTTGAAGAAATAATATTTGATTATCTTCTAAGTGCTCAGAATTATTTCGCAAATGCTCTTGCAACTTTGTCGTTCCTACTGCAAGCTGAAGATGGTATGGATGTAAAACCATTGAGAATTGACATTCTTGAACAACCAACCCCTTGCATGGTGATTCAATTTGAGTTTGATAATGAACCGTGGTTCCATGACATTAAGAAGTATCTCCAAACTGGAAAAGTTCCTTAAGGAAGCCAACCAGGCAACAGAAAGTTTACAAAGAAGATAGCTACCAAATTCTTCCTCAGCGGTCAAACTCTTTACAAGAAATTATTTGATTTAGTCCTATTAAGATGTGGATGTTAAAGAAGCTGAACAAATTATGAAAGAAATCCATGAAGGCAAATGTGGGCCACACATGAATGGCCATCTCCTAGCCTAAAAGATCATGAGGTTAGGATACTATTAGATGACAATGGAAACGGATTGCATCCAATATGTGAGATGTTGTCATCAATATCAAGTTTATGGAGACAGAATCAATGCATCGTCGAATCAGTTGTATCAAATGTCAGAGCCATGGCCATTCTCGATGTGGGGGATCGATATGATTGGCCTAATCAATCCCGAGGCCTCAAATGGATATCGCTTCATCTTTGATGCAATTGGTTATTTCATCAAGTGTATTGAAGCAAATTCTTACACAAATGTCACTGCTAAGAATGTCGCAAAATTCATTAGGCGAGATATCATTGCTAGATATAGAGTTCCATGAGCAATCATTACTAACAACGGCTCAAATCTAAATAACAAGATTGTTGATGATTTGCTTGAATATTTTCATGTTCAACATTTGAACTCGTCCCCATATTATCCACAAATGAATGGAGCGGTGAAAGCAGCAAATAAGAACATTAAGAAGATATTATCCAAGATAGCTAAGAATTATCGTGACTAGCATGAAAGGTTGCCATATTGTCTAATGGCATACCGAACTTCAATTCGAACATCAACTGAGGCAACTCCATTTTCCTTAGTTTATGTAATGGAAGCGGTATTACCCATTAAAGTGGAAATTTCTTCGTTAACGATATCATCTCAATTGAAGCTTTCAAAAGCTAAATGAATTCGGCAGAGATGTGAACAACTCAACATGATTAATGAAAAGAGGCTAAAGACTATATGTCATGGACAAGCCTATCAGAAGAGAATCGTCAAATCCTTTAATTGAAAAGTGAAAGCAAGGCATTTTAAGGTAGAAGATTTGATAGTGAAGAAAGTCATTCCCAATAATTCAGATCCTCGCAGGAAATTCACTCCAAATTATGAAGTACATATGTTGTCAAGAAAGTTCTTCTTAAAGGAGCATTGATTCTTGTAGATATGGTTAGAATAATATTGACACATCGTGTAAATGCAGATGCTGTGAAGATATTCAACTCATGAAATGAAATGATTTTGGTCACTCTAGAACATGTGTGTATCATGCATATCATGATTTCATAAACACATTTGTTCTTTTTGGGAGGAGTCTCAAATGATCAAAGATCTCCAAAGCCCCAACAGAGTTAATAAAAGATAAAGGAAAGTATCGTTCCCAATTTACTTTCCTTAATGTCATCTTTTAATATGTTCTTCCTTTTTGTCATCTCCAGGGAGCTCAAAGATAGAAAGCAACGAAAAGAAAATCCCCAGTGGAATCAAAGTGGAAACATATGATAGAATGGGCGGTAATCATTCCAATTATTGTTAAGAATTGCTCAAATGAATTTTAACACTTGATTCCTAATTTTGCAGGACCTTCATCAAGTAAAAAAGGAATTTTAACAAAAAGATCAGATATTTGAAAAACAATTTAAGTTTTAAAGAGTTTACTGTTATGGAAAGATGGAACTTCTTTTTTCCCAAGCGAATTAACGTGAAAGCTAAACAAAACAAAACAGATTGTTTCAAAGATCATCTCAAAGAGTTTCAATCGAAAAAAGTTTTGAAACATGCATTCTTTGAGCATACACTACACGACAAAATTCCCTAAAAAAAGATGATTTGACAAAAAGTTTTAAAAAATTTAAAAAAAATCGTTTGGATAAAATCCAATGGAAATACCTTCAAATGATTAAAGGTAAGCCATGTCCAAATACATCCCCTATACACTCGAGTGGAATGAAAGAATGAGTGCTAAAAGTGAGAAAAACCTCATCCTAAGAAGATAGGGCATGTTCGCAATGATTACATAGATTGAAATGATGAAAGATGATCATTTCACTATCTCAAAAACATGATTATCCCTTACAAATCAAATTTGAGCCTAAACAATGGAGAAGGTTTTCAAAATAACCCTGTTAAGAACCACCCCACATCGGGGCAAACTAGGAGCTTTATGGTCAACATTTATGGAAAAAAAGATTAAGAAAGATTTTATTGCATACACTTGCATCAATCTTTCTGTCATGACTTCATATGAAGTCATATAGAAGCTCACAACATCCCAAGAGGAAGAAGAGCATTTCATTTCTTATCCCCAAACACATTACCTTTTGCAAAGCCTAATTGAGCCTGAATATTAATTTTAGAACCCTAAATTGTTTATCATCTCTTCACACTGGAGCATGAACATATGATCCACTTTGGATAAATAAGAAACAAAAGGCATGATATAGAGTCCTTAAAACTCAAAAAGGTCGAAAGCCAAAAGGTTTAGAAAATACAAAAGAATCAGGGGCATGAAAAAGCTGTGTGCTTGATAAAAGTAAGGCCAAATGCCCAAGAAAATGAAGAAAAGAAAAGGAGAGTTCGAAAGAAAGCTCAAAATGATCAAAGATCACAATAAGCAAGTACGATAAAAAAGAGAAAAAAAATATCATCATAAGTATTTAGATGACTCTTGTGGTCATGAAAGAGAAAAGATCCCTAGCAGACAAAAGGAAAAAGGGTGGTGATGCGAAGAAGATCACCAATTTCACAAAAGCCCTGAATTCTAAAACAAATGAGCCTTTTTAAGCCTACCCAATATCAATATTACAACCTCTCCATAAAGACTCTTCATATTGGGATGTTGAGAGTGAAAACATGACTTTATGACAAGAAGTTACCACTCAAAGGAGTGTATGCAATAATGTCTTGTCTTGTTCTCGAGGTTATTAACTTGTAGACCTGAAGCGAGACGAAAAAATATGATGAAATTCTTTTCTTGGCCTTAAAATGCCTATTCTTTGAATAGTCATTGACCAAGCCTATATTACAATCTTTTGAAAGATCTTATCGAATCAATCGGATTATGTACATTGCGAACATCTCTGAGTACCTGAGGATCGTTTAAGAGAGATGAATTGAGGGTCTCAAGATGATTCTCATTTTAATTAGTGAAGAAAAGACCGGATTCATATATTGAGACACATCCTTTCTAATGAAGGTCTTCCAAATGATTATTTCAAGCATCTCTTACAAGATTGCAAGCAATTTGCTCAAATACTTCCTTAAAAAGGAAATTTGATTGTGTGAATGCATTGGCATAAAGAATGCATGTTTCCAAATCCACATTTCAAATAGTTTTTTTTTTTGGGTAAGGACATTTCAAATAGTTTTTGGTCAACTCAAAATCAAGTTTTTAGACAGTTAGTGGTAAACTTAAAACCACATTTTAATAGTTTTTGGTCAACTAAAAACCGTACAAAGGTTAGTGGAACCTTAAAACTGCATGATTCATGGTTAATCTAATACCATAAGGTAATCATTGTTCAAGCCTTTTTCAAGTCCTAATGACGAGGAATCACCGGGCAAATCATCAAATCCTTAGGTAGGAGCCCCAAGTACTTATTGTTTGAAGCCTTTTTCAAGTCCTGTTCGCAAACAATCACCAGGCAAATCATCAAATCCTCGGGTAAAAAGCCCTAGATACTTATTATTTGAAGCTTTTTTTTAAGTCTTGCAGGCGAGGAATTACTAGGCAAAACATCAAATCCTCAGGCGAGGAGCCCTAGGTACTTATTATTTGAAATCATTTTAAATCCTACTAACAAGGAGTCACTAGGCAATTCTCAAGTCCTACTGGTGAGGAGCCACTAGGTAAATTTTTAAGTTCTACTGGTGAGAAATCACTAGGTAAATTTCTAAGTCCTACTGGCGAGAAGCCACTTGAAAAATTTCCAAGTCCTACTGGCGAAAAGTCACTAGACAAATCTTTTTAAGTCGTACTAACGATGAGTCACTAGGCAAATTTCTAATTCCTACTAATGAGGAGTCACCAGGCAAATCCTAAGTCCTAGTGGCGAGGAGCTACTAGACAAGTCCTAAGTCCTACTGGCGAGGAGTTACTAGGCAAATCTTAAGTCCTACTAGTGAAGAGCTACTAAGCAAATCTTAAGTCCTACTGGCGAGGAGCCACTAGGCAATTACTAAGTCTTACTGACGAGGAGTCACTAGGCAAACCACCAAATCCTCGGGCGATGAGCCCTAGGTACTCATAGTTCGTGGGTATGTCCTTAAACCATGAGATCATAATTCAATTCATCATAATCATCACCATTACTATCATCAATTCACACTTTGGAGATAATCAACAAGGAAATGCTCGCAAACAGATAAGTTTCTTTTTCCCTCAATCATTAAAAACCTCTCAGATGCATTTAAAAGAGAAAATTTTGGGTTAAATCATGAATTTCAAGCAAAATTCCTAATCAGTTATTGTGAAATTTCCGTTTGTTTAGTCCTTAGAGGCGACAAAAAGTTCAGATGTTACATTGTCTTTGAGATTAACCTCTAACGAACTCAATCTCAAAGTATGGCAGCTGTTGACATCTAATTTTTAGGTCATTTTTCAAATTTTTCCAAAAATCATAAAACTAGGATTAGGAACCTTGGCCAAGCATAGGAACCTATTCCTCAACCAAAAATAAAATTTTATAATTTTTCTTTAATTTCTTTTAATCAAAATAAAAGAGAAAATCAAGAAAAATAGCAAACGGAATCCAAAAATTCCATAAAAATAGTCATTAGTCTTATTTTAAATCCAATTTCATTAATATAGCATAAATTTTAGAAAATTTCAATTGGGAATGTGTTTTTCCCAAAATTGGATAAAAATAAGCCCAAATTGAGTAAAAAAATTAATTGAGTGATTTTTAGGCTATAGTATATTCACAACAAATGATCCTAAAACCTTGAATTACATAATGGTCAGCCAATTGCACAACTTTCCAATGAAATAACAAAATCCCAAAATCTAATTGAAAATTAGGGATTTTTAGCCCAAATTGGGGATTATTATCAATTCGAAATTGTCGAACCATGAGACCATTATTTCTAGGGTTAATCAGTTATGGGTAATCTAATTTTAGCATCAATTTTGCTCAATCAGGTTATTTAAGTACTGGATTGAATAGAACCCTAGTGACTTGGATTCAAAATTTTGGGAATTTTTGGTTTAATTGTGATTAAAATTAGGGCAAATCTCATATTTTTATGCAAAATGTGCCAAGGAATTCAATTTCGAGGTTAAATATGAAAAATTGGATCAAAATCGGGCTTAATTTGCAATTTTAGATCAACCTGGGTCTACCTAGTCGGTCAGGTCAACTCGACCCAACCCGGGTTGTTCTCCTTCCTTACCCGACTCACCCAAAACATGATAACTCCTAGAAAAATAAACTCGTGCCCGCCTCTTCGCCAACTTAATCCAGCTAAATGATCACGTTTTAAACTCCAATTCCAGCTGGAGAATCTCCGGCTAGCATCGGAGATTCAATCCAACCAATTCGAGGTCGGTGAATAACAAGCTTTGGGCGGAAAAATCTAGCTAGAAAAACTAAAGAAACATTATCAAACTCATAAGAGGTGCTCGGGAAAAATCCAAAGAGAGAAGAGAGAGAGATAGAGAGAGAAAGAGAGGGAAATCCAGAGAAAGAGAGAGGAGTGGAGATTCCCTGATCGAGTGATCGACGCTGATCAATTGAACGGCGCTGGAAAATCAATCAACCAGGGAAGATATCCTCCAAAGGTGACCAGCGCAAATCTAGTCATGAAGCTCTGAAACTGACCTCGACCGGTGTGTCTAGAGCTACTCTAGCGAAGCCAAAGCCACCATCTTGAAGTTCAAGTGACAAGGAAAGGCTTGACAGTCGTCGTTCGGTTTGGAAATTCAGAATCAAGCTCAAATGAAGAAGGTAAAGTTAGCTCGTACCCACGGTTTACAAAAAATTCCATATTGTGCGTTTGAACTTTACGGTGCTTAATCGTGTATTTTTTTTTTTTTTATAATTTTCAGTTTCTAGATATTCAAAAGCTAATTCTGATCACAAGTTTCATTGATTGATTGCAAAATCTAGCTTGAAAATGCATTTGATCGAGTTGGCCATGATTGTTGAACCTTGCCGGAAATCGAAGACCTTTGCCGGAGTGCCAAAATGACTTAGGCTATCCAAGTTAGTGATTCCCAACCTTTGTTTGATGTTTTGAATATTGTTTTGGATTGATTTACATGGCTAGGGCGTTCTGTAGGTTGATCTGTGTAAGAGATTGGGATAATTAAGTCAATGATGGTTTAAGATATTTTGATTGGTTTTTCGCCGGCCGATGATGGTCCGGCGACAAATCAATAAGTTGAGGATGATTGGAGGTGACGTGAACTATACACAGAATTAATCGAAATGGTAAAAAGATTGTCGAAGGCTCATTGACGATGAGCTCAAACCGGCGGTCTCGATAATGATCAAATCCAGATCATGCTCGCCAGGTGCTGGGCAAAATGTTGAAGAGAAAAATAGTGGAAACGATGCCATTTCAGCGTTGTGCCCACTGGTGCGCTAGCCAACGCCGGTGCCGGTCGGTCTGACTTGGTCGGACCGATATGAACTAGTCCAGTCCAGTTCAACCTCTGGCAGGAAAAATTTTAAAAATAATAAATAAATAAAATCTTGAAATTTCCTATAAAAAATAGAAAATTCAAAAAATTTCTAAAAAATTTGAAAATTCAATAAAAATTTCAGAAAATTCAAAAATTTTTCAGAAATTCAGAAAAATTAATAAAAATTGGAAAATTTCTGAAAAATTCATAAAAATTGAAAAATTTTCAAAAAAAATCCCAAAAAATGTGAAATATTCAGAAAAATACAAAAAAATTCGAAAAATCCAAAAATCCATAAAAAAAGTTTCAAAATTTCAAAAATTTCAAAAAAATTCAGAAAATAAAAAAATTAACTCTCGGGAAGGATAATTCTCATAAATATTTTTCAAAAAGAAAAATAAAAAATTTCAAAAACTCACAAAATGACTCAAAAACATTGTGGCCAACCTTTGCAAGTGAAATTAGAATTTTTAGAAGTGTCTAAATGAAATTTTTGAAGACCTTTCAATTTAGGGGTTAAAATGGTCACAACCCCTAAAAAAACCCTAATTCCCTAAATCAACACAAATCATTGAATGAATGAGCTTTAGGGCTTTACTAGGGTTTGGGTGTTTTGAATTGATTTTCATTTTAGAGACAAATTAGGATTGTGCTATTTGATTGTAATTGATTGTGCTGCTTATATTGATTGATTGAGTTCTCATGATTAAGTGAAATTAGAATTTTTAGAAGTGTCTAAATGAAATTTTTGAAGACCTTTCAATTTAGGGGTTAAAATGGTCACAACCCCTAAAAAAACCCTAATTCCCTAAATCAACACAAATCATTGAATGAATGAGCTTTAGGGCTTTACTAGGGTTTAGGTGTTTTGAATTTATTTTCATTTTAGAGACAAATTAGGATTGTGCTATTTAATTGTAATTGATTGTGCTGCTCATATTGATTGATTGAGTTCCCATGATTAGAATGGTTAGAATTACTGGATAGACCTCGGAAACTCATGTGGCACGTTAGACACATCATATCTTTTTAGGTACCCAAAGGGTGTTAGGGATCTTGATTCGGGATCATTGGCGTAATCAAGTCTCCGTATTCAAAATTTCTAGTTTGTAAAATCGTGGTATTTTTTCCGTACCCCGATTAGGTTTCTAGTCAATCTACCAATAATGACTAGTAGTAACTCCAAATCAAAAACATAGATTGAATATAAATATAAAAATTATAATCCGTTGTCACGTGAGATATGGTCTAGGAGAGACCCCCGCTTGTCTAGTGATGGGACGTCTGCGGGACGTCTGGGCAAAATATCTATATCAAACCTTAGTAGTCCATTCGGGGACAGTTTCCCCATTCGTGATAAATGGAAGTACCTCCTTAGTGTGCTCGAAAAGGCGCGGCGTGACATAACTCTAACTATAGTAATCAAATCGAGATATCAAATTGTAAAAATGCCGTGAAATAATTACAATAATTTTTTTGTCATTATGTGCTGACCATTTTTGTCCATATCACAAATAAATTTTAAGAAATTTAAAAATTCACATCCGTTTCCTCAACAAGAAAATCTTAATGATGAAAGGTTTTAACTCAAATTTGATTTCCATAAATGACTAAATATTAAAAAAATTACAATTTTTTACTTTCTCCCTCAGCGATGCCTATAAAATGCACCATCGTCCTACACGCAAGATTCATTCGGGTTTATACTTACATCTGCAACAAAGTCGATTGATCGTGATGGAGAGGAGATCCTCTAAGTTGGCTCTCGTGCTCATGCTCGTCTTCGTTTCAATGTGGGCAAGTCTACCATCTTCAATGGCCGTGATTGGTGAATGCAACACGAACAAGGATTGTGCCACCATCTGCGCCTCAGGCTGTGGACTTTGCATCAAAACCAAATGCAATTGTTTCGACGGGATGCCGCCGGGTTGCAACAGCCGTTACCGCCTTTGAAGCATAAACACTCCTTGATGAAGCCATAGGAGAATATCTACTCTGGTTCATATATACGTCCTTATCATGAAATAAAACATCATCATACGAGGATATTTTAGTGAAATATTGCTCCTCTCTTTATTATATTAATGTACTTTTTGTTTGTGTAGAAATAATTGATCTAGTTAGCTTAATTTTTTCAGCATGTATAACTAACATAACTTGTGAACTTTATTTGACGAAGCGGATGAACAACTTGCAATGGGTTTGTTTCACGGTGAATCAATTATTTGCATCGCTTAGAAAATCAACATATTCGTCGATGATAAAAACATCTTGCATCATCTTACTTTTGCAATAGTACGAGCAAACAAATTTCAATTTTCCACAAAATAAACACAAGGATTTCCATTAGTGAAGGATTGTCGATGTTTTAATGTTGGAACATGAACTTCTTTGTTTGTCTTGTTTACTTGAACTTGATTATTAGATGTAAGAAAACTACTAAAAACTAAAAAATATGTGAAAAGAATTCCGATGGAGTCATTTGATTGATAATCGGCCTTCAATGCTATCATAAACTGAAAGAAATTTCTTTCCCAGTGTACAACACATTATTGCCGTAGTACTTTATACATGACATCACATTTGCATTTGTTAAATCTGCGCCCTTTGTTATAGGTGTGGCCGAACTGTGGCTAAACTATAGCTGTGACGTAACTATATTGTAAAGTAATAAGATTGCAATACCTTAAAACTGGATGAAGTATGCCTTTATTCGCTAGAAGAAAAATAAATTATCGAGATATAAAAAGGGCATTAAAATATTTGTCTACATTATCCATCTCTCTCTCCATTTCTTTTAATTTTTAGACACATGAATGTGTGTATTTCCCTTATTATTCTATATCTACCTATCTATTATGCATTCTATGTAAATCTTAGTGATGTTTAGTTGTGTAATTGTACATATGAAATATTTTTCTGTAGTCACTCATATCGCAACTGTCATGGTAAAAATTAACTCGGCTTATTAATTAAGCAGGCTCAACCATTTGAGCCAAATTATTCCAAAATAATTATATCTTGTGAATATTGTTCAACTATGCATGCCCATGAGTGGATTGCCAAACTTTGAAGACGTAGTCCAATTTCCACACTATAAATGCTAGAGACCATATCTCCTTACAAAGATATGACCCTTATGACCTAACAACACTGACCATTTTTACTTTCTCAATCTTCTTACTGAAGAATCGGAGTGTCCTCCTTTCTTTGTGATGAAATTTAATTATATTTCGTGAAACTTACTCATGTCATGAAGTAAGGTACATTAGTAAATTCAAACTACAAAATTAGATCTCTCATTATATTCTATTTTACATTTTAATTTCAATATAACTCATTAATTTTATTATGATAAACTATTTTTCTCAGTCCCAGTAAATAAATATGGCCTTAGTTCCTTAGAAAAGCTCGTTGTCATTACTAATTTGGACATGTGTTCTTTCATTACTTAATTTAAGTGTATAACCGTGCTTTTTTTTTTTGGCTTAGCTATTAGGTTGTGTCCGAGTCAGCTTTTGCACACTTTGACAAGTCCAACTCACCCAACATCAATCTGGTGCATTCAAGTTTTCGCTCCTTGAATGCTGCCAATAAGGCTTGAACCCTAGACCATATGGAAATGGGCAAAGTCCCTTATGATGCGGGAACATCGGACTTTGTTGATTGATTCAAGTCGAAGTTATCGATTAAGTAGAAAAGTATCGATTCGGTGGACGAGTTATCGATTTCAAGTTTACGGATTGGTTACCAACATATTGAATTGCGAGTTTATTGTCGATTTCGAGACTCCCTATCGATTACCTAATGACTGGAGGCTGTTCTCATTGATTTTTATCAATGTTTGGCGATCTCCTTCAATGACTAGCTCCCAAGGACGACGAACGAATTTAGAGTCCAAGTTTAATCATTTTACATTTGGTCAAAGGTAGTTACTTTTAGTTTTATGAGTCTTAAGTATGTAGTAGGTTTCAAGAGTCAAAGATTAGGTCTCTAGGTGTTCTAATACATTTTCTAGTTCGTAGGTCTTTATTGTGTTTTCTAATTCCCATGTCATTGATTTTGAGTAGTTTCCGTGTCTTCAATGCTTAATCTATTTCCTATGTAATAAGCCTCTATATAAATAAAGTGGATTTTGAATATTGAGAATATATGAAATTTTCCTCCATGTGAGCGAATATCTTTGGAGAGTAGATAACTCCAATTCCAGCATCTGTATCCTTGGAAGGTGGATTCTTTCTTGGTGGTGAGCCAAAGAAGCACTGCATCCTCAATAGGTGATACTCTATAAGCCTTGGCGATGAGCTTCTCCTATTTCGAAGTCCTATATCCATAGCTAGTGATTTTTTATAGGCCTTGGTGGTGAACTTCATCAATCCCGATTATGATCCTTGGTTGATGACGCGTCCCATATACCTTGGTTCTGGTTGTATTTTATCATACTTCTATCCCTTCATCCATCGACATCCATTCCCATGCACTCTGAGTCCATTGACATCACTCAAAGCTACTCTCGCCCGCCCCCACAACCGCATCATCTTACGATATTAATCAACGCCTTGTTGGTTATAACCGTGCTTTAAGAATAAGAGTAAGCATGTCTTAGTGTGTATTCTTGGGCATAGAATGGTACCAAAGCTTTATTTATATATTATGTTATATGTAAAATATAGGGATAGGGACGCCACAAGTGAGTGCCATAACTTTCTAATTGATCACGTGAGTGCCTAGATTTTTTAAAGAAGTCTCACTTGAGTGATATAAGTTTTCAATCAGATCACTTAAGTGGTATACTTCTTAAAAAGTGTTCACCACAGATGTAATGCCACATTGAATTTTTGACACTTGTAGTGAATGCTTTTTGAAAGTACACCCAAGACCACATGACTAAATAAATTCTAGAAATTTTGGACTTACAATAATACAAAACACCTTGGACAGGGTAATACGATGGCATGTACACGGCTTACAAAATTAAGTTCTAATAAATCAAGTGAAGGAGCCAAAAAAGAAAATAGAGGCGGTGAAATGTTTTATGTACTTAACCTTAAAGTTTGACTTAATATTAGATGTCATTAGGTAGGAAAGAACATCGGATGATAAATCAATACACAAAAGTGTAACAACAGGTAGTTTGTGTTTTTGAATGAAATTAAAATACGAAAGAGGATTATTGGAATAATTTTAGTTAATGAGTTCTTTTAAGTTTATTTCATGAATTTTCATCGTGTTCAAAGACATTAAAAAATAGTTACTACTACATTAGTAATTCACGTAAAATATGAAAAATTAATTTCATCAAATGTCGGAAGTTCTTATTTGCATAAACTATAAGTAAAACATATTGAGAAAAAAAACAGGTTTATCTCTTTGTTTTCTGGCAAAATCACTTTTTACATTTTGGCCAAACATTTATAAGTCAAATGACTACTATTTTCATTTTTTTCCATCACTTATTCTTGAGTTATTTTACAGTATGGAAAGTACATTCATGGATGCACTCAGAATTTCGCGAATCTAGCCTATTGATCATGAATGTCCACCTAAGAAAATAATAGCTTAAATTCAAGTTTTCTTTTTCCAGTAATTCGAATTCTACACTCAAATATATGAATGCTTTTGCGTGTTAGCTCAGATTGCTATAGTATGCTTCGGATTATTACATGCTAATTCCCGCACATATGTAGTTAATAATATTGACTTCCTTTATAATGTATGGGAGCCAAGAGAAATCTTTATTCTGTAATAATAAGCAACGATTTGAAAAATAATCTCATAGCTAATGTTCACAAAACTTACAAAAGGGGATCGTATGTTATCATATGCCTTATTTTGCCTGTGTTTGTCAGTCTCTAACAAAATTACATGAACTGAAGACATGAACGTAAACAACATGCCATTACGATAATATTAATCCATAGGTACACAGGACTTTATTCTTCGCGAGACCGTCTCATCTTCTCGTAACCATGCCTCACTTGGCAACACTTTTAGCTGCAATGGTCGAGATACGTATATTAGAGCGGAGCAACTAGAAGGACGAGAGAGAGAGACAGAGAGAGAGAGAGAGAGACCTTTGTCCTGGCTCTTCCCCTTTGATGTCGAGCCCTGGTTGGATGTGGAGCTTCCCTTGGGAGTTAGGGAGAGGGAGAGAGAGAGACCTTTGTCCTGGCTCTTCCCCTTTGATGTCGAGCCCTGCTTCGATGTGGAGCTTCCCTTGGATGTCGAACTCTGCTTCGATGCCGAGCTCTTGTGAGAGCTCGCATTGGCGGCGGGGCCCCGTGCCGGACGGGCGACGAGAGTGTCGTTCTCGCCGTCATAGCTCATGTACGTACTATAAGGATACTGGTAGTCGGGTTCTAAGTGCTCCTCGGGCCTCGCCCTGAATTCTTCCAGGGTCAGTCTCTCTTCTTTGCCTGTCTCGCCATTGAAGACATAGTATGGTCTCTCGTGGTGCCTTTCGTGAGGCCCCCAGGGAGGCAGAGGTTTTCTGTCCATTGGCCTCTCGAAACGGGAGCGAAAAACACGAATTGTAGGGGAGGGACACACAGCACACGACGCTCTTGCCTTCTCTTCAGTGCTTATTTATATGCGTGCGCGTGGTGGGGGAGTTCGTGATATGGCAACCGCGCTTTTCTTTCTTCATGCATGCCTATAGAAGCTCCACCGTATCTTATTTCTATTATCAATATAATGGAAAGAGTAACTCTTTCCCTTTTTGATGCACACGAATTTGTAGTTGTTAATATCCTGCGATAAGATTCTATTCGGTTTGAGATCTAAACGATATACAAGAATATATCAATTCGCGACTGAATCTCTCGGTTTGACATGTCTCTATCAATTTGATGGAAAATTACCAAAAATTTGATTGGCACAATGCAATAGATTTATAATTTTTTTGATAATTCTCCCTCAATAATTTGATTGATTCCTAATTGTTTATGCCTTACCTATATAAAATACAATTGGTTTCATCCTACTTCATGGTGTATATTTTATCTATTTTAGTTTCACGATTATAAACCAACCATAAATAATATCACACAAACTTCCTATGTACCTTTATTTTTCGCGGGCTTTAGGAAATGCTTAACATGCACACGAAGACAAGTTATCTCTTCCTTTGATCGTGAATTCAAAACTTGTTATTTTATATCTTTGTCTGTTATGCGTCTATCTACGGAAAAGTTTATTGGAATCATTTCACCTCATTTTACGATTCGATTCTAGATTTGCCTATTCTTGAATTCACGATTCAGTGTCCCAATTTGACAACTATGGTTAGAGATAAAGAGGGAATTTTTAGGACTATAATGCACTTTGTTCCTTAAATATATTAGTCTATGAAACTGACAAAATAATACTTAACAATTTTATTTTAGTATAAGATTTCTAACTTTCTTTATTTGAAAAATAATTAATAGAAGAAAATTGTCCATGATACTGAAAAAAAAATTAAATTACCTTGGACGTAATCCATGATTTGGATTCTTCAATCTCTCGTAAGTTCATATTTGTGGGGTCAAATCCCATAATTTACGGGTGAAATCACAAACACATTGTTATAATTAAAATTCTTCGCATTATTTATATATAAAAAAATCTTCATAATCTTTTGCCCAAAATAGAATCTTCGTCATCCAGCCACTCTTCCCTTGATTTTACCTCCTCCTTGTCCAGGAGAACATGCGAACCTGCAAAACTAGCATAGTTGGGTAGTTTCCAAGGTAAATAGCGCACTGTATAAAATATATTTTTATGGAAATATACATTTACTTAATTTTTATGGGGTTAATACCATAAAAAATTTTAAACTTGCACGCCGTAACAAATTTACCCTAAATTAATTTTTGACTATCAAAAACCCCAAGCTAGTACATTTGTTATAAATTTACCCTCCGTTGTTTATATTAAATTGGATTAATACCACAAAAAATCACAAACTGGAACATCTATGACAAATGGAGAATCTAATCCCATACCATACACCCGTCAACTGTCACAGGTCATCTAACTCAGCAAATCAATTGTAAAATTTAATGAAAACTAACGGAGGGTAAATTTGTCACAAGTGTTCCAGTTTGAGCTTTTTGATGGTATTAACCATTTTTTATGAATATTTTTTCCTTAACGAAATTTCACATATAAATGTAAGACAACCCTAACTAATCAACAAACTTTAACCCATTAAAAAAAGGGATAAGTGCACTGAAGTCCTAAAACTTGTCACGAAAGTGTAATTGAGTCTTAAAACTTACAAAAAGTGCAATTAAGTCTTAAAACTTGTCAAATTGGTACAAGTCCTTCCATTAACTTCGTCAAATTTGGCTAACTGAAAATGCTGATGTAGCTTTTTTAAATATTTTCTCCCTCCTACTTGGAAATGACGTGGCTAAATTTGATTTTTAATACAAATTTTATTTAATTAAATATAAAAATAAGCTAAATTTAAAAAACAACGGTTGAGAAAGCCCTCGCCGTCGCCGGCCCACCATCGCCGGCAAGGGCCGGCGATCCTCGCCAACGGCAGGCGAGGACCTACACTAGTTTGCTGGAGCTACACGAAGGATTTTCAAAGTACATTGATTTTTCGTTAGTGCTTAAATTGTTGCTAGAGCTAATTGACGATGCTCTAGGTTTTAACTTGGTGAATATAAGGCAACAAGCGAATTTGTCACATGATATTTAATTTTTATGGTTGAAAAGAAGGTCTATCTAATTGTTCGTTGTATCATCTCTACTATAAATCAATCAAATTCAATATATGATAACAGCTTCAAACTTTTACTCGAAAATTCTGTAAAAATGTTTGTCTTCTGTTAAGATGTATTATAAAATTGCGATACAGAAATGAATAAGATAGCAATTTAAATAGCAAAACTAGTTATCGCGTAAGCAATTTCATATAAATCTTAATTTTTTTTCCAAAATTGAATTTAAGTCTCTCTCATCAAGCAACCATCTCCCATACTAATTCACAGCTTTAAAGTTCTCTCTCCAATTCAAACTATGTTCACAATGACACATTTATCCTAAACTTTTTTGTAAAATCAAAAACCTCAAACTATACCCACTGTGACACATTTACCCTAAACTTTTTCTTGTAACATAAAAAACCTCAAACTTGTACCTATGTAACACATTTACCTTCTGTCAAGGTTCTGTTAGATGATTTTTCAATCAAAACAAAGTTGTTTTTATTTCACTTAAACCGCTTGAGCACCATCTCAACATTGTTTGCTTTTTAACGGTTATCATTGACAGAATTTTGACAGAGGATAAATGTGTTACATAAATTTGGGATTTTTTGAGTCACGGAAAAAAGTTTAAGATAAATGTGTCACAATATGCATAGTTTAGGATTTTTTGTGACTTTTGCCCTTTCTTCTTTTATATTTTCACGATTCTGCTTGTGTTCTTCAGCTAGAATTTAGAAAACAGTTCCTTCTCAATCCGTTTCCAGACCATTCAATCATCCACTTATAGTCTATAGTTGCATCTATTACCCCATCGAAAACATAAAAGACAGTTATTCGGCTTTCTCCATCAACAAATGTTGTGCTTGACACTTGATAGCTAAACCGTGTGATGAACCTCAGCTTTCATTCATGTCTTCTTGATCTCTTCCTGTCTCTTTCCAACGTGACTCCATTCAACTCTAGTGGTGGTTGCCACACCTACCAGCACCGGCGAAACATTTATCTTTTCATTTATTTTTGTCTTTGTAGTGGCAAGGTGGTCCAGCATTCCCATACATCGAACTATATGTCTACTTCCCTAATTCGATCAAATGCAGAACGTTCACTTCGAGATTGGGAGATTTGTAGAAGATTACTTTCTTCTGGCCCTCGAAATGCTTGATCGAGTCGGGGACTTGCTTTCTGAAGCGCATACCACTTGACAAACAAGCATATGCGATGGGTATAGACAGAACTTCAGTATGGTACATAGGCTGTGTAGATCTTTTTCCACAAGACACGTCTAAAATTTGCAAATTTACAAGATTATAACTGCTCATATCCAAGGCGATTAAGATAACTTGTGTGAAAATGAATCTTAGATAATTTACATCCGGAAGATTGACTCAACCGAAAAAGTTCGATCGGAGGTTGTAACCACGTACGACCTCAGCCAATCCTAGACTGGAGGTTACCGAAGGTTATGGACCGATGTTCTGAGGTCACCTTCAGATTCAGCAGTTGACTGAGATCGCGGCGGAGGAGGGAGGGGGAAGGGTGCTGCTGATGACGCGGCGGGGGTGCAAGGCAAGCGACATTATGCAGAAGAGAAGAGAGAGGAAAGAGCAGATGTGATTGTGGACTGATGCGATAGGCTTAGCTAGGGTTAGGTTTTCATTGTTTTCATCTTTTTCGGTATTTTGTCATGCTAAAGGCAATTAAGTAGCAATCAAAAGTCAAGGTACAGGATATTTCCTCCAATAGGGGATGAAACACGGCCCTCTCATAGATATCATTAGTTTGTGGAAATATTTACTGAATGTATGCACGTGATATAGAGAACAATATTTGGCTCATACATCCGCTTGACTTATTTTATGAGTTCATCAAGTCACTTGCCTGGAGTCAGAGCTAACAAATTTCACCTCCATTTACAATTTTGGCTTCATAGAAAGTGTCCCGTGGCTCCTATTTAGCTGGACCCAAGTTTTTATCTAATCAAAATTCATTCTCTATCATTGTCGAAAGAAATCAGCATAGAGAGCAACCCTTACATAGATCAGTTCGTAATTAGACGGGATGTGGGTCCCGAAATCATTAAAAAGTCATTAAAATGTATCGGGAGACACCAAAAGAGCACGTTAGTAGTAATAATTTATTTGCTCATCTAATTAACTAGACTCAATGAATGAGGCCTTGCATCTGACCATTTGCGTTTCTTTCAGTGCCGTGAATCTTTTTTGTTCCATGTCGGGTACAACGGCTTTCTCGCTGAGTGGAAGAGCGATATCTCGCTAAGTGGGAGAGCGATCTCGCTTTTCTTAGCTAAAGCTACAGTCCTACCTTTATCTCTCCGGCTCTGAAAATTCGGTTTAGTTGAGAAGATGGCTAAGTGTCACCATCAAGCCAAATAACATTGAAATTCGGGTTTTGGTGCTAAAAAGGGCATTACAACCCGGACCTCCAACATAGCATTCTGGCTTACAACCCCGCTCTCTTCAGATTGCAGTTCATCCACAACTGGTTTGCATCTCCTCGCTCTGCTCAAACTTTCACTCCCACGACCCATCCACCATTAAAATGGCTCCTCCCGTTGTCGGCCACCGCATCCCTCTCGCCCTCCGGCAGCTCGTATCTCTACCTTCACATTTTCCAACTCACAATAGCCTCAATGAGCTCTTCACGCTCCAAGAATGCCTCCACCTCCTCGGGCCACCGCCCGCCTTACAAAGGAGTGCGCTGCCGCAGCAGCGGGAAATGGGTTTCAGAGATTCGCGAGCCCAAGAAGCCCACCAGGATATGGCTCGGGACCTTCCCAACTCCTGAGATGGCGGCGATTGCTTATGACGTAGCGGCCCTAGCGCTCAAGGGTCAAGAGGCCGAGCTGAACTTCCCAAACTGCGCTGCTTCGCTGCCAGTCCCCGCCTCCACCTCATCCCGTGACATCCAGGCGGCCGCCGCCAGTGCTGCTGCCGCAGCTGGGGCGGCTGGGGATGGTTTGCTTTGGAGCAGAGCGGGCGAGAGGAGTGGGAATTATCGTGTGTTCGTGGAAGGGGATGATTCTGTGGCTGTTGATGATGATGGTTTCGTTGACGAGGAGATGATATTTAACATGCCTAATGTTATCGCCAACATGGCGGAGGGGATGCTTCTTAGCCCTCCTCATTTGGATGTTTCCGGGGACGACGGCAGCTCCGACGGCGGCGGATCTCACAACCTGTGGAGGTTCCCTTAAGTCATATCCAAAAAAATTTTACTTCATTATCTATGCTTTTCCATGGAAAATTTGGTCTGTCCAGGAGTGATATTGATAGGGTGACATGTCGTGCAAAATATGAAACTAAAAAAAGTTACTTAAAATAACAATGCGCACATGTCATGCTATCGGTATTGCTTGGGGATACTAATTCTTCCACGGGAAACATATGAATAATGAAGAAAAACCAATTACTTATCTCCATATAAAAAAATATATAACTTAAACCTCGTAACGATAAGAATAATAGAAGTGGAATGGCTATTCCTCTATCGAAAAGTTGAACGCGGGAGAAGCTCTTGGCAGACCTCTCTGTATCACTTGTTTATAAACGTTTCTTCGTTCGTTGTTGGGAGTGTCTCTTTTTAGTAACTTAATTTCTTTATATCTTGAAATGTTGTGGGAAATTGGGAAGATATCGCAATGTAAATATAAGTTCCTTAATTGCTATTATTGAACACTTTGTGGTATAAATATGTATGTTGTGTCTCTAACCCTCTATGTTGTGCAATGATACATACATATATGGGTATTATGTAATTGTTATTGATGTTACTTTCTCCTTTACATTGGCAAAGGTTGTGAGTGGGATATAAGAGCTTTTGGCATCAATCTTATGTAAGCCTCAAGCAACCATTATATTTAGGGTTTACTTAGAGTGGAAACATAATGTAGTGGTACGATCTTTAGGTGTGCGAAAAGGAAGGCACAGAACTTAGTCTCGAAGTTAGTCAAGGGATTAATAATCGAAGCTTTGAAGTTAGCGTTTGAAAGTTTTATTATGAAACTGTGGCGCATCATTAGCTTAAATCTAATAGCATGACATGTGCGCATTGTTTGCTTAAGCAAATTCATTGGCCCTAATCCCATTAGCAGTCTCATTGATGAATACACTCTCGTTTGCCCATTTCTCTCTGTGGCATTTAAACAAAGTCTTGGGCCATGGATTGTTACAAACTTACAAGGACATGACAATTTAGACCAGGAAAAGTTTGACGGGGGATTTTCCATGGGTTTATCGATATTAAGTAATTTCGGTATATTTCGGAGTTGAGATACTACTCACTTCGGACCCAACCTTTTCCCATCGAATTTTGTCAGTATGGTATCATCGCAATGAAAATCGTTTATCAACAGCGTGAGAATTGAAAGATTTTGACTTCCTTTTTTTTGTCATAGAAAGATTTCGACTTGAAATGTACAAATCTTCAACGCCGACGCAAATTGCAAGTGGCATGTCAAGTGTAGCTTTCATTTCTTCCAAGAGAGTCAATCCAATGAGCATCGTTCTTCTGCGATTTCCTCCATCATTAGTAAATCACCAACATCACATATAAAAATTAAAATGGAGATCTGAGCTTTCCTGGGCTAAGAAAATAGATCATATGAAGGAGGTAGACCATTGATAAGGAAAAAACAGAACCTCAAAAATTCGAGAAGTGAGTCATTGTCTTGACAGAGAAAACTCTCGATACCACAAAACTCTAAACTGGTATACATAATAAATTTATCAAAAACTAATTTTTTTTACTACCAAAAACCCTAAACTAGTACATTTGTGGCATACTTACCCTCCATTAAATTGAATTAATACCACGAAATATCACAAACTGGTATACATGTGACAAACGAAGGGTAAAACCCCAAACTGATACACTCGTCAACTGTCACGTGTCATCCAATTCAGAAATTCGTCGGTAAAATTTAATGGAAACTAACGTAAGGTAAAATTGTCACAGGTGTACCGGTTTTGGATTTTTCGTGGTATTAACCCTTTTTTTCCTGTCTCGATGATCTCTAAAAGAAGTTGATAAGTGTAAAAAACCTGTTGATAAAAATAACTACCGTTTAGCTAATTCTCGATAATAGTAATTTACTGACACTTTTATAAACTTACTAAAACTCTTTTTTGATGGTTTACAAGTAGCGTGAAAACTCAAAATAAGTCTGCAACTTATTTGGAAAAAGTTGACAAATGAGTTAAACTGAAGTTATTAATTCCATATAAGAATTGATAAATTTAAGGCATGGTTGGAAATGTAAGTAAAAGGGAAAAATTGCAAATTTAATCCGAAACCTGTATATATTCAAATTCAGTTTTAAACTGAACCAATATGATCCTAATACTTTAAGTTAAGATGCAATCAAATTTTCCGGCCAAGCCTCGCGTGGAATTTCTAACTAGGCGATCCAGTCACCATCAGGGCTGTGCAATCGTGACATGTAGGATAGTCGTTCGACATCCCACGTTCAGCAATCCGACGTGAACAAAAATTACTCAAAATGCTGCCGTTTTTCTTTTTTTTTTTCTTTGTTCTTTGTGTCCTTCCTTTTCTGGTTATTGTTCATCTTCATCTTTCTTTTCTCTATTTCTTGCAAAGAGCGTAGGACTTTCAACTGCTTCGTGTGAGCTGGAGTGTGGAGGACGTGACGGATGAGGGCCTCTTCTTGATCGTCGAGCAGCGATGGGGGAAGACAAAGCAACCTCCTTAGCCACTTTCTCTAACTAAAACCATTCTCTCTCTCTCTCTCTCTCTCTCTCTCTCTCTCTCTGAAATCGGATCTAGTTGCAGGATCCAAAATCGCCGCCGCAGAAAACCCCTCCGCCGACCTCCACAATAAACGAGCCAGACCTGGGATAGACGGCCCGCCAACCATCCGGATTTAGGCTCGACGGCACAACCTCCAGATGTGGAGGCTCGGCCCGTGGCCCTCGAGTTCACCGAGATCTCGTTGGCCACAAGCTCGACGGCCATGGAGGAGGAGTGGCCGAGCTCATTGAGATCTAGATGCTCAGCCCCTGGCCGTCGAGCTCTTGGGCCGTCTTCATTGTCAAGCAGCGGGGAAGAGAAAAGGCAGGTGAAAACACACAAAAAAAGGAAAGAAGAGAAAAAAAAAAAGAAAGAAAATGGAAAAAAAAACAGAAAATTCGACATGGCATTTTAGTCACACCGTCGCCGTTACATGTAGCATGGTTAGTCATGAATAGACCACCACGTCAAAAATTTCACGCAAGACTCAGTCAATAAAGGTAGAATGTTTTTTTACTCAAAGGTTTAAAACTACACTAGTTCAGTTGAAAAGTTTAGTACTTAATTTGAACGGTACAATAAGTTTAAGATCTAATTTGCAATTCTCCCTAAACTAAAAGTTAGTAAAAGAAAAGAAATGTCGGTAATTGAAGATATATAAACTTGGTAAATAACTCCAATAGGAATTAATAACTCAAAACAAGTTGGTAATTTTGTTTATACCAAAAATTGACCAAATTTTATTTATTATGGATAAGTGATAGACTTAATTGATGAAAATAGAGTTTGGTGAACAGCAAAAGTCGTCAATGAAAAGAATAGTCGACATTTGATGAGTATCGATATTTTCGAATATTTAAGTTCGTATAGAAAAATGCAGTAACTTGAATAGCGTCGACAATCAAGGAAGTATTAACAACATACGTTAGTTATCTTGAAAAAGTCATCGACATCGACGTTGACGTTTAACTGCCTAGTAGCGATATTTTCAAATATTTGAGCTTCTCTTGAATAAGTGTTGTTGTAACATTTTGTAATAGCATATAGAATAAGGAAGTTATTAATTTGACTTTAGTATCCAACATAAAGATATGAAAACTAAAGCTCCAGAGATGTTGAGGCATGGCTAAAACTGCTAAAGAACTACTTATAACAAGTATGTGGTGAACGCTATAAATACTAGTGCTTATATACGGCAGAAGATCCTAATTAATAAAAAAATATTTATATGTTATCTTACAATTCTCGTGTCATAGTTTTAGCTATAGTTTCCAAATATCTCGTCATCAGTTAAATTACAACGTGTAACTTTACTATAGTTTCCGGATGCTTCATTGTCAATTAAATTTCGACGTTATATCTCTATCTTGTGTACTTTAACATTGACTAAATCTCGTATACTTATCGAATTTCTTGCGCACCCGTGATGTTTTATATCTAGAGTCACAACAAATCTGTCTCCTTTAATAAAAAACTGAAGAATGACTTTCGATGAAAGGTTTTTCATTGTTGAGGCAAACTCTGGCAAAACAAAATCATTCTAACAAAAGTTGGTAAATCACTCTAAACTAAGTTGGCAAGTAATTTCGAATAAAAGTTAGTAAATTTAAATCGTTCGTATGTTGTGCAAATAAAGGGTGACAAGTTTATAAATAATTGGTACTCTCGCAAATTATAAAATTAGAAACTTCACTAAAAGTGGAAGTAGTAACTTAAACAAGTTACCTGAAGAAAAAATTTATCAGTCATTTTGCTGCCAACAATCATTTGACACTAATCAAAATAATTTGAAATTTGCAGCACGAAAAAATCGGTACGTTTTACCACGGATCACTAGGATCCTGCGAAAACCTGATCTTGATTTTAGAAAAATCGTCTTCATGATGATGATGACAGATCTTGACCATATATCTATCAAGATCATTTAAGCGATTAAATTTCGACATTATATTTCTATCTTGTGTACTTTAACGTCGACTAAATCTTGTATATTTATCAAATTTCTTGCGCATCTATGATATTTCAACTCCGGAGTCGCCACAGATCTATCTCCTTTAATAAAAAAACTGAAGAACGACTTTCAATGAAAGGTTTTTCATTGTTGAGGCAAATTCCAGCGAAACAAATTTATTTTAACAAAAGTTGGTAAATCGCTCTAAACTATGTTGGTAAGTAATTTCATATAAAAGTTAGTAAATTTTAATCGTTCGTCTGTTATGCAAATAAAGGGTGACAAGTTTTTGGTACTCTTGCAAGTTATAAAATTAGAAAATTTCATAAAAAGTGGAAGTAGTAACTTAAACAAGTTACCTGAAGGAAAATTCTATCCGCCAATTTGCTTGCCAACAATTGTATGACACTCATCAAAATACTTTGAAATTTACTGCACGAAAAAGTCAGTACGTTTTACCATGGATCACTAGAATTCTGCGAAAACCTGATGTTGATTTTAGAAAAATCATCTTTGTGAGGATGATGACAGATCTTGACCATATATTTATCGTGATCATTTAAGCGATTTTAGAAGCTTTAAACTTATTTCGAGTAACAGAAAGAGCAGAAGCTCAGTAATGTTGCAGAAGCACTACGGTCTGCACTTTTGGCAAGTTAAAGACGATAAGTAATGACATTCGTAAAAAGTGAGCAGCCAACTGACAACAATGCCCACCCGGACTAACACATACAAGACTTTCATGAACGCTGCAGCTTCAAAGCTGAAGACCAGGTCTTCAGCCATTGAAAACAGTAACCCAAAACTGTACTAGCCAAAGTTCACGGGTAGTCACATTGGAGATTGATGAGATTGTGGGACCTAAACCTGCTTTCTATGAAAGCATTTATCGATATCCCAGACTGAGGTAAAGATCTGCATGTGTTTTACGAAGAATTTGACCATAATTTTTTCGTCGAGCGACGGACGTGTACAAGTAAATTGAAGCTCGTGCTAAACAATGATGTCGGGCGGACGTGAAAAGCTTGAGGAATTGGAAATTTGAGAGAGGTTTCAAGTAATGCTCTTTGCAACTGGACTGTGGCTTATTTACTGTCGATCACAGTTCAGTTTTGAGCTTGTAATCTCAGTTGTAAACACACAGTGAAAGCAGTTTGCACTTGAAGAGAAGGCTTTTGTCTGGTGATTGACAAGTTGTGCGAGGGAACCTTTGAAAATACTTGATAGGTTCGGTTTCATAGATTGGAGAAGTGATGCCATTCTGATTTGTGTGCAGGGTGTGAAACAATCAAAGAAGCCCAAATATCAAAGATTAGTTCTGTACCAAAACCAAAGGGATGATATATGTGAATGTAAAGAAGAACCCGAATTGCTGCATGTCATGCCTCTCAGCAATCAGACCACATTCTCCATTGCTTAACTATTCATACATATGTACATATACATAGATGGCCCAAAAAAGGTACATAAGTACACATACTACACCAATTTAAGATCCTCTCATTTCACTAAATGTCTGTCTTTTCTTTCATGTTTCCTTCTGTTTTCGTGTTCAGATGATCTCCAGTTAGTCTCCATCCCTCCAAAGGCGCGAGTTAGCTTACACTCCCCCAGCCAAATGCTTCAGTTTTCAAATCCTCTTCAAGTGAATGTCGACCACAACTCGAACTCATCAGGCAGGTGGGATTGACTTCAACATTTCAAATAAAGTTTCCACCCTTCCGAGAACTTGTTGCTGCCGAAACCACACGATAATTCCTCTGTCAGTTCTTGTACCAATGACCCTAAAATAGCAAGCTCCATCTCCGCTGCAGTGTCCCCCACCTGGTCCTTGTTATTGCTTCTCTTCCACAACCCATTAACCTCATCTCTAATGAAATCTTGATCCACCATCATATCAATGGTACTAAAATCCACCCCCTTCCATGATCCCACCACATAAACCTGCTTCCCTTGCTCATCCTCATTGATGATTAGCCTCCTCATCTCAGTTGGGACTATCACATTACTCACAGCACAAAGGCTCGGCCTAATCAGGGATCGTTTGGCGAAACCATCGCTGTCTTTTTCTATACTCACAGGTTCGAAATCGTCGTCATGATCCTTAGACATCACCTCTTCTGGGCCATCTTCCTCATCGCTGATCTGTTCCAGCATTCGCTTCTCCAGCTCAACTGGGTCTAGCTCTGCGAGCCTCTCGAATCTGTAAAGCTTCTGCAGGAGCTGCTGCTTTGTTCCTGAAATTTGATGAGTTCGTTAATTTCACATGATTAAAATATAATTGACTGTCTGGGTTTAGGAAGATTTTGGACATGATTTCTAGTTCAGGGTCTTCACATGAGTGGCCCTCTACATTTAAGACTTACAACTTTGCAAAATTCCTCCAATTTGTGAGTACAGCACAGGATTCGAGTAAAGAGTCAATCAAATCAACCACACCTGAGGCCCATCTCTAAATCTAAATCTTCCTGTACGTCTAAACCCACCTCAATGCACACCAAAGATATTATTATTATTATTATTTAGTACTTCAGTTTAAAGAACAGGGCCGTGAAAATTGGTAAAATGGGCTCCACTATATTAATGTGCCGCTGACAGAAGATCAGAATTAAAGCAGAGCACCAACATCAAGGATGTGGTGAGGTCCACTCCACATCTTTAAGGATATGTTTCTGAAGAGACGAGAGAAATGATTGCAGGGTTGTATGTCCATATAAAGTAACTGGAGCGATTAATAAAGATTTTGCTCTTCCACCCATCAGAGCGTGTGGTACTAGCATAGTAATGATTATGACTAAGGATGTCAGAATCATTGAGGGTTTTCAAAGCTAGTGATCAAAATTCTTTTTCATGGGGAAAATTCAAAAATACAGTTCAAATTCGGAGCCAGTTACTATTCTTAAACCGAATAATACGAAACTTGGTAAACTTTGGCTTTTGAAACTAAAAGGAAAGCAAAAAGTCTGGTGTGAAAGTGGGCTAGGCTAGGATGTAAAGATGATGCTGATAAAAATGAACGATGTTCTAAAGGATGCAACTTTAGAAGTTCTGCACAGAAAAATTCCGGAAAAAATCAGCTCATTTCTTCCTACGACTATCAAGGCATTTCAATCTCGGTGAAGACACAGTTTCACACACACACAGACTCATGGTTCTTCAATTTTCTCGCTCATGAATCGTACGATGATCTAAGTCAAATAGATCATGCGGCAGGCTCAATTCATGCGTGCGCGGGAGTCCAAATTCGACACGAAACGCGACCTGAGGCAAACGCACTCCCCGAAAGCCTCTCCACACAAGACGACGACGACCAAAGACTCACGCTCTCGAAGAGACAACAATCCGCTCGGCGGACCCCACCCCAGATACGACCGCTCAAACATCAACTCGATCGTGTATGAAAATGACCCGCCAATGCATCGCAAGGCGACAACCTGATGAACCCAAAAAAACCCAGAAAAGAACACCCAATTTGCTCATACGTACCACGCCAAGAGGTTGACGGATGGTGACCCCACAACTAACTTGCAAAACATACAAAACTTGAAAAGATTAATGGTACTGATTATTAGAATGGTACCCCGCGCGCGCGAGAGAGAGAGAGAGATAGAGTGAGCGACAGTGCTCGGTTACGTACTCTGCACGAGGGCGTAGCTGCTCTCGTAGTCGAAAGCGTAACCTTTGTCACCGTCGTAGTCCTCGGTGATGCGCTCGTCATCGTCATCCTCGAACGGACGGTCCAACACGGACACCGGACTGCACTGCTCCTTCTCTTCCTCTTCATCCTCCTCCCCCTCGGCTTCTCGCTCTTCGAATTTCTTCAAGCTCATTGCTTCGCGATTGTCCTCGTCCTGGTTGTACAAACACTGTCATTAGTTTGTGTCGCTTTCCGTTCGCATCTAATCGCAAACACTGGTAATGAAAAAAAACTAAAACTTCACATCAGGTCCGCCTTCGGTTGCAAGAAAAAAAGATTATAAACATAGTCATTGCTCGACAGTTATTGCACAGCAATATGAAAAAGTTGGGATGGATTTGTATGGGGTCAATGAATCCATGGGACTACGCGGTTTATTCAGCTAGTGGACGACGACCCTTATGGATCTAGACATGGATGTTCGATTCCTTGTGCCCAAAAGACATGGAGAAGACAAATTTGGCATCGCAACTTGCTAAATTTAAAGTAGTGGTTGGATCAGATGTTGACTGCTCCTCTAATTATGCTTATCTAATTAACCATTTTTTTGGGACAAAACGCTAAATCAAGAAAAGCTTAAACCTAATGCCATTATGGCAAGCGGGTGTCGAATACGTATACATGGGATTCCGACAGAGAGCAAAATAGGAAATTCGAAGGGAAAAACAGGCCGAACTTGTCGTTTTCAAGAAAACAATTTTCTAGGACAAAACGGGGGCTTTCGATGACCCTTTTTGCATGGGCCAAGCACGATCCAAAGTTTGATTATCCAATCGCAAGCAAGATTTATTCCCACTTTCGAACCACCAAAGCAAATGCTTCGTGCTTAACAGGGAAAAAATTGACTATTCACAGTTTCGTCCTGGAATCGCAGAGCGGGAGATCGGGAAAACATCTGCCGACACTCCCCGATTTCTTTTTATGATTCGCTCCGTAGAAAAGTCCGAACGCCTGGGATGCTTTGTCGCCACTCGCGAGCTGAGTCACGGGTCAACTCCGGCAGACTCAAATTGTAAAACTCGTACAGTAAAGGAACTGAGTTGCTGAGATAAATATAATTGATGCTAATGAAATGACAGTAATTTGACAGTGCGTAAGGAACGCAAACCTTCGGGTCATGGGGTCTAGGCGATGCCGCCGGCGACCGGAATTCCGGAGTGCGGCGACCGGACGGCGGGCTCTTTCGGAGCATAAATGGACGGGGGCTCTCACTTTCGCTTTCGCTTGATGATGAATTATGAGAAGGCTCTGCATCTAACCTTGATTTGGCGACAAAAGCGACCTCTTTTGCTGCTAAGAATGAACCCACGAACTCTTCGTCGTCTTCTTTGCTCGTGCGGAAAGATCTTCTCGGCCTCAGAATGTCCCTCACCGAAAGCGTCGACCCATGATCGCCGGCTTCCTCCCCCGCTCTTCCTCTGAGCTTCCGCTGTTTCGACAGCCTTCTCAGCAGCGAGCCGAAGATCCCAACGCCAGCGGGTTTCGTAGAAGAAGGATTGCTCTCGCCGCTGTTCTTGTTCTTGCTCTCGCGCTCGTTCTCGCTGTGGTTGTGAATTCTGAGAGCCGCTTCGAGCAGCAGAGCGGCCGTTTTGGCCGGGACATGGAGAAAGATGGCATTTTTATCAGTCGGGCCACGGGTCCGGGGATCGAAGAGCGGGGATTTTGTCGGGTCTGGGGACGAGGCGAAAAAGCACGGGTTTCTGCAGAAACTATGGCCAAAGTTCGAGTTTTGCGAGATGGGTCGTCGCTTCTTGGGGCTCCTGAGCAGGCAATTCTTGCGCCTGCCCGAGATGTAGTTCTGGAGATGGAAGGGCTCTTGGTCTTCCCGGAGCAATTCGTGCAGGTGCTTCTCGGCCATCATCTTCGTCGCTGGAAACCAGAGAGAGACTCCACGAGAAACGACTATGCAGAGACAGACAGAGACAGAGACAGACAGAGACAGAGAGACAGAGACAGAGCTTTGCAACAAAGGGAGGAGTTGATATGGAGGAGGGGAGGAGGGATAGCTGGAAAGCTGTGCGTGGACGGCGTATCAATTTCTGCACCGGAAAGGAAGAGGAGGGTGGTTGCAAGGTGGAGCTGGAAAGGAGGGACTGGAGGCGCAAGAGTTGCGTACATATAAGGGAAGCTGCGAAGAGAGGGACAGAGAGAGAGAGAGAGAGAGAGAGAGAGGAGGACGAGGAGAGTTGATGATTCAAAAGACAAAAAGTAACGTGAAAGTCCATCTGTAAAACAATGCGCAGCAATGGATTGTAATTGAATGTTTTGGGTACATTGAGGTTCGGCTATAGTTTTTTGGGGGAGGGACCAGTCTGCCGTGCATCTGTGGTAATTCAAGTTCAATTTTCTGTGGCAATTTTCATAAGATATCATGAACACGTGTACACGTCTGAATTTTCAGTTATATGTTTCAAAATTTCGCACTAAAGTTACCGAAAAGAAAGAGAATTATGAATTCCATTTGTTTCGCTGAAAATGAATAATTTAAAAAATATTTTCCTCAAAATGATACATGTGTCATTTAAAATAATTAGTCAATGAAATACATTTTCATTATCAACGATAATTTATGTCTGAACATTATCATGAGTAATGAAAAAATATTTCATTCATTCATTTTTATGAGCGATCTAAATAATTATTTTTAAGAAAATTTCTTTCAAATTATTCATTTTCCAACGAAAATAAACAATTTTTGAGGTACTATATAACTAAAGTTAAACAAATTGATGGTATCCAATACTAAAATAAACTAATATTATCTCACTTAATAATTTAATATGCATAATATAGAAATGTGAAAAAAAAAATAGTTCCGATGGGTTGGAAAATGAAGGGTGGGAAAAAGGCAGTGATTAGGATGAAATTATTAAAGAATAATGGGAGTTGGATTAAAAAATAATTAAAAAAATGGGAGTGCGTGGGGGGTGCAGCGGACAAGACTAGTTGAGAATCTCGGTACCGAATTGTAATGTCCATGGCCTGTCTCGTGTCTGTTCATGTTGATTCGTCCACGAGGAAAAGCAGCTCCTCCACGCATCGCCTAATTCGGAAGGTAAGAAAAAAAAATTATATATATATAGACACACACACACATTAAAGAAATGAAATATTCCAAAGTCAGGGTTTTGCCACAGGTTGATTAGATAGAAATTAAGTTACAGGTAATAGCTAGTCTGTGTGTGCGTCTATATATATATATATATAATAGGTTTTGTTGCTTGCATAAGCATGTTTATAGGTTTTTTCTATTGTGGCAGTACCATTAGTGATGCAAAATAACTGGGAGAAAAAAATATTAACCATCATTTGATAAAGTGATTGTGCTTTACCAACCATGATACTCTCTTCCTCGATTCGAAAAATCTAGATATTTCAACCGATGGCTTGTATTGATATATCAGTTGCGTAAGATGATTCAAATTTATCGTGAGCTGATTTTTATATATATCTAACAATTCATAAATGCATTATTTTTGCTGAGCATAGTCACTGAGCCAATAGGAAACACAATGTCAATCCACAACAAGGATCAAGTACATAATTGGATTTTTAGCAAAACAAAAAATACATAATTGGCTTACCAAAAAAAAAAATACATAATTGGATTGGGCATGGAGGGTCGAGGTTCAAATAAATTTCGATCTTAGTCTCCTAGTGAATTCAAAAATAAGTCAGGTTTACTTCAAACACAAATATGAATATGCACCTTGGCTCAAATTCGACTTTAAGTTCATCAATTTCAAAATTCTAGTAAGCTCCAAGCAGCGTCTGAACTTGATCGAAGAAATGTGATTCATCGATGTATCCATTGAGTATGTAATTCACGGTACGATATCTTCCCTTAGACCAAATTGCCAAAGCATCAAAACTTTTGGAATGTGTACTCACCTTATGATAACACTGTAAATATATCCATCCGAATCTCTATACCGAGTTATCTTTTTTGTTGTCCCAAATCTTTCATCATAAATTTTCATTTCAGCTTATAAATTTCTAATACACCTTTTGCTACAACCGACATGCCATGAACACGCAATAATATAAATAGACATTGGCACTATTTCCAACCTTAGGACAACGTTGACTGGTCATTACACCAGACCTTTTATACTAACAACCAGAAGATATTTTAGTGCTTTTATATAAATTTCCTACACAAGAATTACTCAGCCTCACTTACTTGAAACGACAATCCCTCTAGTTGCTTCACATAGATACGCTCCTCCAACTCCTAGTGCGGAAAAGTTACCTCCATCCCAGTTCTCAAACCCAGAAGCACTTGTATCAAGCTATGTTTCACCATAGAATAGAAGATCCCAATATAGTTAGGAAAAGTTATACTCAAGTCTTTCAACTGATGCGATTAGGTCCTAAATCTTTTTCAAGAAGTTTATCAACTTGTTTTTGTAGATAAACACCCGCAATTGTCTATGCAACACTTATAAAAGGCATAACTGACAAATTAACCTGTACTATAAATATAGTTTTAGGATTTGACTATACTTTAGTAATAGCTTGGGACTTGCTAATGTTTAGAATTTGATTGAGGTCGTGTCATGCAATTCTTCCCATCACAATCGATACCTTATATTGTGTGAGCCTTTAATCCTAACGCCGCCTCTCAAAAGGTAAGCGGGTCCTTGGTCTTAATTTCATAGCGTAGCAAATAACTAGACAAAAGCAACAAAGTAGAGAATGATCATTGTAGTTCACTGAATCGATTTGCTCTGTATGCATGTGGCTATGATGTATAGCGTCCATTGCTCAACCTTACGACCCGTATCATCCTCATTCTAGTTTTCCTAATACTCTCATCTAAACTGGCATCCATATAGAAAAGTCAACTTGTTTCTCGATGCCCCAATCTATTTAATTACTTGAGTATCCTTGCTACCTAGTGGCATCGCCAACTCATCGAGTATGACATGCTTGCCAACTCAGAATCCAGACGATTAAAAATCTTAAGATTGACTGTTGATAACCTTTCAACCCTAACGCAAATTCTAGGAGTGTGCATTTATTCGCCCTCAACTCAGTTTACAGCCTTCGCATGAGCATACATAGGACATGCAAACACTGACCAGCTTGAGCAATCAGGAGGTTTGCTTGTCCAAAACTCCTGTAGACAGTAACACTTAGACAAAGGTATGTCAACAGAACAACACACTATATTCACTGCCTTGACCCAAAAGTCTTGCCACAAAGCAACATTTTGTGTACACATCAGTGTGTTTGTTTAATTGGGAAGAAAATTTACTTATTATGACAATTTAAAGTTAATTGATATATTTAATTTCAAACAAATAAAAAGAACATTATATAAGATCGCACATATCAATCATTTTATATGTTTTAAAATATTTTTTAGAGGTTTTGTGCTAACTAAATATTGTGAAAAGTAAAAAATTTTGAAAGCAGATACAAACCAAGAAGTGCATACAGAAGCCATGTGACACGAGCTGCAAAAAGCAAGTATCTGACTCGAAAAATTAAATATTCAATATTAAATGTACTCCTGTACTGTTGAGGGACTTGCTATATATTGAAGCCAAACAGTCTATTTATTGTCGTATCTCTTTTGACAGAGGAAACACCTCCTTCCGTTCACCTTTAAGGCCTTGGTCTGACGAATGGACGCCAATAGTTACCATTTCGTAGAACAATGGGAATGTGAATACATGATTCTCTCTTGTCGGAAAGAGATGGGTAAGTTGTCCCACATTTTCTCATTAGAAATAGGATTTCATTTTCGAGTACCCTAAGAGAACTTGTTAAGCACCCATCGACACTAAAAAATATCCAAGTGTCCTGTCGACAACACGATCGACAGAAATCAGTTTCGGGAGCGATAGAGACTGAAAATCGCTAGAGTACCGGGAATTGTTAGTTGACACAAAAACCCAATTTTAATTGATAGAGATAATGGTGAAAATGGCTAAGTATTGGAGCAAAGAGTTGACAAATGAATACCAGCTCAGTCAATTAGGGAGATGTGCATGATGTACACTGTTGATGAAGTGGAGACAATGTGACTTTCAAGTAGTGGAGCGACAATCTCAAACGTAACCATTTATAGAAAAGGATTGTGAATTATGAGCCAATGTAACGCACATTGTGTTTTTGTCAACCGTTTATGTAACTATCTATTGTAGGTATAAGTACAAGGATTGCAATCTCTACAGAGGACTGTTAATCTGTCCAAGAACATATGTTGTTCATCATTATTTTCATTGTATTCCACATTTCAATGACAATTTACATCACTAACAATGATTATTTCCAATGTTCATGCCTTCAAATTTGTCGCGGTTTATATTTCCCTTCAAAACATCAACAAAGGACCTTTCAAACCTTTGTCGATCTGGCGAGATCATTTGATTTGAATTTTGAATGGTAATTTATCCTTTTGGTGAAGCAGCACCTAAATAAAAATTATTGTCATTTCCAATACATATTTCTCATGTTACGTGCAATCAATGCATTGGAAATGAAAATATTTCTTCATTAAATATGATTAACGAGTGCCCTCCAAAACACTTGGTAACATAACTCTAAAAGAAACCCACTTCAATTTATTATCTAACAATCAGATGCATCTACTAAGAAACCCTTCATTAAAGCTAAGCTTAATCTCCAAACCCCTCTCCCCGATCGCGTCAACTGCCGGCTGACTGATGGAGAGGAGCTTTCCATGTAGTTCACTTGAGCATTTTCAAGTAAAATTAAATGAAATAGACCTACTTACTCTTCGCATGCTGATTCTTTTGTTGATGAGCTTTTATAAATTTGGCCAAAGACCTCCTGATCATCATCCGAAGATCATGACTGGGTTAACAAAGACTTACTTGAACCAATATTTTAAATTTGTTCAGAACAACACCGTTTGTCAACAAATAGACGATAGGGCAACATATCGTCCCTCGGTATCAGACGACCAATATACATGCTAAGGTACATGAAGGATTAGGTTACCGAAATGGTTCGCAAGACGATATTGCGAGCTCCAAATCGGGTAACTCTGCAGAATCTATGTACTCCGCCGCCCCGCTTTATAAACCGATATCGGGGGCATTACCCCGATTGAAATTCAAATCATCTGCGCAGCAACATCACGGCGGAGAGAGAGAAAGCGGTCAGGAACGGTTTAAATCTATTTGATGCACCTAGAGGACTGGCAGACCCGTTATGCGACTGGACGAATCGGCGGATTTGTAGTCGACGATGTCAGATTGAGCTCAAATCTGATCGGCTGAAGCGAAACAGCGTGCTGATCAATACTCATGACCTTTGGCCGTGACTAACGATGGATTTTCGCAATTCGAGATTGTTTAGATGGATTTTTCTATTTTTTTAGTATTTTTTTGGGTTAATTTAATCAAGGGCAGTTTCGTAATTTTACGTTTTGCTGTTTACTAATCCTAGTAGGGTTAAGTTTGGGGATATATAAGCTTGTTTTAGGGTTTCCTTTGAGCAGACTTTGGATATTTTTTATTTGATAATCATATTTGGAGGACAAATTGTTCTTCTTTCGAACTTTCTTATTCAATCAAATTTTCTATCACGTTTCGACATCAATTGATATCAGAGCCTAGGTTGCTTGAATCAATGGCTGAACAGAATCGCGGTCGTGGACGGCGGACTCGTGGTGGCCGGGGGCATGGAGGCGTTCCTGAAGCAGACGACCAACCGCGTCTAAGAGATCTGCGAGACGTAGAAATTGAAGAACAGAGAAGGCGAATCCAGGATCTGGAGCAACAACTTGCGGACGCGAGGTTGGGCGTTCAATCCGAAGAAGGAGCGGAATCTGAGGATTCATCCGATGATGAAGAAGAAGACGTAAACCCTTTCGGGGTTCTGAACCAGGGGCGGAATCGAGGAGTACGACCTGGAAATCAGCATTCTTCTCAAAATTTCGGAATGAAGATCGAAATTCCTGAGTTTAATGGTAAGACTCATCCTGATGAGTTTATTGATTGGTTGCATACGGTAGAACGGATTTTTGATCTTAAAGACCTAACTGAGGGGCAAAAAGTTAAATTAGTGGCTATTAGGCTACGAAAACATGCCTCAATATGGTGGGAGCATGTGAAAAGGCAGTGTGCTAAAGAGGGGAAATCAAAAGTAAACTGCTAGGATAAGATAAAAAAAATTATTGCAAAAGAAATTTTTGCCTACCCATTATAGGCAAGAGGCGTTTATTGAGTATCATAACGTCAAGTAAGATGATAAAACAGTTGAGGAATTTACAGAAGAATTTGATCGCTAGCGGATGCGTTGTGATGTGGCGGAGGAAGACGAGCAGACGATTGCACGATATCTGGCAGGGCTGCGATATGAGATCTCTGATGTTTTCCAATTACAGCGGTATTAGACATATGAGGATGTGTGCAGATTAGCCCTAAAGGTGGAGGGGCAGTTTAAAAAAAAGAGAAGTAATTCTAAGTGGTCAAGCAGCAGTTCCAAGTAGTCAGATAAAGAATCCTAAGGAAAAGCGGGAATATCTACAGTAAATTCGACACCGGTCACAGTTAAGGATGTAAGTTCTAAACCTGCATCTAACGAGGCGCAGAGTAGTGCTGAAACTAGTAGAGGAGGAACTGCAGCCAAGCGGTATTTCAAGTGTCAGGGATTCGGGCATTTTGCTGCTGATTGTCCGAACCGACAGATTGTGACGCTTGTTGATAATCCGGTCTTTGATGAAGGTCCAGTTTATGATGAATCTGAAGGCGAAGAAGAGGATGCGGATGTAGAACAGGAAGGAATTATCTATGCTGATTCTAGTGAGTCTCTAGTCGTTAGAAGAATATTAAATGTTGCTGTAACGGATGATAAATCATGGCTTAGACATAATATTTTTCATACTAAGTGCACTAGTAGAGGAAAAGTATGCAGCGTGATAATAGATGGTGGGAGTTGCGAGAATGTGGTGTCCACAACTATGGTGGAAAAGTTGGGGTTGAAAACAGAAGATCATCCTCAACCATACAAGCTATCATGGCTTAGAAAAAGGAACGATGTGAAGGTGAGCAAAAGGTGTCTTGTGCAATTTTCGATTGGGAAAAATTACATCGCTGAGGTGAGGTGTGATGTAGTCCCAATGGTTGCTTGCCATATTTTATTGGGGAGGCCGTGGCAGTTTGATAGAAAGACACCGCATGATGATTTCAGAAATACTTATACCCTCAAGAAGGATGGCCGAACCATTACCCTAGGTCCTTCAGATTTGAGAAATGAAGTGAAGAATAATCTGTTGTCCAAATCAGAATTTCTAGAAGAGGCAGTGAACGCGCCTAAGCTTTTTGCCATTGTGGTGATGGAGCGAAATTCTGACAATCCCGAAATTCCTACTCAAGTTCTGCCCTTGCTTGAGAAGTCTGCTGATGTTGTACCGCAAGAGTTACCACCTGGGTTGCCGGGTGAACACAATGTTTCTGGAACTTTTAATGTAGCAGATTTGTCACCTTACTACATTGAAGAGGAAGAAGACCCTGAAGAGATTGATGACAATGAAGACAAAGCAGATTCGAGGACGAATCTTTCTCTAGCAGTGGAGGATGATGCACCTAGGGGACCGACGGACCCGTTATGCGACTGGACGAATCGGCGGATTTATAGTCGACGATGTCAGATTGAGCTCAAATCTGATCGGCTAAAGCGAAACGGCATGCTGATCAATACTCACGGCCTTTGGCCGTGACTAACGATGGATTTTTGCGATTCGAGATTGTTTAGATGGATTTTTCTATTTTTTTAGTATTTTTTTGGGTTAATTTAATCAATGGCAGTTTCGTAATTTTACGTTTTGCTGTTTACTAATCCTAGTAGGGTTAGGTTTGGGAATATATAAGCTTGTTTTAGGGTTTTTTTTAGCAGACTTTGGATATTTTTTATTTGATAATCATATTTGGAGGACAAATTGTTCTTCTTTCGAACTTTCTTGTTCAGTAAAATTTTCTATCGCGTTTCGGCATCACTATTCATCAGAAACATCCCTCGAGTTGTCTGAGGCCAACCTTGCATGAAATCACGAAGCGAATCCTTCCGTGGCCAAACTACATTTATTGAACAGATTACCTCTGTCGGTATATGCGCTGAAGTATTTAGGAAGACCGAGACCTGGACCGCCCAAAGTTGGCATCTCATGAATTTTGACCAAATCCATGGAGTCAGAGACACACGAGACCACAGCACGAGACCACAGAATCAGACGTTATCCGAACAATAATTTATGCTGTCATCTTCTTGCATCTCCTGCAGTTTCTTTTGCGTGAACTGGAGCTAAGTCACTTGTAGCTATTTGAAGGTTACTTCTATGAAGTAGCTTTCGGCATACCTCTTAACTCCTCACGGGCTTGGAAAACATAACCTATCCTAACAATTAAGCAAATTCAATAGCCAATTTATTGACAACAAAAAAGAAAAATCCATCCTTACCAAAAAAAATCCATGAAATAGAAATACCCATGTTTATATTTACAAATTCCTATGACCACGCATAACTATAGAGGGACAAAAATGTGATTTATGACTTTTGAATTCGAAATAATGATCAAGCATTCTGTAAATCTCTCATCTTTCCTTTCATGACGATAGAGATAATATTCCTGAAATGGATCAAAATCTTTACGTGCTTTTTCTAATATGATTTTTGTTCTTTTTCTTTACATATGGTGTGTTCTCTTTTTTTTTTATTGTAGATCATTCATTTAGTTCTAATTTAATGTATTATTTTTCGTTTAATAGTTGGTTTCTCTTTTCATCCTTGTACATATAATATTCTAGCCATACAAATTAAAGCTAAATCATTTTTTTAATTCTTTCTAGGATGCTCGTTAATTAGAGCATTATAAAAAAAAGGACTTATCACTTTGTCATTCTTAGTAGTTTAATGAAGTGCATTAGTCATAGGACACAAGCTTACAATAACCTATGTGAATAGTAATTATCCTGTTGATCAACGAGATTCCCCAATCATTTAATGCATGCTTATTTGAATGTCAACTTACAACAAAATGCGTTGAACCATTTTAACAAATTAATTTAATGAACCATTTTTTATTGTTTTTCCTCTTCTGGGTAATCTAGTAATTGCTTCTAAGGACAGGCGTTTACCTAACTATTTTTTAAAATTTTGGTCACTGTTCGCTTGTTATAGGACAAGAAGAGCGGTCCACTGAAGGTTCACTTTACAGCTGGAGCTACAGTTTTAGTGTGCACGTAAGTGCGCCTTTGAAGTTGGTAAAAAAAATTATTATGCCAGTGATTCTTCTGTCTTTTTGCTAGACCGGTCCCTCTATAAAATGGAATGCTGAGGATGATGATAATTGAAAGGTCAACAAGTAATTGATTGCTTAATTAATTGTTGTCTTTAATTAGTGACTGATCTACGCCTCTGTAAAAATCTTGGCCAAAAGGTTAAATTATGCTTGTATAAAGCGCTTTAAGTTGCATTTGCCAGTCACCATTAAAAACTTCTAATAATAAATCAGTTTTGCTTCGAATTAGTTTTGTTTATTGATGACCTCTTATGATATCGGTTTCTTTTTTAGAACAAAATGAATCGATTTAATTTCTCTAAACTTTCAGAATCAATTCTTGAAACAAGTATCCAACATCCCTTGTTTACATGCTCTTTACATTTACTCTCTCTCCAATTATTGATTAATCTTTTGGGTTGGACATTTCAACAAGGTCTAAGAGTCACGTTCTGCCCAAACTTTATTTTGGGTGCGACCCCCTGATTTATCAAATTTCACATGTCATTCATAATCTGACTTGCACCTGAGAATAAGTATTAAAGTTTTTTCCACGTCGCTTTTCTACGTATTTATATGCCCTCTGTGTTCATGCAATGTCTGTCCGTCCACATCTTCAATGACCTTCAACAAAAAGGAAAAGTTCGATGGTCGTTGAAGCTCGTGCACATAATAAACATTGTCAAAATTGGAGGGAATCCCAGTTCTGATTACTATTCTATCAGTGATAATGTGACTGAGGGGGTCAGCTCTCTTTTATTTCATCATTAATTGCAAGTAGAAAAAGATTTGAGATCATGATTAAATTCAAGTAATCTTAGTCTTTCTTGAGCTCACTAAGTGGACTCAATTATTGCGAAAGAGTGCGGTGTGATCATCTTGGAATTTTGAAATGCTCGATGGTCCCAATAATTGCCGGGCGTGCATTAACTCCAACATTTTGGTCCCTCTTTTTAATTAGAAAAAATCAACTTTAATATATGTTCGCTGGCAGTACAACAATAAAAGTGATCTTTTCGTGTAAATTACTATCTCTAACGTACAATTGAATTCTGACCCAAAAAAAAACGTACAATTGAATTCTCTCTAATGATTAGCCCAGCTACATAACCATTGATTATAGGGTCCACGATCGCAGAATTCCCTCTTTGTCAATGGAATGTTGTAGATGCACGAAGGTGGGGTTCGAGCTTCCACTGGCATGAAGTTTCAATATACTAGTACAGTAATACCGGACCGGTTTGCAATATAAAATTTGCGAAAATGATTACAGCGGGTATCTAAGGCTCCATTTATTTCGCAAAAAATAAAATATTTGAACAATATTTACCTGAAAATAATCACTTATTTCGTTTATAAAAATAAATAAATAAGAAATATTTTCATCATTCTAAAAAGAATTTAGATATAAATTATTATCGATAATGAAAATATTTTTTATTGACTAATTATTTCAAGCGATATAAACGATCATTTTTAAGAAAATGTTTTCCAAGTCATTCATTTTTCGCGAAATAAACGAAGTCTAAGTAAGCGAGCTATATTCAAACACCTCATAAGATTTGTCATTTTACTTTATAAGTCAATTTTGGGTGTGCTTAATAACCACATAAATTTTTTGGCACTTAACGTCGCTAAAATGCGTTTGATGATATCTTAAGTCAAGAATAACTTTATATGATAATTGAGGAAGGGCTTATTTTATTGATTAAGGGATATGATATTCAATGGAAAATGAAACTTACTTATTATATTGTCAAAACCTTCCAATAATACTCACTATTTTCATTTACAGTATTTACAAACTTCAAGACTTTGTATTCCGTGTGATGCACGGGATGAATTAGGCTTAAAGAAATTCTAATTATCTTTTCGTTGCGAAAAACCAAATAATTTGTCTAGAGAATGGCGAATCCACCTATTGAATAAAGACCAAATCTTAATTAATAGTGTAATTAGGAAAATTATCAAGATTTTATAAATCCTCAAGAGGCAAGAGAGTCTTTTTACTGTTCAAATCCTCTCCATCTATTATATATTTTCTTTTGTACATAGCCAAATAGTGGTATTAGGTTAAGAAAGAAGTAAGAATAAAGTAATAAATGATAACAAGCTTGAAACCATTGGAAATTTATTTAAGAGGCCACATCACCCATTCACTACTCATAATACATTCATCTTAATATATACAAAACGAGCTTTTATTTGGTACACTGGCAGTGTAAAGAAATAATTTAACCGAGCAAGGTTTAGATGCCAATACGTATGCAGTTTTTAACTTTGGTAAATAATTTCATTCCATTAGTAGATAAGAGTGTTCATTTCGTGACTGTTTGTGTAAAGACTATTTGTTTGAGTAATTAAATATTAAATCACGCATTCTTCTAATATTTAAGCTTTCAGAACAATTGGTAGTGGTCCTACCAAATTTTCACATGGTATCAGAGCAATGGTATCAGTGCAGGGGTCCTTAGTTTGAATATTTCCATACTCCATTTGCCTCCACAATTAAATATGTACACGATTAGTCTAGTCTTCTTGCCTAGTACTAAACCACGTCTTCATCTAACAGTTTAAATTTTTAGAACAGTTGATAGTGATTTAATATTTAATTACTTCAACATCTAATATTTTGTGGCGGCAGTATACCTTAGACAAATCCATGCAGAATGACCTCGGGATTTAGGCCCAACAAAAAAGAAATGAACATGACCTCACGATGCTCCTTCAGGTTGTGAAGGGAAATATGACAAAAGGAATTGGCAAAATGTCATCTCAAATGCTAATGTGATGTGGCCGACAAAAATTGAAACAGTTTTTGCCCGTCGTCAAATTCTGCGATGAGGAGGAGCCCACCTTTAGCGCATAAAGTTCGAACATATGAAAAATGTCACTAATCTAATGAGACGCGAGCTAATATTAATTCGAATAAATAACTAGAATATGAAATTATTTGTGTACGAAGAAACGAATTTTTTAGTGGGCCCAATCCATAAATATAAATCGATTTCTCAACCACGAAATCGCGGACCTTTTTTGTTGTCATTTGAACATATACGTCAAAAACTAACCTTCGGTAACTGAGTATCTGTCTTGAATCCTTGGTGGTGGTTACGAAAGGTATTTCACCAAAGCAGGAAAGCAAATGTTTCTCTCTAGGACCGCCCCACCTATTTAGATGTATACACCTAGCAGGCTGACAGGCCTGTATTTTTTAGTTTAACGTGTTGATGTCCGTATGCCCAGCCTCTCAAGTCGGGGGATAATTTTTTCTTCCCTCGTCCTAAGGAATACCCTCACGTTTAATGTCTAGAGTTCAAGCGAAGTAGTTTAGGAGCTTGCTTAGGTCCAGCTTGATTACTTCATAGAGATACATTTTTTTTTAATAATGCAGTGCAAACGTTAAAGATTAGCTTTGTCTGCGAAAGTGCTTTGACCCCAAAGCTTTTAAAAGCACAGTTTTGGCCCACTAAATCCCTCGAGTAAACTAATGTTTTTATAAAATTATCGCAAAGCTCTCTAGCCCCAATCCTATATCCTACCTTTTCAAAGGCTAAGACTTAAAACAAGTATTCGGCCACTTTCACTTAAATTCCGAGACTACTGTATGATTAAAGCTTTCCTAAATCCGCCCTATTTGCAATCATCATAGGAAGGAAAACCACATTGGCACATTTGGTAGCCCCAGACCAGATGTAGCCCGGAGGAAGATATATATTATCCTATCCGATATTTTTTGGCATATTGTGGGTTGGACAATACAGATAAACCCGGCCAAAATTTAGCATAAAGAAGTTTAAGTCCTGGGGTCACGTATGAGAAAAAAAATAACGAGAAAAAAGCTTCCAGCATCCAAGGACAAGGAAGTGTTAGGGAAAAGAGGAAGGAGGTGAAAGTGGACGGAGACTTGCCCATCCACCCGGGGAAGATCTAAGCAAGGTGTAAGAACAAGGACATCATACAAGGTGACAGCACTATAAGAAAAAAGAGAGATTTCTTTTTAGGGCAGGGCTATTCGCCATTTATTCCGGTGTTTATCAGTAGTGGTATATAATTGATTTACGTACTAATGAAGATATTTATACAAGAGCCCTTTTTCTATTATTTCAACTTATCAGTAGCAACCGTTGCGATATTGCCAAAATTACTATGGTAGTTGCCATTGACAAGAGCGACAGTGCGTTTGCAGCGGTCAATGCCCTATAGATCTAAGTTTGGTTTATTTGTTTTTTTTTTCAATTTTTATAAGTCTTTGAGTTATTTAGCTGACTGACTTTATATTAGGGAATGTACCAAACAAATGACATGATATAAGGAAGCTCAAAGGATTTTTTTTTATCTTGTTCTATTATGTCTTGTTTGGTTCCGCATTCTGGTGATCGACTACTGCATCCTATACGAACATATTTTTCCTGAACAAAACTTCAAATTAAAACGTGATCCCTTAAAAAACAAATAAGGGTTAGAAAATGGTACGAATCTATACACTTGAGTCAATATGGCCAATATGATCATCGAATAAATATGGATCATGTGAATAGGTCATTGATACGCACTAAAATTTCACTTCTCATTTGAAATTCACCAGACTATACGCACCATTGGATATCTATCCAACTTCCTAGACATCACAACACGGTCACACAATCGCCACGTCAGGACTTCCCAATAAAATCAGCAAGATTATAGACAAGGCGCATCAATTATATGCGAAGAAAAGTTTAAGATTGAGTGATTGAAACAAGGCTGCCTCGGGTCAAAATCCATCAAAATTCAAGAACCAACCGTGAAATTCACCTCTTCTAACCTCCTCGGATCCTGAGCTCCCCTCGGAATTTGTCCCCCGCTACCCCCATTTAAAATCCTCGAACCGCAACAACAACAAACGCATCCAGCGTTTGACACTTTCCTTCCACTAGACTCCAAAACTCGATCGTGGCAAAAACACATGAAAATACGAGGCTTGTGGGATGCGAAATCCTACGGTGGACGGTGCACCCTACCCGCCCCCACGTACGACAAAAACCGCAGCGGATCGATCCGTAAAATATCGTCGCACGTTTTGGCGACGCAACCGCATACACCGCGTCAGGGGCGGTCGGATCGTTGTCCGCCTCATGTTGCGGACTTAAGAGTTGAAGACTGAGCACTCCGATCTTGATAGTCTTAGCCCCGCAAGGTCTTCTTCTTCCACATGATGATGATTGACCTGAATAATCAATTTAGAGGATGTCTTCTTACAAGATGTCCTTGTATAAGCTTTCAATTCTCTTAATCGATTGCTATATTCAAAAGGGTCTGTCGATTTCTCTCCTTATATGAGAATGCTATAGGATTCAAAGTCGACCTCACACCTCATTAGATATCATGCAATATAGTAAGAGAAAATGACACGAATAGTCTCTTGAACTTTAATCCGACGTGCATTGTCATCCTTGGACTTTTAATTTGTTTAGCGTGATTCATAAAATGTCAATAAATGTTCGATCCAGTATTCAATGTTATATTTCTATTAATTCAAGTTGACGCAATATGCTAATATGGTTCCCGATTCGTTAAGTTCGAATGGTGGACAACAACCCAAGCAAGATATTTTTATCAAATTAGAATATAATAATCAACGTCATTAATTACTGACGGACATGTTAAAGCTTAATTTTGTTTGTCATTCTCTAAAGTAGATGGATAAAAAGATTGACATGTTGACTCGTCATTTAAAAAAAAATCCAACTCGCTGCATAACAATGCATGTCATTAAATGACATCCGATTTATTGTTTGAGCAAACAAAAAGGCTACATTAAACAATTACCAATAGTTCGGGGACGAGATTACACATTTGGATCAAAATTCAGAGATCCTTTTTCTGTCATTTTCCCATATAGTAATAACAATAATCTTCCCTTGCTACTTAAGGAAGATGATTGTGCATTATTAGTATGCAGGATATACTTTATAGTCCAAGGACAATATATTTCGTACACACCTTCATGAGCATGTAAGCAAATTTGGCCTCGTTGTACTCATTCCCAAAATTCTTTATTTTGGTAGCAACCCTCAACAAGCAAAACAGATTCTCCTTGCAACAAAAACAAAATAATATGCTGTTTTTATCTATCTAACTTTGGATCCTACCAATGAGTGGACCGACCAGTTTGTTTATGCAGTAGTGGGACAAGGATGGTGATCATGTCACTGCATGTTTGTGCCGATCAAATCGAGTCATTATCTAAAGCTTTCCAGCATACAATAATCATCACATTGTAGGTGTAAAAACCCTTGTGCACTGAACCTTCCCCCCGACAGAAGGATTAGCTTTTTTAAGTTGTACTAATCTGCAGATTAACATGAGCATCGTCCGAGGAGGAAACCTCGCGGAAGAGGATGATCATACATGGTAAACGACAAATCGTTACATTGTCGACCTCTAGTGCTTTTTGGCATGTTTGACTAGCATTTGCTTTAGCTTGTGCTTCTAACTTATTACTTTATCCTATTTGCTAAGTGAAAATGGTTCATTATTAGGTGGAAGTGAATTGATTAGTCACCGCTTTACCAAATCATTTAATGAGTTGATAATGCTAGATTTTTTTTTTTGGTTTACTAGTAGGAGACCACACGGGACTTATGGAATCTTTAAACGATTTTTTTTTTGCTTTAAGGGATAAATGCATTGAAAGTCTCAAAACTTGTCACAAAAGTGCAGTCGAGTCCTGAAACCTTCAAAGAGTGCAATCGAGTCTTGAAACTTATCAAATTGGTCCAATCATATCCTTCTGTTGATTGCACTTTTTGAATTTTTATGACTCAATTGTACTTTCGTGACAAGTTTTAGGACTTGATTATAATTTTATGACAAGTTTTAGGACTTGATTGTATTTTTTGAAAGTTTTAAGATTCAATTGTATTTTCATAACAAGTTTTAGGACTACCAATACATTTGTCCATTACTTTAAAGATACTAGGAAATATAGTTATAAATAGAGTAGATACATTTTTCACTTCATATGAATATATTCTTTTGCTTATGTCTAACAATTTGTTTTCCTTAATCCAGATGATTTTCCTTAACTACATTAAGACTGTCTCTTCAGCTTAATAGACATTGTCTTGCAGTGCTATTGACCTAATTCAAGGTTAGTGACCCTAAATTAACGGAATCTCTCTCCCGAAACGACAGATCCAAATTAAGAGCAAGTGACCTCAACTATGAAATCTAAGACCTTTGCTCTAAGCTTCTCCTCCATGCATAATTAAGTTTCAAAGGGCTCATCCGGGTTGAAAACCTAGGCATCCCGACTTTTTATTCGTGTTTGCAGGTCTCTCGAATAATTTGGATCAATGTACGTAGTAATAGTTATGATTACTTATTTTGTCCATCGTCATGAAAAACAAATTTCACATGCGGTGTTAACATCTAACTATCCATGCAAATTGAAATTCGATCGTTCTAAAAATGCATTTCGACTTCTTACATGACCAGATCTTTGCACAAGATGTGGAAATAGATCTTGCGCCTATAGTGAACATAATAATAATCCTTTGCGCATTACATAGTGTAGAGATCATATGAAGAATTCCCACCAGAGAAACATAATCTAGCCAAAATGATAAAATTAAGGCTCCATTTATTTCGCAAAAAATAATTTTCAAAAAAATATTTTCCTCATTTTCCGGCATTTGGTTTGTTTAGGAAAATGAGTCAAAAGAAAATGTTTTCTTAGTCTACAGAAAACCTATGCTTAAATTTAGGAAAATGTCATACCAAAAAAAAATTAGGAAAATGATTTTCTCTTTGAAAAACTAAAAAACACTTTTCAAAATATAATTAGGTATCGACGCTTAGATCCGAAACTCTATGCTTGGGCATGGAAACCCCAACGCTAGTTCCCGGGTCCTCGGAGATCAAGACCAAGTCTCCAGAAATGTCATATTTTTCCCGAAATAAACGAAGCCTAATACTTAAACATACGGTTCTAAACCTGTCCATGGGCTTTTGAAGGCCAACATGTGCAAAAAGAATTGGGCCAACGAACTTACTCTTTTAATTCATTCTCAACCGGGCCAAATCGCCATGTCCGGTTCGGTCTGCTTTCTCTTACTCGTCAAATCACATTGTACGTGTTCTTTTGCTTGCACACTTCTTGATCATGTCTACAATCTGAGCTTGTGTCCGATTCCCTTGTAATCGAGAAAAGTTTTAGATAATCCCACTAAAATTCTGAACTTTGTCCCTACGGACGTCTATAGCCAAACTTTTTTCCGTTTTGCCAATACCCCAAACTTTTACTGACAACCAAAAATTACATTTCATTAGACTTTTGTTCAGCTCATTGGACTTTTCACAGCCATTATGGAGGGAATTGTGACGGAAGGTATTTTTGGATCACCGATACAATTTTGCGATGTGGGTAAGATGAAAAAAAATTTGGGTATCAATGTCACATTTCTAGGAAAAATTTAGGACTTTTGGTGGGATTTTCTCGTAAGTTTTTTATTGATTGTATAGAATGTGACTTTTAACAGAAAAATGTTTTCTTTTTTTCTTTATTTCAGTATAGTTTCTGAGTATCGATGAAGTAATATCAAAAGATTTAGATAAGATGCCATCCATCTTTATTCAAAGGGAAAAGTTGTGAGTTAAAGTATGAAGTGTATACTTTAAGAATATTTCATCTACTATACGCGATAAAAAGAAAATTTTCTGAAAAACATATCCTTTTTTAAACTTTTATGTATCAAAAGTGAGACCAAGGCCGCTTCTTCTTTTACCTCTATTTTTTTATTTTAAATTTAGGTGGAAAGATAAAGAGTGGATATAAAGAAGAAAGAAGTTCAATCATACCATATTCTCACACTATTAGTTCCTGTCTTTCTTTTGGTCGAATAATTCCTTATTTATTTATTTATTTACTTTTCGGTCCACAATTCTGACGGTGTAGTTTAAATATTCCATTTTTGAGGAGCTAGTTTGATTTTGCAAGAAGAGCATAAATTTGCATGCATGTAAAGCACACCTGATGATGTTCTCGACACATCGCAGGTAAATATGAAATTGTTGTGCCGATAAATAGGAAATTTATAAGCATATGCGATGAATGATTTGTGCTATCAAACGTAGAACTGAGCTCTAAAATGATACGAGCTTTTATTTTTGGTGAAACCAAAGGTTGCTTCATGTTGCATACATGAATGTTGGCCATAGTATATATAGGATCAAAGAGATTTACAACTTTCGAGTGCAATAAAAGTGGAAAAATTATCCAAAAAGTCCTAAATTCAATATTCGAAGGCCAATTCAGTATTAAACATTTCAATTGTACTAATGTAAGTCCTAAACCTTTTGACGATTGCCAATTGAGTCATAAATCTTTCAATTGCCAATGTAATCCTAAACTTTTTGATAATTTGCCAATTTAGTCCTGAACATTTTGATAATATGTTTAGGACTAAATTATCAAATCTTCAAAAGGTTTAGGACTAAATTGACATAAAGAAAGGTTTAATTCTAAATTGGCAAATCGTCAAAAGGTTTAGGCTTAAATTGTCACATTTGAAAAGTTTATGACTGAATTGACTGTCGTACAATAGGTTTTGGACTTTTTGCACAATTATCCCCAATAAAAGCAATACATTTTGAACTGTGAACATAACCACTTTTTCAATGTTGTAACATACTAACATGTATGACAAAGATTATGTAACAAATCCATAGTTTTAGTAACTGCTGAAATATTTCCCTAGAAAGAAATATTGAGACTAATCTTGCCTTCTCTCTCTCGTGGTTGTTGTCAATAGCGACCTTGTTGGCTATGGCAGCAGCGACCGTCGCGCATTTCTTTTCCCTTGCCCTCTCCGACACGGCTTTACATGCAGTACATTGCGTCCAATTTCCAGTTTCAAACAATTGGGGTGACGTTAAAAAAAGCGAATGATCAGGGGACAAATTGAGGAAATCCAAAAACTTGAGGGGGGCAAATGGTGATTTTGCCTGAAAACATTTGCTAATTAATTTGATTGATGATGTATTTATAGCAGCACCACTAATTAAACTATGAGTGCAAAAGCTTACTGGCCAAAAACATAGTAACATATGCATCTCCCCAAAAGATAAAAAGAGATATTTACGCGAGTCGCCCCTCCCGATCATTTTAACCGAGAAAGAAACATGGTTACATGATCCCCACTAATTCCGTCGACTTATTGGAATATATCAAATGGTCTACGTTTTCACAAAGGGAAAAATAGAATCGAAATAATCACGTATGAGATTAATTATTTGTAAAATTAAAGAGTTGCACATGGTTACCAATGGATGCTACTAACATTTTAGGGATAATGAGACAAATGGTCCCTTGAACTTTGTCCCAATGTGTCATTGTCATATGGTCTCTAAACTTTTAATTTATTCAATATAGTCTCTAAATTTTCGCCCAATGAGCATTACCGTCCCTAAATTTTTAATTTGTTCAATGTTGTCCCAAGACTTTTTGTACATGTTCAATTTATTCCATTAACTATATGAAAATATTTAATATTGTCCTTTCATTAATTTAAGTTCATAGACAATATTGAACATCTTCATATAATCCAGTGACAAGATTGAATATGTGCAAAAAGTTCAGAGACCATATATTAAACAAATTAAAATTTTAGGGACCACATTGCACATTAAATTAAAGTTCATGGATCATTTATGTCATTTTCCTATAGTTTTAAGAGTTGTATCGGGACAAAAAGAACAACGAAAGATATTTTAGGGGAAATTGCCATATAAATTGCATTTTATTTCTCCAGAACATCAATTCCATTGGGTTTCAGTAACAGAAGAATACATTACTCCAATGGTATTATGACGAGCATTGACAATGATAGATATGAGCCATCGGTTTATGGGTATCTCACGTGATTCATAAATATAGGGATCACATAAATGGGGCACACAAGTTAAATTTTCAATTGGGTGCCTTCATTTTTTTGCACTTCATCCTCTCACGACTCTTCTTAGTTTCGTTTATAAGCCAAAAAAAATATCTTCAGGTTTCGTTTGTTTCGTAAAAAAGTAATAATTAGAATTTCTTTAACTTTGACCTTTTATATTGCTTAAGAAAATGGGTTAATAAAAAATATTATTAGCAATTACATATGTCCAAACGTTTTTATTAATAATGGCATTATTTTTTTGTTAACTCTTGTTAACTCATTTTCCTAAATGGTGTAAATAACCGGATTTAGAAAAATCCTTTCTAAATGATTTTCCAGGGAAACAAATGCATTTTTGTAGAAAATCAACGACTTGAGGAACATTTTTCTAAAATTATCATTTGTGTCGCTCACAAAAATAAGATAATGAAAAATACTTCGATCATCAACGGAAATGTTTAGGCCTATATCATTGTGTCTAATAAAAATATTTTCCATTAACTAATCTTTTCAAATAGTATAAATAATCGTTCTAAGAAGCGATAATGATGTAAAGAGTTCCTGAACTTTGAACCAAAATGCAATGCAGTCCCTGAACTTTAGTCCGATATGTAATGTCATTCTTAAACTTTTAATTTGTTCAATATGATCTTAAGACTTTAGTTTATGTTCAAGTTAGTCCTTGGGACATATGAAAATATTTGATGTCATCCGTCTATTAAAAAACTTCAGAGATAACATTGAACACTTTTATATAGTATATGGACTAGATTGAACATGTATCAAAAGTCCAAGGACTACATTGAACAAATTAATAATACACAGACGGCATTGCACGCTATGCTAAAGTTCAAAAATCACATTAAATAAATTAAAAGTTCATGAATCACATTGCACATTAGATCAAAATTCATGAACCATTTATGTTATTTTCCCTTCTAAGAAATTGTCCACATCATTCTTTTTCTTAAAATAAACGCATCCTAAATTTCAATCAATAGTTGGGGGCCAAGCTCAGTCTCATATCCGTCCTCGTATGGACCTAAGACAGATGTAAAGTTTGCAGCAGACATTCATAAATCTCTCTTTTTTTCCCTCATGTTTTGAGCTATGGACAAAATATATCAATCCATCTCTTTGAATCTGAAATTCTGGCGCAGTTGAAAGAAAGACATGCTGCGCCTTGGCCTATTTTAGCTTGCCTAACCCCACGTTCTCCATATGCGATGTTGAGCCAATAATTGTTGCTGGCGCCTAGCAATAACTTCTTCTTTTTGGGGGGCCAAATTCAATAACATTTATTAGAATAGTTTTCATTCGCAAGTACATAAAAAGTTGGGGATGATAGGGACTAGAGCTGATCTTTTGAACGAGTAACAGATCACTAGAATTTTATGATGTATCCTTTAAGGAGATATATCCTTTCAAGTCACCTCCTCGATATCGCCTCTGAAACCCTACTCTCGAAATGCAAGTCTAGGCTATTTGATTTTTTAATGTCGTAAGTGGAGGAGAAATGTGAGATGCTCGTGGAGAGAGCTCGTGATGTAGTACTGTTGATCCACGATAGATCCATCTAAAAAGGTGATCGCTTAAAATACTCTTTCGGGAGGCCTGACCCATGCAGATGGATCGTGCGAAATCTTTAAAAATGTTTGAGCATTACACCGTTCGAAATTGCGAAATCTAAATGTCATGCAAGAAGATGAGTGCATTAATGCCGTGGAAGCTATTTCGTGGAACTGCAGATTGCCTCCCCAAGGCTACTTTTTGTTCTTCCCATTGGGTTCCTATACTTCCCTTCATTGACAAGAAAGAATGATTCTTCCTCGATATTCATCAAATCTTACGCAAAGGAAAAAGCCTCTTTTTGCTCCATTTGGTTTTGGCATCAACTGGTGCTTTCCGGGGGGAAGTTTCCTAGATTGCATGAATCGAGTGCTTCTGGTTCAAGCTTTTGCACTGAGGAAGCATCCGTTTGCACTTGTTCATCGTGCCTACGATACACGATAATTTCAACTAATTCATAGAATATGATCAGGTATCAGATAGAATCTAATTCATCTCGTTCCCTAATAACTTAAACAGTTAGAATAAATAGGAAAAAGAAAACCGTACACAACTCTCGCAAACTATCATCGACTTGTCAATTTTCCCGTGCATGGAAAATAAAATGCCATCCGCATTGTTCTCTGCTAATAATATAGATCTTCGTGGAAAAATATAGACTTAAAAGAATTCACAAAGAGTTCTTACGTATTTCAAGAATATTCTTATCTAACCGGATCAATAATCGCAGGTCTAGTGTTTCTGAATTTCTTTATTTCTTTTCGAATCCATGAAATTCACGCTTCCATGATCAATTCCGGAAGACGGGATGTATCACGTTTTTTTTGGAATTCACTTGTTAGCACCGACTATACCCTACTTACTTTTAAGATCGCTCTTGGCCCAAAAGGAAAAAAAGAAAATTAAAGGTCAGTCACTAGTGGATATGACTGTTCATGAGATGGCGCAGAGCAATAGTTTTCTGTAGTCCATCGTACTACACAGACATATCAAAAAAGTCTATGAAAAACGTTTTAAGCAACAACTCTGTAATGGTTTGGGTGGCAAGGTATATACAGAGAATTACTTGAGTTTTTTTTTTTTTTTGGTAAGAAGAGAATTACTTGAGTTTAATTCAACAAAGAAAGTAAAATGATGAGAACAAATGGACACGAATCAAAACATAGAAATAAATTTATAAAGATATCATTTCTTGGATGATACATTACATTCAACTGGTGCAAAAATAGTATAAGTACTATCGAGTATAGCGGAGTCGATTTTACTTTGTATATATTGGCAATCATGATAGATTTATATATTTTGATATATCTGTTTGCCCCGATAGATTTTCTACCTCTTAATTATTATAGATTGTCAATTATACTACGTATTATAAAATTATAGCAGAATTAAATTTTTTCTATAGATTGCAATTTCAAAGGATTTTCTCTCAAAGCGTTACTTCCGCTGGAAAAAAACTTTAAACTTTTTTTTGGAAAGGATAATACTCATGCGTTGCATTGGTGCTTGTCTTTCAAAAATAATGAAATATGTGAAATTAGAAAAAAAATTACTTCTCCGTCTATAATATATGTCTTGTGTCGTAGATTTAGATATATTTATTTTTAAATTAAGGTTCCCGATAATTTTTTAATTAAATTTCTGAAAGATATAAAAGGAGACTTTTTTTTAACTAATGAACACCCACCATTCAATGTACTAAAGTCGATTTTAATATGTAGATTAGAAATTTAGATATCTTGCTCAGGGGAATCTGCAGCAATTAGGGTCGTTGAGACTTTCTTTTCCTTCTTTCTTTGATGAATTTACAGGTTGTTGAGAGTCGAACACAACCACCGCTACAATCCTAAGGGCGCGATCCCTTCAAATTTAAACCTCAATTTATCTAACAACTTCGATATTTTGCATCGATTTCAATATCGATCCTATATTATAACAAGTAATATTTAAAAGGGTCAACATAATGATGATGTTAACCTATACATACATTTTCTAGAAAAAATGAAAACCACAGTTTCTCAACCCCCACGAAATTGGCCAAGCGATAACCGCTAAGTTTGGATACGAAGAACCTCTCGTTCAACTTTTGTTCAAATCACGACGTCTTTCCATTTAGATTAACCTCGAAGCACGCATCTCTGTAGGGCTGGAGCTTATTTCGCTAAAGTGGGTAAAGCGGTCTGCGCTCATTTATGAAAATTAGTCGAGGTGTGGTTCAGATGACCGAAAGAAACATAAATACTCTTACTTTGATAGTTCTTTTAAATGTGTGCATGGGTCGTTGGCAGTCACAGCATGCCAATACTGTTGTAGACTTGTAGGCCAATCCTTATATCATTACTCGTATTGACGTGACACACACTGCCCCTTTGCTTATCATGATTTGCAGAATTATTGTGCAGCAGAGGGGCCGAGCGCACATGAGCCACCGCACTGACTCGGTGCATCTCCTCCTCATTCCTTGAACTGAAAGAAAGTTAAGAGGAGTCTTTAAGGACGGTAACAAGCGGGCGTGACGACGTACTTCTCTACAGTTGCCCAAGAACAGTGTGTTTTTTAGCATTTACCTTGGTGTAATCATTCCCCGTGACAACCAGTACGAGCAATTGTGCTTCTTTATTGCTTCCAATGTATTCTTCTGCAGTAAAATCTAAGCGCTTCTTGGGTTCCGAGGTGAACTTTACAGGGTTGCCTTCCTCAACCTTTTTATCCTCCTTCCTGTGACCTGGTCCATCCACAGTTGCCACGCCCTTCTTCGATTAACGAAAATTACTCATTTTCACACTTTATGCATGCTAAAATGGATTATTTTGTCACCCTGTTGTGCAATATTCTACGCAAAAGAGCTTTTTTTCTGACCCGCAACGTTACCCAAGAGATTCTGATTTCCAAATGCTCTGCTCTAGCCTCTAGAGGTAATCATGAGAAGCTAAATTATCTTGACAAATCATCAGATACTCTAGAATTGCAATTTCCCATCTGTATATTATTACAGAGATAAGTATTCACTACTTTTGTGGATCCTTTTTCCTAATAGCTTTCCCAATATGGCCCTTTACACTTCCTGACCAGAAGGAAAAAAACCCCTGCATTGAATTTATCCCCCAAGTACACAACACATAAAAGCGACAGAAGATGGCCAAGAATGGGTTCCTCAGAAAGACAAGCCAACCTCAGCACAAGTAGAAAAATAAGAAGAAAAAAGACACTGCAGAGTTGATAGACAGTTTAGTTCTGCGCATCTGTGTTCTTTTTTGGGGATTAATCCCTTCCTAAATTAGTTAATTGTAGACACATCAAATGCTAACGAGAGAAAACGCAAACAAAGACAACAGAAAAATCAAGAATACAACAAACCCAAAAGCATCCATCTAATGATTGAAATTAAACACCATTTTACATACATATCATCACAAGGAGACCTAATCAAATCAGTCATCAACGTCAAGGCTCTCTCTCATTGTAGGGTTTCTATGCTCTTAGCCAGCTCCTCCAGCTTCTTCATCCTCATCTTCTCACTTTCACCCACCAGCTGAGCAAAATGAAAGCGCCCAAAGAAAAAACAAACATTTTCTCAGATGGACAAATATCGAAAAGAGAGCTCTGCTTTTCAGATACTTTACAGTATCAATCGATAAAGATTTAAGTGCAGGACTAACCTCCATTAATTTGTTAACGAGCTGTACTTTCTCCTTGTTCTTTTCATTGAAGGCCTCAAGGGCTTCCTTGTACTCTCTCTCCTGGGACAAATCAGGACACCAAGAAGATTCAGCGACCCCATTTTGCATCCAGACAAGGATTAATTGTAAGAATCTGTAGTTTCACAGAAACAATGGTATGTGGATGGGAAGAGAGAGAATCACCTTCTTCTGGCAGGTGTATCCCAGTGGTTTTAATTCCTTATTTACTGCATCAATCTTCTTTCGGACGAGTGCAACATCCTTTCTCATTGGATCTGACAATGCCTCTAGTTCCTGGTATATTGCCAATCGATGTTAGCCACAGGAATGTTAGATTTATACCAGCTCCAATAAAAAGACTGTAATTTTGCCTTACTGTTTATAGCTAGGACTATAATTATTAAACCCAGATTCAGAGGCACAAGTTGACTCAGACTCCGGAGATGTGAAAGGATCTTCACAGGGTCTCAAAAGACACCCCATTCCCAAATCAATTTCTGTAATGTTTTTCGGTCAAGCCATGTATATGTTGGTGTTGATTCCACATAAGACTGGAAAATACATTGCCCAAAGGGAAGAAAACTACACTAAACAGAGCCGCAAAAGGTGAAAAATGGAACGAAAAAAGAGGAAATTTCCTTGGTTTCAACAAACACACAAAAAGAACAGCATCATTATGTTGAATTAAAGTAATTTCCTAGCAAAAGAGGAGGGAGGAAAGAAAAATTAAAGAAGAAATGAGACATTTGTGGAAATCTACATCTCAGTTCAGCCTAATCCAACAATTCTTGAACTTCACTTTTCTCAAAAACCAAAATTCACGAACAAAAAGCTCGATTTTTTATTAAGAAAACAAACCCGAGTCTTCATCTTTCCAGAAGCATCTAGCCCAAATCTAAGATCGGGCTAATTCTGCAGAAAACTACAACAAAAAGATGAAAACCCCAGAAAGCTAAAGACTTCTTTTCGTGCACTAACCTCCCGAATCGTGGCGAGCCTCTTGGTCTCTTCCTCAACGCGACCCAGATGCGACATGACCTTCTCTCTGACCTCCAGCTTCTTCCTCTCGATCTCCTCCTCCTTGGCCCTGAAGTTGGACAGGGCCGATCTCGACATCTCCTCGTCCTCCCCGGAGATGGACAGGTTGCTGCTGAAGCTCAGGCTCCCCGACAGGTGCTGCGCCAGCTGCTGCCGGGGGGCCTGCGCCGGCGCCGCCGCCTGCTGCGTCTCCGACGCCTCCATCGACATTATCTCCGCGAGCTGCTTGCCTCGCGGAACCCCTGCTGCCGTTTCCTCTGCCTCCTCTATCTTATCTCTCTAGCTATTACGATCTTCCTCTGTCTTGTCTCCTCTTCTCTGTCACTCTCTCTCTCTGTCTCTCTGTCTCTCTCTCGAAATGTGTAGTGTCTGTGTGGGTGTGCGAGGAGTCTCTGTCACTCGCCGGTCGCGAAATGGGTGTGTGAAGCACCAGGCTGGCTCGAGAGGCTTATACAAAGTGTGAACGGGGAGCTAACCCACCTTATCTCTCTCTCTCTGTCTCTCTCTCTCTCTCTCTCTGGGATCAGAGGGGAGAAAAAAAGACAAGAAAATGGGGGAAAGAGAGGGGACGAAATCGGGGGAGGAAACTGTGGGAAAAGTGGCGGTTGAAATGACGCATTTGCCACTCTCTGTCGTGGGGAATTCACTGGGAAGGACTGGGGTGTGCTTGGTAATTATCAGGGGCCGCTTGGTCTTCTCCATGATCAACAGGTTCAAGAACCCAAGATTGACTCTTCTTGCTGCTTGCTTCCCTAATGTGGGAGTTTTTCTTTCGATTTGGTCCATCGGATGAGTTTTTCTCTCTACTTCTAGATTATATGCAATTTACAGGAAGGAAGGTATCAAAAGCCTTACAGTTACAGTACACAGTAGAGCCATAGTTATCATGCCTGAAAATGAAATTTTTGCATGACATTTTTGTTCCTGGTTATATCGGAATCGTCGCGTCTTTAAATGACGGACGTCAAGTATTCCTTTCGAAAGTTGAAGCTCGTGATTCTCCGGTGGTATTGCAACGGATAGTGTCTAAGTCCCGTGTGACTAAGGAGAGGATGCTATTTTAACCTTGGTGTGTTGGCTCGCGCTTTATCTGCAGTTAAAGCCATAACTTAACATACAGTACTTGTAAGAGATAAGTATACTAAAAGTCTTAAAACTCGTCATGAGACTGAGCTTGGCCCCCAACTATTGATTGAAATTTAGGATGCGTTTATTTTAAGAAAAAGAATGATGTGGACAATTTCTTAGAAGGGAAAATAACATAAATGGTTCCTGAATTTTGATCTAATGTGCAATGTGATTCATGAACTTTTAATTTATTTAATGTGATTTTTGAACTTTAGTGTTGACACCTAAATTTTAGCGCATCATTTAGTGTTAATTGCATAGAAAATTAGGGATTAAATTTTAACCCCTAAACAAAAATATTAAAATCGCGTAACATAGGTTCATATAGGTTAGTTGCATTTGCATTGGACCGGCGGTGGTTGGACTCGAGTGAACGGCTCTGAACTTAATGAAATTGGACTAAGCCCACGGTAATGAAAATTTGACCCAGCCCATCAATCATTGGGGGTATTTGTCGAGTTTGGAGACTGATTTGTCCAGGGGAGCAATTAAAGAAAGGAAATTGCAGTCATGCAAGATTTGTCCGAAGATATGCTAAGCAAGATTGTGGCCGAGTATATTTTATCTCAATGTTCAAAAGGAAAGTGTGGTCAATAATTCTGGGCATATCAAAAGCATATATTAAATAAAAACAGTTGCCAAATTGAAAGAGGAAGAAATCGGTCAACAAAAGAAGAGAATATTTGATTGAAAGAAAAAGGAAAGAAAATATTTGCTAGTCCCGCAAGGAGTCAGTGAAGAAATATACACTCTCTGGACATTTACATGCATATATATAGACACGTACAGGAGGGAGGGGGGTTCGGAGAATTTTCAGATCTGATTTTTTAGAGAGACACGAGAGAATTTTCAGAGACACGCGAAGAAAAGACGTGCGAGAAAGAGAGAACAAGTTTCTGTTCATGCCGCAGGTTCCGAAGGTCAGCACGTATTGAAGCATAAATTTTTCTTGATCAAAGACAATACACAAGAGGCAGAAGAGAAAATCCTGGGGGAGAAACCGAAAATTCCTTCTTCTTGCGGAAAGTCACGTCCACCATTAGATAAGCCCATCAACTCCATTTTTTTTATTATTACCATAACCTACAGAGCTCAAGGTGGAGTACGCAAAAGATCCATTCAAAATCACACTTGCTGTGATCTTCCACACCGCTATTTGCTGCCTTTGCATGATTGGTCCTATTTGGCGCTCACCCCACTTGATCCGACGAATCTCCGACGCTCCAAGCAGCCACGTTCAGTTCTTCTCTCTAGCAGGTTTTGACCTTCCAGCCCGAGGAGTCCCTGCACAGCAACGCATTCCAGTTCGTGATCGACGCCCAGCTAGACCACCTCTTGTCGTCGCCTCTTCCTACACCACGCCGTCCCTCCGATCAGCCGAGTCTTCATCTCTGAACCTGCAATTGCAGCAAAGCCACCGCTCCCACAGCAATCATCAAAGAGTCCAGGTTGTCCAACGAGCATTACACCGAGATTATCATCCACCGAGCCTCATCCGGAAGCCGTGATCTGGTTCGATTCTCGGAATATTACACGTGTTCAAATTAGAATTTCCGGAGACACCCGCCGCTCCGTCCGTGAGCTCGGAGCCTAGCCGAGCTGCCCCTGCGCTACCGTCGCCGCTCCCGACGCCGCGATCCGCAATCCCGATCCGCTGCAAGTTCAAATTTGGAAATAAATCTGCAAATCAGGTAATTATCCTATCTTGATTTTATTTGAATATTTTGTTGCCTGATTTATGCTTATTGATATCTAATTCTGTATATTTGAATGATAAGCATTATCTCGATTAGGATTTGTTTTTTTAAAAAAATCTTGGATATCTGTTGCTTACCAAATTTGGATAGAATTTAGAATTTTCAAAATCCTTTGAATATATCCAAGATATTTAAGATAGCGGAATTTTTCAAGATGTGATCGATTAGGAAAATTTCCTAATCCGCAACCGCACACGTGGAAATAAATCTATCTATCAGGCTTTAGATAGAGTTATTTCCATAGCGGGAATTTCGAATTTTAGAGTCAATCTGTCAGGCTTCAGATCGAAATTAAATTCGAAAGATTTAGCGGTTATATTTTTTCATTTGATTTTAATTTCGAATTTCATAAAAAAATACCAAAAAAAATTGCTTTACAATAGATTAATTTCTTTAGTTTAGAATTGCATGTTTAGATAATTTGTTTTTTTAATTAATTCCGAATTTCATTAAAAAAAATACAAAAAAAATAATATGCCCGTCATTAGAAATAGGTCACGTCGTCGCATGACATATAGTTTGCATGTTAGGTTGCATTAATCGCATGTCAATTTTTGCACGTCATTACATATAGGTTAGCTTTCATTTAAATAAGTAAAAATCAAAAAGAAATTTCTGCACCTTGTCAGGATTTATCAAAATTGTCAAATTGAGTATTTTTCTCGAAATTGGTACCGAAAGGGCGTTAGGGAATCTAGCGTAACCAAGTCCCCGAATTTATGATTTCTGGTTCGTAGAAATAAAATAGTACTCCCGCTATTTTATTTAGGTTTCTAATCAACCTACCCTAAATGATTAGTGGCGACTCCCGTTGAAAATATTTGCATGCTCACAATTGGACCTAAGTTGCGATTTGGTAGAGTTTGGGAGAACTCGAGCTAGGTTAGTTAATTTAATTGATCTAGTAATCCATTATCCCATTCTTGACACCACGATTTTTTTTTAGGTCGCGACAGCTTGGCGACTCCACTGGGGACAAAACTTGAATTTTTTGAAAATTTAAGGAGGACTTAGGCCAAAAAAATTTTCATGGAAAAATCACTTGATTTGACAAAATTTGATTGAATTCTCATTCTTAGGTGTTAAATGGTTTTGCAGGATGGGAGTTATAAGGGGAGTAGTGATTGGCTAACCATTTGTTTTGCAGGCTTGGTGGAGTGGAATTGTGATTTAATTTTTACACTATTGAAGTGGTGTTTGCATATAATTGTTGTGCATGATTTACAGTATTTACACTACACCACACACAACCTGTGACCGGACCTGGGTCACACCCATAGTTCTAAGATGGTATTTAGATGGTTCTTTAACCTTGGCGGTAAGAACTCGCTAAAGGTTATCCCATCTGGGTCCCGAAAATTTTTCAAAAAAATGGCTCAAGGGTCGTCCTCATGCACGTGAGGCTACTACGCATAGAGGTTCTCCTTGTCGACCGAATCAAGCCAAAGTGGTTGGACCCGACTAGTCATGACTATTATATGCGAGGCCGCGGCTAGTCATGATGAGTGTGCGCGAGGCTGCGACATGTCGTTCCGTTCATCACTTCATTTTGCAAAAGCCTTTAGGGTAGATAGATTAAGGTTTAAACTCACGATTCATGTGCATGTCTCTGTGATTGACATTCTCTCCCCAAGGATGGTAATTTCTCTAGCTTTATCTTTAGTTTTCTTCATCTTATTTTGAGTCGGTCCATGATTTAGGTTGAGTCATTTGGCACGTGGCCTCTAAAAGAGAAAGGCCATCTGATTTCTTGTTTGGTTTAGGGAATTTTTCTTTCTTTTTAGGATGGAATGTTAGCTTACATTTGTACTTCATGCTATTAACGTTTTCTGGTAATAAATGTCGTTTCTGAACGATTTTTATAAGAATTCTTTTCAGACACCTTCCATCTTGGGCAATTCAATGAAAGCATTAAACTATAATTCGTAAATTTTGGAATTAGTCCAGGTTTTTATTGAATAAAGTAATTTGGAATTTCGAGATTTACTGGACGAATCGGTCTTTTGAAAGAAATTTCATCTTGAGGGTCTAGAGGATGTCATGGACCGACTCGTTATTCTTACTCGTTGTATTCATTCGATCGTTGCTTTTTGCAGGTAATTTGCCATGGATCCCCCTCATCCTCATAATACTCGATCGGTGACCAAAAGAAGGATGACCAATCAAGCTGAGATTGCGGCCATGATTGACGAAAAGCTGAAGGAACACATGAACATAATCAATGAGCAGATCGCGGCTGCCATGTCCAAAATGATGAGTGATCTCATGGCCAAGCAGCAGCAGATCAATGCTGCCTCTCAATCGGAGATTCCACTTCCAACCCGTCAGGGCCTTCGCCTCGACAAATCTCCTGCAGTGAACACTAATCTAACCCTTCGACTGGATGATGTCATTCTGACTGACACTAGTGCGTCTCCGGTGGCCCCTGTTCTTCATGCACCCCCGAATGATGAGAATGCCAAGTTGCTGGCTAAGATCGACCAGAGGTTACGTGAAGTGGAAGGAACTCAAAGTATTCCACCTGTTGATCTGTCTATTTTTACTCGGGTCCAGGTGCCCGATAAATTCAAGATGCCGGCCTTCGAGAAGTATGACGGCACCTCAAACCCGATTCAGCACATCGATATGTACCAGGGGCTCATGAATAGATATGTTTCTAATGGACCTCTAATGATCCAAACCTTCCAAGCAAGCTTGAAGGATGCCGCAATGAGGTGGTATACCAACCACCAGATCAACCGGAAAGACTCATGGGAAGAGGTGGCAAACCTTTTCGTCAAGCACTTCAAGTTCAATCTCGATGTCACCATTACAAGGGAAGACCTGGAGAGAGCCGAGCAGAAAAAGGGCGAGACTCTAAAGGAGTATGCCACTCGCTGGAGGAACATGGCGGGACAGATCACGCTTGAACCCTCAGAACGTGACTTAATGAAGTTGTTCGTGTCCACCCTACCGCAGCCGATTCGTTCACGAATGTTAGTGACGACCGCCCAATCTTTTAGCCAGCTAATAGCCATGGGTGAGGAGATTGAGTCCGGACTCAAGAAAGGATGGTACAGTGAGTCAGGTTCATCAGGCAATAAATTTACTAGTAAGAAGGACAAAGAGCATGTCCCCGAAGTCAACATGACCTATGTACAGAAGACGCCAGCTCAAGCCCCGAAACTACAATTTAGCACTCAGCAGACAACCTCTTATGGACAGCAAGGCCAGCGGGACTCGCGCCAGCAGCGCAAAACTCGCCAGTTTACTCCACTTCCTGGGACGTTATCTCAGGTATTGGCAGTGTTAAGGAAGAAGAACCTGCTAAATTTAGAGCCACAAAGATCTAATGTTGCTGGCTATGCAAGGTATGATCCGTCGAAGAAATGCGATTACCATAGAGGTGAAGTTGGGCATTCGACAGATGATTGCCAAGTACTCAAACATCGAGTGTAGGATCTACTCAAGACAGGAGCGTTTGCGCTACAGCCAGCCGGTAACCCCAATGTGCAGAACAATCCACTCCCTAATCATTCGAGCAGTGCAAATGTTGTCCTTGGTCCGGGAGTCAAGCAGGTTCAGGGCTTCAGGGTCCCTCTCGAAGATATGTTCGATGCTTTAGTCCGAGCTGGTTACGTTTCGACTTGTGAGGTGGTGTCACTCGGTGAGATAGAAAAGAAAGTGGATGAGTTGATGAGAAAGGGAATGATTGAGACAACGGATAAATTCGGGGTAGTGGCCACTATATCTCAACTCATCATTGACTGGAATGAAGAACTTGCAAGGATGACCGATGAACAAGTTAAGTTGGATCCTGACATGCCCCCTCTCGAGGACGCCTCTAACAATGACCACAGGATCATTATACCCGATGCTTCGGAAGTATTGGTCCTGGCATCACCTCAGCCCTACGCTTATGAAAGTAACAAGATGGTTCTATGGTCGTACGACGTTGATCTAAAGCACAAGGTTCAGGACCTCTTAGATACTGGGGCATCAACATTTCGTGCTTCATATCTTTGCCAAGGCCAAGATGATCTTCTCATAGTTCCAAACATCCAGACCACATCCCCGAGTCCTGCAAGAATGATACATAAAGAGAAAGAGATGATCGACACCCTGGGGTAACCGAGCGGCAAGTTCGACTACTACGTGAAATATTCGGCTCCCCCGAGCTTCTATATTGACCCGCGTGATATCGTCCCCGATGGATGGGGAGGTATGGATGATCTAACACCTCTAGTGACAGAAGATCCTGATGATGCGATGGAGGGAATCACTGCTCTGTTCAATAACATGCTCATTGGAACTATCGAGGAAGGACCGTTGGCTGAAATGGGCACTGGCCCGCGAGAGTAACACCTTTACTTTTTTCGCACACTCCCCTGCGTGGGAATTTCTATTGCTTTCTAGGACTTGTCCCGTCTCGGGAGCTGCTTTTTAGGATTTTTTATTCCTATAACTTTATTGTCCCAGTTTCCATTCCAATAAATGTAATTTATTTGGTGATAATCAATGAAATTACAAATTATTTTCATTTTTTTGAGGGCATGTTGAAGTACATCAAACCAGCCCGGTGATGATATCCAACCGATAAAAGAAAAATATAGTCTAAGGAGAATTCTGAGGCCTGGGCTTCTTCATGCTTCCTCGTGTTAAAACTTCTTTGAAAAGAATTTCAAAAAAAAAAGTCAAAAGAAAAAATCAAAAGAAATAAAAATACACTATTTAGTCCTGTTTGTCCTTCTGAACCCTCTACTTTATGTTTCAAGGGCAACTTCATATTCTCTTGTATACGGTATGGAAGCAGTTCTACCTGTTGAGGTTGAAATTCCTTCGTTACGTATCCTTTCACAGGTACAATTGTCAGAAGCAGATTGGATCCAACAGAGATTGGACCAGTTGAACATGATTGACGAGAGAAGGCTTAGAGCTCTATGTCATGGCCAATGCTACCAACAACGAGTTGCTAAATCTTTCAACAAGAAAGTAAAGCCTCGACATTTTCAGGTAGGTGACCTTGTCCTACAGAAGTTATTGCCGATAGTTTCTCTTGCAGAAGGAAAATTTGCCCCAAACTATGGTGGCCCGTATATTGTGAGGAAAGTCCTTCCAGGAGGTGCTTTGATTTTGGCCGAGATGGATGGTCGTGTTTTTTCAGTCCAGTTAATTCTGATTCTGTGAAGAAATATTACACTTGATTTGTACTCATTCTGACTTTGTTTCTATCAAGTATCAAGTTGAATTTTATGAATCAATTGATGTTACTAAGTTTTGTTTGAGGAAGGCTTTTAATTTGGCAATCTATTTCTGTCCTAATGAAGCGATCATATTGCATGAGAGATTTCAAGATGACGAAAGGCAAGACATTTCTATACACGTCCTGAATAATAATCCCTAGTGCGAGTTGAGTGAAAATTCCGTGCTGACAAGGTAAAGGATTATCTCACGAAAAGTATGACGATCAAAATGATGAGAGGCATTCATTTCCTCTATCTAAACACTACAGGTTATCATTTGCTTAACCCCTTTGAACGGAGTTTCATTTCTTACCCCTGTCAGGAACAATCCCATACCGGGGCAATTTCTTAGAAAGTTCAAAATGGTTAGAATTTTCTTGCTTTCACTTGCATCAATCTTCAAGTATATTTATTGCATGCAAGTTCTGTGTTAGCTCGAGTGTCGTAGATATGATGAAGAGCATTTCTTTCTATATCCCTACACATTATACCCTTTGCATACCCAATTTGAGCGGTGAATTCATTTCAACCCAATTGGTGATCATTCTTGTGATAAACAAATGAAATCATCTCAAGTTAAGTTCAAGGTGACTTGGGGCAAATAGAAGCTCAAAAGAAAATTCATCAGAAAGGATGCAAAAGGACTCCATCAAATCGAAGTTCTCTCTCTCGGAAAAATCTCTCGAAAAAAAAAAGAAAAAAAAGGAAAAAAAAGAAAAAAAAAGAGAAAAAAGAGAGAAAGAAAAGTTTCAGCAAAAACTGAGTCGATATACAAGATCATTCTTCAAAGAAAAGATCATTTGAAGGTTCATTTGTGGAGCAATTGCTAGATGGGATGATCACCAATCTCCATGTTCATAATACCCCTTTTGATAAAAATAGGCCATTCCTTTCAAGCCTACCCGAACCTACGTTACAACCATTACCGAAGTCTCTTCAGAATAGGGCACTTGAGTTAACGTAGAGTTTCAAATGCTTATAAATGTTACTCGAAGAAGTGCGAACAAGATTTTTCTATCTCATTTTTGCAGCATTCCTGACTTGTAAATCCGAAACAGCTGGTGATATCAATTCTTTCAATAGCCTCGACTCGAAGAGTCCCTTTTGCTAAGCCATTGACCAAGCTCACATTTTAGTCCTTATAAAGACCTCTCAGATTGGCCATGTCATACTGATTTTGAGAATATCCGAACCCTTGTCAAGCACGATGAAGAGAGTTCGAGTGATTCTTATACCCGTATCAAAGGTCGGGTCAAAAGCCTTTCATTGAGAGTGAGTGGAAAGTCCTTTCTGATTAAAGGTCTCTCATTTAATATGATCAAAATGTCAAAGGGACGAAATGGTTGTTCTGATTAATAAATTCCCTAGTAAAGCTTGGTAATGCAAGCATATTCATGAATTATGTTTTCTCTGCTTCTGCGCATGTGTTATTTTAACCTTTTCTCAGGTAAAAACAGGAGCGATGCCATTGACTCCGTCATAAGAAGAATTCAGGTACGTCTGCTAATTATTCTTCATTGTTTCTCTCTCCAGAATAGGAGAAATTATCTCTCTTATATGTTCACCAAGTGGAACAGGTGACATTTGGTGTTGCTAAGTGGAGTACGAAGCACACCTCATCTCATGTTCGCCCAGTAGGATAGGCGACATAATTTCTCTTTTGGTGTTGCTAAGTGGAGTACGAAGCACACCCCATTTGATGTTCGCCCAGTAGGATAGGCGACATAATTCCTCTTTCGGTGTTGCTAAGTGGAGTACGAAGCACACCCCATTTTATGTTCGCCCAGTAGGATAGGCGACATAATTCCTCTTTCGGTGTTGCTAAGTGGAGTACGAAGCACACCCCATTTTATGTTCGCCCAGTAGGACAGGCGACATAATTCCTCTTTCGGTGTTGCTAAGTGGAGTACACGGCACACCGTATTTTCATGTTCGCCCAGTAGGACAGGCGACATAATTCCTCTCTTGGTGTTGCTAAGTGGAGTACGAAGTACACCTCATTTTATGTTCGCCCAGTAGGATAGGCGACATAATTCCTCTCTTGGTGTTGCTAAGTGGAGTACGAAGCGCACCCCATTTTATGTTCGCCCAGTAGGATAGGCGACATAATTCCTCTCTTGGTGTTGCTAAGTGGAGTACGAAGCGCACCCCATTTTATGTTCGCTCAGTAGGATAGGCGACATAATTCCTCTTTCGGTGTTGCTAAGTGGAGTACGAAGCGCACCCCATTTTATGTTCGCCCAGTAGGATAGGTGACATAATTCCTCTTTCGGTGTTGCTAAGTGGAGTACGAAGCACACCTCATTTTATGTTCGCCCAGTAGGACAGGCGACATAATTCCTCTCTTGGTATTGCTAAGTGGAGTACGAAGCACACCCCATTTTATGTTCGCCCAGTAGGATAGGTGACATAATTCCTCTTTCGGTGTTGCCAAGTGGAGTACGAAGCACACCCCATTTTATGTTCGCCCAGTAGGATAGGTGACATAATTCCTCTTTCGGTGTTGCTAAGTGGAGTACGAAGCACACCTCATTTTATGTTCGCCCAGTAGGATAGGCGACATAATTCCTCTTTCGGTGTTGCTAAGTGGAGTACGAAGCACACCCCATTTTATGTTCGCCTAGTAGGATAGGCGACATAATTCCTCTTTCGGTGTTGCTAAGTGGAGTACGAAGCACACCCCATTTCATGTTCGCCCAGTAGGACGTGTGACATAATTTTTCTCTTGGTGTTGCTAAGTGGAGTACGAAGCACACCATTTCATGCTTGCCCGAATGAAGGAGGTGACATGATCCTTTTCGTGATTGTCCAGTGGTATGGACAACACATCCCATTTTTTCTTCATATCACGCGCTATTTCGCATCTGTAGGAAACTACAGGTAACAGATAGGCAATCATATACCTTGAGAACCTTACTTCCAGTGGACTAGAAGTTTGGAGATCGAGGGAATTCAAAGCATTATAAAGCTTTCCCCTACTTGGACGCTTTTTGTGCGATCCGTAGGTAAGACTCTTTCACCGCTCCGCATGAAGTGAGAAGCCTTAGCATACGTTCCTTATTGTTTGCATATCATGCATCATTTTTAAAAAAAAAAAATCATCATTCATCATTTTTCATAGTTTAAATTTAGGTCTCAGTCTTTGAGCGAAACCTCTGCGAGCCTCCACTCAAAGAGGGGCAGCTGTTGACACCTAAATTTTAGCGCATCATTTAGTGTTAATTGCATAGAAAATTAGGGATTAAATTTTAACCCCTAAACAAAAATATTAAAATCGCGTAACATAGGTTCATATAGGTTAGTTGCATTTGCATTGGACCGGCGGTGGTTGGACTCGAGTGAACGGCTATGAACTTAATGAAATTGGACTAAGCCCACGGTAATGAAAATTTGACCCAGCCCATCAATCATTGGGGGTATTTGTCGAGTTTGGAGACTGATTTGTCCAGGGGAGCAATTAAAGAAAGGAAATTGCAGTCATGCAAGATTTGTCCGAAGATATGCTAAGCAAGATTGTGGCCGAGTATATTTTATCTCAATGTTCAAAAGGAAAGTGTGGTCAATAATTCTGGGCATATCAAAAGCATATATTAAATAAAAACAGTTGCCAAATTGAAAGAGGAAGAAATCGGTCAACAAAAGAAGAGAATATTTGATTGAAAGAAAAAGGAAAGAAAATATTTGCTAGTCCCGCAAGGAGTCAGTGAAGAAATATACACTCTCTGGACATTTACATGCATATATATAGACACGTACAGGAGGGAGGGGGGTTCGGAGAATTTTCAGATCTGATTTTTTAGAGAGACACGAGAGAATTTTCAGAGACACGCGAAGAAAAGACGTGCGAGAAAGAGAGAACAAGTTTCTGTTCATGCCGCAGGTTCCGAAGGTCAGCACGTATTGAAGCATAAATTTTTCTTGATCAAAGACAATACACAAGAGGCAGAAGAGAAAATCCTGGGGGAGAAACCGAAAATTCCTTCTTCTTGCGGAAAGTCACGTCCACCATTAGATAAGCCCATCAACTCCATTTTTTTTATTATTACCATAACCTACAGAGCTCAAGGTGGAGTACGCAAAAGATCCATTCAAAATCACACTTGCTGTGATCTTCCACACCGCTATTTGCTGCCTTTGCATGATTGGTCCTATTTGGCGCTCACCCCACTTGATCCGACGAATCTCCGACGCTCCAAGCAGCCACGTTCAGTTCTTCTCTCTAGCAGGTTTTGACCTTCCAGCCCGAGGAGTCCCTGCACAGCAACGCATTCCAGTTCGTGATCGACGCCCAGCTAGACCACCTCTTGTCGTCGCCTCTTCCTACACCACGCCGTCCCTCCGATCAGCCGAGTCTTCATCTCTGAACCTGCAATTGCAGCAAAGCCACCGCTCCCACAGCAATCATCAAAGAGTCCAGGTTGTCCAACGAGCATTACACCGAGATTATCATCCACCGAGCCTCATCCGGAAGCCGTGATCTGGTTCGATTCTCGGAATATTACACGTGTTCAAATTAGAATTTCCGGAGACACCCGCCGCTCCGTCCGTGAGCTCGGAGCCTAGCCGAGCTGCCCCTGCGCTACCGTCGCCGCTCCCGACGCCGCGATCCGCAATCCCGATCCGCTGCAAGTTCAAATTTGGAAATAAATCTGCAAATCAGGTAATTATCCTATCTTGATTTTATTTGAATATTTTGTTGCCTGATTTATGCTTATTGATATCTAATTCTGTATATTTGAATGATAAGCATTATCTCGATTAGGATTTGTTTTTTTAAAAAAATCTTGGATATCTGTTGCTTACCAAATTTGGATAGAATTTAGAATTTTCAAAATCCTTTGAATATATCCAAGATATTTAAGATAGCGGAATTTTTCAAGATGTGATCGATTAGGAAAATTTCCTAATCCGCAACCGCACACGTGGAAATAAATCTATCTATCAGGCTTTAGATAGAGTTATTTCCATAGCGGGAATTTCGAATTTTAGAGTCAATCTGTCAGGCTTCAGATCGAAATTAAATTCGAAAGATTTAGCGGTTATATTTTTTCATTTGATTTTAATTTCGAATTTCATAAAAAAATACCAAAAAAAATTGCTTTACAATAGATTAATTTCTTTAGTTTAGAATTGCATGTTTAGATAATTTGTTTTTTTAATTAATTCCGAATTTCATTAAAAAAAATACAAAAAAAATAATATGCCCGTCATTAGAAATAGGTCACGTCGTCGCATGACATATAGTTTGCATGTTAGGTTGCATTAATCGCATGTCAATTTTTGCACGTCATTACATATAGGTTAGCTTTCATTTAAATAAGTAAAAATCAAAAAGAAATTTCTGCACCTTGTCAGGATTTATCAAAATTGTCAAATTGAGTATTTTTCTCGAAATTGGTACCGAAAGGGCGTTAGGGAATCTAGCGTAACCAAGTCCCCGAATTTATGATTTCTGGTTCGTAGAAATAAAATAGTACTCCCGCTATTTTATTTAGGTTTCTAATCAACCTACCCTAAATGATTAGTGGCGACTCCCGTTGAAAATATTTGCATGCTCACAATTGGACCTAAGTTGCGATTTGGTAGAGTTTGGGAGAACTCGAGCTAGGTTAGTTAATTTAATTGATCTAGTAATCCATTAGCCTAAGATCGAACCACGATTTTTTTTAGGTCGCGACATTTAGCATAGCGTGCAATGCCGTCTGTGTATTATTAATTTGTTCAATGTAGTCCTTGGACTTTTGATACATGTTCAATCTAGTCCATATACTATATAAAAGTGTTCAATGTTATCTCTGAAGTTTTTTAATAGACGGATGACATCAAATATTTTCATATGTCCCAAGGACTAACTTGAACATAAACTAAAGTCTTAAGATCATATTGAACAAATTAAAAGTTTAAGAATGACATTACATATCGGACTAAAGTTCAGGGACTGCATTGCATTTTGGGTCAAAGTTCAGGAACTCTTTACATCATTATCGCTTCTTAGAACGATTATTTATACTATTTGAAAAGATTAGTTAATGGAAAATATTTTTATTAGACACAATGATATAGGCCTAAACATTTCCGTTGATGATCGAAGTATTTTTCATTATCTTATTTTTGTGAGCGACACAAATGATAATTTTAGAAAAATGTTCCTCAAGTCGTTGATTTTCTACAAAAATGCATTTGTTTCCCTGGAAAATCATTTAGAAAGGATTTTTCTAAATCCGGTTATTTACACCATTTAGGAAAATGAGTTAACAAGAGTTAACAAAAAAATAACGATGTCAACGAGCTTCTTCCCCTGCGCAAATTAAATAAGAAATTGCAACATTTTTTTTCTTTTAAAGAGAATTATTTTAGAGTCCCGATGCACCTGCCAATTTGCAATTTTCTTTGATTTTTGGCAGACGCAAGACTTCTACCAACTCCGACGAGAACGGCATCCGCATGCGATGAGGGAGATGACCACTTTATTCTCTATATATCGAAATTTTAAAAAATATGCAAATTGAATGCACAAATTAAAACATATCAATTAATGAAATCTTACTCCCATTAAAATTAAAATTCAATTATGGGCCCCCATGTACGCTGAATATGCTCCCTTGTCATTTTTCTCCAATATTGAGTTTGATTTCTTGCCAAGAATCATGTTATTCTAAATAATTTAAAGTTCATTATTTTGGCCTAAGAAAATAATTTAATGTGGTCGATACCATGTGTTGAAAGGAGATTGGATGTGAGTCATTATCGTCTTGGCAGAGGAAAGCATGCCCTTTCTATTTTCGTTAGCTAATTCCAAGAAAAACCTCCAACTTTAAGTCGAGTGACAATCATAACCCTGACTTTTTTTTATTTCATAAAAAATCACCAACTTTCATTTAAATTCCAAATCTGGCCCCCTTGACTTAGAACCATTGATTATCCAATTTGACTATTCCACCTCAACAATAAATCAACGTGGCTTGCTGAATGAATTTAAAGCACTATTCATTATCTTCTTCTCTGAGCTACAGCTTGATAAATAACGGTGAAATTGTTCGTTTCCTTCACTTTACCGGCAAGTCAAAAAATCTCCAAATTGAATCTTTCTTATCAGACTCCGTCGTTTTGTCATAATATGAAATTGTAGACCATCGTCCGTCGACAGACGCCATGGACGAGATTTGCTAAGCTCACGACCATAACCTTTTTTTCTCAAACATGGGTGACTTCAGAGAGAGAGTCAATGGGGAGCCAGATTTGGGATAAGGGTGAAAGTTGGTGATTTTTTATAAGACAAAAAAAAGTTAGGGCTAGAATTGTCACTCGACCCAAAATTTGTGATTTTTTTGTTTATTAGCTCGTCAATTAGGGGGAGTTTGGTGAGCTGTGTCAACTCCCTCGATCTCTAGTATTTTAGGTCCTAAATCAGACAATTTTTCTAGTACCTATGGAATTGGATAAGTATAACGACTTGGGAATCCAACCTGGCCTTAGGAAGACAAAAGAATGAAACGTATGTCAAACATGTTGTCTTTTTGCTAGATAGGTTATAAATAGGTTTAGAATGGTAAAATTCAAAATATTATGAACATAAAATGGGTTTACAATTTACTCACTTAGACCCAATCCACCTCTATAAATTTCTCTTCACTCTATCACCTTTATTTAATCTGGTGCTCGCTCATTTCGTACTCTTACCTCAATTTTGGTATGAGTTTTTCTAGATTGGGATAAATATAGAAGTATTTTAGCAATATGGATCTGATTGGACATGGATCACTAGATCTGTATTGCATGGAAATGGGTTGATTTGGGTTGGATTATTTTCGACCCGAGCTATCCGTTTGACGGGTTTACTTTTCAGCTAAAATTGAATATGCGAAAGGAGGTTTTGGAGAGTAACTATTGCACGCAAACTATGGTCCAATTATTTCTCCTTTTAATAAGTAGTTTATGTCGAATGGAAATGTTTATGCAACTTTACGGGGTGCCGGAGATGATAACGATCGGGATCTTTCGAAGTATCGTCACAATATCCTAAGCTACTCGTATTTTATTATGTGTACTATGCACACAAGAGAACTAGAATATAAGCACGCGCATAATTTATTCTATTTGGAATCTAAGTACAATTGATGTTTGGCATGTACCGAAACTGAACTGTTCCTAGATCAGATAAGTTCCAAGCATAGTGAAAAGATTTTTAAAAAAGGAGAAATTGAATTGATGAAATTAGGTTTTGGCAAGGTGCTTATTTGATTTTCCTATTATGAAACTTTTTCAAATTTACATTTTCATCCAGACAAATTTATAGTAGATTGAAAAACAGAAAAAGCAGAGCACTTTGTGTAATAATATATGATTGTTTATTCGATGATGTAATCTTAGGTTTCGATATGTCAAAAATCTTTGTCACCTCAATAATAACAAAGAATTCAAGAAAGAGCATGAAAAGGAAAAAAATATTAACCCTGGTCTCTTTTTTTTTTTTCATCTCGTGAGTTCATAATTTGTTCAATTTTCTCAACAAAAAAATTCAATTCAATTGTTCATTTCGTAATAAATAGCAAGGGCAAAGGATAAACCTGTAAATGCACACACGTTCCCTTGTCTGAAGGGGGGTTTGCTTAACTTTAACGTTTGGTGGATGAAGTGGACAGAAAGGGTCACCTGACCGTCTCACCACCCACGCCCTAACATTAGACAAAACCAAGAGGATAGCCGTAATGACAAAGGCATTACAAAAGTAATTTAGTATTTTAGAGATCGGCTGGAAATTGAGAGCTTATCTAACCTTTTGGACAAATTTTGACCAAACTTTAACCGAGCTCACGCAATCTCATGAGTCCTTTTGTCAATCATTGGCCCCTTTTCACGTCATAAATTGCGGTCTTAAATCTTATGTTTTGGTAGTTACATTGCCATTATTAAGTCAATGGGTGCTTCAGAAACATATTTTAATTGCCCTTTGGAACGACATGATCGCTTGATAATGGTTAGGGCTGTTCGTGGGATGTGGGGGGACCATTTGACACGATCGAAAGTTCAGGCAAACCCCGGCAAGAACTACCTAAACTTGAATGGTTTATGATTATCAATCGAATCTATGATGGCCCTAAGTATCCTTTTGGTGGGCCCAATAATTTTTGTTCCTAGGGGTGAGCAAAAGGTCGCTCGGACCGGACCGAACCGAACTGGCCGGTTCTAGGTGGTTTTCGAGGGCACAGTCCAGTACTTTGTTCCAACAAATTGGAACCGGTGATTTTTTATCCGGTTCCCGATTCCGTGTGTGGAACTGTCCACCAGGATTGTATCGATTTCTTTTCTAATTTAGTACAAATCTGTAAGAAGACCTAATCTTTCACAAACCCTGAGTCGGTCATGTTTGCCCTAATACTTCACAAATCCTAATCCTTCACAAGCCTCTTGCGCTCACACTTTTCACGCCTCAGCCATTAGGGGTGAGCGGTTTCCGGTCCGGTTCCAAGGTGGAACCGGGAACCGGACCGAGAGAACCGGTTCCCAATTTTGAAAATCGCAGATCGGACCGGTTGGTTCTAGGACCGGGAACCGGATCGAACCGTCAGTCCGGTCCGGTTCCAGTCCGATCCAATGGAACCGGTTACTTAGAGTTTAGGATTTTTTTTTTGTCAAACACTTAAGGTTTAGTTCACATTTTACTAATTTTTGTCAATAAATTTATGTCAATGAAGTTCACTTAGGGTTTAATTCACATTTTACTATTTTTTATCAATGAATTTATGATAATGAAGTTCACTTAGAGTTTAATTCACATTTTATTAATTTTTTTAAAGAAAAAAATAACAAAAATATATATTAAATAATCGGTCCGGTCCGGTCGGTCCGGTTCCCCCTTGGAACCGGGAACCGGACCGCCCGAAAACCGGTTCCGCTTTTAGGAACCGGGAACCGGACCGATAGTCCCGAGAACCGGATCAAACTCGTCGGTCTGGTCCGATCCCGATTTGGACGGTCCAAGTTGTTCACCCCTATCAGCCATTGTCTTGCTTGACTCTCAATCATGACTCACAGCTCTCTCACTCACTCTCTCGCTTAGCTCTCAATCATGACTCATAGCTGTCTCACTCACTCTCTCGCTCGACAATTACACACCACCCTCTCACTTGACACCTCCCACCCTTGCTCTGTTTTTGGCTGATTCCGTTATGAAGCCGGGAGTTTCCGAGCTCCTATTCCACAAACTCTGCAGGTGGTTGCGATTCGGATCTCATAATCTTGTGAGTCCGCGACCTCGTTTCGATGAATTCGTTCTTTGTCAAATTTTTTTTCTGATTAATACATTTCTTTTGCTATGTGGCGTTTCATTGCGGTGGATTTCGGTCCTGCATTGACGAACTGGTGACGGAAAGTTGCAGTATCTGCTTTTGAAGTGTGAACTAATATGCTTCCCTCTCTTACCACCGATTTCATTTGCCCATCGTGGAATCGGCTCACCCGGAAACCAATGGGCCTACTTGTTCCAGTGTATAGCATCAATATCATTAGCATGGCATACCCTAAGCACTAGCTAATGACCATCTAATTGAGGGATTTTGACCCTATGAGAACCTATATATTTCCAAATTAGGTACCTGCTTTCTTTCTCTCTTTTTTCAATGAAGTACCTAACTTTTCCAGATCACCGGGTAAAAGCCCATATATCATTTTGAACGTGTTATCATTTTCTCAGTGTGAACTAAAACTATCGCTTTCTAGGGGCATTGATGAGTTCCAATCAGAAAGGTTTCAACCCGTGGTATGGAGCTGATTAGCAAGCCACGCTCAATATACTTCCCTAATCAAATCGTTTGCCAGAGGACGAGTCTATTGCCGACATGGATTGTTAACTCAACTCCAACTAGGCAAAAGTTGCCACATCGAATGTGACGTTGCTTTATGTTTTCCAGCTCATCCAGAAAAGACTTTTTCCCCATTTCTTTATCTTTTTTTTTCCATTCTCTTTTTCCATCCACGGTGAACTATCGCCATCATCGGTGCCATTGCCGCGAAATCCGCCGCACCTTTCCACAATTACCTTTGTCGCCACCACCCAGACTCAGCTCCGCCACACCTTCAGCGTCTTGTCTAAGGCAGCGGCCATCACTAGGTCCAGGTCGTATGATGACCCACATGCCCAGAAAGAGAGAGATATTTATGGTGTATTGAGTTCAATGCTGTAGTGCCATTTTTTTTTTTAGTACGTGGTCATGGTTGTGATCGAGGCGGTCAAGAGCATCGGCGGGGTGGTGGTCAAGTGCGGCAGCGATGGTGGCGTGGGGGATATTGACGGTAGTTGGTGATGGTGGTCGCTTGGTTTAGTGTCACATTTGAGAGCGAAAGTATTTAGAGGCTCTGTGTAAGTGTACATGTGGAAATCATTCGTTGAGCTCCCATAGAGAATAGGCTTGTTGCTTGGCCCTCCCATGTAAGTGTGCTTAGAGCCCGTTTGGTTTGACTTAGGGAAAATGCATTTGGGGAAATACAAATACTTTTAGGCTAAAGGGATTTTTCGAAATGCAAGTAACATTTGGTAAGTATTTTTTCAAAATCAACTTGGGTTAAAAGACTTTTTGCTAATAGTTTTTTTTTAAAAAAAAAGAAGCTTCGGCGGAGCTTAACCACCGGCCACCGCCGCCGGCCAGATCTGGTCGCCGAGCAACCGCCGACGGCCAGATCTGGTCGCCGGCCATCGTCGCCAGGGTCTCGCGACCCAAGTGACACCCAACAATGCAATTTCCCAAAGCACCTCCACCCTTACATTGGCCAAAAGTCCCTTAGAGAGCATTCTAAATGTAATTGCATTTTCTCAAAGTGAGTAAAAAAGTTGTCAAACACTATTTGCATTTGGCTAAGGGACTTTAGAACCCAAATGAGCATTCCAAATACTGAACTAAACGAATCTTAGAGGCTCGATGTAAGTGTACATGTGGAAATCAATCGTCCAGCTCCCACAGAGAATAGGCTTGTTGCTTGGCCCTACCATGACTTACCTGTTTTGTTCTGCAAAACATTTTATATTGCACTCATATTCTGGACATGGAAGTACTTGAGCATCCAACGTTTCGTGTGATGAGGTTGTTCAAATATAAAGTCGGCAAGACCTGTTGTACTCTATTATAGCGAATTTAGATGTGTCGAATTTAATCATGCCCACCTTATCCGTGGGATAATTATCTAAAAAGTCTTAAACCTATTGTAGGCAGCCAATTCAATCCTAATCTTTTTAATTGTGACAATTAAGTCCTAAAACTTTTGAGGGTTTGCTAATGTAGTCCTGAATCTTTTAATGATTTATCAATGTAGTCTTTCCGACTAATTTTGGATAGAAATCGCCGACATAGTGATCTAATCAGCGTCGATCGTCTTATATGGTACAACCGGCACTAAAGTGGATGATTTTTACAATTTTTTAATTTTATGAAAATTTTCTTTTCTTTTTCTTTCCTTTTTCTATTCTTCTTTCTTCTCTCTTTTCTCTTTTTTCCCTATTTCCCTCCACCTTGGGAAAGAAGAAAAAAAAAGAAAGGAAAGAAATAAATTAAAAATTCAAAAAATTTTAGAAAAATTGATTAAATCATCCACGTCAATGTCGGTCGTGCCACATAAAAAAGCTAGCATCCACGTCAGTGATTTCCGGCTAAAATTGACCGAAAGAACTATATTGGCAAATCGCAAAAATTTTTAGGACTAAATTGATAAAATCAAAAGGTTTAGAACTGAATCAATTGCCATAGGTTCAGGATTTTTGGGCCAATTTCCCCCTTACCCATTTTCCTGATTTTCTCCTTTATACATCTTGGATTTCGAGCTATATAGCTCTATCTACTCTATCAAGCAATTAAATTGCATTCTGCAAATGTCCTGTGGCCCCAACATAAAGCATTTTAGAAAGAGAATTCGTCAGCAGAGCAATTCTGTCAATGATACCATCTTGATCCCCACCTGTCCGATTCCCAATCCGGCAGGGAGCATTTGGAGCATAATGGTCTCTCTCTGGGGGATCTCCACGACTGAGTATGAAGCATGACGGTCAAGTGAAGTTTTCTTCATGACACTTGTATAAAATGTTACAGATGTATTGGCCATGGCCGACCCAATTTAATAGAATATATACTTCTTGTTCTCTACCCATTTATAAGTTTGCAGGCTTTAATATATTGCTTGAAATGGGTGGCCATCGCTCTCGAGTTATTTATGTCATACCTACATCTTCACATTGCAGGTGAATGTCATCTTCACCACGAACTTAGGTAAAGTTTCTAGTTGCATTTTTAGTGCATTGTTCTCGTCATTAGCTACAACCGGAATTATATTTGCTATGACTATGTAAGCTCTTACTTTTTTAAAAATTTTAAGAAGAAAAATATCGAAGTGCATAGAAACTTAGAAAGAGTACATTTATAGGAAAAAAATAAATAACTGAGAACGGATATGCATTGTAAATATGAGTTTTAGTAGGCTTTAAATGAGTGGATACGGGTTTTCATGGGTTGAGTTACTTATGGATATGTTTTAGTAATATAAGTCGGGTTGGATATGAGTTACTAAATTTGTATTGTGTATAAATCGGTCAAAATAGGTTAAATTGATCGATTTGGGTCATATCATTTTCGACCAGACCTACACCCATTTGATAGCCCTACTTAGCATGGCCCACGAGGTACATACTTTCAATTCAAACCTAGTATTTTAAAGGGTTAATATCACGAAAAACCCAAACTGGTATACCTGTGACGAAGTTACCCAAATTAATTTTTTAATCCCAAAAAACTCCAAATTTGTATACTTTGACAAATTTACCCTCCGTTAGTTTTCGTTAAATTTTACTGTCAAATTACTGAGTTAGATGACATGTGGCAGTTAAAGAGTGTACCGGTTTGGGGTTTTACCCTTTGTTTGTCACTGATGTACCAGTTTCTCGTTTATCGTAGTATTAATTCAATTTAACGCAAACTAACATAGTGTATATTGTTACAAATGTATCAGTTTGGGATTTTTTGTAGTCAAAAAATTAATTTGGGGTAAATTTATCATGGGTGTACCAATTGAAGTTGTTTGTGGTCAAAAAATTAATTTTGAATAAATTTATCACAGATTTATCAATTTAGGATTTTTTGTGGAATTAACCCGATTTTAAACTCTGCATACGTGAATTAGATTTTGATCAGTCAAAAAAAGGAGACTTCCAATTATAGTGCTTCGGTATTTTCCCATTTTCTTATGAATAAACTTTATTCTGTATCTTATACAAAAATTTATCTCATACATATATACTAGAGTACAAATAAAGTGTTATTACTTCTTTTTGGGATAGATATTTTTTACAATTTACTGTGGATTAACTAATATATTATATTATATTATATTATATTATATATATTCAATGGACAAATTTAAATCTCATCCTATTATTATCTACATAAAAAAAAACACCTGCCTTGCTTGTTGCTAAAAATATTCAGAGAGTTTCACATTAGTAAAAAATAAAAATAATGTGCATCGATTTGATTTATTTGGAAATATATATTCGAGCTTTTACTAGAATGAAAAGAGGACATGTTATAAGAATGGGATAAGTGCACCAAAAATCTTAAAATTTGTCATGAAAGTACTCTTGAATCCTAAAACTTTCAAAATGTGCAATAAAATCCTAAAACTTATCACAAAAATGCAATCGAGTAAAAAACTTTCAAAAAGTGTAATCCAGTCCTAAACTTTTCACAAAAGTGCAATCAAATCCTAAAACTATCAAAAAGTGAAATCAATAGAACAACTTAATTGGATCAATTTAATAAGTTTTAGAACTTGATTGCGCTTTTTGAAAGTTGTAGGACTCAATTGTACTTTCGTGATAAATTTTAGAACTTTTAATGTACTTATCCCAAGATTATTTGATGATTAGATCCGGGATGGCTCAATTGCTCCAATACGTTCAACACACCTCTAACTGCCGAAGTAGGTAAAAGCTAAAATATTTAAAAGAGGATTTCGAATAATAACAATTTTATCTTCTACTTCTATTTTCACTAATATTATTAAGTATCATTAAAATTTTCTAGACACCGTTTGTTAAGAGGAAAATAAATTATTTGGAAAAAAATTTCCTAACAATAATCACTCGTATCTCCTAAAATAATTATCCAATCAATTATCTACCACAATTTATGTCTGGACATTTTTGTCAACAATAAAAAAAATTATGCGTTCGTTTTTGTAAGCGATTATTTGTTGAAAATTTTTTTTCAAATAATTTATTTTTCGCAAAACAAATGCACCCTAGAGTTGATCAGTTCTAGAGTGGGTCGATATCCACTTGGAATTGGACCAAACAGAATCGGTTACCAATTTGTAGAATAAACCGTTGTTGACACTTGATTTTTTGGTCCAAATTTTCAATTTTACATAAAATTATAAAATTAGGATTAGGAACCTTGGCCATGCTTAGGAACCTATTTCTAAACGAAAAATAATTTTCTATAATTTTCTTTATTTTTTTTCAATTTCTTTTAGTAAAAAATAGGAAGAAAATCAAGAAAAATACCAAATGGAATTAAAAAATTCCAAAAAAATAGTAATTAGTCTTTTATTAATTCCAATTTTATCCCTGCAACTTCAATTTTACAAAATTTCAATTGGCAATATGCTTTCCCCAAATTTGGCCAATTTCATATACTAATTGAACAAAAAATTCAAATAAATCATTTCTGGTCATTTTTGGGCTATAGTGTCTTCACAAAAATCGATTTTGGTACCTTGAATTGCATATTGATCAGTACAATTTCACAATTTGATGAAAATATCCCCCAAAATTAATTGAAAATTAGGGACTTTATGACCCAAATTGGGGATTTTATTTAGTTGGACATTTTTTTATCAAAAATTATACCTTCCCTGAGGGTAATTGAGCATGGGTAATTCAATTCTGTCCTCAATTCTTCAAAATTAAGTCATTTAGACCTTCAATTGAATGAAAACCATGTTACCCGAATTTAAATTTAGGGTTTTTGTGCTTAATTGAGATAAAAATTCAAAGCAATCCCTTATTTTAAAGCAAAATATGTCAAGGAGTCTAAATGTGGGGTTAAAATCATGAAATTGAGACAAAATGGGGTCAAATTTGTAAAATTAGACCAACTCGGGTCTACCGGGTCGGTTAGATCTGACCCCACCCGACCCAGGTTGGTCTTCTTCTTCACTCAAACTAGGCACGCGAGGGAAAAAGGAATTGAAACAGTTGGTTAGCCCCGCCCCTTTCCCGACTTGGATTTCCATTTCTAGCACGTGGAAAACGAAATGGATAGCTAAAGAATCTCCAGTTGTCCACTCTCGACCGATCTAACTAACTGGGGAGTCGGTTAAAGTGAGAACTAGAAAAAAAGTTGGGGGAGGTTGGTTCCCACACAGAACCTGCTCGACGAAAAGCTATAGAGAAAAAGAAGAAAGACGAGTGTCCGGAGAGTAGAGGTCTCACAGCTGAGTGTCCGGAGCTGCCTTGACTGGAAGAGCGTCGGTGAATCAGCTTGTGAGGATGACCTCTTTCTCCAAACTCCGGCAAGGTGGCTAATCGCGAAGAGGTGAAACGCGGCCTAGATCATCCAATCTAGGACTTTCCCGGCAAATCCAAGATCGTGAGCTGATAAAGCAAGTGCAAAGGGATTGAATCGTTGCCTACTAGTGGTTCAAAAATTCAACTTTGGCCTCTGACAATGAAGGTGAAAACTCTTCCCATTTGCACATCACTTGTTTGTCAAAGTGCCTAAATGGACGCCTGAGCTAACACATGCTTGATCTTTGAATTTGCTCGTTACTATTGTGCTTATCAGTTCTTTCTTCGCGTTTCTAACTCATTTTTTGTTCGATTTATGCATTTTGGATCGGTGGTTTGGCATTTGCATCAAGTCGGCCTTCAAAACCCCATCGCCGGAGTCGGTAAACATTACCAGAGCGTTTCCTCATGGCAAAAAGCCATTCAAGTCGGTCCATTCTGCTCATTTTAAGCTTAAATACATGTTTTGATTGATTAGAATGAATGGGATACTTTGAGGTTTGATCTGGATGTTAGATAAGTTAGGTTAGTTTAGTTTTAGGTAATGATTTTTGGGCTTAGGAACCGCCGGCTAGTGGAGGTTCAACGGCGATCCAATAGGAAAGGACGATAAAAGGCAATTAGGGGAAGGTTTAGGGCCGTTTGTGGTGGCTAGGGCACAGCGGAAGGTCATAGGAGCGATGGCCAAAGTAGCAATGGAAGTAGGATACCATAGGTATTAGGTGCACATGAAGTGCTTGACAAAATGCCAAAAAGAAAATGGAAAAGAACGGCGTCATTTGGCACTGTCCTCGCCAGGGAAGGCCGGAGACCGGCTCAGGCCAGTCCAACTTGGTCAGATTGGTCTGAGCCAGTCCGGTTCGGTCCCAGGAATAAAAAAATCATTAAAAAATAGAAAATTGGAAAATCATAAAAAAAACTTAGAAATTTCGGGAAAATTCAAAAAAATTCCAGAAAATCCATAAAAATTAGAAAAAATTACATAAAATCTAAAAATATTAAAAAATCAAAATTTTCAAAAATTCACAGAATGACTCAAAATATTTGTGAACACCCATTTTGAGTGAAATCAGAATTTTTTAGGATGCACAAGTGATTCTTTTGAAGACTCCTTAGTTTAGGGATAAAAGGGGCTTACCCCTAAAAAACCTTAAAAAGGGGCTTAACCCTCAAAAGGGGCCTAACCCCTAAAAAACCCTAAAACCTCAAAAACCAACACAACCCTTGAAAGTGCACAAGCCTCTAGGGCTTCATTAAGGTTTGATTGTTTTGATTGATGTTCATTTTAAGGACGATATTAGGATTGCTGTTTGTGATTTGAATTGGTTGTGCACTCCCTTATTGATTGATTCCTTCCCGTTTATAATGGTTAGGATTAGTGGATAGGCCTTAAGAAATTGCATAACACGCTAGACACTTTGAATCGTTTTAGGTAACAAAAGGGCAATAGGGATTTTGATATCAGGATCGTTAACGTAACTAAGTCCTCTTACCCATAAAATCTCTGGTTCGTCGAAATCGGGATAGTTCTCCTTTACCTCGATTAGGTTTCTAGTCAACCATTAAAGACTAGTGGCGACTCCGAAACGAAACATAGGCTAAATAGAAAACAAAATAATAAGTATCCGTTGTCTTGTAAGGTATGGTCAGGGAGAGACCCGCGTTCATTTAGTAACAAAACATCTTATCATTCATAATGAACGAAAATACCTCCTAGCGCACTCAGGTGGGGAAAAGCGCGGCGCGACAACCAACCCTATTCACCAAGGAATTGACAGTATTTTCAATAGACATAAATGTTCATTTCATGATTAGAGCCAATGTCCCCTAGCCGGATCTCTAGACAAAACTCTATCTCAAACTATAGTGCACGTGAAGATTATGAGTCCAGCAAGGGCAGACTATCATAATAATAATTAGTGCAGACTAGAAAACATTCCCCAAGAAGAGATGGAGCCACTTCACCTGGACTTGTCGTGCTGCGCTCTAACCGCGAGAGGGAGCGAGCGATGGAGGGTGAGTTTGGTGAGAGGCAAGAGCAAGAGAGGGAAGCAAGCAAGAGAGGGAGGCGAGAGGCAAAGACTAAGAGGCTAAGGTTTTGCCTTTGCACAATGCAGCTTTAGTTTAGATTTTTAAAGAGAAAAATATTACAAAAAAATGAAAATCAAGGCATACCAGTTTGGTCCGGTTAGTTCTACTCCGCACAAGGAAACGGGAATCGGACCAATTCCCGAGATGGATCGAGACTGGTGCTCACCTCTACTCTTAAGCTCTGTTTGTTTTACGAAAAATGTGACTTTTCTAGAAAATGTTTGTCAGGGATATTATAATTTTCTAATGTTTGGCTGAAACTTGAAAATGAACTAGAAAATATTTTGTCATTTTGTAAGGAAAATCTGATTTGATTTTGCTAAATAGATGTAAACTATTCAAGTGCTAGTGACTTATGCATGGGCATCCGAGGAATTAGGCATGGAAATCGGTGTCTAGGCACGAACACTAACGTCCTAGGTACGAGCATGGGCACCGGCCTAGGTCCATCAAGATTGGGCCCCAAACCCTGGGGCCCTCATTCCCGGGTCCACGGTGCCTATGCCCGGATCATTAAGGCTAGGCCTCGAACCCTAATGCTTGGGACTAGGTACCCAGCGCTTGGGTCCATCAAGGTGGGGTTAAGACCCTGACATCTATACCGAGGATCTAAGCATGGACACTAGGGTACTGGGCTTGGCCTCAATGGACCCAAGCCTAGCATCGATAGTCCCTTGCGCGGGGCCAGTGACTTGAGCTAAGACTAGGTCCCCAGCAACCGAACCTAAGTCCGTTGAGGTGGGGTCGGAACCCCGTTGCTAGTGCCGCGGATTTGGGCACGGGCACTGGGGTCTCGGGCTCGACCTCGATGGTCCCGAGCTTGGCCTCAATGGATCCAAGGGCAACATCGATGGTGGGCGTTGTGGTCCTAAACTTGGCCTTGATGGACTCAGGCTTAAGTGCTAAGGACCCAAGCACAAGCTTCCGGGTCCCAAGTCTGGCATCGATATGTTAGGAAAACCTCCTAATAGATTTTGAAATTGACAAAACTGTCATTATATGTGTTGTAAGTATGACAAATATTTTTAAGCATTTTGATTCAAGAAGTTATACTTTGAAGATGGCAAATCTTTTAATTCGTACAGCTTAAACTTTATACTAATGTTCAGACTTTATACGGCTTTTAACGAACTTCAGCATTTATACTAGAATAAAAAGACTCAAACTTTAAAGAACAACACATCCTGACAAACGTTATGATTGCAAGACCAAATACTATAGAATCAGATCTCATTCAGTTCTCGACACAACTCAGAACATTCGCAATAGCTAGTAATCTGACTTGGATTTCATAAAAAGAAAGTCTTGATTGACTCAATCTTAAAAAGCTATTTTGCAAAGGATATTTATACCGCAAAATATCTTAAATTGATTGACAATTAACCACGAGACAAGTTTATTTCTAAATGGAGAGGCTCTCCTTATGGAAGCCAAAGTTCTGGTTGTATAGGCTACTAGATTCAGCGGGATTCAGATTTTGTTACTCAACGATGACTCAATCCTCTTTATACAAATCTATCCAAGATGAAGATTGAAAAATGATCCTCTAAAGACTGTCCAACGGTTAGTTTGGAAATAGAGAAGTATATAAGGAGACAAAGTATTAAGGAGTAGAGGAAGAGACGATATCCAGAATCATCTATTTTAAAGTTTGAGCATACTCTGATTAGTGTTACTTGTCTTTCTTGAGCTAAAATTTGTGATTTTAAGAGACTTATTGTAAGAGTGATTAAGTAAAATAGAGTGGCTTATCTTACACATAGAGTTATCACTCAAAATCTATAATCTTTTGATTGATCATCTAGTGAAATTCAACCAGTAAGCTGTCATCGTGAGAGAGTGGATGTAGGCTTGATCTAAGCCGAACCACTATACATCTTGTGTGCAGATTTTCTCATCCTTAAAACTCTTTTTATTTATTACATCACACGCTTGCACAATTGCTATCAAAGACTATTTAAAATCTAAACGTTATTCAAACTTTATTTTTGATATTTTACTTTCGCTTTAAATTGGTCAAGAATTGTTTAAAATCACCTATTCACCCCCCTTTAGGTGATCCTTACTAGCCTCCTCACGATGGACTTGGGCCTAAGCGCTAGAGTCTCAAGACTAGTTTCGATGGAGCTGGGCACGGAGGTCTCAGGGTTGGTTTCGATGGAGCTGGACGCGAGTGTCGGGGATTCAGGCACGAGCACTAGGTTCCTGGCCAAGCCTTAATGTACCTGGACGTAGCCTTGATGGACCTGGGCTTGGGTGTTGGGAGCCTAGGCATGGACACCGGGGTCTTGGGCACAACCTTGATGGACTCAAGCATAGGTACTGGGAATTCGAGCTCAGCCTTGATGGACCTAGGCTTAGGCACAGGGTTCCTAGGCTCAGCCTAGATGGACTTGGGCTCGGGCACTAGGGTCACGGAGTCACTAGCGCTAGCACAAACAAAGAAGTCCTAGGCCCAGCCTTGAGGGTTTCGAGTTTGAGTGCTGGGATCCTAGTCCCTACCTCAATGGACCTGGGCTTGCCCTTGGTGGACCTCCATAGACTTGGCCTTACTGCCAAGGGCTCAGAAACGAGTGTTGAGGTTCCGTGTCCAAGCATAGAGTTTTTTTGTCCAAAAATCAATATCTAGTCATATTTTGGGAAATGATTTCCAAGTTTTCAAAGATGAAATTATTTCCCTGAATTTAAGTATAGGTTGTCCGTTGAATCATTTTCCTTAGAATTCCAAATGCCATAAAATGAAGAAATATTTTCCAAAAATATAATTTCCATGAAACAAACGGAGCCTTAATCACTATACTTTTTCACATGAAAAAGATATCAATTAGAGTTCGTTTTCCATCTTCAAGAACTAGTTGATTCCCATTGAAGCACCATTAAATACTTCATATAATATAACGTTCGACCCACCTTATTTAAACTCATAAAATTGCACAATGCAAAATAGAAAAAGTGATATATTACTTATTTCATCGCCAAAATAGTCTCAATTCCTACTTTTCAGTAATTTTTAGGGTTCAAAAACCCCAAACTAGTACGCCTGTGATAAATTTACCAAAAACTAATTTTTTGACCATAAAAAGCTTCAAACTGGTATACCTATGATAATTTTACCCTCAATTAGTTTCCATTAAATTTGACTATCAAATTGCTAAATTGGATGACATATTATAGTTGATAGCTGTACCAATTTATGATTTTACCCTCTGTTTATTACAAGTGTATCGGTTTGTGATTTTTCGTAGTGTTAATCGAATTTAATAGAAACTAATAAAAGGTAAAATTGTCATAAACGTACCAGTTTGGGGTTTTTAGTGATCAAAAAATTAGTTTGGGGTAAATTTGTCACGGATTTACTAATTTGGGATTTTTCGTGGTATTAATCCTAATTTTTAAACTATTTCTAAATTTCACAAAACTAAATACGCAGGTTTCTTGTATTTTTGTTTTTTCTTTTTCAGGAGAATGGATGCGAGGATCCAAAGTAAAATCTGCGGATCGACAATTAGGCTATCGTCATCTATCGTTTTCCCCGAGACAAGAAAGGGGATGTGTCATTTAGCATGACAGTCATTCATAGGCGTGGGATTGGACCTATTAGAGTAGGTCGTACCTCTTGTCGAGAAGGGATGTGTAAGGTAGGCATAGTTTGGTTATTTAACTAGGGTTTCGTCACATTTTGTAGATTTGCTTGGCTCATTCTTAATCTATTCTAAGGGAACTAAAAGTTTTCTGTAGCTAATTGAAGTTGCAAGAAAGCTGAGATGTTTAAAGTGCACTTCACTTCGATGAGTTCAAAGCTTGAATTGAGACAAAGAAAGTCGTTCTTATTTGGGCATCTTTTAATAGAGTGATGTAGTCCAGCAAAAAACAAGGGCGGCATCATCCTCCATCCCTTATTAATCTGATTGGGTCTATGATTTGTGGGTTACAAATATGAACAGCGGAAGATATTATTCTAAGGCCATGTTACTCCATATATCGAGAAAATTGTCCATAAAAGACCTAAACTTATTGTACGGTGGTTAATTCAGTCATAGATTTTTTAGTTTGTCCAATTTAGTCCTAAATATTTTGACGATTTTTCAATATAATCATTTCGATCAATTTTGACCAGAAATTACTGACATAGACACCGGCCGTTCTACATGACATAGCCGTGTAGGACACCGGCACTAACATGGATAATGTTTGCAATTTTTGTAAAAGCTTCTAAAAATATTTTATAGACTTATTTGTATTCTTTTCGTGTTTTTCCACCATGGGCCAGCGAGCGTCACCACCATGTCCTAATTGAATTGTCGAATCTCAACATTGTTATACACCTACCTCAGCGTCTTCCAGCTGATAGCCCTCCCTTAGCTGGCAACTTCAAATGAACTTGCAGTTAGCTGGGCACATGAAATCCAGCCATTACGCATTAGATTCTTTGTAATTGAACTTCATTCGTGAAAAAGACTTCACAATTTCAGCAGACAACTGAAGAGCACGTTCGATTCAGTAAATTTAATGAGTTAAAAGTATTCTTATCGATACCTAATAAATAAACACCGTGCAAACAAAATGCAAGGTAAAATGTTTTGGTCTCTCAATTTGCTTTTCCCATTTAACAATTTTAGGACTTGATTGTACTTTTTGAAAGTTTTATAAATCAATTACATTTTTATAACTAGTTTCAGGACTTCCAATATACTTACAAAAAAAAAAGTACTTAATAGGGTCACCAACAATGAATTGATGTTCGAAGGTTCACGAGGCCACGTTCAACCATAAAGCAAGCAGGCCAGCGATGCCGAGACTAATGAGTTCGGCTCCTCGGAGGGCCACCAGAGATGCGCGACGATGAAGCCGGAGACAGACAGTGCAGGTGGCAACACTCATCATTTGGGATCAAAGAGGAGGGAGAGAGCTTGCGAGTCATGATGGGTGGAAATGAAAAGGGCAAGAGAGAAAAGAATCTAGCGAATAATGAATATGGGTTAAACTTGTCATCTCTTTTTAACTTTTTTTTTTTTGGTCGGAAATCTCTTTTTAACTTAAATGGGTTGAAAATGAATTTATAGCATACTCACTAACATTTAAGTTAAAATATGGAATAGTAACCCATTTGACAGACCTACTCATCACCAATCCAATTTCATCTAGCCCTCCACATACTATGTTCGCTATCACATAATAATGCCCAATCGACAGTGGGTTTATCACTGTGCATTAGCCTGAACACAAGCATGTACTATCTCCACGACAAGCACCAGCGCATGACAAAAACTAGAGAAACACAAGGCACAAGACACCGGCCATTACGGACGAGGCAGAGGGAGTCAGAAGCGGCTTGTTTCTAGTGCCGTGTCGAAGGACAGGAACACCACATATTAGGCCAAAACTCAAGCCGCGACTGGCTTTCTGATAAGGACAAGGCTTAGCCTAGTCAGACTCTGCGTCGACTCTTCTCTTTGGATTTGACGGATACACGAGCAATGAGAGGTCGAATTCAACGTACACGCTACTTCAGAGGTCTTGGAATGATCCACAGCGGGAGACGCAGGCAAAGCGACAGCTTCTATGGGAGGCCCAGAATTTGATTCTTCTTAACTCGAGTCGTTAAAAAGTACCCATTATGCAAATGATGGAACCCATTCTCCTATGCGCCGGAGCATGTATGCCAAATCAATCTCAACCACTAAATTATGTGAGTTTCACGTGGAGTGGAGCGCATGCAAGCCTTTTGTCAGAACGTGTACCATGTTGATTATTAATGCTCTCGTGTCATAACTATGCAAAGCCAAGTTCATGTCTATCTAAACACAATATTTTATCGGATCACAAATTTGAACTCTGACCAAGACAAGTCTCTTGCTTTTCTTTTTGCGTAGAGACCGAGCCTCCCTGAACTTTTCCTTATGAGTAATAAATCGCAGTATTCACGGCGAAAAAGATTGGACGAACCTTGGTCAGACTGCAAAAGCCATCTGAAGAATTAAGCATGGAGACTGTATGATGAAATCCCAGTTGGACTTTGGCCCAGTGATGATTGTGTGGACTCCATTCTTCTGAATAATGAGCAGACCTTGCCGTTTAAGTGATGCTGCACAAACATTATTGAATAGGAAAAACAAACAAAAGTCACGAGTATACCAATTCGAGGTGACGATCATCGATGATCATCTTTCCTTTAAGCATTGTAGAAATTAAAATTAGCAATGAAGACATGAACATTAGCTCGATCATCTGAGTAGATTTTGCCATAGGCACATCTACTGCTTTCAAATTGTTGCTTTAAAAGTGACTGACAATTGTTCTAAGGACAAATTTCTTCCAAAAGAGTGGTGCTACATGGACCGACTATGAGTCCCACTTCAAGAGGCCGGCTGAGTATCATTTATGATATGTTTGTTTCGGAGAAAACTTCGTAAAAAAAGAAAATACTTTCCATGGAAATCGTTTTCAAAGAAAATGCATTCCCCTTTTCAGATTAGGGAATTCATTTTTCTCACTTTAAGCATGCATATTTTCTTTGATCGTAAATGGTTTTCCGTTGACTAATTTTTTCAGCAAACTAAACACAAGAAAATGTGAAAAACTAATTCGCGAAAAGTTCTTTCACTCAAACAAACACACCCTTATTTCATTTTAAATTGCAAGTCTTCGACGCCGCACAAGGACGGTGACCACCACGCCCTAGACAGCAATGCGGTGGTCATCGCGGGGCTTCTTCCGATTTAGTTTTCAGCTTTCCCCTTTCAGCAATATGGGCTGAAAATGGGTATGCACGTTGCATACCGCATTAAAACAGTCGGGTTTTGCTACTCTAAACCCATAACAAACCGTTTTTTTTTTAAACTATTAACTAACTCACGTACAATCCACTCCACCAAATATGAGTCTTTGACCCATTTCGCCACCTCTAAGATTTCGGATCCAATGATCCAGCAAGCCTAAGATAAGTTTAAGGCATTGGACTGACGATCCAATCTCTGTGCAGCTTTCCAATCTCATGATCCAATCCTAAGATAACAGTGTTGGGATTGATGGGCCGGGCCGAGCTTGTAAAGGTTGCCATGCCCAAGCCCTTTTTCCCTGGGAACGCCAAGAAGAATTCAAAGGGTCATGATTTGACCTGAAAGACTAGCACGTAATTCCTCCAAATCCATTACAAGTACCCAATTGCAATGGAGAGAGGAATGAATTGTCAAAATTGTGCACTCTCTTTTTTAAATTCTAAACTTTGAGAACCTCACTTTGTCGAGATGTATTTACCCTTTTCTTGTTTCGTGGGTATAATCATGCAAGAATTCCAATAGCACGATTAGAGTCGGGTTTTTCTAAGTTGTACCAAGATGCCGTTCATCGCAAAGCACAGCCACTTAAAATGTGATAAACGAACTCTTCTGGTTAGTTAATCAACGTGAAGTACGGTGAATTAGTTTTTAATAAAGATAATTATGGCGTTTCGCATGGAATAATCTACATAGAAGACACATTTGTCATATTTGATAGGTGTTCACCATTATGTCACATCATGCATCCAAATTCGTATAATTCAAGAATTGTATACACGTCTTGCAGGAAAATTGTCCAAAAAGTTATGAACCTATTACATTTTTGCTAATTCAGTCTTAAACCTTTCAACTTTGCAAATTGAGTCATAAACCTTTACACCTCTTGTCAATTGAGTCCATCCGGCCAATTTTGGTCAGAAAGTGCTGAAGTGGATGCTGGCCGGCCTAAGTGATACTGACGTGGACAATTTTAATAATATTTTAATTTTTTTCTTTTTCCTTTTTTTTCTTTTTTTAGCCTTCCCTTCTTCCTCCTCCAGCCGGTCGCTAGCCGTCGGCAATCGGCCAGAGGGGGAGGGCCGGCAAGCCTCATTCTTGCCGACCCTCCCCCTCTGGCCAATTGCTAACGCCTAGCAACCAACCAGAGGAGGAAGAAGGGGAGAAAAAAAAAAGAAAAAAAGGAATAATAATAGAAATTAAAAATTAAAAATATTATTAAAAATTATCTACATTAGCACCACATAGGCCAGCTGGAGTTCACGTCAACGATTTCTAATCAAAATTAGCCGAATTGACTGTATTGATAAGGAGTGAAAAGGTTTAGTACTCAATCGCAAAGTTGAAAAGTTTAAGATTGAATTGACAAAAGTGCAATAAATTTATAATATTTCGGACAATTTCCCCCACATCTTGCAAAACATGAAATAAACAATTCAAAATTAGGAAATAACACCTGAGTAGCCTAAACTAGCAAAAAGAAACAACCATGTTTTTAATCGGTGGGTTGCAAGTGCTAGACATCACTAAAAAGCAACATCAACTGAAAACAGACATGATGTGTAATGATTAGAGAAAGTTTCTTTCAGTCAAAAATGGAGGAAAATATGGTTCGATTCTAAACTTGAGTTCATAACTTGAATTATGATTGCATAGCTCCAAAACTCCACCTAATCTATAAAGTGATAAGCTGAAAAATAAGCTTTTCCTATGAGTTCCCGACCAAACGGTCATATGTGGTGTCTTTTCATCATGTAAGACTTTCGGAAAATGATCAGACCAAGCGAGTATTAGCATGCGGTTGGCTCAAAAAGAGAGGAAAAGAGACTAATAAGTCTTGAACGAACGAATATCTTGAGGATTGCTCTGACAGCAGTTGTACATTCACGATCGAATAGATCATACATGACTAACATGGCAATCGAATATGACATGTACCAATGACATGACAATTAACATATGACTAGTGCAAATAACACGGAAATGACGTGACAATCAAATATGTTGTGCATGTAGGCTATACGAATGACATGATAATTAAATATGGCATGTGCGTATGATATTGCAAAATTGAATATCATATGTACAATCACACAGATGATGGTATGGCAACCAAATATATGCATATGTCATGCATTCGTGACATGGCAATCGAATACGACATGTATGTATGGACATGCATTTGTGACATAAACATCAAATATGACATGAGTTAATTTGATATGTTTTGACGTGTCAAATGATTACGTGGAACATGGAAATCGAATACGACATTTCTGTATAGACATGCATTTCTGACATGAACATTGAATATGACATGAGTTGATTTGATATGTGTGACGTGTCAAATGATTATAGGGGACATGTTGAAGATGCATGGATTCAATTTTGAAATCCGGGTGTAGTCACCTTTTCAGATCGAATATTTGAACAATAATGATTTCCGCGTACTGAGCCTTATTCATGAACTTGAAACGAATGTCGACTAGTCTTTGACCTCTGATCGTGTCAATATAACCTGCCCATACACCTAAGTTCAATCCCTTCGGTATCATGTCCTAACGTTAGGCTTGAAAATAAGGGGTTTATTTAAACACTTCACATATCAAACGCATTATGGGTGCATTCGGGAGAGCATTCCCCCAAAATCTTTGCATTGATTTAGACCAAAGGGTTTTCACGAATTACAAACAGTGTTCGGTAAACATTATTTACATTACATTTATAAAGGACTTTAGTGCTTTTTTCCTTGAAAGGAACCAAAGATGATCTCAAGCAACCCAAATATGGAGATCGAACATTGAAGACAACCTAAGTGAGCGCCCCCATTGTCGCGCTATGCCAATCGAGTTGACACCAAGGTTGCCTGACCTCAAGTGACATAGATTTGGAGATTGAGTGTCAGTGGACAAGCTAGGCAAGGGCAGCCAAGGTCACAATCCAAGTGAGTCGATGTCAAGGTCGCACAACCTCAGTTGATCCAAATCTAGAGATCGAGTGTTAGCGAACAGCCCTCCACAAGCGGTGCCACTGGTCACGCGATCCGAAGGTGACCTTGCCTATGTCTTTCCCCTCAAGCTCCTTTGCGAATCTCAACCACAATCGGTCTTAGCAAGGGTAAAAAGTGGAATACGAAATATTAATGAGGATAAGATTGGAAGGAAAAAAAGTCATCACGCCACTTAATAGGATTCCCAATATGTTGAAATGCAAATGTTAGATGAGAATTGCATTGGGCCGAGGAACTTTGAGAATGCTAAGTTGTAACTTAAAGGCATTCGAAGTCTTAAAGTCCTTTGAAAACACTAAGCCAAACTTCACCTTATCAATAAAGTCATAAATCGAGCGAGCGAGTGAGTATTGACATATGGTCGGGTCAAAGAGAGAGAAAGAATCGGGAGGTAAATAAGCCTAGATAACTTGAAAAGAAAAAAAAAGTTATCGCAGTCACAATTCTATCCTATCGTCAAAAGTTTATATTCAATTCATCATGCTCAAGCATTCTAACGACTCTAGAAGCACAAGACCCTGCCACTCCGCCAATTATCATGACATACGTTTCACCTTATTCAAGAATCATTCTCTTAGTCAATTCGTTAGCTAATTCATCCTAGCTTTGAGCTTGAGTTTGCTTCTGTTATGACAAAGATAAAAGTCGACGCACTTCCAACCAATTCGAACTAATTGACCCTTCTTTCTCTATTCAATCCACGGCCTACCTCGATACACCCCGTGTCACGATAGCTGATCCTTTGAGTTATGGAAGCCGGAGCACTGATCAAGAGAGAGAAAGGGAAGAAGAGGAACTATAGATCAAGAGAGTCACATTAGCTACGCCGGACTAGACACGCCTTTTTTCGAACCTGTCTTTTGCCTGACCGGATCGGTTGCCCCTCAGCCCTCATCACTTAAAGGGGCCAAGCTAACCCGACATTCTACTGTTCTCTAAAAGGCCTGCCTATTCTATAAATCAAAGGAGACATCGTCGTGAGCGACGAAAGATTAGTCGAATAGTCGAAGAGAACTCCCGTCGCGAAGAGAGAGAGAGAGAGAGAGAGAGGGAGTGGGGAGGGGGAGGATAAACTTCGAGAAGTGGAGTCATGTGAAGGCACGTGAGGGGAGGTGCGGGGTGGGGGCGGATCAGGCATCGCGTGCCGGCGTGCTCTCGACCGAATAACGTTAAAAAAAGGAGGAGAAGAAAAGAGGGACCGACGTGAGCGACCTGTCCGCTTCTGACCGTCTTTTACTGACACCCGCTCCCTCCCCCTCCCCCACGCTGCATCCTGTCAGTTGACGTGTGTGGTGTGGTGGTCGCTCGCGCATGTGACTCCATCCCTCTCTCTTCTTTTCCTATTTTCTTTTAAATTTTTTTGTTCATTGTTCTGCCAACGAAAAGACGAAATAGCTGACGCGTGATCTTGTCAAGGTGGGCCCCCGCTTCAAAATCCGTACGAGCATGACTTGATCCGAGATCCATATGTGTCTCTCTGGGTTTTCTTGGTTCCTGATGCTTTTGAGGCTGTTTTTTGCCCTTTTGCCCTCCTTAGCCTCCCCTTCCCCACTTTGCCCCTTTCGGCTGTTCGCAAGTTGCGCCATTTTCTAAATTTTTCAAGAAAAGATGCACGTGGTTACAGCTCAACAAAAAGATTGGGTCAAATTAGAAAGTTTGGGTCGAAAGAATCTCACAACTTGGTGGGGAGTATCTCCTTTTACAGCTTGTGCGGTTTAAGTCGCTGCTTTGTGTTTATATATATATATATATATGTGTGTGTGTGTGTGTGTGTGTGTGTGTGTGAATTGTATTAGAAAAGTCTTACATCGGAGAATTAATATTGTGTGAAACAGTTGATATATCTCAGTTGCTACATAATTCATTGGTTTAAATTTTTGAATGAATATGAGTCTAATTGGATATATTAACAGGCTCGAACTTGGGCTCCCTTTTAGAGATCTCTGCGATGAAGATATCGTGCTTCTGATGCGTCTCCTAAAAAATGATATAAAAGCCAATGGGAGAAAGAAATAAATATCATGATCGGCCCTTGCCATCATAGTTGGTAAAGATATCGTGCTTCCGATGCGTCTACTAACAAATGATATAAAAGCCAATGGTAGAAAAAAAAGTAAATCTAATGATCAACCCCTGCCATAATAGTTGGTCTGGTAACGCGAGTCTAGCGAATTTTAAATTAATATGGTGTATAGCAGTTAAACTTTTGAGTGAATGTGGTTTCGTGCCAGTCAAAATTAGAGTGAGATGTCTTCTTTTCCCGTTAAAGAGTGTATATTTAATCACGATTGCTGACTCATTTTAAAGAATGCAAGAATACGTTCTTTCCACACATATTAAGTGCCCTATCAGTGGTTCGGAGTAATGGATGACTGCAAGAGAAAATTTAATGTAGCGTAAGCAGCTGCAAACGACTTTTATCTAAAGGGTTAATGCCATGAAAAAATTCAAATCAGTACACATGTGATAAATTTACTCAAAATTAATTTTTTAATCACAAAAAATCATAAACTGATATATTTGTGATAAATTTACACTTCGTTAGTTTCCGTTGAATTTTACTATCAAATTTCTAAGTTGGATGACACGTGGCAAATGAGGGGTGTACCAATTTGGAGTTTTATCTTCCGTTTGTCACAGGTGTAACAGTTTGTGATTTTTCGCGATATTAATCCAATTTAACATAAGGTAAATTTATCACAAATGTACAAGTTTGAGGTTTTTAGTGGTCAAAAAATTAATTTTAGGTAAATTTATCGTTAGTGTACCGGTTCGGGACTTGTGATAGTCAAAAAATTAATTTGGAGTAAATTTAATTAACGGGTATATTAATTTAGCATTTTTTTAATATTAACCTTTATCTAAATGCTATTTAAGTTTTTGTCATTAGTATTTCGAGAACCAAACGAGGATTATATATATCAAGTTATACTCACGAGTGCCTCTGTCGAACCATTAATGCGAAGTTCTTTTTAACAAAATTACGAATTCCAATCTACTACATGTCACGATTTTACAATTTTTCTATAACGAGAAAGTACATATCGGATAAAGTAAATTTCGGGCTTTGCAGATAATGTTGGATGTTTGTTTGTAAAACAAACAAAATAATGCTCTTTCCTTTGTCCCACATAGAAAAGTTTTGAGAAAGTAGGCCACTTTGTAATTCTGAATATCTTCTTGCTCCTTAGAGTGAAGACAATGGGGTGTGTGCTAGTCCACACAATATCCGCGTGCGGTTGCGCGATTATTGGGCGCACTTAGCACGCTTGCGCGGCCGCGGTTTAATTAGCACTAATCCCTTTATTTTTTATTTTATTTCGTAAGGTTATCTCATTAATCTTTATTAGTTGAAAGGTTGTGTTTTTGTTTATTAAATAATTTTCGAAATTATGAAAATTCGAAATTTTATTTATATATATTTTTATTTTATTTTATTCCGAATTTTACATGTGTCTTTTCAAGAAAACTTTTGGAGATTATTCTTGTTCAGTTTTCAATCTTTCTCGAAGGGTTGCATTTGTTCAGTTTGCAACTTCTTCCGAAAGAATATCTTTGTTAGCTTTGCAACCTTTCGTGAAGAGCTGTCTATGTTCTTTAAGACTGATTTCTATATATGTCAGTTTTTGGCAAAAAAGAGAAAAGAAATCAATTTTTAAGTTTTCTTTCGAAAACTACAGCCATCATTTTCAATTGTTTCCTAGAGAGACCCTGCAAAAATACTAGAATTGCTATATAGTATTCTCATCTTGAGACTTTGTTATATCCTAGAGGATTTTTGCCGGTGACCATTAGCAATATTGTGGGGCAAATAAATTCTTAAGGAAAGTGATATCACGCCTCAAAGTCCGATTTGATTGCTCTTTTGATTCGAAGCCATTTATTTTCACAACAGATAATGCGTATATATAACTCGTGTCGAATAGTGGGGAGCTAGGGCTCTTCCCCTGAGGGCACAACAGGAAAAGATGAAATTGCCTTTTGCAAAAGGAAAAATTACAAAAACTTTATAAAGTTTGATAATCTTTCGATTCGTAAAAATTATGGGTAATTGGTTCTCAGTTCGATTCCCGATCCCACCTTGGAACTGGGAACCGAACGGTCTGATTCAATGGAACTAATCGCTTTTTTTTTCCCCACCACTTGATACCATTTATTTCGAAACTATAATTGTATTCCCTATGCCGACTAAACATAATCATAAAAACAAGCATGTAATTTGAGCCAATACAATGACAAATTGTATTCCCCATGCTGACTATACATATGTTTTAAAATTGAAATTGTATTCCCCATGTTGATTACACATTATCACAAAAAAAAAAATATCTAGTCGGTCCGGACCAGAAACCGGACCGCTCGGACATCGGTTCTACTTTTAAGAACCGAGAACTGGACCAAACTGGTCGGTTTGGATGGTTCTCGGTTTGGACAATCCGTTTTGCACACCCATAATAAAAATACGATGCTTTAGTCCCACAACAAATATTAGAAATAATTCTCACTTCTGTTGAATATGAATCGCAAATTAATTCTAAAATGTAATTGGAATTTAAATCTCGTCGCTGAATTATTATATACAGATTGGGTGTCAAGAAAGTAAAATCGAAAAAACAATTCATGTCTCGCCGGGTCCGATCACAAGTTAATTTGCACTTGGAATATAATAAACATATCAAATATAACCTCAAGTATTCTTGAAGCTGGTCGCATGCACGGATCGTGACTAAAATTTGAAGTAAATGAGGTTTGGATTGGCTTGTAATAAAGATATTTCTCATTGTAAGTTCACTTTGTTAAGTCGAATAGTTATAAAATTAGAACAAACTGATTCACAAATTGATTGTGGCATATTTTTGTTCGCTTTTTTGACTAAGCTCAATCTAACAGTTCAAGCATTATAAATGTTTTTTGAAACAGTCGCAATTTTCACAATGTATAAGTGTAAAGCCAGATATGCTTTTTTCTTTCATATATATACTTTTTTGAACTTGAACACAATCTTAAGTTTTGGTGGGAAAAGATAAATTACTTTGTTTTTCCTTTTAATGGATTTTAAATAAACAAGCCAAATAAATACATAAATTGAAAATTAAAGAAAAGGAGAAAGAGCAAAGATTTTACCGGATTGTATCTCTTGGCAGGGCGAGAGAAGCTCCTTTGAAAATGGATGGTAATTGTCTAGTGCATATCATGTTCACTGCTTAGGCATGCATACAATGATTTGGCTTATACCACTTGCAAAAAAACAAAACTAATTAAGACTCTACATAGATTTCTATTTTTTACTTTTTAGTTAACCAAAATACAGCGTTGATACCACAAACTTTCACAACATATAAATGTTGACACATATAATATTATCCTTAGTTTCTTCTAAATTTTAGCGAAAAGTAAAAAGTCGGTTTTTATTTGTGCTCAGTTGTCGGGCAAAAGTCACAAAAAAATCCTAAATTATGTCTACAAACTTGAATTTGCATGATACATTTACTCTCCGTCAAAATTCTGATAATGAAAAATGTTAAAAATTTACCTACATAAAAGTCAGAAAGTAAATAATGTTGACATGACGTATGTTAAATCCCAGCAGAAGGGAGTCTCATATGGCTCGAGAGAAGCCAATCCCCTTTGTTTAAAAGCCTCTGGAGCTGCCCTCACCTCACAATGGCTTTTTTGGGGACAAGAACCTTAATTGGCATCAGCGCCAAGTTTCAGTGGGTTCGATTGTATGTTAAGCCCCCGTAGAAGGGATTTGGGAGAAGCCAAGCCTCTTTGTTTGAAAGCCTCCAGGTCTGCCCTCACTTACAAGAGCTCTTTTGGGAATGAGAACTTTAGTTTTAGTAAAATAAAAACATGTTATTTTTGCCAAAAAATCATCTAATGAAATATTGATGAAAAGTAAATGTGTTACATAGGTACAAGTGTGGAGTTTTTTTATATCACAAGAAAAAATTTAAGATAAATATATCATAATGGATATAATTTGGAATTTTTAATATAACAAAAAATATTTAGGATAAATATATTATAATTAATATAATTTGAATTTTTTCGTGACTTTTTTCCTTATAAATATACACGATTGAGAGCTAATTATCCAAAAAACGATGGGGGAGACAGAGCGTAAAGAAAAGTGAGCCCAGCAGGCAGAGAACCGAATGGTCAAGTCATGTCGTCTTCTCACACAAAACGACAGGCAGTTCTAGTTAGTCGTATCTGCTTCGTCTTCTCCTCCTCCTTGCACTGGATCATGCACTTCGAAAATGCGTCGTAAAAGCGAAATAAATTTGCGAAACCCACCACCAGTTTGGTTTGGTCGGGTCTCTGCGCGCAATGTTCTGACACTTCATTCATGGAAATGTCTGATCCCTTCCCCCTGTCCTGTTCATCGCGACTTGCTCCCTTCTCGCTTCCCCCGGAAGATCTTTTGTACGTGTGCCCTTTCGGTAAATACGTCGATCAACACATGGTGCATCTGTCGCTCGGGCTTCCCCAGTATAACTGGGGATGCACAGCACGCGCGGGCGTGCGCGGGCGCTTGCTCATCTGCAACCTTCCCCAGTTTTTCATTCTGACGGTATGGTATGGTTATCTCATCGGTGTATTGTCTGTATATACAAAGAAAGAATTTACATTGGATGCATGGCTGGAAAGGAAATATTCCACAGACAACTTCGATGGCGCGATAAGCAAAAGCATGAATTAATGAGGGTCGTCAAATCATAGGAATGGAGAGCTAGGATTCCCGTGCTTCGCAAGGCCCCGCTCCGAATAAGGCGCATGCTTTCTTTTGTTAAGATGGGGTATTTGGCGGGTGATGAGGCGGCGGTTGAAGTGAGGTAACGCGAGGGAGGGTATTAGTCCTACCATTCTGACCAATAGTTTTAAATATATATACATGTGTGTGTATTTTTACAAGTTTTCTTAATTTAACGTATATATATTTTTTGTAATTACCTATTGATTTAATTTTCTTATTCTAAGATGGTTATTAGGGGTAGAACTGATGATGGCAAAATAAGTCATTTAATGTAAAGTCAATTAAATGGAATTAAAATAGAAAATTCATCAAATTATGTGAATAATGTAAATAATATGCGACAATGCAAATATGACTTATGATGGTATAATTACCCAATTAAAAGGCAAAAAAACTTATGACAGTATAATTACCCAATTAAAAAGTAAAAGAAGTGTGTTATGGCATGAATAACAATACTAGACGTGGTGGATGCTAAGCTGCTCCACCCCGAGCGGAGTTCGGGGTGAAGGCGAGGCACATCTCCAAATGATTTGGGTGGGGACAAAGCGCGCGATTCTCGGCCATACTTATCCCGTGCCATCTCCCTTCCTTTTTCTAACATAGGGATATTCGAATCTTGTGCTCGACCAATCTCACAAATGCACACAAATCATCTCGTGTACATGAATTGAGTAAGGTTTGAGTGGAAAATTTTTGTGATTGGAACAAAGGATCTATGGGATTCAAATAAAATGTTTAACTAATAAATACGGTCCTAAGATGATGTATATTTGCATTATTAACTATTAACTATACTGCATGTGTATTTCAATTTTGGATTGTAGAGCAATGCACACAGCGCCATTCTGATTTATTGCATACAATTATTGAAGCCATCCGTATAGTCATGCTGATTACTTTACCTAAGACAGCTATCCCGTTACTTGCATATTTATTAAAAATAATAACATAGCGATTCTTCGTGTATGACATTGCTCAGTATAATATGGAGTATTTCTCGTTGCATGCAACTAATTATTTTAATCATGCAATTTACTTTAAATGGATATAATCTTTTAGAATCTCAACTCACGCACATATTAAAGTTCTCAAAATTCATGGATGAATTCCGATTTTAGTAAAGGAAAAAAGTCACAACAAATATATATTATACCCATTGTGACACATTTACTCCGGATTTTTTTTATAATATAAAAAATCCCAAACTATGCTTACTGTCCCATATTTGCCATAAAGTTTTTTTGTGACATAAAAAACTTCAAAGTTGAACTTATGTGACATATTTACCCTCTGTCAGATGATTTTTCATTCAAAATAACGTTAATTTTATTTCACTTAAGCCACTCGGGCATCATGTCAACACTGTTTTGTCCATGTAAGCAGATTTTTAACAATTTTTATTGACAATACTTTTTCATTAACAAAACTTTGACAGAGTGTAGATTTGTTACGCAATTTTAGGTTAAATATGTTACCGTAGGTATAGTTTAGGATTTTCGGTAACTTTTTCGCTTTAATAAAATATGTTAAGAGTGACATTAAAAAAAATTGTGCAAAACTTGCACATGATGGAGTCACGTGATACAATCACGTTCGACCTATAGCCACTTTTTTTTTTGGGTCAAAGACCAATAGCCACTTGACTTAGATACTATCTAGACTATAAGATTATCTTGCTTTTGTTGACTCAATATTCCCTTCTGCACTTTAAATTTTTTCTTGAAAAATTTTCCAATATAAAACATATATATATTCGTATTAGCCCACTAGAGAGTTACTGAATTAAACTTAAATGGAAATTTTTCAGCATCTCCTTCTTTGAACTTGTGTAGCAAGAGTGAACTTCTTCGGGTCACCCCAAGTGCTCATCTAATGTATTACCAGGTTAAGAAGAAAGAAAGAAATGTCTGGCTCTCATTTGTCATGAGTTGCAAGAAGCCCACGAACTTGACAAGAAAAAACAAATAAATGTTACATTTTAAAAGTTAGTTTAAGTTTGGGATAACCTCGTCGGTGGTTCTTCGAAATTCAAAATCATCCCTCTCTTTTTTTTTTTTCCTTCGTCCGCTTTTAAAAAGTGACACCGGTCGTCATCGCGGTATCAAATGACTTATTTTGCTAACATAAACTTGAAAGTGTGCAATTTTTTTGCAATTTCCAAAATGTTCTCTCTCTCCCTTTACATATTTTCAACGTCCGTAGAGACTTGAAACTTTTGAATAAAATCAATGGAGTTTTTCTTCCTCTCCAGTTCTCTAAGACATCTTCAACTTCAAAATCGCGAGCCAACCCTCACCCAAGCTCAATGTCTTCTTGTTCACAGCAATGGTCGCTAAATTCCAAGTCTTGTGACCAAGAACTCGGAACTGATCTAGTCAGGGTCAGTTCCGGGTCTTTGAAATTGAAACCTTTTGGAATCGAACTAGCTGGTTCTAAGATAAACAAGATAAACCCAGGAATCGAGTTATTAGTTTTTTTTCTCATTCATAAGATATGTTAAACTTATTTTAGGCTCAATTGGCACATTAGCTTCCCCTGATAGAGTGGATGAAGCACTTCAAAGCTCCTTGGTCCTCCTAGGAGCAAATCTCTTTCTCACTTTTATTCTCTCTCTATATATAAAATTAGATGAAAGCCAATTAAAAGCCACTCGGTCTTGATAAGTGGTTCGCAAGTAGAACCGATGTTTTAGAGCATTGACCCGAACCGAATCGGCCTTAGCCGGATCTTAGGATTAATTTAACCTAGTCGGTTCACTCAAAAAGCATCATTGAACTGGCTGATTTGGGCTACTTCTTGGGTTAAGTTCGACCGATCTCGCCCCAATCTGGGATAGGACGTAGCATTTTCATACTCTTTTTCCACTGTGTGAAGCAATTGACAAATTAAGGGGCCTGCATTGGCAAGGACAGTCGTCCCTTCATCGCGTGGTGTTGGACAATTTTTTTTCTAAAGAATGTATAAGTATTAATGGGATTTTTTTATAGAATTATATATTATAGTTGTTATACTACTCACATGCTTAAACTCTTTTTTTTTGGACAATTACAACAGGAGTCTAGAACTTGTAACAATCATGCACTCAAGTCAATTTTCATTCCATTCATGTAAGTCTTAACACTTCTAATAAAACGAAATTGATGAAATTTCTAGTTTTTGTTAGATGGAAAATTAAGTTTACATTTTTTATTAGCTTTTATGTCCTGACTCCCATCGGAAAAGACTGAAAATTAAAAAAAAAAATGAAAGAGAGAGAGCGGAAGAGGACGGCACCGGAGCCTTACCGGTCGATTGGCAAAGATGGGGTGATGCCACTACCTCCTATGGAACCCCCGTATTTTCCCTCGCATAACATCTCCATGGCACCACATTTCAACGAAAGAAAGCGAAAACCAATACAAAAAAATGCTATGCAAATTTCCCGTCAAAAAACAACTAAAGAGCTCATCTGAATATTCAGATGAGTTTATTAAATTCAAATAAGCGAAGTGAAAGTCTTAGTACTCGAATACATGATAATAACGAATTTCGATACTCCCCACGTAATTGTCCCTTTCCTTTCGGGTCGAAAGTACCGAGGCTCAAACTTTGTTTCCTTTGGCGGCATTCATGTATGCTCTCAAACACTCACTGGCTTAGCAGAAGAGATTAATTATTTTCTGGCCAAACCACTTGACTGAGTTTTGGACCAAAATGGAGCAAAAGAACATGAACGGTTCTTCGTATTTTCCATGCATATTCCCCCGCAGCAGTACGGTACAGGAATTCGAGATCCTGCGCAAAAAACACATCTCTGCTGCCTCCACCGATGTATATAAATGCCGATGTCCCTCCTGACCCTGGCCCGTGATGGCAACCAGCTGAAAGAAACCAGAAAAAGAGAATGATTAAAGCCTGAGTCGCCACTGAAATGGAACTGTGCTGTGTCAGCTCGAGCTTCCCTACCCACTGACCCAAACCCAATGTAAATGCCCCTGGATTCTCACATAAAAATCGGAAAGTGTGAAGTGAAGCGCCCACCCTCCAAAGAAAATGAATTGGTAAAACACAGACGAAAAGATCAAAACGTATTTATGCTCTCTCTTGCTCAGAACCCCATGCATTCTGCTGATTCTTTTCCTTCTATATTTCCCAAGCAAAGCACACAAGAGAGAGAGAGAGATGAGAGAGAGGGTGTAACTCTGCAGGTTGTTTCTTGTTCTCCCTCAATCTTAATCTAATCTACTCCTTAATCTGTCTGTCTTTTTTTCTTTTTTTTCGGGGGCTGGGGTGTGTGTCTTTAAGTTTATTATTTTCCCTCAACTGTCTTGTCTGAGAGTGTCTTTTCTCAAGTGCCCTAGCCCGTCCCCCACTAGCCCTTGAGAAAAAAACAAAACTTTACAGGCTTTTTCATGTCAGAAACCATCCCCCTCTGTCTCTCTCTCTCTCTTCCTGTGTGGGGGAGGGAGGTTGCTGCTTGAGAAATAAAAGAACCTACAGGAACAGAGAAGTCACTGCAAAAGCCTTTTAATTGCATCTTTTGCCCTCTACACTACTCCACTCGCATACCAACTCACCAAACAAAACGAGGAGCTTTTTAGCTATTAAAACCCAACAAAACAAAAAACCCCGTTAAAAGCAAACCCCCAACCAATCTCTCTGTCCCTCTCTCCCTCTCTCTCTCTCTGTCCATGGACTTGCAACTGAAGCAATGGAGGAAGCAGCAGGACGGGTCAGAGCCAGCAGCAGCAGCAGCAGCAGAAGCACCCCCTGCAAAGTTCCCAAGGCTCGTTCTTGATGAACCCCATCACCCACGATCCCAATCACAATCGCAACCAATGCAATCTCTCGCTGCTGCCTCCTCCACTCTCCCTCTGTTTGTTCCCGATAAACTCGGCAGCAACATGTCAGCAGCGGCGTTCCCAGATTCTGCTCCTGCCGCCCCCAGATCCTTCCCCAGTAAGCTTCTTGTCCCTCTCCTTCTCCTGCACTCTCTCTTCGTAACCTCCCAAACATAAGAAAATGAGAAAGAATAAAAATAAAGATGTTTTGGTGCAACAAAGTTCCGAGCTTTGATTGGATCCGTTCTTGGTTCCTGCTTGATTGAGTTTTATGTTGGTCTGGTTTTGGTTTCTTGCTTTCTTACTTTCTTGGTGGGTCATTTGATTCCTTTTCTTCTCTTTATCCGCGAAACAAGAAAAAAGTTAAAAATGGTTTCTTTTGGGCAGGGATGGGGAGCTATTTCAGCTTGGCTCAGTGGCAGGAGCTGGAACTTCAGGCTCTGATCTACAGATACATGCTAGCTGGAGCCGCCGTCCCGGCCGAGCTGCTCCAGCCGATCAAGAAGAGCCTCCTACAGGCCCCTTATTTCCTCCATCACCCTCTTGGCCATCTGCAACATTACCCTCCATATCAGCCTGCTTGTAGGTTTTTTTAAACATTTTTTTTTACACTCCAGCAAGCCTGGTGCTTTTGCTTTTTTGGGTTCTGTTTCTCTTTTTCCATCTGGGGAAGATAAGCAAGCCTTTGTTTACCACCGTCTCATATTTTGGTTGACGTAACTGTTGTATTATCACCCTTACCTTGCTGCTACAGTGAATAACCGGTCTACCTGATTACTAATTCATGAAATGACATGTTTCCTGAAAAGTATGTTACGGGCACTGTTATTGTTATGTAGACTCAGATCTTTCGAAAGGTGTTGTATAAATTTCCTTCAATGAACGTCTTGGACTTCTTGATCGTTAATTTTCCTCTCATGTCCTTTTCTTTTGTTTCTCGTCAGTGTTGCAGGCAGGGTATTGGGGCAGAGCCTCCATGGATCCGGAGCCCGGGAGGTGCCGCCGCACCGATGGCAAGAAGTGGCGGTGCTCGAGGGATGTGGTGCCCGGCCAGAAGTACTGCGAGCGCCACATGCACCGCGGCCGTAACCGTTCAAGAAAGCCTGTGGAAATCCCCACGCCTGCGGCCGCCAATGGTAGTGCTGCTGCCAGGGGCTTTAGTGGGAGTAGTCTCAAATCTGCTGATCCCGTGGTCGCCACCGCCCCTCTAGCGGCAGTGGCCGGGGGCGGCCATTTCTCGCTCGCGGGGCCTTCGCCCTCGATTGATCTCTTCCAAAGGTTAACTCTCCCACATCTCTTTTTACTAAATAAATAGAGAGAACGTACTAATTATTGACATGCTTGGCTTAGAGAAGAAATGTAGTCATTACTAGCATATAGCATATATGGCTTGGCACAAATTGCTAGGGCATTTTTCGTGTGATCATTGATGTTGCAAAAGAGGGTAACTCTGGATTTGGTGGTATCTGAATGGGGTCTCTGCTCAGGTCAGATGATATTTAACTCGGTAGGTCCCAAATAAAGCTCTCGATCCATTATATGCCTCAATCTTTAGATTCTGCATTAACTGACCCCAGCCATTGCTTTTTTGAAGCACATTGGACCCCATGAGGATTTGCTTGTGTTCGATAGTTTTCAATCTTATTCTTTGCTTAATACTTGCTTTTACTCTGTCTTTCATGTGCCTCTCTGCTTTTCTGTTCTCAACAGTTACTCCGAGCCCAAGAGCGACAACAAGCACCTCTTTGAATCCCAGAGCGAGGCAAACAACGGCGGCAGATCCGATGGGCATATATTGAGGCACTTCTTCGACGACTGGCCGAGATCGCTCCAGGATTCGGATAACTCCTCGAGCAATGCCAGCCCGATGAGCTCGTCCACCTGCCTCTCCATCTCCATATCCGGGAACCCCTCCTCCGACGTGTCCCTGAAGTTGTCCACGGGCCACGGCGACGAGCCCAGCCCGAACGGTAGGGATGCCGCCGAGAGGGACCAGCCCCAACTCGGCAATTGGGGCACCGGCTGGTCGCCGAACCAGGTGGCTTCAATGGGGGGTCCGTTGGCCGAGGCACTGAGGTCATCCACGAGCCATTCGTCGTCCCCGACGAGCGTCCTGCATCAGGTGCCCCGCGGCTTGGCCTCGGAAGCTAGCTACATTAGCACCTAATCTGGTGTCCTAGGTGGTCTTAAACGGGTGAGGGGTGACAAAAGATAAGGGCGTCCTATCTTCTTTGCTGGTTTTGTTTGGTCACACTTATCCCTGCTCACATCACTCAGTTGATATTCTGTAAATTGGGTGTGTTTCTGTGGTCCTACGCCACATTATCTGAACTGATCTTTTCCGTTAACCCCAGGGTGTTTAACGGGAAACAAGAAAGAAAGAGTGTACTATGCACCAGAGAGTGCTGATTTCTTATGCGTTGAGATCTGATGTGGCCAATTGATGAGATTTCTCTGTACTTTGCCTTTTTCTCTTTTCGGGTGAAGAATATATTCTTATGCTGTGGCCTAGATGCTGTCGCAAGAGATGCATGCACGACTCTACATTTTGTATCGATCCTGTGTGAACTCTAAGGCCACATTGACCCGCCCACGTTACGCACCATGGGGGGATGTATTCCTGCTGTCTCGTGTTCCGGATGAAGCTTTCGCCGCATGTTGTTCTGTGTCGAGAGAGTTTCACTGTAGTAGAGAATACAATTTGCCTCGTAAGGGGCAAAAGCAGCCAGCATAATCGTACTACTGCAGTTCAAGAATGACGTGGGACATCTCGCTCCAAAGATTTCACATGCTAGTTGGTACTTTATGTGACAGATTATATAACAAAGTGAAAAACCCATAAGAATTGCTGCTTTGGGTGTTCGGATTTTTCGCATAATGAACGTAAAAGCTTTTACTCCAAGAAAACTAGGCCGCAGTGGAGTCTGGGAAGGATAGCCTAACTTAGGACTTAAGTGGCATGCGAGATGCAAGTACGGTGCTGAGTTAACAATCCCTCAAACCATGAAATTTAGTTTTCTGCTTGCAGTTTCGAAGAAAATACAGTAAGACTTCTGAATGCGAATGCTTATTCGTTTAGCGAATTGATAGTGTCTACAGCATTACGAAATAGCAAAGATTATAATTAAGTTCAAGAGCTAAAATCACGATTGCTCCAAACAGGGGCATATGGAGCCAATGCCGTTGTCTATCGTTTTAAGGCATTTTGCCGCTGCCATGCTGGTCTTTGGAAGTAAATGGAAGCTGAATTACCTTTAGGAGGATCATCACCGTGGCTATCACACTCAGGGGTTCGACTCCATTCCCTCAGACAAAGGGTTGAGAGAGAGAGAGATATGAGAAATGACTCCACTGTGGAGGTTCTGGATCAACATAACTTGTGCATGCGCTGCGATACGGTTGGTTATGCAGTCGAATTCAGGACATAATCGGGCATGGCAAGGAACGATAGTTGAGGGCTGAAAAGAATCAAGTGGAGAATCGCAGAGCTCGCGATGATAAACTATAATCACTGTGTACTGTACATCATTAGTGTCTATCCCATATACACAGCCCTTGCGTCTATCAAGCACTAGTCATCTGCTGTTGCATTGAATACTTCCCACAAACTTTAGAAAAAGATTGTTTCTCGATGCCGTGCGTAACCTCCAGCGGTCGGTCTAATTCCTCTTATCTGTTGTCTCTGGGATGGTGGACCTGTGACGCTATGACTCCAAGGGCTCCTGCACCTCTTTTTGCCCAGATGCCACTTCCCATAGACTGGCCCTGTGTACACATCGGTTGTACATCAGACTGAAGCATTTCAAGATTTTTCCAAGTCTTTAACAGGTAGTTGCTCATCCTCTACGAGGGTGTAGACTACAGCTGTTCTGGAAGGTGCATACACCAGGAAGGAATGTGGTCGGTCGTCGAACCACCCATCCTGCATTCAACAGACCAGAAATTAAGATTGCTTAATTCAAATTAATGAGCTCCTGGGGGGAAAAGAGAAAAAAGAAAAAAAAGAAAGATGTTGTGCAGAGCCTGAGTGAAAATCTTACAAAGGTGAAGTACTCCACGGAGGGATCAATCCTACTATACCCTCCAAACAAGGCATCATCCGAATTTAAGACGATCTGAATGAAGAAACAACATAGTTTAGACACACTCAAACGAACTTATCCAAAGGGGAAGATGCAAACTCCAGTTTAATATGGGAAAGAAAAAGAAAGAGCCATGAAAAAAATAAATTGGTGAAATTCCTTCTGCTTGAGATCTTTTAGCGTCCGGGAAGAAATCAGTTATCTGAGAACACTATAATGTGAGGGCATGCTGATGACAGAAGTAGTCAAAGCTCAAAGCAGAGGGTAGAACAATCTGACGTATCTATATTGAGAATTAAGATCGAAATTGAAAATGCAGGAGATATAAAATCACAGGTACATGCAGGACAAGACTGCCTAATATATCAGTGAAATCACCAACATGCAAGGAGAGATTTAGCATGTGTTGGTATCGCCATAGAAGATTTACAAGGAAATACCTTATACTTTCCAGGCTTCAAGCAGCCTATACGGTAATCCGTGTAGCTATTATTCCAGTGAAAATTAAAGACAAACACAAGGTTTCCCCTTTCAAAGACAATGATCCTGTCTCCTTCATCTTTCCTGGATATGTATTGGTGCTCAGAAGTCATGAACTGCAGCGCATCAAAATCAGAATTCATTGTTTTTTCTAAATAGGTGTCTGGACCACAAGAAAATATTGGAGAATCACAAAAAAAAGCATAGAAAGTGGAAGTGTACTCTTTTATTGGCAAAACAGAAGAATATAGCCCTATCACAACAAGGGCATTGTCCCTACAAAAATGGAAACCCCCTATAAAGGGCAAAACTGGTTTAAACTTTCATACTTTTGGTAATTGGATGTAAATGCTTTCATTGATTTTGCGGATTCCCTATTCTTTGAATGAGGTCCCTTTATGCTTTGAGCTCTTTCTGTTACTAGGTTGGCACCCCCTTGGTGCCTAACAGTGAAATTCTCTTATTAAATGAAAAACAAACATGCTCAGGTAAACAAATTGCATAAAGCCATTATTTAATCCAGGATTGGCCTACTTCTGACTGCCGAAAATTCTTAATATAGATTGTGGTGAGAATTTGATGTACAAGGTCACGGAGGTGAATATAATTTGATGTACAAGGTCACAGAAGTGAATATATCCTTCAGAGGAGCCTGCGGAATGAAGCTAGAGTGGTATTGAATCATCTCCTCAACAAGAACATAATCTACATAGAAACTAGTGGTGTCTTCGCAAATAGAAATGCTCAAGTTCCTCCAAATCATACGCTATCCTCCAAACCCCATGGGCCATTTCTCTACTCATTTTTCACATCCAAAAGGTAAATTGTGAGATTGCAGCACTTTTTCATCATGTACAACCTTACAAGAGTGGAATTAAAAACTTACGCCATAAGCTTCTTCAACATGCTGCATAGCCTGATCAAATTCTTGCAGTCCCCGGTATTTTAGATAATCAGCATCTCCCTATACAAGTAGGAACATCAGTTTGCAAGAAACAGTAAAACAAGGAGTAATATCAATGGCCGTACGTTAGTCAACAAAAGAAGAATAAAAATAGAATAACAGATAAAGATGAGATAAAACATGTACATGTTCCGAAAACTAAATGCAAGTCAAGCTACTTAAGGATAGTGCTTATGCCCCTAGTAGCTTGAAAGTTCACAAATCTATAGCAAGCTTGGACATTTGATGGAAATGTGATTATCAGTATGCAGAACTGACTCCATGACGCTAATACAGAATAGAGTTCAGCAAAGAAACTAGCTTCGCTAGAACATTCACGGTTTCTTTTTTCGGATCGTGTTTGCCTTCTATAATGGTTTTGGGGTACTTGCACAAAGTTAATCCTCTCTCTTGTGCTATGTAGCCCGTTGAAGTCCACAAGAGCTTCATGAAAAATTTCGTGATGGAACAGTTACAAGAAACAGAAGGGCTATGTAAAGTGATTGGGCATCTATGTCCACATCAAGCAGTTAAATGGATTTGACACAGTTGGTTCGGACGCTAAAGAGTGAAGACAAATTTAAAAATGCTTGACATATGTTGGTTAAACGGGATCTAACAAGAGAAAGGTGAACTAGAAGAACACTGGTAGTTTTAGAATCTTCTCTGGAAATTAAAACAAAGCATGTTGAATTACCTACATGTCATAAAGAAATCAGGCTGACAAATGAAGTGTAGAAATTGTAGGGAAAATTCCATTTTGGTACCTCAAGTGGAAGCGTTTTCTCAATTTGGTACTCAAAGTGGACATGGTGTCAACTAAGGGCATGAAGTGCCCAATTGGTCTCAAATAAGGACCCGAAGTGCCCAAAAAGTCTCAAATAAGGGCCTGGGTTACCAGCCGGCCAAAATGCCTGTCGGCCAGCAAGAATGTTACTGTTTTGGCACCGCAACAGTGACTTTTTTATTATTTTTTCCTTTTCCTTTTTTTTTTTTCTCCTCTTCCTCCACCGGCCATAGTTGGCCTCGGGGGAGGTCGGCCACCTTAGGCGGAGGCGGCCCTCACCGGCGTCGGGTGAGGGCCGCCCTCACCTCGGCTGGGCGAGGTCAGCCTCGCCAGTTATCGGCGAGGTCGAGCCTGGCCAGATCTGGCGAGGTCGAGCCTGGCCCCACTGGCCGCTGGCGAGGTCGAGCCTGGCCCCACTGGCCGCTAGCGAGGCCGAGCCCTCGCTAGGCTCGACCTTGCCGTTGCTAGATGAGGCTAACCTTGCCAGTTGCCGGCGAGGCCGAGCCTCGCCGGCGTCAGGGGAGGCCGGTCTTGCCTGCAATGGCGAGGCTGGCCTCACCTGATGACGGCAAGGTCAAGCCTCGCCAGCGACTAGCAAGGCCGAGCCCTCACCAGATCTGGCCAGGCTCGACCTCGCTGTTGCTGGGCAAGGCTTGACCTCGTCGGCATCGGGTGAGGTTGGTCTCGCCTGCAACGTTGAGGCTAGCCTCACCAGCGACCGACGAGGCCGAGCCCTCGCCAGATCTGGCCAGGCTCGACCTCGCTGGCAACTGGCGAGGCTGACCTCGCTCAGCCCAGGCGAGGGTGGCCCTTGCCCAACGCCGGTGAGGGCCGCCTCCGCCCGAGGCAGGTGACCTCCGCCGGCCCTGGCTATGGCCGACGGAGGAAGAGAAGAAAAAAAAAGGGAAAAGGAAAAAGGAAAATAAAAACATAAAGGGAAAAATAATAAAAAAGTTACTGTTCCGGTATCGGAACAGTAACATTCTTGCCGGCTGGCGACCCAGGCCCTTATTTGAGATTTTTTGGACACTTCAGATCCTTATTTGAGACTAATTGGTCACTCCATGCCCTTATTTGACACCGTGTCTACTTTGGGTACCAAATTGAGAAAACGCTTCCATTTGGGGTACCAAGATGGAATTTTCCCCAAATTGTAGCAAGACTTTCTAACCAACAAAAAGAAAGAAAATCAGGCATCTGTTATTCTTGGCTTATTTCTTTTCTGTAGTCTACAATATTTTGAGCCTTACTGATGACTTGAGTTGAATAGCAAGCTATTCTATATGAAATTGCAGAGAGATATATTCTTGATTTTGAAAACAAGCATGGCAATATTGGTTTGGAGGCTGATAAGAAACTTACTAGATCAAATCTTCGCCGGCATTTATCATAACTGAAACCGTTCCCTTCCCTTGGAAAGTCGATCCATTCTACTCAAGAAAAAGTAAAGAGCCCTTGTTATTGCAGAACCATCAAGAGGTGTAGCAGGCAACAATTAGAAAGAGAATCCTCAAACATAATTCTCAAATATATGAAAGAAGGACAACTCACCAGGATGTCCAAATTCATTTCCCATGAAATTTAAATATCCCTCCCCCCCTAATCCCATTGTAATGAGCCTGATCATCTTGTGTAACGCTATTCCACGATCTATAACAGGAGTTGACGGTATATCCAGTGCCATGAAATCATACATATCCTGAAACGAAGCCGTAAGACTGATGAATCATCATAAGATATACATGTTCATTCATCACTGTCAATCATGTACATTCAAGTTTCCACTATAATGAAAAATAATGTTCATGAGAAGCTATCTCATTAACATCCAAAAGCAGTAATTTTAAGCACAAATCATTTGCACAGTTATACAAACTATTCAGCACCCAATCCCTTTGAACTTGCAGCAGAAGCACAGGTGGCGACATTAAGTTGGTAAATGTTTCTAAACACCACATAACTTACAAAAGATCAAGTTGAATCAGAATACTCGACAAAATAAGCATCAATCAAACCATTTTGAATATAAAAGAAAAGTATTATCTAGGAATTTTAATGCCCAAGCAAAAGAAGCAGACCCATCACCAGTGTATTTGTAGGCTAACTTAGATAATATTTTGTCTGACCTTGTCCATCAACCAGAAAGCAATGGTTTTATCACCAACCAGAGCTTGATCATGACTCTCTGCATAGGCAACACACTTTTCCAACCACCTTCTATTGGTAAGTGTGCGAATAATGTCACCCATTTTCCAGTCTTCATCTCTCTTTCTGTAAGAAGTTAAGCTGTTGATCAGACGTATGCAAAGCTAAGACGATAATTTTATTCATGTTATGCATTTCTTTCAGTACCAATTTGTTGATCAGGCCATACAAAACAAGGAAAGAGCATTCATCATAGAGTTACACTACATACAATAGGGAATGTGGTGCTGGTGATGAAAAAATCATAAACAGGTAAACAATGTCAGCGTCATCCAAATCAGAACTACAGACAAACTGCACATAAATGTTACCATGAATTGACTACAATGGCACACAGAGATAGTACTGGAGTGGGCTGAAGCCAGGATCTGTGTTCGCAACAACCCTCCCCCCCAAACCAATTTGCCTCATTTACATTTTTCACATCTAACTTCTTATAGAGATTATATCGTATCAAAAGACAATTTTAGCTTAAATGACATTCTTGAAATGAATGACAAGTAATATTGGTGCTCTAAAATCTAAGAAAAATAACCATTTTGATAACATTTTCTCAAAGTGAACATAAAAGTTTAGCTTTCAGGACATTCTCGAAATGAGTAACCTTATGATAGTCAGAAATAAGATCACAAAACACTAGGTATAACTTGTTTAAAATTGAAAAACAAGGGAAACAAAAAAGAAAGTGTATGAGGTGCAGACCTAGGCGGAAAGTCCCCATCCCTCTCCTCACCTGATCATAATGATAATTCCCTACCAAGCACCCCCCCCCCCCAAAAAAAAAAAACAAAAAGAAACAGAAAAAACACCCCGTGGTGAATAGGGCTGGGTGAGCCAAACAGGCAGATCCCAACGGGGACATTTTTAATTGACCATTATCGCAGAACTGGACGCCACAGTTAATAATCCAACAGCATGATCCACGTCCTTACCATTGATTAACCCCATAAAGAAAACAATAAGGATACATGCTCATGTCATTCTTTTCTCCTTCACTTACTTTATCTTGACCTTCAGATGTGTATCGGACAGATTCTTTTTTAATGTTTTGTAAGATACAGACCACCAAGGCCAGAAATATGGAATATTTTGTTCTTATTCACCAATTTTTCTACTAGGATCACTGATAATGAAATAGTTTACCTTCATTTAATTCTACCTCATGTCGTATGAATCCAAAAGTTTTTGGATCAATATCATCCTCATTAAGAACTAAAAAATGGGACATGAATAAAAGTTTGGCAGTCAATTGACCCTCTATAGTTCAAAAACTACAGTGCATTCCTTGGTTAATATTCTTCTGTGTTATGCATTACGTCCTATTCTACTTCAGATGCTTTAATTTGCTTCCTTGTATGGAAATGCGAACTCTACACCATGATAAAGAACTTTATCTGAGAGACTGACTTTATCTTTCATTATGGACCCTTACCCCTACATCTTTGTCAAGCAAATTGGACTATCATCTTGTTGATATTTTTCTACTTCCCATGCATGGACAAGATACTCATGCAAATGACATTAGCAATTACATGCGCATTATTTGTGTGTACATGTAATTAGAGGTTCGAAAAGAAGATAGCAACGTACTTGAGAATTTCAATCCATTTATCAGCTATTGCCATATGCAAGCGATAATCGAATCCCACACCCCCATCCTGGACAGGAATGCAAAAAGTTGGCATTCCACTGACCTGTAAGGACAGTCAACCAAAGACGAGCTAAAAATTCAGCAACTCAGTGCCTCATTGACCAACCAACTAATTATAGCCAATTAAAAGCTGAAAATAGTTTCTCACAGTGATATTTCCAGTATAGATCAGGTTAAAGAATTCCTAGGAAACAGCATAGAATCACCAATTTGAAGAGTTTTTCAATGTTAAACTTGGATGCAAAACTCTTAAAGTGCAACTAATATTCCGTACATCTAACTTCATGCAAACTTTTTTTTTTTTGTATCTTACACTTGCAGGGTTTCAGTCTGTAAATTCAATGAGGTCAAGCTATCATTATCTTTTATATTCATCTTGCAAAAACTATGACTAATGGAACAGAAAGCTAAGCTTCCAAAGAGAATTTCTTCAGCAAATAATTTAACCCGTCATTCTCAATCCTCTAAGCACCTATTGAGAAGGTTGAAACTCTTTAGGAATTAGGAAAAACATACCCAATGCTTAGCAACTGTATCTTAAGAACTGCCAATAACTACCATTTATAATTTAATTGTTCTTCCATATCAATGTCTTTGACAGTCAGTCATTCAATAACAGCTGCCAGAGACATTTGTTTCTGGTGTGTTAAAACGGATTTTTCACATTGTCTCACCATCTCAAGAGAAGCCACCTGCCTGATGATGGTCCCAACATCGCACATTAGCATATGTTGAGGGAGGTAGAACTCAGTTACTAGGAATAGATTCCAGTCAAATTCAACAACAAAAATCTCATATGTGGTTTGCATATAATAAACTGTTGGAGATAATACTATAGTCAGGCAATTCGATCGCCAAGAAGCTTTCACCAGCTGAATCCAATTACTATAAGTTTTGCACTCTCTTAATGGACTAAATTTCACTGGTAAGATACATAAGCTAGAGTGGGTTCGCAATCATGCAAGAATATAGAAGAGTTTGCACTGACTTAGAGCAACCAAATTGATGGTGAACATTATACCATATTTATGTTCTTCACTCTATTAACCAGTTAATTCCTTGGAGCAATGCATTTAAAATAGTGGGTTCCACATGATGGATGCATAAAGATATTGAGTAGAGCTAATAGGCACCCAATGGCAGTTTTTATCCAACAGCAACTGAAAAAAAAGAAGAAGATGCTATAAAGGGGAGGAGAATGCAACTTATACAATTGTCAAGTCTTCAAAATGCATGGATCAGACAATAGTGTCTATGAATCAGAATCCAAGCAGTCAACATAAATGGTTTCATATTGCTTATGCCTAGCCGGAAAAGTGTCAGTTGAGAGAAAACAAAATTGTAGAGCAAGAGAAATTACATACATCTTCTCCAATAGTAATAGCCTCGGGGAAAAGCCCATGAATGAGATCATTCACAAGCATCAAATAAACCACAGCATCCACATCAGTGGAAAATCCAAAGTACTCATTGTAATTTCCAGTAAATGCTACCTGGAAAAATACCAAATAATTAGGAAATTGTGCTTCACTACAAGGAAGCAAGAGTGAACTGAATGGCAAAAAACAAACTGCTACATCGAATCAAAGTAAATATACAAGAGCAAATATGCAAGATACATTTTAGTAAATGGAAAATAATTTCAATGAAACCATAAAAGGAAACATTAGCATCATGCTTGCTATATTTGTTTTACAGCTGAGGGTTCAAAATAAAGCAGCCCACTGAAGAAAATTGGCCTGAACTTTCAAAAGTTTGAATTTGAGCCATGTGGCCCTTAACCTTGAAAAGTGAGTGTATCATCAAGAAATGTAGAACATATTTTCCTAGTGACCTTTCTAGCAAACCCAAAAAAAAAAGGTGACCTTTCTGATTTTATTTTTCCTATGGTAGTGAGGCAGGCGGTATACGACCAATATTATCACCTTTTCATATTTTTGGTTAAACAGTGAGTCCTTCAAAGACCCAAGATTGGATCCCTATTATGGGCCTCTTTACAATGGAAAATCTGAAGTCGTTTGCGATCAAGCTATACATGTATTTTCTTTTTTAATTCTAAGTTTGGCTAAGTTACTCTATGGTGATTTGGACTCACAGTATTTTTGCAAAAGCCAATTTTATTGCTTGAGATGAACTTTCCCATGCCCACACCCACACCACACCAATTTCATACCCATAAACATCGGCCTGTTGCCTAGATACAGAATAACGTAGGCCATAGTGGTGCAAGTTGGAAATCACCAATCACATAAAAGTCCGCTCTTTGGTAATTGCTTAAAATGGGTTTGTCTTAACTTTCCATTCATCTCAAGGGTCTTTTTGGAGTGACTTATTTTTTTTACTGTTTGCTTTTGCGTTTTTTCTGGTCGCATTAGAGATTTTCGAATACCTAAAACTTCTCAAATTGTTCAAGTATTGACATGTCAGATTTATTTACCCAAAACTCTGTCAATCAACCAGAACTTAATATCTGACCCCAAAAAACAAAAACCAGAACTTAATAGGCTATCTATCAATCGATATAAAAATATTATGATCCAAACAGTTGGCCAGTCCATAAAGCAAATAGGAAATAAGATACATCCATTCGGCATTGGTACTATCTTCTTAGCCAGCTATTGGACCGCTTGATATACTTTGTTTTCAAAATTCTGGAGGGTACAAAAGCCAGAAGAAACAGATTTGAAGGTAACTTTAAAGGAGATTGTTTGATATATGTCTCAAAAGCATGTTGCGTCTCCAATTTTACATTTTAAGACTCGAGTTTGAGCTTAATTAATGCCTGACTCGTACTTCAGCACAGTTATTGATACTAGATCGAGCTTAAGTTGAGCTTTGAGCATGAGTTTTTGAGTTGAGTGAAGCTCCCCTGGAAATAAGGCAGCTCAACTCAAGTCAATGGTGCTCCCGTCAACACCACAATTTCTCCAGGGAATCATACAGGTAATGCCCAGTGACAAAGAGAGAGCCTTAAACTTCAAACTAGATTAAAAAGCTTTATGTTGCGGTGAAGAATGCAAGTAGCTTACATATTCTTAAAGCATATATAACATCGCGCTAATATGCAGTTTCAACTAGCCTTATGTGCATATAGCTTTTCTCCACCTAATGTATGTTTTTGGGTTGAAATTTTCACATAGTGCCTGTACATAATTACGTACATACGTATGTACAAGCATGCGCACTCAAAGCACATGTAATTACTCAACAGAGTGCCTATATTGATTACTGTAAAATCAGAATGTTACCTGCAAACCATGGTGAGTATACATCATTGATGTCACACCATCAAACCTAAAACCATCAAATTGGTATTCCTCAAGCCACCATCTTGCATTTGAAAGGAGATACCTCAATACCTAGATCAAAAAGGATTTAACATTATTAGGCACAAGAAGATGTCTCCCATGAGGCATAGGAAAACAGGTGAGGGAAGGGGGGGGGAAGGGAGAAGGGAAGGGGAGAAGAATAGACACAACGCATTCCAGAGTCAGCGGGAAATCAAGTTTGCACAAATTTAATTACAAAAAATACTAATTCGCTAGAAGGTTGCACAGGAGAACATACCTCCCAGCTTCCATAATTGAAAAGGCGAGAATCCCACATCCAATGATAACCTCGTGACCCAGAGTGGAAATAGTGACTCTCCGTTCCATCAAACATGTTCAACCCATCTAACACGTTATTTGATGCGTGGCTGCAGGCAAAAAAACAAGTAATCAGGGATAGTATAAAAGGAGCGGTATTAAAGTATATCACAAAGTAAAAAGAATCAATTTTATAAGATGAATGAGAGACAACTGGCAGATGATACGAAAGAGGATAATGAAGAGACTGATGTCGCAAACATAAGTGAATTCAGAAATGATGACTTCATTACTGTAGAGCAGATTCACTTGCAATGCTAAAGGTGTCAACAATGTACAGATTTGTCTCGTATTTGACAATAAAGATCAGCTTTCCACTCTCTCTTATCCAAAACCACAAAGATTCAACTACTGCAATTGCTATCGGCCTATTCATTTCACGCAGATGAAAATCAGATGATCTCAACATTACTCAGAAATATAAGTACAGAAATAATGCCCCAGTACAGTAGAATCAAATTGCACAGTTATAGAGACAGATTCACCTAGTAATCACTCTGACACATTTTCTTCTAGAAAACAGTTCTTGCATGATTCATGTTTCGTCTTGTTTTGAATTTGACTTACAAAAATGATGAAGCTTCTTAAATTACCTCATTAGTGTACTGTACAGATCATTAATGAACTTGTACTAATGATAAATCACAATTCTGAAATTCAAAATTAACAATCATCCTACTCAATGCAATAAAACTGAAATTCACCAGATACCTGTGGACAATGTCCATGAGAACAAGGATACCCAGCGCATGGGCTTTATCTATTAGAGATTTGAGATCATCAGGGGTTCCAAAACGGCTGCTAGGAGCAAAGAAGTTTGTGACATGATACCTGCAACAGAAAGAGTTGGAATTATAGTGAACAAAAATCAAACATGATTGGCAACCTGCCAGTCATGTACTGCACAGTTGATTTCATTCAAAAATTAATGATAGAATTAGAATATACATGGAAAATTCCAGGGGATAAGCAATTTACCCAAAACTTGCATAATATGAATGTTCTTGGATCGCCATGATCTGAACTGCATTGTAACCAAGTTTTTTAATACGAGGAAGAACTTCATCTCTGAAGTTGGCATAAGTATTAATTACTGGCTCCTGCATCAAAGCACAGAACTAATCAATGGTGAAGAGCAGTAAAGGGAAAAGAAAAAGGTCTTGACATGAAAAACAAGAAAGAACCCTAGAAGAATTGAGATCATTCTTAATTGCTACATATACGCAACATTGAATTGTATTCTCAAAGAAGAAACCGGACAAATCTTCGAAGTTTAAGAAAATTGGCATGCATTTGATAGAAATAGGACAAAGTGGATTTTCTTAATAAGGAACCAACCAAAACATCGTTTGCTACAAAGAATACAGTCATTGGAAGCAATTACCATGAATAAATTTACTCTTAAGTCCATAAGCCATAGGCAAAAAACAAAACGATTGAAAGAACTGGCCTCAAGGATGCATTAATTAACTATAGTTGCATCACTCCCAGCCTGATCTATTTTTGAAAGCATCATGATATGAGAAATGACATTAAATGGAAATTGTCACGACTATAGCTAGTCATGAGGAGAGAAAAGAACAAATCCGAAAGAAAAAAAGGGCACTTTAGGCTCAAGAAAGAGATTGAAAAAAGAAATTCACCGTGCTGCTCATTCCGACATGTGATTCATAGATCCTAAGTGAATTTGGCCTCTTTGGTCTGGGGTGCTTGAAAACATGCTTCATCTGTAAAGATAGTTTCAAATTTACTGTTACCTCTGCAGATAGACACAAACTGGTAATGACTTGACTTTGCAAGCATCACATCAACACAATACATTGTACTGAATCCTGCATTATTTTTGTTTATATTGAGAGATCTGTATCCAGTATGATCAATCTTGCATTTGCTAGTCACCTACAGATTCACAACAATTATCCCATTCACATGACCTTTCAGGTACTCAGATATCAGTCGGATGTAAATGAGATACTCCAAAGAATAAAATTGCACACTCACAAACTATATTCCGTGTAGGGAATTGAATCAGTATCAATGATGGGTTATCCAGATATACTCATCTTTGCAAGAAATAAAGATGTTCTCATGCCCCCAACTATAAGTAACAAGGGAGGTAAAAGATAGAATATGCTATTTGACAGAGCATGAAGAGTGGGATGGAATATAAGTATAACTAAAAGGTAGCTTCAGTGTGCAACAAAAAGTATCCCTCAATCATCTTAGACCCGAAAACCTCAAGTGCTCTTGGAAAAAGATATTTATGAATCCTTATATGATTATTTCATCACAGCCGTCTAAAGATTTTTAACAGGAAGCAGACAACTTTCCACAAATGTTAAAGACGGAAAATTAAGTCCCTCAACTAGCTCTTTTAGGTGTGGAAGTTTCTACGAGAGAATGATTTGACTCTGAATTATCTACAAAATGAGAAGCAAAGAATACCCTAGTGAATAGAGCTTCGGTTCAGGATAAAATATGCGTTATGTTCCAGCCAGAGGCAACTAGGACAGACTGTCAGACTCAGGTCATGTGAAGGTGAGCTGTTGTACTTCTGCAACCTAAGTATGCTGTCCCTGCTGCTCATTCAACAACTGGTAGGTCAACAGTGGTCCCTGGTTTTCACAAATAGTGACATGGGGATGATCCAAAGACAGACTAACATAAGAAAAATTATCTGCCTCATTCCCAGATACCTATATCTATATGGAAAGAAAATAATATTAGAGCCCTGGAGGAGAAAAGGCATTCACTTACTACAAAGCTAGATTGGTTAACACTGTATAATTTGGTTCAAAAAGAGCTAGCTCATCGCAAGATACATTACATTACAGGATAGTCATGCTAGCATTGATTATTCTCTTGCATGACTGAGAGGGAAAAAATACATGAAAAGTTACTAAAGTGATGCTAACTATGTCACGCAATGTAGTAGAATACTCAAAATCTAATAGTGAGATTGGCATGCCACAAGTTATTCCGCCAAACAGAAAACAATCACTACCAAAAGACTGGGAGAAAAGGCCTTTGATTTGATATATATTACTTCAATAAATGAATTGGGTGCAATAACAAAAGTAAATAACATTCCCACCACAGAAAGAGAGCCCTCCTCACATGAGTAGTGAAAAATTATATGACATACCTCATCTGGGGGATCATAGTATATCCCATTGTATGGAATTTCACCTGGAGCTTGTACAGAGAACTTGATCCAAGCAGGAATTGAATCTTTGAGGCCAGATGGTGTATCCATACGAATCTACATCTCAATTAAACAAATAATAATTACCACAATACACTTTGATGGAGGATCTATATTTTGCATTGAGCTGAATATGTAATGTACAACTGCAAAAAGTTCAGCTTTAATTCAATATTATTCATTCTTCACCAAAAAGGTTATTCAGGAGATGAAACAATAGGAGAATGGCCTCGTGCTTCCAAAACAACAATCTAATGAAAAAAAATTGATTTTATTATTCTGTTCCTATTTAAATAAAGTGGTACTGCATAGCACATTCGCCTCATTGGGTAGCTCATGGCTTTACAATTGCAGTCAATATAGGTGTTAGAGTAATTAAATATTAAACCACACCTAAATCTAACAACTTAAGCTTTTAGAATAGTTAGTAGTGGTCCCATAAAATCTCACATGGTATCAGAGCTAGAGGTCCTGAGTTCAAATCCTTCCAGGCCCTATTTGCCTCCCGAATTAAATATGTCCACGCCTAGTACTAGGCAAAAAGACCAGACTAAGCGTGAGGGGGCATGTTAGAGTAATTAAATATTAAACCACGCCTAAATCTAACAACTTAAGTTTTTAGAACAGTTGGTAGTGGTCCCATAAAATCTCACAGTGGGTAATATCTACTCCATTAAAATGAAAGGATGTATCCTGAAAGCAGCATTAATGCTATTCAGTCCATCAAACAGCACAATTTTGAGGTTGCTCTGATCTACCAAGGTATTACACTAGGAGTAAAAGCACAGTCGAAAAATTAAAAAGAGATGTTCAAATGACGATTAGAGAGTTGGAAGCATCAATATCTTCCGAAGAAAAGTACTTTAATCTTATCTCAATAGTTTCTCAAGTTCAGCTGTAGGAAATGTGTTCAAGCAATTCTTTCCTTTCTCCTTTGGAAAGAGATGAAGCACTTATACTTCTAATGAAAATTAACTATCTTGCAGAGGACTGATTTCATGTCATATGGTTCATCTTCTTCAACAGTCAATGACAATTACATGGCTCTGAAAGTATTTACTGAATGTTGTAGTGGAAAATTACTCAAGTCAAGAGTCTTAATGGAACATAACGAAAGAATGACAGCCAAGAAAGGGAACCACAGTTAGTATGTGGAAGTAAATAAGCCACGAGCGGGACAACACAGACTTGCTAGATAGAGGTGTCTATCGAGGTAATAAATTTGTCCATAAGTTGGAGGTGCATCCCGCTACATGAAGAGTTCTTGACTTATATCAACTTTCCACTGTCTATATAAGATACACTAGCAGGAGGAGTACAATGATGATACATTAAAAGAGAACTACCATGGGGCTAACTCATTAGGGTAATCATAAACTTTCCTTTTTATTTCGGGCAATTTAAAGGAGTGACAATGATTATGAACTTCTATCTCCAAATATCACAATGGGGCTTTGGGCCATAGGAGATAGAGAATATGCGTTTCAAATTTTTGAATGGAATAATCAAAGCTTTCTAGGAGTTTATGACAAAGATACGCAGCTTTTGTGCTGTGACTTGTTTAGTTTTAGCTATTGCTTACTGTTTGGAACTTGCAACTTAGATTATTCCAGTTTAAAGAATTATTTTGATAATTTAAGAGACAATTTCCCTCAAAAATCATAAGCACAACAAACTTTGAACAACTTCTGCTTCAAACATCTACATATCAGACTTGGGCCAAACTATCATGTATAAACAGTAATTGATTGAATGTTTGAAGGCAGAAGTGAAAGTTTGCCTACTAGTATTTGTTGGAACCAGCTTTTGGCGACAGAGCATTCTAAAAGATGAGTCAAGCTTTCCCATCATGGTAAAAAACGAAAGAGATGTGTATAAGTTCCATAACAAGTAGCACTTTCATAATACATGTATTAGTTCCAGGACTGTAATTGCGAAAACAAAAAAGTCATATAAATTGAATATAGAAAAATATATACAAATTTCAATAAAATAACTTAATCTTCCCATATGAAGCAAAAAAGAACAATCAATATTTACAAAACTAGCTTTGTCATAATCACGACTTTCATTAGAAGTAACTACTAACTAACAATTCATCTATCATATCACTATAGTTAATTATGGACTATCTTTATTAATGATGCTTGAAGACTCACCAAGTCTATGTGAAACAATATGGTTTCTTAATTGGTATCCTAAGGACTCTTAATCAACCCACACATCAATCCTACATTAAACAATTCCTCTAGGACTGGCTCTACTTATTTCATATTAGAGGGCATCACGCGACTTGGATGTATGAGTGGAATATGATCTACTTCAGATAGCATACGAGCTCATTCAGATCATTCCTTCACAGCCTGAAACTACCCTTAAAAATTTGTGTATTCCACATGATTCCTAAGCAAGAGTTTTGCTTAAAGATCAATAATAATATCCTATAAAGAAATTCCACATCCTGAGTTCCTATACTCCAAATTATAATGAGTGGATTGGATAAAGATAAATTAAATTTGCTATATAATCCGTATAGAAATCCTTTTCACAAAGCTGTCCCATCCTCGTATTTCTTTTAAGGGTGGAAGATTCAATTAGATGCATGGCATTCGCTGCTGAGACTTGATTATATCTAGACATTCATTTCCAGGAAATAAGGTTATGCTACTCTCATGAATCACCCAACTTGATGAAGGCAGATAAAGAGTTCATGCAAAAGGAGACTACCTTTACTCGAGAACCATGAGGAATTGCTGGGGAACCATCTGCATTGTTAGGCAAAAAGATCTCGCAGATGCCAAATTCATTCTGTTCGCAAATTAGTAACACATTTGAGCATCAGTTTAGATGACTACTAACATAAATTTGAAAAACAACTATATTCTATTACAAATAAGATATCATACCCTCAAAAGTCTTACACAAATATCTTAACAAAGCGAAATGACCTATATCACTCGTTTATCAGATCATGTCTACTTCACACAATACAACACAGTGCATCCACGAAATAAATCATTCATTAGTAGCAAGAATAAATTCTCGTTGTCCAAAGAAAACCCTTAAAACATTCTCGTGATATCAAGATAGCATTTAAACAAGAAGAAAATTTGAAGTCTATAGTTTCTATCACAAAAAATCCAAAAGACAATTTGTCTATGTTATGCACATGTTATCAGACAGACATGGTCATGGTCATGCATCCACTAATACACTAAACAGCAAGGGATCTGCTGTGCTTCCTACATATCATCAAGTAAAAAGCTTCAGTTACTCAAAAGCCTTGCCTCGATCTTTTCTGCATCGAATGCCACTGTCCTCAAGAACATGAAGAAGCTACATATAAACATATCACAAAGGAAGCACAGAAACAAAAGAGATGATGTGATACATAAAGTCATTCCCCTTGCAGCATGAGAAAATCTGCAAAACTCTTAACATCCTCATCCCTTCACTTAAATTTGACAGAGCAATCCTTATTCACCAGTATCAGCTGAGAGAGAAAACAATTCACATCCATAACATATGATGATGCAATAAGAAAAGCAAAAAGAGCATACCCGAGTCATAACATCTGCGTTCGGATTCCAATTGTTAAAATCTCCAATCAATGCTGCCCACTGAAAATTATACAGAACCAACATGCTTCAGAACTACAGTAAAAGAGGAGATCGACATCTCAGCCAAAGCATTGATGAGAAGAACATAAAAAACACACAATCAAAGTGCACATCTAAGATCAGTCAGAGGGAGCATTCATTGAAAGTTAAAAAACCATGGATAAACACAATTAAAGTGCAGTCTCAAATCCAGGCAGAAGGAGCATTCATTGAAAGTAGAAAATGGGTGACTCGAGATTATGTGTTGAGGAATTCAAGCCATAAAAAGGTCTAAGTAGTTCTAGAGAGAAAAGGAAGTTGAACTTGGTCTTTTTAGAATATTTCGGTTAGTCTTGGAGAGAAACAAATAGGAGAGTCTTGAGGGAGAGGGCATCTTGACATCCTGCAACTATAAGTATGGAGTTGCATTTTGGAACTTTTAAAATTGATACAGAAATAATACATAGGTATTCCTCGATTGTGTTGTAGATGTTGTGTAATTCGCTATTCATTATAGTTCATTAAAGAACAGGGAAGAGAAGGGAAAAGCAGAAACAAACCTTCGCTCCGGGTGCCCACTCTCTATATGTTATGCCATCAGCACTGGAAAATTTTTATAGACCATGTTAAATTACTGCGAGATACTCTTGTAGCCAAAGTATGCATATGCATAAAACATAAGTACATATATACATACATATATGATCAGGTGGACAACATGAATGCTGTGAACAATATAAATGCTTACCAATTGCATAGATAGTAAGTTCATAAATACGCATGCAATATCTTACTCTTTAGTACTTTCTAATGGCTCAATAATTCCTTTATGCTCTATTACATATATATAGTTTATAAGAAGCCACCAAGGATCATGAGAAAGAATAAGACATTTGGTGAATCCAGGTATCAAAATGCCAGAGAGCTGACTATGCAGAACATATTATACTAAAACAAAAAGTGAGACCTGCGAGTAAAGCCAAACTTTTCGTAACCCCGAGAGAATGCCTCCAGCCCACCTTCATATTTGTCAATTGCTTCACGCATTCTTCTATATTGTCCAAAACTGAAATTTGTGAAATGCAAAATTTAGAAGTGAGAGAAGAGTGCTTACTATGAACTTAACCTAAATCAACATAACCAAATAATTATGTACTATAGATTTCATGAGTGAAGACTGCAATACTGCAAGTAATTTGTTTCTCTCCTTAAGCACTCTCTTTTGACGGAAGAATTGAGCTTCATAAGAAGAAAAAGTCGCGAACTCCTTATCATGCAGACAAACAATGACTTTTCCAAAAGTGATTGTAATCACAAGATTCAAACGATCCAGTGAGCACACAGTTTAAGCTGTTGCTTTTTATGGTAAAGATCCATTCATTATGATCATTGACCGCCAAAACAAACTGAGCATTGAAAGAATAATAATATGTCCTAATAAAACAAGTTACTCTGCTTTCTATCCCAAGTAAAGTCAATGATGAAGATGCTGTGATAGATTTAACAAGTGCAAATTCACTGAGAATTTTTTTTTGTGTACATTGAAATTATTTTTGAATCTTTAATCACTCTTCATACATCCTATCTATTGAAATTTTTATTGAGCTTATCGCCTGCCTCTTACTTCTTTTTTTCCTATAATTCTCTCTACTTCTCCATTCTTCCATCTATATGACTTCTGCCTGGCCAATCATGTCAGTTACAAATTACAATTACAGACTTGAAATAAAGAAGAGAACCAATTGGAAAGGGTTATAGCTAGTCGGTAACCAGCACAGAGAAGTCCCAAAATACCACTCATAGGAAAAAGTGGATGCAAAGGGTAATGAATATCCACAATTACCCTCATGTAACAATTAATGGGAGATAAGTCATTACCGAGTGCAACTTGAAACTTGATTATACACTAAATTTTAATCATCATTTGGGTCAAGTATGCCCGGTGGCACATGAGTTATTACAACTTCAATGAAACAAAAATTAAAACATAAATGCATACTATAGGATTAGGACATTGCATGTTACATTATCATAGGTAGAGAGCGAAAGCATCTCACCGGTAGTCCAGATGCTCACGATAACCCAGCAAAAGTGAGTCTATTTCATATATTTTTTGACCAGAGCCAGGCGGAGGGATTGTCCTTTTCTTTACCTCCTCTTTCTCAATTACTGCAACATCTTGTAAGGGAGCAGATTTCACTTCTTCAGAAGCGTCTCCATCACCTATAGCTGATGAAGAAACAGAATCTTGCTTCTCTTTCACCTCAATCTCCTCTCCAGCTTCCAAGGTCAGATCATTGGAATCATGAATCATCTAAAAGAACAGTATAGAGGGGAGAAAAGGTCATTTAAACAACTCCAGATCAATTCCAAAATTTAATTTTAGTATGAGCACAATCAAAGACAGAGACATAAGGTTATTTTTGGTTTTGGATGTCAAAAGTGTATAAGATAAACTGATCACTAGCCATGTTTGCAAGAGAAATAAGCATGATGGTTCAGCTGGCATCACAGATTTCAATCTATAAATCCATAATATAATTCTTTCATCAAAAGTCATACAATGGCTGCATCTCAATTGTGAGCCCATAAACATAGGGGGAAAGCTATTTGCCTATCTGTAGTAATTTTGATTGTGAGCCTATAGACAGTGCAGTAGTTCCACTGTAAAGAACTTTCTAATCACATAATTGACAATCTGACGTGTTTTTTTAGAAGATGCGACTCTAGAATGGAGATTTGGGTTAAAAGAGGTTAAGAACAGCCTAAAAGGACGTAAAAAGGAGAGTAAAAGGAAAGATCTTGAGTTTGGGAGCTTGCTGAAAATTTCACACAGAACATAGATATGTATATATAAAGTTCCATAAAATCAACCTGGTGGGAAAGGCTTGGTTTCTCTGTTGTACAATGACAACAGACATTCCATCCATATCATACACTAGTTAAAGTAATATAATTTTAGCGAAAGAACATATTTAAGGATCAGCCTTCATTACTAATCGCGATAGGTAAAAACTTTGAAAAACCATAATATCAGTTGTCCCTAAACAGCAGAGTATGCTGTAGCTCCAAAAAAATGCAAAGTGCCCACCCCCCAAACAAAGAAAAAAGAAAGAAAGAATAGAAACCCACCCAACCTCCCCACACCCACACCAACCCCCAGCACACATGGGGGCATTGACTCTCAACACCCAACCCAAAAAGATAACAAGTCCTAAGCCTCTAATTTAGCTCATAAGGAAGCCCTGCCAAAGCAATTGACAAGTACAGATGTTGAACTTTTGTTTGCATAGAATCATCCTTGAGAGGGAACCCACAAAAGAGGAGAAAGAGGGAGGAGTGGGATTTTTTGGGGGACAAATGGTGAGTTGAGAGTCCATGGAAAATCACTGTCCCATGTCCATTACAAAAACCAAAAAGGAGACACACCCATATATGGACGACAGACACACGGTCCTGCTCATGCAATTACATGAGAGAATGAACACGACCGCATCTATGCAACTACGCCCGTCCACATGCACCCACCTATGCCCACAGACACAAACCTGCACCAAGACACATGTACAGCTTGCAGGACTGACAGCAAGTTCACTATGCATGACAAAAACTCAGTTCATACAGAGAGATGTAAATGGTAACTTTTAGTAAGTAAGATATTATGGTTTTTAAATTTGAAATGACAGAGGGCATTAATCAATTCAGAATTCTGAAGTGCCCACCTCTCATTTGTTTTTTGACAAATTTCTAATATCCATATGCGTTCAGATGAATGGCCAAAAAAAAGCATTCAGATGGAAGTGGTCTAGAGCAGAAAATTAATGTCCATAGAAATTTTTAATAGTTGAACCAACACTTGAGGTGTTAAGAATTAAGTAGTCTAGACTCTAGATTGACCGATAGGTGAAAATTACTTGGCAGCTTTTCATTGTCTCCCTCAACGACACTATGAAACCTCCAAATTTTGGCATTGTAATTATGATTTTCTCATATTGTTCTTTATAAGTGCCAACTTACTACCACATTATCACCACAAAATAATATAATATGTGACAGAAGAAGAACAGCATTCCAGCAACGTCACTCAAATGAGGCTCCGATTACTCAATACATTCAAAATGGACTAGCACGTTGATCACGAACCTGGGAATCAGCAACTGCTCCTGAAGTTTCCACCTGATCTGTTGAGGAAGTAGGGACATTACTGTAGCCACCAGGAACAAGGACTCTCTCAGATGCAGCTAACGATAAGGATGAGGTGTCAGAATCATAAGAAGACTTTCTGGCGAATATCTTCCCTAAAAATAGGCACCAGGTTAGCTTCATATGTAAGATAAGGAAAACAGTCATCACTCATAGATGGACGACTATCTTTGGGAAACAGTAGTGCTTCTGATAAGAAAATCAGCCTTCACAAATGAGTAGTCCATGAATACAGGCCAATAAGGTAAGAAGCACCATTGCTAGGGAACTAGATTCAAGAATCTTCATCACTATATATAATCACGATACAATCAGTATCCACATATCATAAGGAAGCTCTAGCATGCAATCTTAGTTGTCTAGCTTGACTTTTTCTAATTATATTCTTTGGCCTAACTTTTTCTTTTTCTTTTCAGAGCACCACCAATGTACTTACAAAGAATCATGTTCGATCACTTCCATTCCCAATATGTGGAGAAAAAGAGTCCATGTCTGCAGACTGTGGTCCAGTAAATCTATGAGGTTGAACTCTAAAATTGTATCTAAAGAAATTCCAAGCGATGATTCTCCAGGAAAGATGCCTTGAGCCAAGTTGAGAGAAGTTGAAGATTCGAATAAAACACCAAAGATCCAAGCTACCCATATGCTGAGCTTTCAGACAATAACGATGAAATGTAGGAACAGTGTGACATTTCTCAAAGTAGTAACATACAAAAATCCGAACAAAGGCATGCGACTCAGCACCAAGGACAGAAAGAGACATTAACCAACCAATGATACAAAAATTACTTGCACAGCTGAGGATCCAAAAACCGTCGAGGATAAAAAAAAGCTTCGAGCTAAAGGAAGCGCATGGCCCCGCAAAACACGTACGCATTGCAAATTAAGCAGGCAGAGCAAAGGTGGTTAAGCATTCGATCAGACGAACCGTTTTTTTCACTTCCCTCGCACAACATTCAACTGAACACTGAACGAAGTAATCACTCGCTCGCTCACAACAAGTCCAACATTCTCGATCCACTTCCAAGGCAGATTGCACTAACATTCACAACCAAAAATCACTTACAAAGCAAGCGAGTAGCTTTATCACTCCAACGTACAAGAAACACAAGGAAAAGGCGACCCGGATCAGCAAAAAAGCCAAAAACCATCGAACCAAGTGCACAACCCAACCACGAGAGAGAGAGAGAGAGAAGAGAGTGTGTGTACGTGAGAGGAAGGCCCTGTTGTTCAGCAAGAGCGAGACGCCAGAGCTCCTGCGGTCGCCATTGAAGCCGGAGGGAGTGGACTTGCACACCGGCGGCGCGGAGGGGAACCGAATCCCCGACAGCGTATACACCATGTCGACCCCACTAAACACTTCGCCTCCTCTTTTCTTCTGCTCCTTCCCGTGACAGACCCAAGACGAAGCAAACCCAGAACGCGCAGAGCGGTAGAGAGAGAGCAGAGAGAGGGAGTGAACAGATCCAGAAGCGGAAGAGAGATCTCAGAGCAGACTAGAGCGAGAAGGGAAAAGGGAAGAACGGGAAAAGAGACGATTTTTATTGTTTTCCGTGGCAGAGCGGAAGAGAACCGAGAACATGGCCAAGCGACAAGAACGAACGAGCAAGAAGCAGAGAGTCGGAACTCGGAAGGGAACCCGTGTGCAGTCGGGAGTTGCATGGAGATCGGTGAACGATGTTTACCTTGCTTAAGCAACCGATTAATCGCGAATCCGTATCGAACTCGGGATGTAAATTTAATTTAAGAGAGCCCCCTCGTTGGTTAAAAATTTGTAATGATGTGGGGGACCCACTCCAGGGTGGTGGTGGGGTCAAGGATCTTTCTGGGCCGTTGATTTTTTGCCGTTTTCGGGGATAAGAGCGACGGTGGCGGGAGGGGTGGACCAGGGGGGAGGGTGTGTGGTTGACATTCTCAGGGATAATTTCCTGTTTTTTTTTCTCTCTTTTTTTCTTATTTTATGGGGCTCTTTTTTGGTGAGGCTTTGGTTGGGTTTTTCTATCTTGTCATGTCACAGAAAATGCAAGTTGAGGGGGAAGGGAAAAAGGGCCTTTTTGTGATGGCTGACTGAATATATGGTAGTTGGCTTTCACGTCATCGTTATCATCGCCACATGGTCACATGATTGATCCCCCATCATGCAATTTAGAATGTAATTTAATTATTAATAGAAAAAAAAACTTTTCGAAATTTAGATTGCTATCCGATAAAACCCTATGTTTCTTACAAGACGGTAGCCGTTTAATTTGAACCGTCAGATCAAGAGTATGTTTTCAACCATCGGATGACTTAAAAAAGATATCAAGTAACGAATATTTGAAAAAACAATCACCGATTATAAGATTGTTAATGTCACTGCTGAATAACTGAAAAGGGGAACGTTGCAATTATTAAGATAAATTACTAAGAATAAGGGGGAAGAGCGATTAAATTTTAAGTTGTTTGCGATATTTCATGGGAATTTATTGTAACATCCTAAACTTCTATATGATTAGAGGAATAAAACAATCCTAAAGGATTAGGGCATTCGTCGACGGAAATTTTGGAAACCATCACCTTTGTTGTCCATGAAGAAGTGTGCCGTGTTTCTTGGTACCAATCGCTGCCGCACCGATTGTTTCCGATGCCACGTCATTACGCGACCTGACCTTTTTATCGCTTAGCCCTCATGTTCATTTTCCTTCCCTTTTCCCGCCGCTCGGAGCACCACTGTCACTGCCCCACTTTTTCCTATCTTGCCGGATCACCACCGCCCCCCTTTTCTCCTCTCTTTTCTTCTTCTTTTTCTCTTTTCTTTCCTCTTCGCCACTTGGCTGAGGAGGAGCGCCAAGTGGCGTCTATCCTTGGCCAAGTGGCTCTATCACCCCACTCGGCCAATGGCCTTGCATGCAAGGAAAGGGGAAAAGTCCTTGACTCTCCCTCTCCTCCCTCTCATTTCCCCCTCTCTTCCCTTTTAGCTCTCTCTCTCTCTCTCTCTCTCTCTCTCTCTCTCTCTCTCTCTCTCTCTCTCCACTCGGAACTCACTAGCCGCCCGACCCAGCCGCGGTAGCTGCCCACCGCACAATGCCATCCGACCAGTCAATGCTCCCTCCGCTATCCCGTCTCCTCACGTCAGCAGCAGAAACCACCGTGAGCCCGAAAACCGCCGCCCCGTGCTCTCTCTCCCCGCCAAGACCCACACGTTGTGCCACCACACTCGCCGTCGAGCTAAGTGTGCCCTCTCACTCTATACTAATCATCATAGTATTTGCATGTCGAGTTTAGGTCTCGGATTGGATAATGTGGTGGCTGGATGTTGTGGGAGAGAATGGTTTGATTGTGTATTTGTCCAAGCATGTTGGTTTAGACCTTTTGGAATAAGTTTTGTGGGTATAGGTTGCTGAATTAAGTTGGAAATGGATGTTGCATGTTGGTTTGGACTTCTAGTTTTGAGTTTTCTTGTATGAGAATTAGTGGGTTTCAAGTTAGAGTCGTTTTCTTGAACTTTGGCTTTGGTTTCCAGAATCGAAATTGCTGGACTTCTACTATTTTCCATTTTTATAGAGCTTTTTGTGGTCGAAATATTGCAAAACTTTATTCATAAAAGTTGTTCAAAAAATCTTGGAATATAACATACTTTAAATTCAGATTTTTCTGAGTTCAAATAGATTGCACGAAGACTCTATTTCTTATCGTATTAAATATGTTCAGTACAGTAAAATCAGTGACCTTTATGTCTTCTCGAATTTTTATAAAAATTTCCAATTCGAAATTAGACATACTTCTTTCACAAAAGTTGTTAAAAAAATTCATATCTACAACATATAAAAATTTCGAAGTGTTTTGAAAAGGTTTGTTTTGTGAAACGAGTATTTTTTTTAGTTCAATCATTCTGTTCGAGCGGGCCAGTTTTGGTCTGACTTTAAGCTACTAAAAGTTGGGTTTACATAAAGATTCAGAGAATGTGTTTTTCACGGAAAATGTCTGCTAAAGTCTTGTTTATGACATATTCAAATTTTGAAATTTTCGGGGTCCATTTACTATTATTTAAGTCTAATTTCTTGAACAATGCAAAACTGTCTAGGTTTGCCAAATTTCAATGATCCATCATTTCCTATTTGAGAACATTGAAATTTTGATTCAATGTTGTCACGACCTACCTGAACTGATCGGATTTAGGCCAATAGGTATTTGTCAATGGATGTGAACAACGATTGATTCGTTCGAAAGACAAACCAAATGGTTCATTAACCCAAAGACTAAGGCACTCCCAAGCCTCATATCTCGTGCGACGAGAATTTTTTAATTTACGCATTCGATTGGAGTCGTCACTAGCCATGATTAAGGGTCGGCTAGATACCCTAATCGAGACACGGGAGCATCGTCTCGATGCGTGCGAAAACCAGAGATTCCAAAATTCGGGGACTTGATTACACTAACGATCTAACTAGTGCCCTTTCGGTACCTAAACTTGAACGTTCGCAAACTATCATATCGGGCAGCCTATCGAAAAGCCTAATGCTCGTCCTAACCATGCTAAAAATGAAAAATAACAACCAATGTATTTAAAGTGCGCAACCAGATAATCATGAAGAGAATAAACAACCAACAACCTAGTATCGTCTCTAAAAAAAAGAAAATGCAATCAAAAACCTTAAGGTAAAGCCCTAATGGTTTATCCGATTTTTTGAGAATTTTTTAGAAGGTTTTTCTCACTTTTTTTTTCTTTGGTTTCTTTTCTGTTTTTATTCTCTATTTTTTTATTACTCTTCATCCCCTTCATGCTCATGCACGTGATCCTCTCTACCCAGAAGACTTTCCCCTGCTTCTTGCTATTCTTCACCGAGTCTTCTTCTTCTTCGACTGAGACCACGCCGTGGCCACCCACCACCGGCCGTCGGCTCGGGCCGCCAGCGCTGACGGCAGACGTCGGCCTTATGCCGTCACAGCCGGCAAGACATTCCGGGCACCATTTCGACGACCTCAAAAACACACCCCTTCGCCGACGACCAAAACTTACTTTTCGATTGTTCTACTTTCGGCCCTAGTCGCGAACGTTTAACCCAGACAAAACGAGCACAAACAAACAGAGAATGAGGATAAACGACTAACGATTGTGGCCTTGAACTGCTGGCTGCTCCGGTTTAAGGAACGGCATCCCGACGACGGAAAACACATGCGGTCGACTCGGACATCGTTAACACGCCGCCAAAATCACATGAAAGGCAACCAAAATCGGGGTCAGTAATGGCGTTAGTACAAACCACGCACACAACAAAGTTTTAGAAATTGGTTTCACAAGAACAGAATCGAAAGTTCATTCGGGCATTTCATCGAGCATGTGGGGTGTGACTAAAAAAGAGATACAGATTCCCTTTTGACACGGTTTGGGGCACCAACTCAGCATATAACATCTAAAAGAATGTCTTTGAGTTTCAAACGAGCATTATTATCCATGGACGGAGCCCGACAAGCACTGAACAGATTCGGTATGTCTGGTGTCCGAGAGGCAGGGGAAGGAGGGGGAAAACAGGGGAGGACAAGGACGAAAACCCACCTGGTTCGGGTCTGGCCGAGGCGAAGCGCGGCGGCTGGGCAGCTCGATGAAGGTTCGGGTGGCACTCCGGTGAGCGGGTAAGACTCGAGACTCACCGATTTCGCTCTACTCTCTCGCTCGGCCTCCTCTTTCTCCTCTCTAACTCCCTCTGTTCTTGACTCGCCAACACCAAATGCGGTGGCCGGGGCGATGGACGTCTGGTGACGGTGGCTAGCTCACTGGGAGGGGGAAGAGATTTGCCGGCGACCCTCCTGAGGAGGAACCGGAGCGCTCTCCTCTTAGACCCCTCCCTTTCTCTCCTCCCCGAATCTCTCTGGAACTCCCCTCCTTTTTTCTTCTTTTTTTCTGCTCTATGTTCTTCCCTCCCCTTTTTCTCTTCTGGCTTTTTTTTTCTTCTCTATTCTCGTTCCTTTTTCGGTTTGTGCAGAACAGCTCTTTTTCGTCCTCTTCCCCCTTTTTCTTCTTTTTTGCAAGTGTCAGAGGGAGAGTCACGGGGAAGAGCTCCCCTTTGTCTTCTCTCTCTTTTTTTTTTAAATATTTTTTTTTCATTTTTTAATTTTTTTAAAATTATTTTAAATAAATAAAAATAAAAAAGAAGTAAAATAAAGCGAAAATATGTTTCACTAAATCTATTAATGCAAATGTGCCTAATGTCTATATGCCACACAATTTAATGAAAATATTTTTGTTTATGGGTTAAAAATTAATCCCTAATTTTTCATGCAATTTAAACCCTAAATGAATAGGCAAAATTTAGGTGTCAACAAATGTTTTCTGGAGACAAAATCTATATATTCTAAGCTTTCCAATGAGGTATTAATGGTCTTAATATGATGAGGCAAATTTGATACTCATGAATTGGTTTGGAGTCCGAGGAGTGCACGGTAAGTGGTAAGTTCATTGTGAGCTATGCACGTGATAAATGAAAAGATTGTTTGTGCATGTGAATATGTGACTAAGAGATGAATTAATGCTGTCGGTTTACGTACGATGATGCCCTGAGGAGCCGTAGGGAAAGCGAGATGCCGTGGTCAGTAGACTATGATGCCTAGGAGGTGCCACGCCCTAGATGCCTCGGGAGTTTGATCAGGATGCCATGGTCAGTGGACTACGAAGCCTGCACGGGTCAATGAGAATATCGGCGTATACCACGGTAGATCGGAAGGTGTATCGGACCCTGCTAGATAGGATGTTCCTCCATGCGTGGCCAGTGAGCGCACTGGACATGTACCTTGGAATGGAGATTAAAATTGATTAATGACACATAATGCATGTGATATGTGCTCGTAATATTGTCTGTTTATTGATTGACGATCTTTATGCCTGGTGATTAGTAGCATAGAGAGAAAAGGGAGTTTGTGGATACTATGGCTGGCTTGTTGATTGGTTTAGTGGTTTAGTTGTCTATCTGATTGATCCTATTGATATGTTGGTATTATCTATTTAGTATAGTGTGATTGAGTTTAATTTGTTGAGCTTTCGCTCACTGTTTATTGTTGACAATTTTTTACAGATATGTAGTCATGCTAATACTTCCCACATCGACCTCCATTAGCTATGTAGTATTCATTGATTTTGAGGGCCACTTATTTAAGTTTGTGGATCCCTACTTCCCGGGGATAGTCTTTGTCAAGTATATCTCTATCCTGACTATAGATATTGGGTCTCTTGTGGGACCCATACTTTTGGGGTTTGTAGCCATCTATGTTTGTGCTGGAGGACGGCTGGTGGGACCTCTCCCACACTCGGGGTAGGATGGAGCGGATGATGGTGCTAGTAGCGAGGTCGAGTGAGGACGGTATCGAGAAGGGGGAAAAAGCATTTTTTTGGAAAGACACAATTGTGACTTTTTGGGATAGAGTCGTGTGTTTGAGTGATTGCTTTTGTTTTTTGACGTGAATGGCGGGTCCATGTAAATAGTTCAGGTTGTAGTAGTGCCTATAGGCAATCTCCCCAAGTGCGAATTCAACCTTGTATCACCCTGGTTATTAAATAAGATGAATGGTAATTTCATATCTTGCATGTCCTTGCATTTCTATATTTCTATGTTTCTATGCCACGTTCTTGTTATAAATGTTGACCTTAAAAAGAAGTATCTTATGCCTGTGAAAAATCTGATGACTATTGAGAATTAGAGGATTTCTCTTCAGAGGGGCGAGCCTGTGATATCACATTTATTAATGCATTTAAGTGAGAATCAACTAGCCATGGGTTTGAGTGGCATTTCACTCCCTAACCACAACTTATCCGCCAATTCTTCAACATCAGTCATGTCATGCCCCGAACCCAGCGAACACGCGAACATCCCACGACTGTCGTTAAGAGTGCGATGTCCCAGGACGCATCACTGACCCGATTGATTCACTAATGATCATACGCATGCGGAAGCGAACTATAACACCCTATCAACATCACATAACTCGGGGCAACCAAGGAGATAGCAGGAATACACATCAACAAAACAACTTTCATAAACACACTGTTAACCCAAATTCGGTACAATTTACAAGTCCAATCTAAGGGCGACTTGCCAGCAACCGCACATGCAGAAGGATTGGCTTAACCTAAACTCCTCTATAGCAAGGCATCCAAAAGCGGAAAGTTCATCCCATCCCCACATCGACCCTGGTCACCGATTCTTACATGACGTCTATTTGTCACCCCAAACCTGAAAATGTTTAACCACAGGGGGTGAGATAGCTCAGCAAGTAAGCTCCCTAAATCTCGTTTAGGAGGATACGTTGCCTCCGGATCGTCCTAAACGTACAAGTCTACCGAAATAAACGTGCCATAATACAATCACAGGCATTCTTACCTGGCTTAGACACATATATATGCCACAATGATGCATCAACCATATCACATAACCAAAGCATGTAATAAGAATTCACATGCATCAATGCATCATAGTCACCCGTGCCTCGATTATAAGGCAAAACCCACTTGGGCACGTCCCATACCATGCCTAACAATTTTTACCCCATAATCAAGCACTATGCATCACACGTATCTAGATTATTCATGACCTGCGTAAACACGCCTCAGGTCCAACAACACTTCTATAGCCCGCGTAAACGAACACGCCTCAGGCTCGGTGTCTCTAACCCACATAAACGAATACACCTCAGACACAACACCGTTCTCCCTTTTTATAACACAACCCATGTAACACGCATCAGGTTGAACAACACTTCTATAGCCCGCGTAAAAACGCCTCAGGCTCGGTGTCTCTAGTCCTCGTAACACCCCTCAGGCACAACATCGATCTCCCTTTTTATGGCACAACCCGCGTAAAATGCATCAGGTTGGCGGTCTTTCAGTAAAACTGGGCATTGTCCCGCGTAACATGCCTTAGGACGGGTTTGATACCCCGCATAAAACGCATCAGGGATTAGGTGATCACACGAGCACACCATCACACCACTTTTTATCTTTGCCCCTCGGGGCTTTTAGTGATCACTCATGTCATGCAATACATTCACTTCGCGTGTTAATCACACCACATGCTCACATAATGCATGTCAACTCAATCACAACCCATGATCACTACCAAATCATCCTCGGTCTCGACAACATCAATCATTACAAATCAACCAATCAATCAACATGGACACCGAGTATTCAATATCAAGTCACACGTGCATAAGCACCATTTGGGCCGGCAATCAAGCACCATTCAGCCACGAAACTGATCAATCCACACGCACTTGCCGAATAAGCCACTTCCCCTCAATTAAATCCACAAGCCCTTCCACGCACACAGTTACAATTAGGTAATCACCAACCACCCTCAAATCAACTCATACAACACACATTCAAGCATCAATTCTAGTCACGAGGACAGCAACTATTCAACCTCAATACCCCTACCATTCCGCTCACAAAAATGAACTTCCATAAAATCAGGGTAAATCTGGGCAGTTTATACAGTGACCAAAATCCCATCAAAATAGTAAACGAACTCCAAAAATTCTAAATTTTAGATATATCATAAAAAACATCTTGATAAACATTTTTTATGGAAAACACGAAATCTGGTTTAATCTGCAACCATGCCTTTTCATCCCTCGAAACCAGACCAGAATCAGTTCGCTCTAACAGACTGTTTTGCCCTCAAAATATATTTCTTTCAACACACAAATCACCTTGAAAAGTTTTGAAATTTTTATATGTCATAGAAAGGAAAGTCACCAACAACTTTTGTGAAGGAAGTTTATTGAAAATAGATCTGGAAAATTTTATAAAAATTTAACAAGACAAGAAGGTCGGGATGAATAGTCCTCTGGGCAGTTTTAAGACGGTCTGAAAATGGGTTTTTGTGTAACCCAAATGGCCTCCAAAAATTTCAAAAATAAAATATGTTATACCTCAGGATGTGAGGAAAAACTTTCGTGAAAGACACCAACCTTGATTCAGCCTCCAAAAATCTCCACAAAATTAGTAAACCGGGAGGGTACAGAAAACATAATTTCGAGATTCAACCCAAACTTCAAGGATCCGAGTCCTTGTTGATAACCACCGAACTTCAGCCCTCAAAATTCATTCCACAAGGTTCAAACTACCATGCGACAGCCATTTGAACATCCAAGAGCACAATGAAAGATCAAACTCTCCTCTAATCCACCTATAATCACCTCAATCAACCCCTAAACTAGTCCATCCGCAACCCATCACCCTAATCAAAGTTTAGAGAGAAACTTTCCTTAAATCTAAGTAAGAAAAGCCCAACAAATAGTAGCAAAGGCCTCAGCAAGGCAGCAACTCCGGCGAGCAGCGGCGGCAACGCACGGCGGCGACGGTGGGCTTGGCCGGTTGGCCACAGTCACAGGAGGAGGGGGAGGAGAGTGATTCAGCCAAGAGGAGAAGAAGAGAGAGGGAGGCGTGAGAAAAATGAGGGGTGAGAGAGAGAAAAAAGAGATTAAAAAGGAAGGAAAAAGGTTAGTCTAAGTCTATCCCCGAAAAATTACCATCTTGCCCCTTTCTCTACTTTCCATCCGACGGTCACGATTCGATCTTATCCAAAAATCGACGGCCAAGATTAACTCTCACAAAAAAATCCAAGGGTAAAATAGGAATTTCACAAAAAAGTGCAAGGGAAAAATCGTCCAAAAATTTATATCTCTAAAGTTGGCATGAAATGACCAAAATGCCCTTCTCATTTTACACTTGATCTTCATAAAATCCCAGGGGCAAAACGGTCATTTTGCACTTCCTATCAAAATTTCAGTTTTCTAACGAATCCAGACAAATCCGAGGCTGACCATGATAATAACAACGTCATCCAATTACTCTATCATGACTTTCAAAATTTTCAATACCCAAACTTAGTCTCTATTTAATGGCTAAACTCAAACAAACACGACTTGAGCTTATCTCAAACTAACGAGCGGCTTTCGGGAAAATTCGTACATTCAACCCGTGATCAATACTAAATCGAGCCATGTTTAAGTTCACTTGAGCCATGTTGACCTCGATTGTCATGTAATTGCAACGATCAATCACTAGTTCTAAAGAATGTGATCGTTTGGAATACGTTTGAGATCGTTCGCTAATTTCGTATTCTAACGAGGCGGAATCACCCGCGATCCACTTATACAACATTCGCAAATCGATCCATGACCATCCTTAGATCAGTGTATATTAACCCAAAATATCACCTCAACAATTCTTATGGTCGAAAGTCAGTGCATGATCAGGTTCTATGGTCGCACGAATCTGGATCTCTCATTAGCCTTTTCCTACTGGTTAGTATCACAAGAGTGATCAAGTCTAGGTGAAATTTACTACAAGTGCGTTATTGAAATTATGCATTTTATAAATACTAAGTGGGTCGAAATTTAGAATGTCACAAGTCAGTTCGTCAACTGCTTAGTTTCACCCAAGCATCATCTTAGTCATGGAAGGACCACCTAGGTTTGGCTCCATATGCAGTGCCTATTAATGATGGAGGTGCAATTTACGCTTCTGAATCCATATCCACGGTTAGCGCATTCATCCTAGTTAACAGCTCCTGCTCCGTATCAAGGTCACAATCAATATCATCACTGTCCTCAATATCGATTTCATCAATAAGAAAACCTTTAAGCTTGTTATCCAGGAACTTGTTTAGAAACACTGTAATGAAAAGAACATAGGAGTTTATTGCTAGGTAATTGACCAAATAATATCGTCTAGTTCCCATATAACCTATCACTAAAATAACCCTAGAGAGGGATAAGGATAAGCGGAGCGAAAATGGTTTTTCATGAGATGTGAAATGAAAATTATTAACCCCACACGACTAAATCTTCTTTCTTTGCCTTTAATTACATCCGAAAACGACTCGTAAATCTTATAATGACCATTCCTCATTGGCTGTTCGCGAATTCCATTTTTGAAGAAGTGTATCCACGGCTTATTGCACCAATTTCTTTTGAAACGTTACTAATTCCCTGATGTAGATCTACTTGTTAATAGATCATAAAGAGAATTGTTCCAATAGATTACTCTTATATAGAGTTCATTAATATCCAAACTCATTATCTTACCTCCATTTATCTTAATGATGGGTCATACAGTTCAGGAGGAAGAATTGGTAGTAGACTTTGGAGATTCCACCTTATGAGAGTTCAAGAAAACTTAGTACTTTTTAAAGGATAATTACTAACTTGTCATTTATAAGAATTTACATTTTAATTACAATTATTGAGGAAAATTACTGAGTATACTCGTTATCATCAACGACAATTTGTGATGCTATGCTACTGATCACTTAGGCACTTACTAAGGGTTAACATTGCCAAGTTACGAACTTTATAGTGCAAATACTGTCAATAAAGATGAATTGCTAATGATAAGTGAAAGTGAGTTACACTCCATGAGTTTAAATTACTACATATAGGTGTGACGAATCGAGGATGATTTCAAATAAATCACAACAAATTTTAGGAAATTATGGCTTATGGACCAAATCCCATTTTTTCATCGAGACCCTAAAAGCACCAAAAGATTAATTGAATTAACCTCCGTTTAGTTTGCGGAAAATAAATGATTTGAAAAATATTTTCCTAAATATAATCGATTGTATCGCTTGAAATAATTAGTCAATAAAACACTTTTGATTATCAATAACAATTCATGTTTAAATATTTTTGAGAATGATAAAAACTTCTTTTTTTTATTCATTTTTTTAAGCGATACGAGCGACTATTTTTAGGAAAATAACTTTCAAATTATTCACTTTCCGTTAAAGCGAACACACCTTTAATAGGAGAAACTTTTTGAGACATCGATCAATAGTAGAAGAAGCTTAATTCAGATTCCCACGAATTACTATCATTTTGTCAATAGAACAGGTTCACCAATCTTAGACATTCAGGTTGTGGGCAAAATAGCCATGCCTCAATCCAAACATTATCTAGAGGTGAGTTTCGCAAGTCACTTTTCTTCCACTATTTCTATATATAAAAGAAAAGTGATAAGTGTATAGGAAGTCATAAAACTTGTCACGGAAGTACAATTGAGTCATAAAATTTTCATAAAGTGTAATTAAGTCCGAAAACTTATCACGAAAGTGCCATTTAGTCCTCAAACTTTTCAAAAGTACAATCAAGTCCTAAAACTTATCAAATTTATCCAATCAAGGTCTTCCGTTAATTGCACGTTTTGAAAGTTTTAGGACTCGATTGCACATTAATGACAAGTTTTAGGACTTAATTGCACTTTATAAAAGTTTTATGACTTGATTGCACTTTTGTGACAAGTTTTATAATTTGATTGCACTTTTTTGAAGGTTTTAATATTCAATTACACTTTCGTAATAAGTTTTAGGACTTTTAGTACACTTATTCCTTAAAAAAAAATGCCTTAAACTTTCATCGCGAAGACATCGTTTTGATGGTCTCCTTTATTTATTTTAAGGATTTTTTTTTATGTCCAGAAGAGTTTATTTCCACCGCCAATCAAATCCTTTTCAAAAAACAAAGTAAGGGTGCGTTTGGTAACCACTCTATTCCCTGAAATAATTTCTGCTTAGAAATAATTTTTTTTATTCTGTTCCTGGAAACAATTTCTAAACATCTGAAGGCGTTTGATAATGGCTCAAAATTTTCATTCCTAGAATAGAAAAAGAACATAAATACGTTTGGTAACTGTACAAAAATTATTTTTATTAATAATATTTTAATATTTCTTTCTTTTTTTCTTTTTCTCCTTCTTGGCCATGGTCGTCGACTGGCCACACGCCAGGGCCAACGAGGGCATTGGGGCCCTTGCCGGCCTTTTCCAGCCCTCGCCCGAGCCGGCGAGGGCCGCCATTGAGGCTCGCGACCTGGGTGAGGGCAAGGGCAGCCCTCGCCCAGGCTGCAAGGGTCTAGACCTCGCCCTCGTCGACAAGGGCCGCGACACCCTTGTCGACCTTGGCCTATGGTAGGTCGCTGGCCACCAGCCACAGGCTAGGAAAGAAGAAGAATCGGCCACAGCCAAGAAGGAAAGAAGAAAAAGAAAAAAAATTTTCTCTTCTATTTCTAACTCTTTTCCTAAAATCAAGAATCAACTTTTTTTTTATTCTTAATTCTGGGAACAAATTTATGCCTCGTAATAAAAATTTACCAAACGGATTTTTATTCTTTTTTTATTTTCGAAAACAAAAAAATGAAATTAGTTACGATTTGATAAGTTATCAAGCGCACCATAAATAAGTTGGAGATGCTCCATTTTCCTCCTTAATTTCATCCACTAGTTCACTCCATAGCATCAAGGAATATACTTCTATAACAATCCCAAAGGCACCTTCTTTTTGGAAACAGAGATAGTTCACCCAATCTGGACAGATAGCAGGCATCATTATGGTTGACACGTGGAACAGGACCAAAACAAAGGACGAAACAACAACAACGAATGATCGGAATCCCTAGCCTGAAAAATCAAAAGACAGGATATTTCCTCCTCCTCCTCTCCTACTGGCTAGGGGCCACCCCAAACTGGAACAATTTTCTAGCGAACAAGATCTAACTATAGACACGACATGACAAGACCCACAAAATTAGTCGTGTTCTTTTCATTTGCATTACCGATGTTGATATCTTTAAATGGGTCATTCCGTTTATACACGAATAACGAAAAACGTATTGTATAAACACATTTAGGCATTTTTATGTGCATCCAAACATGTTTTATTAGCACGTCTAGTTACAGAGATGAATATGTTATGGTGTCAACTCAACGCGTTCAGGTGCATTTAGATATGTTTGCACACGGTTAAGCACATTTCACACAGTTATATTTGAGGATTCGTATCTTAGATGTTTTGAGCATATCGTGTCATTCATGGATTTCAAAACTATGACATGATTATTAGAACCGACATGTTCGAATTGGACCGACATACCATTATGATATGATACACTTATAATAGACCTGTCAAACGAGTGGGTTGCATCAGGTCAAGTGAAAAATAGTCCAATCTAAATTGACTCATTTAACCCATTTTGACTAATTTTCATGCAATGCAAATCTATTGACCCATATCCGACTTTATTCATATTATTAAAACACTTCCATATTTAATCAAATTTTAGGAAAACTCATATCCAAATTGAGGTGAGAACGAGAAGTGAGTGAGCACGAGATCGAATGAAAGTAAGAGAGAGTCATAAAAATGAGTCGAGTCTAAGCAAATTGTGAACCCATTTAACACTCATATTATTATTTGGTATACCGTTTTTCAATCTATTTATAACCCATTTAGTAAATATAACATACCCAATAATAACTTCGAATAGAGGTTATAAAATGGGTCTATGATAAGTCTAACTTACGATAAGAAGACACAAATTGCCATCCTTAAATTTTTTTGTTTGGCCAAAATAATTACTTGAAAGTTCAAATCACACACTTGGGAGTTTGGTTAATTTTAGCGTAGTTCCAACTCAACTTTTCCGAATTCTCTCTTAAATCTAGAACAATGTGCCTAGGCATATGTCTGGACAGAACATATAATCATTCCTTGCTTTGCTTAATCATCATATGTAATTACCCGAGCCAATTACTCTTGATTTTCATTACTCTGTTGGAAGAAAGTCAGTGTCGCGTAGTGTCGCGTATGATCTTCAGTGGAGCGTGTTGGGATTTTGGCATCCAAATCCCATAGAATTGAATGAGAAGTGTGTGGATGAAAGTGTCCCACATAGGATAGAAGAGGTGATGAGAGATGGTTTATTTTGAGGAGCCTCTCAAATGGGTTTGGATCTTAAAGGGTACCTCACTTTTGTGGAAGGGAAAAGACCTACGCTAAGCTAGGTCGGTCCCCCCCGCGCGCACCGCCACCGCCGCCCATTCGGCCGGATCGAATCGGGGCGGGGCCTGTTCCAATTTTTTTTTTGGAACTCAGCCGTTGTATTCCGCAACTTCTTTTTTTGAATAGACATAATTGTTCGTAATTGCTCATCAGTCTAAAGAAACATTTCGGTTCGTCGTGACTCTTCGTTGTTTATAACCAAACGAAGTCTTGTGATTCTTCATTAACATTATGACTGAACCGAACTAAATATTTTTGGAGTTGTCTCTCGGCATTTCATTTTTGCACGGCATTCTGCTGCTCTATCATTCATCATCACTGTCATTTTGTGCGATTATTCTACAAAGTTGCGTTCGAAGGTTTCCTTTGAAGAAGTACCGCTTCATAGAAAAGGCGATCCGTTCTATCCTGGGAAGCAATTGTTCAGCAACCTTTGGGTACCGGTAGAGGGGACAAATTATCTTAAGGACACAATGCCAATTCGTTGGGCTCGGGTCAATAGTCAAAGTCGGATCACTCATTTCAGGTTTGTCGAACAACTTTACTTTATTTTACACATACAAACACACGTATACATACAACAATCTAAAGACAATTTTTATTATCGTGTTTGTATAGTTACATTCTTAATCATTTCTGTCTTCGTGTAAAAAATGGCTACAACATTGACGATGCCTATTGCGTCTGTTCCAACTCATGGAGAGAAGCCAGAAAAGTTCAATGGGGCTGATTTTAAGAGATGGCAACAAAAGATGTTTCTACCTCACTACATTGAACTTGGCAAGGTTCCTTATTGAGGATGCTCCTAACTTGGATGAAGAAGAGACAAGCAAGGAAACGTTTGCTGCTGTGTCGCAACTATGTCCTCAATGGTATGGACAAGTCCCTCTACAACATCTATAGTCCGTTGAAAACAGCTAAGGAGTTGTGGGAAAGTTTGGACAAGAAATACAAAATAGAAGATGCTGGGTTGAAGAAATTCATCGTCGACAAATTTCTGGACTTCAAGATGGTGGATTCGAAGACTGTCTTAAGTCAAGTTCAAGAACTTCAAGTGATTATGCATGACATTCATGATGAAGGTATAATGATTAGTGAATCATTTCAAGTGGCTGCTTTTATTGAAAAGTTACCACTGTCTTGGAAAGATTTCAAGAATTATCTCAAACACAAAAGAAAAGAATTATCACTTGAAGACTTAATTGTTCGATTGAGGATAGAGAAAGACAATAGGAATTCTAAGAAGAAAGTTGGCAGCAATTTAGGGGTCTCAAGGGCCAACGTTGTTGAAGAAAGATAAAAAACCAATAAGAAGAGGAAAAACTATGGAGAGGGATCCACTCGATGCCTGAAAAAATTTGTTGGCAAATGCTACAATTGTGGAAAGCTTGGACATCATGCCAAAGACTGTCGAGCCAAGAAAAGACAAAAGACTCAGGCGAATGTGGTGGAACAGATTTTTAATAATGTTGGTGATATCAATCTTACTGCTATGATATCCGAGTACAACATGATGGGAAACCCCAAAGAATGGTGGATTGATACTGGAGCAACTCGTCATATTTGTGCCAATAAATCAATGTTCTCATCTTACATGTCTATGGAAGGTGATGAAAAACTCTACATAGGTAATTCATCGACCTCTAAGGTTGAAAGTATTAGAAAGGTTGCTCTAAAGATGACATCTGGGAAAGTTGTAATACTAAACAGTGTGCTACATGTGCCAGACATACGCAAGAATTTAGTGTCCAGATCTCTCCTTAGCAAGAATGGTTTCAAGTTGGTGTTTATGTCTGATAAGTTTGTATTCTTCAAGAATGAGATGTATATAGGAAATGGTTACCTTAGTGATGGTCTTTTCAAGTTAAATGTAATGACTGTTGTACCCAATGATGTTATGAATAAAGCTGTTTTTACTTATGTGCTTGAGTCTCCTAATTTATGGCATGTTAAATTAGGACACGTTAATTATAAGTCAATAAAAAAATTAATGAACATGGGGTTATTGCCAAAATTCGATTGTTCAAGTGAAAAATGCTAAGTGTGTATTGAATCTAAATTTTCTAAGCCTTCGTTTCATTCTATAGATAATAGAATCACAAAACCTTTAGATTTAATACACACAGACTTATGTGATTTGAAAGCAATACCGACAAGGGGTGATAAGAAGTATTTTATTACTTTTATAGATGACTGCTCAAGGTATTGTTATATTTATTTGCTTAGTAGCAAAGATAAGGGTGTGAATGTTTTTAGAACTTATAAGTCCGAAGTTGAAACTCAGTTGAATAAGAAAATTAAAATAATAAGGAGTGACAGAGGAGGTGAATATGAATTTCCTTTTGAAGAAATTTGTTCTGAGTTTGGTATTATTCACCAAATTACTCCTCCTTATACGCCGCAATCTAATGGAGTGGCGGAAAGGAAAAATCGGTCTTTAAAGGAAATAATGAATGCATTGTTAAATAGTTCGGTTTACCACATAATATGTGGGAGGAAGCTGTTTTGACGGTGAATTTTATTTTAAATAGAGTACCCCACAGAAAGACTGTCGCGACCTAAAAAAAATCGGGTTTCGATCTTAGGCTAATGGATTACTAGATCAATTAAATTAACTAACCTAGCTCAAGTTCTCCCAAACTCTACCAAATCGCAACTTAGGTCCAATTGTGAGCATGCAAATATTTTCAACGGGAGTCGCCACTAATCATTTAGGGTAGGTTGATTAGAAACCTAAATAAAATAGCGGGAGTACTATTTTATTTCTACGAACCAGAAATCATAAATTCGGGGACTTGATTACGCTAGATTCCCTAACGCCTTTTCGGTACCAATTTCAAGAAAAATACTCAATTTGACAATTTTGATAAATCCTAACTTAGAGTTCAAAGGTGTAGAAATTTCTTTTTGATTTTTACTTGTTTAAATGAAAGCTAACATATATGTAATGACGTGCAAAAATTGACATGCGATTAATGCAACCTAACATGCAAACTATATGTCATGCGAATACGTGACCTATTTTTAATGACGGGCATATTATTTTTTTTTATATTTTTTTAATGAAATTCGGAATTAAAATGCCAATTATCTAAACATGTAATTTTAAACTAAAGAAATTGATCTATTCTAAAGCAATCTTTTTTGGTATTTTTTTTATGAAATTCGAAATTAAAATCAAGTGAAAGAAAAAAAAAATATAACCGTTAAATCTTTCGAATTAAGTTTCGATCTGAAGCCTGACAAATCAACTCTAAAATTCGAAATTCTCGCTATGGAAATAACTCTATCTAAAGCATGATAGATAGATTTATTTCCACGTGTGCGGTTACGGATTAGGAAATTTTCCTAATCGATCACATCTTGAAAAAAATTCTGATATCTTAAATATATTGGATATGTTCAAAAAATTTTGAAGATTCTAAATTCTATCCAAATTTGATAAGTAATAGATATCTAAGATTTCAACAAAAAGGAAATAAATCCTAATTGAAATATTGCCTATTATCTAAATATGCATAATTAGATATCAATAAGTACAAATTAGGCAACAAAATATTCAAATTAAAGCGAGATAAGATAATTACCTGATTTGCAGATTTCTTTTTTAATTTGAACTTGCAGCGGATCGGGATTGCGGACCGACGATGCGTCGGGAGCGGCGGCGCGACGCGGCGGCGGCGTGGCACGGACTATAGTGGCGGTGCAGGTGGTGCTCCCCGTATCCCTCGGCGGATGACGGTTTGGATGCTCAGCCGGTTATGATGGCTGGTTGTGACGTTCTGCCAAGGGACAGCAGCTCGTGGGGCTCCAACCAACTTGCAAAAACAGAGACGAAACTCCTTGGCTTGATAGAGGGTCGATGGTTGCAAGAGGAGGACACGATGATCCAGCAATATCATGCGTCGTTGGGCTCGACTAGGCTGGAGCAAATCGCCACAAGGTCAGCAGGATGCGAAGCCAAGGGTCTGGACTCTTTGAGAACTCGCTGGAATCACTCCTGGACGCTCGAAGGCTTGGTTCCCGTTGAGAAAGCAGCAGCAAATCAGCAAGAAGGAGAACAGTAGTTGTTCATCAAGGGAACCATTGCATGCCCACAAAAAGAAGAGGCCTTTTGGTTGAATTTTCCACTCAAGATCACCTCTTAGTCTCACGGCCTTCAATCATCAATTTGGATAAGTCTTAACTTGAACACAGCAATGGATCTCGTCGGTGTCGCTAGGATTCGGGCTGGACCGTCGAGAGTGCTAGGGAGTGAGGCTGAGCCGTTGCAATTCGCAACGTGGAAGTCCAGCACCAAGGGACACGAACGGCGGCTGCGGAGGGACTTCCTTCTTTGGACCCTGTCTTCTCTCTAAATTTCCACCGAAAATCAATTCTGTCACCTCCCCCCTCTATATTTCTCTCCCGCTTTCTTGTGTATGATCAGCTCCCCAAAGACCAGCCCCCTCCTCTCCTCGTGCCTGTACGTGTCTATATCTCATGTAAATGTCCAGAGAGTGTATATTTCTTCACTGACTCCCTGCGGGACCAGTAAATATTTTCCTTCATTTTTCTTTCAATCAAATATTCTCTTCTTTTGTTGACCGAATTCTTCCTCTTTCAATTTGGCAGCTGTTTTTATTTAATATATGCTTTTGATATGCCCAGAATTATTGACCACACTTTCCTTTTGAACATTGAGATAAAATATACTCGGCCACAATCTTGCTTAGCACATCTTCGGACAAATCTTGCATGACTGCAATTTCCTTTCTTTAATTGCTCCCCAGGACAAATCAGTCTCCAAACTCAACAAATCCCCCCAATGATTGATGGGCTGGGTCAAATTTTCATTACCGTGGGCTTAGTCCAATTTTATTAAGTTCAGAGCCGTTCACTCGAGTCCATCCACCGCCGGTCCAATGCAAATGCAACTAACCTATATGAACCTAAATTATATGTTACACGATTTTAATATTTTTGTTTAGGGGTTAAAATTTAATCCCTAATTTTCTGTGCAATTAACACTAAATGATGCGTCAAAATTTAGGTATCAACAAAGACACAACAAACTCCTTATGAAAAGTGGAAAGACAGAACGCTTAATTTGAAATATCAAAGTGTGGGGGTGTTTGGCTAAGGTTGCGATTCCTAAATCGAAAAAGGTTAAAATAGGACCGAAAACCGTTGATTGTATCTTCATTGGATATGCTATTAATAGTAATGCATATCGATTTCTTGTTCATAAGTTTGAGATCCCATATATGCATGTTAATACGATCATTAAGTCAAGGGACGCTTCGTTCTTTGAGAATATATTTTCGTATAACATAGTATATGAGCCAATTAATAATGATAAGAGGCCTCAGAACACTACACCTAGAAGCGATCCTACGAAGGATGAACCTAGATGTAGTAAAAGACAAAAAAAATTCTAAGTCTTTTGGACTTGATTTTCTAATATATTTATTAGAGAATGAGCCTTAGACTTTTAAAGAGGCTGTGACATCTCTGGAAGCCCCGTTCTGGAAAGAAGCTATCAATAGTGAAGTTGAATCTATCTTGTTAAACCATACATGGAAATTAGTTGACCTTCCTCCTGGTAATAAACCACTACAATGTAAGTGAATTTTCAAGAGGAAAATGAAAGCGGATGGTGCTATTTATAAATATAAGGCTAGCCTTGTAGTAAAAGGATACAAGCAACGAGAAGGTCTTGATTATTTTGATACTTATTCACCTGTTACTAGAATTACATCTATAAAGATGCTAAATGCCATAGCAGCGGTGTATAAACTTGAAATCTATCAATGGATGTGAAAACGGCTTTCTTAAATGGGGATTTGGAAGAAGAAATATATTTGGAACAATCCGAAGGGTTCATTGTTCCAGGACAAGAGAAAAAAGTATGTTGGCTTATCAAGTTACTCTATCGATTGAAACAAGCACCAAAACAATGGCATGCTAAATTCAACCAAGTCATGTTGTCGAATGGTTTTAAAATTAATTAGTGTGATAAATATGTATATGTTAAGAACACTTATAATGGTTTTGTCATTTTGTGCTTATATGTAGACAACATGCTTATAATGGGCAGCGATAGTGAGGTTGTTAAGGCGACCAAATGCATACTCATAAGTAAATTTGATGTGAAAGATATGGAGGTTGCAGATGTTATTTTAGAAGTTAAAATCCATAAAACATCTGGAGGATTAGCTCTATCACAGTCCCATTATATTGAGACGATTCTTGGAAAGTGCAAGATCTAAACATTGTACCAGTAAATACTTCGATTGATGTTAATTTATATCTTTCAAAGAATACTGGTGAAAGTAAACCTCAAAATAAGTATGCTAGTATACTAGGCAGTCTAATGTATGTCATGAACTATACTAAGCCAGACATAGCTTGTGCTGTGAGCAAGCTAAGTCGATTTACAATTAGTCCAAATGAAAATCATTGGAAAGCTATGAAATGTGTATTGGGCTATTTGAAGCACACTCAAAATTATGCTTTGCACTACACAGAGTATCTAATGCTACTTGAAGGATATTGTGATGCAAATTAGATAACCGGCACAAGAGACAAAATCCACAAGTGGGTATGTGTTTATACTTAGTGGGGGAGCAGTGTCTTGGAAGTCATCCAAACAAACTTGTATTGCAAGGTCTACAATGGAAGCAGAATTCATTACTTTGGATAAGGCCGGTAAAGAAGCTGAGTGGCTTCAAATTTCCTAGAAGACATTCCTAATTGGTATAAACCAATGCCAGCTGTGTGTATTCATTGTGATAGTCAAGCAGCACTAGGCAGGGCAAGGAATGTCATGTATAATAGAAAGTCCCGACATATACGTCGAAGACACGATACTATAAGATAACTATTCTCTAGTGGAATTATCACGATTGACTATGTGAAGTCAAAAGATAATGTTGCGGATCCATTAACAAAAGGCCTAACTAGAGAGTTGATTGTAAAAACATCAAGGGGAATGGGTTTAAGGCCTATAAAATAAGTCATCATAGCGGAAACCCTACTTCGTTGACTGGAGATTCCAAGATCTAGGTTCAAAGGGACAACCAAGTTATGCAGGTGGAGTAGTGTATTGTCAACTCTTACTCATTCTCGTATGGAGATAGTACTGACATGTGGAGATTAAGTATAAGCTTTTAATGATTCTGATTCGGGTATGTGATATACCACACAATTAGAAATCACCTATGTGAGGTGAAGTGAGGGCCGCTTCTATGAAGAATTTGAAAGGCCTAAATTCTCTAAAGCATTCATGAAACCAGGCGGTGTTCATGGCCAAAACGAACACAACAGTGAGAACCAACTTTGTTTGAGAGATAATTGTGTGATTTCTATTGTCTTGACTTACACCGAAGATCGACAGTTCAAAGACATCAAGTCTACTGATTGATCGAGTAAGTCCGATAGGTCTCACTAGGAAAAGTTTAAAGTCTCATACTACTTATCCCGATGCAACGTTTTCTCATGGAATAATCGCACTTTGCATCTCATACATACACGAAGAGTTATGATATCAGAACTTCTCATTCATGTGGGGGATTGTTGGGATTTTAGCATCCAAATCCCATAGAATTGAATGAGAAGTGTGTGGATGAAAGTGTCCCACATAAAATAGAAGAGGTGTTGGGAGATGGTTTATTTTGAGGAGCCTCTTAAATGGGTTTGGGCCCCAAGGGGTTCCCCACTCTTGTGGAAGGGAAAGGACCTACGCTAAGCTAGGTCGGTCCACCCCTCCCCCCCCACCCGTGCGCGCGCGTTGTCGCCGCCGCTTGTCCGGCCGGATCGAATCGGGGCGGGGCTTGTTTCCAATTTTTTTTTGGAACTCAACCCGTCGATTTTTCACCAAACAGACACGTATTCCGCAACTTCTTTTTTCGGATAGACATAATTATTCGTAATTGCTCATCAGTCTAACGAAACATTTCGGTTCATCGTGACTCTTTATTGTTTATAACCAAATGAAGTCTTGTGACTCTTCATTAACATTATGACTAAACCGAATTGAACATTTTCGGAGTTGTCTCTGGGCATTTCATTTTTGCACGGCATTCTGCTGCTCTATCATTCATCATCACTGTCATTTTATGTGATTATTCTGCGAAGTTGCGTTTGAAGGTTTCTTTTGAAGAGGTACCGCTTCATAGGAAAGGAGATCTATTCTATCCTGGGAGACAATTATTCAACAACCTTTGGGTACTGGTAGAGGGGACAAATTGTCTTAAAGACACAACGTCAATTCGTTAGGCTCGGATCAATCGTCAAAGTCGGATCACTCATTTCAAGTTTGTCGAACAACTTTACTTTATTTTGCACATACAAACACATGTATACGTACAACAGAGGGAGCACAGCGGCCGCCATGGGTTTATTCGGAGACCCATCGCCTTCGTCGATTATCAATTTAAGGCCTTGAATGTGAAGCTTTCCATGATGACCCCTCACCAAAATCGTAGGAGTTTCGATTAGCTCCTAGATAAGATCACAAACCAAGCATCAGACCCACTACACCACTTACAACAACTTCATAAGTCCATCCTCAGGAACCAGATTGCCCAATGAAGAAGGCTTGCTAGAATTCTACTCCTTTTAATCAGAAATGCTACACTAGATTGCTTTAATATTAAGTCATGAGATTGATCAACTCTGGAATGTCCCAAACATTTTTCCTTTCAGCAATAGCCTGTATCTTTGCGATCCGAGTGTCCTTAGCTTGTAGCGATCTCAGTTGCTCTCCAATGTCTTTCCCTCTCTCCAACCCAGCATGGACAGCCTACAATACTTGATTCCTTCCGGAGTAGCTATACAGACATCATCCTATCCAAAGAGAGTGCGCTCAAATTTTGGTCCTTGACACTGATATTAAGTGCAATAAGAAAGCCATGATAAAGAACAGAAGAACCCAGTGATTACAATTCTTGTAATTCTGCAGAAGTAGAGAATGCAAAATCAATCAATCCCGACCTCTTCATGGACCAAGACCATACTAGCAAGGAACTTTTTATGTTCCTCTGGAACCGCCTTAACCAAATCTATCACGAAAAATCGAGTCTTTAGCATTCGAACAATCAAATGAAGAAAACCATGGCCTAAAGTACCCTGAAGCAGCACAAATCACTTGCTTTTGCCTAGCCACAAAACCAGGATGCAATAAACGCAACATCCATGACCAGCTGCATACGAATTACTGATATGAATTATTAAGAGCTGAATCAAGATGGCGCTCGAGTATCACAATTCTCCATACAACAGCCCTAAACAACTCTCTTCAGCATTTGAACGACGACCGACATTTCTTTGCAAATTAAACAGTGAACACCATGAGAACCATTTCCCAACCAGTAGCAGTCAAGAAGCACAGATCCCAACAAAGAATCCAGCTAAAACATTTGAAATCAATCGATTTTAAACAATGCACTAAACACAACAAAGACAACCAACTACATACTGAATCAAATGAACTGCACAAGATTACCTTTTTAAGCATGAATCAAGCGTGACTGAAACTCCACGTTCAAAACCACAAACCCCACTCCCCATCTCGACTCTCGAACCTCATACCTGCAAATCCCTTTGGCCTTGTTGAACCCATCCTTCATCTTCCCGGCCCACCTCCTCCCCTGCAAGTGCATCTTCTTGTGCCCATCGCCCTATACCATCCCTCGCTCTCCTCGCATGCCTTCCACCCCTCCTTGAACGAGTCGACGCTTCCAGGGACGGTGCCGACGAAGTTGGCAAAGGCGAAGTCATGGTTGCTGGCGAGGAACACCCGGGTCTAGCGGAGTGGAGAGGGAGGAAGAAGTCGATGACACGGCAGGTGTCAGGGCCATGGTCGCAGTAGCTGCCTAGGAAGATGACCGTTAGAAATATTAAAATCGTTTTTTGTCTTTATCAAACTTGGTCCTCAAGGTTGTAGATCAAATTTGGTCTTCAAGTTTAACAAGTCAAACTTGGTCTTCAAGAAAACTTCACCACCTTAGGAGTAGTATAAGTAGGTTGTCTCCTCCCCATTTGTGTTAGTGTGTGAAAAGCCATAGAAAAAGAGAGTTGAGAATTGTGAGAGCTAAGCTTGTAGAGATAAGCTTGTATTTCTCTGTGTAAAACCTAGAAAAAAAGGCATTTGAAATATTATTCTCTATCGTTTATATATTTATGTGCTCCTCACCAAAATCTTTAAAGTTTATCTATATCCTTTTTGGTTCCTACAATTGGTATTAGAGCTAGCAATGGTATCCACCAGTTCCGTTCAATTACAAGTTCCAAAGTTGAACGGAAAGAATTTCAATAACTGGTCCGTTCAGATGAAGGTTCTCTTCAAATCGCAGGATTTGTGGAATCTAGTGGAAAATGGCTACACCGAAGTAGCCGATGCTGAAGAATTCGAGGCTTTAAGAAAGGAGAAGAAAAACTCTTTAGTAGAGTTTCGAAAGAAAGATCAGAAAACATTATATGCGATCTTTCAAGCCGTGGATGAAACGATATTTGAAAAAATATCGAGTGCGGAGACCGCGAAAAAAGCGTGGGATATTTTGCAAAAATCCTACAGAGGCGATGATCATGTCAAGTGGGTGCGGTTCCAAACATTTCGAGGAGATTTCGAGTATTTACACATGAATGACTCTGAATCTATCTTGCCGTACTTTAATTATGTGCAAACCATCGTTAACCAATTGAAGGTTAATGGTGAAGAACTCTAAGATATTTGAACTGTAGAAAAAATCTTAAGGTCTTCGACTATGAGATTTGACTACGTTGTTGCGGCAATTGAAGAAAGCCAAGATATATCAACCATGACGTTGGAGCAGTTGATGGGTTCTTTGTGCTCGCATGAGCAAAGAATGAATCAAAAGTCCATCGGCTCAAATCCGGAGCAAGCATTGCAAAGTCGGTTCGTTCCATCAAGTCGAGGAGTCTATCAAGGCGGTTGAGGTCGCGGAGGAGGCCGAGGTAGAGGTGGAAATCCAAATTTCACTAACACTACAAAAAAAACTGGATTTTTGCCACGAAAATTTGCGATGAAAAAATTTTTATCGCAAATTTGCAACAAATTTTCCAACGAAAAGTAAAATTCGTCGGAAATTAGCGATGAAAAATTTTTCGTCGGAAAATTCGTTGGAAATTTCCAATGAATTTTCCAACAAAAATTATACACACTAAAATAATTGCCTTGAAAATTGAAATTCGTCGGAAAATTCGTTGGAAATTTCCAACGAATTTTCCCACGAATTTTCAAAAATGAAGAATAATACCTGGTTTTTTTGAATTCGTTGGAAAATTCGTTAGAAATTTCCAACGAAAAATTTTTCGTTGGAAATTTCCAATGAATTTTCCTACGAAAATTGTACACACTAAAATAATTGCCTTGAAAATTGAAATTCGTTGGAAATTTCCAACGAATTTTCCCACGAATTTTCAAAAATGACGAATAATACCGGGTTTTTTTACATTCGTTGGAAAATTCGTTGGAACTTTCCAACGAAAAACTTTTCGTTGGAAATTTTCAATGAATTTTCCGACGAAAATTGTACACACTAAAATAATTGCCTTGAAAATTGAAATTCGTTGGAAATTTCCAACGAATTTTCCCACGAATTTTCAAAAATGAAGAATAATACCGGGTTTTTTTGAATTCGTTGGAAAATTCGTTGGAAATTTCCAACGAATTTTCCAACGAAAATTGTACACACTAAAATAATTGCCTTGAAAATTGAAATTCGTCGAAAAATTCGTTGGAAATTTCCAACGAATTTTCCCACGAATTTCAAAAATATCGAACAATACCGGGTTTTTTTGAATTCGTTGGAAAATTCGTTGGAAATTTCCAACGAATTTTCCAACGAAAATTTTTTCATTTTTCCGACGAAAAATCTGTCTCGTCTCCTTCTTCTCATCTTCTTCTTCTTCCCTTTTATCAACATCTCTCCCTCTCTCTTTCTCTCTCCAAAACGCAGTCGGCAAAGTCTCGCCGCCGCCGCCGTCCTCGGAATCGTAGCCATGGCCAAGACGATCGTGGCCTCCTCCTCATCCTACAAGACCCACATCCCACCTACCCTCTTCGCCTCAAAGCCCAAGCAGCAACCCCAAGTCACCCTCTCCGTCCCCAAGTTCAGGCTCCCGAAGCCCCTCGCCTCCCTCTCCGTGAAATCCCTGCCCCTCCTCGCCGACGCCGCGTCCTCCGCCCTCCTGGCTCGCTGCTGCCGGCGCTGGTGGCGGAGATCGAGAAGGCGGCGCTGTTCGACTTCAACCTGACGCTGCTCGTCATCATGGGCGAGTTCCTGCTGCTGAATGTACAAACTTGTCCATTTCATGAATCAGCCCGCCACTCGATCCCCGGTCATGACGGCTCGAACATTTGACCAGGTCGTCGGGGCAGTCGGCCGGCTCGAAGGGCGACGAGGCTGGCCCTCGCCGGCCATGGCGAGGGGCGAGCTTGCCATGGTCGGCGAGCTCGAGGTCACCCAGAACTCGCCTAGATCTGGACGAGCTCGAGCTCGCTGGCCATGGCGAGCTCGGTCGTCGCCGGCGACGAGGCTGGCCCTCACCGGCGGCGAGGCTGGCCCTTGCCCGCACGATTTTTGTCATGACGAATTTTGCAAAAAATAATTACCAACTAATTTTGACCAAAAAAAAATTTTGCCACAATTTTTTGATCAAAAAAATTTTTTTTTGTAGTTTTTCCAACGAATTTAGACACGAATTTTCGAACGAAAAAAATTTCATCGCAAATTTCCAACGAAAATTGAAATTTTTCGTTGGAAAAATTTGCGACGACGAATTACCAACGAATTTTTTTCGTTGGAAAATTCGCTGGAAATTCGTTTTCCAACGAATTTTTTCAAATTTTTCGTTGGAAATTTCGTCGGAAAAAAGATGTTTTTTTGTAATGTAAACCATATGACAAATCAAAAGTCTAAGTGTTTTAAATGCAATAGATTCAGACATTACAAATCCAAATGTCGGGCAAAGGCGACGAACGAATAGGCGGAACATGCACATGCCATCGGTGCTGAAGAGCACATGCTACTAGCATGTAAGAAGGATGACTCGAGTATCGAAGACACCAATATATGGTACCTAGATATTGGTTGCAACAATCATATAACTGGCCGCAAGGAGTTATTCTCACAGCTGGACGAGACAAGTCGAGGTGAAATCAACTTCGAGGATAAATCAAAAGTTCCCGTGATGGGCAAAGGTAACATAAGTATTAAGTCAAAAGATGGTACTAATATTACTATTGCGGATGTTTACTTTGTGTCAGGACTTTTTTGGAATTTGCTAAGTATTGGGCAACTTTCCGAAAAAAGCTACAAGGTTTATATTGAAAATGGAGTTTGCACCATCAGAAGTGTCAATAACAGGTTGATCACGAAAGTGCAAATGACAAAGAACCGGATGTTTCCCCTGACTCTTCAAACGATGAATCTCTTGAGTCTTCAAGCGATGATGAAAGACAACAATTGGTTGTGGCATCTTCGATTCGGGCATCTAAATTTGCGTGGACTAAAATTATTTGTCTAGAAAAAGATGGTGACTGGCATGCCTTTGATTGACTATCTAGATCGTCCATGCGAAGGATGTCTTGTTAATAAACAACATCAAGAAACTTTTCCAATTGGAAAAGCCAAAAAAGCAAAACAACCTTTGGAGTTGATACATACTGACATATGTGGCCCTCTTGAGGTTGAATCATTTGGACAAAAAAGGTACATGTTAATTTTTGTAGATGATTTTACCAGAAAAACTTGGATATATTTCTTGAGAGAAAAATCTGAAGCTTTTGGCAAGTTTAAAGAATTTAAATTCTATGTTGAAAAATATAGTGGCTTTAATTTGAAGACATTAAGATCAGATAGAGGTGGAGAATTTACCTCAAATGAATTTGACAAATATTGTAAAATTCATGAAGTGAAACGTTAGTTAAGTGCTAGCTATACTCCTCAGCAAAATGGTATAGCAGAAGGAAAGAATAGAATGATTTTTGAATGGCAAAGAATATGCTAAAAGCTAAAGATTTACTAAAGAAGTTTTGGCCAGAAGCCATTACTTGTGCTGTATTTGTGCTAAATAGGTGTCCAACAAGGAGTGTTCTTAGAAGAACCCCAGAGGAGGCTTGGAGCGGCAATAAGGCAGATGTTTCATTCCTACGAGTATTTGGGTGTTTGGCATATCCCTATATACCATACGAACGGAGGAAGAAGTTGGATGACAAAAGCGAGAAGTGCATTTTCATTGGCTATAGTGACACAAATAAAGGAAATAAGTTGTATAACCCAATCACTAAAAAGGTAATCATTAGTAGGGATGTCCAGTCTTTAGAAGATGAAACTTGAAACTGGAACCAAAAAGATGACCAAAAAAATATCACCATCGAAGATGAACCAGTGGATGGAGATACAGAAAAACCTCCATCATCTTCGACCAGTGGTGCATCTTGTTTATCATCTTCAACTGGTGGTGCATTTTCTTCCCCAACAGCAGCTTCAAAACCACCTTTACATCATTCACAGCGATTGTGAGAGACTCCAGCAAAATTCAGAGATTATATGATCATAAGAGACGATGTCAGTGATAGTGATGAAATCACTGATGAAACTATGGTAAACTTTTGTTTATTTACTAAATGTGACCCTATATCCTATGATGAAGCCGTTGTAGATGAAAAGTGGATCAAAGCAATGGATAGAGAAGTCCACTCCATTGAAAAGAATAACACATGGGTGCTAACTTCTTTACCATCTAGTAAGAAGCCCATTAGTGTCAAGTGGGTATACAGGACAAAGAACAAACCCGACGGTCAAGTGGACCTTTACAAAGACAGACTGGTCGCGAAAAGGCTATAAGCAAAAGCCAAGGATTGATTATTTTGAAGTATTTGCACCAGTGGCTCGAATGGATATCATTCGGATGGTCTTAGCACTCGTAGCTCAGAACCATTGGAAGATCTATCGAATGGATGTGAAATCAGCATTCTAGATGGGTTCCTTGATGAGGAAGTGTATGTGGAGCAACCACAAGGCTATGAGAAGAAAGGGCATAAAAATCAAGTTTATAAATTGAAGAAAGCATTGTATGAGCTAAAACAGGCACCTCGAGCTTGGTATACAAGGATTGACACATACCTGTTGGAGCATGGTTTTCAAAAGTGCCCATATAAGCGTACACTATATATCAAGTCAAATACTAATGGTGATATTATAATTATATGCCTTTATATTGATGACTTGATATTTACAGGATACTGTGAAAAGATGTTTGTTGAATTCAAGGAAGCCATGACGAGCCAGTTTGAAATGACAGATTTGGGATTGATGTCATATTTTATAGGCCTTGAAGTGAAGCAAACAAATGATGGCATCTTTGTTTCACAGCAAAAATATGCTAATGATATTTTGAAGTGACTCAATATGGAATTGCTCAAATCAATTCGAACCCCTGTAGTAGAACGGTTGGAGCTGAAGAAAGAAGGAACCGGTGAACTAGTAAATCCCACTTATTTTAAAAGTATTGCTAGCAGTTTAAGATATTTGACTACTACTAGGCCAAATATTATTTATGGTGTGGGAATTATTAGTCGGTTCATGGAAAAACCATACCAATCACATTTGCAAGCAGCAAAAAGAATTCTACAATATGTCAATGGAACTCGTGATCATGGAATTTTATATTCTTACACTAATAATTTCAATTTAGTGGAGTATATAGATAGTGATTGGGCAGAAGATACTGAAATGCGAAAGAGTACTTCTGGATAAGCATTCTTTCTTATATCAGGAGTAATTTCGTGATCCTCGAAAAAATAACAAGTTATTGGGCTTTCAACAACTGAAGCAAAATATATGGCAGTAGCTTTGGCAGTGTGTCAAGGGATATGGCTTCATAGAATGCTTTGTAAACTGATGCATGAACATAAAGGTCCTACAAAATTGATGTGTGATAACAAGTCGGCGATTGAATCAGCCAAGAATCCTGTTTTTCAGGGAAAATTCCAATTTGGGGTCCAAAGTAAGGTCATTTTCTCAATTTGGGGTCTCAAATGGACTTAGTGCCTAATTGATACCCAAAGTCCTCAAAAAGTGTCAAACAAGGGTCTGGGTCACCGGCCGGCCAAAATACCAGCAGGTCGGCCAAAATACCCGCCGGCCGGCGATCCCATGACTGTTCCGACGAACGGAAACAGTGTTTTTATATTTTTTTTCTTTTTTTTGTTTTTTCTGTTCCTTTTCCTCTTTTTTTTTCTCCTTTCACTCCGCCGGTCATTGCCGGGGCCGGTGGAGGTTGCCGGCCTCAGGCGGAGGCGGCCCTCGCCGGTGAGGGCGACCTAGGGCCGGGCGAGGGCCGCCCTCGCCTGGGCTAGGCAGGCGAGGGCGACCCTCGCCAGATCCGGCGAGAGCATCCCACGCCGGATCTGGCAAGGGCCGCCTCGCCCGCCCAGCCCACGCGAGGGCGACCCTCGCTCGGCCCTGGGTCGCCCTCGCCGGCGTCGGGCGAGGGCCGCCCTCGCCAAATCCGGCGAGGGATGCTCTTGCCGGATCTGGCGAGGGTCACCCTCGCCCGCCCAGCCCAAGCGAGGGCAACCCAGGGCCGGGCAAGGGTCGCCCTCGCCTGGGCTGGGCGGGCGAGGGCGACCCTCGCCAGATTCGGCGTGGGATGCTCTCGCCAGATCTAGCGAGGGCCGCCCTCGCCCGCCCAGCCCAGGCGAGGGTGGCCCACGCTTGACGCCGGCGAGGGCGACCCTCGCCGGCGAGGGCCACCTTTGCCTAAGGTCGGCGACCTCCGCCGGCCCAGGTAATGGCCGACAGAGGGAAAGGAGAAAAAAAAAGAGGAAAAGGAACAGAAAAAAGAAAAAAATATATAAAAACACTGTTTCTGTTCGCCGGAACAGTCGCGGAATCGCCGGCCGGTAGGTATTTTGGCCGACCGGCGACCCAGACCCTTGTTTGACACTTTTTGGGGACTTTGGGTATTAATTTGGCACTAAGTCCACTTGGGACCTCAAATTGAGAAAATGGCCCTACTTTGGACCCAAAATTGGAATTTTCCCTGTTTTTCATGGCAAGGGCAAACACATAGACATTAAGTATCATTATATCTGTGAGCTGGTCAAAGATGAAGAGATTGAACTTGATTTTTGTAGATCCGAGGATCAGATTGCAGATATTTTGACGAAACCATTGAAGGTAGATTTGTTCGAGAAATTGAAGACGATACTTGGTGTTGTTGATTTCCAAAATCAATTTTAAGGGAGGCTGTTAAAAATATTAAAATTGTTTTTTGTTTTTATCAAACTTGGTCTTCAAGATTGTAGATCAAACTTGATCCTCAAGTTTAACAAGTCAAACTTGGTCTTCAAGAAAACTTCACCACCTTAGGAGTAGTATAAATAGGTTGTCTTCTCTCCATTTGTGTTAGTGTGTGAAAAGCCATAGAAAGAGAGAGTTGAGAATTGTGAGAGCTAAGGTTGTATTTCTCTGTGTAAAGCCTAAAAAAAGGCATTTGAAATATTATTCTCTCTCGTTTGTGTATTTGTGTGCTCCTCACCAAAATCTTCGAAAGTTTGTCTATATCAATTTTGGTTCCTACGGAGGGTGGTGCGGAAGTCGTGGGGCGGGATGGAAGACTCGAGGTTGGCCCGAAGGGCACCAAGCTTGGCGAAGTAACCGTGGAACACAAATGACGGTTCGAGGCAAGGCCGTGGCCGGGTCGAGGTTCGGGTCAGGAGAGTTCATTGTTTTGTGACGTCAATCGATTAGCAAGAATGATATGTTAAGTGCCGAGATTTAATAGTTCAATTTAGTACAATTGCTGCATCATGATTTTCAACTTTTGATAGTACGTGAAGATGCACTATCCAACTCCGACTTTAATATCAATAATATTCAAAGCGAGCTCCTCGTGATTGTTTTCGTTGACGACTTATTCCAGTCGTAGTATTTGAAAGAAGAGTTTTTTTTTTTGGTCCTGCAAAGAGAGTATGTAATAAAGGAGAAGTGCACTAAAAATTCTAAAATTTATCACGAAAGTGCAATTGAGTTCTAAACTTTCAAAAAGTATAATCGAGTCCTAAAACTTATCAAATCAGTCCAATCAAGTCTTTTTGTTAATTGCACTTTTTGAAAGTTTCAATACTCGATTACTTTTTGAAAGTTTTAGGACTCGATTGCACTTTCGTGATAAATTTTAGGAATTAATTGCACTTTTTGATAAGTTTTAGGATTTCGTGTGCACTTTTTCCGTTTAATAAACATATGTGCAAAAGTCATTAGACTTCTGTAGCAAACCGCATGGCCCATATCGTGCGCCATTGTCACTGTTAAATGCAACGCGACTACCACTTAATCGTCTGATTCTGTCGCGGGTAGCATACAGTGCAAAAGAAGCCAGGGGGCAAAGAACGAAGATAGAGATGGTCTGCCTAAATGATGATATGGTGATCAGCATATGGCATTGGTGAAAGCTCACATCAGTTTGGACAGTGTCTACCTGAATTTAGCAATTTCTGTCGGATGTGCTTCATCGTAAGTTGGAACCGTTCGTTACTTCATAATCTTAGAGCAAAAGAAGCAGCATCAGCAGAATTCATCAATCCGAATTCAAAATAACCCTTATGGCCACAAGGTCTTGATCACATAAACCGAATATAAAGGCAAATATGCTAGTCTTATTAAAAAACACTAACACACACTCAGTGTAGGGGTGTCCAAAAAGCCCGCGCCGGCCCAGCTCGACTCGCGCCGGCCCAGCCCGACCCTAAAATTTGGGTTATTTTGGGGTGGGGGCTTGTCTTTTATGAATAGGGCTTTTTAGTTGTGGGTATTATTAGAGTTGGGTTAGGGTCAGGCCCGACCCATGACACCTTGGTACCACCCACAAATCCCCCTCTCTTTCCCCTTCTCTCTCTCCTCTTTGTCTCTGCACGACGAAACCCTAAGGCTGCGTTTGGTCGACCGGATAAAAACCAGGATAGGATATGTTTTATCCTATCCTGTGTTTGGTGGTGGTCCAGGATAGGATAAAGTCGGATATAAACCGGATATAGACCGGATAAAAAAATCCGAGGGGGGAGGTGGGATAGACCCGGATAGGATTTCTAATGCCTATTTTTCTAGAAATCCTACGCTCCACTTGCCATCATCTTCATCCTCACACCTTGTGCGCTTTCACCAAAAAAATTTCTCGACTTTTTTTCCTTCACCAACTACTCCGGACCCTGTGAATAGCAAAAAACTAAAATAAAAATTATCCTATCCGACTTTAAATCCGTAGTCCACCAAACAGTTGACAGGATATGAAAAAATCCTAGGATTTCTTATCCTATCCTATCCGGTCCTATCCTGTTTAGAAGTCCGGACGACCAAACGCAGCCTAAGAACATTAACCATCGAAGCTCACGACGCTAGCAATTGTGGCCCACCAGGCGCCCCCCACCATGCCACTCCAATCTCGGTCGTCTGCCACCGTTGCCGCCTCTGCCTCCGCCTCTGCCTCGTGGCCCGGCAATGATGGGACGTCCGCGACCTCCAGCTTCGGCAAGCTGCACTAGGAGCTGCAGGTTCTGCATCACCGGACTAAGTCCCCGCTGGCAGCGAACCTGAACTCCGGCACCCGGAACGGCGACAGCGGTGGCGGCATCGGTATCAGCAGTGACCACGTGCGGCTGCCAGGGTGATGGACGGCTGGCTTTGCGGGCAATGGGGGCTTCGGACAATAACCCGATCCGTAAATCTACATCCCCATTATTCATATAGATGCCATCATCCCCATCAATCAACCAACCTATTTACCTCTTCCGACACCGAATTCGCGTCCCCCACGAACCGAGACACTTGGCGAACGGATCCATGCCAGAGCCGCTCCTGCCGTCGAGTTTCCAAAGCAAATCATCGGAGTAGGGATTGGAAGCGACGTCGCCGCTTGGGGCTCGAGTTCGATCGGTAGCGGCCATCGAATCGCGGACGGGCAGCGTCAAGTTGTCGTCGGAATTGAAGAGATCGATCGCGCGGCGGCTACTGCGGCGGCGATCGAGGCGGCGGAGGCGGGAGGTCGGGGCCTCCGCTGACATGACCCTAAGGTATATGCTGATCAAACCCGAAACCCGACCCGACCCGACCCGGACCGGCCCAATCCTTGAGATATATGCTGAACAAGGTCTTGGGCCGGGTCTTGGGGATCAAGCGCAACCCTATTGATTTTGGGTCAGGTAGGATACCATGAAAGCCCAACCCGACTCGATCCATTGATACCCCTAACTCAGCGCACGCACGTTCGCTATAGTCAACTGCATCCAATAACTTGGATCACTATAGTAAATGGAAGAAAGCATGCCATAGATTGGAAAAATAGGGGAAGGGAAATTCCATAACAACCTTATTTTGCCTCAAAATTGAACAAAAAGCCGTCTCACATGCAACACTACCAAGTACCACCAGAGGAACCAAGCCAGTAGCCATCATATACTAAAACTACAGAACCGAGAAGAAACAGTAAAATGGTACAGCTATTTGCTTAAAGGGATTGCACAGCAACACCATATGAAGTCAGATCCTAAATTTATTGTTGAAAGCGCACTTTGTTCTACTTGAATATTTTTATTTCGTACTGACAGTTCAAGTAGCACCTCCTCTGCTACCTAGCTGACTGAAAGACTTGAATGTGCACAAACTTTGCAGAAAATTCTTCGAAATATGAAGAATCTGGCATCAATGCCATTCACTTGAATAGAGATTAATGCAATAAAAGATTTAAGCTATCCCAAGTACGACTGATTACAAAATAGATGTAAAAGATTACAATCAAAGAAGGATACCATCTCATGCCCACCTTCAAGAAAAGATTTTATTACTAAAATATTCCTTGCTATACCCAACCATTGCAAATAATTATTGGAACCATTTAGTGCGAATTCCATTACTCTGTCAGAAGAACGTCAGTGTCACGTATAATCTTCAGTGAAGGGAGTACAACAGCCGCCACAGGTTTATCTGGATACCCACCGCCTTCGTCAATTATCAGTCTAAGACCTTGAATGTGAAGCTTTCCATGATGACCACTCACCACAATCGTTGGAGGTTCAATTAGCTCCTAAAGAAGAGTACAAACCAAGCATCAGACCATTGATTCACCACTTATAACAACCTCAAACAAGCTTCAGCAGTGAAAGCAAATTTCTACTCTGCAATCTGAAGAAAATGATCTTCAGGAACAAAATTTCCAAATGAAGGAGGCTTTATAGAATTCTACTTTTTTAACCCAGAATGCTACGCTAGAATGCTTTATCATGAGTTATAAAATTCATCACCTCTGGAATGTCCCAGACATTTTTCCTTCCAGCGATAGCCTCTATCTTTGCCACCCGAGTGTCCTTGGCTTTCAGCGATCTCAGTTGCTCTCCCACATCTTTTCCTTTCTCTAGCCCAGCATGGACAGCAATTAATCTACAATGCTTAGTTCCTTCTGGAGTTGTAATACAAACATCATCCTGTCCGAAGAGAAAGCGCTTAAATATTGGTTTTCGTCACTAATACTATGTACAGTAAGAAACTCGTGACAAAGAAAAAAAAAAACCCAGTGATAAATCCTTGTAATTCTACAGAAGCAGAGAAAACAAAATTGATCGATCCCAACCTCTTCATGGACCAAAACCATATCAGCAAGAAACTTTTTATGTTCTTCTGGAACCGCCTTAACCAAATCTGTCAAGACAAACTTAGTCTTTAGTATTTTAACAATCATGTGAAGAAAACCATGGCCTAATTACCATGAAGCAACACAGATCGCCCTTAAAACCAGGACATAGAGTACAATTGAAAGCATCTGAAACTGGTCTACCTTAATAATGCACTAAACACAACATCCATGACCAGCTGCATACTAATTACTATCTGATATGAACTACTAAGAACTGAATCGAGCGACACTTTCGCATTCACGATACAACAATCTCTTTCAGCATTTGAACGGCAACGAGCATCTCTTTACAAATCAAACAGTGAACACCATTGGATCCATTTCCCAACCAGCAGCAGTCAAGAAGCACAAATCACTCGAGCAATCCCGCTAAAACATCTCGAATCAATCGAATTTTCAACGATGCACTAAACACAAGAAAGACAACCGGCTGCATACCGAATCAAACGAACCGCACAAGACATCCATTTTCAGCATGAATCAAGCATGACTGATACTCCACATTGAAAATCACAATCCCAATCCCCATCCCCATCCCGACACCCGAAACTCATACCTGCAGATCCATGAGCCACGCCGTACGATTCGAAAGTCGGGCCGGCGTCAAAGATCGAGCCCTTGTACTCCGTCCCTTTGGCCTCGTTGAACCTGGCCTTGATCTTCCCCGCCCACCTCCTCCCCTGCAAGTGCATCTCCTCGTACCCCTCGCCCCTGTACCACCCCTCGCTCTCCTCGTACGACTCGTACACCTTCCACGCCTCCCGGAACGCCCCGGCCTCGCCGGGGACGGCGCCGACGAAGGCGGCGAAGGCGAAGTCGTGGTTGCCGGCGAGGAAGACGTGGGTCTGGCCGGGGTAGGCGGCGGGGAGGGAGAGGAAGAAGTCGATGACGCGGCGGGTGTCGGGGCCGCGGTCGCAGTAGTCGCCCAGGAAGATGACGAGGGCGGCGCGGAAGTCGCGGGGCGGTACGGAGGCCTCGAGGTTGGCCCAGAGGGCGCGGAGCTTGGTGAAGTAGCCGTGGACGTCGCCGACGCAGATGACGGTTCGCGGCGCCGCCGCCGCCGCCGGGAGGTCCGGGTTCGGGTTCGGGTCGGGATCGTTCATCGCTTTCCGAGTTTCCGTCGGCGATTGATGGACACGACGAGTGGCGGGCAGCAGGTTGAAGAAGTCAATTTGGCGACGACGATGAGGGAGCGGTGGAGACACCGCTAGGGGAAGAGCGGTAATTTCGGAAATTATAAATAGAGATAGGGGGGTCGCTATTTCCAACACCGTTTTGACTAAGACACTCGTTTTGCCTAGTTAACTTACCGAAATACCCTCCTCTCTATCTTCAATTTGTTGTTTCTTTTTTTTTTTACGAGGCTGATCAACAAGATTGCCTTCATTTCTCCCATCTCTCGCGTCAGTTTCGCAATACGAATGCTCCATTTTACACCTAACACAATATCGTTTTACCATGCATCTTGTTATCACCTTGCCCGGACAATATTGTCAATTTTAATGTATGGTCTCACATCTTCAATCACAAAATATTTCTATTTATGACAGCTCATGAACACGCCATTAATTGCCTACTTTTTATTGTCAAATAGTATGAGCGAAACCATATTTCAAAGTCTAAAATTAAAATTAAATTTAACTATTGAGCCGATCTTTATCAAAAATGGAAAAGAAAAATCTATCAAAATATGAAAAAGGTTAATTTGTTAGGAGCATGATCAAATGTCAGAAATATTTATATGCAGATCATACTAAATATAAACAAAAAATAGGCACATAAAGGAAAAAAATGAAACTTCTTGCTCTTCTAATCCTACAATGAAGAAAGTAATTAATATCGACTACAAATTCAATCTCATATCAAATGGATTAAAACTGTTAAATATGCTTAAAACTGTCTTTTGAAAAACCTGATGTAAGTGAAGAAAGTGTAAATTTATTGTCAACACTCATTTTCCAATTCTTATAAATATTAAAAGCTCAAACGAAAGCACTAACCAACGATACTTAACTTTAAAACCCTGCGAACTTATTTGGGAAAAAACTCCCACAATGTCAAAATCGGTTAGATGATTAGAAAGAATTTTAGGGTGTGTTTGTTTTGATGAAAGTGCTTTCTCAGAAAGTGTTTTCTAGATTTTTATCCATTTGGTTCTCCGAAAAAACTTTTCGGTCAACACAAATACCATGTTTAATTTTAGGAAAGTGAATTCCCTAATCTAAGAAAGTGAAAACATATTTTGGAATTGCTCATATTGAATTTGTTAATATTTTTCTATTCTTCTCTTTTTCTTTTCTTTTTAAGAAGGAAAACATTCATGTATTTTCTTTTCTTAATAAAAATAATTTAAAAATAACAAATAATTTTAAAAATTTTAAAAATTTGTAAAAATTTGATAATTTTCACCATCATATTTTCCTCACCAAACAACTGAAATACTTTCCAAGTGTTTTTTAGGTTTTAGCCAAACACCGAAAAATGAATGTATTTTCTTGGAAAATGGTTTCCAATAAAGCATTCTCTAGAAATAGTACATTTTCCGCAAAACAAACGCATCCTTAATTTCCAACTTTGAAGTAAAGCTCCCTCAAACTATTTGATAAAAAAATAGACAAATTAATTGTGTGTTCATAAGCTATCAAAGTTAGAAATTTCTAACATTCTAGGTAACTTTTGTAATTAAAAATATGAGATCATAAAGTATAATTAACAACATTCTCTAGGCAAAGTGATAATAGGATGTAGAATAAGATAATATTTTGTTGGGTGGAATTTAACATTTATATTGTGAAACTGATAAAATAAGCAAGATGATAGAATTAAAAGGTAGTTTTGTTGGTTAGCCTGATAGAAAAAGAAATGGGTTGGCCTGATAAAAGAAGAAACTATAAATTGAAGAGAGAGGGAGAGAGGAGGGTAATTCTGTAAGTTCACTAGAAAAAATGAGTGTCTTAGTCAATAAGGGGGTAATAGTAGTGCTGTCCATAGAGAAAAAGACAATCCCTCAACTTTTGAGTACATGAGGTTTTAATTTGTTCAATATCGTCTTTGAACTTTACTTCAATATGTAAAGTAGCCCTCGAACTCTTAATTTATTTAATGTAATTTTTGAACTTTTAGTACATGTTCAATTTATTCCATGCATGTTGTCTTTGAACTTGAATTAATGGAATAAGAATGACAATATTGAATATTTTCATATATTTTAGGAAATAATTTTTGTTTGGTTAACTAGGGACTAAATTGAACAAATACCAAAAGTTCATAAATCATATTGAATAAATTAAAAATTCAGGAACCACATTACATATTGAGGTAAAGTTCATGAACTACATTAAACAAATTAAAAGTTAACCATTTGTGCCATGACCCCTTATAAATACGACATTCTATACATAATGTAGGTTTTTTGAAATAAGAAGAGGGTATTTGATATAATATAGCAAAATTGAAGATGATTTTTGCTATTGTTCCTCTCTCTTTTTTCCCTCAATTTGTTTTTACTCATTGTCATTCCTCGCTTTTAGCTTTCTTTTACGACAATGTTTCTCTCCGGCCATAGTTGTAAAAAACTCCATAATTTGGAGAATTGCAGATTATGGATACTACACACATACAAACTTTTAAGCATGTGTGATGTCTATACTGTAACTCACCAATCAGAGCCATAGTTAGAGAGAGTTTCCTCTGATTTATCGCCCATTTTATACGTAGAACTTTTTGTCTTACAAGGCAGGAGAATTTAGATTTTTTTTTGTTGCTAACGTTGAGCATTTTAGAATCGGATTAATATTGATTCAAAGCGGTAACGATAAGAGATATATCGCCATGTCCAATGTACTTTTCGACGTGGAGTACCATGTTAGCATTTATTCGGCCACAATAATTATGTGGACTGCCATGTCGTTTTTTTTACAAAAGCAATCTCTTTTTGCTTTTTTTTTCTTGATAACATTCATTTAATTTTTCAAATTTATGAACTAGCCAATAACAACATTTATTATATTACAAAATAATAAATTTGTTATTTGCACTTTTGTAGGGGCGAGAAAACTGGTAGAATCGATTTAAGCTTATTTGGAAGTACTCAAAAACTATTTTTTATTTGCACTTATGACTTTCCCCCTAAATTTTGAAAATTAAAAACTATTGTGTATATTAGAAAATCATGAAAAACATATATATGATTCAGCATGTGTAAAATTTTAGATTTTTCAAATTAAATAAAAGTCAAAGTATGAGAGATGTAAGGTATCCAAAAAAAATTTTAAAATTAAAAGCAAAAGTCTCTCCAAATATTAGAGGAGAAGTCATCGTACACTAAGAACAATGGATAATTACCTAATCAATCCTAAATCTATTATACGAATTATTAATTTAATCATAAATTTTTCGACTTTGCAAATATAGCCTTAAACCTTTGTGCAAAATTCAAATATAATCCTTCCAACCAATTCCCCATGATTTACAATGGCAAGTGACTATGAAGAATTACATTGGAATTCCGCGCAAAATTTTATGAATAAATTGGTAAAATTGAAAATTTTACAACCGAATCCATAGAATAGATTTTGGAATAAATTGGTAATTTGCCCCAGAGAACTATCGACAATATATTTCTAATTTTTCATATCCTTCGCTTCCATTATTATTGAACATCTTTATTAACATTTTTACGTCTGTTTTATACTCTATGGAAAAGAAGTCATTAATGAATGGGCATGAGAATCGAACAAAAGAATGAAAATGAAAATGATGCCACATGGGGCAGTGGAATTAGATTCCACCTTGTGGTGGGAGTGACTCCGCATCCAAAGCCAACTAGCTTATTCTCTAATGAACTAAGATATTGCACCTTTAACATATATAACCATGATTAAGACAGTGGTTTTGTCTCACCAATGCGCGGATGACACGTGGCAGCGATGGGAGAAGACCTTATGTCTTGTGAAGTCGATATTTTTCAGCTCCACAAATAAATCTTGGTAGAGTTTATAACTTCAACCTATTTTCAAATCAATGTTCATATAGTGGGTATTTTGGACGGCCGATAAATGTTGGCAAGTGCACTCAAATAAAAGTTGATAATTTCATATAAGAGTCAGTAATTTTATATGAATCTTGGGAGTTGTTGGAATAAGGGATAGTTTAAAAATAATTAAAGAAATATTAATAACTGACTCAAATAAGAAATAGTAGAATATTAGAAGAATTGGTAACTTAAGTGCCGTAAACAAATGTTGAAGTTAATGAAATAGTAATTAGATTTCGAAGAACGGAGTTTGCGATAAGTGTTGTTAATTTCGTGTAGAAGTTTGTCACTGTAACTCGTTGGTAAAATCCACAAATGCTTTGTCTCTCTCCTCCTTAGGGTTTTCTTTTCTCCCTCTCATCTTCGCACAACTTTCTTCTCTAATCTCCATAGAGCGGAGGATGTGAACTAGATCTCTCCTTGCCCTCCCTTTTTCCTTTTCTTTTAGGCCAATTTCGTTCTTAGTCTTTTTTTTTCCTCTCGTTTTGAGTAGTTTTTCTCTTTTGATTTAATCTTGATCTGGAAACTTCTCTCTCCCGTTTCAAGGAGGTTTCTATCTATCCTAATCTAGTCTATATTTTTTTTTCTATATTTTGCGGTATAATTTCGGGGTTTCGCTTCTATCGGATTTCGTCGATGTGTAAGTCCAGTTTTGAAGAAGATTGTGAAGGTTTCGCTTTCACAAGTGTCAGATTTGTGCTCATTAAACCTTGTTACTCCGAAGGACAATAGTGTTGGGGACACTGAATCTAGGTGCACACCGCTGAAATGTAAAGCCGTAGAAACATAGAGATCTCGGTGTGTGCTTATTACTAAAAACGGATTCGGTGATCGACCGTCGATATTGGTTTGAAGGAGTTAGAGATATGCTCTTTGAGCGTGTGGCCACTAACCTTGTTTTCATGATTCATTTTATTATTTGGAGCTTGTTTTATTTTGAAGTTATCTATGATTTGTCTTGGTTTACGGTTGGACTACGTGATTACTCTATAAAATGTTATTTTGACAAAAAAAAAACTGCACAAATAATTAGTGGCAAAGTGTTGGAACAGCCTGTTCTTTTGAAACAATCAAATAAAGGTTCGTAAGTGGAGTCAAATAAGGGTTAGTGATGGCATATAAAAGCCAGTGTAACACGTTGGTAAGTTGGGCAAATATAAATTGGTAAGTTATTTCAACGGTAGGTAGTATCGAGATATTCAAATAAATGTTGTTATTTGGCTCCAAAAGGACTTAATAATTTCATATAAAAATTGGTAATTTTAGCTCTCCAAATAATTTATAATTATTGGAATAGCTAATAATTTAGAACAAATAATTTCGTAAAAGTTGTAACTTTAGCCCCCTGATAAGATCCCAGACAAATGTTGGTAAAGTAATTGGAACGTTGGTAAGTGGACTCAAATAAGAGTAAGTAATTTCATATGGAAGTTAGTAATTTTATTAGTTGGTAAGCTGCACAAACAATTGTTGGCAAATTAGGACAGTTGGTAATTTGGAAACAATCTAACACATGTTGGTAATTGAATCACATAAAAGCTTATAATTTGACAAAAGAGTTGTTAACTTAAATTTCATAAATTATTATAAATTTTTCAAAAAGATTTGCTCTTTGAGCGGGTGACCCCTAAGCCTATTTTGATAATCCATTTTATTATCTGGAGCTTGTTTTGTTTTGAATTTGTCTAGAATTTGTCTTGATTTGGAGTTGGACTGCGTTGTTTTTCTCTCGTATTTTTGCGGAAAGGAATGAAATGTTACTTTTGACCAAAAAAAAATTATTAGACTAGTCATTAATTATGGAACTTGTTGGAAAGTTCGTGTAGAAAGTGGTCATTTAATCCGTTAGTAAGCTCTGCAAATATTTGTCTGTAAACTATTGGGACAGTTGGTGCTCTTGAAACAATCTAATAAAGAAAAGTACTCGGACTCAAAGAAGCGATGGCAATTCACATAATATCTGGCGACTTGAAAATATTGGTATATTGCGAAAATTAAAAATGGTTGATTATTGGAAAAAAAAACAGAGTGGTAACTAACTTAAATAAAAATGGGTAATTAGATAAAAGAGTTGGTAACTTAAGCTCCCGCAAAAAAAGTTGGTACATTATTGCAAGTCATTAATTTTGAAAAATGTCAGTATCTTCATATAAAACTTTATCATTGTAACCCGTTATTAAACTCCGCAAACAATTATGAGTAAATTATGAAACAGTTGGTACTTTTAAAAAAATACAATAAAATTTGGTGCGTGGATTCAAAAAAAAAAGTTGGCAATTTCATATAACATTTTGTGACTTTAACATGTTAATAAGTTGTACAAATAAATGCTGGTAATTATAGTAAAAGTTGGAATTTCGAAACAATCATATAAAAGTTGGTAGCTGGATAAAAAAAAAGATTTGATAATTTCATATCAGAATCGTTAACTTAGACTTTGCAAATACATGTTGCCAAATTATTGAAATGGACGGTAATTTTGAAAAGAGTCGATAATTTCTTAGAAAAGTTGGCTAATACAAGTCAATAAGAAATTCAAATAAGAGTTTTTACAACTAAAGTTAGACTCAATCAGAGATAAGTTGGTAGAATACTAAAACTACAATTAGTAAATCTGTATAAAAGATAGTAGTTTTTACGCATTGGTAAGCTCCGAAAACAAATGATCAAATTATGACAACAATAGCTAATGTTGATATAATCAAATAAAAATTGGTAAGTAACTCAAATACTATTTGCTAAACTAAATAAATTGGTTCATTTCGCATACATGTTAGTAAATTTAACACGTTGGCGAGTTAAAAAAATAATTGTTGGCAGATTATTAAAACAATTAATAATCTTAGAGGTACAAATAAATCTTGCTCTTTTCCAGATAGCTATTTTTAAGTTACCAACGAGTTACATGCGGAATAAGCTACTGGTCAAAATTTAGTCACCAATGCATTTGGAAAGTTATCAAAGTTGTGTCATGGATTCTGGGCCTTCTCTCTTTCGACAATCCCTGAAATTATTTGTAACATGTCCCGATGTTTTTTTCTGAGATTTGATTCCATAATGTCTTTCTTGATGCTTTTGCAAATTGCAGAATTTTGCTGGTTAGCTTCTCTGTCTGGCAAACGCAAGTTTCCTAGTTCAATGAGATCTCAAGCAGAAGTCATTAAATCATGCTGCTCTCTCTATCTTTTTTCGGCCAAAAGCATGTCCAACTGCGATTAGCCCTCCAATACTTAACTTTACTCCAGTTTGATTACCAATCGGACATTTTGAATGTACTTCGTCTAAAGGCATCTTCCACCTTTATTATGTCACAAGTTTTGTCCTAGATATGACGTCCCTGGATGCGCGCACGACGCGATGCCTCGTCATCTACATTGCTCTGTGGAGTTCTTTTGCTCTGCAGAATTTCATGATGCAAGGAATATGGTACTGAAGGAATTCAAATCTCAGCTCAAATCAAAGAGAAGTTAGAGAACCACACCACTCGTTTGCATTTCGAACAAATTATTTGTCTCTTACGTTTTACAAGAACAGACACTCTTAGTCTAATGTAGCAGCGGTATCAAAGAATGCTAATGTTACACAGAAGCAAAACTTACCAAAAAGTGAAGAAAACAGGATGCTGCAAACTCTTTAGTCGCCTATCATCCTTAATATACATGATGGACCTACGTTTAATGTTTCAAAAGCTAGCCAGACAGTAAGAACCGTGGCCATCAGTTTTATCTCCTCTGGAAATTGAGGAACTTGATGCCGTAAGCAAAGACAAAGAAGAAGAGCAGGACCCAGCCGATGTGAGCAACCGCTACGGCAGGGAGGAAATCGTAGTCGAAACCCAGTTCTTCTTTCAGGAACTGCTTCAAAGGCTTGTTGCCGGCTCCTGGTATTTCGAGATCGCCATTCTTGTCGCCCACTTGGGAGGTGACGAGACCGTACAGCGTCCACGCCACTGGTGAAGCCCAGTAATACCACCTCCACCATATAGGAATTTGCTGCATCCGTTAAAATGAAACAGAAAGATCAACACACGATTCTCATGTTGTACTTAACTCTAAAGTTTGTTTCTTTGACCATGTGCCAAAGAATCTACTGCACAGAAAGAAGTGCGTATGTGGAATAAGCTTCAGATTGTGATGCTTTGTTCTGAAAGCTACTGTCGTGCCAGGATTGATTATGCGATCAAGACCAAGAACAAATAAGTTTTGTACAAAAACTCTGTACTTAATTTGACAAGTTAGAACTTCACGAAAGTGAGCTACTGAAATGCCCTCAGGACGTATGTAATGCGCCAAATTACCGAGTGAAAGATGACATACCATCCTAGGGATAAGGAAGCCAGAGAACAAGTTCCAGAAGCTCAGGAAGAAGGACATCACAATGGCAGCGATCTGATGGCCCGGTGTCAACGCTACAACCATCATCCCATACATTGTGAAGTAGACGAAGCACATCAGTATGTAGTAGTAGAACCACAAGAACTTCCCCGCCTTCCACTTAAACCCGATCATTGAGTAAAGGAGAAGAGTGTAGACAAATGTCTGAATTGCTACGTAAATTGTCTCGATGGCCACCTGCAAAAAACCATCTTGTACTCTCAGCCTTCCCATCATTGGGGTGGCAATTGTATTCTTCTATTCTTTTATGCTTCAAAGAGGACTCGGCCTTGCTAATTACCATGTTCCTACCTGAGCAAATGCGTATGGCAGCGGAGAGTACATTCCGGCCGCTCGTTCACGGTAGAAGACCGTCCTCTCAATGGCGACAATAGACTGCACAGCAGAAGCATTTGTGGCCCCAAGGAAAAGAACAGCTGCATACATGGCTCCCAAAAGATTCATCAGGTCTTGTTGCTGGGTCCTGTCAAGAGATTAGTCTTAGCCAAAGTTTGAAAATGCCCGTATAATGAATGACTTGCATTTCTAACATCTAATGATGCAGTATGTATTTCTGTTTGATCACTTTGAAGAATTTACTTAGCAAAACAGATAAGATGAAAGAACTCAGAACTTACGTCTGCTGTCCTTTATTCCAGAATATCAAACCAAACAAAACTCCGATGACTATGGTCATGATGAACCGGATGGCGTTGTACTGAGGATTTCTCCAGTAAGACCAGTGCTGTTTCCAGAAACAAGCCTTGCACTGAGTGCGGAAAGGTTGTGAGTACTCAGTCGGGAAGTAGAGATCTTGGGAGCCCGGAGCTGGGGTACTAAGCTCTTTGATCAGTTCTTGGTTCCTCCTGAAATTGATTCAAAGTAAACGCAATTGTTAAATTAACGCTGGCCTTTATGAGCAACATTATTTTCAATTACGCATTTGAAACTTGAATCTATAAGAAACTTACTTATAAAGGTCAGAGTTTGCGTAAACATCTGCGAAGTCGACATTGAGCTGAGCCTCGACTGCCAGAGCACTCACTTCAAGCATCCACGTGGCTGGATTGTAACCATCGCTGATCTTCGGAACCCCTGGGACAGCCTGGTGTAATACACATGTTAGCAGAATTCAAGAATAACCACAAGATTCCGAGGAAAAGTGGCGACCAGGTAGAGGCTAGGTATTTTGGAAACAGAATAAGCTCACCTCAAAATATTCTATGAGCTTGTGGGACTGGCCACCAAGAGGTCCAGCATAAATGATCCGCCCGCCTCTTTTCATTAATAGCAACTGCAATAGGCACGTTTCTGAGTCAACTACTCAAAAGCAAGGCATTTTAAACAACAAAGATAATAACATCGAAGGATTAGCAATCAAACCTCATCAAAAGCTTCAAAAATGTCAATGCTCGGCTGGTGAATAGTGCAAACAACAGTCCTCCCTGTATCCACCGTGTTCCTCACCGTACGCATCACGATGGCAGCTGCTCTAGCATCAAGGCCGGAGGTTGGTTCGTCCATGAAGATAATAGATGGATTAGCCACCAACTCTACAGCTATTGTTAGCCTCTTTCTTTGCTCAGTTGAAAGGCCATCGACACCAGGAAGCCCAACAAGCGCATTTCTGATGGGGTTGAGCTCGACCAACTCCATAACTTCTTCCACAAACATCTGTTATGAAATTAGAAGCACAAGACCAAAATAGAAAGACTATTAAACCATCCGATTTCAAGTTTTTCCACAGAAGAGAATGTGAACTAGGCCCCAACAAAGGTTGGTCGTGTCGAGAGACAAATATTCCCTACCTTGCGAGTTTTAGTCTTAATGTTGGAAGAAAGACGAAGCCAGGCTGAGTATAGGAGGGATTCGTAGACAGTGACATTAGGCGAGTGAATGTCGTTCTGTTCACAGTAACCACTGACCCGAGCAAACGTCGATTGGTTTTTAGGGTATCCGCAGATGCTAATACTTCCTTCTATGTAACCACCTGTCTTCCTTCCGGCAAGCACATCCATGAGGGTTGTCTTTCCAGCACCGCTAACCCCGACCAGTGCTGTGAGTACCCCTGGTCTGAAAGCGCCACTGACATCTCTCAACAGTTGGAGACGGTCTTCCTCAACTCCTTGACTCTTCATTTCCTGGTATCATGAAACATATCAGTTATTATCCCTACTCTTTTGCCTTATGAAGATGAGAACAGAAAGTTCAGTCCAGCAAAATCGCAGGTTAATTAAAATTGGACAAGAACGACACCAGACAAAAGAAAAAATGACAATGAACGACCATATGTAGTACTACAGATTCGCATGAGATCATGGTTACTTTTAGGAAGAAGTTGCTGCTTCCAAGAAAAGAATAGATTGTTTAGGATTAAGGGACTCACTGCAGGCATATCCACGTAGTAGTTCACATGGTTGAATGCAAGAGAAAGGGGTTGGAATGGCAGAACCATCCCTCTTCTCTGTATATTCTCCACAGCGCTAACGATTTCTGAAGAACTTCTGACTTGCATGTCGATTCCTGGGATTTCATAACAAATGTCAGAGGTCAGGCAACTCTTTTTTCGACAACTAATCAGGCAACTTATTTTGGATGTCAACTATAGAAATTCCTTCACCCTAGTTTTCTTGGGAAATTGCTCCATCAGCTATACGATCGTGACTAGAGTCTAGCAAGTTTATCAACTAAAGTAGCCTAAAGAAGAAAAGCATTGAACAACTGATGACTTTTGAAAATGTGCAAACCTTCTTTCGTAGATTGAGAAGACAATGATTTGTTTTTCTTCTTATCTGCCTCTTCATCCAAGACAACTGCTTTTGTATCTCCCAAAGCTGCAGGCAATCTCATGCAGGGAGTGTCAACACTATTACATCATTTGTGTACTAGATTCCGATTAGCACTGATATTCTAATTTAGCCAACTTACGATTTAACCAAGTCAATGCTGCAATAAACAAGATGTTGAAGAGGAGTGAAAACCCAAACAGTGCTCCGATGCAGATCCAATACCAATACTCTTGCACAAAGAAGCCTCGAGACTTCAAAAGCAGTCTTCCAACTGTGGGCTCACTAATTCTAGTATCCAAGTTAGGCTGCAGTTTGTATGATGGCAATCAGGTTTCGATAATGCATTACCTGTGTATTATGAAGGACAACTGACTGGTGAAAGAATAAACAGATTTTACCTTGCTCCATCTTTTGTCGAGGAATTCATTCATCACTATAGCATTTTGCCCATACATCATAGGAGAAATGTAATATCCCCATATCATCCACGGCTCGATGTCGTCTGTGAATGTGGAGAAAAGAAACATGCCCACATTAAATTAAACATTATTGGAGGCGCGAGAAAAACTGGTAGAATTGATTTAACGGCACACAAGAATCTATGAGCAGCCTGGAAACAAATGCTTTAGTCAACAAATAGACATGGTTGGCCAAAGTATGAGGTAACTTGTACTTACTTTTGGAAACAATAAATCCTCCAAGAACGAAAACCATTAGCAAAGTGAAGGTTCCCAGGGTATTTGCAACAACCTGAGTTCGCCCGAGTGCAGCAATGAACCGAAAGAGGGACAGTGCCATCTGATGGATGCCAAAGAATGCCAAGAATTGCTTGAAGAACCTGATAAGAGTGAGATTGATGAGTTTCCTAGACTTTTCCTTCTCATCAAACACAGCCCAAATATTATGATTATATATCCTGAAAAACATTAACTCGATGGTGAACCCAATAGAGAATTTACACGTACCTGCTGGCAGCAGGAGCAAAACCGATGGTGTAGTATGTTAGAATGATCCATATCCCTGATTCCATGAATGACAATGGAATTCGGAGGACCCAAATAGGCAAGCCGAAAGCCCAAGCGGGGTAAAACAAGAAATCTCTCTGCTTATAGAACACAGGAAGCCTGAAAACGGTCATTGCAAGTTCTGCCATTCCATTGAACATGACATTGATCAAGCTGAAGAAAAGTGCTCCGAAAAACTTCCCTCCATTTTCCACTGTCCCTACTGGCATTTCAGTCCTAAGGAACACCGTCATAGCAATAAGCGACATGATAGTGATCTGGGTGGTCTTGAATATGTAAACAAAGGAGTTTCGCTTCATTAGTAGCCATTCTCTGGCAAAGCATGCCTTGAACAGCTCCATATTCGAAATCCCATATTTCTCTTTGACTAGTGCAGCTGGGTGAGATTTTGATTTGTCATAAGGAACCATAAGATCGGACGAGAGCTGTTCGCCAATGTGAAAAGATTTGAACCCATGCATGAAATCATCCACAGAAACATATCGGTAAGGTTGGTTCTTCTTGAACCAATACTGTTCTTGATCTTTCTTAGATGTCACTTCTTGCAAGAAGTCGGCAACTCCTTTCCTTTCAGGGCACTTGAATCCCATGTACTCAAAAAACTCAAGGACGTTCTCTCGTAGACCTTGGTACACAACTTGACCCTCCGAGAGGAGGATAATGTCATCGAAAAGGTCGTAAGTCTCGGGTGCCGGCTGAAGCAGTGAGATGATCATGGTGACATCCATTATATGAACCATCTGCCTCATGAATTTGCAAATTTGAAAAGTAGTGGAACTGTCCAACCCTGTGGATATTTCATCCATGAAAAGAGCCTTTGCTGGTCCTACTAACATCTCTCCTGCAAGAAATCAAACAAGAAGCTTTTAGTGTGGAGAATGGTGCAATGAGGAGCACAAGCAATGTAACACCAGCAAAATCCCAAATTTTAGCAGTTGCCATTTCATAAACCAATATGAACCTTAAAGGTAATTAATCACAATCTTAAATTAACAAGTCCTAAAGAGACTTGACAAAGGGAGAACTATTCCTCAAAATGGAACAGAAGCTCCAAGGACATACCGGTCGTAACACGCTTTTTCTGTCCACCTGAAATGCCCCTTCGCATCTCATCTCCGACCATAATGTCTGCACAGATATCCAATCCAAGAATCTGCAAGATGTAACTTGGGAGGTTGGTTTTCATGAAGCAACTCCTACCAAGAAGGAATCAAATATAAAAAGAGACTTGAGAAAACCAACCTTGAGTACATAATCAGTGACCAAGCTTGTCTCTTGACCCGACACAGCTGTGGCCTTCATGAAAGCGTCGATTTCGGGATCGGGTTTGATTCCGGCTTCCCTCTCTCGCCTGGAGAGTTCTGCAAGCATCTCGTACCTTGTCCCTACACCCAAACAGCGACCCGAAAAGTCCAATGTCTCTCTAACTGTCATTTCTCCATAGTGAAGATCATGTTGGCTGATATAAGCGCATGTCCTCTGAGGAACGAATTCGTTTAGCTCGTGACCACAGTAGGTGACTTTCCCAGTTACCTGTCAAAAGTTTAAACAAATGGATGTCACAAAAGGGATAGTTTTTGTTGGAATTCTACGATAACCATATGGGACAGAAATCAGAAACGGCACCCTCAGATCACTGTCTAGTTTCCCGGCAAGTGCCAGCAACAATGTTGTCTTCCCAGCTCCTGGGGGACCCAAAAGTAGGGTCATCCTGAAATTAGCAGGTTCAATTGAGGATTGATCGCAAGGCATCGAAATTGAAACATGACAAACGAATGAGCCAAAAACATAAAATATTTTGCCCAATGACAGAATGAGAAAAGAATACAGAATTTGGTATTCCAGTTAGTGCAGACTTGAGGCATATTTAACCAGTTACTGGCCCCATGAGACCATTAAAGATGTTTCACTTTTCCAATTGTTGGTTCAATGCGTCCAAAAAAGAATTCTGCAATGTTGGTCAAAGCATAAAAATACCTCGAAGGCCTGACTAATCCGCTCACATCCTTAAGTATCTGAATTTTTCTCTTCTTTGATGGGGCTAGCCGAATAAGTCCAAGAACACTCTGTTGCCACACACAAGATGAGAAAGAGTTATCCATAAAATCAAATATTTCGAGTGATATGATGACTACAGCACTAAACCAGGCAAACGAAATTGTCTGGTCAGTTGAAAGTCAAAACTCATCTTAAACATGCTAAAGTATTAGGAACAAATACACAAGGTTAACTTCAGAAATTTCTCGGACCAAAAAAAAAAACTTCAGAAATTTCAGAAGCCATCTCTATGCAAAATCATTGCCAGCTCCAACAAATACCACCAGATCATGAAATCATAAAATTTGAACTTGAAAATTGTTTAAAACAGAGTACCTCTATTGTGTTCAGAGTGGCATTGAGAAGGGTAGGGAGGGCTCTGCTTCCAACATACACATCTCCTTCCACAGATAAATGCTCGTACCGGACTTCAATCTTCGGAATTTCGATCCCGACCCTGCACTCAATAATGAAGTGTCACCCCAAAACAATCCCAAAACACACAAAAAGAACTACACTGAACAAAATTCATATATAATCAACCAAAAAAAAAAAATTCCCTGACCTATCAGTCCTGTCTCTCAATCTCCCCAAGAACCTCTCATTGTCTTCTTCCGCAACCTTAAGTATGCTCTCCATCAACTGCTTCTTGTCCTGCATTCCGAGGTTGGTAACATCCACTTCATGCTGGACCACCCTTCCAGTGTCGAGCACTTGCTTCAGCATGCCTTTTCGGAGGCGGTCATACGTCGGCAGCCGCTCGATGGCGGCCCACCGGAGCTCCTCCTCATCGTCCTGCCTCCCGCTCCGTGCGAACACGTCCGGTGGGGCGTTCCACACCTCCCGGAAGCTCGTGGAGGCCCAGCTCCGGTGGCTCCCCGAGGCCCAGCTCCGCCGGCTGCTCGTGGATCTAGCCAGATCATCGCCCGCTAGAGCCGACGCCATCGACGAATCACGAAAAACTCACCCGCTACAAGACCAGGAATCGCCCAAGTTGCTTAACTGATCAATGGACCACTGGCCAAGTGAACGAACATGCACCAAAAATATATCAGCTTTGCTTGTGTTGTGGGCGATGGATCTTTCTTTCTTTACGCGTGTGATTCAATAAAAACTATACGTTTATTGAAGCTTGACAGCTTGTGCTGATCCTTCCCTCAATGAAGAAGAGTCCTAACCACTCCAAGCCCCTCTCTTTCCCACTGTATCACGCATCCTGAACGCTCCAAAAAAGCATCGAATCTTTATCCGAGAGAATCAGTAACAATGCCAACTTCTGTCAAGTGGCTAAATTCATGCTTTCTGGGCAGACCCTTTTCGAGAAAACAGTTGCGGGTTGCAATGGGAGCGAGTTCAGAGGATCATCCCTGAGCTTTTCAGAGGAAGAAGCAAATCTGCGAGCGAGAGAGAGACGGGGGAGGGAGATGGAGGTTGAGGTAGTGGAGGAGTGAGGAGAGACGAAGATGGATCATAAATGGGAAAGGGGGACAGAGAGATCTGCACGCTATTTCCGGTCAAATCATCGGCCGATGGCGAGGACATGAGATTAGGAGGACTATACCAAATTTTTTTTTTTTTTTGGTCAGCGGACGAGACTAAATTATCTCGTGAGAGAAACCGGCCCGTTCGTTTGCTAAATGCAGCTTTTTGGAGGTTAACTTACGATCGGAACATAAGATAAGTCGTTCATATCGAGCACATGAGATTTGCAACATACATATCAGTTTCTTAAACCCGATCTCAAGAGTGTCTTATCGAGGCAGAACCCAAATTCGAAAATCCATTTTGGTCCAAAGTGCAATAATTCGACACGCATACCCAGTACCAAAAGAACTTTTTCCGTGATTTCTTTCTCTTTGCAACTTTTCGAGGAACCATTTGAGTTCGGTCGGTAGCCGTTGAATAGCAAATATAGATCGATCTCCGCAGTTCAAGGTGGGGTTACAACAGGCAAACGTCTAATGGAAAGCAGTCGAGATCCAACTGAGAAACGACTGGGACACCTGGAGAAGACCTATGGTTATACTTGCCCTTCTAGAACGCCTGAAGACTTGTATGGAAAGAAAAGAGAGGGGCGATAGTGCTCGGATAGCGCACTAACGTAAAGTGGCAGGGAGGGAATCGCAATCTTAAATGGAGTTGCGTCCTTCCGTCCTTCCAGAAGCTCACGGCCTCCGCAAACCATAAAGCGTTCCTCCACCAGGAATTGCGGCGCGGCCGGACGTCCCCATTCAATTGGGGTCGACACCACATGGTCGTGCTATCTTAGCCTTAGATATTTATGGATGCATCGGGCGCATGTAAACCTAGCATACCTCGATCGCTCGATCATGCCGGTTCCACGTGAAAGGTACCGATATCGGACGTTTGAATGTATTGGTTTACGTGGGTGGGGATCACCTGAAAAAGTGTTTTCTTTCTCTCTTTTTTTCCGCCTTTGCCGTGCATCGCTTGGCACCAGTCCAATCCACATGGCCCTAATCTTGAATCAAGAGATATTTTGTGACTTTTTTGCTCGAATTGGATTCGCTAACGAAATGTCTTCCACCGAAAGTCTTTTTTGGGTTTTCATTAGAAGAGACAAGTTCAGTGGCGACTCCGGATAAGAACTATCCCAGGTAGACAAGACAATTGATAACTTCACTTCAAACGAAATTGAACGTATACAAATTGTATCGGAATTTGATCGATGAAAAAGCCTGATAACGTAGCCACTTCGATGGAACCGAACGTATACAAATAATGCCGAAATTTTATCAACGACAAAGCATGCGAACATGAAGAATGCAACGTTGGAATTTAAACGAGGATGTGATACCAATGATATATAACAAAGATACATGCCAAAATTTAATCAACGACGCGGATATGAAAACTATAGCTGCTACTGTGCAAGAAAGTAAATATAATTAAAAGATAACATGTTTGGGGCCTTCGAAGAGCGCAATGTGACTATTTAGCCTACGATCGATGGTTATCAACGAAGGTTACAAAAGGAGATTATAAATGGTTATCGAACGGTTACATTAACCCCACTACCTTGACAATATTTTCGACTTCACTATCTTGATGGTCACTTTATTCCACAATGTTGACGTTGCTTTTTTTACGGTTGCATCCTTGTTTGTCAACTCACTTTTTGTCAATTCCTTCAAGCTATCAATTCATCAAATTGTTGATAATTTTGTTCATAAATGATCAAATTTTGCTCTCATTGACTAAGGTTATCATATGTCGATAATAAAAAAAAATTGGTCACTTTTATTTGTTGCAAACGGTCTCTTTTTGTGCTTTGGTGTTATGCATCCTATAGTGGTTTATTTTTAACCTTTTTGTCATCAAACTTCCAATTTTTTTGTCGCGGCCGATTTATCACGTCGGTTAATGAATCTCATGGTGTCCTCCATGCTTATGCAACACTCTACACTAAGAACTCTGCTAGGAAGCAGTGGTTCCTTGCTAGGAATGCATCTAATTATTAATTCAAAGTGAAAGCGTTGAAGCAAATTGGCAATAGTATGAAAAAAGGGAAACATACACCACAAGTTCTATTTCTTATGTATGGATTGCAGCCGAGATCCGAGCTTTTCAAATGATTTAATCAAGTAGGCAAAAGAACTGTTCAAAAGAATTTGATTTAATTTTTTTTTTTGAAAAAGGATTGGGACTTGATTGTATACCTTGAACAAGGTTCAAAACTTGCGGTGCACTTCTTTGGGAAAATTATCCAAAAAATTCTGAACATATTGTACGGCGGCCAATTTAGTCTTAAACCTTTTCAATTTTGTAAATTTAGTCATAAACATATTGAAGATTTATCAATATTGTCCTTTCAACCAATTTTAGCGAGGAAATACTTACATTGATACCCAATCAAAGTCGGGTCGGGCGCTGATGTAGACAATTTTACTAACATTTTAAAATTTTGCGAATTTTTCCTCTCCTTTTTTTCTTTTCTTTTCTTCTGCTTTCTTACCCTAACCAGATTTCCGTTGGCTACCCCGCCAGCTAGAAATTCGATGAAGAAAAAAATAAAAAGGAAAGAAAGAAAATTTTAGAAAATTTTGAAAAAGAATTACAAAAATCGTCTACGTTAATACCAGTCGTGCCACGTAAGACGACCAATGCTAACTGGGCGTCCATGTAAGCATTTCCCGGTTAAAATTGGTCATGAGAACTACATTGACAAATTGTCAAAAGATTTTAAACTAAACGATTTGTCAATAGATTTTAAACTAAACATGTATTGGAGTGTTGAAAAATGACAACCTTCTAAAAAGAGAACTCAAGTGTTGAGCAATTGGATAGATCGCCCTTATTTATAGGGTTAATACTACGAAAAATCTCAAATTGGTACATGCATAATATATTTACCCTCTATTAGCTTCAGTCATATTTTGTCATTAATTTATTGAGTTAAATGATACATGACAATTAACATGACAAGTCCACGGGGAAATCTATGGTTTAATACCACGAAAAATTCAAACTAGTACATATGTAATAAATTTAAACTAAACTAATACACGAGTAATACATTTATACTCTGTTAGCTTTCATCAAATTTTACAGTTAAATTTAGCAAGAACTATAAATTGTCTTCCTCTTCATCGAGTCCTTCATCATGGTCTTTGTCTAAGGTTGTCAAAATTGCGAACACCATTTAGCAAGAACTCTCTAGTGACACTTTTAGTGGATCTTGCTCTAGTTCAATATCGCTGTCGCTATCATCACTCTTACTATCATCCTCAACAATATTACCATCACCAAGAACAGCTCCTTCAATGTATACTTCAATAACACCAAAACTTAATTCTAGACCCACCGATTCTAGCACTTGATCATCACCAAAAACCCATACAACACCACCTCTCAAAGAATACCTATGAATTCGGTACCACAACTTTTTAATTGTGTATCCTAGACCAATAATAGCCTTAACAATTGCATTATAGTTCGTTACCATTGACTTAAAACCATGGAGATATTCTACATGTTAACCCGTGTACTTCGTCATGTCTTTAAACTCCATAACCTTACCTAGGTTAAGTGCAATTGTAAATACGTTAGACATCTGCAAGAGAATAACAGACAGACCAATTAGCAACCTCTCACATATAACTAGCAAAGATGGAAAGATTAAGTTCGACAAACGAGATGAGAAGATCGAGTTCGGCAAACAAGCTGCTCGACATTTTTCGAGTTCCATATACAAGCTAAACAACTAAGCTCCCATAAGACACGTTGAATTACACTCAAAGTAAACCCAAAATCAATCACAAACTTATGCAAATTTGATTCTAGCATTTCATCAGGCATGGGGTATACGAGTCAATCCTACCACTCATATGCAAGTTTTATGTTATAAATCAACACGTGTGATTCAAGGTTGGAAAGACCACGTAACGCTAATGAGGACATGAACTAACGCAATTGGTTTGTTAATAGATTAGGGGTGGAAGATTCAACAGATGACCAACATAGCAACAGCGATACGTGAGCATACAAAGAGATTTCCGAACAAGCAGTGAATCATGTAGGGTCGAGACATAGAAACATAAGACCAAGTTTGACACAAACGACAACAAGCGAAGTAACCAAATAATCGATTAGAAGGTTATAGCTGAGAAGTCCAACGAAATGAAAGGGAGGGAAGTCCTCATAAACATAGAGCCTCAAACACGACCGATACAAATTGGTGGAATGGAGGACTCTTGTTTTCCTAAAGAGTTCTCGCTAAATGGTGTTTGCAATTTTCACAACCTTAAACAAAGATGACATTGATGGACTCGATGAAGAGGAAGATGATCTAGAGTTCTCACTAAATTTAATAATAAAATTTGATGGAAGTTAACGGAGGATAAATATGTCACGCGTGTATCAGTTTAAGGTAAATTTATCATAGATATACTAGTTTGGGGTTTTTCATAGTATTAATCCATAGATTTCTACGTGGACTTGCTACGTCAACTGTCATATCTAATCCAACTTATAAAATTAACGATAAAATATGCCCGAAGTTAATGGAGGGTAAATATGTCACACGTGTCAGTTTGAGGTTAAATTAGTTTTGAGTAAATTTGTTATTGGTGTATCAGTTGAGATTTTTTATAGTGTTAATCCTTTTTTATATTAAGTCACAAGTCATCTTTAATATGACGGGGAATCAAGGCGTTTGAAAAATGACAAAACTTCTCAAAAGAATGAGATAAACCGTCAGGAGAAGTATATTCCTCACGCTAGTCGTCAATTAATAACCATGGTCAAGAAAATAACAGCAGCATGGGTAACCACATTAAGCAACGCCAATAAAATCCAGGCAGAAATATTGGTCAACCACATTACGCAGCGCCAATAATATCCAGGCGGATATGTTGGTTGGGGGGGTCCCCACAAATGGTGACATCGTTGAACAATGACTTCCAAAACACGAGTACAGTCTCGTTCGCGTAGCAGCAATGGGCAATTCAGGGTCACTTTCTTCTTAGGAAACCCTGTTTTCCTTTTGTCAACTCGATAGCGTGAACGCGATGTGTCTAGACGTACCAGTGCCGTTCACACGTTTCCCGATATTCTATGTATCTCTACGATTCGTTTGCGGATCTTCGTACGATGACATGTGCGGGCCAAAACAACATAATACGACATTTCGGTTGGTATTTGTCGATGATGCTTTTGAGTCCTGACGATGACTAATAGAAAATTTTAAAAAGGACCGTTAATAAATTTTTTTTAAAAAGGACCATTAGTCAAAAGGTTCTGAGATCAGCAATCTTCTAGAATCCAATGAGCTCATCTTCATCTAGAACTTCATTTGGTGTGTTCTCTACATATACAAAACAAGTGGTTTCACGCCTGGTCTTTTCGATATGTGGAAATCCTCATTGCGTGGAGTGCATCATATTAGATGGGAAGAAGAACATCATTTCACATCCCGTCTTTGGATGCGTTTGATCGTCTAGACATCTTTACTTGATAGAATAAAATCGAATAGAATAAGTATAAGATATGATTTGCAATATCTTAACATTATTTGATAAATGTTGGGATGCAATAGAAATATATACATGCTCGCCATACACATTTCCCTCTCCATAATGCCTATACCTAGATCTAGTCGAGCCGCTTCCCCTACCCACGCATTGCCAATGTCGCTCGAATCTTGCAATCATCATGTCCGAATTTATTCCGAGTGCTACAAGCCCCTCTCACCATGTACAACTACAATTGCCTCTCTATCCCCCCTTGGCGCTTGACCTCCGCTACGCACATAGCTCTCCAATCTCTACCTTCCTTGTCGCTGCCATGGTCACACATCATCACACAAGCACAAGTCGAGATCAATTGCCACTGGAACCTAGATCTCTGGAGGTAAGGATTGGCCTCCCTTGCACAAACTAATCGGGAGTTAATATTACTTTCCTGATAATGGCCACGGTAAGATAAAATCAATTGTTGTGCTAAAATGATTGTGTATCTTGTTCAATAGACCGAACACTCAAGCTAATATGGGCGTGGTATGATCAATAAGAAGGACACAATTTGGTATATAGTTCTTGGAAACGATCTATTGAGGGAAGGTTGGCCTGGTTTTTAAGCTCATCAGTGCCATACAAACTCGTATTCAGCCAGGAAGCTTTCGGCCTATGACAAATGATATCAGAGCTGGTTTCCCAAACTACTTGAGCGAATGTTAATAAAAAAATCTTATGCCATATTTCCAACAATAAGAGAAACCTCTATTGGTTTGCTAAGCTCAAGTGAAGCCTAGTAGGTAAAAGAAGGTGCTGTCAAGGGACCATAATTGGCTCGGGATGCCACACTTGTCAGGCAGAGCACAAGTGACTAGAATTTGTCAAGCAAATTTGGGGACAAATCACTCAATTTTTCCCTCTTCTTCAAACCTGATTCAAATCGACGATTTTAGGGAAAAATTTAGAGTTGAATCTTGCAATAGAGAGGAGAATAACCACAAGCGGTTCAAATTCTTGCCAACAAAGCCAAGATGAAGGTGAGTATTACTGCTAAATCACTCGCCTTTTCCTATTGCAAAATTCCTCCATTTGGCACCAAGCCCTAATTTTTTTCCCTCTAAGCATTGAGCCATAATTTTTTTTTCCTGAGTGAGTAAATGAGAGGATGATACCGATTGAGCGAGCAACCAAGTGAGGAGACAACGCCCGAGCCAAAGTGCAGACAAGAAGCGCAAACAGCAAGAAGAGAAAGATTCCATGTCAACATGGAGAGGGACTTGTCTATTTTTAGAGAGATATTCAATTTGACGGGTGCGGGGTCGTTTAGGTGTTGAAAGGCCACCCATTGTTCATGTTGAACTCGAATTTTTTTATTTATAGAAAAGCCACCTATGAATTAACATTTTATTAAAAAACCTACGGGGGACTTTTTGCCAAAATTTGTTACTAAAAGTACTTTAAGTGATCATTAGCGATCATGCGAAAAATTTTGGCACTGAAGTGAGCATCCTAGAAAGGCATGACACTTTTAGTGTCCTTTTCCGTTATGTTTTGCTACATTAATCACCATGGTTTGGTAGAACTAATTACTTTGCGATCGGACATGCCCCCCCCCCCCCCCCCCCTCTCTCTCTCTCTCTTCAAAAGCTTGCATTTATAAATCTTGAATAATGGCACATCCTATGTAGTCCCCCCAGCTTGTCAACTCCGAACATATTTTATACAACACATATAACACATGACATATATTGGTGCGGTGTGAAAGACCCAACTAAATAACTTTTCAATTTCACAATATGAGTGGGGACTCCACTTTAGCAGGTGCATCCAAAGGCAAGTTGGTTTTCTAGAAGCAATGGACAGCTAAAGCGTTGAGAAAAATAAGGAAAGGAATGTGGGAGTGATCTTCGAGCGATCGTTCATGTCTTTTGGGTTGCGGGGTGGTGGTGGGGGCCCGATCGGGACTGTTTAGTGACGGAGGCACCAAGCAAGCCGAAGGAAAGGAACAGCACGCTTCACATCTTGACTATCTTTTAAGAAAGCGAATTAGCAAAAAACCAGCCTCTCTCCACCAAACAAAGCCACTTACTCTTGGACTTCCTCTCTTCCATCCAAAGTTTCGACTGTATTTCCGCTCCCACAAAATTTGAATTTCAAATCACGTGTCGACGCTCGAAGAATTCGAAAAATTCGTAAGAAAGGAATTTGCGGGTCAGATATTTCGATAGACTCTAAGCCCATCAGCGTAGCAGACAGGACGTGGGAACAAGCTCATTCAATGACGTTGCTCCGAATTGAGCGGAGTCAGGACCGAGATAATCTCTCCTTGATAGACAAATTCAATGCGAGAGGGGAGGAAATTGAATTGCCTGATTAACCTGACCCGTGTTTGAATATCTGGTCCAGCACCCACAATAGGAACCATTCGTTGGTAAATGCTTCCAAATGTAGAGCCCTTAGTTTAATCAAGAAACGTTCGAAATTTGATGGGTCCGTGAAAGATTGACCCCATCTTTAGAATTTGATGCCATTGCCAGTGGGAATGGTGGCTACCGGAATACGAATCGGAGATGCATCTGTTTGTCGGCTGGCGAGTCAGGCCCTTATTTGAGACTAAATGATTACTTCGGGTCCTCATTTGAAACTAAATGACTACTTCGGGTCCTTATTTGAAACAAAGTTCGCTTCGGGTCCTTTTTTGATAAAACGATGGCACTTCAGGCCCTTATTTGGAATTTTCCCTTAATTTATTCAAGCAAAGATAAAAAAAAAAAAAGGCACCCATTAATTCAATCGGATTTGTTTTTAGTAAACCGAGATGGCTGGAAGAAAAAACTCAAAGCGTATGCTAAATTCAAATCTTCATCACCCTGTCGGTGAAAATATATTGAGAAAGTTAATTTAGAATACCACTTGATCGCTATATAAAAATTAGGGTTGTTTTCTCTTCACATAAGATTCGGTGAGGTAAACGCAACCCATAAGGGTTTGTCCTTACGGCTGTCCAAGTGTATCTTGGTCTTTTTCTTTCTCATTGGGATTTCGAAAGCAAAATATATACATATCCAAGGCCCAATAAATATATGGAAAAAGAGGTTTGATTAGTTTTACATGTCGACATTTTTATATTTAGAATTATGTCTTGGATTTTTGAATCCGTGAAAATTTGAGGAAACCCCAATCATGCGGAAGTGAATATTTGGGATGTCCGATCTTTGGAGTCCTTCTGTCCTATGTCGCAGTGTAAAAACAAATATTTTCCTAGTTGAAGTTGGAGTCGAGTTTTAGTCGGCCAGTCTTTTCGTGTTGAACATAAGAATGGTTTGTTGGGCTGCCGTGTTGTTTTGATGTGCTGCATGTGCACCGTTGTTGATCTGCAGTGCTTAGAGTCGCGTGCAAAGTGGCGAATTTCCATTAATTACATCGATGGAGTTGTTAACCATAAAGTAAACGAGAAAAAATTGTAAGGATTAAATATTATGAAATCATTTAGTTTAACTGATAAATCGAGCGTAATTGAGTTATTCGATTTCGATTGTAATGTACGATATATATTGCTTGTTTAATAGCGGAATCGTGGGCTCCTCTCCCTATTGAGTAAATCATGCCGATCGAATCACATAAATATATACCCAAAAAAAGAAAAGGAAATAAAGGGGACGACTCAAAATCGATACTGAGCTTTTAGCACGTCAAGCATGACCAATTTGGAAAGTAGGCCGAGGAAGTCACGCCGAAAGAAAGAAAAAAAGAAGCGGTCTGCCAAATTGGAACTTAAATCTCTCTCCCACCATTTACCGGCTAAGAAAAAGTGAAACCCTTCGAAACTATTTTGCTTTTTAACTTCAGAGTAGTCAACTTTAGAAAAGGAAGAAAAGGGAGAAAAAAAAAAGACAAATACTCTTTATATATATAAAAGATTAGCAAAAGCGTGATAAAAAACTTCTTGTCGAGCTTTATAAGCATTGGTTACTACCTGGACAATTTGATTTAATATGTTGATGTGTTGATAATTTTATTCTCAGCATCACCATCTATATTCCATTCATAGATTACATCAGAAGAGTTTATTTTATCAGGAGGTATGCTCCATGATGCGTGCATAGGCGAGTGATTTTGGAAATGAGGTTTTTTGGATTATGTGTATGGATGGGTATGTGTTTGCAAGATGTATGTCGTTGGGTAAAATGAAAACGGAGGATAGATTACAATCACCACCAAGGTATAAAGGACGCACCACTAACTAAGGATGAAGATTTGGATCGACAAAGTTCACTACCGAAGCTTAAAGGACAAGTCGCCAGCCAAGGATATAGGACTTTGAGATAGAAGAAGCTCACCACAAGGACCTAAAGGGAACCCATTAGCCAAGGATAAAACGCTTCTTGGTGGTGAGTAATTCACTCTCCAAGGATAAAGAAACCGATATAGGAATTATCCACTTTCCAAAGATATTCACTCACACAGAGGAAAATCTCATATATTTTCATTCATCAAAGTCTTCTGCGTGACAATGGAGAACTCTCCTCAATATATAGAGGGGCTGAGACTCAGGAAATAGGCAAACATTAAAGAAACATAGGAACTATCCAATCACACTTGGGAACTAGAAAGCATTTAAATATCTAGGAACTAAGGTTTTGATTCTTGAAACCTTCATAACATTTAAGAATGATAAAGACCAATGAACTATAAAGTACAATAAAGACATGGAAACTTGAAATATTAACTTTTTAGCCTTATGGTTCATCTCCCAAAATTTGTGCTCCAATCTTGACAAGGAAATAATCATCTATGGAAATTGTCATCTATCATAAGAAATTGTTCTGAACAGTCTCCCTTCGATAAGTTATTGATTAGTTTCAAAATAAGTACCCATAATTATAATCGGTAACTCGGTCAATAATCTCCTCATCAATGATCCACCAGAGTAAGTTATAATCAAAATTTACGTTTGCTTGAATGAAGATTGACGGTGCTAAATTTGTTGATGGAGTTTAGCTAATGCTCCTGCATCACTTTAGTACTCTAGTACGTGTGTGTGAGTGTGTGGGGTAGTGGAGTGCTAACTTTGAGCATGAGTCAAGTTGCGTAAGAGGTGGTCTCTTCCGGTCTTTTTTTTTTTGGGTGCTTGCGGGGACATGATGGGAGTTGCGTGCACACTCACCCAACATCGACTGCTGTGAGTGGGAGGATGCCAAAGAACTCTCTCTGTACCTTCTCCTCTTTGTCTTGTTCACATTTCCTTCCTCTTCTCCACAAGACGAAGAAAAAATGGGGTGTTTTCCACGGTTGATCTTTTTCCTTTCAAAACTCTATTGGTCTTGGTCTTCCAATTCAGGACTTTCTTTCTAATGGGAGTTTCCTGAGGACTTTGTCATTTTGGGTGAGGACCGCCTTCTTAGCAGCAACACCCTTTGACTTGCATCGCCTATTTAGAGGAATTCTGGGGATGTGCTTTCTCCCCTCTTGGGGGGTTAGAAGTAAAAGACGTAAAATTAGGCTCCGTTCGTTTCGTGAAAAATATGGACATCTATGGAAAATGTTTTTCAGGAAGTTAAAATGACATTATTTTCTGATGTTTGGCTGAAACCTGAAAATGAGGAAAAAAATATTTTTTTTTCACCGTTTAGCATGGATAATCTGACTTGATTTTCTTGAAAAAAAATATCAAAAATTTCGAATTTTCAATTATCTTTTATTTTTCTTTTCTTTTATTTTTCTTTTTCCTTATATCTCTACCGGTCGTTGGCCACGGCGACGGCCAACAACCAGCTACAGAGGAATAACAAAATGAAAAAAATAGAAAAAATAATTAAAAATTCAAATTTTTTAGTAAAAATATTCTTATGAGAACGAATGTTTCATTATTCAAGGACCCAAGCCCAAGAGCCGAGGACTCACACACAGCCTTTGTGGACCCACGCCTAAGTGCTGGGACAAGAGCTCAAGTGTTGGGGGACTCGAGGTCGACCTTTATGGATACGGGCTTGGGTGCCGAGGCATAGGGCACGGGCAATGGGAGTTTGGGCCTAGCCTCGATGGACCCGGGCATGTGCGTCGAGGGCCCGAGCCCGACCTCATGGACCTACGTCGGCCTTGATGGACCTGGCCCGGGCATTGGAGACTCGGGAACTAGCGTTGGGTTTCCCATGTTCAAACGTAGAGTTTCAAGTCCAAGCTTCAATACCCAATCATATTTTGGAAAATATTTTCCGACTTTTTCAAAAAGGAAATCATTTTCCTGAATTTAAGCGTAAGTTTTACATTGATCAAGAAAACATTTTTCGTTGATTCATTTTTTTAAGTGAACCGAATACCGGAAATGAGGAAAACGTTTTCTCAAAAAAGTTTTCCGCAAAGTGAATGGAGCCTAAACCGCAACCTCGGCTGTGGATTCACGGGACATGGCTTCAAGTCCCAATGAATGTGATTTTTTGAGGAATCCAAAGGGCTCTCGCCCCCGGCAAAAAGAGGACCGCAAACTACAAAGACCCGATTGAATTGATCGCGTGTTCCTAAGAGGTCCGAACCAGCAAATGTTAGCACCAGCTATACATGTGAATCTCCTCCGCTTGTAGCATAAAAGCACTTGCAAACGCAGAGCATGCTGCTGGGATTCAAATTTGGGCTGATGCTACACACCGCAGAACAGGCTTCTGGCCCAATGCCAAGGAACCAACACGAACTAGGAATGAGGCCATGTGTCTAACTTCAATGAACTAATCCTTCATGCGTGGCTGAAGAACCAAAAGGTACGAAGGAAACTTTCCGATCATTTTCTGGATTGGTGGCGTATAAACATGAACATCATCTGCATTCATATACTGTTGAATTTGCACATATGTGAGATCCATAGTCTTTAGCCCATCACTCAGGGGTAATTTAATAAAAGAATTCTTTCAACCAAAGATAAAGGAAGATATAAGCCCAAAACAAATGCTAAAAATTTCATGGGTACGCACTCCTGGGCCCGAGACAATCTCAGCTGACTTCCCAAGTTGCGCCCTTAAAAGAAGTTCAATTACCGTTCCTAACCGGAATCAATGAACAAAATGAACCAACCATGAGCAAGATTACAATATGGATTTCATTGGTTTTATAATAAGCACTTCCAAGAAGAATTGATATTCCGCGAATTGGAAGGAGTGAGTAGATAAGCAGTATAAAGTCAATTGAGTTTGTCTCGGGTCGGACGATTGGTCTTCCCAGTCAAATGCTAAGCATACAACACTCCATCCACCGGAGAGTTTCCCGGAGATAAACATAAAACTCTGGAGAACCTAATGACTCGTAGCGTGTCCCCCAAGAGCATGCAGAAACAAAGTAGATATTTATTGCGCACATTGGAGGTGAGTGATCAATCTCCACTCGCACAACCCCTGCAACCGCAATGGACGCACTCTATCACCTTCTCCTCCCTCAAATGCTTGGGCACTCGACACACGCATGTTGTAGCGAAATTGTGGTCCCGAGGCTGGATGCACCGTAAGCAGCAGAGCCGCTCATAACCAGGCTGCACAGCAAATAAAGGACGTGAAATTAAAAGTTGAAACACAGAAAATCAAGTGATTGACATGAGAATAATGGACATCATGTCGGAAAGAGAGGAGGATGGCATATTTTTCTGTTAAAAACAACAGTTTCATGAGCTGGGACAATGTTTAAATCCAGAATGCTTCCTTCACCATGGAATACCATTGACACATTTCCCAAATAAGTAGAAATCAAGCTTGCCAAAGAGAGCAAGACAGGAAAGAAAGATTGAAAAAAAAAAGTTCTGATATTTAGTTGAAATTTCCTTCTATCTTGCATTCACCTTTTTCTTTCACAACAATGTTTTCCCAATCAAATCATCTCAAGGCACATCACAAACTCATCGCCTATTATTATTAATTTATCATTAGCAGATTCATAGGCTAAGCTGTCATCAGTTTATAAACATATAAATCAGGTCCTTGACAATCATGAATGCATGCAACAAAAGACTCAATAAATAGAATGTTCAACAAATGACTACACAATTCAAACCAAACAATCGCGAGCAGAAAGCACCAGCAACATTGGCATGGGATGAAGCAAGACCAACCTTCTTCCATTTAGCAATCAGGTTTTTATCCGCATAACCTTGGTCCAAGCAGAAATCATACAATTCTTTTGAGATTTCTTTCCTCCGATAATACAGATCGTATATATATCGGCTTTTCTGATGAGCAATCTTGAAAATAGGCCACAAAGCCTCACATTTTCTCTTTCCATCATGAGGGTCATTCTCAGCTGCCATAACACATAAATCAGCATAAAGATGTCAACTTCACGAGAAACCATTTAAGACTACCATCAAAGAAGAAACGAAGATCACAAGATCAAATAACTTAAATTGCAGAAGATATCAACATTCTCTGTCACAACTTATAATCACCAACACTCTTATAAGTAACAGAAAGGCGAGCAAGTAGAACAAAGAACAACAGACCTTCTCTCATCTTCGATTGTAATTCACGAAGTGTAGGTTCTATCAGTTCCCATCCTTCTGGGTATTTGACACGGTTGGTCTTCACCTTGGGCATACTTACACCTGCATCAAATGCAAGAGTAAATGATCAGTGGATTCATCCTCTCAACTTCCTGTTGTGTCACCTCTAGATCAACTAACACAAAGTTCCCAGGAACCTCCACATATCAGTCCTCTATGTAGGAAAAACTGAACTAATTTCCACATCCTTTCCACCATGTACTGAACGAGAAGATTGTAGGAGCAACATCACAATCAACAATAATCAAGTTCAACGCAATCCCAACATTTTAAATCTCATATTTGAGTTCTGTGCACGAGAGAGAGACAGAGAGGGAGAGAGAGAGGTGTTGGTGTTAATGTGATGACACAGCAGAAGAGGTGTCGTCTTAAAAACTAACAATTTCCTCAAAACTGTACTGAAACACAAATAGTTTCAATACACTGATATCAATTGTCCTCGGGGGAATGATTTTCTGAAAGCATTCATACTGCAGCATTGGAGAAACAGCAGGGACAATAAATCCAGCACGAAGAATGAGCCGATAGATAAAGTGGATGTGTTTACATTGATTTCCACCGTAATCCTGCTCTAGCAGAATTTATTTTATTCCAAACTGTAAGTAACATGGCAGGCCTCATTTCATGGCCAAAGCACCTAGGATCTATCCGATAACTAAAGGAATAGCAGAGAAATTAGATTGCGAAAGTTGCAGTCTAAAAGCATAAGATCCAGTAAAAAGTGGAGCTCAAATGATGACAGTCGTTGAAACTGTTCGCCATTTGTGCCTTGCGACATCTCAACCGGCAAAACACATCCGTTACATAGACAGGGTTGTCCTCTACTTTGCTAATATCACGGTTCCATCAACTATTGAAACCAATATTGCTCTTGCCAATTAAACTAGAAATCTCTATGAATTTAACTGGCTAACGCACCTCGCAAGCAATACACGAGACTACGCGGTGCACAGCGAAAGAAACAGCGGAGAATTCTCCATTCGTCGGCGCTTCAGCCCAAATTTACACTACCCACATGGGGCCAAGCAGCCCTCCGAAAGATCCCGCGCAAAAGGACCGCGAAGAGAGAGCGCCACGCCAAAGACAAAACAACCAACACAGCCCGGATACGGAACACTCTCAACACGGAGAATCAAGACATCAGCAGCATTAGCACGTCGATCGCTACTTAGAAACTAGGCCATGCGACGAATCGAGGTTGCATAACCCTAATTTTCTGTTGGGGGGTGGTGGTGTGTGGCTGCATACCAGACCCAAGCCACGCAACAAAAGGGGAGGCGAGCTAAAAAAAGCCAAACCCTTGAGATGGTCGCAGGAGGACGACTTCCACCCACGATCGAGGTGGGAAAAAGGGACGTAAGACCCATGAACGAGCAGATCGGAACCCCATCTAAAGAGCACATCGAGAAGCGAAATTCCCGGCGAGAGCTCGTCGGCGGCGAGCCAGGTACACCGGCCGCTAGAGAGAGAGAGAGAGAGAGAGAGAGAGAGAGGGTACCTCGTTGAGAGAGAGATTCGCCGCCGGAAGGAGATTCGCGACCGGTGAAGGAGAGAGAGAGAAGAGAAGTGCTGCTTTGGCTTTTACTGGAGAAAGAAGGGAGGCGACGAAGCGTCGAAGGGGCCTCGCACGGTTTGAGTTTTCTTCTATTTGAACTTATCTCTCCGCCCTGGGTTTAGAAAAACAGCGTTCCTCGCGCACGTGCGGAATTTGCAATTTTTTTTTAATGTCTTATAGTTATTTCACGAAAAATAAACGATTTGAAAAACATTTTCCTAAACATTGATTGCTTATCGTTGCTTGAAATAATTAACCAATGAAAAATATTTTCGTTATCAATAACAATTTATATTTAAACATTTTCGTGGACGATGTAATTACGTTTCATTCATTAATTTTTGCAAGAGATATAAGCGGTCATTTTTTAGAAGATTATTTTTCAAAGCATTCATTTTTCACGAAACAAACGGAGCCTTAACAGACTTTTAGACAATACTTGTGAAGAAAAACATAGCAGCGGCTTTTTTTGGCTTATTACCCTAAAAAATCCCTAACTTTAACTCGAGTATCAATTTTATCAAATTTTTTTTCGTCTCATAAAAAACCCACAGCTTTTGGTTCAATCACAACTCTACCCTAAGCTTTTTTTTTTTATCTTATAAAGAACAACAAAATTTTACTTGAGTCTCATATTTGTCCCCGTTACTCCTTCATCCAAAATTGCCCGTAGTGATGTGGCATTTCCATGTCATTACTGTAGTTTTTTCCCAAGTTTTCATAGACAAGAAAATGTCTTTTAGAGATGAATTTCCATGTCATCCCATACGATGTCTTATTGGATTTGAAATTTGGGTAAACGCTAAAGCAACTAGGGTTGGCTTTTTTCAATTGCTCTTACTCTTAAAAGAGTCTTCTTTTCATCTCTTTCGGAGAATTTCGATTTTGTGCTCAATCTTCAATTTCTCGTGCTCAGAATCTTCCATCTCTCATTGTCGAATAGCTCACGCTCAAGACAGTCGGCTGGGGGCACTCAAACAGCTCTCTCACTTGGAAGTTTTCCATCTCTTGGATATTTTTTTTGGTCAAACTTTCATCTCTTGGTTGTCAAGAGAAATTTTGGACAGAGAATTAATAGGGCTGATTTGGGACTAAAGTAAAAAGCTGGTGGTTTTTTACAAAACAAAAAAAAGTTTATGGTAGAATTGGGATTTGATCTAAATTTGGGGCGTTTTTTACGGGAGAAAAAAGTTTTGGGTAGCATTGAGACTGTACCTAAAGTTAGAGATTTTTTATGACACAAAAAAAATTAGGGAACTTAAAATTGGAGGTTTTTTAGGTACGAGGTGTGTTTGCATTGCAAGAAAAGATCCTGACAGTGAACTCATCCCTTCCGTATAGCAACAAATATCGGGCCTGATACCCTAAAAAAATCCCAACTTTTAGTTTAGTCTCAATTTTACTCTAAACTTTTTTTTTGTCTTATAAAAAACCTCCTAACTTTAGGTATAGTATCAATTCTAACCTAAACTTTTTTTGCTTCATAAAAAACCACAAACTTTTACTTGAGTCCCAAATCTACCCCAACAAATCCTTCTTTCAAAATTTCTCTTGACAACTGAGAGATAGAAAACTTCTGAGTGAGAGATGTTCGAGTGCCCTAGAGTGACCTATGATAATGAGAGCTGGAAGACTCTCGAGCACTAGAAATTGAAAACTAAGCACAAAATCGAAATTCTCTGAAAGAGATGAAAGAAAAACTCTCTCAAGAGTACAAGCAATTGAAGAAAGCCAACCCTAATTACTCTAGTTTTTACCCAAATTTCATATCCAATAAGATGTAGCTGACATGGAAATTTATCTCTAAAAGACATTTTCTTGTCTATGAAACTTGGGAAAAAAAAGTAGGGTAATGATGTGGAAATGCCACATCACTAAGGGCAATTTTGGATAGAGGATTAACGGGGGCAATTATGGGATTTAGGTAAAAGTTGATGGTATTTTTATCAGACAAAAAAAGTTCATAGCGGAATTGGGAGTGGACTTAAAGTTGGTTGTATTTTGTAAGACAAAATAAAAATATTATGGTAGAATTGGGAGTGAACCAAAAGTTTGTGGTTTTTATGAGGTAAAAAAAGTTTAAGATAAAATTGGGACTACAATTAAAGTTGAAGATTTTTTAGGGTATTAGGCCATAAATATCATGTGTGGCCTCGATGTAATTGATTTAGCTCTATGTAGACACCCAATATGATACCAAAGTTTCATCGAACTTCGATCGAAAATTGAGATAATTACAATTACGATTGAGGGATACCATTGAGTCGTGCTCTACTAGTGCTTTCCAACAATACCTAGTTTGCCTCAATTGGATCACTGGATATCACGGCTTTTAACAAGAGTTGTCCAATCTTGATGGACTTTCATGGATTGATTGATGAGGTCATGCAAGTTTCCAATACCTCGAGAATTACTTCAATCGGAATTTTCTCAAAGAAGATAGCATGACTTTTTATCTCAACCATCCATTCGGCCCGTTTCACAGAAATTCGAGATCCCGAGACATTTCAAGAAATTGGACTGCTTTTTTGGAAAGTTCGAGTCGCAAGCTTGCCACCGTGAGCGCAAGAATCAAGTCGATTAGATGTAAGATGAAAGAGTTAGATCAAAACTTAAGAGACATATAATATATATATTTATATCATTGTCATTTTTCAAAAACAAAAAATCAACATGACTTCACGTGGCGCCCACTCAAGTGCTGCGACAAGCCACATGTATGTGGCTATTTCAATACGTATAGGTATGTTGAGATATACGTTTGAGCTGTGTTAGAAAATCTCATATAGGAGAATTGGTGGAATGTGAAGTAGTTAATATTATCCTAGTTGGCCCACAACACATAAGATTAAGCTTTTGAGTTAAGGTGGTCCAATCGAATTTGTTGACGGGCTCGGATTCCTTGGCGAACTCTTCAGATGAAGGTATTGAGCTTTTAATACACGCTCCCAACAAAGTGGAAAGAACAAAATTCTAATCCAATTTGATTAAACCAGTTACCTTATTTCAAAATCACTTCATCAAAATCATATATGTGAATCGTGTGCTCGTTGCTTTGAATGTCTTTACATGCCGATTGAATTCTCATGTGAAAGATCATTCAAATTTGTGTTCAACGCGGATTGATATAGCATATCGGTTGAAATAAGCATGCGTGGTTTGGTCGCACATTGAATGTCGGTCACACTGATTTGAATTATTGAATTGAAACTACTCGTTAGATCATATAAACCGTTGATCGAATTCGAACTAATGATCGAATGATTCGTTGATATGAGGGCTGGTTTGAATGAGATGCCGATTGACTATACCAATTTGCACGCTGTTATGTCCTTCTTGGTTTTGATTTAAACTCACGAACTGGGTTCGTCCCCACTATTTGGATTCTAGATATCATCCAGTTGTTTTGATTTAGAATATGGTTCGTCATACATTAGGTGTATTGACTGCTTGTGCTGGCTGGCTCGTGTGCTTTTCGACATTTGGATTCTTGCCCGTTGCTCAAATGCTTGGTTGATATGGATTGGATTCGTCCATTGTTTGTTTGAATTTGGCTGCATGTGTGCGTTGCATATTTTTGAAAAGATGTTGATCGCACAGTCCGCCGCATGATGTAGCAATTTCACTTGAGGGCGAGCGGTGAAGTTTTCAGTTTTCACAACCTATGAGAAAAAAACCATATGGACGATAAAATTAGGAAATCTCGCAATACCGCAGGATGAAACTGAAGTAAGATAGATGAAACTTGAGTAAGAAATGTGATATCGAAAAGGCGACATGGGAGTTTCAACCCTTCTTTACGCATAACCGAATTCCCGAACCTAGATTTTTAGTTCCGATAGCTCATTTGATCTCTAGGTGATTCGACTCGTTGACTCTCCCCTAACGCCCAGAATTTTAGGTTTCCCCGTCGACCTAAAGGATATTTGGTGGCAACTCCTAAAACGGATTAAGATTTGAATAATAGCAATGCACCTGAGCCCATGGAAGGGAAGACTTTTGACTCGGTAACTACCCATTTTTGCATACGAATGCTGCTTATGTGAAGTCTGGAGAGTCCGGAAATGGCCAGTCCAAACAGCCTAGATTGCACCGGAAAAACATTAATTAAGTTACACATTTCCTCCACTACTTCATAACTGCAGCAATGCAATCGGAATTTCGAGCAAGAGTAATGTCATTAGCAGGAAAAAGCGAAAGGCAATGCGATCCGGACACTCTTGATAGAAACCCTGGAGCTGTAGGGGGTTGATCGGAGAAGACGATAGCTTCAGGATTTGTGGATTTACAAGAAAGATTAGGCAAACCAGACCGCAAGCTATGAGTCCAAGGGATGAGCTGTGCTTGGACGGTGACAATGACTTGGTATGAAGTTCATGCATGCTTGTGGAGAAAGCAACTGGTGCACCTATTGCTGGGCAGTTGGCAAGAAGAGGATGACAGCAAGAAGAATGATTTGTGCAACTCCAGCAATGTCCACTGAACAAGATGGAGTAGGACCAAAGGAAACTCCGGCATGGGGTTTGTGCCTATTTTGAACTTTTCCCTTCCCTGTCGTGTGTTGAACTCTGCTTGTCTCTGCATTTCCAAATGACCAAAAGCTTTGATGATAAGCCATTAGATGGAGTCCAGGGGGAGAAAAGCCATAAGACAGAAGCAAACTGTAAGCGCAAAAACCACCCACCAAGAGAGGAGGAAAGCTGCTTCCTCAAATATTTTACAGCAGATGATCAATAAGAGCAATTATCGACTAAACTCTCCTCTGAGATTCCGTGCTTTAGGCTTTATATCATTCCAATATCTGCAACCGAATTTACATCGTGAGCTACGCACAAGTTACAAGTTACAACCCAATTTACTTCGGGAGTAGGAAGTTCAAACGGAACTCCACTAGCCTCACCCGGACCAGAGTTTTTACCACTAAAACAACTCGAACTCCAAATGCTCTGCCGTAGCTTTACAATCTAGGTAGCTGCTCTTCATCTCCTGAGCCCTCATATATTTAACTCCATATTCAAATGACTCTGGTAATTCTGGTGGAACGGCACAACGTATTAGAGCCCAATTCAAGCCCTGGAAAAAGGGATGCTGCTTAATTTCCGCAGCCCCCTTCTCTGATCCCAAACGATTCTCGGGCTCCTTTACCAGCAATCCCTTTATGAGGTCTTGAGCTTGGAAGCTCACAAATGGGCATTCCGGGAACTTGAGGCTCTGTAACACCACGTTCGCTAGGGTTTCTTCATTCCCCGGACCTTTAAAGGGTGTTTTACCATAGAGAAGCTCATAGAGAAAAATTCCAAACGTCCACCAATCCACTGCAGCTCCATGACCCTCCCCTTTGATGATCTCCGGGGCCAAGTACTCATGGGTCCCGACAAAAGAATTGGACCTTGCGTCAGTAGGCTCAGCCACAAGCTGTGGCAATGATCTAACATGGGTTCCAATATCAACTTTTGCCTTCCGTGTCTTAGCTGAAGCAGGTGAGATCCTTGGGCTGAAGCAAGGAACTCGACAAGCTGGTTCCACACAGAAAGGCTCAATGCAACTCGATTCTGTACATGGACCAGAAACCTTGGCAGGTTCAGCAATGGAAGATGATTCAAGGAGAGTTGGACTGACAGTGCATCTAAGAGACAAGTCGAAATCTGTAAGCATAATATGGCCATCTTCACGGACAAGAATATTCTCTGGTTTCAAGTCACGGTACACAATTCCAAGCATGTGCAGATACTCCAAGGCTAAAAGGACTTCAGCGACGTAGAACCTGCAAATCCCAGAAAAGACACAAGCACATGCTCAATAACTAGGCAAAATAATAGAATGACGTGGTGTATGCATCCCATCCAATGCCTATCTTTATCAAACGGATGGACAACCTTGCCTCACAAAATCAATTTGAGGGGGAAAGAAATGGTAGCTAATGATGCAGCTACCACAGATAGGTAAACCATAATCGTGGAATTTAAACCTCTTCAAAAGTGACATGGCATAAAACAGGAATACAAAGCTCAATAAGGAGTCAGCTTTATCTGGAGTTAGATATGCAGGTGGGAAACCAATTTACTGAAGATACAAAGAAAGGAAATGACCACCAGGCATCAAATCAATGGTGGCGCGGTTGAATTCATAGACGAAGATCAAGATCCAAACACTGGCCATCACAATGCATATTAGTAAGAAAATTAAGACAGGTACATCCTATTTAGGATTTGACTCAATTGAAAGGAAGGCGGTAGTCATCTAGACAGACTATTGTAAATAAAACTAGCAAATATATATAGCTATTTGAAGACACGGAAGATCATTCACAACTTGAAGTAAGTAAATCTCATGCATGTGCACTTCAGGATATATAGAAAAATTAACAGTGTGTGCTATTTATAGACAAAGAGTAGGGAAACATTCCAGTGAAGTAAACTGCTAGAGTAATCATAAATGATATAATGCATGAACTTTCAAGAAATACCCACCTAGCTGCTGGTTCAAGAAAATGCCTTCCTGGCTGTTTTTGCCTAAGGACATGCAAATCTCCACCTGGACAATACTCCATAACTAGACACGATAAATTGTCTGAGGTGAATTGAGTGTACAAAGTTGGAAGAAATGGATGATCCAGGATTCTCAATATTTCTCTCTCCGTTTGTGCCCTTGGCATTTTTTTCCTTCTTGCCAGGAACTCATTATCCATCACCTTTATGGCAAACAAGCAATTTGTACCAATTAATTCTGCCAGATAAACAGTGCCAATGTCTCCACAACCGAGCTTCTTTAAAAGATTGAAATGCTTCAACCCCAAGGCTCCATGTTGTCTACGCACATGACGGATGGCTACCCATCTGACGTCCTTTGACATGTGAGGCCTGTTGCTGCAACTAGACCTGCTGAGATTGCTCTCGTCGCTCATGCTCGTGGTACTGCTACTAAAGTCACCTATGCTGCTTTTCGAACTTTGAGAGAACTCGCCCTTATCTCTCAGCTTCAGGTTCGCTTTTGCTTTTACTACATCTTTTTTGCTGCCATTGGGAATGCTAGGAATGAATTCTGGCCTGCTCAAACCCGGTTCAATGTTCGTTATATTTGCTCCGGATCTTGAATTGGCGCCCTCGGCAGATGCATGAGTTTGATTAGACTCATTATTTGAACCCACCAAAGCACACTGACATCTCTGACAAATTAGGTGATCTGTACTGGGAGCTGTGCGTTTGTTGGCTTCGGCCTGTGTTTCGGTGTTGCCAACAGCAGAACTACCCAACTTCGACTTCCTTTTGGCAACACTTTTACTTTTGATGACAGTTTTGCCAGCGCGAGGTGTACTCCTACCCAATCTGCCAACTCTCTTAACATTAACTGAACCCGATGATGAAGGCGAAATCTGAACTCTTCCTTTACGTCCCGGTTTCGATGGTGAAGCTTTGTTACCTGCTTTGGCTGAGATGGTGACATCATCCTGCGGCTCAAAATTTTGACCCCCTGCAGCAGGAGAATACTGAGAAGATGTTGATTCCTGTGTGCACTCCTCCTCAGGGGACGTCTCCACCTTCAATATTTCAGTTCCAACCTTATACGACCGACCGACGGTATCCCTTTGCATTAGAATACTGGCAGTACCTTTGGGCAATGTTGGAGCTATTAATCGAGGAGAACGAGGTGTCTGATTGGACGATTTTAACGTGGGCAGTTGAACACCCCTGGTTACATCCTTTGAAGAGCTTGTGAAAGAAGACGACGTCGAATGACTATACGTATCCACGGATCCAGCAAATCGAGATTGATTTTCAATTCTCTTTGTTCTGGAAACTACCTCGTTTTTACTTACTGTAGGATCCATACTGTGAATGCCATGAGGAATTGCTCCAACCACATGTTGGAGTGAAGATTGAGCATTGCGATTTGATGTTTCGGGTATCCAAACTTGCTGAGACACCTTCTTTCCAGAATAGCTTGAGCTGCCCTCTTCGGGCACCAAAGATATTTCCACCATGCTCCCCTTCCTTTCCTGTGAGGAAGGTCCTGAATCACTGACTTCGACAATTTTGGTATTGTATAATGTCTTAATCCTTCCAGCCTCGGAGACTCCTGAAGTAGATGGACGCTTTGACAATCGTTTCATGGCGGCCATTTCTGATGCCTTGGACAAACAAACATCTCTCAAAGCTTGCTTTATTGACACGGGCTCGGAATGACCAAATCCAGGCGACCGAGGCACTCCTACCGTGATGGGCTTTTTCAAAGCATTCTTCCTAAGAGGACTCGAGCCTGGCTGGTTTGCAGGACTCATACACCGCGAGGAACTTCTAAGATTAAATGATTCGAAGAGCTGATTAATATCATCTTCTAGAGAATCCCTGGATCCTAGTCGGAGCACAGCCAGTTTTCCATCTTTATCGTCCAAACTAAACCCAGAAGCTCGTCTAGAATGCCGAACAGAAGTCGGCTCATCCATTACCTCAGAAATTTCGCAAGTTCTGGAAAGCGAACCCATCTCGAAGGATACTATGGAACGGAATCCCTCCCAGTAGAACAAAGGGGACCAATCACGAACAACTTTGGCCGTCTTTCTGATGAAGTTTCCCTCGAAACGCAAATCTTTTCACACAAGAAACGTCAGAAATTGTTTTACGGCCTTCTTTTCCTCTTCAAGATTTCAAACCCCTGCAACCCAGAATCCCGAAAATGAGACAACCAACGTCGAAAAACAGAAATAGGCAAAAAAAAACCAATTGAAATCGCCCAACCCATAACCATTTAAAGCAAAAGGGTAATCAAGAACAATGGAGCCCGTTTGGACTTGTATAGCTTGAAATTTAACAAATCTGCCTCTCTCTGTCTTCTTTTTTTTTTTCAATAGTTCGATTTTGCAAGCAACATGGTGGTAATGAGCCCCATTTTTCGGTCAAGAATCAGCACAAAACTTCTTCCGCATCGAAGGAGTGACGGCACCATACCACTCGTCCTATGAGGAAAGATTCGTGATTTCACCGCATGAAATTCAACCGTAGACTCTACTGCATCGCAGAAGCAGGAGAGAGCCGTCAAATCCAGCTTCAAAAGCGAAGCCGGGAAAAAAAAAAAAAGAAGCTCCACAAGAAAATCCGCGACGGCGAGAGAAAAGCAAAAGACGAAAAACCAGCGAGGCGCGACTCGCCGTCGCCGGTGCCGAGTCGAAGATCGAGCCACGGGACACATCCCAACGCGATTACTTAAAAAAAGGAAAACATGAAGGAGAAAACGGACGGCGAAAGCAAACGGGGCGCGGGTTTCCAGCACGGACTCCGCGTAGCAGGATCAGCTCGACCGCGGCAGAGCCAGTAGGTGACAAGAAGAAGAAGGAGAAGGAGGAGGAGGGGGAGCTGGAGCAAATCGGCGAGGGAGGCGAAACCGGGGGCTTGCGAGAGCCGTACCGTGAGCTCCGAATCAGGAGGGAAGGGGCACCGCCGAGCAGCACGGCACCGGGAGCGCCGAGATCCGATCGAGGCCGCGCCGGAGGGAGGAGGAGGGGGAGGAGCCGCCGCGGCCGCCGCAGCAGCCGGCGGAGGAGGAGGAGGAGGGCGGCATTGCCGCGGGGCAGCAGCCGAGGAGGGAGGGAGGGAGGGGAAAACCCTAGGCGGGCGGACGACAGGAGGGAAGGGGGGGGATGGCGTGCGCGAAGGAAGGAGAGAGAGGGAGAGAGACGGTGGGGTGGAGTGGAGGAGAGAGTGGTGGTGGTGGTGGGTGTGTCTGTCTGTCTGTATATCTCTCTCTCTCTTCTTTCTTTCCCTCTTTTTTTTTTTTTTTTTTTGCGCGCATGACTGGGGGGGATGGGATGGAGGGGCTCTGATTATTTTGAAGATGGTGGGGGCCCACCCTGTCCGCCTCCCCCCCGTGGGACCCCCCCTTGAACCTTTCCTTCCCCTTCAATCTCCATCTCTCTCTGTCTCTCCAAAAGAGGTCGGTCAGAAGAACCCAGAAGGAGACGAGAAAAGTTTTTGAACTGAGGGGAGAGAGAGAGAGAGAGAGCGAGAGAGAGCGAGCGACGATGAATGTAGCGCCTCACTGGAAATGAAATTTTATAAAATATCTATCTATATATCACGCAAATGTAAATATGAATATAAAATTAAAATAGAGACGGAGGGAGAAGGGGGAGCAAAAACTTTCCGAAAAAGAATATCGCGCGTGCCCCCTCCCTCCCTCCCTCCCTCCCTCCCTTCTTCTTCTCTTCTTTTTTTCCACGCTTTTCTATTTTTCATTTCGAGGCACGCCCCCCCCCCCCCCGGTATATCTTTCGGTGTTTATTTTTATTTGGAAAAAAGCCACCAAAAATCCCAAACTTTTTCACCTGTGACACATTTACCTCGAACTTTTTTTTGTGACACCAAAAACCCCAAACTTTGCTATTTGTGACATATTTACCCCAATGTATTTAGTTCATGGGCATTTTCGTCTTTTTTGTATTTTCTTTTTTTTTCCTTTCCAGTTCATGGGCATTTTCGTCTTTTTTGCTTTTTCTTTTTTTTTCCTTTCCGGCGAGGGCAGCCCTCGCCAGAAAGAAAAAAAAAAGGAAAAGAAAAAGAAAAAGAAAATGTAAAAAAGACGAAAATACCCATGGACTAAATACATTGGGGTAAATGTGTCACAAATAGCAAAGTTTAGGGTTTTTGGTGTCACAAAAAAAAAAGTTCGGGGTAAATGTGTCACAGGTGAGAAAGTTTGGGGTTTTTTGTGGCTTTTTCCCTTTTTATTTTTATTTTTCCGTCTCCTCGTCGGTTTTTTTGAAACCTTTTTCCCTTTTTTCTTTTGGGTGGGGGAGTTGCGGGGGGGCGCGACGAGGTCGAGAGCGACCATCAAACAACTCCCATTTTCGTTGCTGAATAGAACAGTCCATCGAGCTTTTCTTCTCTTCTTTTTTCGTCTTCTTGGTGCGATTTGCTTTTTCGATAGCCTCGGCTACGGGAGCGGGGCGCGGCGTTTTCTTACGAGGCACTCGACGAGAGTTTCGCCACGGCACTTTCAGAGAGCTAGCTGCGTGTAATTTTCAAAACCGTGCGGCTTTTCTGTTCTTTTTTCATTCTTTTTTGGGCCGACAGGGCGTCATGGCTAATATAGCTCATGCGTAAATGCTAGCATTTCGCGGGACCATGATGTCGGCGTTTCCGTTTACCGGAATGAGCTCGGCATTTAATCCGGTTCGCGAAAATGTACCCGCCGAGGACTTCTCGCTCTAGCCTATGCTCCTTCGGAAATAAAACCGTGTAAACCGAACTGAAAAGTTTCAACACTTTTAAATTATTGTCAAGCGAGCCGCAACAGAAATGTTCTTGGGTTTCTCTTTTCTTTTTTCTTTTTTTATGTGGTTGGGGGGGCGGGGGGCACGAAAATTGAATCTGGTGAAAAGTATTCCTTTTTTTAAGATTTCCCCTCTTTAGAATTCTTAATTTGCCTCGGGTTCCTGATGGCCATTATCTATATCTGCCATTACTTTTAAAGTAAAATTTATATTTGAAAAAACATATGGTCTTTTTAAATTTGTTCCTTTTTCTCGGGTGATAAGACTGATGGAAATATTTTGGGCAGCAGCAGATTCGGTTCTTTTTCTTTTGCCCGCAGAACCTGGGGGCTTTGGGAGATTAAAAAAATATATATATATTGGGATGGAAAGGAGACGCATCTTTTCCACCTGTCGTTACCAATTACCATCAGAATCCCTCTGTAATTGACCGATGGATGATGGGGAGTGGGGGGGGGTCATCACAATTAGAGGTCAAATCCCGCCCATTATTGCTTAATTATTGTAATGTGTACAAATCGAGGGCACACATCAGCGACAACGCTCGGCTAATGTAGCCGCCCTAGCTAGCTCGACCTCGTGTTTCTTCGCGCTCGCAGTTGGCGTTGTCAGGTGCTGCGATTTACATAACGTGATCGGTCGCTTCGGCTCTTCCCGCCCTGTTGGAATTTACCATTATTGGCATGCGACGGAGCGACGTATCGCGGGTAAGTGTCGTAATTTGAATTGACGAGCAAATGGGGCGCGGATTTTCGACGAAATGGCAGGGGGATGATCGAGAGTATTATTTTTTTTTCCGTAAATGCGGGGGTGGGCGCCATGCTAGATCGCCTCAAAGTAGGTAAAGACTTTTGCGTCGCTACGTAACGACTTAAATTATAAAAATACCGTACAAGAAATTGCGGGGCTTCAAGTTTGATAGGCGCGGCGTGTGATAACTAATCGTGTGGATGTTTACGCTCGCCTAAAAGAAGGTTCTGATCGTGTGGATGTTTACGCTCGCCTAAAAGAAGGTTCGACGTGAAGATAATTGAGCTATGTTTTAATTTTTTTATTTTTTTTCCTTTCTTTTTAGTTTTTTTTTTGTTGAATTTTTGGCTGCCGAGTGACCCTCACCGAGGCCTTGGCGACCCTGTCAGCCGGATATTTAATAAAGGAAAAAAATAAAAAGAAAAGAAAATTAAGAAAATAAGAAAATAAGGGGAAAAGAAAGAAAAATTCATGTCAATAATTTCCGATCAAAATTGACCGAATGGATTATATTGGCAAATCGTTGACTAAGTTTGTCAAATTGAAAAGTTTGCGACTTTTTGAACAATTTTTTTCTTTGAGACAGGGATTAAGAGCGCATACATCTAACCCACTCGATATATCTTAGTTCTCAATTATGGCGGATCCTAAATAAGCACAACAAGAATCAACAGCGAATAAGTTGTGCAACGCAAGATCAATCTCTAAATCGAAACCGGATCGATCATAAAAATGCTTCTAGACCATAACATGCGAATAGGATAGATTCATCTCTTCGAGATCAACATCAACACTCCTACGAAGGACAAAAATCGAGCTATAAACATGCCTTTTTTTTACTCGTGGAAGAATAAAATGAATCAATCGATGCAATAAGGAAAAATTTCCATTGAGCAGCAAAAATTACCATGAAAATGCGTTGATTTACCAGCAGCAGCACAGTGTCCATGGAAAACACGTTGGACCTCACTTCACTTGGTACGAAAAAGTCAGAATAGGAGAAGGGAGGAAACACAAACAAAGCATTGCTGTCATCATGATAGATTTTACCAAACCCGACTGATCCTCAGCAGCATCATTGAATGTTGATTGTATTAGAAGAAAATTCAATTTGCCCTTTGACCACCGTTCATTCCCGTGACTTTGGGACCCCCCACAAAAAAATGAACATGGAAAAAAAAATAGAAAGTTACCAGTGACTAACTATAATGCTTGTTGCTTTTTTTTTGGGGGGGGGGAAAAATTCCGAAATGCACTTCGGACGGGACGCGTTCTCTCGAAAGAGCCCGAGAGCGGCGTTCATCTGGACCGACCTCTTGATTCGATTGCCGTGTTCCGAATGGTCCCCAACGCCTTGCTGCTCATGATTAGAAGTGCCGAAAATGCTCCTCCATTAATGGTATCAAACGAGCACGCGGCGGCCATTATGTGGTACTTGTAGTACTTTTGTGTTGCTAGCAATTAGTTTTGGCAAAATGTGTCATAACCTCGTTCCTTAAATCATGTACATGATGGACTGAGTTATTATATGGGTTAGTTATATTCAGTAAACGGGTGTCAAAATGGGTTTAAACATAATATGAATGTTAAATGGATAAAAAATGGGTTTACAACTTATTCATACCCAACCCACTCTTTGACTTTCTCTCCATTCTCTCTTATCCTTGCTCGATCTCATGCTAATTCACTCCATACTCTTACCTCAATTTGGGTATGAGTTTTCTTAAATTGAATTAAATGAGAAAGTGTTTTAGTAATATAGTTCGGGTATGGGTATCTAGATTTCCATTGCACACGTACATATGTCAAAAACGAGTTAAATTGATCTATTTGGGTCGGACCATTTTCGATCCGATCCGATCCATCCGTTTGACGGGTCTATCTACAATGAGGCTTGGGTTCATCTAGAACGCGGTGGTCCAATCTGAAGGCCGTTCGAGATGAATGTCATTACGAGGGGGAGTGGGCAAGCCTCGCCCTTTGGCCTCTAGTCGGTCGCCTAGTTCCGGCGACCGACTAGAGGTTGAAAATGAAGGGAGGAAAACAAAGAAAGAGAACAGAAAAGAAAAATAAAGGGGGAACAAATAAATAAATTCGAAAAAAATATTAAAAATTATCCACGTCAGCTCCCGCCACGCCACTCAGGACAGCTGTCGATAGACTGAACCGGCACAATCGCAATAGGTTTACGACTGTTTCGGTAATTTTTCCATCACGGGGTGCCTTCCTGAGAGAATGTGTCTAATTTGGGGGGTGCAAAATGGGAATTTCCCCTCGCCTCGTGGCCTTCACGTTAATCATCGTTAGGAACGTGGCCATCATGGGGAACCACCACCACCACCATCCAAGGAGGGACACAACCTCCTCCTAATCCTTTCGATTTTCCCTTTGTCCGATTGATGATGGGCCAGCCATCGCGTAGCTCGATTTTGACCTCGTTTAAAAAATTCAGCCGCACGAAAAGGGCCGCCCCTCGGAAAAAAAAAATACAAAAAAAAAAAAAACAGTAGCGAGGACCCCCCACGAAAGGAGAATTCATATTTAATTCCATATGCTCAAAATGCAATTAAAATGGCTCTAAAGTAGGGGGCCCGAAAAATAAATAATAATTTCCCGGGGGGGGCCGGGATGCAAGCGGATCAAGTCGCGGGACGTGGATTAGGGGGGTCGTGACCGACCATACCTCGTCGCGCTTTTTATTGCCAACCTTTTCTTTTCGTTCGGCAAAAGTCACAAAAAAAAACCTTAAATTATGTCCCATCGTGACATATTTACCGTAAATTTTTTTTTTCTGCGACGCTAAAAATCACAAACTTGTGCTCGTATGGCGCATATGCTCTCCACCGAAATTCCTATCAATAAGAACCATAAAGAATCTGTCTATATGGATGCTCGAAAGCAAAGAGTATTGACATGGTCATGTCTACTTGGCTTAAGCGAAATAAAAAAAAAACGACCTTATTTTAGCCGAAAAATCATCTAATGAAATATTGACGGAAGGTAAATGTATCAAATAAGTACAGATCTGAGCTTTTTTCGTGACTCTTTTTTATTTGGGAAAACGAATTAAATGCGTTTTTTGGACCGACGTCGACGTCGACGACGACGACGGATACGGGCCGCGGGTTCGACCCGAACGACGACGGAGGATGTTGATATGTCGTTTCTGAAAAGCGAAGATGAAGTGTTCAATAATAGAGGCGAAAGGGACGATGGCCATGTGTCAGTGTACTGGGTGCGGGGTTGGGGGGGAACATCGTGAATGAGGAAGAGGCTTGGCGAGGGCGGCCTCACCTTGGGAAACGTCGGTGGTGGTGACCCGGCGAACGCGATGTGCGTGATTCGAGACGTTTTTTGCACGATGCATGGTGATGCGACGAAGTTGTCGTGCGAGAAATTTCGCGTGTAAAAAGAAGAGAAAGAAAATCGAGATTGTTCCGCCTTTCTTCCGGGGTCAAGAAGAACGATTTTGCATTGCGCCCTTCGGTTTTGAATTCTCGCGGCTTATCTATTTGCATCTTTTGGTGGAGACCCAAGCTACAAAAAGGATCGATTTACACACACCCTCCTCCCTATCCCCTTCTCTCTCTCTCTCTCTCTCTCTCTCTCTCCTCCGTCCGTCGTTGCCGGGGATGCCGCCCTTGCATTGCGCCCGTGATCGGTGTTGTCGGAGGGGCTGGAGGGGACCGCCGCGGCCACAAGGCGGCCGTCAGCAACGTTGGAGACAGGGTGGAGAAGCCGCGGAGCAATGGGTTGGTTCGAAGGACTTCTTTCCGTGTTGTGTTGTGGGCGAGTTGCGAAAAGTGAGAGGGGCGATTCGGAAGATCGAGATACCGAGACCACGATGGATGTTGGATTTAATTTGAAATGTAGGGCGTTGTTTGTTTCGGGTGAATTTTCGTAATAAAGTGAAATGGTTTCTGTGGGAATCATTGTCAACGAAAATGGTGTGATATGCTGAGAAAGTATGACGGTAATCGTTTTACGGGTGTTTGGATGTCATTTGAAATAATGGGTATCGAAGAAGACGAAGAAACGAGGCGTTTGTTAAGAGAGTTGTTATGCTTGGGAAAATGATGTCCTCTATTTATAAACGAGAATTCGTTTTCCTAATTTTAAGTGCGTGTTTTTCTCGATCATAACTATTTTTCTGCTGGCAAACCATTTTCAGCGAACCAAACAAGTGAAATTTCAAAAAACTAAATTTAGAAAAACTCTTTCACTAAAATAAACGCATCCCTAATCGCAAACTGAGGATGCAAATTGTAGGTTTCAAAAATTAAGGGACGCAACTTTGGTCATGTGAAAAATGGGGCAGATTTTTGAAATTATGCCATTATTAAATCTCCAATCAAAATTTTGCAGATATTTGAACACGATTCATTTATTTCAATTCCTGTCTAGAATTCATCACATCATTTCGCTAGTCATTTCGTAAATCAACTTTCGTGCCCGCCTTACCTAACATTGTGCTTTTCGTGTCTTATCGAGCACATAATTGAGCGGTAAAAAGGTTCGATCTCTTTCGGCATTAAGAAAGAACGAGAGCTCATCTCGAGTCCGGTCCCGGGATCAAATAGACAGCGAACACGAGAAATCGAAAAAAAGAAGAAGAAAATGAAGACAATTCGGAGGGAAGTATCTAGCAAGTTGCATTAGTGCGGTGGAAGAGGAAATGCGGTATTTTTTGGGCATTACAGAGGATGCAAATCTGATCAAGAGATTGAGAAGGGAATGTCCTGGTTTCTTCTTAGGAGGAGTAAACGTGACATAGAGAAAAAGGCTCTTTCGTGGCTTTGAAGCGTCAAAGAAACTTCATTCCCAATCAATTTCTCACCATCCATGTCCACCCTTCTAGGGTAGGCAAAAAAAATTTAAGAAAAAAAGGGAGATTTTTTAGCACTTTTTTTTATTCAGTTAATTGTAATTTAACTAAAATTATCGTGAAGTCGGTCGCACCTAGAGGTGGTAATTTAATTTTATGGATCGTTATTACCCTGTAATTTAAGTTATATGTAATGATCATAACTAGTGTGATTTGCCTTTATAGACGATAATTAAAACTGTAGAATACATAATGTGAGTATGCCGACACTCGGTAATTGATGACGGCTATGCTCTGCAGTTGTTGTCAATCGATATGGTTTTCCTAGACGTTCTTGTAAATTCGGTGCCTGTTCTTCGTATGTGGCAGTTTTCCTTAAAGTTTCGTACGACCGAATAATCTAACTTTCGTATTTCATGAAAAATCATAAACAGCCTGAAGTTATTTTAAATCTCTTTTTTTTTTTTCGTATTTTAAGTAACTCGTCTCAATAATCGTAACCCTTCCTTCAGAGTTCGTAAATTTAAAGCCCCTATCAGAGAGTAATTATTTTCATATGTCGTAATTTTTTTTTCAACTGATGATAATATCGACAATGTTTATAACTTTTCAAAGAGGCTCGTAACCTATTATCTAAACATGGAACCGGTCCGAAAATTACTGGACTGGACCATAGAATTGTGAGTTCCGTGACCAAACTTTCATTATTGTACTTTAAGGTCTCTACCGGAGACCAAACTTCGATTGTGTTTAGACTCTCTGTTCTTTTCTTTTCTTTTCTTTTCTTTTCTTTTTCTTGGTGGAAGATGAGTGTAACTGTAAAACTTAGCCATCATGGTCATCATTGACATGATTAGATTTTATCTTGGTACCCTCTTTTCGGTCTACTCTTTGGTCAAAATTAGTGATGACATCTGGCATTGAATTCCAAATCCCAGCATAAGGCAACAACCAAGAGGGGAGAGGTGAATTTGGTCAGAGATGGCAGCTCCAATTGTCTTTGGGAAATTGAAATAAGGAAATCATATACTATGCAGTATTCAAATTACTAATGTTGATCACGAGCTACATGTACCAAAAAGAAAGAAAATTCACAAGTTACAAAAGCTTCCCTGCTGCTGCAGCAGCAGCAGTTCCTGCTATGTACTAGAAGTTCTAGTACAAGCCTAGTATCTCTCTCTCTCTCTCGTGCTGAACCTTAGAGCTTTTATATGAGCTTATTCCGACCTTGCTTGGCTGTGATCTTGTCGTCGTCGTTTAATCGTTTCTTTCAACATGAAGGGGCGATCTTGGGACGGAACCAGAGATCTGTGCGAAGAAATCGCAATCCGTGGAAGGTAGCGCAGAAACCGATCGAACTCAAAATGAGCGGCGGTTTGGTTTCTGCCTCAAATCGAACATTCCAATAACGGGTCTGAAAACTCCTGTGCCAACACCTTGGGGAGTTGCCGACGCTGATTGCCCATTCGCACCCTTTCTTTTCGCGTCTATCGTGTTTGTTTTTTCCTTTTACCGATGCGTTCATTAGGCACGGACCATGTAAAAAATAGCATCGACTTTACAATGACTTGCTCAATGCTACGTCGAACTCGCCTCTATTAACCGCATGTTTTGCATAGCTCAAGACATTAACCGAATCAAGAAAACGATGCACAAACTTTTTGATATGATAAATTATGTTAACAAATGCTATCGGGGCACTGGCTAATGAGTCCCCCGACGTAATCCCCACATCGTCCTCTTCGTTTTCAGCACCCCGACACGTGAACAGAACGCGTGGCATCGATCTCCTCTTCTCTAAGTCAAGCAAAGCTAAGAACACCGTTGCAAAATTTCCATTTCTTCCCCAGGGCTCCCCCATTCAAGATCTAACTCGATCCTCATCAATAATTGACCTCGGCAAGGAGGCCTATCGGAACCGCTCATTTCGAAATGTGTCCCCTCGTCCCCGTCAACTTCGGCTGGACGCTTCGACGGCCGCCGAATTTGCTGACGCTCGTCGGTCCCATCCACGTTTCTGACACTCCCGACACGCCTTACCTTCCCTCCCTCCCTCCCTCCCTCCCTCCCTCCCATCCATCCATTCCTCAGCTTGGATTCTTCTCCGCACCCTCCGCGACAAATCCCATCCGTCGCTCGTCAGGTAGAGATTAGACGGGTGCTCAAAAAACCAGAGGCGAAAGGAGTGGTTTCGCGCGGCATCGCGACTTCTTTCTCCCTCGCGTCGCGGACTATAGAGGTCGCTTTGGTTTTCTCTTTAGCATGAACGAGGTTGGTGCAGTGGCCGCGAGTCCCGAACGCTGCCCGTAATTCCATCACGTGCGCGCGAGCCGTGTCGTCTTTCCGACACTAGATTTGCCCGAATCTGCAGTTGGGATCCACAGATTCCGTATGCCTGCTTTGTTTGCTCAACATTTTCCACATGGTCGGTCGCGACAGAAAGAACGGTACGTTTAGCGTCGGGATAGTAACGCTGTCCGAGTTCGACATGAACAGAATGAGATTGGATCGGTCCTGATGAGCTCAAAGAAACCAAATGTAGTCATGGAAGAAGAAGAAGCCCCGATGAAATAGAACGGCAGTTGAGACAAGCTCGTTGTCGGTAACACCATGCTAATCCTCAATCGAAGAGACCGAAACCCGAGTCCTGCAAAGCGAAAGAAGGAAAACGAACCGATAAAGAGCGATAAAGCAACGGCGTAGCGGCGTAAGTGTTGCTAACTAACGTGGAAACTTTCCCTCGATCTTGCTCTTGCCGTCGAGACAAGGGTTTCAACCAACTGAACTAACAACTGCCAATGCTAAAAATCGAATCGGCTCATCCGACTCTTCTTTCACCTCGACCTTTTCCGCTTCCTTTGGCTCCGAAGCAGCTGGGGCAGCACGTGCACCGCCGCCGCCATTAGCAGTCACTGGAGCTGCAGCACCACCACCAGAAGGCACGGAGGCTAGCTTGTCCTGACCGGAGGCGATAAGCTCAGTTATGTCCTTACCCTTCGTGCAACTGCAGAAGAAGATGGACGGTCATTTTAATTCAATCCACTTCATATCTTAATTCGTCCACCAGCAATCACTATTTTAAAAGAGCAGAAACTGATAACCGGTCAATGAAGCCGGAAAATCTCATCCTATAGGGCGCCTGGTCCAACGTGAGCTTTTGCACTATGGTCATGGATTTGGTTCGCCTCGTGGAATAGTGCAAACGTGCTCCGTGGCGACTCCGGCGAGGAGAGGGCCAATGGTTACAGAACCGATCTAGCCTGATGCGGTTGAGTTCAGTCTACGAGTGCAATACGCTAGTCAGCACAGAGATTTCCCCTGAATACACTGTCTATACGAGCCAAAGCACTACAAGCACGTCACTTTCGAAGTTCAAAACAAATAAACGCGGCCAGCAGGGCGTTTTAAGAATTCCAACCATCGCAATTCGACATGAGGACGAGCACACGACAAGACGTGCAAGTACAAGGAATTACATTGGCGAAACTCAAATCTCGGTACGTTGCAAAGAAATATAGCCCAGACACGGACACGATCGCCAACACAAACAAGCAGAAAGATTCATGCAGCGTTGAGTCTAGGAGATTGATTTGTGGGACGAAAGTAATCTGATCTGTGGGTAAAAGGATGATTCTTTATTAGGAGTGATCGGTTTCGAGATGAGTCGATTTCCACCTTGGAACTTAGAAGCGGACTGGGCAAGATTGGTTCCTAACTTGTGGAATTGGAACCGGCCACACAGTCCTGGAACCGGACCAGAAATCACCGGTTCCAGGACCGACCCCAGAACCAGACCAGACCGATCAACCGACCCACCCAATCTTGGAACTAGACCATAAATCATCGGTTCCGGGACCAACCCTAGAACTGGCGATTTCTTTTTCTTTTTTTTGGGGGGGGGGGTTATTCTATTTCCTTCAAGTGGAGATTTCCCGATGGTAAAAAAAATTACTAATAAGGGTTTGCTTTAGCATAAAAAAAATAAAAAATAAAAAAAATCTTGACTGATTCATCGGTTTGGTTCCTTATCTGGATTTGGTATCTGGACCGGTAATTCCCGTTGCCAAATTTTTTGAACTGGGAACCAGACTGGTCCCCTCGGGTACCACCCGGCCGGTTCGGTCCGGTCTAGTGCGGTCCAGTTCCCGGATTGTACCGCGACCGGCGCACACCTTTTTATGCAGCGTCGCGGCTTCTTCGTCGCTGAGGATATGAATTTGGGCCTACTTGGGCCACCGAATTGCTTCATGGGCCGAAGGAGTGATTTGGTTTGTTTAGCTTAATGTTCTCAGTCGTGTGATGTTCTCGCGGCGGTCGCCCTCTGAACATATTTCGTACATGCTTGATTATTAATTTTTCTGCTCAATGAAAATTAACTTCATAGACTAGAGATAAAATGGACTCACATAAAAGCACTTTCAATATATCCTTCCTATTTGATTTATAAATTTAAAAGTAATGGGAAATTAATTCCACGCAACAATTTGCAATATTTCATTTACTAATCAAAATTTTCTCATTGTTTATAAAGTTTTAAATCTAAATAAATATGTTGCATGATACATTCGTAATCATATTCAGCATACGCTATATGTTTTAACTTGCATTGCAAATTATTAACTTTTACCTATATGTTCTGTTAAACTCACGAGAGAGTAAACTTCTGAAGCAACAAATCAACATACTAAGAAAGATTCTATTAATGGATGATGCCCTAAGGACAATTATTAAACGCCCGAGTAAGGAAAGATTATATTTTTCCAATGCATTGGCTCTGTCAGTGTTAATTATGTGTAATCAATACAATGAAAGTAAAAACATTTCCTTATTGAGTATGCTCAATAAGTGCCCGAAGGAAGGCACTCGTTTAACAAGCCTCAATTGAAAATAATAAAGATTGCGCAAAATGTTAAAAATTATTTTAATAATTTTGAGAATTACATTTTCAAAGAATCTAATTTTGGAGAAGCCGAAAACAATTGGATAGGAGTTCACTTCATTATCTGAAAGACCGAGAGGGGAATGGGAAAGAGGGCTTTGTATTCAGCAGCAAAGCACGTCAAATGGATGGGAATGGACCTATGGAAACTTTGACTGTGATGGCGACTTTTCAAAAGGGCTACAGAGTACTCAACAACCCAATGAATTCACCCCCTCATTTTTTTTCAAATTGATATATCTGTAACAAATTCACTCTAAATTCATTTTTTGATCGTCAAAAATCCCAAATCATTACACTTATAATAAATTTATCCCAAACTAATTTTTTAACAACTAAAAACCCCAAACTGATACATTTATGACAAATTTATCATCGGTTAGTTTCCGTTTAATTGGATTAATACCACGAAAATCTACAAATTGATACGCATGTGACAAATGGAGGCTAAAATCTCAAACTGGTATACCCGTCAACTGTCAGGTGCCATCCAACTCAGCAATTTAATAGTAAAATTTAACGGAAACTAACGAAGGGTAAATTTGTCACAGGTGTATCAGTTTAGGATTTTTTGTGGTATTAACCCAAATATTTAAGATTCTTTGTTGGATATAGCAACAAAAATGCTATTACCCACTTTGAAATAACTTTAGGAACCAATGGTTGCGGGTCCGATTCATGTGCAATGAAACTCAAGCTACCGTGCTAGTTTCCCTTAGAATAGTCAGATAACTACGGCCGTGCCCACGAATTATAAAAAGAAAACATAAATTCTATTAAGGGTGCATTATTACTGCATATTTTCTCTCTCTCTTTTTTTTTAAGTCAACTTCTTTATTACAAGTCAACAGCTGATCAAATGCTAAAAACGAAACTATTTTGGGTGGAGAAGAAAAAAACAGGAAGACCTATTAGGGTTGCTATGAAACACGTGCAGGGTTTGAGTCATTCCTGTCGTGCTTGGTAATAGTACAGTGAATTTGGGTTCAAAAGATAAAAAGAAAAACAGCTGGAAGCTTCGTTTCTTAGAGTATTTAAATTAGAGCAATCAACGTCTAAACTAAACACCATTTGTCTCTTGCATGGTCGTACACTTACTGTGAAATTTTAGTCAAACGTTTCTGCATTATGAAATGCCATATATTATGAATGGACGAGACCATTTAGGTCAATTACGCGTTGCTCTATTCACAGTCGTTAGGTATATCAAAGATGTCGAACCTAATAATTAAGGGTGATCGGTTTCAGGGTAAGTCGATTCCCATCCTGGAACCGGCCTACTCTAGAATTAGGAATTGAACTAGAAAGGTTGGTTCCTAGTTTGTGGAACTAGGAATCGGCCCACCTAGTCCTGGAGCTAAACCCATTGATTCGGTTCGCAGGTGGATTTAAGAATCGGTGTGATTTCTTTCTTCTTCTTTTTTTTATCCTATTCCCTAGCAGGGAATTGAACACTGGAATCGGTAAAAGGGATTGGAAAGAACAATTTTTTGAACTCTTGCAAGGAATGGTGCAAGAGTGTTCATGAATGTTGTTTTTGTTCTCTTCTCTAGCCTTTTGGCAATAAAAAAAAATTGATTTGGTCCAATCTAGGTGGTTGAGTCCACACCCGAAACCGAGAACTGGACTCACTATCTCCTTCAATTTGCAAAACTTCATTTACTAATCAAAATCTTCTCATTATTTATAAATTTTTTAAATTAGGTGGATTTATCGCATGATACTTTCGTAATCATATTCAGCATAGGCTATATGTTTTAACTTGCATTTCAAATTATTATTTTTTACCTATATGTTTTGTTAAACTCACGAGAGATTAAACTTGTGGAGTAACAAATCAACATATTAAAACAGATTCTATTAACAGATGATGCCTTGAGGACACAAATGCCCGTTTAAGAATTCTATTTTCCAATGCATCGGCTCCCTCGTGTTATGTGCAATTAGTACAACGAAAGTCAAAACATTTCCTCATTAAGTATGCTTAACAAGTGCCCGGAGGGAGGCACTCGTTTAACAAGAACCAATTGAAATAAGCTCTTGGTTGCGTGCAACTTGATTTCGATTTCAATTATATATGATATATCAATTCAAAAAAATAATAAAAGATTGTGCAAAATGGTAGATATTATTTTAATAATTTTGAGAATTACATTTTCAAAGAATCTAATTTTGGAAAAGCCGAAAATAGGAGTTCACTTCATTATCTCAAAGACCAAGAGAGGAAGGGAAAAGAGGGCTTTCTATTCAGCAGAGCGCGTCAAATGGATCGGAATGGCCCAGGGAGACTCTGAATGTGGTGGCGACTTTTCAAAAATGCTACATAGAACTAAACAACAAATTTAATCTACCATTTTCTATCATTAAAAATATTTAACCGAAGCTCCGACAAGGGCCTTCACAGCCTGTCCGTTTACAATGCAGTGGCGACGGACTCTATGGATGTGCTCCTTATTTTTACGTGTCGGTACCTGAACATCCTACCTCCCAATCCCCCCCAAATCTTTTTCTATCCTTAGAGAAGAAAATACCCTCTTATTGTTTTCTATCAGGGCTCCTGAGGTCCAGATGAGGCCCATGATGAATCAGTTTAAGAACATGCTTAGGTCCAATATTCTTTGCTAGATATAGCAACAAAAATGCTATTACCCACTCCGGAGCAGCGCAAGGATGTTCTCATGTTTTCGGTTCAAGAATCGATGATTGTGGGTTTGATGCCTACGCAGCAAAACTTGGGCTTAAGCAAGGGGCATGATGTTGGGTTACAGTGCTAATTTCCCTTCGAATAGTCAGCTAATTACGGTTGTGGCCATGAATTATAAAAAGAAAACATAAATACTATTAAGGGTGCATTATTACTACAAACTTTCACTTTTTTTCAGTCAACTTCTTTTTTCAAGTCAACAGCTAATCAAATGCTAAGCACGAAACTTTTTTGGGTGGAGAAGAAAAAAACAGGAAGACCTATTAGGGTTGCTATGAAACACGCGCAGGCTTTCAGTCATTCCTGTCATGCTTGGTAAGAGTATTGTGAATTTGGGGTTCAGATAAAAAAGGAAAGCAGCCGGAAGCTTCGTTTCTAGATTATTTAAATTACAGCAATCAACGTCTAACTAAACATCATTTGTCCCTTGCATGCAGGTACTCTTACTGTCAAATTTTAGTCAAACGTCTCTGCATTGAGAAATGCTATGATTATGAATGGGTAAGGCCATTTATGTCAATTCCGCACGACTCCATTCACAATCGTTAGGTATATCAAAGATATCGAACCTAATAAATAGGGGTGATTGATTCTAGTATGGGCTAGTTCCTACCCTAACTGGGAGTCGGACTAGAAGGTTCGGTTCATAGTTTGTGGAACCTAGAACCCTGCCCACCTGATCTTGAAATCAAACCGACCGGTCCAATCCAGTTCCCATATGTGTTCAAAAATCGGCGTGATTTCTTTCTTTTGTTTTTCTATTCTCCGGCAAGAAATGGAACACTGGAAGCGGACAAGGGAATGGAAAGAAAGTCGTTTTTGAACTCTTGCACGGACTGGAACACTCTTGCGGAGTGCAAGTGTGTATATGAACGTTATTTTTGTTCTCTTCTCCAGCCTTTTGGCAATAAAAAAAAATATCAATTTGGTCCGGTCCGAGTGATTATGTCCATATCTGGAACCGAAGACCGGACTGATTATTACTGGTTCCAAATTTTAGGAATCGGGAATCACCTAGAATCAGCCGGTTCGATCTGGCTCCTGTACTCGGCCCTACTAACAACGTAGCATCCGCCAATAAAGCGAACAATGTCCGAGATTCATAATCGATACGGGATGCATAAAACGGCCTCGGTTGATCGATTTATGAATCACGATGGTGAAAGTTGGTCACGAGGTTACCCAGAAGGTGGCTCGATATAGTTCTCGGAGTAAAACAAGTGTAGGCACCTAGAACCCCTAAGTTTGGAATTAATGACTATAAAGAACTCTCTAGTTGCCCGAAGCTGTCTCCATATCCACCTATAGAGCGGGCTATTAAAATAACCCCCTCGTTGAATCTCATGCAACCATATAATAATACCATCATCACCTTACTTTAATCATCTGATCTGTCCTATATCAACTCGTCCAAACCAAAAAGTAGCTAGACTTTTCAACCGAAGCACTGGAGCACAAAAAGCTAGGTGAGTAGGGGTCAGCACAAAGCAAGTTCAATATTCAAACCAAAAAGAAAGTCATGTGGCTGTGGAGCCATCTGACCCTGCCTTGGTTTTCCTCTTTGCAACGTGATAGATGACGATGGATAAGACCCGTGCTCACTCCGAGGGGGAAATCATTTTCATATTTGCATGAGCCCACTGGACTTGACTATGGACAGTGATCAAAAAACGATGACAGCCATGGTCTAGTCAAAGGGTCAACCCCCTGTTTTAAACGAGCATGTGTCATGATAGTCTTTGTTTGTCCTGTGTTGTTCGAGACACCGAAAAGATAAGAGGAAAAATCAGAGCATAGGCCGGTTTTGTGAAGAGAAAACTCTATGCAAGCGACCTAATCTATCCATGATTCGAGGGTTTTAGTTATCCGCTCTCTCGATCAATATCGAATCTAGAGCAAGCTAGGTAGAAATTTGTGATTGTACCGATGGCGCATGCTATGATAATTGATAAACAAAAGTCAAGTGCTGGTGATTGACGATTTTCACCTTTAAAAATCTAAGTTATAATTGCGAACGAGTGACACGACGGACTTTGGATGGTCGAACAACTGGGTACTATACGAGACATTAACAAAAACAAGTTAGGTAAATCACAATTTTGTAATTTAGAATCAATGTTAGTTTGCCAACAACCTCTTGTCTAATTTCTTTAGGGCTTTTGTTTCATTTGCCTAGAAGCCATCGAGCTAGGAAGACAAATATATGCATTGTTATTGCGAGGGAGAACTTAGAATCTAATCTTACGAATCGTCTCTTGATGTAGAACGGAGTGCAAAAAAAAAAAATCTATCTAATTTCGGAATCTCATGCTTCCCGAGATAGAAGGTCCTACGACTTTATCTACTGCGCTAACCCATATGAGCACTAGCAAGGTGTTCATTTTTTTTTGCCCTTTGATTACATAACTAGCTTTCTTTATCTACCATACAGATTGTGTCTTTTTATTATCGTAACTTCTTTTGTAATTTCGTGCTTGCCAGGAAACTTCTTTCGAAGCACGTCTCTCGGCAAGCACGAAATTACCGTATGTAAAAAACTAAGCAATCAGAGCACATTTACTGTTACTGGTCCTGTTGCAACAAGTTTGGGATTCTCCCGAAGGGGCTTTAATAGCTTGGTTCCTCGTCTGGATAGGCATTAAATGTAAGTGTGGGCAGGTGTCAAGGTACCTGTAGTACCCTAATTTATACATTAAAGCTCTTTCTTTAATTTTTTTCCAAGGGGGCGGTTGGGGTAGGAAGCCACCATATTGATCTTGTCTTTATTGGCCCATACAAGGGGTGCCGTATATGGACTATCCACCCCCCCCGCCCCCTAAAAAAAAAAGACGTCGCGACAAAAATCTCAAGTGAATTTTCAATTTTTTACAAGTAAATATGATATATTTATTTTAAATTAATTTTTTTATCACAAAAAATCTCAAATCGATACACATGTGATAATTTTATCCTAAATTAATTTTTTGATCATAAAAAACTCCGAACTGGTACATTTGTGACAAGTTTACTTTCCGTTAAATTAGATTAATATTATAAAAAATCACAAAATGGTACACTTGTGACGAATGGAGAGTAAAACCCCAAACTGGTATACCCGTCAATTGTTACGTGTCACCAAACTCAGAAATTTGAAGGTAAAATTTAATGGAAACTAACGGAGGGTAAATTTATTACATGTATATTAATTTTGGGATTTTTCGTGGTATTAAAATTTTAAAAAACTAATTGGAATTATCATCATTTAAGTGGAGATAAGCACTCGAGAAGGTAGAATGTACGAGGACAATAAGAATATTGATTGCTTGACCCAATGTCAAAACTTTCTAGCTATGACTTAATTAATTTTTAGTTTTCAAAGTACATAAGCAGAAAATCAGCTACCCTATGCAGGGTGAATATATTGCATACAAAACAAAGGCAAAAAATCTAGCTATGTACAGGATGGACAAATATAAGTATTTCGATTATTTCCAAATTATAGGTTGTCTCGATATGATTTTCATAATCTGTGTAGTCTCCGTGATATTTGACATATCTTTTGAACTTTTTTTTTTTGGGGCTTAAAGAAACATTTTATTCATTTCCACAAATATACAATAGAAATACGCAATCCAATTGCAAATTAAGACAACAAAACAAGTTCCACATAAGAAGATGAATCATAACAACAAGGTTATAGGTTATACACTTAAAGAGTATCTGGGACAATCTTCAAACCAAAATTGGCGGCCGATCATTGAATTCGTCTTTAGTAACGAGATTTTCATATGTTGCTATGGCTTTGTCTTTCGGTAGTGTGCGCCTAGATTCGGCGTTACCAACACCATCGCCGTGCAAAGTAACAAGGTTGAACGCGCACAAATCTGATACTTGTGAGAGCGAAACCTTCACGAAACTCCTTTGATCTCCTTCGAAAGTGGACTTGTACACCAACGAAACTCGAAAAAAGCAAAGTCCCAAAATCATATAGGCAAAAGAAAAACCTTAAATCTAGCTAGATTGGAATAAAAACCTTCCCGAAATGGGAGAAAGAAACTTCTAGATCTAAACTATATCATAAGAGAAAATCTCATCAAAATGGGAGGAAAAGCAAGAAAAAGGGAACAAATAACCAAATCAGCTAGAGAAGAAGGAAAAAGGGAGGGGAGGGAGAGATCTAGCTCAAACCCTCCCCTCCATAGAGATTGAAGACGAAAGATGTGTGAAGGTAAAAAGGAGAGGCGAGATCTAGCTCAAAACCTCAATCTCGCATTCATTGATCATGTGCTTCGAACTTAAGGTGATAGAGAATGCCGGCAAAATCGACTTTTTAGATCGATGGTTTTAAAAGGTGATAACACCATTCGCGAGAGTGCATCATCATGATCACGTCTCGGATAGACGGTAAAATGATACTTGATGTGTTGAAAATGCGTAGCGGAAGCCCGATACCTTCACCCAGGGATATCGCTATAAGAGAGCTTAAATTCGAGCCCGTCAACATATTAAGTTGTATCCACATTTACTCAAGCCAATGAGTTATGAGTCAACTATGGTATACTAACTGCTCCATACTATATCAATTCTTCGATATTAGGCTTCTCTAACATGATTCATACGTGCATCCTCACGTGATGCACTCGAAAAATAACTTTACGATGCCGAGTTATAATCGTACGAATATAGAGAGGATATTTACGGGCTTACAACTTATGGCTTATTCACGGGCGTCAAGAAGAGCTCTAGAGAATTCAGTAGAGCACATCGCATCGTAAATTTATACACAAAATGCAATTACACAAATACCCGCAATTAACCCAAAACGATTTGCAGGAGTGCAAAATTTTCATAATCAATACAAAATCTCCAATGAAAAGAAGAGCACGTGCCTTGACTTTGCCAGAGACAGGGAAGCGAGACAACGAGAGATAAAAGACGACTTGTCCTTCCATACGGGGCAAGCAAGAGCTGATGTTCTGACGTTTGATAAAGACGTGGGCCATTTCCCTTCCTTCTGCCCTCTATTATTTTAAGTGGTGGGGCTCTCTCTCCCATTACGTAAGGCACGTCCCCGTCGCCTTGTGTCATAATCGCTTTCGGATTAATATACAAATCTGCTCTTGACTTCGATCGCATCTGAACGACCCAGGCCTAACACGGAAAGCACGTGAACCTTTTTTCACCAAGTAAACGGGTCCATGTTGCATCGTAGACGGGGGCTAAAAAAGGGGGTCGACTCGCGCATGACGCGTTCAATATTCGCGCAAAAAATGCGTTTGACTTGTTTTGTGCAGGAACTCGTTTTAAGCTAGAGAGGCACGCTCGAGCTTGTGTTGTGTACCCGTCGGGTGAGATTACATGTCGTGTGATGGCCGGAAATTGATGATATAGGAGCAGTATTTACCTCCATCTCTGATTGGAAGAAAATTTCTTCCACCGGACTTATGATTGGTAGGTTATAAGTCAATGAATATCACCCGTGTACAGATTTGGCTAAAACAAAACATGGACGGCGTTTTTAACCCGATTACGATCTGGGAGTCGAAAGTATATGCTTGAATTCGAGATGGGAATTCAATGCGGTTTAGCTTGAGGCTCGGAAGCCGCTCCTCCAATCACACCGTGATATTCAGCTACGAATTCGACTTTCGAACGGCCGATTACAGTCGCTAATTAGTTGTTTTTACTAGTTACTTACAAATGTCAAATAGGACATAGGCTCTGACAATTTTCATAAAAAAATCAAAATCCAGCTCTCCAACTTCTGTTTTCGCATAAAGAACACCTTAATGGGGGGATTTGTGTGCGCACTCAATCGAGTGCGCAGTGGGACTTGACCATAATCACGATGGTGTCGAGAGCAAAGCCACCATGGAAAGGACGGCCGGTTCGACCGGGTTACTCGTGTGGTGGATCGAATCTCCAAGGGATCGAACCGGGTTCAATAATCAGTGGTCAAAGTGGACCACGTGATTCACCCCGCGCGCCAAAGTCTATTTCCGTCGCCTTCGCCTTCTTCTCCTGCTCCTTCCTCTTTCACCGCTTTTCCTATCGTTTTTAACCTTTTCTTTTCCTCCCTTCCGGACTTCATTCTCTCAAGCAGCAAAATCCTCGATAATAACTGCACACATGATTTCCGAACTTTTGATTCCCGCAACATGGTCCGTGAACTTCGGCCCCAAATGCGATGTCATCGCCCAGACTTTAAATTTGTACAACACAGATTTCAATATTCAATGCAGCCCCCAGCCTATACGAAAATGTTTAACAATTCACGATCGGCGTTGCCTATTAAATCAAAATTTAGGGATCATACCGAAGAAATTAGAAGTTCAAAAACGATATTACGTATCAAATTAAAATTCAAAGATCATATCTAATAAATTAAGAAGTTCAAAATGACTTTGGATATTGAACTAAAGTTTGGGAGGACGGTATGTCTTGAGATTTTCCACGCAAGCAGACAAGAGTCCCACTGTCTCTGACCCTCTAGTCCTCTCTCTCTCTCTCCAGCTCTTTCTCGGAGCCACGGCGCGTGCGTAACAACCGCCCGTTTTTCTCGCTAATAAAAAAGGATTTGTCCCCGTTGACCGTTCAGTTTCTCCCGGGAAAGCGAGCAGTCCCTCCCACCAGTCGCCTCCACCACTCGCATCCATCAGCAGCGTCCCCACCACCCCCATCATCTCCTCCTCCTCTTATATAAACTCCTCCTCCCTCCCTCCTTCTCTCTAGCTCCATCCTGCCGTGCTCCGGCCACCGCATATCTTTTAGGGTTTCTCTGCAAACCTCATTCCCTTCCTTCCCCCCCGCCCCCCCCCCTCTTCCTCCCTTCCTTCCCTTGCGCTTCGTCGGTGCTGTGCCGATGGAGTTCGGTGCCCTCCGATCCCCGCCGGACTTCGAATTCCGGGAGAAGCTCGTGTTCCCCCGCTCCCTCCCCGCCGCCCCCGACCTCGACCCCCCCGACTCCCCGGCCTCCGCCGCCTCCACCACCGACGTCTCCATCGCCAGCGGCCCCGAATCGCCGGGCAATGCCGGGTCCGACGGCGAGCTCCCCGTCGAGCGGGAAGTGCCGTGGCTCCCCGCCGCCGCTGTCGGCGGCGGGGGCGGGTCGCGCGAGTTGATCCTCGGGCCGCATGCCGGCGTCGGCTCGGGCGGTTCGGCGGCGGCGGCGGGGGCGGCGGCGGTCGGCGGTCAGGAGGAGCCCGGGGCTGAGGCGGGATCGTACGTGCTCCGCGCGCCGGGGAGCGCGCCCCCTGAGTCGAGTGCCGCGGTGAAGCTGCAGAAGGTGTATCGGAGCTACCGCACGCGGCGCAGGTTGGCGGACTCCGCCGTGGTGGCCGAGGAGCTGTGGTGGGTGCACTGGAATTTCGTGCTATTCGTCCGCTTTTCCTCCTCCTCCTCCTCCTCCTCCTCCTCCTTCTTGGTCTCATCAATGGCTGTGAATAATTTTTGCAGGTGGCAAGCACTGGATTTCGTGAGATTGAATCGCAGCACCATCTCTTTCTTCAATTTCCCCGAAAGTGCTGCTTCGAGGTGGACTCGTGTCGGCCTAAATGCTGCCAAGGTTAATAAATTTCTCCTCGTTCGATGTATCGAATGGTTAGTTTGGATTTCCGTGTCGGAGCCGCGAAATCGCATGTACAGTGGACTGTTCCTCTGATGCTGGATTTTGTCCCTGTTACTGATCTTCGCTCGAACGCGTTGAGGAAAAAGACGGCTCTACGTTGACTGAGTTTTGGACTTTCTTGGACAGGTGGGAAAGGGTTTGTCCAAAGACGCTAAAGCACAAAAATTGGCTTTTCAGCATTGGATCGAAGCTGTAATTAACTTGCCTTCTCTGTTTCCTTGTTTGAAATTAGCGTCTCTTAAAATTTGGCCTGGCAACTTGAAGATTGAGATGTAGTTTGTATCTTGATATTCAACAAGCACGTGTCGTCTTCTGGATTGTAGATTGATCCCCGACACCGCTACGGGCATAGCCTGCACCTGTACTATGAAGAATGGTGCAAAGCCGAATCAGGACAACCGTTCTTTTACTGGTGAGTAAAATGTTTGTCGGGCTAAGAATGGGTGATTCTTATAAATATGTGGAAGCGATTTACTTGATGGCAGAAGCTTCCAGCTTGGTTTTGCCCGGAGTTTTCTGCGAACAGAGCTTGACTTTCTGAGATATTATTTGAACTCGATCCTGCTGCTGAACCTCTGTCCATGGGCTGGATGGCAGTTTCTCTCCCTCTTCTGTGTCATCAAAATATGTGAACACTGAACATATATCTTGTTATTTGCTTTTGGTCATTTCGTGTCAACGCTTTCTTTGTCTGTTTTATAATTAAGTAGGTCTTTAGTCTTTATGACGATGATTGAATTAACATGGTGACCAGAGTTAGGAATCTAAGCATGGTTTTTCTTCCCCCTCATTCAGAGATTCTAGTCTGGAGTGTAGTAGGCTTGGACTTTATATGAGAGGCCAACATGCTTCGATGATGCTATGTTTCTTGAGTAATTCCTAGTGAAGGACAACGGTGCAGGGTCACTTGGGATCTAGTTCTGGTAAAAAATAAAATTTCTTCAGTGGTGATACTGAAGAGATGCTTTGTCACTGAATGGACATTCCCTTTTTGAGAAAATTTTCATGTATGAAGTTCATCTCAGCCTTATAATCAGGTGTGCTTAATGTGGGACTCTCGTGATATCGGGGCTGGTTCACTAATTTCATTCCCAAAGAAAATATGAGAACTGTAATTGCAACAGAAATTGATTGTACTAAAGGTCGGGCATTCTGCTGGTGGTTTGTTTCTCCTTTGTGTTTTTGTGGTGCAATCTATCGTAGCCATTAATGTTTGGGAGAGGGCTGAAGAATGAAAATGGTTGGAACATGCAAAACAATTATAAACTTTGCCGTCCATATCCTTCTCACAAAAATTTCAAAAATTTCCAGCCAATTTTCCATTTCTCCCATTTTCCCTAACTTCCCAAACATAGGCGAAGTAGAATGGCTGTGTTCTGAAGTTTCTCTGTTTGATTTTTGCAGGTTGGATATAGGAGATGGCAAAGAGCTTGATCTTAAAGAGTGCCCAAGATCAAAACTCCGACAGCAGTGCATTAAGTACCTTGGACCCGTGAGTATCTATATTCAGTAGTCATACTCCTATCGATTGACTGGTCTTGCAATGCATTCATTGTGTTTCTTTTATCTCTTCAACCATGACTAACGTTTGCTCGCTTTCTCCCTTTCCTTCTTTTTCCTCACTGAAATCAGCAAGAGAGAGAAAGCTATGAGTATGTTGTCATCAAGGGGAAGATCATCCATAAGCAATCTGGAGAATTCCTTCATACAAAAAAAGGTTCAGAAGGTGCTAAATGGATATTTGTGATGAGTACTTTAAAAAAGTTATACGCTGGTGAGGTAAGCTGATATTTCTATATTGATGCAAACCTCTGATTTTATTATGATTGCTGATGTTTGTGTCGTGAGAAGTTGATCCTCTAAATTGTTTAGAAAAAGAAAGGAGTATTTCATCATTCCAGCTTTCTGGCTGGAGGAGCCACTATAGCGGCTGGAAGGTTGGTTGCAGAGCATGGAGTACTTAAGGTACATTGCACATTTTGTCGTGTTTTTAAAGTTCTCCTAAAATTTAGATATACAGTTTTCTAGTTTTAGTTCCAATTGCAATCTCCTTTTTTACATTCCAAGTCCTAGATGTGAGTTTTTCTCTCTCCTTCCCTGTTATTTTCATTTGGATCATTAATGAAATCGTACAAAAATAATTTCCTTATTTCAGTTTGACTACATATAGATGTTAGTTTTATGAATTGGTTGTGAAGCGCTGTTGAAAAAGGGATTGGAAATGATATGTCATGCCTTATGGTAGCTCTTGTTATAAATACCCTCTGCTTCAATGTCTCCAAGTGGTTTCTTGTTGTTCCATTTACTGAGATACGCAACAAGGCGAAGGTCATCGAGACCTAACTAAAACTGCAATGCGATATGCAAGTATTCTGCTGAACTGTTGGCAATGTCAAACGTTATTGTCCAAAGCTGCCAAAGAAGCTTGTTCAGAACACCTATCTCATCCTCTATAATAACATCGAAACTTCACATCTAAGTTATGTTAACGCAAGATCTACAAATAGTTCTTTGAGCCATAATGTCGTTTTACCTCAAATGATCCTGCATGCAGCTTCTTCTCCAAGATTTCCTATTGAAGAATCACCTCCTGTTACCTTTACCCTTATAATGCGATCTGCTATTTCTTCTGTTGGATGGCAAAGCAAAAACCGAATCAACAATTGGACACACGTTTATTCTTAAAAGGAATCGTCGGTTAGGGACTTAATATTTATCTATCTGAAAGTTTCTCATGCTCTCTTTGGTGTGCTGGCAAGCATTAATGATCTTATTAAATGTCAGAGTGTTGGCTAGTCTGGAATAATTTGTCAGTATGAACTGACTCTGGGCAAGTCGAGACAGGTCAGGATAGAACATTGGTTTCGTTCATTCTTTTCTTGATAAAGTATCAGCTTTCGAGCTTCAGCTTTTAGTGCAGTCTTAACATCAACATAATGACTGTTAAAGCTGGCATGACATCTGTATTGCTTTTTATGGTGCCTGACAGTGGCTTGTTTTGTTTTTCCAAGTCCATCTCTGCTTATAGTGGACATTACCGACCAACTGAAGATAGACTTGACAGCTTCTTATCCTTTCTGAAGGAAAATGGAGTCAACCTGGAAGAAGTCGAGGTAGCTGTACTCCTTTGTTCAACTGAAAATTGTCTCTGTGTCTAAGTGCGCAATGGTTTGTTTTTCTTCTTTTGGACAATATAGAAATCCACAGAATTCAACTCTTTCAGAGAGGTGAAGCATCCAGTGAGAGTCATGGACTGTCTCATGATTTCACGATCATGTTCAGCCCAATTCAAAATTGGCTGGTCTTTGCACACCTAATGCCTGTGGAAAGCATTCTATTTGCTTTTCTTTCTCTGTTTTTTTTTAACACCTAGTATTCCCAGGTGCTGTAACTGTCTCTCTGATGGTTTGTTATATGTCTCATTCCAGATACGTAAGGCCAGTGAAGATTCTGATACGTACGAAGATAACAAACCAAGAGTAAGGGGAAGTTTGCTTGAAACTTCAGGAACCTCAGAACTTTCCCAACCTGGAATTCCAAAAGAAGAGATGGAGAGCGAATCTATTGAGTTAACAGAAGCCACTGCCCCTCAAGAAAAAATCAATTACAAGAGGACCTTGTCTGGGGGTCTACAAAGCCCTAGAGCCGAGGTACCCAAGAAGGCAATCTTGCAAAGAATAAATTCCAAGAGTGCGGCAAGATCGTATCAACTAGGGCATCAACTCTCACTCAAATGGTCAACAGGTGCTGGTCCTAGAATTGGATGTGTTGCCGACTACCCATTAGAACTAAGGCAGCAGGCACTGGAGTTTGTTAACCTTTCTCCTAGATGTCCGCCTACTCCTTCGACCTATCGGGATATCACCATTCTCTCCCCCTCGGGCCTTTGTCCCTCTGCATGATCTAGCAATGGCTGTGAATCTTCTCCCCAAACCAGAATAATCATTAGCTCTCCTGCAGTATTGGAATGTTATTGTGGATGGAAATGTCTCTCTCCATACTACGCCGATCCTCACCTAAGTGCGCATAGCATTATAATACTTATGCTCAATTGTCTGGTAATCACTGCTTATCCACTATGAGTATCGTTAAGTTTTAAGCGCTCCAACATTCGTATCTGATGGCGCGGTGGCATATTTATAGCCTGAGACTTGGTATCATGTGATCAAGGTGACATGACTTGGTTTTCATCCTGAAATCGCTGTAACTTTGATGCGCATACCACTATTTTCTTCTAATGTAATTGTCGGGCCAAAAATATCTCTTCGCACATATGGTATTTCGTCTTCATTTTAGGGCAATTTGCTTTGGGCCATTCAGGGTTACTGTTATCCTGAAGCTTTATCTGGGACTGTAAAGGCTCTGCTTTATTGGACGACAAATGTGACTATCCTGACAAAATAGTTTCATGGCATCTTTGTTGGTCCCAACATCGCGGTCGTTCCTTTTAAGCTCTGGATTAGGAAAAGCACTGGATCGAGAGAACAGGATCTTCTTTTCCTACCCAACTCATTGCGGCGTCAACCATTCATTAATGTGGAAATTAAAGAGAAGGAAACGAAACACCTGCATCGAATTCTAGCTCCAGAACAGGATTAGCCTTGTGGTTGAGACAACATAGCCAGATCAGAAGACAAGATTTTATCTACTCTATACTATAATTGGTTGGTCTGTGGTGAAAACTAAGATTGGACTCTTAACACGATGTCTCGAGTCTCTCCACTCAAGTGACCCTGACATGGTGTGTGTACCCTTCTCTACCCGACCACCCTTCACCACGACCTTGAACGACCGGTTCTCATGCAACTTGTCGAACTTCAGAGTGTCCGGGACGACCTGGATGGAGACACCCTTTGGAGCAGTCACTCTGGCCTTATACACCGTTTTGACGGGCCCAACGTTCGTCACGGTTCGGTAAAAGACGGCGGATATGCGAGCGCTTGTATCCGTGAGTTGGAGATGCATGGAAGGGTAGTTTAGGCCATCGGTGCCGTGTGCGGGCTTAAAGCTCGAGCAATTGAATTTCTTCTTGCCGCCGGTGAGCAAGGCGATGGCTGTGCCATTGTACCCTTCCTTGCATAAGAAGCTGATGTATGATCTCATAGGGATATCGTACACGAGGCCGGGATTCACCGCCTTCACTGGATTTATTTGGCCTGACCCCGAACTTAGCTCGGCGAACTGGTCCTTGATTTTCATAGGCACGGCTGAAAGGAGGAGCTGATTAGTAAGACTCTCCTGATTAGTAAGACTATCCTTGGGACACAGAAAGGAGTGAAAGCCTCATCCTTACGAAAATTTGCTCAAAAATGCCTCTTCTTTGAACATCTGAGACTGATATCCAAAAGGGCGGGTTTAACTCTTTTAGTCCTGTTGAAAGTAATAATATTTGGTTTGGGGTTGTTCTAAAGGTTTTTGAGACAGACTCACCGGTAGTCATTAGAGCAGACTTGATCGCGGCTGGTGACCAATTTGGGTGAAATCTCTTCACGTAGGCTGCTGCTGCTGCCGCGTGAGGACAAGCCATGGACGTTCCTGATAATATGTTAAATGTGGCATGTCGATTGTCTAATGGATCCTCCGTCACTGGCGGAAGTTTTGAATAAGCAGCCAGTATGTTGAGCCCGGGTGCTGCAAGGTCAGGCTGTGCATATACACAGACGTCGACATGAGAGAGAGAGAGAGAGAGAGAGAGAGAGAGAGAGAGTTTCTACCTTAAGGATGTTGAGCGTGATTTGTTGGGGTCCTCTGGAAGAGAAAGCTGCGATGAACGGTGCATTCATCTTGGTCGTTCTTGTCCTGGATATGACAGCTCGAGGATTTCTGCTCGACATTGGTTGAAGAAAATGAGTTCAGACTGCTACCAAATGCGGAAAAACAAAAACCCAGCATTGCGAAACTGCTAGTAGCCACATTTTCATGAACATTCATCTGACTTTTGTCTAGGAATGATCCAAGTGGGTGCGGGAAACCCAGTAGAATAACCTAATCAGATCAGGTAGAACCTACTTGGTAGAGTTGATATAGCGGTCTATCTTTTCACTGTCCTTGCTGCTAACTGTAGTTCCAGGCATAGACATGATGAAGGCGACGTCGACATCCGCTGAGCTATCACTGGAAGTGACGATTCCAATCCCGCCCAGTTGTTTGATTGTATCATCCTGGCCATAATACCCCTCACAATATACAACTCTTCCCTTTACCTTCTCCTGGCTTAGGCTCCCATAATCACAAGCACTGTCGAAAGAATGATTGTCAGGTACAAAATACTGGCCAGTGACTGAACAATTAAATAGAGAGGACTTTGTCCAGATGTTTGACAATGTGCCCGGATCACAACTAAAACAAGAAATCATCTTCATTTTTTCTTGTACTAATGTTTTTTGATTTGGCGCAAGATCAGTTCTGGTTATTTGACGAGTTGCGCATTATATTCCTACCTTGCATTCAGATAGCCCTGCTGGCTAGCATTGGCCGCAAGTGTTCCGCTTATTAAAGGGGACATCCGCTTCTTCGGCGAAAATGTATTGATTGAAAGTCCCTGTCATGCAACGGCAAATATAGTTATGAATGTTAGAGAGAGAGAGAGAGAGAGAGAGAGAGAGAGAGAGAGAGAGAGAGAGCACATTATACGATACTCCATTGCCTAACTTAAATTCTGTTTGGAACTGTCTGTCGATGCTACTTGCGGCAACCGTCATAATCCACGGCGCAACATTTTCAACAGTGTAATCCGAAGGCCCATCATTCCCTCCTGAGCAGGAAGTCAGAACACCCCGCTTCATGGCATGGAATGAGCCAATTGCGATCGGGTCGCTGAAGAAGTCCTTGGAGGGACCGCCTATCGACACCGAGATCAGATCCACGCCGTCTGCTATCGCATGATCGAAACCGGCCAAGAGATCCATGTCAGAGCAGCCATTTCCCCAGCACACTTTGTACATGGCAACGCGGGCTGATGGCACGCCTCCCCTTGCAGTCCCCTTGGCTATGCCGTAAAAGCTAGCTCCTTTCACAGCTATGCCGGCTGCAGTGGACGAGGTGTGGGTCCCGTGGCCGTCGTCATCAGCAGGGGTCACTGGTCTGGTTGCGATATTGTCCAGGTTGAAGTACTTCGCACCAATCACCTTGCTGTTCAAGTCACAATGGGACAGGACATGAGAAACCTAGGAAAAGCCAAACTGCAGGGACAAATTTTAGCCCGAAACATTGATCTCTAGGAGTAGAATCTTGAGGATCGTGTACATAGCAAAATCCTGTCACATTACACATTCAATTTTGACAAAAGAAGAAATTTTGGAACATCCGCGTCTCCCATTTTGTTATCAGAGAGAGAGAGAGAGAGAGAGAGAGAGAGAGAGAGAGAGAGAGGGGCTACTTGTTGCAGCCAGTGAAGTTGACACCCTTCATACATTTGCCTTTCCATTTGGCTGGGGCAGGTCCAAAGCCCTTGTCATCAAAACTTGGGGCGTTTACATAGATGCCTGCATCATTCAAATCCTTAGAAACATTACCAAAAGATAAAAATACAAAAAACAAATTGACATCCTTGCATTATAATTTGTTAAGCGCACATTTGATACGACTGTGTCCTTACCTGTATCTAGAAGGCCTATGATAATGTTAGTCTCAACCTTGGAGTTACTTCTCCCCGAGGTCTCTGGCATTCCTAGGAAGTCCCAAGATCGAGTTGTGTGAAGTTTCCGTTTTGTGTTGGCAAACACCGACACGACTGTGTCTTCATCTGCAGATGAATTAAACTGATTGAAGAATCCAGAAGACTACAATCCTAGCAATCAGGGAGCATTTTTGTGTTGCTTGTGTACCTGATAGCTTCCGAGCTTCCCGTGGCAAGAGCCTGGCCGCAAACCCATTAAAGCTCTTACCATAACTGTAGATCTTGGCTTGTCTTGCTGTGTCCTCACTGAAAAAGAAATATTAAACTACACTAGGTAAGATAGGCGATGACATGATCAAAACATTCTAATTACTACGAGAAGAATCATTACTCTCCGATTGCTGCCATGAGCAGGTTGTGGTGTTCGTCCTCGATACTGGTTTTGGCCTCCGGCACTTCTCCCATGTATACAATGTATGGCTGCATTTTGATAGGTAAGAAACAAAATCATGAATCAGATAGGAATTTGCCAGAAGTACACCGACGAAAAAGTTGAACGCTGAGAGAGGAAATCATACCGATGTTGCATATAACAAAGTTTTATTATGAATTCTTGTTTAGATTTGCCAATGACATTGATTCAATTGACCATATGTATTTCCTGGACCACAGGCACTTGCTTCCCAAGGGCCTACAAATACTTATTTGTTGTGCCGGCCTGATCTATCATTAATACGATTCACTTGCCTATGCAATGCGAGTAATACTAATTCCTTAGGCCATAAATATTATAGTTCGATGTACATATCGAGGCGACGGAATTGATTTTCTACCGGCGATTGGCTTTGACCAAATGCGCTAACCATGTTAATGAAACCAAATAGTAGATTGCACGAAACAAGACCGTACATTTCTGACTTGATTTTCATGCCCATGATGCACCAGCCATCAAAACCTACCTTCCTCTCATTGTCGTGCAATCCTCGGACGAGAGTGGCAAAAGGACAGAGCACGAACAAGAACACCACTGATACCCCCGACATCCTCGCTTTAACTCTTTAAGCTTTGTTAGAAAGCGCAAATTTCACTATTTGCTCTGCTAAGAAAACAAGACAAGTTTGCGGTTTTATATAGAAAAAGGTGGGCTCGAAGGCGAGCGAAAAACCACGCCTCGAGGGTCAAAAGATTCACTCTCTAACGCGTACAACCACACAGAAATTTTCTGCTCGAAACAAGAGAGTTAAGAGGCACGTAATTTGGATCGTTACTGAAACTACTAGATTCATTCTCAAGTGTGGAGCTGAGCGATCATATAGGAGATCACCTTCACAAGAATAATGCCAGTTGGTTTTGATCCAATATAAAAACCCAATTGACGTGGAAATGAATGGTGATCTCTTCAGAGTTTTGATAAGGCTGCGTTTTGTGAATTCGTGGTTACTGAAGCTTCTGGGCATGCATCGTCTTATGTTGTTTCGCTTCTGCAGAACCATTTGAAACTCTGTCTGAACTGAATCAATGTCACGTTATAAGCGAGAAACATGGACTACCACGTGAATGATTATGGGCCTGGGCTTCAAGTTACACAGCCACGAGTAAGCGTGATCGGTTCCAGAGTGGATAAGTTCTGACTAGAACCTAAATCTTACCCTGTTAGAACTGATTCCCAGTTTTTGGAACTCAAAATTTATTCTGTTTGTTTTGGAACCGACCTCGAAACCTAAACTGTTTGTCTGGTCTAGTTCTAGGGTCTATTCGGGAACGGGTTTCTTTTTTTTTTTTTTTTACTTTGCCTCATTATTTTAAAAAATCAAAACAAATAGCAATTATAGTAAAATAGTATCAGCAACAAAACGGCTCAAAGTAAAATATTGATACAAAACAAACGGAAATATAAAGCAATAGGGAAATTAATCTCATCTAAGAAAGATAAATCATTTTCTTCCAATTGGTTCCTGGATGAGTGGGTTGGTTCAATATCCAGAACCTGGAACCTACCCGCACATTACTTGTTTCAAAAATTTGAAACCGGGAATCAGATTTGTTTCCATAGGTGGTCGGTCCAATTCCCGGATGGAACCAGATTGGTTGCATAGCCTAGCCACAAGTCCACAACAAGAGCTCTCCATCTTCTGGAGATGATCTGGAGACCCTTTTAGTGTTCTTGTCTTCATTTGGAAATGTCAAAATGGACGACTTCGCTGATATTTTGTTGTTTTGGTCCTGAATTTACGCACCTTTTCTAATCCGATTTCTCGAACATTCAATGTGAATTTTCTAATCAGATTTCTTCGACAATATTGCCGATCAATTCCAGAGCTAACGTGGCCGCCGGACCATGCTAGAGTATGATGGCGAAATAAAATTTGGCTTCTTGCACAAGCTGCTACCATAGACAATTTTTGCCTCCACCGACGAGCCACAAAGCCACGGTGGAAAAAACTTTTTCCATGTCATACTCCGGCATGGTGCGACAGTCATGTCCACTTGAACTAGTCGGACTTGATTAGAACATTATGTTAGTTCAAGGATTTGGTTAAACAAATCCAAAGTTTAAGGAATTGCTTGGAAAAAAATGTAGGTTTAGCTTTTGTGACATAAACACAACGACAGAAATCACACTTTTAGATTCAGACTCTTGTTATTAGATGTTAAATCTTGACCCACGAACTCTTACACACGTATGTCTTTGATTCGAAGAAATAGCAATTTGATTCCCATTCTTTTCCTGATAAAACATTATTCCATCATTAAATAGCCCAAATAGTTCTTATACTAGCTATTTTCACTGCATCAAGAAGTAATATTTCCAAGCCATCTCAAGAGTGATGGAGAAAGCAAGTTTTTTACATGTAAGTAAAGTGAGGATAAGAGAGGCCGGAGGTGTGAGTAGGCCTACCGATGATAGCTCATTTGAGTAAATACGATGGGCCAAAAGCTTATAGAGCTTAACACGCCAGTTTTAAAAGGGTTAACCTTATAAAGTAAAGTGAAGATAAGAGATGTAACTGAGCTTATTGGTGGAAGCCCACTCAGCACATAAAATGGGGTAAGAGCCTATAGAGTTCAACGGCCAGTTGCAAAAGGGCTTACCTTAGAACTTGCAAAACCGGGTTATAAGCCACTCAACTTAAGGCATGGGTATTCGATGTGAGACTTCAATTCACCTCATCCCATCATAAGTTTGTGCTTTCTCAGGAGTTTCACCCTTCTAAAATGATGTTTTAACTTTCTCTTGATAAGTAAAATGAAAATGAGAGACGATAGATATACAAGTGAGCTTATTAGTGGAAGCCAACTCAATTTTAATCCTATTTCAAAATTTTCTCAAAGCGATCTGCTTTTTTAGACTCTAGCATGAGAAACATGGTTTAGCCTTGTACAGTCCAAAATAATCTTGAATTCCAAATATATTTGAATTTTAAAAATTTAATAGAAAATAAATAAAATTTCCTTAGGAATCCTAATATAACCCTTAACAAGTTCAAATCGAATAAGTAAAAATCAAATGAGGTGGAAAATAACGTGGTGTTGGGGTCGAATTCGAAAGAATGGCCAGAGAAGTGCCAAAAACAGTTAATTTTGATGTTGAAAGTGGCCTTAAGAAGGTCCCCAATTTACCCGTAGCATGACACTCTCAACAAGCTTTTCCATTGGGATAATGACACAAACAATCTCTGAACTTTGGCTCAATGTGTAATTTGATCTCTGAACTTTTAATTTGTTAAATGTAGTCTCAGAATTTTAGTCTAATGTTCAATTTGATCCCTGAACTTTTAATCTGTTCAATGTGGTCATGGACTTTTGGTACATGTTCAATCTAATCCCTAAACTATATGAAAATATTCAATGTAGTCCTTGAACTTGAATTAATGAAATGACTATATTGAACATTTTCATATAATTTAGGGACTAAATTGAATATGTACTAAAAGTTCAGGATCATATCGAACAAATTAATAGTTCAGGCACCAAATTGAACATTTGGCTAAAGTCCAGGGACTATGTTGAATAAATTAAAATTTCAGAAATCAAATTATACATTAGGCCAAAGTTCAGGGATTGTTTGTGTCATTTTCCCTTTCCCATTGGTATCATGGGCATAAATCACAGTTCAAAATTAGTGTTTTGTGTAAAGGTTGGTAAACATTCTTTCTTTAGATGAAATTTATAAATTTTCAACAATAATTTCGTGTTATTTATTTAACATATCGAATCTTGAAATTGGACTATCAAGAAACGATATTTTTTGAAATGTTTCTTTTATAAGTAATTTGTTTTCTTTTTTTATGAATGGGCTCATATCAAACAGATAAAATCTCGTCCTAGACATGCTTTTTTTTTTTTTCTATATTAGGATCGATCTACATACTGTGCTCAGTTTGTTTTAGATATCCTTAAATGCCTGGCCTGAACCACTCCGGCGCAACTATTGCACCTCCATGTACCTTTTAGGATTTATTATAATCTATATAGGCAACAGAAATTGAGAAAATATAAATTACTAAAGGCAAACAGTTAAATAGTAACAATAATAATTGTACTAATCAGTTAATAGACTTTGTAATTAATAATGTGTTATGTTTACACTACAAAAAAAACGGATTTTTGCCACGAAAATTTGCGACGAAAAAATTTTCGTCGGAAATTTGCGACAAATTTTCCAACAAAAAGTAAAATTCGTTGGAAATTCCTAACGAAAAATTTTTCGTCGCAAAATTCGTTGGAAATTTCCAACGAAAAATTTTTCGTCGCAAATTTCCTTGGAAATTTCCAACAAAAAATTTTTCGTCGCAAAATTCCTTGGAAATTTCCAACAAAAAATTTTTCGTCGCAAATTTCCAACAAATTTTGCGACGAATTCAAAAAAACCCGGTATTAGTCGGCATTTTTTATATTCGTTGGAAAATTCGTTGGAAATTTCCAACGAATTTTCCAACGAATTTCAATTTTAAGGGGAATTTTTTTAGTGTGTACTATTTTCGTTGGAAAATTCGTTGGAAATTTCCAACGAATTTTTTTTCGTTGGAAATTTCCAACGAAATTTCCAACTAATTCAAAAAATCGGTCTTGTTCGTCATTTTTTATATTCGTTGGAAAATTCGTTGGAAATTTCCAACGAATTTTCCAACGAATTTCAATTTTCCGGGAATTTTTTCCGTGTGTACTATTTTTGTTGGAAAATTTGTTGGAAATTTCCAACGAATTTTTTTTGTTGGAAATTTCCAACGAATTTTGCGACGAATTCAAAAAAAATCGATCTTTTTCGGCTTTTTTGATATTCGTTGGAAAATTCGTTGGAAATTTCCAATGAATTTTCCAACGAATTTCAATTTTCCGGGAATTTTTTCCGTGTGTACTATTTTTGTTGGAAAATTCGTTGGAAATTTCCAACGAATTTTTTTGTTGGAAATTTCCAACGAATTTTGCGACGAATTCAAAAAAAAATCGATCTTTTTCGGCTTTTTTGATATTCGTTGGAAAATTCGTTGGAAATTTCCAACGAATTTTCCAACGAATTTCAATTTTCCGTGAATTTTTTCCGTGTGTACTATTTTTGTTGGAAAATTCGTTGGAAATTTCCAACGAATTTTTTTTGTTGGAAATTTCCAACGAATTTTGCGATGAATTCAAAAAAAAAATCGATCTTTTTCGGCATTTTTGATATTCGTTGGAAAATTCGTTGGAAATTTCCAACGAAATTTCCAACGAATTTCAATTTTCCGGGAATTTTTTCCGTGTGTACTATTTTCGTTGGAAAATTCGTTGGAAATTTCAACGAATTTTCCAACGAAAATTGTACACGCTGAAAAATTAGAAATATTCGTGGGATTTTGAATTTGAATCACTCTCTCTCTCTCCTCTCTCTTCTATTGTTGCGTCCCTCACCTTCTTCACCACACACGTACACACGCAGAGACAGAGAAGTAGAAGCAGAAGCAGAGACAGAGAAGCAGAAGCAGAACAGAAGAGCAGAGAGAGCAGACCGGGGAAGATGGCGACCCTCACGCAGGGCATCCTCCTGAAGCTCCTCCGGTCCATGAACTCCTCCAACGCTCGCGTTGCCGGCGACTACCGCTCCGCCCTCCTCCAGCTCGTCGGCATCGTCCCCGCCCTCGCCGCCCTCGATGACCTCTGGCCACTTTGTCCACCTCGACCGCCTCCTCCTTGCCCCCGACTCCCCCGTCCCTCGCGCCTCCGGCCTCCGCCCCCTCCCCGGCCGCCACCCCTTCCTCGGCTCCCCCGAGCCCCTCGTCGCCGCCCGCCTCTCCCCCTCCTTTTCTCGACCGCCTCCTCGTCGCCAGCCCGCGACGAGGCTGGGCCTCGCCGGCGATGAGGGCCGAGCTCACCCAGATCTGGGCGAGCTCGGCCCTCGCCGGCGACGAGCTCGAGGTCGCCCAGATCTGGGCGACCTCGGCCCTCGCCGGCGACGAGCTCGAGCTCGCCCAGATCTGGGCGAGCTCGGCCCTCGCCGGCGACGAGCTTGAGCTCGCCCAGATCTGGGCGACCTCGGCCCTCGCCGGCGACGAGGCTAGCCCTCGCCGGCGGCGAGGGCGATTTTTCGAAAAAAAAAATTTTTGTTGGAAAAAAAATTTTCAAGATTTTTCGACCAAAAAAAAAATTGTAATTTTTCCAACGAAAAATTTTTCGTTGGAAAAAAAATTTTCCACGATTTTTTGGCCAAAAAAAATTTGTAATTTTTCCAACGAAAACTTTGTCGTTGGATTTCCAACGACAAATTTTTCGTTGGAAAAAATTTTCCACGATTTTTCGACCAAAAAAATTTTTTGTAATTTTTCCAACGAATTTAGTTACGAGTTTTCCAACGAATTTTCCAACGAAATAAAATTCGTCGCAAATTTCCAACGAAAATTGAAATTTTTCGTTGGAAAAATTTCCAACGACCTATTACCAACGAATTTTTTTTCGTTGGAAAATTCGTTGGAAATTCATTTTCCAACGAATTTTTCCAAATTTTCGTTGGAAATTTCGTCGGAAAAAATCAGTTTTTTTGTAGTGTTAGGTGGTTATTGTAGCTAGGAATATCCCCAATAAGATAAAAAAAGTAAAAAGTAATTTAATATTCAACTTTGAACCATAATACTATTTTCCGTAATTTTAAGTTAATTTTCATTCATTATATAATATCAAAGTATGTATAATTCTAGTTTAAGTTCTAATTGTCCTGCACACTTCACAATTTTTGCCGCTATTTTTCTAAAAAAATATTTACAATTACATATCTATAATAAAAATATATATTTATAAGATAAATTCATCTATGTACTATTCATAATTTTTTATTTATATAAGGAACTCTAACTTTAGAATTCATTGTATTTAAAAAAGGAACTATAGTCATGTCCAAGTGATTTTATCGTAAGGGAGTTCATACTTCATAGTTAAAATAAAAGGATTACTATTGATAAAAGGTTCATACTCTATCACTATCAATTATAAAGCTGTTTCTCTTCTATTATTTAAAAAATAAATTGGATATTTGTTCTGGTAGATTAATTAAAACGAGTGAAAGGGCAAATCGATGTTGTTAATAAGTTATTCCTCATGCTGTTCCAGTGAATATTTAGCCAAACAAAGACAATTCTGAAGTTGGTTATTCTATCCCATAAACCAAACTAAGAAAGCCATTGTACTGCTATTCATACTCTATTCTATATCTAGAGAATAGTATTTCATACCAACGATGTCCTAATTTGCGAAACGGTATGATTAGAAAGTATGAATCTTTCAATTGAACTTTTGCACTAATAAATTACCCAAAGAAAAGCACCTACTCTTTGCATCCTAGAGCGAATTTGAATTTCAGTTTCAGGATAACTTTGGTTTTTTGATAACTTAGAGTCACTAGCCCAAAGATCCGGCTATTTAGAGACTCGTGGAAAGCCCTACGAACCCCATAAAGTGAGTAAAGTTCATGCCTTTGGCCTTTGTGGATGTTTCTGAACTAAAATAATTTATACGTAATTGGTAGAATTTGAACGGTGTAACCTCTATTTTCAAGAGATGGAAATTCCCAGGCGACCTAAACCTAAGACAGTTAACTCCAGGGTAACTTTCCACCGCTTAGCCAAAAAATGACAAAAGTTGCTCCGACCTGCTCCAAGTTGACTGCAGTGAATCACAAAGCCTAAAAACAACTATTAAGCAACGATGTGAATTAAAACCAAATTGGTAAAGAGTTTCGGTCTTCAATCCATGATTGTAGAATCGTCCGCCTCGTCTGTGGCGTATTCTCTTTCCATCACTTGGTTTTTCTCTTTCTACAAGATCCTTTCGATTCTTATAGACATTTGTCCAATGGCTTCTTCTTCTTCTTCTATAGAGCTAAGAACCTTCTGCATTAATTATACGTCCAGTTGTTAATATCATGTGTGCATATAAACCTGGTAACGAGAGGCATATTTTCTCTGCTCTCTGAAATACATGTATTATAAATGTGTTACCAAATCAGTCAAATGGGTGGGTCAGGTCAGATTTGGGTCGGATTGAAAATGGTCTAATTCAAATTGACCAATTTAACCATTTTTGACCCATTTTTATAAAATACAAATTTAGTAACGCATACCTAACCTAATTCATATTGTTAAAACGCTTATATATTTAATCTAATTTAGGAAAACTCATACCCACACTAAGGTGAAAGCACGAAGTGAGCAAGGGTGAGATCGAGTGAAGGCAAGTGAAGGCAAGTGAGAGTCATAGAGGTGAGTTGGTTTTAAATAAATTGAAACCCACTTAACACCCATATTAAACCCATTTATGACCCATGGAGTTGTGTTTAAACACATTTATAACCTATTTATTGAATATAACTAACCTATATAATAACATATTTAATCAAATATGGGTTAAGAAATAGATTTATGATCCATTTTGACACATCTACTCGCAAAAAATAATTTTATCTTTTTTGTCTATTCTAGACATGTCCATTCCGCTAGTTAATATGTTGAAGTACTTACTAAGCTGGTGATTGGCTTACTTAATAGTGAGGCAGACGCACTCATAGCTTATACAAACTTTTGATATTTTGACTGTGGTGTTTGGGGTACGTGTATGAACGCATGCTGTCCTTTTCGAATTTAGTATTATGTGCCCAACAAAGAGAATATTCTATTTTTTAAGGATCTCAATCAGTTTTTTGTTCTCCAAAAATCCTCAATCATATCAGGGCAACCACTATCCACAACCTTTTTGACTCAATTCTTTATCTCTAAAAGACAAAAACACCCTGCATTTAAACAATGTAGCAACTTCAGCCCACTCACAAAATATTCAGGATCAATAACGCCACATCAGCGGCTGATGTAACAAAAGATTATTTTACTCATTTCTAATTATGACTTGACATGGACATTGACTGGGAATTAAATAAGAAAATTAAAAATATGATTTTTCTATCTTTTCCTTCTCCATCTACAGCTACCCCTCCAACCGGCTATCCAGGGACTTGAGAATCCAGTTCGGTGTCTCCACCGCTGAAGCCGCCACAATCTCCATCGTCAAGCCCACCACCTTGCCGTGGCCGCTGCACCCACTGGCGAGCTCCCTTCCCTCTGCCTTGTTGTTGCATCTCCATGTATCATCACCCTCTCTTTCAAAGCCTGCTATTGTTTGGATCGGCCAACACCACCGTTGAGCTCGTCGCCTGTGGCAAACTCGATGCAGCATTGAGCTCCGTGTTGGCCCGCAATGTCGTTGGTCCAAATCTGGAGTCGTGCCTCTAGATTTCACCTAACCGAACGCCATCATGCTTATGTCCATGCCTGCAACTAGCGAGGTCGAGATCCTACGGAGCCAACCATGCTCGGGAATAGAAGTCATGCTTGGGAAGACGGAGCTGACCACAAAGACGATAGAGAGGCTGGCTTGGCTAGGACACCTGATAATGGTTGGCCTGGACGCAGTGTGGGGCAATTCTGTTGGTGGCAACGGTGGAAGTCGGTCTCAAGGTGACTATAGATGGAGGAGGAAGTGAAAGGTGGATGGAGGAGGGATAGAGAGAAAAACCAGATTTCTATTTTGTTTCAATGTCCATGTGTCAATTGCTAAGTGGATATTAGGAAATATATACTCGCCACATTAGCTAGCAATATGGAATCGCCGAATAGTTTCACCGTTCCACGTAGTGTTCCGCAACCTTCTGTTGTAATTTAACGCAAAAATTGATAGGCTCTTGCAATTTAAATCAATGAGAGAGAATTAGAGAAGTAAACAAGGAATAATAAAGGACACCAGAGATTTATGTTATTCGGTTTGAGTATTGGTACCTACATCCACGAAAAGAGCCAACGGTAGATAATTCAATATAATTGGAGAATTAGAGTTATAATCGCTCACACGTTCGAGCGTTTTTCACATCTATATTATACATATACCCAAAGTTTTTACAAATAAACAACTCAATCGAATATAAAACTCATAACACAAATTATTGGGTATATAAAGCTTTGCCCACGACCAAGCAAAAGGAACTCAACTCGCGGCGTTGAGGAGTTCACTGTGCGGCCGCTCTTCAATTCCTTCATTGTGCGTGCAGCTTCATTCAACAACCCACTAGCGGCCATACTTCATGGAAAAGAAAGACCAAGGGTAAGAGCCAAAAGAGAACCTACATGTTTTCTTTTCTTCTTAAAACTCTAACTGAGCTCGCGCATCTTATAAACAAATATATATTATAGGAAAAATTTTCAAAAGTTATAAACCTATTGACGATTTGCCAATTTACTCATAAACCTTTTAATTTTACCAATTCAGTCCTAAACTTTTTTATGATTTGTCAATTCAGTTCTCTTGGCCAATTTAGCTTGGAAAATGCTTACATGGATACCCAATCGGCGCTTGCTGTGCCTGACATCATACATGGCTAGACCAATAGATGACCGGCGTTGACTTGGACATTGGTAAATCAAAATGGCAACGTTTCCTCAATTAAAAAAAATCTATTGCTATGGAAGTGACTCTTTTCTTGCCCCAAATCCTCGAATGCTCACCAACGCCCCAATCCGAAGAGCCCTAACCCAAGATTTTGCTCACCCAACGCCCCAATCTCGCTCAAATCTCTTTAATCTCAACTCAAATCAAACGAATTCACTCACGCATGAGTTGTTCTTTCTGCAATTAAGAGAAAACGCAGATCATTGTTTTTCTGAACCCCTCACTCGCTTATCTTCCCCAAATCTCAACTCAGACTACGAATTACAATGGAAGTTGCACTATAGCTTGGACTTGGAACTGCTCTAATAACCTCAGTTCCTTGCTCGATTGCAATTCGTGGCCGACAACCATATTATCAAAGTAAGCTCCTCTATGCTCCAGTTTAATGATTATGATATCAACATTCCTGAACATGATTTGGATGAAAAATCGTTTGCAATGGAAGTATTTTCAGTGATGTAAATGTGTTTTGATGACTTGATTATTAGTTAGGGGCGAATCGTTGTTTCATTCTTACATCTATACCTCTTGATTGAAGTGTCTGCTAGTTGTTTGTGAAAAGGGAAAATACCATAAAAAACTCTAAATTATGCCACTTGTGACAAATTTACTATGAACTTTTTTTTATGATACGAAAAATCTCAAACTATGTTACTTGTGATAAATTTATTCTGAACTTTTTTTGTGATATGAAAAACTCCAAATTATACCACTTGTGACATATTTACCCCACGATACTTTGGCTATGGGCATTTTCATCTTTTTCCTTTTTCTTTTTTTTCCTTTTTTTTTCTTTCCTTCTTCGACGAGGGTCGCTCAACGCCGGATCCGGCGAGGGCAGCCCTCGCTCGACGCCAACGAGAGCTGTCCTCGCTGGAGAAGAAAAGAAAAAAAGGAAAAAAAACAGAAAAAGGAAAAAGACAAAAATGCCTATGGGTCAAAGTATTGTGGGGTAAATATGTCACAAGTGATATAGTTTAGGATTTTTTGTGTCACAAAAAAAAATTCAGGGTAAAGTTGTCATAAGTGACATAATTTAGAATTTTTCGTGTCACAAAAAAAAGTTCAAGGTAAATTTGTCACAAGTGGCATAGTTTATGGTTTTTAGTGGTATTTTCCCTTGTGAAAATGCCCAAGCGAACTTTTGTAAAATCTCCCTATGGATCAAGAGATCCGAACATTGATCACATATCCAAATCATAATGACCACTTTTGATCCATTCATTTACTCTCATTATATGATTTTTGAGTCTGAAAATAAGAATAATGTAAGGAATTTTTGTTTCTTTATTTAATGTGCTATGTTTTGTGGCCTTTAATGGTGGTTCTCGCTAAGAGATATGTTATGGAATCATTGATACAATGGTGATTTTCTGGTGACCTTCAAGCTGGCTGCACTCCAACTTCTCCTATGTTCATGTACCACATGTCTCTATGATTTGTGGCATGTTGAATGGTTGGAAATCAACAACAACAAGCCAATCTTAGAAGTTAAGAGGCATACCAATAAAAAAAGAAGTAAGAAACTTACCTTTTGCCTATCACCAATTATGACTTAACCTGATCCATATATGCTTATTATGTTGAGATCCCACATCAAATTTGTCAAGGACCAAGTCCAGCCGTCTTCACTCTCAACTTTGACAACTGCCTATGTAATTGGGAACACCTGATCGTTTGCATCCCTTCCAATGGCATACAAGATCTCCTATTTATAAATTTTCTTTAAGAAGCAACCATATAACCCTAAAAATTTCCTACACCCATTAAAGAAGCCTCTTTTGCAAAAGCAAAATAGATATACATTCTCTCAAACAATGCCTTTGAGTGTTTGTCTGGCTTTTCAATTTTCAATGTAACAGTACTCCCAGGATTTGTCTCTCTAAACTCCTCTGCATAATCCCACAACTTTGCGTATTCCTTCTTATAGTTTCCCTTCAAAACTTTAAAAACAAATAGTTTAACCTTAGTATATCGATTCATATTTACATTTAAGCCAATTGATCTTTGATAAGCTTATTCAAAGCACTGATTTTTATTAATGGCATTACTCTAGTTGTACCAAGATAATGCTTTGCTAGCCAAAAGTTGGTGACCCTCTTATTATTGAAGCTAATGATACATGCATGTTCTTCGTTGTAGGTCTTTACATGGAATGATCCATTGCTAACATCAAAAGATTTAGAAATCTTCCAAGGAAAATTTTCATCTGCACATTTAGCATTGACGGATTTCTTTTCATTCTTGATAAATTTTATTCCTCTATGCTCGACCACAAAAATACTTTTTGAAAGCATTTTTCTATTGCCTACTGTCATCAAACTTCATAAACGTAATAAAAAAAAGGTGTTGCATGGTGAGGATCATAATTTAGAAACCTGCTTTTTCTTCTTGTCACATCAACTTCTTCTTACTCTATGTCAGAATCCAAACTCTTATCTCAATTTATTTCATAATAGTCTATGTGCTAACTAGCGTTAGCAATGACCATATCAGATCATGGGGGATTAGATGATTCTCCAATAGATTGTTGAGATGGTATAACTTCCGTGAGTGGTTCGGTTATAATTCAATCCTTTGTGGCCCTTGTGTGGAATTTCCTAATATTTATCCCTCCTTCTACAAGGTCCTTATAATCCTTATTGTCATCATTAGTCTAGAACTTTGCATCGACTAGAAAGTCTGATTGTTTGTTGTCCGAATCAATTTCCTTATCTTGACCAACGCTCTTATGAATTAAGAAATCATAACCTAAACCAACACGCTTGCCGGCACCCCCACAAATACCTTCACCCTAGATAACACCCTCACCGGCACCCTCACCAATGTCCTCACCTTAACCAACACCCTTACTAATGCCCTCATCTTGACCAACACCTTAACCTACCTTATCTTCAAGATATTCTCTATAAACCTCAGCACACCCCCGATCCAACTAATAGAAAAGTAAATCAACAACAGTGCTATCTTTAAATATGAATCTCAAACCATCTTCGAGAGACTTCCTAGGAAACTTAGAATAAAGCTTTTCAAATTTACCATTTGTCGCATCCTCAATGTTTGGGGTGAACCTTTCATAACTCATTGAGCTAATATCTAGGTATACTAGATTCATCTTCCCCCCAACATACTCAAGCATTGGGCGTCAGACAAATATTCCACTATGGAAAAGACAAACTAATGCTGACTTTCAGCTCATCTCAACGCTATACAAAAAGATAGTATATTATAAGTAGACACATAATGGAGGGTCAATATAATAGCACACGTAAATATAATTTTCACAAACATTCTGTATTGATAGTATAATCAAAGAATCTTTTATGGCCAAATATTTAACATGTTTTAACATAGAGAGGGTCCATGAAATTAGCAATTTAAATGGATCTGATGCAACTTAATTATCATGTGAAATGAGATTTGTAGAATAATATGGGTTCTTTTTTGCCAAATATCTTGAGTCTCACACAAAGGACTACATAAACCATCATTCATGGATCAAAATTCTTGACAAAAAATCCATCTTTCAGGCTTCCAAGCATAGAAGTATTGAGTACAATGATGGAAAATGAGATATCCAAGTTTTGGGACCCCGTTTTACGATCCTAATAGCATCGACAAAACATTTCCAGAAAAAGCATAGCAAATGTTAACCATCGATCTCAAAAAACTTATATATGAACATTATTTCAAGGATAAAAATGTTGGAAAATTCAAATGCTGCAAAGACAACAGACATATCTTTATGTCGCATTCAAGTGCTCGTAATGATGTGAGAAAATTCTAACAACACACGTGAAGACAACCCCTTTTTTGTCACATTCGGGACTAGAAAAACATACCTTTACGATGTGTTGGCTAAGTGTTGACAACACAAGCAAATCGGGACCACACACTTTGTCGTGTTTGCTGTAGAATCTCGAGTTCAAATTGGGTCACCACTGGGTTACGAGTGAATCGAATCTGCAATTTGGATGAAGGCGTCGGGACTTTTGGACCTGAGTTTTTAGCATACACATTAGAAAGCGAGCCTCAAATGTTTAAAGAAGCAATGTCATCTTTCGATGCTCTCTTTTGGAAAGAAGCTGTTGATAGAGGTCGCAAAATGGGTCAAAAATCCATATTTTAACTCACTTTCAATTTTATGAGTCATAAATGTGTTGACTTTAGTTTTAAAGATAAGCTTAAATTTGTCATAAATGGGTTACTTATTAACTTAAGGGGTCTTAATTGTGATATAAATGGGTTGTCTTTAGTTTTAAAAATAAGCTTAAACGGGTTGGGTTTAGTTTTAAAGACAAGCTTAAGTGAATCATAAACATGTCATTTTTTAAGGGAAAATAACACAAATAGTCTCCGAACATTGACCTAATGTGCAATTTGGTCCCTGAACTTTTAATTTGTTCAATCTAGTCTTTGGACTTTTGGTACATGTTCAATTTCGTCCCTGAACTATATGAAAATGTTCGATATAGTCCCTAAACTTAAATTAATAGAAGGACTATATTAAATATTTACATATAGTTTACGGACTAAATTGAACATGTACAAAAAATTTAGAGACCACATTGAACAAATTAAAAGTTCAAGGATCATATTAAATATTAGGCTAAAGTTTAGGTATTATATTGAACAAATTAAAAGTTCAGGGACCAAATTGCACATTGGGTCAAAGTTCGGGGATTGTTTGTGTCTTTATCCCTTTTTTTAAATTTCTGATTTTTATTTTTTTATAATTTTCTTTTTCACTTTTTTATCTTTCGTGGGATGAGCTCGCCGATTTGGCGAGGCCGAGGCCTCAAGCCTTGCTAGATTGGTAGGTTTGAAGCTCGCTAAAGGCTTGCGAGCTCGAGCTTCACTGAAGGCTGGCGACCGGCTGACGGAGAAGGAAAAAGAAAAGAAAAAAATAAAAATTAATAAAAGAGTGTTGGTCGTCGGTTGCCGGTTGTCGTCGGTCATCGAACGTAGAAGAAAAAAAGGAAAAGAAAGAAAAAAAGAAAAAATTAGATTTTTTAAATTATAAAAATTATTTATAGTATTTTAGAAGTATATATACTTTAAAAAAATTATGATTTTTTTTCTAAATTGGATTTAATGTTAAAGTGTTTTAGCAATATAGGTTGGGTCGAGTTTGGGTCACTAGATTTGTACTACATGAATATGAGTCAAAACTAATTAAATAAGTCATTATGGGTTGAACCATTTTCGACCCGATCCACCCATTTGACACCCCTAGTTGTTGACAATGAGTTTAATTCTATCATCAGTACCATATTGGCAATTGGTTGATCTTCCCTTTGGAAATAAACCAATTAGATGTAAATGAATATTCAAGAAGAAGCACAACGTTGATGGTTCCATTGATATGTATAAAGTAGGTCTTGTTGCCAAGGAGTTTAGAAAAAGAGAGGATCTATATTATTTTGATACTTATTCACCTCCAACAAAAATAACATCATTTAGGATGTTGATTGTTATAACTTCACTATACAATTTGTAGGTACATGAGATGAATGTGAAAATTGCATTTTTGAATGGTGATATTGACAAGGAGATTAATATGAACCAACCCAAAGGATTTAAGGTCAAATGACAAGAATACAAAATGTGTAGGTAGACTTGTTGAATCATTGTATGGACTTAACAAGCTCCTAAACAATGACATGGGAACTTTGACTGTGTGATGATCCAAAATGGGTATAAAATTAATGAGTGTGACAAATGTGTGTACACTAAATCTACGATAGTTGGATGTGTGCTTATTTATTTCTATGTCGATAATTTTCTTATTCTCGGAGATAACACCTCAAAAACACCAAAAAATGTTTCAAGAAGAACTTCGAGATGAAAGACTTAGGTATTGCAAATGTTATATTTGACATTAGAACATCAAAATTCTAAGAAATTCTGATGGTTTATGTTTAATACAATCTTATTATATTGAAAAGGCAACTGAGAGGTTTAAAGGGTTCAGCATTAGATATGCGAATAATCATTTTTCTTACACACCTAACTTTAAGAAAGAATACTAGAAATAATATTAGGTAGTTAGAGTACTCTCAAGTAATTAGCAACATCATGTACATCATGAACTGCATTAGATCGGATATAGCATAATTAGTGGGAAAACTAAGCAGATAATAGGTAATCCGGGTAACGATCATTGGACTATTTTTTTGAGAGCTTAGGTTAAAACTATGTTATGTAATATGACAAATATCCTGCTATTTTGGAAGGCTAAAGTGATGCCAATTGGATTTTGGATTTTGATGACCCGAAATTGACTGGTAGATATGTGTTTATGCTAAGAGGTGCTGCAGTATCATAGAAATCCTCAAAGCAAACTTTAATAGTGTGCTGCACGATGGAATCATAGTTTGTTGCTTTGGATAAAGTTGGTGAAGAAGCAACGTGGCTTCGACAAAATTTAGAGGATGTTCCATTGTGACCAAAACCTGTACCTACGGTATCTATTCACTGTGACAATCAAGTAGTGATTACAATGGTGCAAAATGTAATATATAACTTTAAGTCTAGACACATTCGTCTTAAATATTACATTGTAATAAAGGTGCTCTCGAATGGAAAAATTTCTTTAAACTTTGTAAAGTCAAAGGAAAACATTGCAGATTCACTAATAAAATGTTTGTCAAGAGAGCAGGTAAACTGAGCATCGAGGAGAATATGGTTAAAAAACTTAACTCAATAAAGATGCTCTAAGATGGAAACCTAATCTAGCGATTGGAGATCCCATGGATTAGGTTCAATTGGACAACGCAAATTTTGGAAACTCTAGTGTGCGTACTATCTCCTACTTCTGTGATAGAGTAGTGCTTCCTATAGCATTTAAGGGTACATTATGCATTTAATGCTTCCTATATCTAGGGACTCAACATCCTTGCAGGGTATGGTAAGATACCTTTAATAGAAATGCACCTATATGCGCTGAGTTGACCGACTCTATGAAAATCTTTAAAGGCTAGATTTTCTAAAGCACACATGAATCCCAAGAGCTTCAAGGTCGAAAAAATGAACACAACCAAGAATCAATCTTGAATTGAAGAAACAATGTGTGAGGTCTATTGTTTAGGCTTACATCAATAACTGGTGATTCAAGGCTTAGTCTATCATCTAGTTAAGTAAGTTCGATAGACTTTTACTAAAGAAGGTTCAAAGCGAAACCTACCTATCTTGAAGTAGTGTTCCTCTACAGGCACACTAAGAACTTTTCGAGTAAAAAATGTTTTGTTGAGCCATTAACGTGGAGGATTGTTTTAGTCGTAGATTATTAATGACTCAACATTAGTGAGATGTCTTCAATTCACATGCATAAGATTTAATAGTCGTCTCTTTAATTCATGTGCAGAAGATTTAATTGTTGTCTCTTCAGTTCACGTGCAACAGCTTTTAATATGTATCTCTTTAGCTCATGCGAAGGGTGTGACATCCAGAACTTTCCATGTTCGGTGATAATATTTCGAATGATTTCTCAAGACCGTATTCGTCTAGAATTTGATGCTTTGAGATTATATGGAGAGATGGCGGTAGTTGATTTACCACCATAATAGTTGTGGAAGAGGACTAACATGCTCCGAATTATATTTTGATGATTTTCCAGTTTAAATTTATTGAATTAATATTTTTCAAGGATCCGACATCTTATTCTAATAATTTTAGTAAGTTCAAAATATTTTTCTGATTTAGTAATGCTTGGAATGGACACTGATTTTTTTTATTTACATACTAATTTATTAAATATTTTTGTGTCTTAACAAAACATCTACTTTAGGAAAACCCTATAGTAAAGTCATTAAGCCTTCTTTAATATGTGCATGCATTTCCTAAGCATTTTGACCCACATGCTCTTAAGTTTGAAATATTGAATTTGGCCAGCATTACATCACTAATGCCAACGTAGCACATTAAAGACCTTGATGATTTATTCATTTTACTTGGACAAGAAACTTAACTCTCATTATTTCATTTTACTTTGATAATATGTTTAACTCTTTTTTAATCATTTGACTTGGCTACGAAGGCTCTCTCTCAAAATATCTCCTTTATTAGGCCACTTGGACCTTTTAAATTGAAACATCTATATCTTTCTTCATGCCCAAGGCTTTCAACCCAAGATCATCAATTACTTTAACCTTAGTTATTATTCAAGTCAGTCAAATATGGCCATGTGTGATATTTTTTACCATATCCATCCAAAATCTTGCCATTTGTCACTCAAATAATAACTCACATGCTCTTAAATAGTGACATTGAACTTTGCCTTTCAAATTAGATCATGCATGACATCATGAATGACATAATATTCTAACTCTAGTTTCATAATTATAACCTTAGCCCATTAATGCATTGATGATTGATTTCCTCTTTGCTTGGCCGAGAAGGGGCTATCTTCATTTGAATCAATGTATCTCCTCGAAGTTCATCTTATTAGAACACTTGTACACCCTAGCTACTCTTAGGGTCATCTAAGGCATTTCTATTGGAACACACATTCTTCTACCTCTTAGACCTAATGATTTAACCCAAGGGCATTTATTATCTTAACCTTGGTTAATCTTCTCATTCTTACAATCTATATCTTGGTCGAGTGTATTGACCTTGGCGAGCTTTCACCTTCCTAAAAATAAAAGCCTTCGTATCATTACTTCTATTTACCAACTTCCTTTTCCTATTTTCATTTTCAAGTCTTGAGAACAAAAGCAAAGACACCACTTCATTAACTTGGAACTTCTCCTCAACTTTCGTTTTCAAATTCCGTGAGTAAAAGCGGAGGTCTTGCACTTGTGTTATTAGAGTTTCAGTCTCAAATCTTTCTAGCTGGACAAGGTGATTAAAGTTTTGAGTTATCAAGTCATTTTTAAGGTAAGTGAAAGCTCTAGGGACTAAGTTAGATTGATCTACTTAATACTATTGACTTGGTTGTTTGATGGTCGTGGATTTTAGTTTGATCTTTGATGTTAAGTGTGAAAATGTCTCAATGATTTATTGTTGATTTGTCGATGTTCATTTGGCTTGAATTAACCTTTCAGAAGACATGGTCGTATAATGGATAAGAAAAAGGGTAAAGACGTGGAATTTGGACTTGAAGATGATATTACGCAATCCTTGCTGAGTGATCGTTTGCTTAAATTAAATCGTTGTTGATTCATTGATTTTTTTAAGATATCGATTTTCGTTTTAAGTTTTCGATTTCTAACTTGTCTTTTTCTAGTAATAATATTACGTTGTATTTGTTGACTTGAATAGATGAGTCTCTGCATACCGAGTTGTGATTAATTGATGTCGTAAGATTCAATAGTGTAGAAAGCGGAAATGGTGAAATTAAATTAGAAAGTGATATTTTTTTAAATTCGATTAAGCTATTGATTTACTAGCTAAGTATTGCCGATTAATCACGTTATTGATTATTTGGGTGTCGATGTTCACGTGATCGATTCTTTGAGTTGTCAATGTTCATGTTGTTGATTTTCGAGTTGATTTGTCGATTAAAACCAAGTTGTCAATATGCAAGAAGTTGATTGATAAGTTATGTATTTTGTATTATCGATTTATAACTTGTCGACTGTTGATGAATTTACCAATATATGATTATGTTATTATGGTTCACTTGGGAAATGAAAGGAGGTAAATGTTTATTACTATTTATGTAAGTGATACATGGAAAAAGCATGATGATTGTTTCGGTAACGTTTTTGCATAAGATGATGTCGTATACCGAATGTTGATTTTGAGGATGGCTATGCAAGAGATGATAAGTGAGTATTGATTTTGTTGTTGATGCAAGGGTGATGTTATCATGTGCACTATCGCTATGTGATTAATTGTGGAATAAGTATTATAAAAAGTAAATTCCGTCGTTTACATATATGTGGCGATGATGCCCTAGAGTTGAGATGCTCTGGGGAGTGTTTCGGATTATTTCAGAGTGGAGATGCCTAATGTGTTGGGATGCCTCAGAGTTAAGATGCCCTATGTGTTGGGATGCCCCGGGGAGTGTTTTAAGATGCATTGGAGCGGAAATGCCCCGTGTGTCGGGATGCCTTGGAGTTAAGATGCCTTGGGGGTTGGGATGATATTGAAATGCTAATAACGAATATAATGCATATTTATGTGTATAAATGCAAATATTCATACATGCCTATTAATGAATTAATTGGTGTTAATCATGCAACACAATATACTATGTCATTCTGTTGCCATTTGATTGAATGATCTTATGCAATGTTGTTAATGGTTTCTATTGGCATATCATGATTGTCTAGAAAAGATATTCCGTGTGTATAGCCACTAGGTGATATTGGTGTATCATGAAATAATATGTCATCTACTTGTTTTGAGTGAATGGACTTCTATTTTGTTGATTAACGGTTTTCATCGTCATATCATGATAAAAAAGAAAGACTACTTGCTTATGGATTTGTAGTATATGGTTACTACCTTGAACTCATGTTGTTTGTATTATCAGGTTGAGTGTTAAGATGATCTCTAACCTTAGAGTTAGATATTTCATTTACTGGGTTTCGTCTCACCTCTTATTTTTTAGATTTGTAGGATGGTTCCTTAGATATGTTGATGGAGGGGATGAGATAATGCTGGAGGCCATCAACCCTTGAGTTGGATGATGGCTTAGTTAATGTTTAGACCCGCCTTTTGGTTTAGTGTGGGAGTAGTGATACTAGTGGACCTGACCTTCTTCCCAGAACTTTTGTAATGAATTGTATGTGTTGGTAACTAGTGCTGTTAATATAAAGAAGCATATGTGTATTAATTAAACTCGTGTGATTTCTTGTGTGGGGTGTTGTAAATAAAAATTTTGTTGTGCTTTCGCATGTTTATAATAAGGGAAAACACCACTAAAAATCCCAAACTATGCCATTTGTAACAAATTTACCCTGAACTTTTTTTTGACACAAAAAATCCCAAACTATGCCACTTGTAACACATTTACCTCACAATACATTTGTCAATGGGCATTTTCATCTTTTTCTTTTTCTGTTTTTTTTCCTTTTTTTTTCTTCTCTCTTCCCCTCCGTCGTGGTCGGCGGATGGAAGCCGACGAGGGCAACCCTCGCCGGCATCGGGTGAGGGCGGCCCTCGCTGGCTTCCCTCCACCGACCACGGCGGAGGGGAAGAGAGAAGAAAAAAAAAGGAAAAAAAAAATAGAAAAAAGAAAAAGACGAAAATGCCCATAGACAAATGTATTGTGGGGTAAATGTGTCACAAGTAGCATAGTTTAGGGTTTTTCGTGTTACAAAAAAAAGTTCGGAGTAAATTTATCACAAGTAGCATAGTTTGCGATTTTTTGTGGTATTTTCCCTTATAATAACTATAAGTAAAAATAGAATAGACACGTGTCGCGTGTGACATTATGGGGCGTCACAAAGGGGGTTCTTTGTCTTTAAGAAGATGTGTCTCTTTAATTTTTCAATGTTTGTACTGTAGGTGTACCGATTTTGAGAAGTGTTCGATAAAATCCTGTTCATATAGTGCTAATACAAATCGATTAAAGGTATTGTATATTGGAAGGTATAGTTCACAAATCTGTAAAGTACCATTGGCAGGAACTTATCGTTTTAAGGAGATTTGGTAATCCGTATCTCACCTCATGCTTAATTTTTTTTTCGATTTTATAGCAATTAGAAAGTCTATATTTGGTGTGCAATTCAGTCATCTTTATTTTTTAAGATTATATAAAAATTGGCTTGGTCGTTATTAAATTTGTTATCGCTTTCTTGAAGTTATTATCTCTAGGGTTAATATAACGAAAAACCCAAACTGGTATACATTTGACAAATTTACCATAAACCAAATTTTTGACCACTAAAAATCCCAAACTAATATACCTGTGATAACTTTGCCTTCCATCAGTTTCCGTTAAATTTTACTATCAAATTACTGAGTTAAATGACATTTGGCGGTTGACGGGGATATTAGCTTAGGGTTTTACCCTCCGCTTGTGATAGGTGTATCAGTTTGTGATTTTTCGTGGTATTAATCCAATTTAACGGAAACTAACGGATTGCAAATTTGTCGTAAATGTATCACTTTAGGATTTTTGGTAGTCAAAATATTAGTTTGTGGTAAATTTGTTATAGGTGTATCTGTTTGGGGTTTTTGATGGTAAAAAAATTAGTTTAGAATAAATTTGTCACATATGTACTAGTTTAGATTTTTTGTGATATTAACCCTTATCTCTATTTATATGTTTGGGTTACAACAAATAGTATTGCACAAGAATAACAACATCTTGTGTTACTAGAGAAAGATTCTAGAACTCATCAAAATGCAGTATAGAAGCAATGCCACCTGGAAAGAATAGGCTAGAGTATCAATAGGAAAAAGAACAGAAGAGAAAAAATAAAAGACTTCAGAAGATGCGCAAGAAAGAAGGAAAGATTATTTATTAGACAACCTTGCAATGATCATCTTCATACTCTTTTTCACCCTTAGTTGTTGGAGCATGATCGGCAGTGGTCAGCAGCGATGACAATCACCGGTGATTGGAAGTGATGACGATCGGCTCTCGTGGTGGTGATCTTTCCGCATTGGTTGATGAAGCAAAATTGGATGCGTCTCTTATCCCTCCATGTTGGAAGATATCAAGATTTTGGTAAGATTATTCGAAATTTTTTTGTCCAATCTAGATTTATCCCACCCCCTTGTTCTGGATTTTTTTATCTCAACATTTTATTATAGGTATATCTGGTTTAGAGGATGTCGCCAAATATCGGATATAATAATTTGTTTTTCTATCTAGATTCAAATTCGGACTACCAAAAGCAGTCTAATTATATTTCGCTATAGATAGGGATACTCTTATTTTTAAATTTCGAAATTCCGATAGCTTTATGATTTTCCTGTAGCTCTAATTGATGATAAGCGGCATATCTAATAACCAAAAAAAAAAATTCTTTAATTCGTGGGTCGAATCGCATGTCGATAAATCTGACAAGATAGTATCAGCAAATATATTATAGACGGATGGGGTCTTGAGCAAGCTTTTACAGGTATGATTTCTATTTTCATCTATATTCTTTTGGTTCCAAATATCTGTACTTGCCTTGGAAATCAATTAGAGATTTCAAGCGTGAACCTATACAAATCATTATTGGGTATGAAAGAGCCGACACAAGCCCATGTGAGGACATACCCAAAAAGTGATTTCGATGTTGACATTTTGGCCTTGGCCACCGCCACCACTCCATGCACTCCGCAATTTCACCAGAAAAATTATTGACGTCGTAAATAGTTGAGGTCGAAATGATAGATGGAAACAACAAGTGACAATTTTGGCCACACTTGACGGCCATCCCTCACCGTGGCTGGTCGTCAGCATGAGGCGAATTTTTTTTTTATTTTTTTAAATTATCCATATCAATGCTGACTGTGCCATATAAGATGGCTGTTGTCAACGTCAGTGATTTCCGATCAAATTTGACTGAATGGACGACATTGAAAAATTATAAGAAGATTTAGAACTAAATTGATCAAATTGAAAAGTTTATGATTGAATTGACGACCACACAATAGATTTTGGCTTCTGTGAGCTCTAGCTAACTAATCTAGACTAAAAAAGGTTTAGAAATGTGCTTAATTATGGGATAATTACAATAACATTGCGAGTTCAAAATAAGATTAATGATAGCATCCTTCTTTGTTTGGGATAATGATACAAATGATTCATAAACTTTAGCCTAATATTTAATGTGGTCATTAAACTTTTAATTTGTTCAATATGTTCGATGGACTTTTGGTACATTTCAATATAGTTCATAAGCTATGTGAAATGTTCAATATTGTTTTTTCATTAATTCGAGATGAGAGACAATATTGTATAAACTAAATTGAACATGTACCAAAATTTAAGGATCACATTAAACAAATTAAAAGTTACATATTTGACTAAAGTTCCACACTATATTATACATTAGATCAAAATTAAAGGATCATTTGTGTCATTTCCGCTTTTTGTTTTCTCCTTTGACACTTGGAGGACATAATCCAAAAGAAATCTTTGAAGGGATGCTTCGCGTTGCCGTACTGATTATTTATTGCAAATGTATTTTACTATTTTTAACGCATGCTTCCATAAATACTCAATTATTGGACCTTGTTGTGATTTTTTTTAATCGCAGTGCCAAAATCTTATTTAAAAATGAAAATTGACAACGGAATGTCAGCTTTGGATTGAAAAGTGATAACTCTCAATATCCTGGAGTTAAAAATATGTGCAATATCGGGGCTTCTAGAGCTCCGCGGAAAATATACGCGACGGGTCCCATATAGATTCGTAACTTTCCTTAAATTTGTCTTAACCTATGTGAAATCGTTGTGCTCTTTGTCACTCCCATCTGTTATAATTTAACTTTATAAGTCGTAATTTTTCTGTAGTTGTAGGAACTTGTTATCGTTCATAATTATTGATATATCTTTAATTGTGGTAATTTGATTATAGAGTTTGTAACTTAAAATTTTGACACTTTATGATTAATAAATAGCACAGTAAAGACAAATTGGCCTAATTGATGTTGTAACGTATAGTTAGAAATTTTCGTCAACAATTAATTTTCTGTAAGTATTTGTAAATGACAAGTTAGTAATCATGCTTCAAAAATAGTAACGTCAAAGTCTCGTGAGATTGGATTTCCTAGCTTTTGAAACTTTCCATAAAATATCATGAAGAACTTGAATTTATTACAGATTGTTCTTTTCCTAATCTTAGTAACTTACCTCAATAAGAGCTCTGTCAGTGTGTAATTACCCCAAAATGTCCTTAATTTTGCTTAACCAATGGTAACACTAATAGTCTTATGAATTCGGGCAACTTTTTTTATATGATCATAAGTTTTTATCTTTCTAAAATCATCCCACGATGGAAATTTATTCTTTTTTAGGGTCTGTTTCTTTCGTCGAAAATCCACTTTTTGAAAAATATTTTTCTAAAAATGATTGCTTATATAGCTTACAAAAAATATACAAATGAAAAATATTTTCATCATCCACGAAAATATTTAGTATTAAATTGTTATATGAAAATATGTTTTATTGGCTATCCCAAATTCATAACTAATTATTTTAGAAAAAATATTCTTCAAATTGTTCATGCTTTGCGAAACAAATAGATTTTAGTCTAACTTAAATTGTATGAGACCGACTAAAAAAAAAAACTCAGCGAGACCTGTCGGTATTTCTTCTTCACGGACCAGAGAGTATCCCAATTACAGCTGCGATTGATTGAAGCATGCCATCACATCTGATATATGGACTCCTACCGACCGGGTTGTAAGAAGGACCACACCGTCACAATAAATGTCTGGCTTCGTTCTATTAACGTAAAATAAATATACGAAATTTATACTCGAGTTTCATTAGAGACAAAAACATTCATTAGTTTCTTCTGTGGTTGATCTTGTGGTGCATTGATTCGTGCTCGTGATAAACGAATGGAATCCTTGCAAGTAGAGATCGAAAGGAATATCAACGCAAAATGATTATTTTGCTTAAATAATTTTCTCTCTCTCATGGGGTCTCTTAGGGTTTGGACCGACATGTAGTCTTTAGCCTCCACTTTCGACGGAATATGACCCTTCAGAGATACGACTAAGAACATGCCTGATGTCACATGGGCTCGTTCTATATTTTTAGAATGATTAGAGATGGGGTCGAGATGCAAATTATATAGGTTTGGAATCAATCATAACTCGGAAAGAAAAATTAATTACGGCTCATGTCATTTTACGTGAGAAACGAACATCCTTATTAGGTGTGCTCTAGCATGGACCTCATCACTGACACAAGGACAAATTCATAGAAGCTTAAGAAATTTTTGGGTGTCTGAAAAGTTTCACACGATATTCATAACATGGATGGCATATGGTTGAAAATTTTTACGAGAGATGGCTCATGAGTCCGCCCGGAGAGCTCATTCTTACTTAGGATGTATTTAGTACGATTTATAATGATGAGTCTAGATAATAATTTCCCTCGACCCATCTCGCGGGCCAAGAGATAACTGTCTATGTAATTTGAGCTTATATTGTTCTGCAAGCAAGTACGAGGGAATTGCCTCGTCTTTTGATGAGTTGTGTTCTCAGTAGGGCGTGAAGCACCATAACTTGATCTCTTATTCAACAGTTGATTTATTGAGACATGGAAGCTCAACAGCAAATAAAAGCGTATGAATGTCTTGAAACTGACATGACATAACATGTTTTCATCCCAAATATAACGGGAAAACATTGATCACCAGCCCTAGTTTCAAGCATTGCAAGAATGTGATGAGGAAGTAAAAAGTGGAGGGGCCTCCATTATGGGATACCTTGCAAAATCCAGGCTTTAGCCTATGCTGGTGGTTTTAATCTAGAGCGGTTTGTATGCACTCGGTGCCATTTGAACATATGACTCCATCTCTTGAGCAGGAAATCTCTTTAAGCTCCAATCAATTGTAGAAACCCTAGGGTTTGGCTGTTTCTGTGTTTCTATAATACATCTTACCATTGTTTTCCTTCATAATCGCCTTCCTACTCCTCGCCAAATTATATTAAGAACTTCAAAGAATAGCCATGTTTACATAAGCTGTAAGTAGATAACAAAAGACCCTCCATCTTCTTTGGTGAATTAACATAAAATTCAAAAGTCCTCTAGTTTAGTTTCGCTCATGTCCACGAGATCTCACTTCATTGGTACGCTCAACTAAGAAAAGAATGCATCCATAACGTGTATACCGATAATTTCGCAAAAGAGATTATGGGATGCTAAATTTTTTTTAAAAGAAGGGCCACCGATAAAGCAAGTATCAATCAAAATAAAGTCATGCAATTTTTAAAAGAGATGTAAACTATTGTAATAAAAAGAATTCAAAGTGCTCCATGACAAGAAGTAACATGGAATGGTCATTCTCATTGAGGCTGCTATCATGGAATTCTTCTTATCAAAGATAATATTGAAATCTATAAATTCTACACTGATCTCTCTAGTATCGAAGGTTCCTAATTCATGCCATCTCGAAGATTACAGACCAATTTCGTGCTGCAATGTTCTATATAAGATCATGTAGAAGCTACTTGCAACAAGAATAAGCTGTATTCTCCCCTTGGTTGTCGCCCACCACCAAACTGCTTTCCTATTGGGATGACATATTTAAGAGAATATTCTATTGTGACAAGAACTCTTACACAACTACTATAAGGCTGGCAATGGTAAACTTATGGCAATAAAATTGATCGCAAGAAAGCTTTTGACATGGTAAAATGGAAGGTAGTACTTGGGGTTCTTAAAGCTATAAACACATCCCAATTCTTGGTTGATATGCTCAATTAGTATATTACTACAACGAGGTTCTCAATTAACTTCAAGAGCGAACAAATTGGCTATTTTGGTAGCACTAATGGGCTATGATAAGGTAATCCACTCTCTCCATATCTCTTTGTTTTGGTTATGGAAATTCTTAACAAAATTATCAATGCAAAAGTTGCCGCTTCTTGCTTCAAGTACCGTTGGCGCTGTAAAATGTAAAATATTACTCACTTATGCTTTGCAGACAATTTGTCCTCTTTGCTCACGGGGATGTAGATTTCCTCCTTTGCCTTGTTAATCCATTGGATGAATTTGCAATTTTCACGGGATTGCAGTTTAACCCAGACAAATGTCAAATCTTTTTCTCTAGGTTGATCGAGGATGAAAAAGCTCCTCATTCTAGATCACACGCTTTTCTCTACAGGTACCCTTCCTATCACATACCTTGGCCTTCTACTTCTTACTACAAGGCTCACACATACTGATCTCTGCTTCCAAAGAAAACTTTCAATGAGGTTGAGAAGAAGATTAAACAATTTTTGTAGGCAGGAAATACAGATGTACATAGATCCCACAAAGTCGCTTGATAATTAGTTTGCTCACCCAAAATTGGGGGGGGGGGAGGTGGGACTAGGGTTGCTCGATTTGAAATTTTGGAACTAAGAACTGCTAGGCCATATGCTTTGGAACCTCATCAATTATCTATCCTCTTCCCCATGGCGTAATTGGGTTGACAATACTAAATGCAGATCACTCCAACTATGCAGCTCGACATCAAGGGCAGTATGGTCTAGAGTTGGCAAGGTCTTGTTAAGTTGAGATATGGCCTAGAGTATGGCCTATGGTTGCTCGATTTGAAATTTTGGAGCTAAGATCTGCTAGGCCACATGCTTTGGAACCTCATCAATTATCTATCCTCTTCCCTATGGTGTAATTGGGCATATCACTCCAATTATGCAGCTCGACATCAAGGGCAGTATGACCTAGAGTTGGCAAGGTCTTGTTAAGTTGAGATATGCTCTAATTTTAGTCTTATTTAGCTCTAGGTAATGTTGTAGAGAGATTTATGACGAACTTTGACAAGCTAGATCAGTTGTGGAGCAGCATAACCTAATTTGGACCAATGGTATCAGTAAACAAAATTTCATCCGCTGGCTTCTGACCACAGAGATCGTATCACCATCGATGCCTTCAATTGATATCTAGTGCAATTTCTATGGGACCATTATAGAAGGCAGAACACATTTATTTCTTCCAATGTAACTGGATTGGAAGTACATGATGTAGTATCCAAGCACAACATGAAATTCGATGTTTGGTAGGAGGATGGAATGATGAACTTCAATAGATGATCATGGTTACCGGGGCAAAGACATGGCGGCGAGGCTCCTCAAGGTATCGTTCTTAGCGACCATATATTGCATTTAAATCGAACACAACTGCAGACATTTTCAAAGCAAGCCAAATGATATCCATATTATTTTTGCTAAATGCGCATAGTATTTTGACCAAATTGATACAAATTTGTAATATTTTTACCCATGAACACAAATTTTATTGGAAATATAGCTGTAATAATATTATTATCACAAAAACTAACAATAACAATTTAATAACATACAAATGCTACTATAGTTCTATAGTTAATGTATGATAAATATGCCGTATCATTTTTGTTAGTTCTAATGATATATAACACATTAGAACGGAACAATTCCAATCAACTATTAGATTATTTATTTCTTTGGTTAACAATTAACGCGTTATATATTAAAATTTTCATAATTAAAATTATATGAACCTATGCAATAACATAGTTAGCTTTTTAAAAATAATTATAATAGCTATTACCTCAGAGAGACTGATTATTGATTTTGAATATTTTGTCTCTTCAAAATATCATAGTGTTAAATCAAATAAAGTAGGGCAAATACCATTAAAAATCTCAAATTATGCCCACCATGACACAAATATCCAAAATTTTATTTTTGTCACCAGAAAACCCTAAATTTGCCCATAATGATACAAATATTCCCAACTTTTTTTGTGTTACAAAAAAACCCAAAATTTATACATGTATGACATATATACCATTTATTTCAGTTCCATTCAGGGTATATTTATCACATTGATATAAGTTTGAGATTTTTTATGACACAAAAAAAATTTATGGTATTTGTGTCACAGTGCATATAGTTTGTGATTTTTTTGTAGTATTAAACCCAATAAATTAATAGGGAACATCCACTTTTTGTGTTCTAACTCTTATCAAAAGTAGAGTGGTGTTTTCGTACTTTTATTTTTAAAACAAATTCGAATTTGTTGATTTATTTGATTTGTCCAATCAAGGGCTTCAATTAATATTCCATGAATTTGCTGACATTGTCGAAAAAGTTAATATTTGTGACGAGTAATGAGAGGGTTTATCGGACAACGTTGCTTTGATATTTTGCTTGGCTCCACTTGACTAAACCTAATGGAATTTACTCTCGGCCAACGCAAAAGTTTATCAAGATCGGTCTACAGCATCGCTGATGTGGCAGATTGGAAGTGAGACATTAAAACAATATTATCATTTCCAACTATCAATAATAGTTTATTAGTGCCACATTATTTGATGTACAAATTATAGACTAATCTTAGCCTGCGTTTATTTCACGGAAAACAACTTTTAGGAAAATCTTTCTCGGATTTTTCGGCGTTTGCTTTGCAGAAAATAAACTAGTCAATGAAAATATTTTCCATCAATAGAAAAAGCACCTTCAAAAGTGAGTAAAATGATTTCCTCCTTTTGAAAAGAGGAAAACATTTCCCTCATCTTTTTTTCACTCAGACCAAGCTTGTTCTCCTTGGTATACTCCTTTTAATTATTTTTTATTTTTATTGTTTCTATTCTTTTTTCTTTTTAAAAAAAATTTAATTTTTAATTTTTATTTATTTCCTTTTTCTTTTTCCTCTTCGTCAAGTGATCGCCGGCCACAGGCGAGCTTGGTTGGCGACCAACCAAAGAAAAGGGAAAAGGAAAAAGAAAAAAAAGAAAAAAAGAAAAAATTGATTTTTTAAAAAAGAAAAGAAAGATAAAAAATTATAAGAAGGATTGCACAAAGGAAAATCAAATCACGTTTTCCATACTAAACAACGGAAAATATTTTCTAGTTCATATTAGGTTTCATCAAAACACCAGAAAATATTGTTTTTTTTTTTAGAAAATGACTTTTTGAAAAACATTTTCCAAAAATATCATATTTTTCATGAAACAAACGAAACCTTAATATTCCTATAATTACTCTTTCCTCCTTCTGCGACGACTAAGTAGCATCGAACAACAACTCGACGAACACAATAGTCAAATTGCTCTCAATTCAATCAAAGCATGCATTTAAGTTTGACAATGTTTGGTTGGAATTTGATTGCGCGACTACATATCTTTCACCGAAAGTCGTTCTTCTCTTTTTATTTGGAGGAAACAAGTTCTATGGCAATTCTAGATATAAAATATCACAGTTAGACAATAAAATTGATAAATTCACTTCAAATGAAACGGAACGTGCACAAACTGTTGTGGAAGCCAAGCGATTAAACAGTAAAATTGACAGAACATGAAAATAAATTGGACATTAGATTTATGTGATTCGGTCGTAGTGACCTATATTCACGGAGAAAGCAGCACAAAATTCCACTATAGAACAAGCGATATAACGGAAATTACAAGCACACTCGAGTCACTCAAACACTCTAAGTGTTTCCCAAGCCCCAATTATACTCAATAACTCACGTAGTATTTAGCTCCATAATTCTTCACGAAATAATCTCTCAATTTCACGAAGGAATTATACACAAATCTTACCACAAGATTTAATCGCTATAAACACTTAGATATCTTCAGAGTATAATTTCCTAGCATAAGCTCATCGTTGATGATCTTCACAAATAACATTTCCTTCTTATTTATAGCCAAGAATTGAATTCAAATTAGGAAATCTCTTTTGAGGAAACATTTTCTAATTAGGAAACCTTTTCCAACTAGGAAACCATTCAATTAGAAAACTAATTCAAAATAGGAAACCTACTTGAATTATGAATCTTTCTTCTTCGAGCTCAAATTGAGACATAATTTAACAATTTGTACCTTAGCTCAACGTTTGAGCCAAGTCACAATCGTTTCGTCGGATCTTCTCTACTACTCTCCCACAGCCTCAATGTGCTCAACCGCCACAGACATCTTTTAAGCCCAAGCCTTCCTTGAAATTCGCCATAACTGTGGATCTCATCAAAACACTGTCGCGACCTAAAATTCTTCAGGCTAATGGATTGTTAAGACTAAACCTAACTCAGACCCTCCCAAACCCTACCAATTCGCAACTTAGGGTTTAAGTTTTTAACATGCAAAAGTTTTCATGCTTGGAGTCGCTACTAATCTATTTGTGGTAGGTCGATTAGAAACCTAAATAAAACATAGGGAGATATGTTTTATTCCTACGAACCAGAGATTCTAAGCTCGGGGACTTGGTTACGCTAGATTTAGTCTAACGCCCTTTCGGTACCTTTTCTTTTAAAAAAAATGTTTATATATGCAGTCTGGATCCATTTTAACTTAGTCACTAGCATGTGAGGTGATCATGCGGGTGCGCAAACCACCAAAGTAACACCCAATAATCAAAACATTAAATAAATTGCAAGATTAGGAGAATTACTTATCTCGAAGCAACATAAGCATCTGCATGGTTAGCTAGAAAATCACATCAACAATCCTAACATGATTTCTAATTAACAAGCAGTTCACTCAATATTTTTTAGGATTTTCACTTATTTCAATGAAAACTAACCTATATGTAATGACGTGCAAAAATTAACATGCGATTAATGCAGCCTAACATGCAAACTATATGTCATGCAACGACGTGACCTAATTAATGACGGACAAATGATTTATTTTTGGTATTTTCAAATGAAATTTGGAATTAAAAATTACTCAAATTAACATGCAATCTATCCTAGAGAAAATGATTTGATCTACCCTAAAGTGATTTTTTTTTGGGATTTTTATTGAAATTCGAAATTATTAAATATCCTAAATAATCCACTAAGATTAAAACAATCTCTAATTTAAACTAGGAAATATGCTACCCTAAATCCCAATTTAAATCAAATAATTATCTTATTCTTTTGGATATATTTAAGATTCCTTAAGCAAGCAAAATTTCTAATTTAAATCCTAACTAACATATTTTTTTTGATTTTCTTTATTCAAAAGGAAAACAATTAAATAAAGATAACAACCACGTTCAATCAATCCACGCAATCCGCAAGATTCTTCTTATCATATTCAAATTAGGCAAAGAAATCAAACTAACGGTCATATCTATAGGGTTATAGATATCAACGGAAACCCGATTGTTCAAATTTGAAAAGCAAATAAAATCTATTATCGTATCCAAGTGATTATGGATAAGATAATGATTTTCCGTATCACCGCGTATCGTACCTTAGGGATAAGGTCGGATAGTCGTCCAGATACGTTGCCAAATTAGGAATGATTCCTAATTTCGGGCATTTTCAAATATTGCGGATATCACAAAATTACCCTAAGATATCTAGCTATCCACCAAAATATTCATGAAATGTTCAAACACCCAAAAACTAGGAAATTAAATATTTAGAAGAAATATTCGGATAACATTCTTACCTAATTTCGAGATATTTCCAAATTTGGACTCGCGGATCTGGATTGTGGATCGGAATGAGCGGCGGTGTACGGTGCTTGTTAGTGTTCGACGATGGCCAGACTCGTAGAGACTTGCGAACGATGGTGGTCGGGGCTACTGGCCGTGGATCGACTTGGTGGTGCATTGGTCAAGCACGTCAGGGATGCCCGATGTTCGCCACGTCGGTATGGCTTCGCGGATCACCAATATCGCTGTCCTCCTCCTCCCATGAAGAAGTGTATGGGATGATGATGTCAGATGTGTCGTCCACATAGCACACTTGTACATGGGTTGGCTTTTTTGCATGAATTCTGAGGAAGAGAGAATATATTAGTAGAGTATAAAGATAAGATTTTTATGAAGAATTACCCTCCTCCTTTTTAACATGTCGTCCAATGCATAAGTGTGCTTCGGCGTGTGTCTCTCTCTTATGAAGTCCACGCCCTGAGATGTGTCGCACAACAAACGAGGACTGCACCGAGAATAGACTTGCTGGATTGATCGTTGATGGGCGGCCAAGGGAAGACTCGCAAAGGTGGTGTCCACGACGAGAGACAACCACGATAGTGCAGGGCAATAAACTGCTCGGAAACTCGTCGGGGCAGCGACCAGGCGTCAACCAGAGCAGCGAGGACACAGCAACGTTGCTGAATGCTCACCTAGAGGCTGCGGGTAAGAGTGTTACCAGATCTGGATCACTGGCTTCTTCTTCAAGTCCCGTTCTTTTCCTCTCAATCTTTAGCGGAAGTCTTCCTGATCGTGACCTCCACTGCTTGGCCTTCACTCCTTTGTTGTCTTCTTCCCCTTTCTCTTTGCTGCTCTATGTTAAGCTCTGAATGTGCTCGCTCTTTTTCTCTTCCGGATGATCCTCTTCTCTGGCCGTATATTCAATATGTGTGGCCTCTCCGCTTCTGTCCACGAACACCCTTTTATAGGTGAGGGGACGAAGGCTATCTAGGAAAGAGGCCAGATCTTATTTCCTATTGTGTGCACTTTTGGAATTTCTGTCTTATTCTTTCCTTCCTTTTCGTGCACAATCCACCGAATCCTCCTCTTCCCTGCAATGTTTTATTGCTTATTTTGATGTAGATGAATATAACGTTGCTTTGAATATGGCTCAGAATAAGCTTTTATCACCCACTGCAGATATCTTCGCAATATATGGCCCTAATCACTTTGCAAAGTGCCCTGTCTTATAGAAGAGAATAGAATCAAATATGTCAAATTTGGCTGAAAATATATGTACGAGACATTGCTTTGTGACAGAAAATCTTCGCTTGAATTATCACACGTGCAAAACATGTGAATTTTGGTCATGGGCTTGGTTCAATTAATTTCATTTAAGCTCGGAACCATTCGCTCGGGTCCATTCGCCGTCGGTCCGATAAATATGCAACTATATGAGCCCATACAAATGCTTCTAATATCTACATGCATTTTAATTAATATTTTTTTCCTAGAGATCAGGATCGATCCCTAATTTTTTATGCGAAAATTAACTAAGTCGCCAAAATTTAGGTGTCAACAAACACCAACTGCACATACATCTTTAATTGTTCCGTAAGGATTTTTCAACACAAACTCCTTAATCGCAAATAAAGCAAAACTATCATTGCTTCCATATCTATTAGGAAATCGAATACGCACTTTGTCAATATCAGTAGTTACAGCAACCGTTGGCTCTACATGCTCTACCTCGCTATAAGCACTATTTGTGTCGATTATTTCGTTAGTACTCACTACCTCAAGAGTTTCTTCTGCAACTCCACCTTAAGTTGAATACTGTCCAGATCCGTATAAACACTGTTATAATCACTCCTAGCCAGAAGTACTTGAGGCTCGTCAAACATAACTTCTCTGCTGACTACAAGTGAATTTAATTCCAAGCACCACAACCGATAGCCCTGCTCACGTTGTGCATAACCTAGGAACATACACTTTCTTGTCCTTCCATCAAGCTTACCATCACTAACTCAAACATAACATGAACAACCAAATATTCTAAGAACAGAATAATCATCAACATTACCTAACCACATTTCTTCGGGAGCCCGACATCTAATTGTAGTCGATAAGGATCTATTCTTCAGGTAGCTCATCGTATAAAGTGCATTCGCTAATAATTTCCTAGCCATACCAGCACTAGAGAGCATTTTATGGGCCGTTTCTAGTAATGTTTTGTTCATCAACTTCGCAACATGTTGTGGTTCATTGGCACTAGTGCGGTGTCTCACTATGCCTTTCTTCATGCAGAATTCGTTTAATACTCTGAGTAAAAGTCCATACTATTGTCAGTTTGCACCTGCTTGATCGTCTTACCAGTCTCTTTTTTGATCAAAGCTCTCAATTGTCTGATCCTGAAAATAGCATCAAACTTGTGCCTTAGTATAAACACCCAAGTCTTCTTCGAGTAATCATCCACAATTTCTAGCATAAATCTTGCACTTTTCTTCGAAGGAAACCGCGATAACCTATGAACATCTAAGTGAATTAATTCTGCCATATCCGTGATTTCTCTAACAGTCGTACTAAACTGCACTTTTCGCCATTGATCTAAGTCACAACACTTGCATATATTCAGTTTGTCAGCAACATAATCACATAACAAATTCTTTTCACTTAGAACCTTTAGACTTCTCTCGCTAATGTGTTCCATCCGCATATGCTACAATTCAGGCTCTCGAACTGATGCATCCAACGCTGTGTGGCGAATTCCGTCACTGTCTTACCTTAAAGCTCATGCAGGCTATTGTGCTTAATTCCTTTAATTATCACCAAGGGACCTTGAACAATTTTCAGAACTCCACATTCTAAAGAATACAGACACTCAGCAGAATCCAAGGCACTTAAGGAAATAAGATTTTTCTTCAACTTTGGAACATGCCACACTCCAGTCAATGTCCTCAAAATACCATAATACATTTTGATTCTAACATCACCAACACCCACAACATCGCACTTTGCTTTGTTCCTCAACTGTGCTTTATTACTATCCGTGCACTGATGAGTAGTAAACCAGTTTCTATTTGGTGTAGCGTGAAAAGGACAATCAAAATCCATAATCCATCCACCAATTGATGAATAATTAGTGACAGACAAGACAAAATCAGCATTATTCGAATTACCATCAGCTATAACAACAACATCATTCGCAGACTCAACTCTAATTCCCTTACCTTCTCGTTCTTTAGCTTAAGGCAATCCTTTTTAAGATGCCCGTTCTTGCCACAACTCCAACACACAACACCACTAATTATAGACTAATTATGTCTATTCGAGTTTATATAATTTTTGCTAACACGTGTACTAATTCTTCCTGTGACATCCCCAATTTAGACCGAGATGATCAAAGAAAAACGACCATGGAAGTAGCAAGTGGTTCGATATGAGAGTTGGTAATGGAATGGATAGTATAGTCGAAACGAGTGTATTGAGGATTGGCCAAGGAATCGACAATAAAATGACTCCCTAGTCCCGCAAGTCAATTAGAGTGATTTGACCGTGAATCGACCTTTCGACCATAAGGGTTGCTAATGGGACAGTCCGAGATGACCATGGGTTGGTGCCATGCGGGCATGTGTTGATCGCAGGTGATTCCACTCGGCTATGCATCGGTCGCGGGCGACCATTAATTGATCTCGTAGCACTAGGTTCCATGTGGCTACCTGATAACCGAGGGTCAACTATGGATCATTGATGCTCGAATGTGGATTGGTCGCGAATCGACCATGGATCATTGCATTAAGCCGGATAGGCCATGGACGAGCCAAGAGCATTGCGACTTAGTCGCGGATCAGGCTTTGTGCCGGCAACGCAAGCTGTGCCTTGTGCTCGGCCATGGACCAGCCATGAGCCCGTCTGCTAGACCACGAATCAGCCCTGTGCTTGGTCGTGTGCTAGTCATTGTGCCTAACACTTGTGCTAGGCTTTGTGCTTATCCGTTCCAATCCAAACTTAGTCTTGTGCCGATCAGACTTGGTCATGAGCCATGCATTATGCCCGTCCGTGAGCTAATGCAAGTGTTAGGCCCATACGTCGGCCCTTTACTCGTGTGGCTTAGCCATGCGCTCGACACACCGACCATTCGACTTGGCACTGTGCTTATGCAGCTGGCCTTGTACCGTCCGTTCGGCCTAACATTATGCCCAGTGCTGTGCCCATGTAGCCCAGGCATGTGCTAGGCCCTGCACTCGGTCAGGCTCGACCAAAAAGGATATGTGCCTGGTTAGTCTGACTCGTCAGACCTTGCACCGTTCAACCTGGACTTTAGCTCGGTTATGACTAGTCATGCTTGGACATATTTCTACACAAAACTCGGTTTGAATAAGATGGTCGATCGTTTTTAGATACATAAATTCCCCTTTATTTAGTTCGTCTTTGCTAGTATAATAATGGATTTTGGATGTTGTGCTTAATGAAGAAGATGAACCATAAGTTCGTTGTTCTTAGAGGATTATTGGGTGTTCTTGAAGGACAAAGAACAAGTGTCACACACCCAAACTTGGGAAACAAGAAGCTAAGTAAACTAAGTCAACATTGGACCAATAATTGTAAACTAATCATTAAGGAGATCTTATCTTCTAATTTGTCTCTAGCCAATTATTGAAGTGTTCTTGAGAATTCTAGATAGACAAGCAAGCCATATGCCCAAGAAGCTTGGAGAACAAGACAAATAGAAGACCAAGTCAATGGAAATTATTGGAGAGCCTTCATCAGAAGCTTAAGTGTTCTCTTGGCAATTAATGAAAAGGGTGATTCACATACCCTAAACTTAGGGCATAATGACCCTAATAAGAGACTTGTAGAACAAGTAGGACACTTGTTAGACAATTGAATCAATAATAATTGAGCATAAGATTTTGCAAGATTTTCTCTCTATTATTAGGCACCAATTTGATACAAATGATTGGTCTATTTGCCAAGGCCATCATTAGAGCTTGAGCTATAAATAGAAGGGCTACCCTCCCATTCTCTTCTTTCTTTCAACCTTGCACACACTCTCACTCTCTTGGCCACTCTCTCTCTCTCTTGCCCCTTCACCATCACCGAACACCCCTTTAGAATTACTTCTTGACACTAGTAGTAAGTGAATTCTCTATTCTTTGGTTAGGATACGGTGTTGCGCAGTAGGGCTCGAGTGATGACCTTATTTGTAATAATTTATGCTTGCATGTGTGATTGTTTGTTTTTGCATCATGGTTGTGAGTCAAGGCACAAACGGTTCACGAAAAGGGGCTTCGTATGGTCTTGTACCCATGTAGCGTAACAGACCGAGCTCAGGTTGGTGCGAGTTTATGTTGAGGCGTATAGACCTAGGCCAAGTTTAGCTCCAAGTCGGTGTTCGGCATGGTGGATTGAGAGCCTTAGATCGCGCCTGGCATAATAGGCATTTTGTCTTATAGATCATAAAATACACGAGCACGGCACGCCTTCGGGCTTGGATGAATGGAATAATGTTAACAATATAAGAAACTGGATAGTTTGATGCTTCTTGCATGATCACATGAGGGGCTAAAAGCCGTCACCAATGAATTTCGGAACGTTACCCGATCGATTTCATATGCTCGGTGAATTCTGGAAGAATCGATGGATTTCGGTTAAGAAATAATGAATCCCGTATGCTGATCTTCATATGCAACGTTTAAATACCATGTTTGATATTCTCTTGGTTGGTGTGTGTGACATAATTAACACATAGGCAAGGTAAGATACATCTTGCTATTGATCTGCTATCAATAAGTGAAATGGTAATGGTTGATCTCTTGTTCATGGCATGGCTTCCTCTTAGCCAAAGTATAGTGAATTTACTTATTAAGTTGTGACTCACTCGTATCATTTTCAGGTTTGTAGGTATAACATCGCCACCCTCGGTTTGCCGTAGGCTTCCAATAGAAATGCATGTGTTTATTATTGACATAGTTGAAGTAGAGTCCGAAGCCACGTATCGTAAATTTACCACTACGGTTTGGATGCAAAAAGATGCCAATGACTTAGTCCCCCACCGCTATGTAGCTTGGTTCATTTGGTTTGACAAAGATTTGCTTTGACCCCTTTCTGACTTTGGCAGACCACCTGGAGCCGCTAATGACAATGCACCCGAGGGGACCATGGGCGGGCCATAGGTAGCTGAACGAGCACGAGAAAATCGACTTTTGTGTTTTTTTAAGGAAGGAGTCAGGGTAGAGGAGCTAGGACTACCCAAACCACGTGGATAGTATGTAGAAGACCGGATACAATCTGGATGTATGTAAGGAACAAGGCCCATAGTGGTAGGGCATGTAAAATATGCACGTATCATGTAAATTAATGGTGTGCTTGTGAAATATGTTTCTATCCCATCTTGGTTGCTTATTGTTTTATTGGGTGTCAAGTATAATTGCTTTCGCTTGTTCGTTTCAAAGATAAAAAGCAATGGGACGGCGACGTGCCTAGGATGTCACATCAATAACCCTAAAGTAAAGATGGCCACAAGTCTCTGGACCGAGTGTCACGGTCTTGGTTCGGGTCATGACACTTTCTCTATTTTCACCTAGTAAAGCAGTAGATAAATGCTTATCAGATTTTCTTCTATGGATGTCCTTACTCAGAATTAAATCTCGAACACCATCAAATATCAAACTTGTCGACCCAAAGGAATTACTAATAGCAATAATAGTAGTACTTCAACTATCAGGCACTGAGAATAATAGAATCAAAGCATGTACCTCATATTCAAAGTCAATCTCAACCGTACTTAATTGACTAACGATCACATTGAACTTATTAATATGATCAGCAACTGACGTATCTTCGGTCATCTTCAAATTAAATAGACGTTGCATCAAGTAGATCTTCTTAATCGCAAAGGGTTTCTTGTATATGTCCGGCATGGCTTTCATCAAACCCGCAGTGATCGCCTTTTTCACGATGTTAAACACGACATTACGAGCCAATGCTAGCCGAATAACACCCAAAGCTCGTCTATCTAGCAATTCCACATCAATTTGCTTCATCGTCTCTAGCTTCGTCCTAGACAGGGGCAAGTGCAGTTTCATCTGATATAGATGATCTTCAATCTATATCTTCCAGAAACCAAAGTCATTCCCATCAAATCTATCGATTCTCACTTTTCCTTCTTTTGTCGAGATCGATTCGCTTCAACTGAGTCAAGCCTAACTTTGATACCAATTATTGCGGAAGCCAAGCAATCGAACAATAAAATTAATAGAGCAAGAAAAGAAATCGGACACTAGATTTACGTGGTTCGATCGTAATGACCTACGTCCATGAGGAGTGCAGCATGAAATTCTACTATTGATCAAGCGATACAATGAAGATTACAACCACACTCGAGTCACTCAAATACTTTAAGTATTTTCTAAATCCTAATTACACCCAATAACTTACGTAGTATTTAACCTCATAATTCTTCACGAAATAATCTCTCAATCTCACGAAGGAATTATACACAAATCTTATCCCAAAATTTAATCGCTATAAACACTCGAATATTTTCAGAGTGTAATTCCCTAGCAGAAACTCCTCTTTGATGATCTTAATAAATAACATCCCATTCTTATTTATAAGTAAGAATTGGATCCAAATTATGAAATCTCTTTTTAGGAAACCTTCTCTAATTAAGAAACCTTTTCCGACTAGAAAATCTATTCAAAATAGGAAACCTATTTGAATTAAGAAACTTTCCTTTTCGGGCTCAAAATCGAGACATAATTGTAACACAAATTGTGCTGGAATTTAATTGATGATAAAGCCTGAGAATGCAACCATTTCAACAAAACCGAACGTAGACAAACTATATCGAAATTTAATTGCCGACGAGGCACCCAGGATACACAGCAAAGATACACACCAAAATTTAATCGACAATGCAGATCTAAAAACCACAGCTAAGAAACATGTCGGAATTTAATTAACGATGCAAGTCTAGAAACTATAACAATGGTGCGTAAATTTAAAGATAATTGAAAGATAACATGTTTGTTTGTTTGTGCGCGGGAGGAGGGGGAGTTTCCAATAGACGAACAATGGTATTTATAGTGTTCCTGACATAACCGTCTTGGAAGAGTTCTCCTGTAGTATAGCCAAGCCTTCATGTCTCCAAGGATATGGAGACCACGTTTTCACGACTCCATGATCTCGTCTTCAAGCGGTTGCTTCGTTAAAAGCGCGTTTTGAACCTTCGTGTCCATATGTGTTGCCTCGTCCATTCTTGCTCCACGTTTTACCGGTCTTCCTAGCTTCACTCACTAGTGATTTCAATTTTAAAATTTTGTAACTGCATCCTGACGTCGTCTCGGTATCCAGTTTTCTCTTGGCATTTCAATTGGTGGTCTATCAACCCTTTTAACCGATATCCTTGTTGACAATCGCCAACCATACGTTGTTGTATATCAACAACTGATTAATGGTCATCGATGTAGATTAATATTGATAACATTTCTTATAGTCATCAACAATGGCTCACATGTTTAATAACAACTTGCATTCTAGTCACGTGCCTATCCATATCAACGACTTGATATGCCCTCTTTTAAAAGATTTAAAAGTAATTTTAATTCTTTTAATCATTCAAAACATGTAAGTTTTGATTCCTCAGATAGTACAAGGTGTGTATTGTACCTTTGATGCTTAGTACTATGTGATTTGACGGCTATCTTGTAGTGTCCCGACACATTGCTTCAATCGTTATGATTCACAAATCGTCATCATTATGAATCACATTTGTATGGATTGCCATTCCTTGAATCGTCGCCTTGCTTTGAAAAGTATAAAATGGTTAAGAATTGATTTTTACTCTCCTCCTTTTCGTTCTCGACTTAAACCCTATTCACCTTTCCGTTCATATTCCATGAAATTGATGAAATGGTAAAAGATTAAAATTCATGACGAGTGATGAGAGGGTTTATTGGATAGTGTTGCTTTTATATTTAGCTTGGTTCCTCCTAACTAATCATAATCGGATTTTTTCTCGGCCAATGTAAAGTATATCAAGATCGGTCTACAACATTGCCTATGTGGCAGATCGGAAGTGAGACATTAAAATAAGTCTTATCATTTCCAACGATCGATAACAGTCTATCAGTGCAACATTATTTTGTACAAATTATAGGCTAATCTTAGTATACCGATAATTTCTCTTTACTCCTTCGGTGATGACCAAGTAGCACCGAACAACAACTCGACGAATGCAGCAATCAATTGCTCTCAGAGAGAATCTTTCCTTTGGTAAGAATAAGACAATGCACAAAATGTTTCGCCTGAACGAGTACAAATGTTCGAGAGCGGAACCGATTGTCAAAGAAAAAACAAACAGGTCGTTCCTAGAAGGTTGGATGGCACAAATCGTACATGGCGGGTTTCAAGAGGTAAAGGGATTCCATCTCGACATGTCTCCATGTGAAATGAATTCGTACAAATTGACTACAGACTGAACGCGATTTTATTGCCTTTTCATTTTCCAATGTCTTATATTTTGTGCGTCTGACTTTTTTGCACGTTACATATTTTTCTACACTATTCTCCTGTGCAAGTTTGTGGAAGTTACGTGCGAGAAAACACGATCTCCACGTTGGTAATAGGACTGCGTTTCAACCCGGACAAATGTCAAATCTTTTTCTCTGGGTTGAATGAGGATGAGAAGCACCTTATACTGGACCACACGCCTTTTTCTACAGGTACCCTCCCCATCAGATACTTGGGTATCCCTCTTGTTACCAGAAGACTTACCCACACAGACTGTAAGAGTCTTACTGACAAGATCTTCAAGAAAATTGAAAATTGGGGCATGAAGCATATCAGTTATGCAGGGCGTCTACAGTTAGCCAAATCAGTCCTCATCTCCATATGCACCTATTGGATGCAAATGTTCCTACTTCCAAAGCATACTATATACGAGATTGAGAAGAGGATTAGACAATTCTTATGGGCTGGTAATTCAGCAAACCATGGCTCGCACAAGGTTGCATGGCAAGTAGTATGCTCACCCAAAAGGGAAGGAGGATTAGGATTGCCTAATTTGAACTTATGGAACAAAGTATTGCTAGGTCGCATGCTGTGGAATCTTATCAATCTTCCATCATCTTCCCTTTGGAGTACTTGGGTTCACAACACCAAATGTAGAGGCACCCCAATTATGCAGATCGACATCAAGGGCAGTATGGCTTGGAGCTGGAGATGTCTCCTCAAACTGCGACCCGTTCTAACATCGATTATACCAAGCCCAAAATACCGTTGCCAAGATATATATGATGAACTCAGACATGTGAGACCAGCTGTGGAGTGGTATAACCTAATTTGGACCAGCGGCATTAGCAAACATAATTTTATTGGTTGGCTAGTTTGTAGAGATAGACTACCTACAGCAAGAATCGTCGCACAATGGATACCTTCAATTGATATTCAGTGTAATTTCTGCAGGGCTAGTATTGAAGACAGAACACATTTATTCTTCGAGTGTGAATGGACAAACAACATATGGCGTTGTATCCTAGCACAACATGGGATCAGGCGCCTTTTAGGAGGATGGAATGAAGAACTTCAATGGATGATTAGGGCAACAAAAGGCAAAGACTTGGCAGCAAGACTCCTCAAGTTGTCCTTTCTAGCAACCATATATTGCATTTGGATGGAGCGCAACAGCAGACGGTTTCAAAACAAGTCAACTGACTTTCATATTCTTTTGGCTAAGGTTCGTAAAAATGTCAGAGGTAGAGCTTCGCTTTACCAAAAAATTAGACCTTCCCAGACAAATGTTGTATTAGCTACTATATGGAGACTTCCTACCTCCATCTTTTTGAATTATTAGCACTTTTTGTAATGCTGGGGGATGCCCCTAAGCTGCTGTACTTCATCTGGTTTATAATACTTACATTCACACCCAAAAAAATCCTTTATATGGGGATAAATTACATTGCTAATTCTTGTTTTCATAGAAATAATTAAGTAGGATCGATTTGATTTTTAAGCCCATATTTGTTTTTCTTATTGGGTTTTTAAGCACAGAGAACTGAAAACCCGGATTCGCAGGATAGGGTCCCGGTTACGGGCGGCAATTCTGACACGACTTGAACGCGATACGAAATTTACTGAGAGAAATCTGACCCCAAAATGATGCACCACGGCTAAACTTGAAACTAACATAAATTGATACGTTTTCACTCATTGTTAATAAAAATCATAGTGTGATTACGTTGAAACATTTTTATAACGACCGGAATTATTAGCAGACAAGAACACGACCCGTGCACACAAATTACCAGCCCTACTTACAGTGTCTTATCTTTGACTAAATGACACTTTCATGTAGTTGGAGTCATTGGCTGAATAAAGACGCAGCTTTATATCCTCGTAAGTTAGACTTTTCATCTCCATTTATCCATTTATCAATCATATGAGGGTGTAGGTTTTCAAAATATATTGGTTGATGGGCTGCCAGTTTTTAAATTATTTATTGACGAGTTTTAAAACGATTATCAACAAATCCGAAAGTGATACGGATGATATGAACTTAACGTACAAAAGTTTTTATTGCCTAATTAGCGAAAATAAGCCGTGTTTTTCCATTGCACGACTTGACACGATTATAAAACTCGAATATGACGTGTAAACACGAACCCTCAGCCCTTCGGAGTATCATTACCATCACCAATAGGCTATTGAAATCCACAACCTCGTGTGATCGATATATAGATGATTGAAGAAGAAAAATCTAACTTGGGGAAAAACCTCATCTGTTCTCTTAATCTCTTACTAAAGTTGATTTGATCGCGCGAACTTTCATGTAGTTGAAGTCATTGGCTGAATAAAGACGCAGCTTTATATCCTCGTAAGTTAGACTTTTCATCTCCATTTATCCATTTATCAATCATATGAGGGTGTAGGTTTTCAAAATATATTGGGTGATGGGCTGCCAGTTTTTAAATTATTTATTGACGAGTTTTAAAACGATTACCAACAAATCCGAAAGTGATGCGGACGATATGAACTTAACGTACAAAAGTTTTTATTGCCTAATTAACGGAAATAAGCCTTGTTTTTCCATTACACGACTTGACACGATTATAAAACACGAATATGACATGTAAACACAAACCGTCAGCCCTTCGGAGTATCATAGCCATCACCAATAAGCTATTGAAACCCACAACCTCGTGTGATCGATATATAGATGATTGAAGAAGAAAAATCTAACTTGGGGAAAAACCTCATCTGTTCTCTTAATCTCTTACTAAAGTTTATTTGATCGCACGAACGAAGCTAATGGCAGATAGTTAAGCCAGCATTGGTTGTACCAACGTCCGAATGATCCGACATGCTGTCGAGTTATCACGGAGAACAAGTCCCTCACGCACAACTAGCTTGTGTTTGGATCGTTCCATTTGACCCTTGCACTAAGCCATCACCAGTCACTACCTTCTACAATGTATATGATAATTCTAATCGAAGAAAACATTTTCTTTATAGCCAAGAGGATTTCAATCATCAAAATCACAAGAAAGCATAGAGATATTCAGATATCAAAAGTATATAGCAAAAAATAAGTCGTTTGCATCACAGAAATGACAATGATCATTTGTTTGATCGGCCGTTTATTTCCCACAAGAATACATTTTCTTCTCTCCCCGACACTACAGTGGGGCAAAGCACAACACCAGCGATCCTTCCTATAAGCTTCATGAACTTTACCTAACGAGAATTTTCAAATTAAAAAAAAAAGGAAAACAACAACAATAAAGAACGTCAACTACCCATCATTTTCCACAAGAAGGAACACAGACGCCGTCCCCAACGCTAGCCAGACATTTCTGCTCATCTGGGGAAGAGGGAGAGAGAGAGAGAGAGAGAGAGAGTCCCTGAAGACCATTTAAATCAATTTCAGACAACCACTCCGACCTTTCTTTTCATGGATGACACCCATCGACTTTTAATTGGTGTGTCAGAAGTGGGGAAAAAAAGGAACACCCACACGCATATTCTGCTATATGCTACCAATACGGACGATGGAGATGCAACAAAAGAGGAAATATCACATGGTATTTGGACAACATAGTACGCTATCGGCCCCCTTATGGGATGGCAAGCTAGCAATCCAAACGGGACGAACCTGCGATGTCTGCTAGTGGGGCTTCAGATTCCTATTACAACAACCGGAAGACCCCCGCGGATGGTGGCGGTTAGCCCCGGCGAGAATCGCATCACTTCGTCCGTGGTCACCAGCTCTATCTCGAATCTCCGGAGCAACAAGACCGCCACGCTTTTCAGCTCCAAGAAAGCCATTTCTTTCCCCAAACAAACCCTAAGTCCGGCTTGGAAGACCGGGTACTTGTACGGGTTCTCTGCAGAGAAGACACTGTTCTTTAGCCACCTCTCCGGCTTGTACTCCAAACAATCCGGGCCCCATATATCCTCGATTCGACCCATCGCGTATGGGTGGTAAGTAACCCTTGTGCCTCTCTTCACAAATGTCCCGTCGGGCAAAATATCGTCTTCCTCGCAAAATTTTGAATCGAATTGGATGGGTGGATAGAGCCTCATGCTCTCATAAATCGCGGCTTGCAAGTAAGGGAGTTCTCGGATTTGATCGTAGCTCACCAGCTCTTGATCGCCCATTACACGATCCAGCTCGGCACGAATTTTCGATCGCACTCGAGGGTTCTTGGCCATGAGCCAAAAGAAGCTGGTCAGGGCCGACGCGACTGTGTCGCGGCCAGCTAAAAGAAAGCTCACGATGATGTCCCTAAGGAATGTCTCGTCGCTCACTGTGCGCATGAAGCGGGACAGGAGATCTCTGTGGTTAGAGAATCCAATCTTGCGCTTTTGCCTAATGACTTCGAGGGCAAGAATGTTGATCATGTTAATTGCTTCCTTTAGTCTCTTCTCACTCCCTAAATTGAACGACCTTTTGATCTTCCACACTAAAGGTGATGCCTCCATGGCTCGTTCAGCGGACAATTTAGATGCCAAGTCGAACGAAAGAGCGAATTCCGACATGGGCAAGGACAACTCTAGGCATCTCGGGTCCAGGCCGAACGAGAACCTACATATGCAATCGAATGAAAATCTTTTGAACACATCTTGCAAATCGAGGACAGCGCCCTCTTTGCCAACAACGGACGAAAAGAGAGTTACGAGCCGGTTCTCGATCTCGCACTTCACAATCTCGAACGCGTAGGATCGAATCTCAAACCTATCGAGCTCTAGGTTTGCCATCTTCTTCTGAAACTTCCACAAATCGCCGTCGACGTTGAAAATCCCCCGGCCGAGGAAATCCCCCAAGATCGTCGAGAAGGGTTTCCCCTTCGGGTAGTTCTCGAACCTCGTCTTGAGCATGTACTCGACGTTATCCGGGTTGCCCGTGATCGTGTTGCCGAGGACGTGTATGTGGACTGTCTTGGTCGGCGAGGTCCGGAGGAGATGAGCGTACCAATCGCAGAGATTGACATACCTCTTCGACCACCCGAGGGACAGGTAGGTCTGGCATATCTCGCAGTTGCACCACAGTTTCGGCCTCGCGAGGTACAAGACGGAGACGACGAAGACGACCGTGACGAGGAAGACGATGAAGAAGCTCACACGGTCTAGAAGGCTCAGAAAACACCTCCAGCTTAGGGACTCCATTGACGTTTGCTTTGCCTTTTTTAGATAATGAGAGAAGTCTAGTGGGAATGAGTGCACTGACCAATGAGGGCTTTTAATCGATGCCATATGAATGGCCGAGGTCTTCTTTTTTTTTTTTTTTTGTCGATGGCTTTTCTTTTTTTCTTTTCCCCACTTACAAACAAATGACAATAATAGATCGAATTGGTAGTCTGTGAAACACGTGCTCTATAGAATGAAGTCCACAGTTTTTTTATTCCTTCGTCGAAAAAGAAAATTATTTTCTTTTGCCATTGATGAACGCATCCAGTGCGTCACCCAACGTAATAAATATTTATTAGCCTCTGTCGCCCACGTTCTGATACGCCCATTAGCCTCCCACTTGTTGTAGATAACGCTAGTGGATATATTCATAGGGTAATGCCAGGTTATATTTTGCGCAATCACTTTGCTAATGCCTGGCCTACCTAGGGTTAGTCAAGAAAGAAAAATCAATGTTCAGCTCGAATACTAAGGAAAAGAAGAAGTGAAAGATCCTTATCTTTAGAATCCATGGTGTCTCGTGTCATTGACACGTGCAAAAGGATTAAGGTTTTTTTTATCTTAAAGTCCAAGATTAAGTAATTTTTTATCTTCTACCTTTCAAAATGATCGGCTCGTCTTTTTACGACGCCATAAAATACTTTCTTCTAACGTCGTTGAGAGGAGAAAAAGTTGTTTGCCCAGCAATCTCAGCCCTAGATTATAGGAGCACCAGAAGATGAGCACGTTCAGTCAGATTTTAGACGATTGAGTTTTAGGCACAACTTAATGATTTTAAATTGGATCTTGCCCCTTTCCTTTGATAAAATTAAATCTCTGTCCAATTTGTACAATTTGACTCATTGGGTGCTGATAATTGACTATTTTATAATTGACAAATTTAGAAAAAAAAAATTGCACCTCGCGTTTGATGAGCAAAGCAATTCAATATAGAATACATTATGTACTGTTTCGTAGGTTGTATATGCTTTGCTGGAAGTGAGAGAAACTATGGAAAATATAATGTTATAAAGTCCAATCCAAAAACCTAACCTTATAGATAGAGTAGACAACATAAATTTGAAGAGCTTATAAACCCTGTAAACAAGTAATGTGTGGGCACTTTAACCCTTATCTCACGTGGAAGCCGGATTAGCAATGATACGGGGAATGTGACACATGCGAGGCTGCACACACAAAATAAATTGCGGCCAAACTTAGCTCTGATACCATATTAAAAATGTCAATTCAAAAGCTAACTCATGGGTAAAGAGAGATTACATGTATATAAAGAGTATATAAACCCCATAAATAAGAGATTTAATAATAAGTAAATCTGTTATTTCTCTTCATGACAACACCAAATTCATTTATTCTTTCAAATATCAATACCTTAATTTTTTTTTATAAAGTTTTGGATTTATTAGATTAGAAAAAGCATTACTTGTCCTCTATGGTAGAATGGAATTAGAAGAATTAGAAAATGTGCACTTTGCACGAATAATTGAATTAGAAGAATTAATTTTATAGAAAGGTTAAAATATATTTTTTCTTGAAAAATTAATTCAATTGTTAACCAAAAAAATGTTAAGGAACCGAAGGTTAGGCCGCTTACTTACTTACTTGTAAAGGTACTTGTGAGATTTTGTGGGACCACTGACATAAAAGCTTAAGCTATTAGATGAATGTGTGATTTAATGTTTAAGTATTCAATTACTAAAAGTTTAAGCTGTTAGATATTTCGTTGTTTAATTTTTAAGAATATTATCACTCCCTCTCACATTTGGTAAGTATAGACATATTTAATTATGGAGATAAATCTGTTCTGAAAAGATTTGAATTCAGGATTCCTCGCTTTGATACCATGTGAGACTCTGTAGGACTAATGCCAATGGTTTTAAAAATTTAAGCCGTTAAATGAATGTGTAATTTAATATTTAAGTATTCTACCAGTACTGATGTATCCTCTTGCATATCGTTGAACTTTTTTTTTCTCTATTTGGCCTCCCCAAAATTCAATTTCGATTACCCATTTTCCCAAAAAAAAGCCCCGAATTCCCAATTTGAAAATCTGCCGGCCCCGATGAAAAATATGTGTACAGAAGAATGGAATCTCTGTCTCTACTTTTCTTTTATTTACTGTTTTCGAGCACCATTTATCCCTTTAGCCCTTTGACTCTCTGTCGGAAGAGGAAGCATATCTTTTTGCACATCCAAACGAATTAATAGTATATTATCACATGTGACTAATCGTAGTTAGATGCAATTGATGGGGTCAGTACTTGAGAATACAATTCTTTTTGGTATAGTTGTAACAATTACTAGTAGTGATGTTAAAATGTAGTGAATTAAAAAGTTACGAGCTAGTAGAATCGAACTCGATATCTCTACATGCTTTATGCATGTAATGAGTGGGCCGGGCATAATTTTATAACCTTTTGCGGGGTGCTTGTAGGTCCCATAAGCAAAAAATCGTAATTTTCCCAAATTTGTCATAATTTACCGAAAACAATCGCAAAATCGGTCGCACTTATAAGTAGAAATTTAATATTGCGGGTTGTAATTTAACTGTAATGATTGTAACTCGTTTGCACTTGTAATTACTAATTTACCTTTACGGATGGTAATTTAATTGTAGAGTTCGTTACATGAAAATGTCAACCTTAGTAATTAATCAATAGTATATTAAAGTGCCTCAAATTATCGTTAGTGAAGGTACCTATACTTTCTGGTTAAAAAAGAAAGTACCTAGACTTGTAATTGTCCTCAATAATTGTACCTTTTCCTATAAATGTTTGTAATGACAAGTTAGCAACGATAATTCATATGTAGTAATTTACATAAAAAAATTTCAATGTTGAAAATTGTAACGGTCATAACGGTAAGATTCAACTGCTTTAAAAGTTTAAATTGTTAGATGGAACTCACGCTTAATTTGGTTTTTTTGCCTAGTTTTATACGTGGAAATATTTCATTTGGGAGACAAATATGAGCCTGGAAAAATTTGAATTCAGAACCTCCTATTTTAACATCATGTGAAATTTTGTGGGACTATTACCAATTATTTTAAAATTTAAATAAAAGTATAGTTTAATATTTAAATATTCTATCACTAACTTTCACAGAAAAATCACAAATAGCTTGACATTGTGGTAAATCTTTTGTTTCTGTTCTTTAGACTTCGTTTATTTCACGGAAAGCAACTTCTTAGAAACGTTTTCTGGATTTTCCAGCGTTTGGTTCACAGAAAATAAGTTAGTCAGGGAAAACATTTTCCATCAATGGAAAAAGCACCTTCAAAAGTGGGGAAAATGATTTCAAAAGAGGAAAATATTTTCCCTCCTCTTTCTTTCACTCAAACCAAGTACGTTCTCTTTCGTGCATTCGTTTTAATTATTTCTTATTTTTATTATTTCTTTTCATTATTTTAAAAAATCAAATTTTTAATTTTTATTTCTATTTATTTTATTTTTAATTTTATTTTCCTTCTTCTTCAATTGGTTCCCAGCGACGGCGACACCTAGCAATCAGCCACAGGTGAGGCGAGCTTGCTTGTGGTCGGTCATCGGCCATCGCCGTGGCCGGCGACTGACTGAAGAAGAAGGAAAAAAAATAAAAAAAAATAAAATAAAAAATAAAAAAAATTAAAAATTTAATTTTTTTTCAAAATAAAAAATAAAATAATTATTAAAAGGAGTGCAAGGAGGAAAATCAAATCAAATATTTCATACCAAATGGTGGAAAATATCTTTCAGTTCATTTTTAGTTCAGTCAACTACCGAAAAATAACTTTTTGGAAAACATTTTCCAGAAAGATTACATTTTCCGTAAAACAAACGGAGCCTTAGTAACTTGGCTTCATAGTTTGTAGACGTAATAACCTTGTCATTGAGTAATTATCCTCAAATATCGGAATTGTCATTAATGATAAGTAGTATTAGCAATCTTATAGTTAGTAATGTTCCCTACACGTTTGTAAGTTATTATTTTTTTGTAAACCATTTGACGGTTGAAGTTCTTTTTCTTTTGATCCAACCGTCCAAATTCTGTACGGGCACCCTTCGGAAAACCACTCCCCTTTATGCATCCTTTATGCAACTTATGTGGTATAAAACAACAATAGAAGAGCTTGACAGCCAATCAAAAAGCGACACGTGACCGTCTCCAGAGAGATCTGACTAGGTAATATCATCTCAGTATTTTGAGGATGTAAACTAGTATCAAATGATGTACATGTACGCTAAAAGTTAAAGTATTTACTTATATCCAGATGTACAATGCATATTATACATAGATGTATCTTCAAAACCCTAAATCTTTATTAGAAAACAGTTTACTATTTTGTAAAAGTCTTCATTGGACCCATATAATCAAGTACGTTACATCTATTTGTCAACTCCAACTCCAACTCTTGTTGATGGCGTCACACCCATAGAAATTCGAACATGACATGTATAATATTCCATAATTAATGATTTGCCTCGTTCAAGCATGAAGAACATACATTAAAAAGTGCTTGGATAAGGCTAAACATGTTGTGTTAACAAAGAGGTAGTCAGTTAATTAAGTCGCTTAGTCAAGCATGTCCAAAATGTGCATGATTAAGTTAAGAGGATTAGAAAAATGCACCACATAGGTCCACTTTCTTGCGTTGCCCAGTCCAAGCGATTTGATAGTTGCGTCGTCTACTCAAGTTTTATCTCTTCTCTTATTTGGTTCACGACATTAGGGAGGTATTTTGTGACTCAAGAGTCTCGTGAAATAATACACTAGTTTGAGATTTACTTATTTTAGGTAGCTTTTGGCAGAAAAACAAAATAATTCTAGTTTTATGGTATAGTCCAAATGAAGGAAAATTATTCAATCAACCCTAAACTTTTCAATTTTTTCAATTTATTCCTAAACTTTAATATGAAATTCTAATGTAATTTTTCGGTTGATTTTTACTTAAAATCGCTAACGTGACGATCTAGTTTCTAGAGAAAATTGATTGAAAGGATATTATTGAATTTTGTGCAAAAATTTAAAAATAAATTATTAAATTAAAAAATTTAAAATTGAATTGAAATATCCATACAGTGAATTAAGAAATGAATAGACAATTTCTTCTCGGGAGGATAATACTTCTGGCACTTCTATCGGTTCTATTGAATGCGGTGACATGATGTCTCCACTGGCTGCTTAGGTAGAATTATAACGAAGAGAATCATTACGGACAGCAGGTACTTTTTTGTCGAAAGACAGCAAGTACTTACCAGAAGAAAACTATGGTCATGCTGTAATTTGGGCGAACCGACAGCAAGTACAGGGTTGAATTTCTAAATGTTTCGATTCTCCCTCAAAATTGTCAAAAAAAAAAAGAACATACTTGTATTGCATGAAGCACATGCACACGCCGGTACGGAGTATGGGCAACTGGACGAGGAGCCTCTTATCTCAATTGGTGTCATCATCACCTGTTTCATTCATTACTCTCGTCCTGCATCCAACTCAATTGTCATGCAAAAAAACCTAACGAATCTTGAGCGCATACCCACACCGGCATGTTAGCTCACGCACCCTTCATTGTCCTTCGCGCCATAGCCACATCTACCACCATGCCAACAACGATGATTATGACCTTCTCTCTCTCTCTCTCTCAGCATGGCGAGCTTTGCCTGAATTAGTCTCGAGATCATCAATTATGACGGAGCTCAACATTGCACATTGAGCTCTATTATTCTCGTCATGATTGCCCATCAATGGGGATGACGGATTTGGAGGAGGGGGCTCCTAGTTTGAAAGCCCTTCCTCAGTATTCCTATGAGATTTTACAAAATTACTGCCGATTGTTTTAAAAACTTAAGCTGTTAGATGAATATGTGATTTAACATTGAATTATTCCAACATCATCTTTCACGCGTAAGTTGGATTTTGACCTAAGAATAAAAAGTGGAAATATATAATAGAGGAGACTAATAAGGACTTTGTAAATATTTGAACTCTGGATCTCATGCTTTGATACAATGTGACATTTGTTAGACCACTACCAACTATTACAAAAGTTTAAGCTCTTAGATAAGACATAGTTTAATATTTAATTATTCTAAGAATTGCGAAGGCCCTCCCTCTAGATTTGGCCAACACTTTGATTTCAGACTCAACAAGGTCTCAATGATAGTATATAGACTTTGTCGATGTTGGGCTGTGGTTCATACTCCCCATCAACAAGAAAGCACAAGGGTCTTGCACTTGGCCCCATGAATATCTACGACTTATATATAATATTTTTCTCTTATAATCAAGGGTTGTAACAAAGAGGTGAGATGTTCTAATAATAATGGAATCCTCTATTAGATGTAGCCCTAGTTTAAAGGTGAACCAAGATATAACCTTGCATCTCGATTTCTCTTTCTCGCATTTACTGTTTATTTCATTGTATTTGTGGGCCTAATCCTAACAGTCGAGCTTTGGAGAGAGATAGATTTTATGGCTTGGTTTGATTAGGTGTAGTGAAACTCACTCTAGCCGGATACACTTCTCGAATTGGCACTGATAGTGTAGAGGATCTCCCATTGTACGCAACCGTGGTGGGTTCTAGATGGAAAAATAATTTACAAAGTGATATAATTGTTAGTAAATAAAAAAATATGTTCCATCGACTTTGGTAATCCAATGGTTGGTGGGTCAAACTATCCTTCATGAGGTTACAAATTCAAGCCATATCATGGGCGAAACTCTGGCAAGTTTGAGCCTTGGGCATTTGCTATCTCATGTGGAGACAGTTCCTTGCTTGTGGCACACCAGTGGGGTTGTGGTGACAAGCTCGTACACCTATGAATGGACTGAATAGATATGGCTCAAGCCGAACATTTGATAGTAGTGTGAGATTTGTACACCTACACATGGACTAAGTAGTTATTATTAACATTCAATTACGATGTGGGACCCATACAATGATCTAAGTAATTATGACTCAAACCGAACATTTAATAACGGTGTAGGTCCCTTATGTTAATGTCTAGAGACGTGAATACACTAGTTGCCTCTCCCCACCTTTTAACTAATAAAAAAAAGATCTAATTATGTAGGTGACATTACTCATATATATCATGCATTTTCCTTACCCCACATAAACCAAATTGGTTAGCCAAGAGAGATATTAAATTCTTCGTATCTAATACGAGAATGGTATTTTATGATTGGGGTTTACCAATTTAATGTGCTCATCATAAAAAAGAAGTTAATAACTTAAATTATTAAAAGAGTGTGACATATTCTATTTTCAACTACTTAAATAAGTGAGACGTATTCAAGCACTTCATAAAATACTGGAAAATCATTATATATAGATTAATGTTTTTATAAATATGTATCTCTACACCTAGTATCTATCCTTTAGCTGGGAATTGAAACGCCTATTCTAACCTTTATTTGTTAGAAGGGAATCTTGACATCCAAACATAGCGACAATGCCACACCTTTTGCTGCCAAAGGAGGGCTAGCAATAACGTGATGGAAATATTTAAACCACAAAAGCTAAGAGAAACGACGTGGTGAAAGCACGCTTTATAGCTATTGGCATACCATTTCTTTGCTCTGTTTTTGTGCTTAAGGAGAAGAAACAAATAAAAGCAAATAAAAAACAAATTTAAGGAAAAAAAAAACCCTTTCCTTCCTGCATATACCAACTGTTACCTAGTGCAGATCATGTTTGTCATGTGATAACATGGACCAAAGTCTAAAAGAGAGGAAAATCTAATGAAAAAGTCATATGATCTCGAATATACGACTTTGTTACATTCGAAAACAGCCACTGTACAAACTGATTTTCCATCTAATTGAGCAGATTTGACAATGTAGGAGAGATGCATTGATTCAATTATATGGAGGGATCGAGTCTCATTGTATCCGACAAGGGTTTAATGATTGAAACTTTGATAAAGACACGGGTTCTAAGCAGTCATTTCTTGCTCACATAATGCAACATCATCTCAACATCTGGGGGGGAGTCGGGTGAACTTACACGACCCGATGTAATTTGCTGACCCTACTTTAAATCTATGTGCGTCGAGGAAGATGCTCCATATGGTTTGAGAATCAATCACGTAAAGTGCTCATCATAACCGACTTGAGATAAAGTGGAAAGCATCATTTGGCATTTGATGGGATGAAACATATAAGGTGGCATCTGCTTTTTCGAGGACATTCATGTGTCTTAGGTTCACTTTCAAGCTTTATCCTCAGTCATAATTATTCCATGTTTCCTAGGTTTTCGATGGCCCGAAGAGTTTTGTACTCAATTAACTTAAAAAGAAGAGAAAAAGCTTGCGCACATGGACATTTATTGGGCGATGTATAGAAATCTAACAAAGAGTTAAGTTAATTAGATAACTTAATTAGATGATGTAATCAATTCCTCAACTTTTTGACTCGTATAATCATTTTCTATTTTTGTTTTTTATAAGTGAAATCGAGGTATGTCGTCAGCATTCGTCTGTACAATAGCAAAAAATTACTTATGTAGCAATAACTGGAAAATGCTTTAATTGTACACGTTGTAATTTTTGGAGGAAAACAAAATTTATAACTTGATTGTACCAAATATTTGTTTAGAATTTGATTGCATTCCGTACGAAAATTTTAAAGTTATAATGATAATTTCTCGATTAATGATTAAGGGTCATGTTAAACTACAACTCCAAGTGTTGAGGGCATACGGGAAAGAAAAATGGTGGAAGCGAAAATCAAACAATCCGCGTGCGAAAGAAAACAACGCCCTCTCCATTCAAAGCCAATCATCCCATCACTTCTCACACTAGGATGGTGTTGCCTGGGTCCGTCTCATTTGTAGGGCCCAGCCAATATGATAAAAAAACAAAAGGAAAAAAGTCAAAAAGAAAGAAAAAGGGACTGCTGCGTGTGCCCAGGAGAGGGAAAAAGAGTGAGACCACCGAGAGGGACTCACCGAGAGAGTGCGGGGAAGAAGAAGAACGAGGGCTGAATTTTGTGGTCCGATTTCTAAGGCCAAACGTTGTCGGAATTTGCTCAAATTTTAGTATGTTGTTCGTGAGACCGAGGGCTACGAGTTGATCAGTTTCGTTCATTGAGAACCTTCTCCGAATTCTCCAATCGCAATTAAGGTTTTCTCCACCATTTATGTAAATTCACCTTCATAATAATGAAAATGTTGTTGCATTATTGATGTTGTGCCTCTAGTGTGTGATTAGAAAAGAATTTTGTGTATCTTACTATTCTTGGTGATTAGTGGAAGTTTTTGGGGCGGTTCGTGGTTTTTCCCTCATTGAGTTTTATGAGGGATTTAAGCAAAGATCAACAACATAATCCAAAAGCTGATTCAGACCAACATCTACCAGAGTGCACTTATCAAGTAGCAAAGGTATCAAATTTGCTAAACTCAGATTCAGAATCTGACTCTCTATCATATTCCTCTTCGTCTACTTTTCCAATTCCTTCCATTGAATCTTTCTAAGTACCACCAACTACTCCTCCGATTTTCATAGCTGATCCACCAGGATAAGAAATGGAACCAAATTCATCTGAACCAGAGGTTATCCAAATCAATAACCCATTTCATATTTCTGTTTCCCCATCTAAACAGTTTTCACTCTTAATGACACTCCTTATTTCAAATGGCCAGAAAAATTAGATGAATTCCATGCTTGGTTGAACACCAGAGCTCTTGCTGTTAAAAGCAAATATGATGTTCTTTTACAATTTGCCATAAGGTTTACTGGAAGCCTTAAACACTGGTGGCAATCAACTTTTGAAACAGATCAAATGACTTTTCTTCTTCTGCAAGACTTTTCCCAAGCCATTGGAATCATTTATCTATATTTCATTGGAAAACCTGCCGATCTTCTTGAACTCAAAAGAATAGAATATTTTGAAAGAAAATGTTATTCTCTTCAAAAAAAAAAAAAGGTACCTAGATCGCCATTACAGAGAGATGCTTAAACTCTTTTATGGCCTAGGAGCTGATCCAAATTTGAAACAAGTCTTCTTAGCCTCCATTCCTAAAGAACTCTCCCAACAAGTTGAGAGATCTTTTCTCAACAAGTAAAGAAGAATTGTTGATATTCCCTTTGGAGAACTGCAACAAGAAATTCATCTTTGTCTTGATGAACTTTGCCTCCGAAGACAGATAATGAAAAACTACATCAGAGACAATCATGAACTCGATGGTGCTTGCTCCAAACAATATTTGAAGATCAAATGTTCAAAGAAAGATTGTGACGGATCCTGTGGAGAGTATTCAAAGAAAAACAAGCACTTCAAAAAGCATCGAGTGAAAAGATCTAAGCACTTCAAAAGAAGGAAGAAATGACGATTCCTGCAGAAACGAAGAAACTTCATAGGACACAAGAAATCAAATTGTTGCTTCATTTGCAACAAGAAAGGCCACTTTGGCAAAAATTGCCCCCAAGCAAAGAAAGGTCAGAATCATCTGATTCATAATATCGAACTAGAAATAGGAATTTCTCTTGACAATGACGATATTGAATCCCTGTTCTCTATCGATGAAAATCTCACTGACCAAACACTTTACATCATTCTTTATTATCACACCCCCAGTAAAACAGATTCTGACTCAGAACCTGAAGAACTTTTCCATCTATTATCACAACCAGAAAATTCGAACCCCAGTATACATTCCAGTCAACTTCATTGTTCCCACTTTCCAGTCAAAATCTATCTCTCAAAGTTTGCCAAATCAATTTCAGCCATTACTCTCATAGATACTTGTGCTAGTGCTTCAATCCTAGACACTAAAGTTCTTCCTGAAGAATACTAGACTTCCTGTGTTCGGTATTTCAACTCTGCTTCGAGAGACACTTTTTCTACAAATATTCGCACTACATCTGTGTCCATTCAGTTTTTCCCTCAGTGCTCCATTACTACTAAAATTCTTGGATCTAGTCTTCCCAATAAAGACTTGATTATTGGGTGGGATATCATGACTCAACTTCCAAACTTAAGAATTATTCCTGAAAAAGGACTTAGATATAAAGATCAATTCTCTGAATTCGTCAATATCTAAAGACTCTTTTCCATTTAAATAAGTTTGTTGGATCCAATCATGCAAAAACTGTTGGAATCATGCTCAGAAAATCATTTCGAGTTCTCCTAAAAATATTTTCATCCTTTATGGAAAAATCCAGAATTCTATGTTCGACTCCCTTTCAAGAAAAATGAGGATATAAATCCTACTAAGGCAAGTCACTCGGGAATGAATCTAGAGCATTTGGCTCTTGCTCAAAAGGAATGCTCAGAATTGTTACAACAATGCCTTATTGAAACTTCAAATTCTCAATGGGCTTATGAAGCTTTCTATGTCAATAAACGTGCTGAGCAAAATTGAGGAAAAATGAGATTGGTGATCAATTACCAACCTCTCAATCTTTTCCTCCAAGATGACAAATTCCCTTTGCCTTCTTGAAATTCCCTTTTCGTAGGAATCACTAAAGCCCATATTTATTCAAAGTTTGATCTTAAAGCCGGATTTTGGCAATTGGGCATTCATCCTGGCTCTGAGAGCCAGGGAAAACCAGGTCAGTTTACAGCAGGTATGCTATCCCACATGGGCGAACCGCTTGTTCAAGTCTTTCAGGGACTGCCTTTTAGTTGTAAAACTATCCAGAGATTTAGCTCGGAGCATAGAGACGCTCAGAGTGGCCAGGATGATGTTATGCCTAACTGGTCGAGCTACCTTTCTTAGAGGATCATGCCGGACTTTGAAGAAAAGGATTTTTAGAGAGGCATGGAAAGTGAGAGAATTGAGATTTCACAACTTTTTTTCTCCTTCCTTAAACCGAAGGATTACATGACCTTATATAGGCGTTGGGGAATATATGCTGGACGAAGGTCCAGGTAAGACAAAACACACCTAGAACGGGGTACATTATTGGACTTCTGTCCACATAAAACAAAACTCACTTAAACTAAGTACATTATTTGGCACACCTACTCGTAGAACACTTAAAGCCTATTCATAGGTGAAGCAGGACCCGGCTATGATATGCTAGGACAAACAGTACCGATTAAGTGTACTAGTACAAGCTTATCTCCATCCAGAGTTATAGTTATAATCCGAGCTGTCTGAACTGTTTGCACGTTCATATTCTGCTATCTGTCTCTGTGTCAGAATGTGTTCGAAATTATCTTCAGTGATGACTGGCGTTGGGTTCGAGGGAGAGGATGCATGTGTCGAAAGGTCTGGAAGAGCAGTATTTGGAGTGTTTTGTGGTAACATGAGTTCATTCCACATTCTGATGCCAAGGTTTGGTTGTGGATTTTGTTCAGGTAAGATTGGCTGGGGCAAAACTGGCTGAGGCTAATTTCCTAGTTGTATGTAGTGAGAGGAGGAGCTAGCGTCAAGTCCAATGGATAAAGACAATGGTCCATAGTCATAGGGATCTTGAGAGAGTGGTCCACCCCATGGATCCCGAGATGGTTGTACTGGATCTTGAGATGACTGTGCTGGATCTCCCATGTCTTACATTTCGTGATCTTGTACAACCTGGAGTTGTGCTTGTGCCTGTTCGTGCTCGTATTTACTGAGTGCCTGTCTTGTTACTGATGAAGATCCTTCGTGATCCCATGAAACGGGTGTGAAGTAATCTCATGCTTTTTCTGGAATAATGCGATTTTCTTGGCATAGGATCGTTTAGAGTTCCCTGTAATTATATTCAAAAGAACCAATGCGACTGGGGAACGATTTATAGACATGTGCAACCTGAAGTTGTGACTGGGGCTTGTAAGTAGTAGTACCTACTACGACAGGAGTATTAGAGATGGTACCATTATTATGCACAAAAGTCCAAGCATGATGGAGGAGTACAACAGTGTGTGTTTCCGGATCATCTCGAGTTTTTTTCACCTCTTCAAGAAAGAGTCGTTTCCAATAAACAGGAGGGTAAAACCATTTAAGCACAGTTAAAAGGTTTTTCTCGTGTTCATTTAGTTGGACGTAATCAGCCAGAAGCGAGTTGGTTAATAGGAGAATAAATTTTCTGTTGGGAAACTCAATAGCTATTAAGTACTTGTTGGTTAGATACCATAATAGCCATTTAAGTATGTTAGGAAAATCATTTTTTCTCCAAAATAATGGGTGGATGAAAGGGTACCTTAAGTGTAATCCAGAAGAGTCAAGAATAGATCCTCCATGGTGGCAAAAAAGGTCTGTGTGGCATTGCCACATGAGATTGTCAAGATTTTTAGTAAGCTTATCCTTTTGAATTTGCTTAATTATTTATTTCTTGAGGATATTCCAGGCTTGGCCAAACTCGGAACCGTTCAATCTTGTACTTGTCTGCCCAGAATGGAAAGGAATACCTGAGATTTTACATGTTGATTTCTGCAGATGCTTTTGGTCTGGAGAGAAAATCTGCAAGCACATTCTTCTTTCCTGCAATGTGCTTGATTTCGAAGGAGTATTTTGAAAACCATTCAGCCCATCTAAGTAGCTGAGGATGAGGGATCTGCTTCTGCTTGAATTTAGTCATTTGAGGAAAAGAAGCCATATCCAATTCTACCAGAAAATGATGGCCAATAAGATGGAATTCGAACTTTTTTATTCCATTCTTTACTGCCAAAATTTCCTTGAAGGTAGAATGATAATGTATTTCTGCCTGAGAAAACTTGCCACTTTTGTAAGCGCAAAGATGTCGCTTACCATGAAGTTCTTCGAATAATATAGTCACCCAATATTCATCACTGGCATCAGTATGTAGAATTCTCTTCCCTGTGGATGGGATTTGCAGGGGGGAAGATCTTACATAATTTCTTTAAGTTCCGCAACTGTTTTGGTTTGTGCCTTTCCCCATGACACTGGATGCTTTTTTAACATCAGTTGCAAAGGAATTAACAACCTCGCAATATTCGGGACAAAATCTCTAAGATAATTGATTATTCCGAGAAATTGTTGAACTTGATGGGTTGTAAAATTCTTTTAAGGAAATTTTAGTAATTCCCTGGCGATGTGCGGTCCTCGATAATATGTATCTTTGTTAAGGTGCATGCCGAGGAATTCAACTTCTGTTTGGGCAATGGTCATCTTTTTCTGAGAAAGTATGATGCCATATTTCTTCACAATTTCTGCAAATTGCTCAAGAAGTCGATAGTGAGATTCTTCGTCTGGGCTATAGAACAATATGTCATCAATATAGATAGCTGCACTGGATAAGATTGGCTGGAATATGCGACACATAACCTTTTGGAATAAGGAATGAGCAACCTTGAGATCAAATGGAAGAACTCGCCATTGAAAGTGTTGGTTGGGGATACGAAATCCCGTCTTCGGTCTGTCATCAGGATGAATGCCTAATTGTCAAAATCCGGCTTTAAGATCAAACTTTGAATAAATATGGGCTTTAGTGATTCCCGCAAAAAGGGAATTTCGAGAAGACAAAGGGAATTTGTCATCTTGGAGGAAAAGATTGAGAGGTTGGTAGTTGATCACCAATCTCATTTTTCCTCGATTTTGCTCAGCACGTTTATTGACATAAAAAGCTTCATAAGCCTATTGAGAATTTGAAGTTTCAATAAGGCCTTGTTGTAACAATTCTGAGCATTCCTTTTGAGCAAGAGCCACATGCTCTGTATTCATTCCCCGAGTGACTTGCTTTAGTAGGATTTTTATCCTCATTTTTCTTGAAGGGGAGTCGAACATAGAATTCTAGATTTTTCCACAAAGGATGAGAACATTTTTAGAAGAACTTGAAATGATTTTCTAAGTATGATTCCAACAGTTTCTGTATGATTGGATCTAACAGACTCATTTGAATGGAAAAGAGTCTTTGGATATTGACGAATTTAGAGAATTGGTTTTTATACCTAAGTCCTTTTCTAGGAACAATTCTTAAGTCTATAAGTTGAGTCATGATATCCCACCCAATAATCAAGTCTCTATTGGGAAGACTAGATCCAAGAATTTTAGTGGTAATGGAGCACTGAGGGAAAAACTGAATGGACACAGGTGTGGTGCGAACATTTTTAAAAAAAGTGTCTCCTGAAGCAGAGTTGAAATACCAAACACAGGAAGTCCAGTATTCTTCATGAAGAACTTTAGTATCTAGGATTGAAGCACTAGCACCAGTATCCATGAGAGCAATAACTGAAATTGATTTGGCAAACTTTGAGAGATAGATTTTGACTGGAAAGTGAGAACAATGAAGTTGGCTGGAATATATACTGGGGTCCAGATTTTCTGATTGTGATGATAGATGGAAAAGTTCTTCAGGTTCTAAGTCAGAATCTGTTTTACTGGGGGTGTGATAATAAGGAATGATGCAAAGTGTTTGGCCAGCGGGATTTTCATCGATAGAGAACAGGGATTCGATATCATTATTGTCAAGAGAAATTCCTATTTCTAGTTCGATATTATGAATGAGATGATTTTGACCTTTCTTTGGTTGGGGACAATTTTTGGCAAAGTGGCCCTTCTTGTTGCAAATGAAGCAATGATTTGATTTCTTGCGTCCTGTAAAGTTTCTTCGTTTCCGCAGGAATCGCCATTTCTTCCTTCTTCTGAAGTGCTTAGATCTTTCACTCGATACTTTTTGAAGTGCTTGTTTTTCTTTGAATACTCTCCGCAAGATCCGTCACAATCTTTCTTTGAACATTTGGGCTCCGTTCATTTCCGGAAAAATAATTTTTCGTAAAACATTTTTCGCATTTTTCGGTGTTCGGGGGCAGAAAATATTTTTTGTGGAAAAACATTTTCCTTCCCCACCCCCAAATCCTTTATTGTTTTCAAGAAAATGATTTTTTCTTTTCACAAAGAGGAAATCATTTTCCCCCAAAGTGAAGGCAAAATTGCCCATGGGAGGGAAAATGTTTTCCGTGGGAGAGAAAATTGATTGCTGATCATCGTTATCGGCCGCCGGTCGCTGGCCGCCGTCCGCCGCCAGCCACCGTCCGCCGCCGGTCGCAGGCCACCGCCGGCCCCCGCCGCCGGTTGCCGGCCCCCGCCGATCGCCGACCGCCGCCGCCCGTCACCGCAGTCGACCGCCGTCGGTTGCCAATCGCCATCACCGATCACCATCGCCGATTACTGGACACCGCCCGATCGGCGGTCGCCGAATACCAGAAAATATTTTTCGAATTTTTTTAAAATTTTAGCCGAACACCAGAAAATTGTGTTCCAGGAAAATATTTTTTAGGAAAATGACTTCCGAGAAAATATTTTCCAAAAGGAGAATATTTTCCGGCAAACGAACGGAGCCTTGATCTTCAAATATTGTTTGGAGTAAGCACCATCGAGTTCACGATTGTCTCTGATGTAATTTTTCATTATCTATTTTCGGAGGCAAAGTTCATCAAGACAAAAATGAATTTCTTGTTGCAGTTCTCCAAAGGTAATATCAACAATTCTTCTTTGCTTATTGAGAAAAGATCTCCCAACCTGTTGGGAGAGTTCTTTAGGAATGGAGGCTAAGAAGACTTGTTTCAAATTTGGAGCAGCTCCTAGGCCATAAAAGAGTTTAAGCATCTCTCTGTAATGGCAATCTAGGTGCCTTTTTTGAAGAGAACAATATTTTCTTTCAAAATATTCTCTTTTTTTGAGTTTAAGAATATCAACGGGTTTTCCTATGAAATATAGGTAAATGATTCCAATGGCTTGGAAAAAGTCTTGCAGAAGAAAAAAAGTCATCTAATCTGTTTCAGAAGTTGATTGCCACCAGTGTTTAAGGCTTCCAGTAAACCTTGTGGCAAATTCTAAGAAAACATCATATTTGCTTTTAACAGCAAGAGCTCTGGTGTTCAACCAAGCATGGAATTCATCTAATTTTTCTGGTCATTTGGAATAAGGAGCGTCATTAAGAGTGAAAAACTGTTTGGATGGGGAAACAGAAATATAAGATGGGTTATTAATTTGGATAACCTCTGGTTCAGATGGATTTGGTTCTATTTCTTGTTCTGGTGAATCAGCCATGAAAATCGGAGAAGTAGTTGGTGGTACTTGGAAAGATTCAACGGAAGGAATTGAAAAAGTAGACGAAGAGGAATAAGATAGGGAGTCAGATTCTGAATATGAGTTTAGCAAATTTGGTACCTTTGCTACTTGAGAAGTGCACTCTGGTAGATGTTAATCTGAATCAGCTTTTGGATTATGTTGTTGATCTTTGCTTAAATCCCTCAAAAAAGATTCCAAAGGGTTTGAGATCATCATCTGCTGATCAGAACTCTTTTTAGGTTTTCCAGAGGATTCAGCAACAGGTTTTTCTTTAATTCTTTCCTTTCGGAGCTTTTCCATTTTCCGAATGCAATTATGCATTTCTGTCATATCACTTCTGTCTCGTTGAGCAGAAGTTTCGGTTGCAAGAGCAGCTGCAACAGAAACTGGGGAGTTTTGCGATGGTGGAAAAGAGTATCCGATTCTCAGAATAGAGAAGAAATCAGTAGGCTTAAATTTTCCTTCTTCCAAGAGACTAATTTGCCTTCTGAGATTCTCTATTTCATTTTTCGAACTTTCAAGATAATGGTAGCCAAGATGCTGGCCTGATTCTAGAGCATGAAGCCTTTCTGGAAATCCACAAGTATCTTTTTGATGGACTCATCATACCGTCGGATTTCTTGTTGCACATCAATAATTTTGGAGTCAATCATCTTGAAAGCCTGATTTTGTGCTAGGAGAGTTTTCAATTGCCAGTTTAGAATAGCCTCAGCAGCGGGCGTTCTTTTTGGCCTTCCATGTTCATCAACATCAGTGGGAGAAGGAATTTTTGGAGCATGAAGGTATCGTCGTTGTGGATCGGTAAATTCCTCAGTAGCAGGAAAAGAAAGCTGAGAACTTTCAACGGGATTTAAAGGAGGGAAGTCAACTTCATTAAATATGGAGATAGATGGAAGTTGCCCGATAGTTGGGTTTTCAGGAAAGATCGGAATTTCAAGTGGATAAGAATTTTTCTTTACCCACTTATAGATGGGTTTGTAAAAAGGAGAAACGACAGATTTTTTTATATGGGGATGAGACTGGAGGTGATAGTGGCGATAACGGGGGTGATGGAGTTGATGGAGATGATGAAGGTGATGGTGAACCATATGAAACCATAAACTGGTATCCGCTATTTTCTCTAAGGGTATTAACGGTAGGGTCTCCATCCAAATATCTTTGGTAGAAGCTGTCCTTGGCCTTTTTTCGCTTAGGCCTGATAGCTGGATCTACTTCATTTGGGGAATTTGTGCATAAAGAACATTGGCAAAAAGGATCCCAAGAACAATGACCATAAGGGTCTTTATAGTGATGGACAGGATGTCCGCCACTTTTAAAGTATTGAATCAACTTTTTTGGGTCTAGTTCCTCAGGAACCGGATTAGGAACACAGGGTTCTATCATAAAAATAGTAGGAAAGATGGAAGGAGGTTCTTCCTTTTCTTTGTGAAATTTGATGGTTACGGTACCATCTCTTTATCTGAAAAATTCAGAATCTGAAGACTGGAGAGGTTGGCTAATTTGGTGAAGCTTTTCATAATTTGTTATCCAAGATTTAGGAAGAAGCTTGGCTAACTTTTCTTTTGGGATCTGCCGAGGAACATGAATACAAGAGGTCTGATCATTTTGCATGGAGATAAATAGTGGATCTTCATTTCCATGTTTGAAATTCATATCTAAGGCATGATTTTGGACTCTATACACCATTTGGTAATGAAGAGTTGCAGCAATAGAATCGACAGTTTGAGGAGGTCCAGTAAGCTGAAGTTGCACTTTCAAGAAAGAAAGTAGCTGGGGATCGAAAAAGGCAATATTAAAATTTGAATAAAGAGTTACGAAGACTGTTCCGGCATTTAAGGTGGTTTGGACAGTACCAATACAAGCCTGCTGGTATTCTAAGAATCTAGTATCCAAAAGAGCCATTCTTGCTACAACAGGCAAACCTTTTCTCCCGTGGAAGGTAAGAGCAAGACAAACTGCTCCATAGTGTATATGTGAATACCCTTGTTGGATCCACTGTTTGGGAAATTTAGGAGGAATTTGAAGAGTAACAAAGTACTCCTTTTCAGATGCAGGAATTGGATGTTGGTCAAATTTGGAAGACTGGACGTATTCTTTGACCTCTTTCGGAATTTGATGGATGAGATGTCGTATAGACCTGATGGGGGAAAAAGATGTAGCAGGTTTGGCAAAGGCTGAGTATGGATTCATGAGAGGAAGTTGCGTTTCGAAAATCTTGATTTCATCACTAAGAGAGACTTCATAGAGATAGTCTATCTTAGAAGCATGTGAAGTACGAAACTCGGTTAAAGATGAAGAAGAAGACGACGGAGTGAGAGAAGCAGTAAGAGCGATTGGAGTTGTATCTAGATCGGTCATGATGAGGAGAAAGGATTCTTCGCAGCACTGAACAATCACCAACTAAGCGCATAGAACGAACCAAGGTCGACATAAAACCACTCTCTGATACCAATGGGGGGATCTATACTGAGAGCCAAGGAAAACCAAGTCAGTTTACAGCATGTATGCTATCCCACATGGGCGAATTGCTTGTTCAAGCCCTTCAGGGACTGTCTTTTAGCTGTAAAACTACCCAGAGATTTAGCGAAGGTTGAATTGCTGGAATATTGTTGGTTGATGCTAGGATTAAGTCGAAATTCAGTTTAATTGTGGGGGATATATTGATCTTGGATTGGGTTTGGTTCTTCGTGAATTATTGTCCCAGTTCTGCCCAGCAGGTGAGTTGGTAGAGATGCAGTCCCAGCCTAGGGAGGAGGGCAAGACTTCAATGACAGAGGCTCGGATATGATCGCGTGTGCTTGGAGAGAAGTTGGGATTCACGTGTAAGGAAAGATAACAGACAATTGCTTCCTTTGTTTGGGAAAGTCAGAGCGAGTGTTTCGGAACTTGTGAGTACATGGTAGGTTTCGGAGTTTGGGGGTATGCACCCACATCGTACCCTACACCATGCAACCTATGCAAGGTACCCCTAGATTAGGTCGCAGTCACGGCCGGCCATAGAGAGAGATTTTGGAAAAGTACTTATCAAGGAGGCACCTGAACCATTTCCATTCAGGATAAAGAACATGTAATGTGACTGTAATTAAAAGATGATCAAAAGACCTCAGTGCTCCAGAATAGAAATTCTCTCTCGCTTGAGGTTCTTTTGGTCAATAGAAATCTAACACAACAATAAGAGACCTTGTGTCGAAAATCCATTACAAATCATAATAAAGACACAAACAAATGTGCAACATAATAACTGCCAACGGGAAGAGATGTTTATCGCACCGGCTGGGAACATAAAGCGATTTGGGATAACGGAAAGGGAGGAGTTGGTTGTTATGCCTATGGATTATGGGCAAACCTTGCCGAGCTAAAGCCCTCGAATGTCGATTCAAGACATGCAATATATGTAGTGGCTAACAATATCATATCAAGGGGGGGAGGGGGTGAATAATTGATTTTAAGAAAACTTGACAAACTTATGCAGAATTGTAAATGCCAAGTTAAATGTAGGTGGAATAACAAAAGCAAGTTGATATGAGCGAGAACATGTAGTTAAATCAAACAGACGTGAAAATTAAGTAGAGAGATAGAAAACGATACGCGCAAAAATTTATAATGGTTTGACTTGGTGTAAACTTATGTCCACTCTCCCAAACTAAGAGCCTATTGGCTATATTCCACTAGCAATCTTCTGAGTATTTACAATAGTCTATGCCACTTATGCTTAAAGCACTTCTTCCTGAAACTGGTGCTATTGATAGCCAAGAAGATAGGTTTCAGTATTTCATATCTAAGTACAGACTATGACATTGCTACACTTCTCAAGAGATTACACTTTTCGGTATACACTTAGATTAAGGGTACATATTTAAAGCTTTCTCTATTGCTTGGATTTCTCGTTATTCTTGATTCTTCTCTCTCTTCTTCAGTGTTTGTTAATCTCCTTTTATACTCATCGGTCTCCAAATTTACTCGTTAGACAACCTTCAACAGGATCAATCTCCAATCTATATGTTTGGACAATTGTTGAGAAGATCAATTTAGCCATTGAAGTCAAATCGGTCCGAATATTCGAGATTTAATTGTCCATACAATTAAATCTTCCGATTTCCATAAACAGAATAGATCGAACTATGGAAAGTAATATGTATCTTGGATGATTGTCAATCAATCAAGATGTCATGCATAATTAGGATCTTTCGCATAAATATTTCTCTGGATTGATAATCAATCAATTTCTTCGTTTAGGAATCAAAACCAGATCGCTAGTTATCACAAATATTCAGATTAAAGACGTCATGGGATATTTATATCCAGATTTCTAGAGCATGTGATCAATCGTTGCATAGGTAATGTAGCTGCTCCGCTAATATTAGTCGTTCCTGACAATAATAAGTTTCTTGGTGATATTATGTTGCGTCTAAACTGACAACTCAAGCATGTTAGTGACCATTCATTGTGGTATCTCCAGGCCCTTTCACATTATTTTAACTTGTTCACACTTATAAATTTATTCCGTCTTTCACGAATCTTTTTGCTCTGTGCATCTAAATTCTCTTAAAGTGGATACTACCTGAAATATAGATAATATTTGCATATATCAAGTTCATAAGGTAATTATTGAATGTTTCTCAAAAATTTATTCTTTAAAGTAAAAAGTTACCGAGAAGGTTGAAATCGTACCTACCAATTGATGGAATCTTGACTCGACAGGGAATCATTGATTTAGGAAAGAAAATGTGTTTCTCAAGTCAATGCTTCATTATAATTTAGTTTTCTTTTACGGAAAATTGGAAATAGGCCTTCCTTGATTTGCGGTTGCTCCTGAAACTGACGTCTCAAGTAAGCCAAAATAAAAAAAAAGACAATAAACACTTATTTTATTCAAAACATATACTTTTAAAATGAGAAACTTTATATTTAAAAAGGCTAGGAGTGCGGGGAGGGGCCACTATGAAGGTAAGGATAATTCTCATGGTCCGTAAAGTGGAAGAGCAAATTTTTTTCTTGACTATTTAAAAAGTTCTATCAAAATGGATCATAAAATTAATTCAAGTTAAAATTCGATTTTTTATAAAATTTTATTATTTTTTACCGACTTCAATTATATTTTCCTTTTTCTCCCCTGAGCCTCGTTGTTAGCATAAAAAGGTAATAGTTGAGCATACTAAGGTTGGCTAACAGCCTAATTGCTCGATTCCCACTTATGATAACCTTGCGGGCCACACACTATCACCAATTAAGGCTCCATTTGTTTCGTGAAAATTAAATGATTGAAAAAAAGTTGCCCTAAAAATAATTATTTGTGTTGCTTACAAAAATTAATGAATGAAAAATATTTTTATTGTTTACGAAAATACTTAAAAATAAGTTGTTGCAATAATGAAAATATTTTCCAATGACTAATTATTTCAAGCGATGCGAGCGATTATATTTAAAAAAATGTTTTCCAAATCATTTATTTTTCGTGAAATAGACGGAGTCTTAATTGAAAGAATCAAATATTTTTGTATTCCAAAGGAACAAGCGGAAAAGAGCACAATAAACTGGTGGTCAAAGCTTCACGCCTAACTTTGGTTCTTCACATTTCTTAGATGAACAAAATAAATTCCTATATTTAATAAGAAAACAGACTTCCTATTGATACAAGGGCAAAAGCCACCAAAAATCCTAAATACGCCCATTGTGATACCAATAATCTCAAACTTATATTTGTGTGACACAATTACTCTCTATCAAAGTTTAGTAAATGATCGATAAAAATCTGCCTATATGAACGTCGGAAAGCAAACAATGTGAACCTGACATCCACATGGTTTAAGAGAAATAAAGATATCGTTGTTTTGGTTGAAAAATCATTTAACGTAACTTTAATGGAAGGTAAATATATCATATATATATATATATATATATATATATATATATATATATATATAAAAATTTGGGGTTACATGTGATACGGTGGACATAATTGGGATTTTTGATGTCATAATTTTTTTTAATATAAATATGTCATATGTGCATAATTTAAAATTTTTTGTAACTTTTTTTCACGACAGAATATACCCTTTACGACCGATTCGCCATTTACATGGTTCATATCCATATCCTCACGAAACACTACATTTTCAAAAGCAGTACGTAATTAATGATTACGGGCGGCGTGAAAAGGTCCCTACCCTAGAATAGTTTACACACGTCTGACATGCATTTACTGTAGTTTGTGAAAGCAACAATCCTCTCCCCGGAAATTATCCAAGAATATTTAGTTATATATTTAAGATTAATTGGGTGTGAATGACGAATGGATAACGTGGAATCTTAGTTAGGTGAACTTTTAGTGATTTTTTCTTATTTCAATCCCATGCTTTATTAACGAGCTCATACACATACATTACTTGCAATTCCCACAAACATTTAATATGACATTGTTGACACCCAAAATTATCTCTGATGGAAATGGGCCGTTTACAAGTTACAAAAGATATAAAGTACGGTCCATATGGCGAAAATTCAAAAAGGCCACAAGTCAAGCCCAGAGGCATTAAGAAGGCTTAAAGTAATTATCGACGGGACATGTCATAGAGGTGTCGATAAGATCAAAATCATGAGCCTTGCACGTGATGTCGATAAATCCAAGATCACGCGCCTTACACATGACGTCGACAAATATAAGATCACGAGCCTTGCACGTAACGTCGACGGATCTAAAATCACAAGATTACACTTGATGTCGATAAATCCAGAGTTACGAGTTTTGCACGGAATCATGGTAATACGTGGTGAAGAATTTATTTACACGTGTCAAAAGGAAAAAATATGACTGTGGGCATGAAGATCAAGGAAGAAAAATAGACACGTGGAAGAAAATTAGTTATTACGTGATGTCCAAAAAGCGCAAGCAGTGTCGACAAGTCAGGAAATGGTTAAAACGCGAAACGTAAGGAAGTGGAAAACGACTATCAAGGGGAAGTCGATTGACAGTTATCAAGCTGCTCTATAAATATTCAAGGATTTCCAATGCAGAGAGGACCTTCTTCGAAAAACACAACACAACGCATCTTTTATTTAACCTTTATCCTTAATGCATTAGGAGTAGTTTTGATCATAGCTTCATATTCTTTGTCGTAGATTCAATTCCAACGAGGGTCTTTATCAGGTTCAGCATTGTTGATTAAATTTCAATGTTGTGCCGCCAGTCCAGTGTCGTTAATTAAATTCCGGCATTGTGCTTAGAGTATAGCTGTCGATTAAATTCCAGCCATATTCTCTTAACCTACGTCATTGATTAAATTCTGACGTACTTTGAATGTATTGTTGAGTTTGGTATCATATCAAGTCAGGGTGTAAGATTTATTGGGATTGATTAATGCATTTGACATTCTCTGTCCAATCTTAGCTCAGGACCCGGTTTCTTCTAATAAAATCCGAAACGCAGCGTTCGGTGAAAGATTTTTAACGGAATAAAAACCGGCGAAACAGACATGATATAACTTGATCCGACTCGACTTGAAATTGTAGCTATATCCCGAATCTAACAATGAAATGAAATGGAATTTAGTCGAATCAAAACTGATTCGACACACCGCTTGTCGAAATATTTGAAATCTGAGAGCACCTAAGACTTGTAATGACCCGATTGATTGGACTCGTATTCGGATATAAGACAATTGGGCAAAATCGAACCTGAAATGATGCGGTTTTATCCAAAATGCACTCACTATTATGTAAATTTAAATGACCAGAAACCTATATATATATATATATATATATATATATATATATATATATATATAATCCAAAATCAAATCAAAGGTTTGGACTTGAACTCCTTCTTTGAGATCTCCCTTGTATTCAAAGCATATATGTTATTACACGGGAAAATATTTGATACCTCATCTTAAAGAGATAAGAGGGCCTAAATCTAAATTCATTAACATATCTAGTTAGACTCACTTTCATTAAAAAAAAACTAAGTTAGTGAGTTATATGATAATTGCACAAGTTAACTGCACCATAAAAATATAGTTTTTTCAATATGACTCTTTCACCTAAAATCCTAAAACACTTCGGTATGGACTCTTTAACCAATACAGAACATGTGCACTTCAATATTATAAGATGTATTGGAAGTTATTCTAAGATGTGAATTCTTTATCCCGTACGATTCTCCCATACGTGCAGCAGTACATTCATTTTTTAAAATTAGATTATCATTAATGGTTGAGCAGGCATGCACTCAATGTTCCCGAGGTGGAGGACACCTAACCCTTTAATTCAGCCACATCTTCCTTGAAAGGGGCAGAGAGCTTGGTAAACGGCAAAGGGATTGGGCTTTGAACTCGAGGTGGAGATCCCAATCCAAGACCACATTGACATGAATTGATGTATATCTAATTATTCTTTTATCCGACAGAATCTTTCATCGCCGAGTTCACATTAAGATGCTTCTGATAACGACACGAATGATATGCATACTTGACAAGAAATGACATGACACGGATTGTCAATAAAACAGGTCTTAATGGAAACATGGTACCGTCTTGTCTAACAAAGATTGACAAAAAGGAAAGAGAACATATAAAAAAAAAATTCATACCTCACTTTTGATCCAACGGTCGCTTACATGTCTCTATTTTTACAAATACCATTCACATATCCCTAAATAAAAACTCACATCAAAAGGATCAAATTGTTCCTCCTTGCAAACTCACTTGATCATCTTGCTTAGGGTTTTGGCTTTTAGTTGGTTTTGAGTGCTTTGGGTGGATGTAAGAATTTGCAATTTGATGTTGGATAATTTTTAAAAACCATATGATATTTTGGTAAATAGGGACATATAGATAATTGATGTGAAGGTGCAAAGCAGTCTTCAAAAGACCCGAGTACACATTCGGGTTTTTTTTCTTCTAAAATAGAAATATGGAAGTGGTCAATAAGCAAGATGCGACGTGACTTTTGGCATTCTTCCAAAAAGAGACGTTGGGGCTCCAGGTGATGTTGATGGCCATGTGGATGCATCGTCAGCCCCGTCTCTTTTTGTGATAATTTGATTTGCTGATGTCTCTTGATTTCGGGCCCGAATCTCGCAAAGCCTCCCTCGCGTCTTTTTCTACACCATGCGGGCATGCCCTCATTGTGGAAACCATACAAAGTCTTGGCTCACTCAAATGTCATTAAAAATTGAAAATCACAGTCACAGTCAGAGTCATGTGGAGTTACATGCAATGCACCTTCCACCATGCACACACCTCTCTCGTGATAACGACCCATTAAATATAGACTAGGGAGACATCACAATCGAGGGAGAGCTCTTTGCGTTCTTCTTCATTCGATTTTGAATATCATATCTTTATGATCAAAGGGCCGATACCACTCCTTCCCCAGATGTGTCACTTTCTAGGCATGCCGTCATTTGGACTTGATGAATGATGTGCCGGACGTTATCTTATTCTGAATAAGAATCGGAATGTTCAATCGCTCAAAGTTTTTTCGGGCCGTGACCGCACTTGCCCAGTCAAGCTAGAACTCATCTAGGTTCCTTTGATCACCGAGGTCCATTGCTTTCATTTATGGTAGTCCCGCAGCATTGAAATCGCTTCAGTTACACGAGCCACTTAAGTCATTACATACACAGCGAATCTCCATCTTGACTTTTAGATAACGGCCATGGCCTAGTCACTACCCCGCCCTGATGCCGCTCAATGCCACCGCTCTCTCCATCTCTCACGGGATCTGCGACCACCGTTTAGGTGCTCCTAAGCCCAGGACCTGTTTGTACCTGGCCAAAAAGATGGACGTCCTTGGCACATCGGGCGACGGATTCCACATTCACAGACACGTTTCAAGGGTTTTCTTGACCCAAGCTTCTGTCCCATTGAAATTTCCAAAGAAACATCAGAGCATATTCGTGTTTGTTGGGAAGTGGGGACGTATCTCCTTTCCTTTCAGTAAGCCATAGCAGCTGCAGCTTGGTTCACTAGGCTCTATTTGCCACCAAGATCGTCTGTCCTGACCTCTCTGCTCCTCATTCCAGAGCTTAGTGCTTTATTATGTCCGCATATCATGTCTCCGTCTTCATCAGTCTTTCGACGTCTGAACCTGACAATGAAATGAGACGTGTCCTCGAGCACATATAGACTTCTCTCTAAAGTTACAAACAATCGGGATATTTCTTGCGCTCCTCGACCTCAAACAGAATTTCTGTGGACCTTATTGAACATACTGTACTGTATCTGTGGTTCATTTGGAACAGAAATATATTGTTACTTTTTAATATTATGTGAATTTTTGGCGTGCCGATAAATTTCAGTAAAGTGTTGGTAAATTTAATAAAAGGTTGGTCAAGAATGGGTGACCTTTTTCTCAATTAGCTTATTATTGACTTACTATCATTTCACAAAATTACTGGCTTTTTATTTACTTTGCATATTTTACCAATTTTTATTGGCAAAACTTACAAACATTTCAAATTTACAAATTCTTAGATTAGATTTTCAACCTAAATTGGAGCGATTTTCTAACTTTTGTCAAATCAAATTACCAACTAGAGTTGATGGTGAAAATTGTACCAACGGCTTTCAACATTGGGCCTAAATATGCAATCAAGTCTTAAGTGTGTGAAAAGTGCAATCAAGTTCTAAAGGTTTTGAATCCGAGCAATCAAAATCTTTTGGCAACTGTGACATTTCGAATTTCGGTCGATTTTTGAGATTTATAAAACGTGTAATTCGTCAGTGTGCTTATAGTAAAATCTCGCCCGGGAACTGATCACTCCTGGTTATTTTATTTTTAAATTAGAGATTTTGCTAGAAATGCACTCGATCGAATCTGACCGTTATTTAGAGCCCAAACTTTGGTGTTGAAATTCTTGGAGTTTCGGGGCGAATTTAATTGGATGTATTGATATTATTGTGGCCAGCATCAATATTGTCAGGAATAGTGGAGAAGTGAATTTTTGACCGGATGTAAATTTGGACTAGTAGACCTCCCACGTAGTGTGTTTTAGTTAGTTTCTTCTGGCCCTTTTTCCTAATTATTAATTAGGATTTTCGTAGACCGTTAGATCCATTTCGAATTTAAATCGTGACCGTCGGATCGCGATCATTACTTTCACTTTCTCTCTCTCCCTCCCTCTTTCTTTCTCTCTCTCCTCCCCCTCTGCCGCGCACGTTGGCCCCCATGCAAGTGTCCCTTCACGCGCATTTTTTTTCCCCCTCCTGTCAGACCTTCTCTCTCTCCTTTCTTCTTCTCCTTCCTTCTTCCTCCCGCAATTGGTTCTGTTCCGCCTCTGTCCTGCTCGCCGACCGCCGGTCGACCGTCCCTCCGCCTCCGCTCGACGCCGCCCCACCAGCTGCCGACGCCGCCGTCCTCCTCGCACCGTCGTCGTGCCACCGCGTCGTCCGGCAGCTCCGCCCCGACTCGGCCTTCTTCTCCTCCCAGGCGCGCGAGCTCGGCTCGCCGCCGCGTCTGCCGACTCCGGCCGCTTCTCCCGTCCACCCAGCCAACTCACCTGCTCCGCCTGGCCCCTGGGTCGCCGCCGTGCCGCCTCCTCACGCCGCCGTGCCTACCAAACCGCCGTCCGAACCGATTGTCGTTTCCCGGCGAGCCAGAGGTCGCCGCTGCTTGCCGCCGTGTCCGACGAGTCCCAGCCGCCGTCCAGCCATCCGGTCAGCTCCCCCAACACCGCCCCGACGCCTGAGCTCCGCCGTCGCCGTCGCTCAGCGTCCCCACCGCCGCCGCGACTCCCCTCTCTCTTCTTCCTCGCCTTTCCCCGTCTCCGCCACGTCGCCGCCTCTGTCGCCGCCGCCGCCGCAGCTCGCCGGCCAGCCGGCCAGCCAGCCCCCCCCCCCCCGGGGAGCCAGCCAGCCAGCCTGCGGCCAAGTCGCCCGGGCCGTGGCCAAGTCGCCCGGGCCGTGGCTCAGCCCAGGCCGCCGCCCATCGCCTCGCCCGCTGCCCGGGCCGTCCCAGCCCTGTGCCCGTCGCCCGGGCACGTCGCCCGTCCAGCCGGCCCGTCGCCCAGGCGCGTCGCCATCCAGCTCGCTCGTGCGCCCTGGGCACGCCGCACGGCCACCGCGCCCGTGCGCCAGGCACGCCGCACGGCCACCGTGCCCGTGTTGGCCGGTGGCCGCGCCCGTGGCCGAGGGCCTTGCCGAGCGCCGTGCCGAGCGCCTAGCCCGTGGCCGACCGCTGTGCCCGTGCGTGTGCCGAGACCGCACTGTTCACCCGGGCCATTTTAGGCCCAAGCCGACTTTTCCTGGGCCAAAACCTAGTAAATGACTCCTTAATCCCTACTTAGTACTATGGGTATGTTTAGACTTATTTAGGATATAATTTAGTACCGGCTTAGGAATTAATTTAGGTGTGGATTAGTTAAATTGATTGTGCTCAATTTGTGAATTATTATGGTGGTGATTGTGTGGCAAATTTAGTGACTGATTGAGATGAATAACATGACTGAATTGTCGTGGCGTGTGTGATTGACGTGGATTAATTGAATGTGCCGACTTGAATGTTGGGTTAGTGGGCCGATGTGGGGAGTATGAGTTGAATCGAGTGTGATGGCGTGTCAGATTGATATTTGTGAAAGTGTGGTGATTGAATTTGAATTGTACTATGTGTTGATTGGCGAGTTGTGATGTGGTGAACATGCCTTGAGTTTGATTGGTACGACTCGTGAGAATGACGAATTGTGTTATGGTGCATGTGCATGAGAAAAACCCGGATTGATCGGAGGGCTGCCAACCTGAGGCGTGGTTACGCGGGCGTGGCGAGAAAGGCATGACTAAACCTGAGGCGTAGGTTACGCGGGTCATTGGAAGGGGAAAAATGTCCTGAGGCGTGGTTATGCGGGACGGAGTCCGGCTTGATCTAAGGGCTGAACCTGAGGCGCAGTAGCGCGGGCTGTGAGATTGGGCTGGAGGCGCAATGGCGCAGGCAGTGAGAATGGACCTGAGGCGCAGTGGCGCGGGTCGTGAGAAAGATGTTTGACCACGCATGCGAATTGAGTGTGATTGAATTGGCTGGTTGAATGTGTGATTGAATTGGTTGGATTGATTGAGTGTCATTGTGGTTGGCGTTTGATTGATTGTGATATGTTATTGAGTTAGTATTATTGTCTTGTCGCGTTTTGACTAACATGCATAGTTAGTACGCGTTCTGATGGCAAAGGTAAGAACAATGTTGTGAGCTCGTTATGTTATTGGTTAGATTGCGTGTACGACTTGTCTGGGTACGCATTGGCCTAGGTGGGGTTTAGGGTATTGCTTATTAAGACTCATTCTCATGGTTATTATATAATCATTTCAGACCCTCAATCCCGACCATGAATGGTCCGTCACAGCATTTTAGGAGCCGAGGAAGAACCGATGGAGCAAGACCCGAAGAGGAGCCATGGAATTGATGGACCTTTTTGTATAACTAGGCTAGTCTACTCTGCCACCTGTCCCTTTTTGATGAAGGTGGTTTTAACCTTAGTAGCCCTTTGTATGTAAGGTTGGATTTTGTAAGTGACGATCTTCTAATGTTATGATGTTATTGATTTGTGCTATTGGTACCCCTTCGTCATTATTAATTGTCTGGGTTGTTTCATCTTGTTTCCGCGCGTGCCTAATCTCTGATGTTTGGGTTGGTCGGCGACGTGCCTGGGACGTCGCATTCAATGTTAGACCATCGAGGGGTGTCGCGAGCTCGTTAGGGTTCGGGGCGTGACAACAATTGCTTAGCCAAATTTTGTTGTGTGGCACATTGAAAATCCACTGTGGCCTTCTCTAACAGATTTTATCATACTAGACTGATGTGGAGAGGTTGTGATGCCATGTTAGGAAGGTCGAAATTGAAAAAAATTAAAAAGAATTGCGAATAAAAAAAGCAAAAAATTTGAGAGAAACTAAAAAAGGGCCAAAAGTTATGTGAAAAGATGAGTCAAACTTTTAAAAAAGGGAAAGAAACCAAAATTAAAAAATATGACAGAAAAAACCAAAAACTAGAAGGAAAATTGAAACAAAATCAGCTCGTTGAGAGAGAGAGAGAGGCACCATAGTAGGATTGAATATTGGAGGCAGTGTTGATGCCTCCACGTTGCTGGCATGGGTCGGCAACCCTCGCCCACTTGTGGTGAAGGGCTAGTTGGCCCACACGGATCGGCTAACCTTGCTACACATTATGAGGAACCTTGCTTACTGCTGACGAGGGTCAACGATACTCCCTAATCTTCAAAACCCCTCATAGTGCCCCCCGTCCAAAAAATAATGGAAAGCATTATATTGGATTTCGGTACGCCGCGTTAGCAAAATTGGTTAGTAAAATTGGATGAGAGGTCGCTAAAAAAACTTGATTGGACTAGATTCAAAATGTTCAGGACTTGCACTTTTTAACCTTTAGAACTTGAATGGAAATTGGGCAAAACGTTCTGAACTTTTAGTGCAATTTACACTTTGATATGATAGTTAGTAATGTGTTGATAAGAAAGTGAAACAGAAGTAAATAAGTAGTGAGAGAAATCTTTTGTCAAATACAAAAGGAGTTGATAATTAAAAAAAACCAAAAAACGTTGGTAACTAATTCAAATGAGAGTTGAAAATACTCAATTAATTGGTAATTTAACTGTAGAAAAACATTCGTAAGTAAGACAAATATAAGTAAAAAATCAATATAAAGTATGGTTAATTAAAAAGAAACAAATACACGTTGGTAAGCAACTCAACTAGATTTGATAACTAAAAACTAGTTGGTAACTTAATCGGACAAAAGTTGGTTAGTTACAAAAAAATGTTGGTAAATTTAAAGTGTTCCTAGGAAGTACATAAAATTGGCAAAAGGTAAGAAATTTTATTTGTTAGAAATAAGAGAAGTTGGTAATAAAAAAAAAGTAGGCAAATGTTGATAACTAACTAAAATAAGAGTTGGTATGTTGTTTTTAATGAGTGATTAGTTGGTAACTTGATTGAAGAAATATTGATGATCAATCTAATTGATAAGCAAGGTAGATAAAAATAGTGACACTATAGAATACTTAGTAAATTTAACAAAAACAAATAAATGAGAGTAAGTAAGTCTAAAGAGAATTGGTAACCTAAAACTAGTTTGTAACTTAATTGGAGGAAAGTCGGTAAGTGTCACAATAAGGGTTAGCAATTTCCATAATATTCGGTAAATATAAGGCTTTTCAAAGAAAGATAAATAATGTTTGTTGTCAGAAATAGTAGAAGTTGGTAATAAAACAAAAAACCAAATAGATGTTGGTGACAAACTAAAATAAGAGTTTGTAACACAAAATTAGCCATTATTATGATCAGAGAAAAATTAGTACTCAACCTAATTGAAGTTGGTAATTCAATCGGAGAAAGGTTATAAGTGACACAATTAAAGATTAATAATTCGTAATAGTTATTAAAATTAAGTCGTTGCTAAGAGAGGTAAATAAAAGTATGGTTAATGATGATGTTGTAAATGAACAGATACCTTACTATCGTTTTTTTATATATTATTTCATAACAATTTCTGTGACTCTTTCAACTCTCGAACCAAAAACACATTGGCACCATATACCTCAATTCTATTTCCAAAAAATCAGTTTTCACAAAAAAGTTCATTAGATAGTCAGTTTGTATCCGTCTAGAAGCATCATAATCATAACCGAAAAAGCATGATTTCTTCTACTAAACAATGATAACTTGTTCCACAACACCAATATGAAAAATGAGTAGTAAGAAAAAAAATCTTTAAAACATGCTAAAAGTCCATTTATTTTATCAAACAAAAGAGTGAACCGAAACTAACCTAAAACAACTTCAAAAGAACCTTTGGTTAGCCTTACCTATGGAAAATTTTAAAAAATTATTCGAAGTAATTTTTTCTGTTAAGGCTCTATTTATTTCGCGAAAAATGTAACATTCGGGAAAATAATTTCTAGATATTTATTTATGAGGAAAATGACAATACTTTCTGGTGTTTAGCTGAAACATGAAAATGAACTAGAAAATATTTTCCGTTGTTTGGTAAATAAAATCTGATTTGATTTTCTTAAATAGATATATTATTCGAACACTAGTAACTTGTGCATAGACAGCTAGTGAACTGAGTACAGGCACCAAGGTCTCGAGTCTGGCCTCGATAGACCCTCGACCTGGGCGTTAGGGATCCAAGCTTGGCCTCGATAGACCCGAGCAATAGGGCACGAGCTTCGAGGTCTTGATCCCAAACTCGATGGACTTGCCGCGGGTGTCGCGACCCTCCCTAGCATGGTTGTTGTGGGGAAGCAGGGTTTAGAGGTAATGCTCAAAAGGCAGGTCGACGGCTCTCGATTAGCCATGGGTTCTCCTAAACCCTTACCTCGCGTGATGTTGGGATTCATTTAAGTTTGATTTAGCCTATGAATATTATATGTGAAATGGGAGTCGCCATTAGCCTATTAGGGTCGGCTAGAAACCAACCGAAGCACAGGAGATTGTCTCACTTCCTACACAACTAGATAATTTCTAGGGTCGGGGAATTGATTACATTAATAGTTTCTATTTGTGTTCATGTGATGGTTTTTAGGGATTTATTATGGTCCTAATACTTATCGTAACCATTTTAAAAATGAAAGATCAAACAATGTAATGAAAGTGCGGGAAACAAACAGCTAAGTATTGAAAGGCTAAAAGTAAAGTACGAAAAAGAAAACGCAATACTTGTCGGGCAAACAATGTACATGGCTTTGTTCTCGAATCCCAATACATGATCCCCATGAGCTTGATGCTGAAGACTATGTCTAATTCCTATATTTAAGCTAGATAAAGGCAGGCCTAGCTTCTACTCATTTATTTGGAATGAAAGTACTAATCTAGACTAAGCTACACACTCATTAAGAGGGTGATTCTAAGTCTAAATTGATTTTCATTTCCTAACTAGACTTATTTTGATTAAGTCTATTATTAATTCGTAAGTCTATTAACTAAACTGGCCTAATTAATACTAAGCTAAGCCAATGAATATAAGCCTAATCACCATCATGGATCGCCATTCCAAGCTTTCGGCGGCCTGTCTTCATCGTCAATCTCATCATGCATTCATGCAATTACTCAATCCACACATTAACAAGTTTACTAAATCAAACAATCACCAAGAGTATCGAGTTCGATTTAGGATTTAATGTTGACATAAAATTTGATTACCCATTCACCTCGTAATCAACTAGGGTTTAATTAATTAATATCAAGTTATTATTAATCCCCACTTGCAAAATTCTCAAGTGATGGCTTACATCACTAAGCACCTAATTAAAGTATACCCCCGTCACTAAGCTACCCACCGATGGTATCATGCATCATTAATTGAAATTGAAAGTAATCAATCGTCAATTCAATCACAAACAAGGTCAAATGGACACACATTGAGGCTAATTGGCCATAGAAATCACTAAATCAATTAGTTGATCAAGAGGTCAACTTCAATTTTACCCATGATTTTGGCCATTTAAGTTTTAATCCAATTGAAGGACTTAATGAACTCCAAATTGAGTGATTTAAATTTTCAATTAAATATTATTAAGTCCTTTACAACTTTCATTAAGATCACTTTTCATAATTTATGGCCCAATTAATACACAAAATTTAATTAAATCGGATTGCTCTATATTTTGCCCTGTTTAGACCTGATTCTTTAAGATTACGAAAAAATATCAAACAACCGTCAAAAGATACCAAATTTGACAGACATACTGTTCATTACACGTTTTGACAACTTTCATTTCTTGAGATTTTATAAAATAGTCTTCTAGATATGAGAAATTATGCGATTTACCCCATGGACTCACTCTGTATCAGTTTTGTAGAACAATTCTGACTTTGACTTTATTCAATTGAATTGACTACCCGATCCTACGTAGAATTTTATAAAATTTTGGGTATTTTTAGTTCAGGACCTCCTCTACAACTTTCATATGTTTGCCTTTTGCTAATTATTCCTTTAACTTTTTTATAATTGCAAGACCAGTTTAGTCGACGCTGAGACCAAATTTCCGGATCTGACACTCAATTACTCCAGGGGTTTTTTACTCAATTTTGCCAACCTTAATGATCTTCAAATTCTATGAGTCATATTAAATTAAAGCAATTATTTTCAAATACAATTCATCTGAAGATTATTTTTCTTGATTCTAAGCTGACTTTCCCGTAAAAATCAATGAACTCAGAATAGTCTGATTTTCCCGGTAAAAACATTAAGCACATTCATCTACTCCTAAAACATCTTCAGCTCAAACATTTAAGCATTCAAGCACATCTTCGACATTCAAACATCAAACCCTGTCATCCAACATTAATTGAGACATGATTTCTAAGGAATTTACATGATTTCAATTTAACTTGCTCTTCAATCAACATTCATGCAATATTACTTCAACCTACGATCAATTACTAGTCATATCAACATCAAATTTATGTTCTAATGATTTCAGCCAACATAGAAAAGTTTTGAAATAATAACAGCACAAATACCATACTTTTGTACAGCGCTCATTTGAGTGTCACAACTTTTTTTTTTTTGCTCACTTAAGTACCATATTCGTGTAAAAACGTTCACTTGAGTGCCTATTTTGGCAATTTGTCATATGTGGCATTTTAACATAAATTTTCCTCACTACAAAAAAACATCTTTTTTCCGACGAAATTTCCAACGAAAAATTTGAAAAAATTCGTTGGAAAACGAATTTCCAACGAATTTTTCAACGAAAAAAATTTCATTGGTAATTCGTCGTCGCAAATTTTTCCAACGAAAAATTTCAATTTTCGTTGGAAATTTGCGACGAAATTTTTTTTGTTGGAAAATTCGTGGCTAAATTCGTTGGAAAAACTACAAAAAATTTTTTTTTGGTCGAAAAATTGTGGCAAAAATTTTTTTTTGTCAAAATTAGTTGGTAATTATTTTTTGCAAAATTTGTCATGACAAAAATCGTGCGGGCGAGGGCCAGCCTCGCCGCCGGCGAGGGCCAGCCTCGTCGCCGGCGACGACCGAGCTTGCCATGGCCGGCGAGCTCGTCCAGATCTGGGCGAGTTCTAGGTGACCTCGAGCTCGCCGACCATGGCGAGCTCGACCCTAGCCATGGCCGGCGAGGGCCAGCCTTGTCGCCCTTCGAGCCGGCTGACCGCCCCGACGACCTGGTCAAATGTTCGAGCCGTCATGACCGGGGATCGGGTGCCGGGATGATTCATGAAATGGACAAGTTTGTACATTCAGCAGCAGGAACTCGCCCATGATGATGAGCAGCGTCAGGTTGAAGTCGAACAGCGCCGCCTTCTCGATCTCTGCCGCCAACGCCGGCAGCGGCGAGCCAGGAGGGCGGAGGACGCGGCGGCGGCGAGGAGGGGCAGGGATTTCACGGAGAGGGAGGCGAGGGGCTTCGGGAGCCTGAACTTGGGGACGGAGAGGGTGACTTGGGGTTGCTGCTTGGGCTTTGAGGCGAAGAGGGTAGGTGGGATGTGGGTCTTGCAGGAGGAGGAGGAGGCCACGATCATCTTGGCCATGGCTACGATTTCGAGGACGGCGGTGGCAGCAAGACTTTCTCTCTCTAGCGACGGTTCTTTGCCGACTGCGTTTTGGAGAGAGAAAGAGAGAGGGAGAGATGTTGATAAAAGGGAAAAAGAAGAAGACGAGAAGAAGGAGACGAGACAGATTTTTCGTTGGGAAAATGAAAAAATTTTCGTTGAAAAATTCGTTGGAAATTTCTAACGAATTTTCTAATGAATTCAAAAAAGCTCGGTATTGTTCAGTATTTTTGAAATTCGTGGGAAATTTCGTTGGAAATTTCCAACGAATTTTCCCACGAATTTCAATTTTCAAGGCAATTATTTTAGTGTGTACAATTTTCGTTGGAAAAGTCGTTGGAAATTTCCAACGAAAAATTTTTCGTTGGAAATTTCCAACGAATTCAAAAAAACCCGGTATTATTCTTCATTTTTGAAAATTCGTGGGAAAATTCGTTGGAAATTTCCAACGAAATTTCCGACGAATTTCAATTTTCAAGGCAATTATTTTAGTGTGTACAATTTTCGTCGGAAAATTCATTGGAAATTTCCAACGAAAAGTTTTTCGTTGGAAATTTCCAACGAATTTTCCAACGAATTCAAAAAAACCCGGTATTATTTGTCATTTTTGAAAATTCATGGGAAAATTCGTTGGAAATTTCCAACGAATTTTCCGACGAATTTCAATTTTCAAGGCAATTATTTTACTATGTACAATTTTCGTTGGAAAATTCGTTGGAAATTTCCAACGAAAAGTTTTTCGTTGGAAATTTCCAACGAATTTTTCGACGAAAATATTTTAGTTGGAAATTTCCAACGAATTTTTCGACGAAAAATTTTTCGTCGCTAATTTCCGACGAATTTTACTTTTCGTTGGAAAATTTGTTGCAAATTTGCGACGAAAATTTTTTCGTCACAAATTTTCGTGGCAAAAATCCAGTTTTTTTGTAGTGCGTTCCAATGAGGCATTTTAAAAACAAATTGAAGTCCAATGTGGAAATTCTTCATCCAACATGGCTATAGTAACAAAAACGTGGTCGTTTTTCTCTTTCTCTCTTTAAATGCTTCCTCCACAGAAATGACAGCATCTCTCTCTCTCTCTCTCTCTCTCTCTCTCTCTGAAACTCGCAGACTCCATAGAATTGCAAGAATGTATCGGTGATGAGCTCTCTGGTGAGGAGGAAGTGGAGGATTAGGGTTATTAATTTGGAGACGTCCTTGATTTCCGTCTCGTTGTCGCTCTTGATCTTGTTTTGGGTCTTTCTCTCACTTATTCTCACTTTCTCCTTTGTCATCGGCGCCTTTGGAGGGGGAGCTTTCATTGCTGCTTTGACCATCTAATCTGCTCTCTTTTGCAAATTTGATAAGTTTATTTGCCCTAATTTGAAGAATTAGAGCTAGGGTTCTTTGTGAACGAAATTGAATTTTGCCCCAATTTGATTAGATTGGATAAGGATCTTCAATCATATCACTAAACGACGCCGTTTGCCTTCTCACTTGCTGACTTCATCTTGTCCGCAAGCCACGTTGGATGTTATAAAATAAATTTAAGCCATGTTGGATTTTCCGGTGAGATAAATCACCAATGACACTCAAGTGAATGATTTTTAATAAATGTGGTGCTCAATTGAACAATAAAATCTGACCAAAAAAAAGTGAGTAATAAAATAGTTGTGGCGCTCAAGTGAACGCCATAAGAAATTAATGACACTTTTAGTGTTCTTATCCCACAAGTTTGAATCAATCATGCAAAACTTCAAAACCAAACTTGAACTATGATTAATTTCTAAGAAACAACATCTAAACTCATAGAATCAAGCACAAATTCATGATTACTAATCAAAACTCATAATCAAATACTACCTAGGAGGTTTTGGCCACATGAAATTGAACATGCTGGGGAGTCTAAAACATGAATTGACAATCAATCTTCTAAATTGAATCTTATGCTTTAACTATTGCTATTTGATTTCATCACACCTTACCTAAATTCAATCATAGATTGAAGTTGTGCCTTCAATTTTGGACTATTATTGAGTCAAGGATTCTCGGATGATCCTTTGTAATTATCATCACAAGTTTATTAAGAAAACTTACCTTTAAGTGATCACTGGTGAGGAATTATCGAAATTCGACAAAATTGAACGAATCTGGCAATAGGAATGAACAATGATCAGCATGGCTAGCTTGCGTATAGACCAAGAAGCGTTGTCGCACAACAAGCTAGGTATATTGGTGCCATAATCATGATGGAAAATGGCCGGAATACCAACGGTGCAAGGACATATGAGAGAGAGACGTTTTTTTAGAGCATTTTTGTGTACGAATGTATTGTGTTCTCAGAGAATTTTTGTTAAGAGAGGGAAATTTTGATTTCTTCTCCAATCTTAGCCCTTGATTCTCATTTTGATCTTATGGTTTACTTTCATTCCTTAATGAGCAAGGAATGATATGATTAGCTCTTATTAAGTCACATAGATCAAGATAGGTGACATGACACATTATATGGCTACGATTAGAAAGAAAATGAATGGGATTAGCTCTTCTTAAGGATTGATGACATAAAATTTAATTTTGATAATTGAAGATATGTCATTTTGGTAATAATATGAAGAGGGGGCCCGCCATGGGATCTATGGGCTAAGTGAGTAGACTTTTTTGGGTTGGCTTTGATCAAACAGGCTCGACCTGGGTTGACCCAAGATTTCTCAATTGCGTTATTTTCTTTAAATTATCTCATGATGCCAAAATGGTATCAAAATTCAATTTATTAGGCTTAATTGGATTTAAAATGTGTTATTTGACTTTACTATGAACAGTCAACCATAACCCTAAACTCGTGTTCGAATGTTGACTATCCCATCCATGCCGATAATAATTGAAATTGGGCTTGAAATATTTTAATTATCATAGTTTTTGGATCAAATGTTTAAAATAGGAATCAAATAAATGAATTTTGGAATTTTTTAATTAAGGGTCGAGTTTAGACAAAAAAAAATAGAGAGTCAAAGTCTTCGGTTTGACCAAAGAGTCAACCCTCAATCGTTTTTATAAAAACTGAAAATTATATGATTTATACTTTATGAAAATCACAAAGAGGCAATTTTATCCTTACCAAAAAAAAAAGAGGCAATTTTATCCTTACATCATAGTTAGGCTTTTAATTTTCAGTTTTTTATTTTGACCCAAAAACAAAGTCAACCTTTGATTTATTTGGAAAATGATACCCAAATACAAATGAAATGGGATCCTCCTAGTCACTATATTCAGATGGGACTCTAATGACGTGTAAATGACTCTTTTTGGTTGAGAAACGGGTCTTACTGCGATTAGAAATCCTAAGTGTCGGGTTTTATCTTTATTGGGCCCATCAGCGAAAATTCAAATGTCAACATTTGTTTCTCTTTGAGAGGAAATCCTATTAAAGACTAAATGATACCTAAATTTTAGCTAAATGACTTGACATAATAAAAGGGAAACAAAGGAAAGAAGTGAAAACGACATTCGATTAATGATGTGCTTTCGGAGCTTACGTTAGGCCCTTGAATCATTTAAAGTGCATTTAGCCATTATACTCTCACTCTTCTCTCTCTTGAATCTTGTTTTTGGGTGGGCGATTTTTTTCTTTTAGTAAGAAGACTTACCTATTATTGTTTGTTAGGAGAACAAAAGGGACTATAGGCTACAGAAACTCGCCATGTTGATGAAGAGAACTTCCGGCTGTAGCAGCTCACCATATCAATGAAGGGTGCTTTGGACTACCAGCCTCGATGGACACAGGCCTAGGGACTTGGGCACCGATACTAGGGTCATGGTCCCAGCCTTGATGGACCCGGTCTTGGGTGTGGGTCTTAGACCTGGGTGCTATGGACCTAAGCTTGACCTCAATGGACTCGGGGCCCGAGAGGAAGAGACTTGGGCACAAGCAGTAGGGTCTTAGGCCTGGCCTCTGTGGACCAAGGTTGGGGCACCGAGGAGTCGTGCAATGGTACCATAGTCCTAGGCCCAGCCACAGGCATTGGTGTTCCGAGCCCAACCTCTGTAGCTTGGCCTTGATGGATCCTAGTGGACTCAGCTGAAGCTCAGGGCCATTGTCAAGGGTCCGAGAACCCCCAAGAACAAGTGTTGGGGCTCTTGTGCCCAAATGTAAAGTTTCTGGTCCAAGTGTCAATATTTAGTAATATTTTGGAAAATGATTTCCGATTTTTTAAAGATTAAATCATTTTCTTCAATTAAAGTATTGATTTTCCATTAAATTCATTTTCCTAAACGATTTTTTTTGGTAAAAAATTTCCTAAACGATTCAAACGCGGGAAAATTAGGAAAATATTTTTCCGAAAAATGTTTTTCGCGAAACAAACGGAGCCTAGAAGACCTTCCACTTTGTCTTTGATGAAAGACATGTTGATCAAGGACAAGAATAGTAGAAGTGCCATAACTTTCGTACGGTACTCTTGAATGCCATAACTCTTTTTTTACTCACTTAAGTGCCACATCGGAGTAAAATTGATCATTTGAGTGCCATTTTCGGCAAACCCTCCTACATGGATTTTTTTTTTATTAATTTCCCATTTCAACATGGATTTTTTTTTAATTGTCCACGTTAGCGCCAGCGATGTCACGTTGGATTTTCCAACAAGGCATATCGCGGATGGCACTTAAGTGATCGATTTTTCAAATTTGTGATACTCAAGTGAGCGCTGTACGAAAGTTATGATACTTCTAGTGTACTTATTCCAAAAATGCTTATACATGTGTCCATTGAAGGAGTGATCATTTAAATATTTTGGAAAATTATCAATTTAGTCCTAAACCTATTGTATGGATATCAATTTAGTTTTAACTTTCCAATTTTGTCAATATAGTCCTACACATTTGCACGATATTTAAACGTAGCCTTTCTTGCCAATTGCCTTCACAAATTGTGACTTGGAAATCAACAAATTGCCATCCTAACTTTCCACTTAGGATGGCCAGCCATGACTAAATGCCACGTCAGTGATTTTTTATGGCAATTAGCAGGAAAGACTACATTGAAAAATTGCTCAAAAATTTAGGACTACATTGAGAAAATAGAAAAATATGGCTCATTAAGTGGAATAATTAGTTATTGATAAAAAAATTATGATAATTGTAATTGCATTATAAGACAATCCAATCAAACCATTGGCAAATACATATTTTTTTGTCAATTCTAAATGCATCAAAATTTCCAAAGAAAGAAAAGAAAAGAAAGGTAAGAAATAATCTTAAATCTAGACCTGCAAGAGATATTATGGTTAGTTTAAGGTAATAGGGGGCACAAAAGTCAAAAAATAGGTGGAAAAAGGCCTTTTTGCGTTTATCCTTTTCCCATAATTACTCATTTAAATGTTAAACCTAACCTACTCAATTATATTTGAGTTGATGTGAGTAAAATAATGAGAGAGTATGATGGGTTTCTAGAATCAAGGTTGTATGGTGGTTGAGAAAAAGAAGAGTCGAATGATATAATTTATAATTAATACTATTTATGTATTAGTACATAATAATTGTTTTGATGATATTTTAATTTTGATCTTTGTTGAAAATTAAATTTAAAATATTTTGGATTTTCTATGTAATGGGCCTCATTCATGAGAAGTACCTAGTTTTATAAATATGGTACCTACTTCTATTAATATGTTTTATAAAGAGTTAATTAATGCAAGGCATTTGTCTACGTGTGACCCTTATGGTAAAGTTCAAAATGAATTGCATTGATTGGCCCTCCTCAACCTTTTTGCTTATAAATAAAAATGTTTTAGATATGGACAACAGGAGTGCCATAACTTTCGTACGACGCTCACTTGAGTGTCACATCTGAGTAAAATCAATCATTTAAGTGCCATTCCCGGCAAATTGTCTTATGTGGATTTTCTTATTAATTTTCTGTTCTGACATTGATTTTTTTTAATTAATTATCCACATCATTGCCGGTGATGCCATGTAGGATGACTGACGTCCACGTTGGATTTTCCGGCAAGACAAATCACCGATGGCACTTAAATGATCGTTTTTTCAAATTTGTAGCACTTAAGTACGCGAAAAAAAAGTTATGGCACTCAAATAAATGCCGTACGAAAATTGTGGCACTCCTAATATTCTTATCCCCATGTTGATACTTTGCGTTTGGAAAGGAACTTGATGGAAGTATATCCTCAATGGATCTGTTCAGTAGAAAAGATCAACATGTGTAACATGGGGCCGTAAGGATACAGTTGGATATGATTGACTCCCATTTGTGAAAATTTGGGTGACGGCTTGTGATCTTGCACTTACAAGGAAAATTCTATTAACTTTCAAATTTTGTCAAACTTGCGCATCATATGTTCAGCAGATATGCGCACTCTTAATTCGAAATTCCCGAAAGAAGAAACTGGGAATCACTCGCAGAAGCCACTGACGATCAGTGCTCTTGTCATGGTGTCTTGTCGTGTCGAATTAGTGGGTGTCGAATTAGTGGGACAGAGAGTTTGAAGCAATGGATCTATGTAATCTTCCACTTCTATATACAATCATCATCATAGTCACCCTTTTCTTTTTTTTGGTCTGATAGTCACCCTTTTCCACTAGTAAGGTTTTGACTGGTTTTTTTATGTAGTTTTGGATGGAGGAGGAGGGCCTCCTCCTATCTCGGTCTCGTTTCCTACTTACTGTATCATTGAATATGCGGCATGTGTCAATTTATACAAAAGAAACCCTTGTTTCTCTTTCTCTGTCGCTCTATTGTTGTTTGAGACGTGCAGCAAAAGTGCGGTACGCTTCAATAGCGAGAACTCAAGTCTGCACCAATTAATAGCATGAGGTAATGAGTTATGACCTGTCAGAGATTATTAACCGCCCCATGTCAGGTACTTTCGTAGATGTGCGACTCTTTTGCCTTATCCACTCTCACACGTGCATGTCAAAATTCTCAATAATCACTTCCTATTTTTACCCATCTCTCTCTTCCGGCCGGACCCAAAAGTGACTGAAATTTTCACTCTAATGATGATGGTCAACAAGACCTGTTCATTGAGATGAGCAGCAAATGTCGATGAATCATTGAGAGCCCCACCTAGCAATCAACTTCTCCGATATCACCTTGGTACCTCCTAACTATGGGAAATCATGAAAATGAAGCTAAAAGTCTACGCGAGTTCACATATTCGGTTAAACATACAATCTCTCATAAATGCAAATCGATGAGTTACGGGCATCGATTATATATTATTTACTGCTTAACACTATATTAATTCTTAGGAATGGGCTCTTTCGCCTAACACCTTCATACGTTTATTTTGTTAGCTGTCAACTACCCTGCACTCACCATCCGTGGCCTAAATTCAACCGGTAAATATGTATGCATGGAGCTACATCATAGATTTAATTTACATAGGACCGATATCATCATAGTCACTTATATTGTTGACTTCACTAGATAATTACCAAGTCAGTCAAAAACCTATTATACAAATACCAATTCAGTCCTAAAATTTCTTATATTGCCAAAAGTTTTAAATATTTGTGTAAAATTGCAATATAATCATTTAGGCCAATTGTTGCCAGAAATTGCTTATGTGACATTTAGCCATTGCCAGTCGTTCTACGTGGCACGCTGGTGTGGATAACTTTGTTCGAAATGACATCTTATATGAGTGATTGCCGGTGGCAATTGGTCGGAAGGATTACATTAAAATATCGCGTAAAGGTTTTCGACTAAGGCTCTGTTTGTTTCACGGAAAACAACTTTTAGGAAAATGTTTTCCAGATTTTTCGACGTTCATTTTACGGAAAATAAACTAATCATGGAAAACATTTTCCTCAAACGAGAAAATAACTTCAAAAGTGTGTAAGCGGAAAAAATTTTCCATATCTTCTTTCACCTCATTTCCTTTCACGAAACACATTTTATTTTTATTTTCTTTTCTTTTTTAAAAAAATCGAATTTTTAATTAGTTTTAATATTTTTCCTTTTCTTCTCTTTTTTTTCTCTTCTTCCTTCCTCTACCGGTTGCCAGCCACAGTGGCAGGCAACTAGTCACAAGTAAGGCTCAGCCTCGTTCGCTGGCCTCGCTCACCGGTCTCGGGAGAGGCTGAGCTCAAAGCCGGCAAGGCTTGCCTATTGCCAGTTGCTGTGGCCAGTGACCGGGAAAGGAAGGAAGAAGAGGAAAAGAAAACAAAAGAAATATAAAAAATTGTTAAAAATAAAAAATAATTAAAATTTTGAATATTTTTTTAAAAATAAATTTAAATAAAAATTATTAAAAGGAGTGTAAGGAAGAAAATCAAGTTAGATATTTCATACCGAACGGATGAAAATATTTTCCACTTTATTTTGAGGTTTCAGTTGAATAGCGGAAAATATTGTCATTTTCCTAGAAAATGATTTCCAGAAATGTCATATTTTTCACAAAACGAACAGAATCTAAATTAGTAAAATTGAAAAGTTTAAAACTAAAATGACATTGACACAATTGGTTCAAGATTGGATCGGTAATTTGCCCTGGATTTCACTATAAAGCCTAGACATTCGATGACCATGATAGTGTTGATCCAAGTGGTGTAGGAAATTGCCCAAGCAGGAGATATGATGCTGTTCGCGCAAGGACGAAATAATTGGGCCAAACATCATTGTGTGGCCTACAAACCAAGCACGCATCGAGTGCACAGTCACCGTACGATCTACTTGGCTGGTTTTCAATTTTAGATATGTGGCCCAGATACAATGATACGAGCAGGTCATCAATCCATTCATGACGTCATCCCATGTCCACTCTGGGTTGATGGGTCATTACCGTTCTACGTGGGGGGCAAAATGATCACCTTGTTGAATATCTCCTGGTGTTCGACAGCTGATGCTTGTTATGATATAGAACACTAATTTCACTATAACTTAGCATTTTTATAATCAATATCTATGCTCGCAGGTCAACATGAATGTGCAAACGGTGCTTGCTTCATACCCTCAATGATCTAACGCACAACTGAATAGTCATTATCTCATTTGGAGATTATTAGGAGAGAGTCCAATTCCGAACACGTCGATTTATATATTCAGTTTGACTCAAATCCATATGAAAGTTTAAATTAACATATGAATTATGGGTTGATCAATTTTCAATTGTTTCAGCATCACACCTATTTTTTATTTGGGAGTCTTTCACCTAACATTCAAGCCGGCCCCTCACATGTGCACCTTATGAACAACTCTTCCGGTCATACGTGAGCATTTTGTTTAGGTCCCCTCCCTCTCAATTGAAGTGTCCTTTTGAACTAACACATTTTAACTTGATACTCCATCTCTTCCTCTAGACCGAACTTCGATGGAAATCCTTACTTGACAACTCCGCCGATCACAGGATTTATTTATTTGAGAAATTCATCGAACACCAATCCACATTGAGGGTCAATTAGTTAATTATTGACTATGATATTGCTCCGCATACTAGAAAGATAACTAGAAAGCCTAAGACTGAGCACATGTTCTATATTCATAATTACTCACTTCACTAAAAAAATTTAAGCCACCGAGTATGGACAACTAATTTAAATTGGCGCATGCCACATCAACTTTTCGATAGAGATTTCGCTTGTCATTCTTGCATGTACGTTATATATAAGGTTAAAACTATCCAATTGTACATAGTTATTAACACACAATGCCCTCTCTCTCTCTGTCGCGTTTCCAATTCGAGACCACCGAAGACCATTCAAGGTTTTTATCCACACTGAAGACCGTGAATTATTGAGCAGTAAATGGGAATATATCAATCTATAGTAGCTTGAGATGGGGTCCTAATGTAGAAAACACAGCTCCCCAACCCTCCTGCGTAGGGTGCACCATGTCCCAAAAGAACATACCTCTCGGGTCCATACACAGTTGATATTGCTTCTGCCCACTTTCATCCACACTCCCGCACGAGTAACTGCTGTTTGTCCCCACGCAGCACGGTTTCAGCGGTTCCCGAAACTTGGTACTTGCTGGAGATACAGAAACATAAAAGAGAACAACGAATAAACCAAGATTAGGAAATGGTCGTGCTTGTGCGTAAGTATGTCTAGATTGTCCCATCGAAAAACTTAAGTTGTTTGGTGAGGGGAGACTGCGAGTACAAAGGCCCGGTCGACCCAGTGTTCCTTTGATGGGGTGGGATAAAACGGGTTAGTCGAGGAATCTAGATATTCAATACGTACTAAGTGCAAGACAAGTTACCTTTGTCATTAAGCACGGACATGAATGAGGTATAGAGATCGACGACAACGAAAGCAGGCGACACCCGTGTCTGGTTGTTCAGCTTTGTGACTGCCCGCTGCAACAGCTGGTTATGGAAGGTTGCCAGTGAATTTACAGTCACATTGCAAGTTCGGAAAGAGTCGGAGATGGTGCTCCGAGGAAGACATCCCAAAGGCTGTAGACCTGCAACGGCTATCATTTTCAAGCCCAGGTCGTGGATGCGTTTTATGTCCAAAGCGAGCTGGTTCACCACCTGTGTTATGAATTTTGGCAAGTCCTGACGAGCATAGACAAGCCCTCAAGATTTTCAGCATCACCGCAGCAAACAGAGACAACCGACGAGACAAATATCTATGAAGTGTAACACAATGGAAGCATCAGTTAACATGAGAATACCGGCACGTGACAATTGAAGGCAAAGCTAATGAATGTGCAGATTGGTTAGCAGTTCAGGATGAAAGGAAGATGTGCCTAAGGGATCGGGTGACTTCATCCACATCTTCTTTCATCAGTGAATCATGCATTCCACGTCGTCGGAAAACAAATTAAATTCCCTCTGTGGTAGGCTTGAGTACTGTTGATAATCATCGCAACCGTCCAATTCAACTCATGACTCATCGAGTCCATAGCCTTCTGCTTTGATCTGATTTAGACACAGTTTTTTTTTTTTGGCATAATGCACGAGTGTTCTCTTATTTTGGGAGGATCAGACCATTAAGGGATCGGATTAGGTAAGATTATGAAAGATGGTGAGGTCGTGACTGAGTGAAAACCAATGCAATTAAGACAAGAACGTCACAGGATGGGCCACTGCGCATCTTTGGTAGCCCAGATCCTGGCCGTCAGGTGCATCTCGTCCAAAGTGCACCGTGTGAAGCTTAAGACATTTTCTGAGGAACAATGTTTTCAAGCGAGAAGCGTTGTAACCAGCGCTTTTGTTTTTTCAAAATTCAAATATTAACTTCACTATCTTTACATCGTTAAATAGAAAATGTACTGTTCTCGAGATCCAATATGAGTTATTACCTCGTAAGAGCCACCCTTGGCCAAGTATGTGGAGTAGTCGTTGCCAGAGTTGGTAACGAGAGCGAGCGAAGAATGAAGATCTGGTCCAGTGTAGACAGATTGGGCGATGAGCCGTTGGAACCGATTGATCTGGAGCGTCATATTTGGCTGAGAAAACAGCGTGTCGAACACCCCCGTCCCTCCGTACGCGAAGTTCATTCCGTATTTCACATACTTGGACCCAACCTTCCTCCACCTATACGGGATCGGTGATCTCACTCCAATATGTGCAGCTGCATGTAATAACAACGACCGCATGTTAGAAGGGTGACAGAAAGTGAGAATCAGATAGATGTGTCGCCGTTTGTCCTTCTCAAAATCAAAGCAGCCGGTCGTAATTCTTTTAATTGGCGATCTTAGAGGTATTTGAGTTGGTTGTCAGATACCAGACCAAGTCCATGGCTACAATCGGATCAAGGACAGGTCATGCACGCCAAGATTCCGGCCGGATTTGGGCAGCTCGCAAGAACTTCTCACCTCAAAGAAGTAGCTGGGCCGAATATGTTGAACTAAAATCGACTGAAGCTTGTATTAGAATCTTTTGGTGGTCCATGGACCCTGTATCACTATCAGCTGTTTTTGGCGACTAACCAGCCAAAGAGAGAAAAAAGAGTAAAGTGGTGGCCTCTTGGCATGTGATAATGGAAAGGTGGGAATCTGAGGGAAAGGTGGCAGGCTGATCTGAAATGACAGAAGATAAAAGACAAAGGCAAAACATTTGCAGAAAAAGCAATGCGAGAGGCACGCACAGGAGGCACTACTGAGTAAGTGGCGAGACAAGGTTGAAGAGGAACCCCACCACTTCATATTCATATATTCACACTGGATTACGAGCCTCTTCTTCATGTGTTTTGTTCTAGAACGATTGATTAGTATGGTAATGAATCGCAATCATGATGTGATGTTCTTCCGTTTGTGCGGATAAACAAAGGATTGATGCAATTGGGATGACAGCACGTCATCCTGTCTTTTTAGCAATACGTCCAAACAAAACAGAGTTCAGTTTTCTTACCCAAAAAAAAAAAAAAAACAGAGTTCAGTTCTCTCTTCCTGAGTTGAAAGGTTTGTTCTTGTTCATTAATAAACGCAGGGAACAGAGAAAGCTCGGGGGAAGAGAGACACTGACCGAGGAAATCGGTCAAGACCCGGCCATCCGAGTATCGACCGGTGGGTTTGCCGGGGAAGGTGATTCCGTAGGGAACCTTCCACGAGTTCACCAAGCCTATCGGGTTGTTCCCCGTGTCTGCGTACGAATCTCCGAAGACAAACATCTTTGTCGGACGAAACACGGCGTGGCGGTCGTTGGCATGGTGGTGGTGGTGGGAGGCGCATTCAACCAAGGACGGATGTCCTGCACAAAAAGGATTCATTCTACAAACCTCAGAAGTAATTTGAGACAAAGCGAACATTTGAGGGAATTAAGGATCGACTGAAAGTGATCAGCAGAGACGAGTTTTTATCGCAAACCTGAAACGTAAAAAATCCAAAGCAGCAGGGGACTGAACAAGAATGAAACTACTAGCTTTTGCATCACCATTTCTGTGAGAGAGAGAGAGAGAGAGAGAGAGAGAGAGGAGATTGAAGAAGGAGAAGGCTTGGTGGATGGCTCTAGAGATGTGAACACTTCTTTGGAATGTTTTGAGGGTGTGCTTATATACAGGGAAGGTGGCGAGAAGAAGGGCGCAGATGGCTTGACTGATCTTTGTGGGATCTATTACCATCTTCGCTTGGTTTTGGTGGTGGTGATCCTGACTCAGGTGTTCTCGTGGGTGACATACTGAATCGGATTATCGCCGGCGGCTTGTTTCGCTCCGAAATGGCTCCTTTGGACCGTCTACCCGGCAGTAAAAAGTGAAAAACTGCAGCTTTACTTGCTTTTTTTCTGATTCAACTGGAACTTCATCGTCATATCAAATTTATGTTCTGTCCAGAGCATCTATTAGGTGTGAACAATCATCACGGATTCAACCATCTTAGAGTCAATTAGAATTGCTTTCATTCATGGAAATGCGTTCGAAGGTACAATCGTAACTCGAATACTAAGTACAACCCAAATATGGTAATCTTCAGCATGCAAACGAATCTGTCCATGCTGCTTCAGGTCCGGTATATTCCAATCAAGCACAAAATCGATCTCCTATTCATTTTTGACTTTGAGCAGCAGCTACTCCCTTGCTTTTATAACGACTCGGTCCGATGAGAGCGGGGGGTGATCACTCTAGCTAGAGGGTCCGGACAAGGATCGGCTCCATGCTACTTCAGGTCCGGTATATTCCAATCAAGCACAAAATCGATCTCCTATTCATTTTTGACTTTGAGCAGCAGCTACTCCCTTGCTTTTATAACGACTCGGTCCGATGAGAGCCGGGGGTGATCACTCTAGCTAGAGGGTCCAGACAAGGATCGGCTTCTGGCAGACTTCTAAGATAGCAAATGAGTCTGGAAAGAACCGAATTGCACACTGAATAGGTGTTGGAAAAATATTAAAATAAGAATTGTTGTAAATCTGTTGGAATAGATGAGAAAATAAGAACAAATATCTTAGCCAAAGTAATATCAAATATCTTAGGCCAGCCCTCGGAGTATGAAAATCGGTGCGTAAGGCTTAATGGCTATTCTCCCAATACAACAAATTTTACTCTTTACTCTGCACAGAATATTTGAGGCTACAGAAACAACATCGTTATATATAAAACCCATCAAATAAATGGAAAGGAAAAATAGAGTTTCTTGTTTTTGGTAGGTTTTTATTGTGATTTGAAGATTCTCTTTATAGACAAATAAACGAGAGTTAGTAAAGAAATAAATCTAATCAAAAGTTACAAAATCGTTACAAATTGATGGTAGTTATAATTTCCATTAAATTCGTTACAAAATTATTATTTTGAATAATTCAAAACCGTTGAAATATCCAACAATGCTCATATATTTCAAAAAGTTTTCAAAAAAAAGAAAAATAATTGCTATGCTAAACTCAATTTAATGAAATGCATCGAAACCGATGCTTGTTAGGCTATTAATCAAAACTATAAAGAATATATGTCCCTGCATATTTTAAAAAGTTTTGAAAAGAAAAGAAAAGAAAAATAAATACTGGGTTAAACCCAATTTAATGTAATGCAGCGAAACTAGTGCTTGTTAGGCTATTAATCAAACATATAAAAAATAAAATGTAATTAAATTTCGTCAATTACATTTTATGCTTTTATGTTTGAATCCAATATCCAGTTCACATCATTGTATGCTTTTAATATATAAATTGCCTTAATTATATCACAGCGAGGCATCCTGGAGAGTGGGGAACGTATAGCCCTTAGCCATGCCTCCATATCATATTGTCAGACTACAAATCAATCTTGATGAATGAGGTATCCCTAACAATGAGAATATCAATACGAAGAGCGGAACAGCCTATAGCTAGAGCCTGTATCATATACAAACATTCACCGTGTCATAACAAGTGATATAACATGTATAGACATAAGATCAAACATATAGATATGCATGTTCATGTTGTAAAACAAAATAATGCCAATTATATTGAATATGGTAGTGAATCTTTTCAGCAAGCATCCAAAGCTAATGTATACAAACATAGCAAGAATATTCTTGTCATGTGTCCATGCTGGATGTCAAAAGAAATAGCAAGAATTTTCGTCAGTTTGGCATTACGTGATTCATGTTTGCCCTTAAAAACAGAACAATAATCCCATAAAATCCATTTGCCATTTAACTGAATCTGACTCTCCACAGGGAAAATGAAGATTCGCGGAAAATAAAGATTTGCTAATGATAATCAAACTAGGAGTTCAAGCAATTTAGATACCATAAGGAGTCAGCTAGCCAATATACGTGTAGAAACGGCGGCACTGTATACGGTGTAGCATGATGATGAACAATAAGCAGCAGAGACGTACGAATCAAGTCTGCACTTCATTATCTCTACCAACTTGGTAATCACACAAATAAATGAAGAGACGATCTTTGACAATCAGAAGTAAGAGTTCAAAACAAGCGAAGACACAAAGAAATCCACATCATCCTAGATCGCTACGCAGTATGGTAACCACATAATTCTCTTTTGTTTTCTCCCTTAATAAGCAACTGAGTTTCTTATGCTGATCAAATATCACCACTACGATTTTCTTTGCAGAAGTCCAGACACAAAATGCCTATTCTCACTAAGCCGGTCACAGCTACAGCCGTTCACAGTGTGCTTGTTCTGTCGACCCCTACATTCGATGTGGGACAAGGCAGTTCCAAGTTTGATTTATAAACAAACTCCCAACAGTGGTGACTGAGACCTCTGCCTCTGCCTCTGCCTCGGCCTCGGCGAGAGTGGACATCAACAATTGCACGTGATGTTTCCTAGTAAGTAACAAGACCAAGAGAGAAGGGAGATTGCTTGGTAAGCATGTACATATTAACGCCCATCAAACGACTGATCGACGGAGCACAAGAACATGTGGACACTGAACAGGTCCTGCCCTTACCGGAATTGGTACGTTAGCTTACATATGAAGCTAAGCATATGCCTTGACTCTCCCATGCATCATGCTCTTTTTCAGTGGTGGAAGAGTCCGAGATAAACAGGAGGTAAGTTTGCACTGAAGGTTGCTTACATTATGCGACATTTGACATTGGAGCTGAATCATTTAATTTTCAATTTAATCACGTGCCCGACATATTTAAGGAAGCGTAAATTGGAGAGAGAGAGAGAGAGAGAGAGAGAGTAAAGCAACCTCAACCTTAGCTACCGGTTCTCCCAGAAGTCAACGAAGATCTACTGTATCCTCGTACCCGTACAGGCGAGCAAGTTCCATGGAAGGTGGCCATAGCAGATAACTTGAAAACAAAGCAAAAGACGTTGACCATGCAAACTAATTTGAAATCACTAGGCATGTATTTGTTTCGCCAGAAGAGCTTTTCGCTAATCAGTTTTTTGGACTTTCACATGTTTGGTTCGTCGAAAATAGTTAGTCAACGGGAAAGACATTTTCGGTTGAAGAGAACACCCATATACTTAAACTTTGAAGTATGAATTCCCAATTTTGAATAGAAAAAATCATTTTTCTGAGCATAATAAGTCCCTTACCATAGATGCTTGGTAAATTCTTCATCTTCTATCTTTAGATAAAGTTTTTACGTGCTTTTCAACGTACCGTCAAACGAAGGAAAACGAACCATTTTCCTTGAAAATGATTTTTCCACGAAAGTATTATCTTTATTATGAAATTTTCAGTGAAATAAAATCATTGTTAATCACATTCTCCATTCCGTGGTCTCTCAAGCAGGACAAGCTTTGTATTACCACGGTATCGATCGAGTCCATAATGAAGATGAAGGAGAGAGAAGCAACACCTTCTTCCTAAGTGTTAGAATAATTAAATATTAAACCGCGTCTTTATCTAACAAGTTAAGCTTTTAGAATAGTTAGTAGTGATCATACAAAATCTCACACTAAGTACTAGAAAAGGCATCCTTCAACACTTTCAACATGCAAAATGATGTAATGTGTTATGGATTCAAGAGATATGAGAAGTACACACTCTTGGTCGTATTCTAATTGGTTTCTTCCAAAATTCGCCAAATGGATGACAGCCCCCCTTAAGGAAGACTCTTTAAATGAAGACCAAGGTCTGAACTTGCGGTATGAATAAACACGTGATCGTTGTATAATTGGTCAGACGATCTATACCTTCGAAAGGAACATGATCTAAGCTTATCCCCATCGTCTTACTGGCTGACCGAGCAAAACAAAAGATCAGTGAACGAAAAACTGGGATAAAACAAGTAAAAATCTTGCAATTTGGCTGAGTGCGAGTGTCCTTCGTGCTCAACACGTTCTTTTTTGTAGCCATGAGCCTCTAGAAATTCACCTCCACATTCGAAGATTTGTTCCCCAAGTTTTGGACGTGTTCCTTAAGTTTTGGATGTGGCCCCATAGGCTGTTATCGATCTTGGACGTGCCCTTATAGTTATGAGCCTTTTAGATCTCATAGAAATGTGCTACATCACTTAATAGACTTTAAACAAGTAATCATATTCGATATACCAGAAAATATGCTACACTACTTGATAGACTAGTCGAAATACATTTATGGTTATCATTTATCGCACTAATAAAAGAGCACATGTGGAGAAAAAACTTAAATATGTATGGGGGGAGACAAATTTTCGAAACAGCTAACAAATTTGGGAAACAGATGTAAATGATTTCGTAAAATGGCAAAGATCTACGTTTCAACTTACGTAAAAAAAAGAGGATGTCTATTATATTAATTGACAGTTATCTTTCTTATTAAGATTGCAATTTTGTCCATTTTGCAACACCGTGTTAGTATAGTACACCTTAACGAGGGTATTTCATGGAATTTATTGAGAAACTTATGAGATTGAAACCTTTGTAGGGTTTGGTCGTATAAAGTGGAGATTGTTTAGGGCTTTATGATTGGTAACTTTAGGCAGAAACCTCAATCCCAAGAGCTGCACCTTCTAACATCTTGTGAAATCTAGTCTGGTCAATCCTATTTGTATATGCCTTATGGTACTTATGGACTTGGCAAAATAAGAGCATCTTTGATCCTGTTGGCCGAGCAATTCTCATTCCTGTACTTCAAGTGAGAGAGGAGAGCTAGAGCGCTTCTTTCTTTTTTCGCCCTTTCGAAAAAAATCGGTGGATGGCAGTTAAACGTGATCGGCCTATTAAATCTAGAAAACTAATTCTCCAAATCAGGCCAAATTGAATAGTCATACGGGTTGGGTTTAAAATTCCAAAATATATTTCAATTGGGCTGGTAGGGAATGTGTATCCCTATCGGTCTGTCAATGTGAATAGTCCGGACCAGAACAATTCACGTTTGTACTGGAGTTTTGAGTGGAACAAGTAATGACCGCATTTACCATGGAGCCTTCAAACCCAACACTTAGAATTAAGGCATAGGGTGCACATACATAGTCGAATCGATTCTCTGAGTCTGAGCCGATACTGCCTCAAGCTCGATCTCGACTCGACTCCGCTTGCATATTTAGTGCTCAAAACTCGACTTGAACTCGATTGAGTATTTAAATACCTACTCAAGCTCGGCCCATGTAGAAAATTGAGATTCTCGACACAATTCATACAATCATTTAAAGAGGAGCTTGAGGTCGATCATGAAAAGCTCGTATACCGTGGGTCTATTATGAAGATTTTTGTGTCTTTTTGTATGACTATCATACATTTCTTAAACAAATAATAGAAGTTCAGTTATGGTCATGAGCCTGGCGAGTTTCGGTCGACCCCGAGCTATTATTGATCTCGTAGGATGCTATGGTGTACAGACCTTGAGACGTGAGTATATTAAATACATAAAACATGTTCAATTGCTCTTACTATCAAATGCAAATAACCCTATATTTACTAGTTAGGCCAATTGCACAGGTTTAGGTTCCCTTTTTAATTAGCCCACGAAGTTAGTGGGTTATATCATAAAGTCAACACTACAAAAAAACACGTTTTTTCCGACGAAATTTCCAACGAAAAATTTGGAAAAATTCGTTGGAAAACGAATTTCCAACGAATTTTCCAACGAAAAAAAATTCGTTGGTAATAGGTCGTCGGAAATTTTTCCAACGAAAAATTTTAATTTTCGTTGGAAATTTGCGACGAATTTTATTTCGTTGGAAAATTCGTTGAAAAACTCGTGGCTAAATTCGTTGGAAAAACTACAAAAATTTTTTTTTGGTCGAAAAATCGTGGAAATTTTTTTTCCAACGAAAAAATTACAAATGTTTTTTTTTGGTCGAAAAATCGTGGAAATTTTTTTTCCAACGAAAAATTTTTGTTGGTAAAATTACAAATGTTTTTTTTGGTCGAAAAATCGTGGAAATTTTTTTTCCAACGAATTTTTTTTTTCGAAAAATCGCCCTCGCCGCTGGCGAGGGCCGAGCTCGCCCAGATCTGGGCGACCTCGAGCTCACCGGCGACGGCGATGAGGTGGTTGAGGCGGCGGGCGAGGTGGCGGCCCATGGTGGCGTCGGGGGCGCCGACCGCCGTGGGGGCCTGGCCCTGGATGGCCGTGGCGGCGAGGGAGCTGAGTCGCCCTGGATGGCCGCGAGGGAGGGAGCCGACGTCGCCCAGATCTGGGCGCGGAGGAGTTGAGGACCCCGATCTTGGTGTCCATGGCGCCGGAGCCGGAGGAGGAGGGGGGCGGCGGGGGGGCAGCGGGGGAGGAGGCGGAGCGAGAAGGTGAAGGCGAGAGAGAGAGAGAGAGAGAGAGAGAGAGAGAGAGAGAGAGAGAGAGAGAGAGAGAGAGAGAGAGAGAGAATGTGGAATTGTTGCAGGAATTGAGCGCGAAAATATGAATAAGGAAGAAGTAGTGTTTTCGTTGCAAAATTCGTGGGAAATTTCCCACGAATTTTGCAACGAAAATTGTACACACTAAAATAATTGTCCGGAAAATTCAAATTCGTTGGAAAATTCGTTGGAAATTTCCAACGAATTTTCCAACGAACATTGTACACACTGAAATAATTGTCCGGAAATATGAAATTTGTTGGAAAATTCGTTGGAAATTTCCAACGAATTTTCCAACGAATATAAAAAAAATGCCGAATAGTACCGATTTTTTGGAATTCGTTGGAAATTTCGTTGGAAATTTCCAACGAATTTTCCAAACAAAATTGTGCACACTGAAATAATTGCCCGAAAAATTGAAATTCGTTGGAAAATTCGTTGGAAATTTCCAACGAATTTTCCAACCAATATAAAAAATGTCGAATAGTACCGGTTTTTTTGGAACTCGTTGGAAATTTCGTTGGAAATTTCCAACGAATTTTCCAACGAAAATTGTACACACTGAAATAAGTGCCCGAAAAATTGAAATTCGTTGGAAAATTCGTTGAAAATTTCCAACGAATTTTCCAACGAATATAAAAATGCCGAATAGTACCGGTTTTTTTGGAACTCATTGGAAAATTCGTTGGAAATTTCCAACGAATTTTTCAACGAATAAAAAAAATGCCGAATAGTACCGGTTTTTTTGAATTTGTGGCAAAATTCATTGGAAATTTCCGACGAAAAATTTTTCGTTGGAAATTTACAAGGAATTTTGCGACGAAAAATTTTTCGTTGGAAATTTCCAACGAATTTTGCCACGAAAAATTTTTCGTTGGAAATTTCCAACGAATTTTGATTTTCGTTGGAAAATTTGTCGAAAATTTGCGATGAAAATTTTTTCGTTGCAAATTTTCGTGGCAAAAATCCGGTTTTTTTGTAGTGCGAAGTTAACTGATCTAAAATGTGCTTCCTTGTCTTACGAGAAAAACAAAATTATTAATAACCACACCTCACCAAGAAATGTTGATCGGATAGGGAATCAACTTAATATGTTGGGTTTTCGTTGTTACCTCGTACGTGCATTGAAAATTGATCAATCCAATTATGAGAAGTTTGGAACGGTTTTGGCAGGTGGAAAGAGGGTGACAATTTCTGACGCAACAAAATAACACAACTCGAACACGGCTTGAAATTAGTTGGTTTAGATTATAGCTGATCGTGTACTGATCAATTTCGTGTCAACCCATGAGACATGATTAATAATGGTGTTGTGTTTGTGTTCAACCCGTCCGACACGAAATTGACCCATATAATCTATTTAAATTAACACGTTAGCATTAAAACGACCTAAATGTGTGATCTGTTTATACACAATTAGCTAAAAGATTGTTTTTTTCCATGCTTTTCACCTTCAAGATTTTTAAATTGATTACATTTCATTGACCACGAACATGTTTTAATTTCATTTGATGATATTATGATGACGGATTATTATTATTTGCATATAGAATTTACGAAAATTGAAGGATATTTCATGTCAAGTTCCATATTAGTGAGAAAAATTCCATTTTACTAGGTTGATTCATATAATAGCAGGTCACGACTTGTGTTGACCTATCAAACCGTCATTTTTTCATGTCATGTCAAACCATAAATTCTTGGATCTTGGTCGTGTCAAGTAGGTCGACATGATTAATTAGTCGTACTATGTTTGGATTTACAGTATATTGTTTCGCCAACATGATACGAACACAATCTATGAAACTGAATTGCCCTCCGTAGGCGGGAACACATTGTGCCAATCCAATACGGTTTAGCAAAAGCATATATGGACGACTGATCACATTTTAGATAGTGCTGTTCCTAGCCTTTGTTCTAGATTGAGGAAGGTCACCAACAAATGTTGTCAACACCAATTGTGAGGGATAAGTACACTAAAAGTATCATATTATGGCGCTCACTTGAAGGCCATTACTTTTTTTTTACGCTCACTTGAGTATCACAAATTTGAAAAATCAATCATTTGAGTGCCGTCGGCGATTTGCCTCAGCAGTTCAGAAGGCAAACGGCGTGGCTTGAGTGTCTGATTGAAGAACAGCAGAAGTTCCAATAACTTCACGAATGATTGTTTCAGTGCCATAAATTTGTAGAAGTGAACACTTAGGTTCATCAATTTTTTTAAAGTGACCGCTTATGTAGGAATAGAGAGAGTTTGAAAATGGTGTCATTTGAGAAAGAGACAGAGAGTTTGAAAATGGCATCGTCTAATTGTGGAAGATTTTAAAGAAACAATGACGCTTGTTATACTCTTGCCATGCTGACAAAAATTTCTACGTTGGACTTCAGTTTATTTTTAAAAATTCCATGTAGGAATGGAAAATTAAGAAAAAAATCCACGTAGGATGATTTACCGAAACTGGCACTCAAGTGATCGATTTTATACTGATGTGGTAGTCAAGTGAGCGGAAAAAGGTTATAGAAATCAAGTGAGCGATATACAAAAGTTTTAACACTCCTAATGGACTTATCCCCCAACCATGAAGTGTGAAAGAAACGTCACAATTAATAAGTTCTACGAAATTTAAATCACATTAAAGGATCTATTAAAGTATTTTCACCATGATCACTCATCAAGCAAAATCAATTAATTAAGAGATAAGTGAACTGGAAGTCTTAAATCTTATCACGGAAATACAATTGAGTCCTAAAACTTTTAAAAAGTGCGATCAAGTTTTAAAACTTATCACGAAAATGCAATCAAGTCTTAAAACTTTCAAAAAATGCTATCAAGTCCTAAAACTTGTCATGACAGTGCAATCGAGTCCTAAAATTTTTAAAAAATGCAATTAATGAAAAGACTTGATTGGATCAATTTGATAAGTTTTAGGACTTATTTGCACTTTTTGAAAGTTTTAGAACTTAATTTCATTTTCATAATAAATTTTGGGACTTAATTGCATTTTTTGAAAGTTTTAGAATTAAATTGCACTTTAGTGATAAGTTTTAGAACTTCCAATGTATTTATTCCTTAATTTAAAAGCATTTTCATTTTCTCTTAGACAGGCTTTAGGAGCACTCGGTTTTCATTGCTTGGTGTCGATGAATAGGGAAACTTTATCTTTGATGGAGATTACTCAGTTGTTCAAAGAGCTCCGAATACCTCAGTATCAAACCGTGAAAAAAAGAAGAAAGAAAAATGCTACTAAATCTACTATTGTACATAATGTATAAAGTTTTCATTGATGAATAAAGTAAAGATAACGATATTGTCTTGGTCCCCCTTAAAGTTTTTAATGATGAATAAAGTAAAGATTCCCATGAACGAGGCTCAAGCCTCGCCAGCCTCAGGCGAGGCACTTGTGAATCTGGCGAGGTGGAGCATCACCTGAGGTTGGCGAGCTTGACCCTCGCCGGACTTGGGCGAGCTCATCTGTCGCTTGTGGCCTGCAACTGGCCTAGGAAGAAGGAAAAGAAAAAGAATAAAAAATAATTAAAATTTTGAATTTTTTGGTATTGCTCCCAGAAAAATCAAATCATATTTTCTATACCAAATGGCAAAAAACATTTTCTAGTTCATTTTCAAGTTTCAGCTAAACAACTGAAAATATTGTCATTTTCCTGGAAAATGACTTTTCAAAAAATATTTTCCAGAAATGTCATATTTTTCGCGATTAATTATGTGATCGAGGGTCTACATGAATATGGGAACGGTGCTCGCCTCGTACCCTTGTCTCCTGAGGGTAATGAAAACAAAGATGATCTAATGCACAAGTGAATAGTCAATGTCTCAATTGGAGATTGTTAAGAAAGACTCTAATTTCGAATACCTTGATTTACATATTCAGTTTAACCTATATTCATCCAAAAGTTTAAACTAGCAAATGAATTATGGGTCAACCTGTTCTCAATTGTTCTCACTTGTGCACCTTATGACCGATTCTTCCCGTCATACGCGAGCCTTTTGTTTAGGTCCCTCCCCTTAATTCAAGCGTTCTTTTGAACTAACGCATTTTCACTTAAATCTCCATATCTCTTCTTCCAAACTTAACCTTGAAGGAAATTCTTACTTGACAACCGCGTCGATCACAAGATTCATTTATTGAGATATTCATTAAACTCGAATCCACATTGAGGGTCAAATGATTAATTATTGACTCTAATATCACTCCACACACTAGAGAGATAATTAGAGGGAGCCTAAGATCGAGCACATATGCCACATCCAATTAGACCTAGTTCACCAAAAAAATAGGAAAATTGTCTGCAAAATCCTAAACCTATTACATTTTTATCAATTCAGTCCTAAACATTTCAATTTTGTCAATTTAGTAATTGAGTCATATTGGCTAAAAATTGCTAACATGAACGCCAATCGTCCTGCGTGACATGGCCAACGCTGACGTGGACAATTTTTTAAATTTTAAATTTTTTTAATTTTTCTCTATTTTTTTATTGCGCCAGCAAGGGTCACTGGCGACCCTCCCCGGCTAGCTAGGCCGCGATGGCCTCGCCTAGGGCCACCTTCGTGGCCCCATTGGCTATCGGCGAGGGTACCCTCACCCAGATCTAGAGAGGACCTTTGTGCCCTTGCCGGCGACAACCCTCACCGGCACAATGAAAAAAACACAGAGAAAAAATAAAAATAAAAATAAAAAATCGTCCACGTCAACGCCTCCCGTGCCATATAGGATGACTGGCGTCCACGTCAGCGATTTCCAGCCAATATGATTCAATTGGTAAATTGTCAAAATGTTTATGATTAAATTGATAAAATTTAAAGGTTTATGACTAAATTGACAAAAGTGCAATAAGTTCACGACTTTTTGGGCAATTTTCTCCTAAAAAAACCTCAAGCCAACGAGTATGTGATGGCGATTTTTGCCTATGACTATGGCTATCGAGGGAGAGAACGCGTTAAAGGGGGGCCATTTTTTAGTAGAGGTCATGTTGGACAACCCCACTTATGTTGGCCACCCCTACCACTCGAGAATTGCACTGAAACCGAGTCTAGAATTCATGTTTTAAATCGTACGTCAACTGTTCGCTAAAATACTTGAATGAGATGTTGGAAGCTTAGAACACCGAATTCAATTGTGAAAATTTTGAGTGAGTTTCGATGAACTGAGATGGGGTTAATATGAAATATGTTGATTCAGGTATTTATGTATCACAGTTGAGTCGAGAATCGCATTGAATCTCATGTTGGAATGTACTTCTTAAACTGCACGCTAGCTGTTTGATGAAATGTGTGAATGAAGTGTCGAATCAATCCGTAAATGAAAACGTCTATTTGAATCACAGTTCATGCTTGATCGGTTCTAAAATAATTATCCGCTCACTCCTCTACGTTTCTTTGTGATTTTCGTGGCATATTGATGTTTCTTCGAGTGGGCCATGGTTGAAATTTTCGCCGGATTCATTCCCCTCGCCGAAGATGTGCCGGCAGTTTAAGGCCGCTACCTTTAGTTTTCTATCTCTGTTTCATGCAAGTGATTGCTTGTTTGTTTAGATTTAGGATTTGTTGGGGTAACCGGAAGTTTGTTAGCCGTAAAATGGAATTTGGTTGCCAGAGTTCATTTTCGTGGCCGGAGTAAGCGGTGGTCTGGTGGTCTGTCGATGGCCGTGAATGGCGACGGTGAAGATAGGTTGTTGTTGACGACCGGAATGTGATGACCGGTAAGTATTGACGGGCAGGGAAGGAAATCTTAGTGAACGTGGAGAAGATGAAGCCCTCGGTGAAGAGAGCAAAATCTGGGAAGAAGACCAAAAGGTCAAAAAAATGAAAAATAAAAATACAATAGAAAAAAAAAGAAAAAGAAAAAAACGAAATAGAATTCGGGTATAATAAAGACCGGGTCGAGTACGGGTATGGATTGGAGAGGATCCGATGGGCTAGAATCTGGGCCGAACAAGGAATAGGAATTCAAATTGGGCCTCAATGAATAAAAGCTGAAATCTGATAATTTGGGCTTTATTCACGTTGAGCCCAAGAGCATGCCCTCTGGGTCCGGGTCAGACCGGCTAATTGGACCGGGTTCCTTGACCCGGTCCGAAGTCCTTTTTCCCGAAATAAAAAATAACAAATTCAGAAAATTCAAAAATAAATAAATAATGTGAGAAAAGCTAAAAAAAAAAAAATGTAGAATTCTCTTAGTTTAGGGCTTTCAATAAACACTTTAGGCTTGAATAAAAGTTGAATCTAAAATTGAATAAGCCTTTAGGGCTTTACTTTAGGAATTTTTTATTGGTTTTTCTTTTAGAGATGATGCTAGGTCGTTGTTTGTGCATTTTCATTTTTGATTCCAATTGATTATGCATTTTAAATAATTTGTTTGTTGTTCTCTTTAGAATGCTTAGGACGAAATTTCAAAATTCTTGATTAGTAAAAAAGACTACCCCGGTATATTGGTTAACAAATAGTTGAGTTTAGGTACCGAAAGGGCAATAGTTGAAAAACTAGTGTAATCAAGTTTTCAATCCCTAAAAATCTCTGATTGTGTATGCATCGAGATGATACTCTCATGTCTCGATTTTAGGGTTTCTAGTCGACCTTTAATCGTGACTAGAGGCAATTTTAAATAGAGCATGACAGCCAACGTCACGCGAGGTATGGACTTAGGGAGTGTCTCGTAAAATACCTCTAAACCTATCCTCCTGAGGTGGCCCTCGTGGGTTAGGTCGCAACAGTAGCCACTGAGGAGGATGAGATGAAATGTGCTAACAAATAGAGATAGATAATTGGGAGGGCCTTGATTAGGTCTAAACTTTTTCCTGGACACCTTCATGACAAAAGATTCATAAATTTTTCGGGTCAACTAGTACGCACCGTGGCGGGGCCATTAGGTCTGACGTAATATGTCATCCAAGCTCATCCATAATAAGAAAAAAAACATGTTTCAATTTATCGGGACGGGACGGCACTTGTTGGGCTTTTTAGCTAAGTAGCCTTACCCACCCCTGCCCAAATTACTCTTTGGTTGCCACTTGTCTCATGCGAGACCATTGGCCGCTAGGGCCATGCATAATTACAAGAGCGACGAACTAAAGACATAGAGAAGATAGATTAAGGTGACTAAGGTTTCGTTTGCCTACATAAGTTCAAAAAATCCATTCTCAAATTGTTGATGTGACATCCATGCAACGCGGGTATATTGACGTGTCAACAATCAATAATCAAATAAGGCCTGAAGAACTTGTTCCACGAAAGAAACATGTAATTATTCCATGAAATCACACTATTTCCTAATTTACATTGCTCTATAAACGAATCAAATAGGAGACAATTAAGATGAAGGGATCACAAGAGACACTCTGTTATTGACGAGAGGTACGTAAAACACTGAAGACCGTGAATTATTGAATGGTGAGCGGGAATGAATCAATCTACAGTTGCTTGAGATTGCGTCCTAATGTAGAGAACACAGCTCGCCAACCCTCCTGCGTAGGGTGCGACGTGTCCCAAAAGAACATGTCTTTCGGGTCCTTGCACAGTGCATATTGCTTCTGCCCACTTCCATCCACACTCCCGCACGAATAACTGCTGTTTGTCCCCATACAGCATGGTTTCAGCGGTTCCTGAAACTTGGTACTTGCTGGAAATACAGAAAGAAAACAAAGAACAACAAATAAAACCAAGATCAGAAGATGGTTGTATTTGCGTGCCCATGTTTAAACCGTAAATTTAAGTTATTCGGTGAAGGGAGACCATGTGCATGAACGCCCAGTCAACCTGGTATTCTTTTGATGAGGCGCGATAACGCAGGCTAGCAGAGGACTCTAGGTTAGGCGGCCGAAGGACTATCCTGTTTTTGGGTCCACCATCCAAAAGTTGTGTCCTCTGTGTAGCGGATCTAGATATTTAATACATTCAAGATGAATTACCTTTGTCATTAAGCACGGACATGAATGAGGTATAGAGATCGACGACAACGAAAGCAGGTGATGACCGGGTCTGGTTGTTCAGCTTTGTGACGGCTTGCTGCAACAGCTGGTTATGGAAGGTTACGAATGAATTTGCAGTCGCATTGCAAGTTCGGTAAGAATCCGAGACAGTGATAGAAGGTAGACATCCCAAAGGCTGTAGACCCACAACGGCTATCATTTTCACCCCCAGGTCGTGGATGCGTTTTATGTCCAAAGCGAGCTGGTTCACCACCTGTATTATGAATTTCGGCAAGTCCTGACGAGCATAGATAAGCCCTCAAGATTTTCAGCATCACCGCAGCAAACAGAGACAACCGATGAGACAAAAATTTATGAAGGTAACATAATGGAAGCATCATTAACATGAGAATACTGGCAAGTGACAATTGAAGGCAAAGCCAATGGATGTGCACACTGTTTAGCAGTTCAAGATTGAAGGAAGACGCCCCTAAGGGAATGGGTGACTACATCCACATCTTCTTTCATCAGTGAATCATGCATTCAATGTCGGCGAAAAACAAATCAAGTTCCATTTGTCGTAGGTTTGAGTACTATTGACAATCATCGAGGCCTTCCAATTCAACTCATGACTCATGAGTCCATAACCTTCTTATTCGATCTGATTAGACCCCTTTTTTTGGCATAATGCACGACTGTTCACATATTTTGGGAGGATCAAATCATTTAGGGATTGGATTAGGTAAGATTAAGAAAGATGGTGAGGTCGTGACTGAGTGAAAACCAGTGCAAGTAAGACAAGAACGTCGCCCGTGTCAACTACTTCGCGAATATGGACACTGCGACTTTGGATTTCCTGGAACCCAGAAATCCCTTGAAAACGCCCAAGCTTTTGACATTTTCTGAGGAGCAATGTTTTCACGCGAGAAACGTTGTAACCAACCCTTTTGTGTTTTTTCAAAATTCAACGTCGTTAGAGAGAAAATGTACTGTTCACGATAGCCGATGTGAATTATTACCTCGAACGAGCCGCCCTTGGCCAAGTAAGTAGAGTAGTCGTTGCCGGAGTTAGTAACGAGAGCAAGCGAAGACTGAAGATCCAGTCCAGTGTAGACAGAATCGGCAACGAGCTGTTGGAACATATCGATCTGTACCGTCATATTTGGCTGAGGAAACAGCGTGTCGAACACCCCCGTCCCTCCGAATGCGAAGTTCATTCCATATTTCACATACTTAAACCCGACCTTCCTCCACTTATATGGTATCGGTGATCTCATTCCAAAATACGCGGCTGCATGTAATAACAACGACCGCATGTGAGAAGGAAGACAAAGGGTGAAGATCAGAGTAATGTGTCGCCATTTGTCCTTACTAAAATCAAAGCAGCCATTCTCTTTTAATTAGCGATCTTACAGGTATTTGAGGTGACTCTGAGATACCAGGCTAAGTCCATGGCTACAATCGGATCAAGGACCGGTCATGCACGCTGAGATAATCGAGGAACTTCATAATTGAACCTAATTCTTGCCACTTCCCTGTAATAATTACAAAGATACAGTGTCTCTGGTACGGGTGATCCTTGGACCACACCTGGGAAAGCTCGCCAGAATTAACCTCATTATAAGTCGATGGACACTGTATCACTATTAGCTGGCTTTGGCTACTAACAGGGCGTTTGATAACTATTCTGTTTTAAAAAATAATTTATTCTCAAAAATGATTTTTTTTATTTTGTTTTCAGAAATAATTTTTAAATATTTGAAGGCCCTTGGTAACGGCTCAAAATTTCCATTCCTAGAATAAAAAAAGAACAGAAATGCCTTTAGTAATTAACTACACAAAATTTCTTTTGTATATAATATTTTTAAATATTTTAATATTTATTTCTTTTTTTTTCTTCTTCTCCTTCTTGGCCTTGGCCGGCGAGGGCATCACTGCCCTTGCTGGCCTTTTCTAGCCCTCTCCCTAGCCGGCAAGAGTTGCGACGCCCTCGCCGGCCCTAGCCTGTGGCCGATCGCCAGCTAGGAAAGAAGAAAAAGCAAAAAAAAAAAATCTCTTCTTCTATTCTTATTATTGTTCCTAGAATCAAGAATCAACTTTTTTTTATTTGTGATTCTGTTCCAAATCTAATTTTGGAAATAAATTTGTGCCTGGGAAAAAAAAATTTATCAAACGGATTTCCGTTTTTTTTTTTCCGGAAACAAAAGAATAGAATCAGTTACTATTTGGCAAATTATCAAAACACACCCTAATTAGTCAAAGAGAGAAAAAAGGGAAGGTGGTGGCCTCTTGGCATCTGATCATGGAAAGGTGGGCATCTGAGGGAAAGATGGCAAGCTGATCTGAAAAGACAGAAGATAAAAGGCAAAGGCAAAACAATTGCAAGAAAAAACTGTACAGAAAAGGCAATGCGAGAGGCACGCATGGGAGGCACTACTGAGCAAGTGGCGAGACAAGGTTGAAGAGGAACCCCGCCACTTCATATCTATATATTCACACTGGATTAAGAGCCTCTTCTTCATGCGTTTTGTTCTAGAATGATTGATTAGTATGGTTATGAATCGCAATCATGATGTGATGTTCTTCCGTTTCTGTAGATTAACAAAGGATTGATGACGTGGGGATGATAGCACGTCATCCTCCGTCTTTTTAGTAATACGTCCAAACAAACAGAGTTCAGTTTTCTCTGCTAGAATTCAGAGGTTTGTTGTTATGCATTAATAAGCGCAGGGAACAGAGAAAGCTCAGAGGAAGAGAGACACCGACCGAGGAAATCCGTCAAGACCCGGCCATCCGAGTATCGACCGGTGGGTTTGCCGGGGAAGGTGATTCCATAGGGAACCTTCCACGAGTTCGCCAAGGCTTTCGGGTTGTTCCCTGTGTCTGCATACGAATCTCCGAAGACAAACATCTTTGTGGGACGAAACACGGCGAGGCAGTCTTTGGCATGGTGGACGCGATGGCGATGGTGGTGGCGGTCAGAGGCGCATTCAACCAAGGACAGATGTCCTGCACAAAAGGATTTCAATCTACAGGCCTCGGAAGTAATTTAAAAATAAAGTGAACATCTGAGGTAATTGAGGATCGACTGAAAGTGAGCAAAAGAGTCTCATGTTCACTCCAGCATCGCAAACCTGGAGCAAGTAGAATCCAAAGCAGCAGGGGACTGAACAAGGATGAAACTTCTAGCTTTCGCATCACCATTTTATCTAGAGAGAGAGAGAGAGAGAGAGCAAGAGAGAGGGATAGGAGGATGAGTGTAGAGACGTGAAACACTTCATTGGAGGCCTTTGAGGGTGTGCATATATACAGGGGAGGTGGCAAGAAGAAGGGTGCAAATGGAAGTGTTTAAAAAATATGAATCGGGTCAGATATGCGTTGGATTACATGAAAATGGGTCCAAATTGGTCTATTTGGATCGGACCATTTTCGACTTGACCTGACCCACCCGTTTGACGGATCTAGTCGGGGCTTGTTTTGCTCGAAAAACACTCCTTTTCTGATTTTTTTTGGTCGAACTTTGTTTCTAATTCAACTAGAACATTTTGCTTGTTATATCAAATATATGTTTTTAGCAGCGCATCTATTAGGTCCGAAAAACCATCACGGATTCAACAATCTAAGGTCCGTGTCTTTTGTAGAAAACGGATGATTCGAAAAAGATTTTCTTAAAAACTAATCGCTTATATCGCTTGAAATAATTAGTCAATGAAATTTTTTTTCACTATCGATAGAAATTTATGCATAAATATTTTCGCGGATTTTTTTTTGTTAATTTTTTTAGTAAGCGAAACAAGTGACCATTTTTAAGAAAAATTTTTCCAAAATATTTATTTTTCGCCAAAAACCCAAACGTGGAAATTTTCAGTGTACAAACGAATCTGTGTATGCTGCTTCAAGGCCAGCATATTCCAATCAAGCACCAAAATCAATCTCGTAGTCAGCTTTGACTTTGAGCCACAACTACTCCTTTGCTTTCCATTCACAAGCTACGAATTGCGAGGCCTGTAGCCAGTTCAGCGATCTTTAACTCCACCAAGGCCGACAAGACTCAATGACTGCGATGGAACACAGTGATTCGGAGGGTGGAGTAAGATAAAACCACTAGAACTAAATTATTCAATCATCTGAATCGTTGACTAGAAATTACGATGTTATATTGCTAACAAGAAATAACAAAACTAATATGACACTGGTATGTATTATAAGCCATTTTTTCAATTGGATACGAATTATAAACGTCCGTTCTTAGTAAATTATCCAAAACCCTTGCCAACCACGAAGGAGGATAGGTGTTTCCAAGGTGAATGAATTCTTGTCACGGTCCGGATTGTTGGCCCAGTTAGAAGGACCATGTGGCGTGTGCTTTCCTCGGTCACGAGTAGCACATCAGCTGACTTAAGTCTGCATTGCCTGGATGCTAAGGCATATGCACAGTTCGCAAGATCGTTTGTAACAAAGAAACAATGAAAACGGGTTTTGAAAAAATGTTTTACTCAGTTGTATTAATCAATGGGACAAGCGTTGCACGTCAAGGGATTATCGGGATAGGGCAGTTTGAGTAGTTGAATCTCTAAAGAGCTTTACAAACATTATCTATTTTAGCACGAGTAGACATTACAGGTGCTTGAAATGGCATCATCTAGAATTTGTGAAACACCCTTACACAATGTTGACGGGTGCTTCTCCCAAGCGACAATGGACAATGCGCCTTGGACAAACCCAAATGAGGGCATTCATGAAGGACTTGCGACACTCTCTCGACTCAATTAGTCATCAGTGACTTGCTTATCCTTTTCGACCAAGCAAGCAAAGTCGATAAGCAACTTTGCTACTTTGACCATCGCTGGCACTGGACCTTCATACTTTCGGAAGGATCCTCTGCGTGACTAGGCTGCCTGCCCAGTACTCGACAGGCCTCCTCTTTAGAAAGTTGGAAATAAAGAAGAAATTGCGTATTGGAGGAAGATACGTAATGTTGTTTGTTGTAAACCAGAAATATAATAAATCTGAGAAAGCTATAACAAAAATGAATAGGAGGTGAGGTACGGCTAACCGAATCTTCTTAAGGCAATTAGTTACTGTCAACGATGCTAAACAACTTCACAAACTATGCCTCCCAAGATACAGCACTTCAAATCCGTTTGAATTAGCACTTGACACTTCTTCAAGCCGACACACTTAAAGAAAATCGAAGTGAGGAGATGTAGATGTTTCCCGTGATTCTTGGAATTAAGAATTTCAAATCTATTTATAGAGTTTTAGAATTCATATATAGAAGCGATACATGAACTATGAATTAAATAGATATAAGAATCTACCCAAGAGATACACGAATTAAGTAGATACACGAATCCATCAGATACATGAACTCGAGAAATACATGAATTAGTGAGATACATGAACTGAAGAGACATATCCTGTGTTGCTCACTTCCATTGATCCATTGACCTACCATAATTACAACATAGAATCGGCCCACTTTTTCATCCGCTAGGAGGCCTTCTCGAGATGAGCTCAGGTAACATCAGTGTTTTGCCTCCAGTCTTTGATGAAGTTGTAGGCTCACAGGATTTCCCTGCATTTGGCACCGCCATCGTGTGAGGACACAGCGGCTGCTAGCCTGTCACCACTTAAAATGGGCTCTTGCTAGAGGGAGAGCTCCGCTCAATGTTGAAAGAGAAATGGGCGGCATTGTGCAGGTTCACCCAATTCTTTTGGTCGGAACTCATGTAGTATCTAAAAGACAAGTGTAGCTCGGACCCCATGATTCCGAACAACTCTGACAAGAACTTGCCTGTGAAAACTTGGGGTCACGATTGCTGACAATGCTCTGGGGCACATCCTCCTTCATATACGGCAAGTAGTAACCTTTTTTCAAGAGACTCATTTGTTCTCACCGGGATGACCAACGTACAAGGTATCGTGATACTCTCGCATGAGCGTCCTCCGCAAGTTTCCTGCTCTCAGGAAAAGTAGTCTCCGCCCCTTGGTAAAGATCAAGAAGACTCATATGACATTAAGAATTGCGATCGTTAATTTTTTCGTGAGAATTTAATCGACATATATTTTCTGTAACTACTTATTGGGGATACAAAGTGGTACAAAAGGGCACTTTGGTTGAGGTTAGTAAGGGGGGCGTATGGAATTTTCCCTCGAATATAGTGGTTTCAAAACATAAAATTTGAGGTAGGTTTTAAGATTGTTGCCGGCCTGTCGAGCCAAGATGGGGTTGATCCACGAGCTGCTCCAATTCTCACTGACATCTTGCCGCCAATCAAAATTTAACATATCCTTGGAAGAAGGCAACCATGTAGCAGTTCATTTGGCTAACTTAGTCATATCCACTCAAGGGTATGCAACATTTTATTCTGAGTCCACAGCTTGATGTCTCCCACATGATGTTAAGAAGACAATTAACTAAGAGATAGAATCACCCAATAGCTGTGAAACACGACTTTCTTAATATTATTTGAATATTTGAATAATAAATCATGCATTCATCTAATAGTTTAAACTTTTAGAACAGTTGACAATGGTCTCACAAAATTTCACATGGTATCAGAGTAGGAAGTCCCAAATAAAAATCTTTCCAGACCCCTATTTGCCTCCCCAATTATATATTTCAACTCTTTAGGCTTAGGCCAAAGTCCAACCTATTCGTGAGGGGGGTATTAGAATATTTAAATAATGAACAATACATTCATCTAATATATTAAGCTTTTAAAATAGTTGGCAGTGTCATCAAAGTATACCACATGCGAATCATCGATTCAAATCACCCTTTTAGAAATGCAAATTACAACGATTCTACCGGAAAAGCGAGAAGCGTAGATTAAGTCTGTCTAAACCAACACCATTATAGCCATCGGAAGAGGTCCTCAATTTCTAAGGTTTCAACTGTGAGAGAGAGAGAGAGAGAGAGAGAGAGAGAGAGAGAGAGAAAGAGGTGGAGGGTGCTCGAGGAGCGGCGGTGGTGGCCGACCTCAGCCACAGCGAGAGTGGAGATCAACAATCGCACGTGATGTTTACTATTTAATAACAGGACCAAGAGGGAAGGGACATTATTTGGTCAATATATACAAATGCACACGACGTCCATCAAACGATTTATTCAATGAGCACATGGACAGGTCCACCGCTCATCGAAATTGGTACGTTAGCTCGTGCAATAGTGAAACACACGTCTAGTTTTTCCCATGCATGTTCCTTTTGATATGACTAGCAGGAGTCACCTAGCGGGGGGTGAATAGGTGATTCTAAACAATTTTAATATATTTATGCGGAAATAAATAAATTACAGAAGAGTCAGAATAAAGTTCAGATTCAGAACAGTTTATATAGAAGAAGCTTTTGTTGTGCAGAAAGTAAAGTGAGAGATAAGGGATAGAAGAACTGCACACAGATTTATAGTGGTTCAGCTTATAGCAAGCCTACGTCCAATCTCCCACGCTGTCAGCCTACTGGCTGGATTTCACTGAGTAATCAAGAGGAATTTACAGATTTTGAGTGATACCACTCTTGTGTATGATAGGACTCACACAGTCACTCTTACAATGTAACTCTCAAGATCTCAGTATTTTGGCCCAGAACAACAAGAGAAATGAATGGAGTATACTCAGACTTTGGACTTGTTGATTCTTGAATCTGTTGTTGTCTTTTGCTGCTCGTTGATCTCCTTAAATACTCCTCTACTTCCAAACTAGCCATTGGACAGCTTCCAGAGGATCATCTTCCAATCTTTACTATGGACAGATTTGTATAAGAAAGATTGAGTAGCCGTTGGATGACAGATTCTGAATCCCGCTGATTCTGTTCGCCTATACAATCAGAATTTTGGTTTCCATAAGTAGAGCTTTGTCCGTTGTAATGCATTCTTGTCATAATATTTGATTGTCAATCAATTTGATTGAGGTTGAGACAATCAAAACATTCCTTCCGTGAAATCTATACCAGATCACTAGCTGTTATGTTTCGTTCTGAACTTTGCGTCTGAATAAATTCTGCGTCTGCATCTGCGTCTGAATAAATTCTGCGTCTGCATCTGCGTCTGAATAAATTCTGCGTCTGCATCTCAGAACTTAGATTCTGTGGGTTATCAAAAGACTTATATTTCCAGCCTCGTAAAGTCTGAATAACTTCTTTCTGAGTTTTCATATGTATATACATTTACACCTGGAATCAAAAGTTCAGAACAAGTATCAGATTTTTCAATGAAAACAGAAGGTTTTGTCAACTTCAAAACTAGTAGGAGTTTTCCTCAACAATCTCCCCCTTTTTGACGGTGACAAAACTTTCTTGCAGATTGAATCAATGTGAAATTAACTTTGAAATTAAGAATATATAGCGCATGGATCACAGATTGAAAATGAGCAAGCTTTGTTGATATCTGTGTCTTTACTTTCTTTATGGATAGCCTGCATATGATCTGCATCAAATAAATTCTCCCCCTTTTTGTCATCAGCAAAAAGTAATAAACAGATAGTATGAAGCATTTATATTGAATAAGCAAATATGGTCTAACAATAAGTGTCAGTTAAGTTACAGACCGAAGATGAAAATAAAGAAGATTTGAGAGAAGAATTTGTGAAAACAGGCTAATGTTTTGACGGAGTACGAATCAGTTGAAAATTTTCCAATATCGAAACAGCCTCCTCAATCTTCGAACTGCACTGCCCTACAGCCTTATCCATATTGGATGAGCACAGGGTAATGGCTTCCCCAAGTTCTGCTTTATCTGCTGCTGCTTGAAGTCGTTAATTGTTGTAGTTTTCCTCAACAATTTTCTTCAGATTTCTCATGTCTTGTTCCAGAGCAGCTTGCTTGTCCTTAATTTCTAGCAGAATAGAGAGAATGTTCTGAGTTTCTGAAGGCTGTTCTTGGAAATGAGCTGGTTCAGACTGATCGAACTCCATAGTTGCTTCTTCTGGATTCTCCCCCTGAACAGGTGCTGGATCTTCTGAAACATGTTCTGTAGGAGTTGGTTCAGAAACATGTTCTGGAGCATCAACATGACCTGTATCAGTGTTTTCTGCTTCTGCTTCGTCACTTTCATCATGCAGAAGAATCTTTCTTTTCTTGCTATACACTTTAAGTGGGGTCGAAGAAGCTGTCTTCTTGCTTGCTGAATATGCCTGCTATTTTTGCTCTGTCTTTCTTATGCTAGACTTTACAGAAGATCTTGCTTCATACTGATGAGCCCCCTTTCCTTTTAGTATACTCTTCACATCATCAAACTGTTTCATTTTGGAGATCATCCTTTCTCCAACAAACATACAGGGAACAGGACTTTTTCGCAATTCATTAGGAATTGATATTTTTAGAAACATGAAAATCCGAGAGATTAGGGCACCATACGGTAGTTGTCCCTTCTCTTTATGTAGTGTCCTGTACATATGAAATATGATGATATGAGGAAGAGAAAAAGGTTGACCTTTCAAGATAGCCCAGATGAGCTTGATTTCTGATCTGGATAGGTCAGTTTTGGAGGCAGCCTTTGGTTTCAAGCAATTTATGATGATCTTGTGCAGAATCACTGATCTTCTGGATAAGTCAGAATAAGAGAGATGCCGGTTGGAACTTTGAGTGAAGTTAGGATTTTCAGAAGCAATCCTCGAAGCATCTTCAATAGCTACTGCCAGTGGAGTAAACTTGTAGTGTGGTACTCCAATAATCTTTGCCAACAATTCAACTTTGAGATCAAATTTCTTGTCACCAACAGTGAATTGGATCCAGTTGGGCGATAAGATAGAGAGATTTGAATAGAAATAGGCAGTGAGTTCAGCAAATACATCTGCAGATTGAAGGCAAAATTCATACATGCCTAATTGTTGAAACAGGTGTTTTACTGAAACATCAGCCTTCTCTAGAAAGTCGAAATCCACAGTTTGGTGGTTTATAATCCCTCTAGCAAGTAGCAACTTGTAGCAAAAATTGTGCTCCGAACTTCTGAATAATCCACCCTTACCAGGTACACCTGATGCTATTTCTACTTTCATCTCAAAAGTTTCAAAGAGACGAGTATCATCATCAGGAATAATAAACTTCGAGGCAGTTCTCGATTTAGGGCTAATAGGAGCAGATTTCTGTACAGAGGGAGTGGAGGATTCTCCAACTTTCTCCTTGCCCTTTTTGGAAGAGGGCTCTCTTGTAGCAGCATTTACTGGAGTTTCCTCAGGCTTGGAACAAAAAAGAGTGTAGCTTTGTACAATGTGTTCTTCCGAAAAGAGATTGTTATCTCGCAGACATTCGTGAAGAACCGATGCCGAAGCATTATACTTTTTCAATCTTTGATACGTTTCCCATACGTGTTTAATACTCCGAAAGCGAAAATCAGATTTACCGGAGGATTTTGGTGGAGACGATCGCTTCGGTGGTGTCTCCCTAGAGAGTTCTTCACGATGCTCTGACTCTGTATCTGATATCTCCATAAACTCTGCTGGTGCGGTAGATTTAGAGTCTTGGTTCAGAATGCGTGAGGATCTCCTTTTGAACGGCATTTTGATCACTCTAAGAGCAGAAAGTTCCGATCTTTGTAGGAGGAAGACGAGGAGAGTCTCTGAATATCGGACGGTTTTGAGAAGGACGAAAAGCGTACAGATAGGGTTTTGAAAAGAGTAGGACAGGTTTATAAACGAATAGAACGGGTCACAGAGGCAACAGGTTATTTTTGCAAAGTAAAAATAAGCTCAATCAGGTAGGAAAGAAATATATTTTTGGAAGCGCAAAAGATCAGGATAATCAGATTAAAATATTCTAAGCATAAGTAATCAGATAAGTTAGGATACGTACCCGATTTGCTTCTAAATGTGAAAATATCTTGCCAGAAATATTCCCGCCAAAATTTAAACTATGTACGTACCTTTGTTGAGGGTCTGAAAAATGTTCAGACCGAGAACCCTTAAGTCTGAAAAATTCCTTTCTGTTAAACACTTCAAGGGAATGGATAAGTAATGCATAGTTTGGTTCTAATATATTCAAATGAAGATTTGTCAAGAGGTTTGGTGAATATATCAGCTAATTGATTCTTAGAATCAATGAATTGAATATTCACATCACCATTTTGAACATGATGCTTGATTTCTATATGCTTTGCACGTGAATGAAGAATAGGATTTTTGGACAAATTAATAGCACTCGTGTTGTCACATTTGATTGCAACACTTGATTCTTCAACAGCAAAGTCGCTCAACTGCTGCTTCATCCACAGAATCTGTGCACAACAACTTCCCAATGCTACATATTCTGCTTCTGCTGTGGAAAGAGCGACTGTATTTTGTTTCTTTGAGTACCAAGATACCAACCTATCTCCAAGCAGTTGACAAGTCCCTGTGGTACTTTTCTTGTCCACTTTACAACCGGCTAAATCAGCATCTGAATATCCAATGAGAGTAAAATCTGAATCGTTGGAATACCAAAGACCTAGCATTGGATGAGTGCCAATGTATTTGATTATTCTTTTTACTGCTGAGAGATGCTATTCCTTTGGATCTGATTGAAATCTTGCACACATACAAACACTAAAAAGTATGTCAGGTCTGGATGCAGTAAGATATAATAATGAACCTATCATGCTTCGGTATATCTTCTGATCCACCTTTTTACCTTGTTCATCCTTGTCTAGTTTGGATGTGTGGGACATTGGAGTGTCTGTTTTCTTACCATTTTGCAGTCCAAATTTCTTGATAATCTCCTTGGCATACTTCTCTTGGCAGATGAAAATACCATCTTTGGTTTGTTTTACTTGTAAGCCAAGAAAGAATGTCAGTTCTCCCATCAAGCTCATTTCGAACTCGTTCTGCATATCCTTAGAGAATTCCTTACAGAGTAATTCATTAGAGAATCCAAAGATTATATCATCAACATAAATTTGAACAAGTAAAAAATCTTTACCCTTTTTCTTAACAAACAAAGTTGTGTCGACCTTACCTTTGGTGAAATCATTTTTCAAAAGAAAATTACTTAACCTTTCATACCAAGCTCTGGGTGCCTATTTCAGTCCGTAAAGAGCCTTTTTGAGTCTGTAAACATAATCAGTCCTTTTTGGTTCTTCGAAACCAGGTGGTTGATCCACATATACTTCTTCTTTAATATATCCATTCAGGAAGGCACTTTTCACGTCCATCTGAAACAATTTAAAGTTATGGAAACAAGCATAAGCTAATAGTAGCCGAATGGCTTCTAACCTTGCAACTGGTGCATAAGTCTCATCATAGTCTATGCCTTCTTCTTGAGAATAGCATTTTGGAACTAGTCTCGCTTTGTTTCTTGTGACTTTCCCTTTATCGTCCAGTTTGTTTCTGAATACCCATTTTGTTCCAATTACTGGATGGTTTTTGGGTCTTGGCACAAGCTCCCATACTTCATTGATTCTGAACTGCTGAAGTTTCTCCTGCATAGCTTCTATCTAGCTTTCATCTGATAAGGCTTCTTCAACTTCTTTTGGTTCTATTTCTGATATTAATGCTAAGTTGCTGATGTTTTCCTTTTGTTTAGATCTTGTCTTGATACCATCTTCTATTTCTCTGATGATGAGATTCTTCGGATGACTGGATTTATGTTTCCAGTTTTTGTCAAATTTTTCCTTCTGAATATCTGCAGACTCTGAATTTTCCGGTTGAGTCTGGATTTTGTCCTTTTCCTTTTCTCTCGAGGATTCTTCAATTTTTTGAGATTCTTGATGATCCTCTGTTAACTCTTGAATATTGGAAAATGATTCAGATTCATCTTTGTGAGTCTGAATATTTTCTTCAAACCTTACGTTCATTGATTCTTCCACAGTCTGAGAATTCTTGTTGAAGACTCTGTATGCTTTGCTTGTGGTTGAATATCCAAGGAAGATTCCTTCATCTGCTTTCTCATCAAACTTTCCAGTGCGATCATTTGGATTTTTGAGAATAAAACATTTACAACCAAACACACGAAAGTATGATATGCTGGGCTTCCTACTTTTGTAAAGCTTATAGGGGGTTTTCTCAAGTATAGGTCTGAGAAAAATCCTGTTTATGATATAACACGCTGTAGAGACTGCATCTGCCCAGAAATGAGAAGGAATCTTGCTTTCAATCAAAAGAGTTCTCGCCATTTCTTGTAAAGAACGATTTTTCCTTTCCACGACACCATTTTGTTCTGGTGTATATGGAGTTGAAAAATTATGTTGAAGGCCATTTTCCTCACAAAAGTTTGAAAAATTTTGATTTTCAAATTCTCCCCCATGATCTGTTTTAATGCAGGAAATAGTATAGCTCTTTTCATTCTGAACTCTTTTTGCAAATTTTGAAAAGTATGAAAATGCCTCATTTTTATGAGCAAGAAAGAACACCCAAGTGAATCTTGTAAAATCATCAACAATTACTAAACAAAATTTCTTACCACCAATACTTTGAGTTCTGGTTGGTCCAAACAGATCCATATGAAGTAGCTGCAAAGCACGATTAGTGGAAACTTGATGTATAGATTTAAAAGAACTCCTTACTTGCTTTTCTAGGCTGCATGCATTGCATAGTTCTGTTTTTCTGTATTTCAGATCTGGTAAACCTCGAACCAGTTTCTTGTTTGAGACCTTTGAGATTTGTTTCATACTGATATGTCCCAACCTTCTGTGCCATAGGTTTTCATCTTCTTTGATTGAGATCAAACAATGAGTGGAGTTTGGATTGACATCCAGAAGATAGATATTGCCATGTCTTCTTCCTGTAAATGTTTGAGAAGAATCTTTGCTTGTCCCTGAACATGTATTTTCTTGAAAGTTTATTCTGAAACCTGTATCATATAGTTGGCTTATGCTTATCAGATTGTATTTGAGTCCTTTTACCAATGACACATCATTGATTGTAAGTCCTCCAATTTCAACTGTCCCCTTGCCAACTATTTTTCCTTTGGTATTTCCTCCAAATGAAACTTTTCCACCATTCAGATTGTGTAGATCAACAAATATGCTTGGATCTCCTGTCATATGTCTAGAGCATCCACTGTCTAGGTACCACTTTCTTTTTCTTTTTGTGGTAACCTGCAAAAATCAAAACTTCTCAAGTTTTCTTTGGTACCCAAATTTGTTTGGGTCCTTGAGCATTAGTATAGGCTGTCTTAACAAAATCTCTTCGAACAGGTCTCCAGACCTTAGGACATTCATTCTCGAAATGTTATGGATTTCCACAATTTGAGCACTTGAGAGCACTTCGACCAACAAGTTTTACAAAATTCTTTTTAAAATGATTTTTGTAAGCTTGTCGAGGAGGTCTTTGTTTTAATCGCTCCTTGACTTTTGGAAAGTCAATCAAGCTGTCACTTTCCTTTACAAATCCTAGACCAGATTTGTTATAGTAAGGAATTTGAATGGAAAGGATATGCTTCAAGGTTTCTGAACCTTTTGAAAACTTAGAAGTAATTCCTGAGACTTCCTTTTTCAAAACAGCATTTTCTTTGGAAAGATAATCTTGACTTTCCTTTACAAGGTAAAATTCTTTTTGAAGAAAATCAATCTTTTCTTTTTGTAAGATATCCTGTTGCCTCAGAGAAGAAATTTCCTTTTTCAAAGAAGAGATTCTTTTAAGAGCAATCTTGAATTCAAAGCATAATTCATCAATGTAATTCGACACTTCAATAGTCATTTCGGAAGGTTTTACCTCGATTTCCATTCTAGGATTAGAGTCTGAGTCTGAATCTGATTCTGCCATTAGACAGAAGTTTGAGATATCTTCATCGCTATCTTCGCACTCTGTATCACTCCAGGTTTCTGCCTTCAAAGCCTTCTTTGCTTTCTCAAATTTTGTTTTCTTTTTCAGGAGTGGGCAGTTAGGCTTGATATGTCCACGTTTCCTACAGTGAAAGCATATTACTTCCTTTGATCTTTCTGTCTCATCGACAGACCTCTTATTTTCAAAGGGCTTCTTCCCTTTGAGATTTCTTCCTCTGATTTTCATTCTTTTGTACTTCTTTATGAAGAGAGCTAATTCTTCATCATCAACATCTTCATCTTCTGAATCTGCATCAGAATCAATGTTAGTTTTTAATGCAATTGACTTATTACCTCTGATTTCAATCTCCTCATTCCGTTTCTCAGTCTCATATGATTGAAGAGTTCCAATTAACTCATTCACTGACAGAGGTTTGATTCTCTGTGTCTCACGAAGAGATGTTTTGATATTATCCCATTCTTTTGTCAATCCTCTCAGTATCTTGTTGACTTTCAAAGCATCTGGGACTGGTTGTCCTTGATATGCAAGACCGTTTACTATGTCAGTAAACCTGTCATACATATCAGCAATTGATTCTTCAGGCTTCGGTTTGAAGGACTCATATTGGCCAAGTAGGAGATTTATTTGAGTTTCCTTGGCTCGATCTGTTCCTTCATAAGTAACATAGAGAGTATCCCAGATTTCCTTGGCAGATTCACAAGCAGCAATTTTTTTATATTCAATAGGAGATAAAGCACAATAAAGAGAATAAATTGCTTTGGAATCTAAAAATTCTCTTTTAGAAATCTCTGTGAGAGATAATGGAGGATCTGTCGATTTGCCTTCATCTGCCTTTTCTTTTGAATCAGAAGATTTTGGTTTTACTCCTTTGATAATGACATCCCATTGCATATGATCAATTGACTTTATGAAAGCCTTCATCTTATTCTTCCAAACGCTATATTCCTTGCCATCAAAATATGGTGGCCTGTTATTGCTCTGACCTTCAATAAGCCCTGGAGCACCAAAGCTAGCCATGTAGATCGTTAGCTCAGAAGTAAACACTTCAGTAAATGAGCAACCTCGCTCTGATACCAATTGATATGACTAGCAGTAGTCACCTAGAGGGGGGTGAATAGGTGATTCTAAACAATTTTAATATATTTATGCGGAAATAAATAAATTACAGAAGAGTCAGAATAAAGTTCAGATTCAGAACAGTTTATATAGAAGAAGCTTTTGTTGTGCAGAAAGTAAAGTGAGAGATAAGGGATAGAAGAACTGCACACAGATTTATAGTGGTTCAGCTTACAGCAAGCCTACGTCCACTCTCCCACGCTGTGAGCCTACTGGCTGGATTTCACTGAATACTCAAGAGGAATTTACAGATTTTGAGTGATACCACTCTTGTGTATGATAGGACTCACACAGTCACTCTTATAATGTAACCCTCAAGATCTCAGTATTTTAGCCCAGAACAACAAGAGAAATGAATGGAGTATACTCAGACTTTGGACTTGTTGATTCTTGAATCTGTTGTTGTCTTTTGCTGCTCGTTGATCTCCTTAAATACTCCTCTACTTCCAAACTAGCCGTTGGACAGCTTCCAGAGGATCATCTTCCAATCTTTACTATGGACGTATAAGAAAGATTGAGTAGCCGTTGGATGACAGATTCTGAATCCTGCTGATTCTGTTCGCCCATACAATCAGAATCTTGATTTCCATAAGTAGAGCTTTGTTCGTTGTAATGCATTCTTGTCGTAATATTTGATTGTCAATCAATTTGATTGAGGTTGAGATAATCAAAACATTCCTTCTGTGAAATCCATATCAGATCACTAGCTGTTATGTTTCGTTCTGAACTTTGCGTCTGAATAAATTCTGCGTCTGCATCTGCGTCTGAATAAATTCTGCGTCTGCATCTGCGTCTGAATAAATTCTGCATCTGCATCTCAGATCTTAGATTCTGTGGGTTATCAAAAGACTTATATTTCCAGCCTCGTAAAGTCTGAATAACTTCTTTCTGAGTTTTCATATATATATACATTTACACCTGAAATCAAAAGTTCAGAACAAGTATCAGATTTTTCAATGAAAACAAAAGGTTTTGTCAACTTCAAAACTAGTAGGAGTTTTCCTCAACACCTTTTTGACCTAATAAAGAGCAAACCACATGCATGGACACTTTTAAATGTTGGGAGAGTACGAGATAATCAAGAGGCAATATGTGGGTAAATCTCGATTCCCACTTCCTGGATATTTTCTATATGTTACTTGCATTATGTAACATTCGACATCGGAGCTGAGTCATCTTATTTTCCATTTAGGAATAACGACACAAATAATCCTTGAATTTTGACCCAATGTGTATTGTGGTGGTCGAACTTTTATTTTGTTTAATATAATCTACGAACTTTAGCCTAATATTTAATGTGGTCCATGAACTTTTAATTTGTTTAATATAGACCCTGGACTTTTGGTATATGTTCAATTTAGTCCTTAAACTATATTAAAATATTCAATGTAGTCATTCCATTAACTTTGGTCCAATGTGCAATGTCGTCCCTGAACTTTTAATTTATTCAATATAGTCTATGAACTTTAACCTAATATTCAATGTGATTCCTGAACTTTTAATTTGTTCAATGTGGTCCTTGGACTTTTGGCATATATTCAATTTAGTCCATGAACTATATGAAAATGTTCAATGTAGTCTCTCCATTAATTCAAGTCTAGGAAATATATTGAACATTTTCATATAGTTCAGAAACTACATATATTGAACATGTATCAAAAGTTCAGAAACGTTATTGAACAAATTAAAATTTTAGATACATTGAGTTAAAGTTCAAGGATCACATTAAATAAATTAAAAGTTTAAATATCACGTTATAGATTGAGTCAAAATTCAAAAATCATTTGTGTCATTTTCCCCTTCCATTTATTCATGTGCCCAAAATTGTAAAGAAGCGTAAATAGAAGAGAGCGAGCATAAAGAAGCCTTAACTTGAGCAACGGTTTCTCCCATAAGTCAACGAAAGTCTACTGTAGCCTCGTACCCGTAAAGGCGACGCAAGTTCCATGGGGGAGGTGGCCATGGCAGATTATTTGAAAACAAAGCAAAAAACAGTTGACCATGCGAACCAATTTGAAAAACGCGCAAGTCGTGATTTTTCTAACGTAGGATGTGCCAGAAAAAGAGCTTTTCACCAATCGGTTTTTCCGGACTTTCATGTGTTTGATTCATTGAAAAAAAGTTAATCAACGAGAAAGACTTTTGCAATTAAAGAGAAACGCCCCCCCTACACTTAAAATTATGAATATGAATTCCAGGTTTTAAACGGAGGAAATCATTTTTTTCAAATATAACAAGTCTCTTAGCACATATGCTTGGTAAATTTCTTCACCTTCTATATATTTAGATGGAGTTTTACGTGCTTTTCGGCGTACTATCAAACAAAGGGAAACTAATCATTTTCCTTGGAAATGATTTTCACGAAAAGCATTTTTCTTTATCATGAAATTTTTAGCGAAACATGTGCATTCTTATTCAGATTCTCCATTCCGTTGTCTCTCAAGCAGGACGAACCCCGCAATACCATGGAATCGATCAAGTCCATAATGAAGATGAAGGACAGAGAAGCAGCACCTTCTTTCTAACTACTAGAAAACGCATCCTTCAACACTCCCAACATGCAAAACGATGTAATGTATTGTGGTGTCTAAGAAATATGAGAAGTACACACTGTTGGTCTTATTCTAATTGGTTTCTTCCAAAATACGCCAATTGGATGACAGCCCCCCCTTAAGGAAGACTCTTCAATGAAGACCAAGCTCCGAACTGGCAAGGAACATGAACTAAGCTTATATGACTGAGAGTTGAGCAAAACAAAAGATTAGGAACGAAAAACTCGGATAAAACAAGTAAAAAAACTTGCAATTTGTCTGAGTGTGAGTGTCCTTCGTGCTTAAGACGTTCTTTCTGTAGCCATGAGCCTCTTAGAAATTCACCTCCACATTCGAAGACTTGTTCCCCGAGTTTGGACGTGTTCCTTAAGTTTTGGATGCGGCCCCATAGGCTGTTATCGATCTTGGACGCGCCCTTATAGTCACGAGCCTTTTAAATCTCATGGAAATGTGCTCCATCCTTAATAGACTTTAAACAAGTAATAATATTCAATATCCTAGAAATATGCTACAACAATTAATAGACTAGTGACAATACATTTACAGTTATCGTTTGTCATACTAATAAAAGAGCACGTGTGAAGAAAAAGCTTGAATATGTTTGGGGAGAGACAAATTTTTGAAATAGCTGACAAATTTAGGGAACGAATATAAATGATTTCGTAGAATGACAAAGATCTACGTTCGACTTTAAAAAAAAAAGGATAGCTACTATATAAATTTTCTTACTTAGATTGCGATTTTGTCCATTTTGTAATACCATGTTATTATAGTACACCTTCGCTAGGGTATTTCATGGAATTCATTAAGGAACTTTTGAGGTTGAAACCCTTGTAGGGATTGGTTGGATAAAGTGGAGATTTATTAGGGCATTATGATTGGTAACTTCCGTAAACGTGATCGGCCTCATAGATCTAGATAAGTAATTCTCCTAATTGGGCTGAATCTCGTGCTTCTACTTTGGCGGGCCCGAATTGAATAGTCATATGGAACGGGTTTAAAATTCCAAAATAGGCCTTCAAACCCAAGTACCGACCACATTTAGTATCGGGCCTTCAAACCCAACACTTCGAATTAGGGCATAGGATAGGTGCATATGTATAGCCGAGTTAGTCTTTGAGTCATGCAGATACTGCATGAAGCTCGATCTCGACACTCGACTCGACTCGACTCGCACATTCAGTACTTAAAACTCGACTTGAACTCGATTGAGTATTAGAATTCTTGCTCGATCTCGGCTCATGTATACAATCATTTCGAAACGGAGCTTGAGGTCAATCATGAAATGCTAGAATATTGTGAGTCCGTTATGGAATTTTGAGGAATTTTGTGTCTCTTTGTATGACTATAAAATATTTCTTAAACAAATAATAGAAGTTCAGTTATGGTTGTGAGCCTAGCGAGCTTTGTATTAGTGAGCTCAAACTTAGACTCGAAGTCAAACAAGCCGATTTGGCTATCACTGGCGAGGTTAGTAGTGGCTGGGCGAAGCCAACCTCACCAGTGGCCAGCGAGTTTGAGCCAGATCTAGCAAGGTCAAGCCTCGCCATTGTTGGCAAGGTCGACAATGGTTGGGCGAGGCCGACCTCGCCAGCCCCTGCCTCTATCGGTTGCCAGTTTCGGCGACTGACCAGAGATTGAAGATAAAGAAAGGGAAAAGAAAAAGAAAGGGAAAGAAAAGAAAACAAGGGAAAAAGAAAAGAAAACATAAAAAATTAATTAAAAATTCGAAAAAAATATTTAAAATATTTTAAAAATGCCACATCAGTTTTGGTTGGCCAGCCGACGTCCACATTAATACCAAGCAGATGGACTGATTTGGCATAAATAAAAAAAGTTTAGGACTGAATTAGCACAATTGCAATGTGTTTAGGATTGTTTTGGTAATTTTCCGGAATTAGGGCATAAGATAGGTTGCACATCTATTGTTGAGTTGAATCTTTGAGTCAAGCCGATACTGCATCAAGCTCGATCTCGCCTCTACTCACATATTCAATGCTCAAAACTCAACTTGAACTTGATCGAGTATTCCAATTCCTGCTTCAAAATGGAGCTTGAGGTCGATTATGAAAAGCTCAAATACCGTGAGTCTGTTATGGAATTTTGAGGATTTTTGTGTCTCTTTGTATGATTATCAATTGTCTCTTAAACAAACAATAGAAGCTCAGTTATGGTTGCGAGCCTAGTGAGCTTCGCGTTAGTAAGCTCGAACTTGGACTCGAAATTAGACAAGTCTATCTTGAGTAATCATCAATCGACCCCAAGCTGTTACCAATCTTGTAGGATGCAATGGTGTATGAACCTCGAGACATGAGCATATTAGATACATAAAATATGATCAATTGCTCTTACTATCAAGCGCAAATAACCTTATATTTACTATTTAGGCCAATTGCACAGTACTAGGTGCCCTTTATAACTATTCCACGAAGTTAGTGGGATATATCATAAAGTCGAAGTTAACTGATCTAAAATGTGCTTCCTTGTCTTACAAGAAAAACAAAATTATTAATAGCCACACCTCACCGAGAAATGTAGGGATGTGCAAAAGAACCGAAAACCGCCCAGAACCGAATCGAAACCGATGGTTCGTGAGGGAACCAATCCAGTTCTCGGTTCCCATTTTTGGGAATTTGGTGGATAACGGTCCGATTTCTGATTCCAGATGTGGAACCGCCCGCTTGTCCACTCGAACCGAACCGGTAATATAATAATAAATATAATATTTTTTAAAATTTTTATTTTTTTAAAAAAAAATCCTAAATTCCTAAACTAAACCTAAATCGTTCGACGCTTATAGCCTCACATTAAACCAAGAAACATCTTCTTTTGCTTTCGCCTCATACTCACTCTCACTCTCCAATTCTTCTTGATCAATGCTCACCTCACCGTCTCCGACTCTCCATCTTTCCGTCTCTTTTCTTGGCTAGTGGGACCCGTTCCATGGACCCACTCAGGAATCGGACCGAATCGACAATCCAGTTTTCGAGTGGATCCATAGAATCAACGGGCGGTTCCCGATTCTAATTTTTCAGATCCGGTCTATAGTGGGCGGTTCCTGATTTTAGAATGGAAACCATCTATCAGGACTATGCTCACCCCTAAGAAATGTTGATTGGATAGGGAATCAACTTACTAAATAGGGTTTGTAACATTACCTTGTACGTGGATTGAAATTTGAACAATCCAATTATGAGAAGTTTGGAACGGTCTTGGCAGACGGAACGAGGGCGACAATTTCTGACGCGACAAATAAAACAACTCGAACATGACACGAAATAATCGTGTACGGATCAATTCGTGTCAACGCATGAGACACAATTAATAATGGTGTTGTGTTCGTGTTTAACTGTCAGACACGAAATTGACCTGTAGAATCCATTTGAACTAACCTGTTAGTATTGAAACAGCTTTGTGTGATCCATCTATACACAATTAGCTAAAAGACTTTTTTTTTCACTATTAAGATTTTAAATTGATTACATCTCATTGACAATGAACATGTTTCAATTTAATTTGACGATATTATGGCGACGGAGTATTACCATTTGTAGATAGATTTTACGGAAATTTGAGGATATTTCATGTCAAGTTCCATGTTAGTGAATTAATTTCATGTTAGCAAGTTGATTTCATACAATAGTGGGTCATGCACTCGTGTTGACCCATCACCCCGTCATTTAATCGTGTTACATGGCTCGTGTCATGTCAAACCGTAAATTCTTGAGCCGTGCTCATATCAAGTAGGTCGATATGATTAACTAATCGTGCCGTGTTCGGATTTACCATATACCGTTATCCCCGACACAATATGAGCACAACCTGTGAACCCGAATTGCCATCCCCTACGCCCCCTCCGATACACTGGCTTGACCAAGGCATTTGTGCACGATTGATCAGATTTTAGGTAGTTCTTTTCCTAGCCTTTGTTCCGGATCGAGGATGGTCACCAACAAATGCTGCCACCATCACCCGTGTAGTGTGCACGAAACACCACAATTAATAAGTTCTCCAAAAAATTTGGATCACATGAAAGGATCAATTAGAGTATATTCACCCTGAAAAATTTGCCCCATGATCATTCATCAAGCAAAATTAATTAACTTGAGAGCATTTTCATTTTCTCTTAGACAGGCTTCAGGAGCACCCGACTTCATTACTCGGCGTCGATGAATAGGGAACCGTTAGCTTTGACGGAGATTACCCAGTTGTTCAAAGAGCTCCGTATACCTAACTATCAAATCCCGAAAAAGGAGAAGAAGAAAAATGCTACTAAATCTACTATTGTAGTTTTCAATGATGAATAAACTAAAGATAACGATAGTCTCGGGCCCCCCTTCAAGTGCATTGCCGCTATCATTGCTGCTTCAGCAAAAAACTTTAGCATCTCCAGAGCAGCCTCAAGAACTCGGATTTTTTTTTTTTGGTAAGGTTCAAGAACTCGGATTTTGCGATCGATGAAAATCAAATATACCCAAAATTAAATATATTTAGCAAAATAACTTATTAGTACCCAAAATATCAATATTGAGAAGTCATTAGCAAGTTCAAATTAGCAATTAAATAGCATAGAAATGAGGTCCGAGAGGCCGAAAAATCTTCACGCCTTTGCCTCCGGATATAAAGTTGCGAAACGCAGTAGTTACTTCCCAAGCTTGTAACTTCACATCTGGTTTCATAAACACTATATACTTACCAATAATTACACTGAATACCGAGCGACCGGGGCCAGGATTATCCACCGGCTCCTCTAGGCCCGATGCCGTTTACACCGAACATGAACATTTCAGTGCAAACTTAGTGTGAAAAAAAAAATAGAGAAAAAATCGGAACACTAAGAGGTTTCCATGTGCCTCGACGTGACTCACTTGAGTGTTAAAATCTTTCTAAAAAAGGGACAAATTCCCTTTAATTTCTCCTCAATAACACATTACATAATTAAGCAAATGCCTTCACAGAGAGATGAAGCAAGCTCTCTCTACCTCTTGCTGGAGGGGGTGATCTTGATGACCAGGCCCGGGAAGACGTCGTCTGGGTCGTGTATGTGCGGGTTCCGTTCGACGATGTACGGGTCGCCGCACTTGTCGCCGATGGTCTGTAGGGTCTCACCTTCTCGGACCACATAGATCTCGTCGCACGGCCTGTTCATGCCCTGATGGTGCCTCTCTCGGATCGCGGCCCCCAGCTCGGCCAGCGACGGCTCACCTGGCTCACAGCAACTCAGCGCCAGCATCAGCGCCACGAGCAGCGCGCAGTACCACGATATCCTCTCCGCCATCGCTGTTGATGAAGAAACACGAGCCATGATCGCTCAGTAATTTAGGAAGACCAAGCTCTTCTTTTTTTGGTTGTGGAAATGGTCTCTGCATACAAAAGACAGATTGAAGTATCTGATGGCATGCGAGCCGGTAAATATATACAAGAGAGAGAGAGAGAGAGAGAGAGAGAGAGAGAGAGAGAGAGTATGGGGCATAAATGCTTTTATTTTTTCCTTTGGAATAATTAATGCTAACCATGTTTATGCCGAACATATACGAAATTCATAAACTAAAAGATGAAATCAAATTTTATTAAGGATGTGTTTATTTCACGGAAAATGAATAATTTGAAAAACGTTTTATTGAAAATGATCGCTCATATCGTTTGAAATAATTAGTCAATAGAAAAAAAAATTTCATTATCAACAGCAATTTATGTCTAAATATTTTCATAGTTAATAAAAAATAATTTTCGTTCATTCATTTTTATAAACGATAGATGCAATCATTTTTAGAAAAATGTTTTCTAGATTATTCATTTTCCGTGAAATAAATTGAGCCCAAGTATTAAATACATTCCGCTTTTCTTTTTGGGTCGGAAATATTTTCCCCTTATTTAAATGTATGCTCTACATACAATTACTCATAATATTTTTATTTTTTCCAATTGGGTATATATCAATCTTAACATATCTTTTTTTTTCGTTTTTTTTGTTTTTTTGGTGGAGGTAGGCGGGAGTTGAAACGGTTCCTTACCGGTGGAGGGTTAGGTAACTGTCAACGGCAGCGCATTGAAACACAAGAACAAGAACGACGAAGATTAGGTTTAACCGCTTTTATTTAATGGATTTGGTCTTCCGATTTTGCCTCCATTTCGTATTTGGAATTAGTCTTCGAAGCCCATTAATTGATTGATTTATTTTTATCTCGACCCCCTATTTTTTTTAAAATTTTTTTCAATTTTTTTTTCCTGGGGTTGTATCCTTCTTCTTGGATCTTGAGTATGCAAGTCGGAAAACATCCTTTGACTCTTGAATCAACCAACGTTAGCCCTTCCCCGCAAGACTTCATGTGTTGACCTTTTGTTCATGCATGAGCATGAGCAGGTCACAGTTAGCTTGCTCATTTATGAGTGAATTGATTGAGTCAACCCCTTCGGCCAAATAAAAAATTTAGTCAACCCCAAGAATTGGCTCGTTCGAGTAGCCTGTGATCAGTTGACCCAGTCCGATTTTTTTTCCTTCTGGTGAATCATAAATTCCAAGACGCTTATTCATGTACAATTTTATTTTGGTACTCTTTTGGAATTGAATAAACTTTGAAAATAGACGATCCCTGGCTTCACAATTCACCTCGCCTTCGAGAAAGGGAAAGAGATCACCCTCAAGCGAGTGTTGCGCTACACACTGTAACAGCCACCGATAGATCACCCGTTGTAGGTCGATCTGATGAAAAAGTTATAACTGTAGTTACCCGATGCTAAGATGACGACATTCCGCAACTTTGTATCAAGTGGTTGCATGAATATCCTTTTGGTGCTTTTCACCAGATACTACAAGATGCAGTTGCAATGAGATTGGTTGGTTCCGTTGCTTAATTATGTGATGCAACAAGCAAGGATTGCCGTGGGATAATTTGAAGTGAAGTTGGTGTATTTAGTGGTGGTGTATGAATATGATGTGGGAGTCAAAAGCAAAAGTCTCCAGTTAAAGCATGCTTGCTTCTTTGACCTGATACAATTTTTATTTTATTTTCTTATTTTACGATGAATTCCATCTCTGGATAAATTAGGGCTCATGAAATATCCTACTAATCTCTGCATTAGGGATAAATATTGGGAAAGGAATTGATGATGTGCATGAGTAAAGAAGTACATCCGTTTTGCTATTTAGAAAAGAGACTGATTAATCAACTTTTTATGTGGAGTCGAGCAGATTGTGAGAGCATTTTAATCCATTGACTAAGCAAATCGATCACGTCAGAATCCCATATTGCGAAAGAGGAGCTTCATATCGTGCCATTATCTCATCATGGACTAACTCGTAGTTTTGGTAGAAGTAATCATTTTGCAGGGTCTCGTGTTATTTCATGAACAAGGAATCCTCAAGTAGATTGTCACTCCAAGTAAATATCATTCTTGGGAATTGATTGGAAGGTCAATACCACGAAAAACCCCAAACTGATATATATGTAACAAATTTACCACAAACTAATTTTTTGACTACAAAAAATCCCACACTTGCACAATTGTGACAAATTTACCTCAAACTAATTTTTTGACAATCAAAAACCCCCAAACTTGTACAATTATGACAAATTTACTCTTCATTAATTTCTATTAAATTAGATTAATACCACGAAAAATCACAAATAGGTACGCTTATGATAAACAGAGGGCAAAACCCCAAATAGATATACCCATCGACTATAAGGTGTCATCCAACTCAATAATTTAATGGTAAAATTTAACGGAAACTAACAGAGTGTAAATTTGTGATAAGGTGTATCAGTTTTGGATTGTTCGGGATAAATTGATCACGGATATATCAATTTGAGATATTCGTGGTAATATTTTGATTGGATGGCGAGATATTTTGCCTAGTATGAACGAATCTTTTTCATTGGCAGTAGTGGCCGGCAATCGGAGATCCACGACTAGCGACTCCCGATGGCGACTATCGACCGGAGACCGGCCACAGACCTGTGTGGCGGCAATGGTCACGGAAGTGGGGTTTCGAAAGTTTCGTGATGAGAAGATGTAGAATTGAAATCGTCGATATCAACAATTGTTAGGTAATTCAATTTCACAGTTTTTAAGGAATTCCATACCACATGGAATCGAAATCCACATTTTCATATCTCCCCGAACAAGGAATCCAATTTCCCTTTGAACCAAATAAGAAGATACTTGATATTAGTTAAGACATTTCAACCAAGCCATTGTTTTGTATAAGTGGGTTAGGTAGAGAAATTTCTTCGTCATTAATGATTTGTGTCCCTGTGGGTTCCTTGCTTATATCATGAAAATTCACAAGAACGGTATAATGATTTCGATCTGAAAATGGAATTCTAATTTAATTGTGATTGCAAACACTAATGCCCCCCAGGGAATGGAGATAGTGACAGCAAATTCCGTATCATACACGGAATGTTTTTGCAACTTTGTATGCTGGTAACATCCTATGGCGAATCAGTGATCGTATTCATCTCGTGGTTCAGGAAGAAGTTTGGAATCTTCGGACGAGGTAGAAAGGCAAGTCAATCGAACCTGAAGAACATTAGAAGAACCAAATGCAACTGAAAATGAAAACGAGGATTCTCTAAAAGATTTCCTGATGCAACAGACAACCTCATCTACATTGACCGTCCAAGAACTGAAAAAAGGAGAGGAGATCGAGCAGGGGTTGCTCGAGTTCCATGTATTTCAAAATGGCAGTCAAATCAATTGTATATCAAGCCAACAACAGAAAGCACAGAAACTAAAAGAGTCAGCTGATGTATGGGTACCTCTTCAGACTCTGATCCATCAATCTGTGGCCCATAAAGATTCCATGTGCCTCGATTCGGAATTCACCTCTGTGAGTAAATGGACCGTAGGGAACTAGCGACGCAAAATCGACACGATCGTGATGGAAATTTCTGGAAAACTTAAATGGAATTCATATTAACAAAATGACTTGACATGAGCAAACCTTCGTGAAAGAGAATCCTAAAAGTATCACAACATAACATGGACACCATCGCACCTTGACATGCCAATATCTGTAGAACGTTCGCCTTTTTAACAATTTGAGCATGCTTTCCCCCCAAAAGCCTCAAAATAAAGGAGGTCAGAATCTAAAACTACCATATTACAATTCTTAGAAGGACAACATTATTGAGAAAACAGAGATTTTAGACTATTATATTTTAGGAGTCAGAAAAGCAATGATATGGTTTCACTTGGGTTGTAATGTGTATCCTCTCAACACATCTTCAGCCCCGCAAGTAAACACAATACTGGCTGCTTCTGGATTCCCAGAAATCTGCAAGTGATCATAAGAGGTATTTAGGGACCCAAGTAAACGATCAGCTAAGCAAGATAATCAAGTAGGGCCTTGAAGGTTTAGTAGGAGATGCAATATAAAGAAAAAATAAGAGAGAGAGAGAGAGAGAGAAGTTCATGTGCAGTGGCAATTTGTAGCTGATCTGTGATCCTAAAATCAACTTTGAAGCCTCTGAATTGTCCATTGCTCGTAATGCCAAAACAAGGGCAGTAAACGGTAGTGAAAGTTAGAGATTCTGACCCTTGACCTGGCAAAGTGAAATTGAGGCCTCTTTCTGCACCAAACAAATAGGACAGCACACTCCAATTTCAGGCAAGGGTTTGCCAACACATTTGTTAGTTGCATGAATATGTACTACGTACTTGCAGGATGGGAGAGAGGAAGAGAGGCTCATTACAGTTTCTACTTTCATCAGATCAAAGAAGAAATTTTTTGTTCGCTTCTGCAGCAGTATTTACATAACTCAACACAAAGAAAGCACCTACAACTAAACTTTCTTCACCTTGCTTGCATAGGAAGAATCCCTTTTAATTGCCTGAAGGAGATGAAACATGGCAACATGTGAAGTAGCAATTGTAATCAGACCAAAAAATAAATAGCTATTGTAAGAATGATGCACTTCAGCATTAGAGATCACTGCTAATGATCGCCAAGTTCGTCAGCAGTCCAAGAGCAAAGGCAGATACTCCACCCAGAAACTCAGTGACTATATCAATTTAAAATTCTGGCGCACATTTCTCGACCTTTATGTTGCCCATACCATCAGGACAGTAGGCAAAGTCAGCAACATATGGCTTTCCCCACTTCTCAAAAGAAAATAAAAAAAATTTGGGCTACCACAGAAAGACAGCAGCAAATTGAAGAATGAAAGACAACATAAAGTGGTCTGATCCTGCAGGTCATCAGACAGAAACAATGGTGCCTGCCAAGATTGGAATTGGATACTTGTAAATCAAGATGCAAGTCTGACATGCTATCAAAACTTGCATTTTAAATGCACAAGAGCTTGAAATTCTCTGTACCCTTGCGCCATTGAGTCCTGTTCATTTTCAATATCCTGATTGTGGCAAATCAAGATTAGATACCATTGCTTTCTTTGGTAAAGAAATTCTTAAGGAAAAAGCAAGAATGAGAACCACCACAGAAGCACCTTAAAGGGTTCAAAGTTAATTCTCACTATAAACGCGATCACAAACTATTATGACAGTAGAAGTAGACAGTCATCTGATAGGAGCCTTCTCAGATCTCAATTCTAATGAAAGTCCTCCAAATCCATGCACATAAAGTGATTCTACCTGCCTTTTTGACGAATAAATTAGGATTCTTTAACTTCATTGCATTCAGAGAGCATTGTACACTAGGGCATGACATTCCTATATAATTCTGCCAATTGAGAATATGGGTTCACAAAAGTCCGCATAGCCATGACAAAGATGACCTCTTTGTCTTCCAAAAATAAGGTAATACCGAACATTGTCCTTGTTTTACAGTCAAAAGATCATTTGGTAACTGGATTCAGCCCCATCACTCATACACTGACTCTGCAACATCCTCAAGTAAATAAAAGCTGAAACATAGAAACATACTGGAGACCTGGCACAATTTGATGGATTTTAACATGAAAATTCAGTCACTTGCTTTTGGTAGGGAAAAGACTGATAATATGCTACTCAACATTTAGTAGTTTCGTCACATATCTTTAACCTGTCATGACACCTTCAGAAAGATGCTAACACATGCAAGGTATTGAGTTATCTAAACCATTTGTCATTCAATTATGAATGGACAATGCATGAAATATATCAGTAAGATCAATCTTTCAATAATACTAGTTAGATGAACTGAAGATCACATTAGCTTACCAAAAGTTATATTGAACTTGAACTTGAAATTTGGTTTTTGGAATGCTTGAACTGTCAGCAACATCCTTGAACTGTATGAAGGCAACTCATCCTTTCCCAGCATATAAGCTTCTTTAGTAGATAGACCCGATAGCATATAAAAATAAATAAAGAAATTCAATAAAAGCATTGATGTCAATGCCTGTAAGATTCTTAATGAGGATACTACGACTATATACCCTAACAACTTAGTCCCACTGTCAACTGAGTAAGATGCAAAGACTTTTTTCCATCAACCGACATAGATTAAACTAATTGACAGAATCTTCTAATAGAAGAGTGCTGCCTGCACTACATCAAACTTCTTGATCGTGATCAACTGCTCCTTTTATGTGTCTCAGCATTTTTGGCACCCATGACTCCCTTATTAATCTCTAAAAGTTAGCTTCTTCTGGACAACTGCACAATAGTTGTCTTCTCCACCCCTGCTACACTATTGAGCTAGACAAAGCCTACTCCAAAGCAAGTGATCCATGATAGATGACAGAAAAGCAATGAACTGGAATTCACTACAAAAGCAAATGAGGATAATGAAAAAGAGCAGAAAATCAAAAAGAAGGGATCAGAACCATGCATTCCAACAGTTCAAATTGCTAAGTTAAATCCTAATACTCAGTTGTTATAAACAAATTACAGGAGACATTGCAATGTCCTTTCTATCCTCAAAAAAAGGAAACAGAAGGAACTAAATCCATGATAAACCCCATAATACAGAAGTATACTGCTGCAATACCATCATCATAAAGAAGGAAAAAGAAATTGAAAACAGAAAAGATTGCTAGCATGTACAGGAAATTGAAAGTTAAAGGCACTCAAGGTAAAGCATTGTCCATTTTTCAAGACGTATACTATCAACCTTCCCACACTTACATAATCAGGACATGCACGAGTAAGTAGAATAGACAATGACTTTCAGGATTTTCAGTATATTCTATTATTTTTCCTCTACAACCATCATGATGAAGTTTGACAAAGCAGCTGCCAGAACATCTGCCTGTAGAAAGTAACTCTCAAATATTTGTGTGGCAAGTGCCATGTAATATTTAATCGTTACAGTGCATCGCAATAGAACCGTACAAATCGTATACAACTTTACAACAGTAAGTAGTTGGTAGCCATATAAAAAAATTCAAGGAGAGAAACAACAGAACATGCGTCGTTTCTTCTGCTTGTTCTCTATATAGCTAATGTTAATCAGCTTCATACCATGACAATGAAGTGCTCATCCATTTAAGCTTTTGAGATTCCTCAAAGCGACCCATGCGTTCCAGAAGTCCAATGACTAAAGTGTAAGATTCTCCAGATGCCCTCATTTTATAGTCTACAGACATTCGGTTAAAGATTCGGTAAGCATCATCAGCAAATCCAGCTTGGTTGCATATGTCTAGTACTGCCCGAAAAGTGAAATCATTTGGAGTAAAACCCTCAGATATCATCTGGTCAAAAAGATTAATTGCGTCTCGATACATGTGATTAATTCCATATGCCTTAATGATGGCAGTCCAAGTCATAGAACCCTTGACAGGGATTGAACTAAATACGGACCTTGCAGTAAGAACTGATTGGCAACTTCCATACATTTTCATTATTTCTGAAGAAACGAAAGGGATCGTCTCAAAGTTTTTCTTCAAAACCTGTCCATGGACCTCCTCCCCAAGTTTCAAATCTTTAAGTTGAGCACAAACATTCAACAGCCTTGCCAGTGCAACAGAGTCTGGCCTATGCTTCGACAACTGCATAGCTCTAAATACGTCCAGAGCCTCGTAGAGAAACCCACTCTCTGCACATGAGTCAATCATTGCTGTCCAGGAGATCACATTTCTCTGAGGCATACCTTCAAATAACTTGAATGAATAATTCAAGATTCTGCATTTTGAGTACATCACAAGCAAGGAAGTAATCATGGACACATTGTCAACAAATCCATTCTTCGTAGCATAAGCATGAATCTCCTTCCCATGTTTTAAGTCCTTTAACTGAGCACAAACCGGCAAAACAGTGGCAATCGTGACAATATCAGGCCTGCAACCTTCTTGCTGCATCCACACAATTGATCTCAAGGCCTGCTCCAGCCTCCCATTTGAGATATAGCCCGATATTAGAGCTGTCCAAGAAATAGCATTTCTCTCTAATGAACCATAAAATACCTGTCTTCCAGATCCCATGTCACCACACTTGCAATACATATCAATCAATCCGGATTGTATGAACAGTTGCTTCGAGTAACTCCTTGTCTTCAGCACATAGGCATGAACCTCCCGGCCCAATCGTCTCGCCTGTAACACCCCAATCACAGGCAGAATTGTTGTCAATATAACTGAATTTGGAGCAATCCCTTCACTTATCATGATTTTCGTATACTCTATGGCTTCCATTTGCAATCTATTATGTGCAAAACCTGCAATCATTGCCCCCCATACAACGACATCTCTCTCATTCATCTCGTCAAATGCTTCGCAAGCCAACTTAACTTTGCCACATTTAAAGTACATGTCAATCAAACTTGTCCTCAAAAGGCTACTATCTATAAAACCATTCTTTATCAGAAGAGCATGAGTTCTCAAACCCTGTTTAAGAGCTGATGCACCAGCGAAGCTTTTTATCATGGAAGAAAAAGTATATTCATTGCACTCGACACCTATCTGCCGCATCTCTGAGAAAGTAGAGATGACATCAAGATAACGCCGCCTTCCAGAAATAACAGCGCCTCTGATCAAGGCATTGTATGGATAAACAGTCTTGCTGCAGCATGTGTCAAAAATCCTTTTTGCATCTTCAATGGAACCACAAGATGTGTACATGTTGACAAGCTTTGTTCTCAAGAACTCATTGCTTTCAAGCCCATTTATTCTAATATGTGCATGAATCTGCTTTCCTTCAGCTAAAGATTTTGATCGAACACAAGCAGCAATAAGGGAAGAGAAAGTGGTGACATTGATGGGAATGCCTTGTTGGTCCATGTAGTCCAAGATGGTGAGTGCTTCTTTGAGCTTGTTTTGTCTTGCAAATCTTTGGATGTCTTTGTAAATTGCATGGGGGTTTCTTGTGTGCAGCGGTAACGAAGAAGGGAATACATCCTCCTCAGAAAATGGTTTTATAGCATTTCGATCGCGTTTAACCGGGCGGGTTCCTTTAGGTGGTTTTCTTGATACTCCATAACTGGAAGAGTGATCGCTCTTGCGTTTCTGGCTTTTATCCTTGATCTTTGATTGAACAACTTGAAACTGCAAGGGAGGCAATGACAGAGAGGTGACTTGCATGGTGTCACATATACTTGGACAAATAGTCAAACTTGGAAACCAATCAAGGCTGCTCAAATTCTGCTTGCTTCGTTCACCATTGATCTGCAAAAATTAAATAGCTCGAAGATGAGAAAAATAATTAAAAAGACCCAACACATTTGCCTCAAGCCCCGAAATATGAATTGGCCAAATTCCGGCCATGGGATTCGCCATTCCATGGCCATGGATTCATGAAACGGAATCCCATTCACAAGTCATCAAATTCCGTGGAGAGGGACGCCCTTTCTCATGTTTGGTTTCAGCTTAGGAATGAAGGAGCAAGTTCAATGCGTATTGCAAAATGAAGTTAAAAAATATACAGAGCGGGGAACCCGTAAATGGTTTATCAAATCCACGGACACAAAATGGTTAACTAATATAAAGAGTTTGACAGATTATGAACGAAGAATCAAGTATGAAGATGCCTCCCTAAGTTCCCCGTTATCGTCCTCCAAAAAAGAAAACATATCTACAGCTCACACAAGGATTTTCAAAAACACTTCATGTGCAACTCCGCAAAAGACCTTTGTTACCCCAGTAAAGAGCAAAGTCGAGCCTTTGGGACCAAACCCAGATAGGCAAAAGACGAATTCAGGATGGGGAAGTTACCTCAAGCCACGGTGACACCGATTCTCATCTTCGCCGTGTTCCGAGTCGAAGACCCCGGTAACGAGAACAGGATGGAGGGGACAGTGCCTCTGCCGAGTTCGCGAATGGAACTCTTCCTGTTCCCGCGACAACGTGTGACGCTTGTTGTCGGAGCAATTCAGGTTATCATCATGGCGTCGCAGCTCAAAGGTCCGAACTTGGACGAAAGAAATTGTTCGACTCAAATGATGATTTTATCCATTTTAAGGGAAAAGCTAGAAAATATCGTAAAATATTTGAATAAAAAAAGAATTTTATAAGAAGAAATAAAATGAACTAATTGGTAATGACCGGACGCACAAATCAAAATATACAAATCAAAATAGAAAAGGTTAATACCACGAAAAACTCCAAATTGGTATATTTGTGAAAAATTTATCCCAAATTAGTATATATGTGATAAATGTTACCCTCATTTAGTTTTCGTTAAATTTTACCGTCAAATTATTAAGTTGGATGATACGTAACAGTTGACGAGTGTACCAGTTTAGGGTTTTACCCTCCTTTTATCACAAATACATCAGATTGTGATTTTTTGTGATATTAATTCATTTTAACAGAAATTAACGAAGGGTAAATTTATAAAAAAAATACAAGTTTTGGATTTTTGTGATAAAAAAATTAGTTTTAGGTAAATTTGTCATAGGTGTACCGATTTGAGATCTTTTATAGTTTAAAAAATAATTTAGAGTAAATTTATTATAAATATATCAGTTTAAGATTTTTTGTGATATCAACAATAATAGAAAAATGCGCGATGGATGAACTTCTTTAGTTAAGAATTACGATACGCACTACAATGCTCTGTTATTGGGTGAGCGGAAGATGATCCGATCCTCCTAAAGAGCTTAAAAAATCTTTCATCCTCTAATGAAATAAGGTCTGTCGGTCCATCATGACCATTGATCACGGATGCCCCATGAAAAGTGGAGCTCTTGTGATCGAACACTCGAGATCGACTCGGGTGTAGACAAACTTCTTCCCATCTCATGGAATGTGCATAATTTGCTGTCTCGAGAGATGTATTCCCAAGCAGATCAATACACTGTCGCGACCCTCCTGAGATGGATTTCAGAGTGGTTTAATGGATTGTTAGGAGGACCTTCTCGAGAGATAGTGTTTGCGCTTCGCACGGACTCTACCTAGAGATAGTCACCACTAATTTGTTCTAGGCTGGTTAGGAGCCGAGTAAGGCTCTTTGTACTCCTGCAAATCAAAGATTTACGCTGCATTTGGTAGACCGAATATAACTCCGGATAAGATAATTTATATCCTATATGATGTTTGAGAAACACGTAAACCAGATATATCCAGATGTAATCGGGATAACAAAAATCCCATCTAAGAGATGTGATACACCAGGATAGAATAAGAATTCGAGAGAGAGAAAATCATGTGCAAGTTTCCACCTTCCACCTCGAAGACAGTCGAAGACCAATGCACAACCTCAAATTGGAGGTTGCCGGCCTCAGGGGACTAGATACGGGGTCACCCGAGGCTGGGCCTCGACCTCGGCATCGGTCGTGGCCTCCGTTGTCGTGGCTAACGCGGGAGCTTGCAACCACAAGCTCGCCTCATGTCCCTCGAAATTGGAGCCGCAAATGGGCGACTAACAGAGTTGGCATGAGATCCCCTTATTTGGGTGACTAGCAAATGACGATTCCAGGTCAAAGCTTACGGCAAACTAGGCAAGGCGAGGTTACGGTTCGTGGCCATGCTGTTGGCTGTTGGTCCAGTGGGAGAGAGATCGGTGAATGATGGTATAAGAAGATGAAGGTAGATGAGGATGGAGGTGTGTGTGACTTTCGAGGCTGCTTGGTGCCGAGTGAACGAACCTTTCGTTGTCGATGAAGGTTATAAAGAAAAGTGGGTGAAAAAGGAACATGATGGTGTTGTAGTGATGACAAGAAGGCGAGACTCGGTGGAATTTGAAGTTGCAGAACGTACGACAATGGTGGACTGAGGGAGAAGAACCGAGCCACCTTCCCTGAAAGATCCCTTTTTCGATCTTTTCTGTTTCTTTTTCCTCCTCGAGTCTGCGTCTTGGGCTCCTTGGAGAACGGTTGAGGAAGTCGTACGGCCCTGATTTGGGTGACGTCGTCGGTGTGCGGCATGAAGACAGAGGCGTTGTTGACGGTGGTTAACAGCGGTAGATTTCTTCGTTGATAGAGCAGTCCTCTCATTATCCATGTTATATCCGGATATTTATCAAATATTGGACATCACGGTATATATCACATCGATATCCTTTCCTACCTTATCCTATCCGACAAGAAAATCCAGACGATCAAATGCAACTTTATGATTCGAGAAGCTTACCACGCTAGTTTTAGCTGACTCCTGCTACTGGTACCTTTTCTCTCTTTCTAAGAAAAGGTCTTTCAAGCTTTTTGCTCCAAGTTTATCGCTATCATGCAGATCTACATAAAAAATAACGCATTATCTTTGTGTTAATAATAAACGTAAAGATACACCTAAGATGCTCGTTGCAAAACTAAACTGATGTGTATCATGATGCATATCGTAAACGTTATTTCTAAAAAGAAAAAATGAAACCATCCACGAATACGTGCAAAAGCGTCCGATTTAAATGTTTTTTTTAATCGAAATTTAGACGTACTTTATTCTCTTCGTTTCCTTTTTGTTATTTTTTTAGGACAAAAAGAAGTCATGCAATCATGAAGATTAACTAGTGCAAAATAGGAAACGTCATCGGTGGAATTCCACACGCTACAGGGGAAGATGAAGCCACGATGACATGGGGCCGTGACAATGTGGATTGACACGAGCCAAGGGCCGTTAACAGGGATCGAGTAACCCCTCAATTTAGCCCCGCGAATCGCTCCCCCGGCCACCCACCCCGCGACGGCTCAGAGCCGCCCAAAACCGGGGTTGAACAGTCACTGTTCAGATCGAGAAATTGGTCTGCAAAATTGGCCTACACGCCCTGTTCTCATCAGTGAACGGGAGCCACCAATTTCGGCCATGAGTTATGACCGCCGGAGAGGGGAGAGAGGTTAGAATCGGGCCCGCGCGTCGAGAGTTTGGTCTTGATTAGCTCGATGGTCGATGTGTGCGGGAAAACGCCGTGGAGAAAGTTGATGATGTGAGAGTATGCAAAGCGAATATATTTGGTGAGAGGTCAAATTCTGATGATACGGATTGATTTGGGGAGGGCCATTCTAAGTGCCCACTTAGCTGGTTTTTGATAACTGGATATACTTTCCATCATCATGTTTTTATTATAATTTTGTTGAGGCCTTTTTGATTTAGTGTGATTGTCCATTCTGCTTTTATTCCAATTCTGAAAGACTCGCTGTCAAAAGAAAATTGGTTGTTTCATGCGAGTACAGAGCAATTATACTTTCATGAAATTCTTCTTCTTTTGACTGCTTCAAGAAATAAATTCTCGGCCTTTGTGCTTGAAATAATTTATTATTTTCTTGGTATTTATTGGAATTATTTTACCCTATGTCTTTGCTAAAAAGTGAGTAATGACATTTTCCGCTGAAAAAATAAGTAGTATTATCAAAATTATTGACATAATCTCTTTTCATGATGTGTTTACATTTAGGTGTCGGATATTCACCATATTACAATTTAAAAGCGCGTCCAGATAGAGTGAACATCTGGAGTAGAAATGAACAAACTCTCCTTAAAGACCATTAGAACAACCGGACCGCTTGCAACCAAAAATTGAAAGGCAAAGGATTTGCAATTACAAAAATAAGGGAAGAGAGAGCGTCTTAGTAGAGTTTTACATCGTTTTGGAGATGGATTTACAATGGGCTTTCACTGTTTCATCAGATACTTCTTGATGCAGCTGACGACCTCATCCACATTGACTGTCCACGCGACCGAAACCGGAGAATACTCCGACCAGGGGTTGCTCGAGTTCCATCTGTATGAAGCGGAAGACGGAACCAATCATATGTCGGGCGAGCAAGAGAAAGAAGGCAAGTAACCAACTCGCAATAGTCAGCTGGTGCACGCGTACCTCTTTAGACCTTGATCCATCAAAGTGTGGCCCGTGCAGATTCCTTGCGTCTCCACCCTCACAACTCCGCGTTTGTAAGTGAAAAGATCGGGGCGAACTAGCGCCATGAAACTGACGGGGTCATGAGGGAAAATTCCTGGAATAGGCGAATGAAGTCCATGTAAAGGGATAGACATAGGATAATTAGGGTTTGTAAAAGTACAGTTCTTGAAGTATCAAACCGTACCATAGACCCCATCGGACTCAACATGCCAATCTCTGTAAAACTTGCACATATCACTGAGAATTTGAGCATGCTTTCCCTTTGATAGCCTCAAATCAAGCAGGTCAGCATCTGAACCACCATCATAACTCTCAGAAGGATAACTTTTACAGATAACAAAGAGATTCAAACGAACTTTTAGTAGTCACATGAGTAAGGGAAACAGTAGGGGGCACCTGTTAGTTTCACTTGGGTTGTGATGTTTATCCCCACAACAACAATTTCAGCACCCGAAGTAAACACAACATCAGCAGCTTCTGGATCCCCAAAAATCTGCAAGTGATGATAAGAGGTGCTTAAGGCCAACTCAAGTATATGATCAACTTTAGCAGAAGACTCAGTTTAATGATAAAGTATGTGCTGACACTTCGATAGGAAAAACAGAAACAAAAGGAGAAGTTTATATGTAACCATGGCTATTGGTCACCGATCCGACATCACAAAATCAAGTACGGAAGTGTTGGTGATAGCAAGGGGAGTAAAAGACAGTGCAAGTCAAAGCTTCCGACCCTTGAGCTGGGCTGGCACAACGAAATTGAGGTTTTCTTGCGCACCAAACAGCTGGGACAACACATTAGAAATCCAAGCAAGAGTTTGGAACCACATATGAGTTTGCATGGACAGATATATGCTACATCTTTGCAGGGGAGAGAGAGAGAGAGAGAGAGAGAGAGAGAGAGAGAGAGAGAGAGAGAGAGAGAGAGACCTATTACAATTTCTATCTTCATCAGATCTAAGAGGACAGCTAGAACTTACGTTTGCTTCTGCAGCAGGATTTACATTTCCCAATGCAAAGAAAGAACCACCAAGCACAACGATTTTCTTCACCTTGCTTGAAAAGGAAGCATCCCTTTTGATTGCCTGAAGGAGATAAAACATGGCACCCCATGATATTGAAATTGTCAGAATGAAGCAGTTGGGCATGAGAGATCACTACTTACCAAGGCTAAGTTTGTCAGGGGTCCAAGCGCAAGTACAGATACTTCACCCGGAAACTCAGAGACCTTATCAACTAAAAACTCTGAGGCACTCTTCTCAACCTTCTTTGCATTGGGAGGAGGTAAACATATGTTGCCCATACCATCAGAACCGTGGATAAAGTCAGCAACACATGGAATTCCCCCCTTCTCAAAGGAAAATAATATACTTTTAGGCCACAACAGAAAGATGGCAATAAAATGCAAAAACTAGAGACACCTCAGAGAGAGAAAAGTAGCTGCAAAGTAAGGGCTAAATATTTGTGACTCTTGAGGCAATATCGTACATCCTATCAAAACTTGCATTGCAAGTGCACATGAGAATGAAATTCCCTCCACTTTTGCACCATTTAGTACATTCCATTATCAATATCCTGAATGTGGAAACAACAATCAAGATAAGTACCATTGCGTCTTTGGAAAAAAAAATTTCTTGAGTGAAAGCAAGAATAAGAGTCACTTCAGATGCATCTTAAACCTTTTAATAGCGTTAATCATCCAAATCCATGTACTTATAAGTAGAGAATATGCTTCACAAAAGTCAGTGAGGCCATTACCTAGATGACTCATTGACTTCAAAAACCAAGTTAGTTTGGAACATTGAGATAGAGAAATGGATTCAAACCAAGTCAATTTAACAGACGGATCCCCCTTACACAGACAACACATTATTAGTGTCTCTATGTTAAGCTTCCTTAAATGGAAAAATAGAAACGGAATATCTTTCACATAGATAAAGATCTCTCGTTCCATGTAGCAACAACCCAGGTATCTCAGTTGCATAATCTAATATTATAAGGTGACTTTTCTACCTCTTGAATAAATAAAACTTGAAACAGGTATCTAAAATGGAGACAGAGCACACATTTTGATTACTCATAACAAAAAATTTGCTCTCTTGGTTTTGGTTGGGATTATAATATGGATATGAAGTAGCATCTATCATAGACCTTTAACCTGTGATGACACCTATAGAGCTAATAACACATGTAATCATCCACACTATGTCGATATACATGATCTCAGGCAGAATATCACCTTACAGCACAGTAGACAAATGCAGATGAAGGAGAATAGTAACCCAGCTTAGAAATCCGGAGACATATTCAGAGATTTAAGTTTATCGAATATGTACACAGACAACACAGAACAGGTAAAGAATTCTAGTTGAAGTACGGAAGCACATTCCTATCTCATTGAATCCCTGGAGTAAACTCCCATATATCGAACTAGGAGTTTTAACAAATGAAACAATTACCTTTAAAGGCTCATGGCTGCCTTCAGCTACAGGAACACCTGGACGTCCAGCTATTTCACACTATCCTTTTACACAATAAAGACAGTCATTGATCATGAAATATTCCACAAACGACAAACTTTTTTATCTTCAAAAAAAGGACAAAAATGTACATCATGGGGAAATATTCGTTAAGATGGAATACAACTAAACCAGATGAACGAATACGTACCAAAAGCAAGGCATTGCGAGTGGCAATTTCTGTTGTAACATTGCCAAATATAGTCGTGAATCCCAAGATCTCCACCTCGGGAGCTTGAAATGCCATGAAGATTGCCATGCTATCATCTGTTAGTCAACTTAAACTAATCAACCGAGGAAGGCAAATTGCATATTCCGGATCGATTGCCATGTAGTGTAGCTGAAATAAACAAACATGGCCCATCTCCCAAACTGCATTGCTCATTTCAACAATGTAAACAGCCAGTTCCATGGACACAGGCATCCATTATTCCCTACCAATCTAGCGACCTATTAACAATTCCTCTACACCAATTTTTCAGGTAATAGCCACAAAACCAACTCAATCCATCAAAGGAAGTTAAACTATCTAAGTAGCTTCACACAGCGACTTCCTCTTCATTTCCACATAAACAAGGAAAAAATATTCCCCTAAAAATTTCATTTTTTTTTCTTGTTTGTTAATTAAGAGAAATTTCACAACAAGAGAGATGCCTACACGAAAGAAACAAAAGGCTTGGACTTTTTCTCTAAAAGAGAAACCCATATGAAAAAGTCAACTGAAAAATAAAAAATTTCTTCCATGCATCCGGAGAGATACCAATAAACAAAGAGAACCTGCCGATCGCTTCTATTTCCCCTTCGAATTGCTTCCACATTTCACACTGTCAGCCGATCACTCGTTGCTTTTTTCTTAAAGCGATCTTCTTTCTAGCTTAAAAGGAAACAAGTGGCTATACCCAAAGTAAACTATACACTTTAAAGTTGAGTCTTTTCCCAGACTCTTCCTTCTGGGTCCACAGAAAGCCACATTATTCTTCTGATTTCAGCAATCTCTCCTACTTTTGAGGAAACCATCTGATCCCAAACAAAGATTCACACACACACACACAAGAACAAGATTTAAGACTCTATGGACCAGCAACCAGACCCGTCACAGAACAATCGATCGCCATCACGAGAAACAGGAAGAACCCCACACAGACGTTTCGGAAAACCCGACACGCAATCCGCGAATGCAGCCAAGAAAATGCGCGACGAACTCTAACCGAACCGGAGGAGATGCTCGGGGTGGGGCGAGAGAACTAACCGATCCCGGGATCAGTGTCGATGATGACCTTCTCGGGACCCGCCGGCGAGCCGAATGCAACGCCGCCGTTGGCAACCGCCCCCTCCATCTTCCCCGCTCCGAATCGTGGGACGAAAACTCAAGACACCCCCTTCTTCTTCCGTCCGCCTCTCTCTCCAATTCAGATCACGCAAGACGACAGCAGCAGCAGCAGCAGCAGCAGCAATCAATTCAACTCGGGTGCCTCTCTCTTCGTGCGGTGGCGACGAACCGATCAGGATACGTTCACGTCACACGCACACACATTCCGTCGTCCCCGACTCGGAAGCGCCGACGAAGCAGCGGGCCGACGCCAATCGCTAGCTTGCTCTCCCCAAGACGTCTCTCTCCCGCTCTCTCTCTCTCTCCGCAACGCTTCTTGCTGGTTGGTGCTGCTTCTGGTACGACTGGGTCGGGTGACCTTTATAAGGGAGAAAGGATCGAGGGGGACCGGAATGACGATAAAGGGCCACCGCCCCTGTACGGACCGGTCCAGTGGGCGAGCGACGCGTGGACGTCCCCCCAACAACTCCCCCCCCCCCCCTCTCCCAACACGGGAAGGCGATGGCGGGTGGGGGAAATATCGGGACATCGGAGGGGGTAGATTGGGGAAAGCGCGCGGCTGTCGGGTTAGGCAGGCGCGTACAGCTCAGCTTGACGTAGCATTTGATTTTATTTGACTAGAATTAGCACGCCGTTTATATATTATATGATTTGGATGGGGTTTTGTGGGTTGAGCGGGTGGTGGCTAAGCATGATTATCGTGGGATTCATTTCCATGTGGGGAGTTCTTAAGTTGGTCTTTCTTGAGGGTGGGAGATGATTGTGCGAACCACTGTGATCAAAGGTTTTTAATCCTTTGTGTTATAGCTAATCAGACATTAACCTGGCTCGGTGTCATACGAGCTTTGTTTCTCTGCGATCGATGAAGATTTTGAAACTGTTTATCGCGACCGATTTGCTTCTTTGCCGGTTACCGTTAGGCAATGCCCCAAAACCTCCTCGTGGAGATGGGGGGATGGCGGCGCTAGACCTGTCAATAGATTTGGAGTGGTAATGTTTATAAATAACACGGGTATTAAATAGATTCACAATTTATTTAGACCTAATTCATCTGTGTTGCTTTCTCGCGCACGCTTGATCTCGCTCTTGCTCACTCCATGCTCTCATCTCAGTTAGGATATGAGTTTGGGTTAAATATATGGGCTATTAGATTTGCATTATATAAAAATCGGTCGGATCATTTTCGATCCAATCCATCTATTTGATGGGTCTAGGTGGTGCCGATGCACTCCCCTTCCATTGAGATGCTCTCGATTCAGGTGTCTACTTCGAAAAGCTTGCCCATTACTTAAGAAAACATATCTTGATCGTCTATACATTCTCGAAAAATCGTCCCTTTTTGCATTTGCTTTGTAATCACTTCCAAGGTGACATCAGATTTGATCCAACCTATGTCGCAGTAAAAAATTATCCAAAGTCACTGTCACTAAGGAAGGCTCCTAGCCCTTCTCTTTCCCTCGCTCGTCCCACGGTCTTGTTCTTCGTTCTTGGCTATTAGAAACCCATCAAATGCCACCCGTCAACCTATAACTTATCTAAGGAAGGGAATTATTCGAGATGCGCAAAAGGTTGACTATTAGAAGCCCATCAAACACCACCCGTCAACCTATGACCTATCTAAGGAAATGAATTATTCGAGATACGTGAAAGCTGGTCAATCACCCAATCACTAAAATCCGAAAAAGAAGTGATTAAATTTGTTACTCAAAGAATCCAACCGTAGATATGCTTACCAAGATGACAAAGTTTGGCGTTCTTCATTGGCTTTGGCTCCCGTAGTTGTTGCCTCGGTTTGACCAACACCTTATCTTCGATACTACACTAAGGTGGTGGGTGTCCTAGTCAACACGGGCACTTTGCTAATCCATTACATCACGTCAAGACAACTATTTGCATGGTGCGATCCGCCAGAACTTTGCATAATACGTGACAATAGAACTTGACGGAGCCATCGCATGATCCATCAGTTCGATAGGAGGATTAGTCGTAAATGACAAGATTATTGGGGTTGTGTATTTGTCGCCTAATACATCCGTTAATCCGGGGTAATATCCAAGGTTGCGAAGAAGATATTTATGACTGAATAGATATCCCAAAAGTTCATAACATATTAGATTTTAGCTTTTGGACTTTGTAGCATCGAAAGGCCAAAATTGGAAAAAGCAAAATGGTCATCTTGTTGATGAGATAGATGATAAATATTTTCATTGTTCATGAAAAATATTTAGACTTAAATTGTTGTAAATAATGAACACATTGTTTATTGACTAATTATTTAGGGCGATATGAATGGCTAGTTTTACGAAAATATGTTTCGAATCTTTCATTTTCCGTGAAGCAAACGGACCCTTAAAGAAAAAAAAAAAAGACGACTCATGCAATTCGAAATTAGTTGCCCAATTATAGGAGCTCATATTGTTGTTTATTGGGACAAAATGCCAAAATAAACCAGATAATAAACATATGAAAAACTAAATAAAAGAAAGTTTCGGGCAGTGGAAATAGATTCAGTCTAAATTTAGGGCAAAACTAAATCCTCACTTACAACTAGCAAATACTCATATTTGAGTAAGACCGTAGGAGTGGAGAAAATCATCTTTCTGTACTTTTAATCTCCACTTTTCTATATTATTATAAAATTTAAAAAGAATCTCCTACTTTTTAGGGATCGCAATTCTTTTTTCTTCCCCAAAATTTCTTCAATTATTTAATTTATAAATATTCCATCAATTGATAGATTCGTAAAACAGAGTTAAAGTTTACGTTCAGCCTTGAACTCTTGGGTATAATAAAGGGTCAATTCAACTAATGTTATTGCTCTAGCTAGACGAAAAGTGCATAGGTTGCATGTGAATAAAAAAAAGTGATAACGTTTTGGAATTATTGAAAAGCTAATTAATTGAAAGGGCCGGTCTAATTGAAGAATATGAATTTAACATGTTATAACAGCGGAAAGATAAGAGATTAACGGCATACTTTACCTTTATCTCAATCTCAAATTATGAAGGTGAGGCATTCATGACTTACTTGGTCTACGTTCGTTTTGCGAAAATGAGTGATTTGGAAAATATTTTCTAAAAAATAATCACTTATGTCGTTTAAAAAATAAATAAATAAAAATTTCATTGCCTACGAGAATAGTTATGCATAGATTGGTATCAATGATGAAAGTACTTTCCATTGACCGATTTATCTAAATGATATAAGTAATCATTTTTCAGAAAATATTTTCAAATCACTCATTTTTCGCAAAACGAACACACCCTTAAACTATGGTTAAAATGCGCACTACGGACATGCGTATGATTAGGTAATTATGCATCAAAAGAAAATGAGTAGCTACATATGAAATAGGTAGTACGAGATAAAGAAAGTAAGGATATTTTTTTAGGAAGTCTGAAAGTGAGGAGAGAAAAAAAAAGTGGGTGGTTTTATATGAAATGGGTTATTACCGTAGAAGGAAATAAATAGTAAATTAGGAAATCTAAAAGTGAGACAAAGGGTGTTTTGGCCAATATATATAGATTATCTTAGAGGAGTAGATAAGGATTGGATAAATTAGTAAACATAAAGCATAGAAGGAGTCAAGCACAAACAAAGCAAAAAGAAGAGGAGCAACGTGGGAAACACTCGTACTTGTTAAATAAAAAGTCGGAAGAAACATCGTTATCTCGACTAAAAAAATATTCACATGATCGTGTGAGCTTTGCATTATCTTTTTTTTCTTGTCGATAGGTATATTTCAATCGGAACGTATCGAAATGTTAGGAATTTTAATATCAAAAAAGGGCGGGAATTGTGGGAAAGGTTAGGATTAGAATATAAAAGTAAAGTGAAACATCGGTTACTTGACATTTGCCACTTGATCTTTTCTAATAGAGACGCTAGGTAGCATTAACTATTGTGCAAAAAAAAGAATTCCATGGACTTTGTACCACATGTGCTACACGTGAACACGTACAAATAGGCTAAATAGCCATTAACATTTTCTTATATTATTCTAATAAGCATGCTCATCCCACGTGAAGCAATTGGATCCGAGTAATCTGCATTGAATACTAGCTAAAAATACTTTTCCTATACTAATTCTAGTCCGGAAAGATCGGTTCATTCGTAAACTTTACAAAGGTTTTTGAATACATAATTAATTGCCTATTTTTTATGAGTTAATACCACAAAAGACCTCAAACTAGTACACTTGTGATAAATTTACCCAAAACTAATTTTTTGATCACAAAAAATTCCAAACTGATATATCTGTGACAAATTATCCTCCATTAATTTTCATTAAATTTTACTATTAAATTGTTGAGTTGAATGACAGGTGGTAGTCGAAGAGTATACCAATTTTGGGTTTTATTCTTTGTTTATCATAAGTATACTGGTTTGTGATTTTTTGTGCTATTAATCCAATTTAACGGAAGTTAACAGAGAGTAAATTTATCACAAATGTATCAGTTTGGGGTTTTTTGTAGTAAAAAAATTAGTTTAAAGTAAATTTGTCACATGTGTACTAGTTTAGGATTTTTGGTGTTTAAAAAATTAATTTATGATAAATTTGTCATAAGTATATAAGTTTAGGATTTTTCGTGGTATTATCCCATTTTTTATTCAAATAATTTGAGTGAATCTAAGTTTCAAAATTGAAATGTAAATTTCAATCTATAATTATCTAGCCAATCTTAATCGTATGTGCGTTTTTCCATAATAAATTTGTAGGTTTCTAAAGTGAAACATCACTTATTTTGTGCTTTCCCAATTTAATTCGAATTGTAAGATGAAGGTTGAAAATCTAGTTACACCTTCTTCAGTTTCAGACTCCCATCACATCATTCCAAGGGAAAGTTTTAAGAATATTTTTTGAAGGTTTAATCCACTTGCTATTACATTGAAATTATAATCGATATTAATTACTTTACCCATGAAAGAAGTAGAAGAAGAAGTCTCTCTTTTTCTTCTTTGTGCCTTATCTTTTGTTCCGATATGGTCTAAGTATACACGTGTTTAATGTTTGATCATGCTTCTAAGAAATTAACCTATCCATACTTCGATCATTTTTTTCCATTTTTGATCGACATAATTAGATTGAAATTTAATTTTCAACTTTGAAATATAGTTTCGCTCAAATTATCTAATGAAAAATATGCAATTAATTGTCTTCATAAGCCATCATAAATGAACATTTCTAATCTTCTATGTAGCATTGATTAACAATATGATAGCATAAATTAAAATTAATAACTTCTCTAAGCAAAGTGATCACATGATGCAATTGTGAAACTGACGAGAGAAATGATAGAAATAAAGTGAGTTTTGTTGGCGTGTCTGATGAAAAAAGGAAATGATACTTTGAAGAGAGAGAGAGATAGAGGCATTTTGGTCAATTACTTTGAAAAGGAGTGTTTTAGTCAAAATAAGGGTGGAAATAGCACCGCCCTTACAAAATTGAACAAAATAAAAAGATACTGCTAAAAGAGTGAAAATAATGAGTAATATATAATTAAACACTTTCATGGTTTCATTTGTACTAGTTTGGGGTTTAATGAAGTCATTTTTGCACAGGACGGTCCCCCTTTATATTCATACTTCATGACAAATTGATGTACGACTCCTCCCCTCAATCTCAGCGGCCGCGGGGTCATTTGATCATTTTGCCTAATAATTCATGCCATGTTTATCCTACGTTAATCAAAGTAGGAATCTCAGATTGTAGGTGGAATCCAAAAGAAAAGAGTCTCGTCTCTTGCCATTCCTGGCGAGTCGCCGGCCAACGACAACACCAGAAAAAAGAGCAGATTACTGCGGTAGACAGAGATGGCTGGAAGAGCAGTTTACTGATAAGAATGCAAGAGGAATGGAGAATGGCCTTGTAGATGACTCCAACTGATTATATCAAGAATGCCTTTCTTGGAGCCTTGTCTACGACGTTATGTCTTAACATTGTACAGTCAACGCTTTTATACTTTACTGCGAGGATATGTCGTAAAGTGGCTCGGTACACCAGTCGTACCATGGAAGTGGCGAACTCGAGTGAGAGATTTTGATAACTGTCGCATCACGGCTTTTATCACAATTACAAGGCCATAAGCACTACGATATTTACTTGTTATGCTGTGATATCTATAAAAGGTCTATTACATGCAGACAAGGGTTATCAATTCGGGGCTGTATCACCGTGTTCACCTTAGCACGGGTTGTTTCCAAAATGTTTCAATCGGATGAATAAATTGTTTTTTCTCTGGTAAAAATGTGTAGATTTCGAGTCTCTCACTAAAATTATGTGGTGGTAGAGTTGTCTCTTTCTTCTCGTTTCGTGTTAAGAATCGACAAGCCTACTTTCAAGGGGTCGCGGATTCTTTCCCCCCAAAAAATATAGGATGACCTACTTGGGGCGATGGCCAGAAATGGAGTGGGCAGGAATACTCATATCAGTGAGGACTGAAGACCCATAAACTGCATGAATAATGGCAGTTAGAGAGGCCTTGACACAAGCAGATAGCCAGGGATGGCAACAAACAGCTGATAATGGGGACTACACTCGGGGCTGCTTAGCTGAGATTTTATTGCCAGAAATGAGAAAGGGAGAGCAAAGAGACTTATGAGAATGATGTTTCAGTCAAATAGAGGAAGTGCTAGTGAACGTGCAAGTCAGGTTGCAGTCCATTTAAAGAAGATGATCGATCTAGTCAATTGGGTCGATGACCCTCCCGTCTTCTCTGTGGGATATTTGCACGTGCTCTTGTTAGGAATGATCCCTGTTGATGAAGAAGACCACCACATAACATGTTTTGATGGAATCAACTGTACGTTTTACTAGCTATACAAGTACATAATGACTGCAGGAAACACTGCCACATCAAAATGGGTGAGTAATCCAAATGACCAAGTAAGAGTTTCTCTGCATTCAGCAATATATTCATGTGAATCTCACAACAAAGTCAGGGCCTAAAACAATTTTATTTACTCATTCTGCATTAAAGAAGCCCTAGCTTCTTGCTTCAAACTTCCTCGTGTATAGATTGCCTTTTCTGCTCAGGAACATGATGAACTAGAACCTCACATATAGAATGTGGCCATACCATGGTTTTGGTGACCCAGTGGAAGTTGATCGCATCATGCCAAAGCAGAGCCTCTCTGTGTAAGCACAATTAGGTTAAAAAACTGGATGCACCAGTTAGGGGTAGAAATTTGAGTCTGTCCAGCACATCAGAGGGTAACGATCTCAAGCTCATCAAGGAATTCTGCACTTAAAATCTAATCTATTCAAGCCATGATGAAGGTTTTAGTAATTACCCATTGAGTTTACTAGGATGTGGACAGTCAACTGTAATGCAAAGTGGCAACTTGCATCATGAGGTCAAAGATTCCTCAGGGGAAACTGCACTTTCATTGTTAAGCACTTGATAATGTGTCAGGTTTCCATCCTCAATGGCATGTACAACTTCAGGTTCCTTCTCGCTGGACAACGAAAACACCATCAACTTTGCACGAAAACACTTCCAGAACGAGGCACATCTATATAAAACTTAAGCACTCTTGTGGGGTCATATTTTAAAGGATCATACAAATTGATGCTATCCCAACTCATATATTAACCAGCAAAAGATGCCACCATCATTGCAACTTTAAGCATGACATTCCCTAACTGGTTTTTCCAAGCAGGGTAGATGGAGTTACACTTCCCTCCTGATGTTTTGAAACTTCTGTTATTAAATATAATGATGTAACATGAGTAGGTCAAAAAATGGGATGATCTCTCATACTTTAATTACTCTAAGTAAATGGAATGGGATGCTTAAGACTAGAGAGTGAATTGCAGTCACGAATAGTCATGTACAGACCCCGTAAGAATTCCTTTGATTCAACAAGACAAAGGAAAGCACCCTGGATAAATTCAGCCAACTGATAACCATAAACACAGGTCCTTTGATATTGCCTTTATTGTCTTTATCTTTGATTAATGCTAGAGATACAAAGATTGGTTTACAAAACAACCCACAAATTGATGCAGGAGAATCTTATTAATGTCAAATATTATCTACTTGTTTAAATACTCACATATAGTTTGTCACACAGTTTATAACAAATCTTTGAATCCCTCTCATATTAGGGTCGGTTTGTTTAGAATTAAGTTCCAATAAAAAGTACTTTTTGACTCATGCCAAAAACAAATTATCCAAATATAGAAAAGTTATCAAAAAAAATATGTCAATCTATGTTTCCACATTTGCACATTATGAAAATTTTAAGTGCTTAGGATTAATAAGAAGTCAAGTGCATGCGTCACAAGATTTAGATTAAGCAAAAACAAAAGGTAAATGTACATCCAGACACACCCTTACTCTTTTATCTTTTTCGGGTTTTCATTAAATGGAGGCATGGCCTTTCTATTTGGGGTCACTCATTGTTTTGGGATTACAACCCCAGGCTCTCTTCGGAATGGATGGTGGTTCACTGTCTTGACTCGAGTTATTATCTAAGAGCCAGATCGCTTCTTAGCCAACCGAGTCAATGAGAAAGAACAGAATTTCTAGCTATGATTCAAAAGAAAAAGAATCAAAGGTTATGCTCCTCGAAGCAGGTTATTTTTCTAAACTGCAATCAAAGGTTAGTGCTAACAAGCACAAGTTGCTCAATAATTCAGTTACTTCATCTTGACAGAATTTCTTTCCTGTGATGGATACTTGCACTTGGCCAATGGAAAATGGTCAATTGGCTGGGCTACGCATGAGAATATGCGCCATAAAGTTGCATCTATGCAAGAAATACAGGCATATCGAGGACTGTAAACTAAAAAAATGGAGAGGAACATTCTGTGGATAAGACATGACACGTACTTTTTCGAGTAAATGACCAAGCCAACTACCACGATGGCGAAAGCAAGATAGTATAACCAGTCAACCTGAAAGAAGGGTGAATATTGATCTGGTTATGCAGGCACAAAATGCTATCATGGTGTCAAATATGAAACTAAAAGTTGCCAATGGAAACCAAATAATGTGAATGATTGTACCTGCTGATTATAGATGAAGATGCGTACAACAACTGCCCACATATCAGATGTGAGTAGAGAGAGATTGAACATTGCAGCTCCACTCATCTGTAGGCAACTTATTCTCATTAGAGATACCGAGATTTACTTCTTAGCAAACATTTAGTGAAGGATGGCTTTATCTCATTTCTTTTGTCATTATATTAGAGATCTCACCATAAGATTACACCAAAAATATATATATTTCCAATAAACATGGAAGAAGATGCAGAGCGGTAAATAATTGCATCGATCACAATGTTTCATATGGCTACCATGTACATCAGAGGAGGAGAACAAATGAACTTAACTCGAACTATCATAAGTCTAGGAAGATATTTGATACTTTCTGTCAGGACAATTCAACATTAGCTCTAAACTAGATCGTGGGAGTGTACCTATGTACATAACCACACTGCAAGATTTTGAGACTTCTAAGGGAAAACAATATTTACTGGCACCAAAAGAGCAAGAGTACCTTCAGGACTGAAGGAGCAAATGTGTAGAATGCAAAGCATGACAGAGCATAACCAACAAAAGCTAGCACCTGAAACAGAAGCAGAGGGCTTAGAAATCGAAATAGAGGGCAAAGTACTGGAGAATCTGAGATGTGCAAGTCAATGGAACACGAGGTACAAAGAGCAAAAAATACTCACAGAACACAAAGTCTACTACCAGTAATCAGAGGTGGTACTATAAATTAAGGTATGTCCAGAGAAAAGACAGGAAGAATGTCAACTTGATATGCCATTCGTAAGCATGCTTAATTTTCTAGGTAAAAACTTATCAGCCAAAAAAAAAGTTGAAATTACCACTCTCTTGACATTTACACCACTCATGTTTTCATGAAAGTTTGTACTATATGCCCTTTCAAGTAATGGCTAGAACTCAATGATACCCTTGCCAGACAGCTACAGGCATATCGTTCTTTTTTTTCCTTTTGGGGGGAGCCAAACATGCATATTGGTTGATATTGTCATTAAGAAGTATGACTCATCTGGTAGATTACCAAAATAACAATATTTAAATGGATAATTGAAAAGGCACAAGATGATTTTAGTTAGGAGGCTTTCCTACTGTACATTGACTCAAAAGGCCATAATTGAACTTTAGACAATTTGAACAAGAATAGTGATGAGGAGGTTTAAAAGTACTTCTTACTCACAAGTTCTGTAGACCACGTGATAGATTCAATACTCTGCCTTTCAAATATGGATCTAATCAGAATTAAGGAATAAGATTAATGTCACCATCCAGTAGCATAAGAAACATTCCCCAGCCATATTCGCAACATATGAATGAGATACAAATTACTGACTGCAAGAGAGTACAAGCAGGTCGAAGCTCAAGCTTTAGATGGGACACTTTCTGTAAATAAGCACCCGCATTTCCAGCATCTATTTTCCAGCACCAAAATGGAGGATACATCTCAACCACACTGACTAGTGATCCATAAAGTCCAATCATGGACACTACTTCCACTAGATCCTTCTTCTTTACGCAGAATTCCTGCAGTACTAAAAAGGAAAATGAGGAATTAATAAGTCTGAGAAACTTAGAAAAGGTTAATCAGAGTCTTTGGAGTCTGAGATATTCCACGTATAATGCCATCTAAAAACTGAAGTAGATTCCATTAGCATTCACTGACCTCACCAACATTGCTAATGGCATAGAAGACAGTCCCGCCAATAACAAGTATGTCTCCCAAAAGAGGTTTTGAACCACCTAAATAGAAAATTCTGATCATACATTTGGATTGATGTTGTATTTTCCAAAGAAGATGACAATTTTCTTTGATAAACATGTCAAATTGCTATGATTTTAGAGAACCAACTGACAGTTGAGACCAAAATGTCCATATGCTATCAACATGAACTAATCCGAGATAATTTGTGTGTAAACTTGCAAGTTCATCTTGTATGCAGAAGTTGGAAAAACGTTTGGTTCAAAATAATAAATCTATCACCTCCTCCTCCCACTCCAGCATCAGACAGAAGCACTAAGCCAAGGCCTAGAATACACAATGCGGCTCCAAACAACTGCAACAGCGAGTACCGAGTTCCTAGAAACACCCAGGTCAGGACTAGGACCCACGCTATTGTCCAGCAATCCAGAAGCGTCACACTAGTAATCGATGAGTACTGGTATGCCTTGTTAACTGCCATCAAGAAGTGTGAGTGATAAGTAAACTGTAAAAAGACGTCATTCCTTATGGGCAGAGAATCAAGTTCCTGTACAGACAAAACGCGAAGGGAGATTTTGCGTGATTTGTGTTACTTCACTGCTAATCGGACAATGGTACTGCCGTTCTATTGCTTAAAGAGAAATTATTTTTCTCGGGAAGAGAGAGAGAGAGAGACCTTTTCAACTCACCCAAATAATTTCCTTGAACGTCAACTATTCCCAAAAGCAGATACCAGTACCATGAAACCTGTCAAAAATAAAAATCTCCTAAAAGATGAAATTCCATATCAACGAGTTGCATGTTAGATTCAGCATTTGAACTTGCCAACCGAGTGAAAAACATGCCAATTTCTTAACAGAGCACGGTAGCTTGGCTTGGCCGAAGTCTCGTACTTAAAAACTGATTGACTCTCTGTACACGGAGAAGAACAAAACAGCGAACATACCAGGAGCCTGCGTCGCCTGTAAAGCAAGATGCTTCCGAAAACCAGAGCCAGAGCTAAATAACCAAAGAACATCTGAGTGAGAGGCGCATCCACACCTGCACAAATTTCGCCAAAAACCAAGACGACTTGACTCGAATCATCACATTAACGCATTCTATCATTCACCGTCATGGCAAATTTCAAGAAACCAAGTAATGGGACAAAAAAAACTAGTACTCTCTTCCAGTTGTTACCGAGATCAGCTATCAGAGAAGAAGAGAAGCTCCCGAGTGCCATTACGAAAGAGACGACCTGACCCAGGAAGAGACGGTACACCATTCGCCACGTCCCGTGGCTTCTCCACCAGCTGCTCACGGCGTCGAAACAGGTCATTCTTTCAAAACTTGGTCCGACCCAGAACAGAACAAGATCACCTATAACCGAAAGATCGGTCCTTTCGAGTGTCTCAGCAGCGAGAACAACGTATAACTGCAGCCCTTTATCCTCTGTTGCATCTGCTGATAACTACCAACTCGTTACATCTACCATTCTTTGGGTTTGGTTTGGGTTCTTGAAGGGCGAGTGAGCGGGAGAGTAGGTGCTCAACAACGTCGGCAGACGCGAGGGCAACTCATTGGGCAGAAGGCTCTTCGGTTGGCCCCCGATGAGATCCCTGTTCCGCACAAGCTTCAATTTCTTAAGGCGTTCTTGCCCATACTTCGCGTGCGTTTTACCTGGAAATTTCTATGAATTACTTGTTGATTGTTACTTCAATTATTACAAAAAAACTCATATTGTACTTTTGCACATTCCAATTCTATGAATGTGAGAATTGGTTCTTATGTGTTGTAAGTAGCGGAACTAAATATATACAGGAAAATTTTTACCAGAAAAATCCTAAACTTATTGCAATTGTGCCAATTCAGTTTTAAACATTTTTTTGCCAATTACATTTTAAATATTTTGCATTTTTGCCAATTTAGTCTATTCGGCTAATTTTAATTGTAAATCGCTGATAGAGATACCGGCCGTCCTACGTGGCGAGCCGGCAGAGGAAGAAGGAAGAAAAGAAAAGGAAAAATAAAATATAAATATAAAAATATAGAAAATATTATAAAAATATTCTACATCAGCGTCGTCTCCGCCACGTAGAACTGCTAGTATCCATGTCAGTAATTTCCAATAAAAATTGTCCGGATGGACTGAATTGACATTAACACAAAATGTTTAGGACTCAATTAGAAAAAAAAAGTTTATGACTGAATTGGTACAATTACAATAAATTTAAGACTTTTTTGGTAATTATCATATATATATGTATATATATATATATATATATATATATATATACATATCATATAGTTGAGAATTTTGAAGTACTTCTTTCTTATTATATTCTCTTGCACTGTGCAAAGTCGAATCAATTTTATTATGTGCACATGAATCATGACATGGTTAGATATTTTAAAATATTTTTCTCTACTTCATAACTACCTTTACCTAGCATAGTCAATTTAATTGCTCATATGCTAATACAACTAAATATTTATATGCACATTAATTTCGAATTTAAAAGAATTTCCTTTAATTATCACTTTGCTGGGAGAACTCCTTAATTTATTTTTTCGAAAAAGAAAGGTCTCATCCCATTTAATTTAGTTTAATTTCCATTGTTCACTTACTATAACATATATGTAAACATACAAAACATTGATTTTTATTTGAAAAGGAAAAGATCCATTAGCCTGATTCTATCTATTTTAGTGCATTTTACTTTCAAAAGTTTATCTTACTATAATATGCTAACAATAATACATAGTCAATTTAATTGCTCATATGCTAATAATAATACAACTAAATATGTATATGCACATTTGGAATTTAAAAGAATTTCCTTTAATTATCACTTTGCTGGGAGAACTCCTTAATTTATTTTTTCGAAAAAGAAAGGTCTCATCCCATTTAATTTAGTTTAATGTCCATTGTTCACTTACTATAACATATATGTAAACATACAAAATATTGATTTTTATTTGAAAAGGAAAAGATCCATTAGCCTGATTCTATCTATTTTAGTGCATTTTACTTTCAAAAGTCTGTCTTACTATAATACTAGTGCTAGGGTCCATCTTCGCACGGTTTTTATCTTTAATTGTTTTAAAATATTACACTTTTAAAAAAAATCACATTATATTGTGTAGCCAAAGTAATTTTGTATGTGAATATGAAACATGGTATAGTTAAATATATCGAAGTATTTCTCTCTACTTCATAATTATTGCACATAATCGATTTTATTGCATGTACAAAAATAACAATATGAATAAAAATTTGTATGCACGTCAACATTTCGAAAGATATTCCTTTAATATTTCACTTTTTCAGCAAAAATATTAAACTTCTATGGGAAAATGGATGGACTTGTTCCTTTAAATTTAGTGCACTTCATGTCTAAAAGTCTATTTTCTTTCAACTTTCACTATCTCAGCAAAATCATACAATTCTATTTTGAAAAAGAAAAGACCCATTCCATAAAATGTAATGCACTTAATGTGCAGAATTCCATCTTACCATATTTTATTGATTTGATGCTATTATTTGTCTTCGGGCCAAAAATAATTCTATACAAATTTCTCAATTCTAATGTAAATGGCTTGCTTGCACCGGATTGAGAGAATGGAGCGAGACGTGGCTTGAGGTCAAAAGGAAAATAGCACAAAGCTAGGATCAGTATTCACGGCAGAAAATTATGAAGATAAAGAGTAGTTTAACAGTGAAATTTAAGGGCAATTTGGGGGTTGTAAAACTCCATCAACCTGATTGTCAACTAAAGTGATATCGACTTTGATGACCATGATGAACTCTGTGGTCTGATGAAGTCCCACGCCATTCCCCTGCACGAACTTCAAAAGCTAATGGTCCCATGAATCTCTCAGAAAGTCCCACTCAAATGTCAAATCTCACGTGCCTTTCCCAACCTTCAATGCATGGGGACGCAACCCCTTTTGAAAGCTCGACCGTGGCGGTCGCTTTTGAGGTGATTTGCACATGCATAGAAGTGCAATTTGATATGACATGGTGACCTCACTCCCACTTTTCAACGTATTGATGACACATTGGATTGGTGCACATATCTACACGTCAAAGTGAGGCTGCCCAAAGAGAAGCTGCTTTCTTCCAACCTTTTTTTCCAAGCCAAGTGACCATTTTTCCCCATTTTCAAAATATGTTTTCTCTCTTTTTCTTGAAATTAAAAGAAGTATTAATGCGGAATTGAATGGAAACCATCAACTTTGAGACGTGTAACCACTTTTATAAAAAGTGATAATTTTATTGCATCACATTGCTTCTGGATTTAGGCAAAGTCACTTATATTATACGACAAAATCACCGAACGCAAATAAGAAGTAATACGAGTGTGATTTACTTTTAATTTCTCTCGAATTTTCTTGAAAATGTTCAAAATGAAAAAAATCGATTGACGAACACATGACAACGTGGAAGATGATTGTGTGTAGTTGTAACAACATGTAAAGCACTCGCCCCGTTATCTTGTTGTATCTCTTAAATGAAATGGCGTATTTTCTTAATTCAAACGAGTGCGGTCTATAATCATTTGGGACTTCTTACGCTTAATGATAAATTAAGGCGTTGACATATCCATCGTTATTTGATGACAGAGATTGTTATATCTTGATTTGAGATAGATGTTTTACTTGGATAATTCATTTATAACTTTTTTTTGTCCACGTCCAAACTTAACTGATTGAAAACCACATCAACAAATTTCGTAAACTTAAATTAACAATAGGACGATATTGAACATTTTCTTATAATTTAGATATTAGATTGAGCATTTACTAATAGTTCAATGATCACATTGATCAAATTAAAAGTCCAAAGACGACATTGTTTAATACACCAAAGTTCATATACCATTTGTATCATTTTTCCCAAACCGATACCATCACACAGAATACAACATCCCCTTAGTACTCTCAAGGCCTTATATTTCCTCCAAGTTTTCATGAACATTTTACAAAAATAAACCACACAACCTCACTCCCCATGTTTATATAGATCAAGTTCCTTTTACTTGCTTCACTAGGCACTTTTATTTTTCATTTCTAAATTTCAACAAGATAAATTGGGTAAGAGCATACATTGTTACATCCTTACCTCGAGGTTAATGCAACATTACAGGCGCGTCGCCGTCCCGTTTCTTTTATCTTCACATTAATAGCATGACGTCCTATTCAATTTTATCTTATCGTTACGAACAAGCGAAAATATAAACTCGGGACAATCAAACAAACAACAGGGTTAAGATAAATATCATGAGCAAACCTTAAATTTACAGGATTACCTATTTATTACATGAGTGTATTCTACAAACCCCTTTCTACTGACTTTTTTCCCTTTTCAATACACTACATGTATCCATGTAAGCTGGAGAAAATTCCTATCTCCTCTAGCGTGACTATAGCTCCCAAAATTGGTGTGAGATTCCCATGCCTACAAATCTAAAAAACAATAGAGTGAGTCAAGGACTCAGTAAGTAAAACTCACTAAACTTCGGATAGGAGGATGTCTCACCCTCGAACTAAGTACATGTCATAGACACATCAATTGATAGCAGATCAATAGCAAAGATGCTTCAAATACACTTATTTTTGTGCATAAGATTATCTCAACTTGCCTTTCTATTCGAGTAACAACATCTCAACTAAAAGCATGCACACGAGGGATTCATTATCTCACTCTTTGGTATGGTTCTTCTAGAAATTCTCTAGACAACATCCCCTAATCCAATGGCAACGGCTATTCATCCGTACTTAATTGGGCAACGTCCTCTAATCAAGGGCGACGGCTATTCATCCGAACTTAATTGGCAAAGTCCCCTAATCAAGGGCGACGTCTATACCTTTCCCTTGTGCGAACATGCCAACAAGCATTAAATCAATTTGAGTACTTCACACGAAGTGCGTATCATGCCATGTTGCCTCTAAAGTTTTAAGTCATGCCGGGTACGAAACCAAGCTCGTGGCCCAAATCGACTGCTCATGGCGTCAACCTACACCAAGAAAAGCTTGGATCGATATGCCTCAATATCGATCCTCCAAGCAAAGTTCGTTCCGACATGTCTTGATGCCAATCTGAACCAAGTGAAATTCATTTATGACCCGGGGCATGCTCTCACACATGACACCGAATACATGAGCAAACCTTACAAATTGCATAAACATGCATAGTAAGCTATATCAAGCATTTCACAAATAACGGAATCCACGCAAGTATAATAAGAACATGACTCGCCCAACAATGTAACATGACACCCTAGCCAAGCTTTAGTAAGTCTACTTACTACCCTTCAAAGTCGTGGCCGAGTGTGGCCTAGGGGTGAGCCGAGTGGCAAGGACACAGTGCGGCACGGGCACGGGCGGGGGTAAGGGCACAGCCAAGAAAGAGAGGGCGACCAAGAGAGAGTGAGGGCGTGAGAGAGAGAGAGTGTGGTGATAGTGGAATGATGAGCCAAACAGGTGAAAATGCAAGAGAGGGCTCCTCTATTTATAGGCCTCTTGCCAAATTGCTAGAGAAGTTAGTCAACTTGCAAGGTAAGTTATCCAAGCCAACTTGCAAGGTAAGTTAGCCAAGCCAAATTGCAAGGTAAGTTATCCAAGCCCACTTGCAGATAAGTTAGCCAAGCCGACTTGCAAGATAAGGTAGCCAACTTACAAGGTAAGTTATCTGAGCCAACTTGCAAGATAAGTTAGCCAAGCCAACTTGTAAGGTAAGTTTCTAATAAAGCCATTGACTTGACTAAATCAACTTGTCTTCTTGTCCCAAGAAGCACTATAGGCATGAATCATGTGGCCTTATTATTAACACTCAATAATTAGGGTCCTTGCTAATCTAATAGCATAACTTCCTTTGAACACCCCATTTTCACTAAAATTTGACTTAATAAGGAACTAAGGTAATTAGAGGTTTCAATTGCCATCAACGATTGACCATCCCATTTGGAATCGAGGTTTAGTATAAAAATATGTCCGAATGTGATTGGACACAACCGAGCCAAAGACCGGGTTGAACGGCGCAAGGCCGGACCAGCCAAATTGACTAGGCACGAGGCCTGTTCGATCGGGTCTGACTGGGCATAGGGCCAGGCACACGATCGGGCCACACGGGCATAGGGCCGAGCACATTACTAGGCTATACAGGTGCCGAGCTGGCTGCATGGGCACAGAGCTGAGTGCACAAACGCGGTGCCGGGCTGCATGGACAGTATGCTGAGCGTAAGGTTGAGCCACACGAGCGAGGGACCGGTTTATGGACTGAACACATGTAGTGGCTCACAGACAGGCACATTGCATGGCTTGTGGCCAAGTCTGTTTGGCATGGAACTAGGTCAGAGCCGGATATGATGCGCACTTGTGTCAAGCACAATGATTGGCACAGGGTCGGGCACAGGGTCGGTTCGTGGCCTAGCTAACATGCACAAGCCCTAGCTTGCGCGACCGGCACAAAACCTAATCCGCGACCAAGCCACAAGGCTCTTAACCTAACACATGACTCGTCCATGGCCTTTCTAACTCAACGCAACGATCCATGACCAATTTGCGATCGGTCCATGTTCAAGCATCAATGATCCATGGTTGACCCTCGATTGTCATGTAGCCACATGGAATCAAGTACTATGAAATCAATCCATGGTCATCCGCGACAGATGCATGGCCGAGCGAAATCACCCATGACCTACACATGCTCGCACGGCACTGATTTATGGTAATCCCGGACTATCCCACTAGCAACCCTTATAGTTGAAAGGCCGATCTATGGTCAAATCACTCTAATCGGCTTGCGTGATTGGGGAGCCATTTCATTGTCGATCCCTCGGTCAATCCATGGACAATCTTTCAATCGAGCCATAACCAACCCTCAGTACACTCATTCCGATCGTACTATCCATTCCATTACCGACCCACCGATCGGACCGCTCGCCAATTCCATTACCATTTGCCTTTAATCGTCTTGGTCCAAATTGGGGATGTTACATACATACTCATCGTCGTTTCTGATTTACCACTGATTTTAGTCATCTTAAGTGAATTTTCAATGCGTTTTCCAATTTCTTATCACTAGGTTGTTCTTTCCCATTGAACCTTTAAGAAAACATTAATCGAGATACAATTTTTTGGGTTACCACTAATAGAGACTTTATGACATATGTCTAAAGATCCATTCCGGTTGACTTAACATGACTATTTCTCTCGAAAATCCTTTTGTTAATGTAACTTACTTGACCTCACACATACGTTCTTGGGCATATTCACACCTTCAGCTCAAATGTCTAGATTTTCAATTGCATATCTTATTAAAACATTATATGTAACAACCTGGTTTGACGAGGGTGGGGAGTGATCACTGGGGCCAAAAGGCCTGGATAAGGAGAGGCTATTGGCAGACTTCTAGGATAACAAAGGGGGTAGGAATAAATCGAATTGTGCACCGAATAAGGGGATTCACTCTCTAGACCTATATCTCTCAATATTTTGTATCCTAGAATCTCTAATAGCCAAAAATTTGTGAATGGTCTTCCATATCAAGGGAATCTAGTCTCTAGACCTATGAAAGTTAACAAGCTACTGAGAGGACTCTCAAAGGAATGGAACAACATCAAGACCTCACTGCGAGAAACTCAGAGAATCATGCCATTATCTATTGATGAACTCATAGGAACTCTTCATTCCTATGAAATAGAGCACATAAATGAGGAAAATGAATCCAAAGGTAAGAGGTCATTAGCCTTAAAATCTAACATTGATTCTGATGATGCAGATTCATATGAAGACAGTGATGAAGAATTGGTACTTATCATCAAGAAATTTAGAGAAATGAAAAAGAAAGGAAAAATGCTCAAAGGAAAGAAGTTTAGTGAGAAGAAGAAGATTCCTGACGAAACAGAAGTTGCAAACGATGTGATTTGCTTCCATTGCAAAACATGTGGACACATAAAGCCAAATTATCCACTTCTGAAGAAGAAGAAAGGGAAGTATGAAAAAGTGAAGAAGGCTCTTATAGCATAAACATGGAGCAACACAAAATGTGAAGACATCGATGAGGATTATGCTAACATCTGTCTAATGGCAAACTCTGACTTAGACTCAAGTTCTGATTCTAACTCAGAAAACGAGGCAGATATTGAGGTAAAATATCCAAATATTCCAATTGAAGTATCTAATTATATTGATGAATTACGTTCTGAATTCAAATATGCTCTTAAGAGGATCTCCGAATTGAAAAAGGACAATTCATTACTGTGGCAACAAGACGTTTCACAAAAGGAAAAAATAAATTTTCTAGAAAAGGAATTTCATTAAATCAAAGAAAATCGAGATTCTCTTGCCAAAGAAAATACTACCTTGAGAAAGGAATTCTTGGATCTTACTTCCAAATTTTCAAATAGCTCAAAAACTTTGGAACATATACTTTCCATACAGGTTCCATACTATAACAAGTCAGGACTTGGTTTTACTAAGGAAAGTGATCTTTTGATTGATTTTCCAAAGGTCAAGGAGAGACTTAAGCAAAGACCTTCTAAACAAGCTTATAAAAATCACTTTTAAAAGAATTTTGTAAAACCTGTTGGCCAAAATGCACTCAAGTATTCAAATTGTGGTGACCTACAACACTTCGAGAATTATTGTCCTAAAGTCCGGAGACCAATTCGGAGAAACTGGATTAAGACAGCATATACTACTAAGTCCAAAGGACCCAAACAAATTTGGGTACCAAAGAAAGCTTGAGTTTTTCTAATTCTTGTAGGTATCCAAAAGAAAAAGGAATAAATGGTATTTGGACAGTAGATGTTCAAGACACATGACAAGAGATTGTAGCATGGTCATTAAACTCCAAAAGCTAAATGGTGGAAGTGTGTCATTTGGAGGAAACAACAAAGGAAAAATCATAGGCAAAGGAACCGTTATAATTGGGGGCCTATTGATAAATGATGTCTCCCTAGTAAAAAATCTTAATTACAATCTGATTAGCAGAAGTCAATTATGTGATACAAGGTTCAAGATCAACTTTCAAGAGAATATATGTTCTGGATCAAGCAAAGATTGTCCTCAATCATTCACTGGTAAAAGACATTGTAACATTGATCTCCTTGATGTAAAGTCTGACACTGCTCAATGTTTAGTTTCCATCAAAGAAGATGCAGACTTGTGGCACAGAAGGATGGCATATATTAGTATGAAACAAATATCAAAGCTATCTTCGAAAAGGCTTGTTCGAGGACTACCGGAGCTTAATTTCAAAAGGATAGAATTATGTACAACTGGTACTCTGGGAAAACAAGTCGTAAGTTCGTTTAAGTCTATACATTATATTTCTACTAATCGTACCCTACAGCTTCTTCATATGGACATTTTCGGCCCTACAAGGAATAAAAGCATTGGTGGTAAGAAATATTGCCTTGTGATTATTGATGATTTTACAAGATTTACATGGATATTCTTTCTTGCTCATAAAAATGAGGCTTTCTCACACTTTTCAAAATTTGCAAGAAGAATTCAAAATGAAAAAGGTTATGCAATTTCTAGCATCAAAACTGATCATGGGGGACAATTTGAAAACCAAAATTTTGCAAATTTTTATGACAAGAATGGTTTTCAGCATAATTTTTCTTCTTCCTATACACTAGAATAAAATGGTGTTGTTGAAAGGAAAAATCGCACTTTACAAGAAATGTCAAGAACTCCATTAATAGAAAGCAAAATTTCATATTGTTTTTGGGCAGAAGCTGTCTCTACAGCTTGTTACATCATTAACAAAGTCTTTTTAAGATCAATTCTTGATAAAACCCCCTATGAGCTTTACAAAAGCAAAAAACCAAACATTTCTTATTTTCATATATTCGGATGCAAATGCTTTATTCTAAAAAATGCAAATGACCATGTTGGAAAGTTTGATGAGAAAGCAAATGAAGGAACATTTCTTGGGTATTCCACAAAAACCAAAGCCTATACGACCTACAACAAAAATACTCAGACAGTAGAAGAGTCTATGAATGTCAGATTTGATGAGCAGAAGCAGATTCAGAATGATGAATCTGAACAATCTCAAGTGATTGAGAACTTACAAGAATCACAACAAAACTCTCCAAATGATGTTCAGTTAATAGAAGATGATAAAAATGATGATCAGACTCAGCAAACATCTTCATAAGCTAATGGCGAGGAAAATGACAAATACAATAGAAATTGGAAACACAAATCCAGTCATCCAAAAAATCTTATCATCCGAAGGGTAGAAGAAGGCATTAAGACAATGTCAAAATACAAGGAAAACATCGGCACCTTAATGCTTATATCTAAGATATAACCAAAAGGAATCGAAGCACTCTCAAATGAAAGCTGGATAGAAGCAATGCAAGAAGAACTCCATCAGTTTAAAATAAATGAAGTATAGGAACTTGTTCAAAGACCAAAGAATCATATAGTGATTAGAACTAAGTAGGTCTTCAGAAATAAATTGAATGACAAAGGAAAGATGACCAGAAACAAGGCAAGACTAGTAGCAAAATGATATGCTCAAGAAGAAGGAATAGACTATGATAAAACCTATGCTCCAGTTGCTAGGTTAGAAGCCATAAGGCTACTCATTTCCTATGCTTGTTTTCATAACTTCAAATTATATCAAATGGATGTCAAGAGTGCATTCCTAAATGGATACATCAAAGAAGAAGTATTCGTGGAACAACTATCTAGTTTTGAGAACCAAGAGAGTTATAAGTTGAAGAAAGCACTATATGGTCTAAAGCAAGCACCTTGTGCTTGGTATGAGAGACTAAACAACTTTCTTACAAACAATGGTTTTGAAAAAGGTAAAGTAGACACAACTATTTTTATCAAAAGAGAAGGTAATGACATTCTACTCATTCAAATTTATGTCGATAATATAATTTTTGGTTCCTCTAATGAACTACTCCGTAAGGATTTTTCAAAGATTATGCAGAATGAGTTCGAAATGAGCTTGATGGGAGAACTAACATTCTTTTTGGGACTTCAAGTGAAGTAGACGACCAATGGGACATCTATATGTCAACAAAAGTATGCTAGAGAAATTGTGCAAAAGTTTGGAATGGAAAATTGCAAGAAAACAGATATACCAATGTCTCATTCTTCCAAACTGAACATGGATGAGAAGGGTAAAAAGGTTGACTAGAAGCTATACTGAAGCATGATCGGATCATTATTATATCTTACTGCTTCTAGACCTCATATTCTGTTTAGTGTGTGTATGTGTACTAGATTTCAGTCAGATACAAAGGAGACATCTTATTGCTATTAAAAGGATAATAAAAAACATTGGAACTTAACCAATGTTAGGACTTTGCTACTCGAAAGGACCATATTTTACACTAATCGGTTATTTCGATGTTGATCTTGCTGGTTGTAAAGTGAACAAGAAAAGTACTTCAGGTACATGCCAGTTAATGGAAAACATGTTAGTATCCTGGTATTCAAAGAAAAAAGGTACACTTGCTCTATCAACAGCAAAAGCAGAATATGTAGCATTTGGGAGTTACTACTCTCAGATTTTATGGATGAAACAACAACTGAGAGATTTTGGAATTGAAGAGTCATGTACTGAGATCAAATGTGACAACACCAGTGCAATAAATCTGACCAAGAATCCAATCCGTCATTCTCGAGCAAAGTATATTGAAATCAAGCATCACTTCATTAGAGATCATATTCAAAACGGTGATGTAAACATTAAATTTATTAATTCAAAGGATTAACTAGCTGATATTTTTACAAAACCGTCGGATGAAAACTCTTTTGAATCTATTAGAAATAGATTAAATATTACTTATCAATTTGCTTGAAGTTTATTGGACAGGAACAGGATCAGATTCTAACAAGTAGACTATGCAAAGTCTGGACAACTTGCCAGATGCTAAGTCTCAGACGGAAAATAGTCTCACCATTCATAAACATTTAAATTCTGGAGAGTAAGTTTTTATTTTAGAAATAATTAGGTAAGTATTTGATTGGATTATTTATATTCTGTCATATTTGAATTTCCTGTAATTTCGGATCTTGTAAGTGAAACTGCCAAAATTCGATTTTTTTTAAAAACCGCATATTCCTTCCCATTTAGTCACGATGGTTCAGTTTACTGATTCAAGTTTTTAGAGAAACCCTGTTCCTGCTCTCATCTTCCTTTACAAAAGATTAAAACTTTCTCACCAAAATCCACTTGAAATTTGAAATGTCTCTAAAATTTGAAGCATCTAAGAAGACTCAACGCTCCTCACGCATTGCAAACATGGAATCGAAGACAAAGAAAAGTCCAGAGCATCTGGAAATTACAGATTCTTTTGAAATCCAAAAAGGAAGCAACTCCACCTCCTGCATCTCAACCCAAATCGTCAGTCTCCACAAGAAAAGAGGATTTCTACTTCAAAAATTCGAGGTATGTCTGGAAAGTTTATAACTATCTCAAGAAGGGAAATGCCTCTGATGAAGTTATGTTTAGATTCTTCAAAGATAATGGTTTTCGTTTTGAGGTAGATTTTTTGCGTGCCTATACTTCTGAACCATTACAAATAGTCTTGCCTTTGAGTGACTTTGCAAAGAACGAAATGTGTCCAAAAAGGGGAAAGAGAAAGTAGGAGAACCTTCTAAACCCAAAATGAAAGAATATGTTTTGAAATCCCCAGAATCCAAGAGTGGTTCTAATCGAAAAGGGAAGGAAAGAAGGAGGACGATGATGACCATCAATTTAGGAATTTTGAGATTTAAACAGGAATTGCTATCGGGATAAAGGGTTCTACTGACAAATTGTTCAGAACTAAACTGCACTAAGAGTATCATAATCTTCTTCTGTCCAGGGGAGTGATGAATCATCGCATTGTAGATTTCCCCTTTCTTGATTCCATTGGCATTACAGTAAGAGAGCACTTTACAAAATTGGGTATGGAAGAATTTTTCTTTCTATCATCCCCTGTATACCCTGAATTAACTTATTATTTCTATTCAAATTTGTCATTTCCCTCTCCGAATAGAATAAGCTTTACTGTGTTTGATAAGAAGTATGATTTGGTTGCATCTCAACTTGTTAAAATATTGGTGCTAAGTCATACAATTTTGTCCCTATTAAAGTCACCCCTGAGGAAGCATACAAAGTCATCTCTGACAATCCCCATTTCACTCGGGACTCAAAGACACACATCTCTTGCTCAAGTCCGAATAAGAAGAACATGATTCTTCATAAGATCATCATCAATTGTCTCAGGCCAAAGGCATCATCTAGGACTGACCTATCAAAGTTTGAAGCAAAAATGATTTGGGCCATCATAAATGAGGTTACTTTCTCTGTCTCATATTATCATCCTTCATATGTATAGATTTGTGCTAAAGAACAAAGGACAACTTCCATATGGTGCCCTTGTTACAAGGATTTTTAATTTTCTTATGAAATCCCTACTCAGTTTAAGAAGAATTGTGTTCTTGAAATGACTTTTGGTGAGAAAATAATTTCAAAGATGAGATTCACACAGCTTGAGATGAACACAAAAGGACGGACATCAGAACAACCTGAAAAGGTGAAGAGAGAATAGGCATCAGAAAAGTAGGAGAAGTTGAAGAAAGAACAACCTTCAGCAAAGTCTGAGAAAATAGAGAAAGGGCAGTTTGCTCAAGTCTCTAAGAAAAAGAGAAAAATAGAGACTATTATGAGGGATGAAGATGATGAGAAAGACGTTTAGCATGAAGAAAGTCCTAAAAAGAAGAAAGGGAAGAAAGATGTTAGTGATGCTCAAGCTCCAACCCAGGAAAGTAAGTCTCCACTAGCAGCAGACCTTGAAGGCTTAGAGAAGCAACCAGAAACTGCTAATGTTCAGGGGGAGCTTCAAAAAGATAAAGGGATTCAATTCAAACAACTAGAGTTTCAAAACTTCCACGGACAGACCTCCCATGACAAGACCATCCTTTCTTTATTGCTTGAAATCAATGCCAAACAATCCGCCTTAAGTGATGATATGCAGAACCTGAAGACTTTTGTTGAAGACAAGCTACAAAATGTTGATCATCAGGCAGAACAGAATATGGCAACACTTGATAAGGCAATTGGTCAATGCATGTCTAAGGTTGAGGATGTTGTTTAGAACTTGGAGAACTTTCAACTTGTCCGAGCCCCTTTTAAGCTCTCACCTATCTATTTTCAAAACTATTTGATCGTTGATTTTAACATTTGGTTTGTTGATTTGATATTGTGGACTATTATTATGGCTTGATATTGCTTATTTTGGTGGTTTATGATGCTGATAAAAAGGGGGAGAAAGCATGCAATGACAGGATATTTATAGGATACTTTAAATATTATGCTTATGTCTAGTGGCTGGATATTTTGACAAGACATTATGGATAATTTGCAAGAAAAAAGTCGCAGAATCACAATAACAGTCGTTGATTCGGATTATATGACTTTGTTCTTTGTACTTTAATGCAATATCATAAATATTTGTTACTTATCTTACTCACAATTTATTAAATCTATTCATTGACATGGAAAATTTTGTCATCATAAAAAAGGGGGAGATTGTTGATAAAACCTCCAAACATATTTTGAAGTTGACAAAATTGTCCAAGAGATATTGAAAGTCTGACAAATATCTTTGAAGTTTTTCTAAGTCCAGGAAGTCACTTTCTAGATGTTCAGACTTTATGATGATAAGAAGGAAAAGTCTAAACTCTACATAGTAACAAACAAAGCTCAAACTTTGTATACAACAATTGAAGAATTTCATGCTATGATTGGAAACGAAAGGACAACCCACCTTGACTTATATTCTGAAGGCAAGTTAAGAATAAGATCTTATCTAGACTTTATCGCTAACTCAGAATGAATGCAATGGCTAATAATCTGGCTTGGGTTTCGCAAATGGAAAGTCTTTATTGATTCAATCTTAAAAGGCGATTTTGCAAGGAACATTAATATTACGGGATATCCTTAATTGATTGACAATCAATCTCACGAGAAGTCTATTTCCAAATGGAGAAGCTTTGCTTATGGAAACCAAAGCTCTGATTGTCAGCGGGATTCAGACTTTGTCCTCAACGGCTATTCAATCCTTTTTATACAAATCTGTCCAAGGAGAAGATTGGAAAATGATTCTCTGAAGACTGTCCAATGGCTAATTTGGAAGTTGAGGAGTATAAAAGGAGATAAATTGTTAAAGAGCATAAGTAGAGAGACGAAATCCATAATCATTCATTCCAAAGTCTAAGTAAACTCTGACTAGTTTTTACTTATCTTTCCTGAGCTAAAATCTGTGATCTTGAGATACTTGTTGTAAGAGAGATAGAGTGATCCAACTGAATATCACTCAGAACTTGTAATCTCTTGATCGATCATCTAGTGAAATTCAGCCAGTAGGTTATCAACGTGGGAGAGTGGACATAAGCTTGATCTAAGCCGAACCACTATACATCTGTGTGCATATTCTCTCTTCCCTAAAACTCGTTTATTGCACATTTATTTGTTTACCATTCAAAGTTGGACTAAAATCTGAACATTGTTAAGACTTTACTTGAGGTCAATTGCTTCCGCATTAAAATTGATCAATTAGCATTCAAATCACCTATTCACCCCCACTAGATGATATTTGCTAGTCTCATCAACTATAACTATATCATGAGTTTTGATCGCTTAGAATAAGCTATACACGATATCCGGGATTGACTTTATCAAGGGCACCTTTAGCTCCCAGTCGAAGATCGGTGCAACTTATTAGATCAGTGAGGTACTCTTCACGAATCCTATTCTCATTCTCAATTTCTTCATGCATTTTGAAAATCTAAAAATTCAATAAGCAATTTCAAGCTTCTGCAGTAACAACATACTCTCTTATAATCTTGTACTTCCAACTAACAGGAAAAAGAGAAAACTGCAATGTCAACAAAGTAGGAAAAGCAACTTGCTATGTGTTCATGTGCTACCACAGAACAATTACTTATGTTGACGTAGAACACTTGTCCATCCCAAAGACACTTCAATCAGTTCCCTCACCTGGTTACTATTAAAGGATGATGTTTTGGCTGTACCGCAGCAGGACTCTCTTTGACAACAATCACCCTAAAGGTCTGAAGGCTGGATTTCTCACAGGACTTGTGAGGTATGGCATGGATATTCATTATCCAGCCAAATCTCAACTTAGAGAAAAGCAACTCTAGAAAGAGGAAATTGGAAAAGAAGGTATTGAATTGAAACATCACAACATGATAAATAAGTGGAGAAAGTTCCAAATAAGGGCTTAAAGTATTCTCATTTTTTCAAATAAGAGCATGAAAAAGACATTATTTTAAATAAGGCCCTGAAGTTGGCAAATCGTCTCAAATAAAGATTTTTGGCCAGCCAGCCAACATGTGACTATTCCGACAAGGGGTATTTTAGTAAAAAAATTATAAGTATATTTTTTTAAATTTTTTGATTTTTTACTTTTCTTTTCTTTTCCTTTCCTTTTCTTTTTTCTTTTTTCTCTTCCCTCCTCAACCATCGTCGCACCTTGTCAATGGATGCTAGCCTTAGGGGAGCGCCGCCCTTGCCAGCGTCTAGCAAGAGCCGCCTTGGGCTGGGCTGGAGGGCAACCCTCGCCAGATCCGGCGAGGGCAACCCTCGCCCTGGCCAACCCTTGCCAGCCTAGACTAGGGCAACCCTCGTCGGCATCGGGCAAGGGTCACCTCGTCTCAGTCAAGTGATCTCCGCCGGCCATCAATGAGGCCTGACAATGGCTAGGGGAGGGAAGAGAAAAAAGAAAAAAGAAAAAAGAAAAGAAAAGGAAAAGTTTTAAAAAATTAAAAAATATACTTAGAATTTTTTCGAATAGGCTCGACGATGGCCGACAGAGGGAAGAGGGAGAAAGAAAAAAAAAATAAAAAATAAAAAAAAAATAAAAAGAAAAGGAAAAGAAAAAAACATAAAAAATAAAAAATAAAGAAGAAAAGGAAAAAAATTCAAAAAAGTAAAGGACGAAAATGCCCTTAGGCTGGTAAGGACAAACCCTTCTTTGAGACTAATATGGCCGCTTCATGTCACTATTTGAAACAAGGTTCACTTTAGGCTCTTATTTGAGAAAACGATGACAGTTCAGGCCCTTATTTGAGAAAGTGAGGGCACTTCATGCTCTTATTTGGAATTTTCCTTAAATAAGTGAGAGATTTCTTGTTCATCTTGCATCTCATTCCTACATCGAGATGCATGCCTAACCTATGCAGAGTAAGCACTCCGGTCTAGTTAACAACATATGATCATTAGTTACTAAATAGTACTAGCAAATTGAAAGAAAAGGGACATTGATAGCAATTGAGTCCTTACAACTTGACAGGATTTTGAAAATATGTGCCTAGAGCATGTGATTCTGCCAAGGTGAGACATATAAATTTACCCCCTAATATGAGAACTCTTTTCACCTGGCAATAAACAACGAAATTTATCCACTCAAATGTATACGTTATTGGACAGTCTAAGCTACATTCCTTAAAAGCATACTGCAAATGCATGTATCTCAAAACACTCATCGAAATTGTAACAACACCTCTGATAAGTATTGATCTCCCCGCTTATTCCCATGCTCTAGCTCCATTAAAGTATCCAATCCACATTTATCAAGAGCAATATCAAAGGTTTCGTCTGAGAACTGGTGCAAATGCTAACAGTTAGAATCAAGATAATGGTGGAATCGAAAACAAAACTGTAAACATCCTTCTGAATAAAACAAACATATAAAAAAGTCAAAAGCAGCATAAGCAATCAGACAGAGAAACAAGACAATGAAGTTGAAAACCAAACATGTTGATGGAAGATCCAACATAAATGTACAGCAAAACTGAAGACTAGCATTAGTGCATTATCCACCCCCTCTCACAAAAAAAAAAAAAAAAAACATCACCCTCTAGCAGCAAGCAAGGTCAACAAAGTGACTTCAAGTTGACGGATGATGATTCATGATCTGAAATTACATAAACAAAACCCACGGGCTATCAAAAGCCAGTGCACTGCAGCAAAATGATGTGATGAGGCAATGGTATGGGCATGGGCTTGCATGTGGGTGTGGACATTATATCCAAGTGACAGACAAGCCACTATCAAAGTGCCTCCATTTAGCTTTATTGAGCTTCCTCTCCTAGTGGCTCTTCTTTGCCAATCCAGTTCAATCGTTTATCTTCCTCTATATATGTCGATCAAGCTAATGTACGGTTTCCCTGCTTATATCTGCTGAAAATAATTCTTTTGACCATACATCAGCTTGATCGACATATTTAGAATAGAAGAAAGACAAATCACTTCAACAACAATGCGTTCGATGAATGAACAATATTAAAAAAAATTAAATTCCCGAAAGTAACTATAGTCAGATTTTGCCTCATTGATTAGGAGACAGATTGCGTATGCCTATTAAACACACTTGTTAAAATATGTCTCGAGTTTGAGCCCGATAGAAGAAACCCGATCCGAGATTAAATATTATTTATGAAAGTTTGAATATTTTGAATTGGATATTTTATGAATGTCCAAAAGTTAGCCAAGGAAAATATACGAAACCAAATTTCGAATTAAAGTTGGAATGTGCATAGGAGTCTTTGCCCACTGAAATAGGAAAGTCGAACGTGGAGCTTCCACGTTGAAGTCGGTCAACAAAGAAAGAAAGGAAAGGATATTGTGCCCAAGTTGAAAGAAGAAATAAAATAAAAAGAAAAGAAAAGCATGGCTGGATGTTGTTTCCTGATCCCAGGCGTGGACTTCTTTTGCTGACCAACATGGGATTATTTTCAGGCGGTGGATATATATTTATATATATGCTCACGATTAGGGATGCTTTTAACGAAGAAAAAGACTTCTTGAAGCGCCACTTGCTTGTGAGTACTTGGCGTTCGAAGATGTGCAGAGGGAATTTGTGAATTACATTCATGAAGTCAGTATTCAAGCAATAAATTCTTGTGGTAAGAATTTGTGAGTAATTTTTTTGTGAGATTGAGAGATTATTTCGTAAGAAATTGTTGGGCTAAACACTGCGTGAGTTATTGGGTGTTATTAGGGACTTGGGAAACACTTAAAGTGTTTGAGTAACTCTAGTGTGGTTATAATTTCCGTTATATTGCTTGATCTATAGTGGAATTTCGTGCTACTCTCTTCGTGGACGTATATCACTATGATCGAATCACGTAAATTTAGTGTTCGATTTATTTTCTTGTTTTATCAATTTTATTGTTCGATCGCTCGGCTTTCGCAAAAATTAGTATCAGAGTTAGATTTGGCTGAGTTGAAGCGAATATATGGAGATAGAAGAAAGAAAAGTGAAAATCGATAGATTTGATGGGAAGGATTTTGATTTTCGAAAGATGCAGATTGAGGATCATCTATATCAGATGAAACTACACTTACCCCTATCCGGGGAGAAGCCAGAGATTATGAAGCAAGCTGATTAGGAATTGCTGGATAGATAAGCTTTGGGGTGTTATTCGGCTGATGTTGGCTTGTAATGTCGCGTTTAATATCATGAAAGAGAAAACCACTGCGGGTTTGATAGAAGCCTTGTCGGACATGTACGAGAAGCCCTCTGCAATCAACAAGGTCTATTTGATATAACGTCTGTTTAACTTGAAGATGATCGAAGGTGCGTCAGTTACTGATCATATCAATGAATTTAATATGATCGCTAGCTAATAGAGTTCATTTGATATTGATTTTGAAGATGATGTATGTGTTTTGATTCTATTATTCTCATTACTTGATAGTTGGAATACTACTGTTACTGTTGTTAGTAATTCCTCTAGGTCAACAAGTTTGACGTTTGATGGTGTTCGAGATTTAATTCTAAGTGAAGACATCCGTAGAAGAGAATCTGGTAAACATGTATTTACTGCTTTAGTAGATGAAAATAAAAGAAGAACTGGCATACGTGTTAGCAGGAGTAATATGAACTCAAATAGACATAGTCAGTCTAGGATTGGTGGTGCTGTCTGTTGGAGTTGTGGCAAGAGGGGGCATCTTAAAAGAGATTGTCTTAAGCTGAAAAATGAGAAGAGTAATGGAATTAGAGTTGATCATATGGATGATGTTACAACTATAGTTGATGTCTTGTCTGTCACTAATGATTTGTTGTTTGGCAGATAGATTATGGATTCTGGTTGTTGTTTCACGCTATACCAAACAGGAACTGATTTACTACTTATCAGTGAATGGGTAGTAATAAAGTGCAGTTGGGGAACAACGCTGAGTGCGATATTGTAGATATTTATGATGTTAGAATCAGAATGCATGATGGTACTGTGAGGACATTGACTGGAGTGAGGCATGTTCTAGAGTTGAAGAAAAATCTGATTTTCTTGAGTGCCCTGGATTCAGTTAGGTGTTGGTATTCTTCGTACTGTAGAGTTCTGAAGGTTCTTCGAGGTGCCATGGTGATATTGAAAGGAATCAAACACAATAACCTGTATGAACTTCAAGGTAAGACAGTGATAGAATTCGCTGTGGAGACATCGGATGCATTTGTTCGAGAGTCTGAATTGTGGCATATACGTTTGGGGCACATGAGCAAGAGAAGCCTGAAGGATCTAAGTGAAAGAAATTTGCTATGTAATTATGTGACTAACAAATTGAATGTATGTAGGTGCTGTGATTTAGATTAACGGCGGAAAGTGCAATTCAATGCAACTATTAGAGAAACCACGGATATTGCAGAATTAATTCACTTGAATGTTCATAGGTTGTCGCAGTTTCCTTCGAAGAAGAGTGCTAGATTTATACTAACAGTTGTGAATGACTACTTGAGGAAGACTTGGGTGTTTGTGCTTAGGCACAAGTTTGATGCTGTTGTCATAATCAAACAATTAAAAGTTTTGATCGAAAAAGAGACTAAGAAGACGATCAAGTAAGTGCGGACTGACAATAGTATGGATTTTTGCTTAGAGCTGTTAAACGAATTCTGCATGAAGAAAGGTATAGCGAAACATTGCACTAGTGCTAATGAACCACAACAGATTGCAGAGTTGATGATCAAAATATTACTAGAGATGGTCCATAAAATGATTTTTAGTGCTGGTATGGCTAGGAAATTCTTGGCAGATGTGCTTGGTACGGCAAGCTACCTAAAGAATAGATTCCCATCGACTGCGATTGGATGTCGAACTCCCGAAGAAGTGTGGTCATGAAACGTTGCTAATTATTCTATTCTTAAAATATTTGGTTGCCCATGTTATGTTCGAGTTAGTGATGGTAAGCTTGATTGAAGGGTAAGAAAGTGTGTATTCCTAGGTTATGCACAAGGTGAGTGGAATTATCGATTGTGGTGCCCAGAATTAAATTCATCTGTTGTCAGCAAAAGAGTTATATTTGACAAATCTCTAGTACTTTTGGCTAGGAGTGATTATAACAGTGTTTTTATAGATCTGGACGGTGTTCAACTTAAGGTGGAGTTGCAACCAGAAACTCCTGAGGTAGCGGGTATTAACAAAGTAATCGACACAAATGGTGCTAGTAGTGAGGCAGAGCCTATAGAGCCAATAGTTGCTGTAACCGCTGATATTAACAAAGTACGTATTTGATCTCCTGACAGATATGGATGCAATAATGGATTTGCTTTATCTGCGGTTGATAAGGTCGTGTTGGAAAATTGTTATGGAACAGTTAAAGGTGCATGTGGAGTTAGTGCTTTGATGAGGTCCACGATTATGGCGAAATTCAAGCGAGACTTTGACTTGGAAGATATTTATGTCGGTTGAGCCCATGGGGCTGTGGAAGAGTAGTAGCGAAATTCGGATTCTATCGAAGCGATTGTGACTTGGCTCAAATGTTGAGTCAAGGTGAAGATTGTTAAAATATGTCTTGAGTTTGAGCCCAATAGACGAAACTCGATCCGTGATTAAATATTATTTATGGAAGTTTGAATATTTCAAATTGGATATTTTACGGATGTCTAAAAGTTAGCAAACGAAAATATACAAAATCAAATTCCGAATTAAAGTTGGAATGTGCATCGGAATCTTTGCCCACTGAAACAAGAAAGTCGAACGTGGAGCTTCCACGTTGAAGTCGGTCAACAAACAAAGAAAGGAAAGGATACTGTGCCCAAGTTGATAGAAGAAATAAAATAAAAAGAAAAGAAAAGCATCGCTGGATGTTGTTTCTGATCCCACGCGCGGACTTCTTTTGTTGACCAACATGGGACTACTTTCAGGCGGTGGATATACATGTATATATATGCTCACGATCAGGGATGCTTTTAACGAAGAAAAAGACTTCTTGAAGCGCCGCTTGCTTGTGAGTACTTGGCGTTCGAAGATGTGCAGAGGAAATTCGTGAATTACATTCATGAAGTCGGTGTTAAAGCAATAAATTCTTGTGGTAAGAATTTGTGAGTAATTTTTTCGTGAGATTGAGAGATTATTTCGTAAGGAATTATGAGGCTAAACACTGCGTGAGTTATTGGGTGTTATTAGGAGATTGGAAAACACTTAGAGTGTTTGAATGATTCGAGTGTGGTTGTAATCTCCGTTGTATGTCTTGATCTATAGTGGAATTTCGTGTTGCTCTCTCCGTGGATGTAGATCACTGCGACCGAACCACGTACATCTAGTATCCGATTTATTTTCTTGTTCTGTCAATTTTATTGTTTGATCACTTGGCTCTCGCAACAACACCCACACACAAATTTTGAAGCTTCCATTAGCTGATCATGGCCTGAAATCCAATAAACCATTCATTCGGAGGAATCCTGCATTGGCTGTGAAAATTCTACACTCAAAAAATGATTTGCATTTGAGAGAGAGAGAGAGAGAGAGAGAGAGAGAGAGAGAGAGAGAGAGAGAGAAGGATTTGCTGTAAAATTTTCGGACTTAATAATAAATGATCAATCTTTTGTCTACATTAGATTTAAGTGCAAATGCTTGAGAAATTTGAGGTCGTACTTGACCGCCAACTTGGCGTCCGCGCTAGCTAAATGGCACAACCATGACAGTAAGGCACAACACAAAGTGGGCCTTTGACTAAACATGGAGGCTTTGATCGTGCGAATTCCAATTTGAGGTCGTCCTTGACTGCCAAGGCACAACCATGCGCCGTAAGGCACAACACGTGGGGGTTTTGATCGTGTAAATTCAAGTTTATCCTTTAGAATACACTCCATGCATGAAGCTCCCTATATAAACCACTTCAATCTCTCACTCCTCTTCCCATCAATCCAACTTTACTTGTGAGTGTTCAACTTTGCATATTTGAACATGAAGAACCTTGCAACGTCTTTCCACATTGCTCTCTTACTGGTTATTAGCTTCGCCTTCTTTTCATCTCTTTCTCATGCGAACTCATGTAATGGCCTCTATCAAACACTTGATGATTGTGATGACCAATTGATTTGCATCAATGGAAGGTGGACGGACGACCCTCAGGTGGGCACACACAAATGCAGCAATTTGCCTCCGTCTCCATCTGGTGGAGGATGTCAGCCTTCAGGCACTATGTCTTGCAGCAAACTATCTTACCCTAAATATGATTGCTCCCCGCCAGTGACATCCTCGACCCGAGCTACCCTAACGAATAACTACTTCAGCAAAGAGGTGATGGCGGGGGCATGTTGGAATGTGATGACAATTACCACGAGAACTCCGAGCTGATTGTTGCGCTGTCAATTGGGTGGTATTCTGTTGGATCTCGCTGTGGAAATGGGATCAAAATAACGTTTATGAAAATTGAGAGGAGCGTGATGGCCAAAGTGGTTGATGAATGTGACTCAAGGAATGGGTGCGACGATGAACATGATTATCGGCCACCGTGCAGGAACGACAACGTTGATGGGTCGGATACAGTGTGGCATGCTTTGGGGTTCGACATAGATGTGGATGATGAGGATGTGGTTTGGTCCATGGCATAGTGTTTTGGTCGCCAATATGTCGTCATATTATCGTCTGGGCGTTTGTAGTGCTATGTAAGAAAAGAGCGACGATTACAAGTTGTACCTGTACAATTCCATATATATGTATGTATATAGGTCTAAAATTATGATAGGAGTCATGCCTTTACATAGAAGCATCCCTTTTGTGTTTGTTCTTTCTTTCTTCCTCGTCTTTTCTTTTAGATATGCCTTCTTTTTTATTTACTTTTTGTGCCCTTTAATTAGGTAGGTATGGCAACTGAAATTCTATACTATGCATGGTCCATCAATCCACCGAGGATATTTTGAATGAGTTACCAGCAAACAATTGTCGGAACCCTTGCTAAAGAAAACTAATGAGAGTTTTTTCATTTCAATTGTAATTGATATCTTGAGAATTAAGACTTTCTTTTGTAAGTATGCTTTAAAGCCGAAAAAAGAAAAACAAAAGGGAGTGACTAGAGGCGCGGATGATAACCAATTCTATTTTAGAAATAGATTTCTGACATGAAATAGATTTTTCTATTTCTATTCCTTGGACTATGCGTTTGATAATGACACAAAATTTTTCCCTCTTACGCCCTTTTCCATTCATCGACCGGCGACAAGTGGCAATGGGAGGTGGTAGGCAACGGGGGCTGGCGGTGGCCGATGGCAATTGGTGGTCGGCCAGCAACCGACGGCGACGGGACGCGAGGGGTGGCGATGGCCAGCTGGGGGCAACAGTCAATGGGCAGCTGCGAGGGGTGGCAATGGCCGGCTGGCAACGGGCAACGGGAGACGAGGGTGAGCAACGAGAAAAAATTTTGTTTCTTTTTGTGTTTCAGAAATAGAAAAGTAGAAAACTTTTACTTCTCATTTTTATTCCAAACCTATTTTTAGACTAAAAATTTGTTCGAAAAATAGAAAAATGAAATTATGTTACCAAACGTATTTCTATTACAAGCCTCTTTCCAAAAATAGAAAAATAGAAAAATAAAAAAATAAAATGGTTATTATTTGCGCCCTAAAAAGCTACTTCATTTCAAAGGAAATGAGGGCCGCTTTTTAGTTATAACCATCATAAAAACATGACATACTTCAATACCAATACCCCCACACAGACCCTTTCGCCGCCAGGGGGAATATCTGAATGTCTGGGAACCACAAATCATCCAAGTTATGGGGTTTATATACAAACAACCGTTTGTCAATCGGAAATGGCGCTTAGGTCGTCGAGGAGGTTGAAAGAATACTAGTAAGAGATTATAAATAAACCGTGTTCCTATGGGGATTCTGAGCTACATCTGAGCTGAATTAGACACAAAAACCACGTCTCCCTCCCTTCGCTACGAAGGCCATGCCCACCGAGAATCTTTCGAGAGACGGAAACAACCTCCGATTAAAATGCAAGAGTGAGAAGGAGGTCGGTGATAATAGAAAGAGAATCTCATTTCTTGGACTTTTCTCTCCGCTTGGATCATAGTCAAGTGACCATCTCGGAAGCGTCTCTGGCTTGGGAATGGCAAACCATCCATTTCCTACTTGTCACTTTACATGAAGGATATACAGTAATGTCGCCTTTGATGATTGCGGTGTCATGCCTTGTAATATCTGTACCGCACTCTGGCGTCCAGGACAGGCACATCCACATTCCCGTGAAATTTGTAGGAAGTTGCATTCATTATGGCCACCAAGCGGCAGCTTCAATGTCTATCCACGACAACATGGAATTCTGGGAAAATCAATGAATACCGCACAGCCTACAGAAGTTGGTCCTCCTATTGGATTAGGACACGCCAGAAAGATCCGTCTCCTGCCTTGGCAACATGACCACTAACTGCAGCTTGCCTTGCTGGCACAGTTTTACGGGGTTATTAAAGATTGAAACCCTCGCGGTGTCATTGTCTACAAGAACCACATGCGCTATGCTGTAAGATTCACCCCATTCAACGGCAAACTGCCACTCTCTGGTGGATATGTGGAACCAGTCCTTCCTTCCAGATGTGGTTGCTTTAACTTCAATGTACTCTCTATCAGCTTCATTCTCCCCAATAAGGATGTCATATGGAAGCCCGGTTTCACTAAGTTCATTCACCCAGTTCACTGTTGTCGTACCAGCTTTCCCTGTAAAATATCTGAAAGCAACAAGCTCACCAAGCCTCCCAGTCAACATTGCTTGGGCTCCATCAGGGTTGCCAGTATTAAGCTTCTTTCTCCAGCTAAAAGTGGGCGAACTCTTTACAGGCACATCAGTCGTAGCATTTGAATCAACAGAATTCAATTGTGTCCATCACAGTGTCATAAAATTGGGCAAAATGTTCTTCAGAATTTTGAATGTTCACCAGAAACCCAGATGTTGCTGCTGCATTTCCACCAATGTTCCAATTGGCATCAATCTCCGTCGGAACCACATTTTCCATCATTGCAACCGTAATTTCTGAATCACCGTCAATTTTGTCACGTGAGATGCTATCTACCACGTGTGTCCTGAAACCATTTTCACAAGCATAACCAAAATCTGGAGCAGTTTTCCAATCCACCAGTGGCCGATTTGGGATGGTACCTGACTTCCTCCTGGACTTGAGAACGGTTTGTTCACTCATTCCTCCTAAAGCAGAACTTATCAAGAGGGGCATATCAAGGTCTCTCAAAGACTGAAATGCAAGGGACCAAATGGTTTCTTCATCAGGTATCTTTGTCACCTTCTGGCTTTTCAATATGAAAGTCTCTATCTGCTCCTCAGTGGAACCCGATTCCACCATCGTCGTAATCATGTGAAGGAAATTTGCGAAGTGTAATTCTGGATTTCCATCAAACCATAATCGAGAGAGCTCCAAAAATAAAGCATGAGAATCTGATTGTTGGGCAACATAAAGAACATTTCCCTGCAAAAATCAGATATAGGACATTATAGAACAATCCAATCTGTTATTCATGGCCACTATCGCTACACAGTTACTTTATCTGGGTTTGTTTGCATATGATGATATCTTAGCCCAAATGTAGAGGGTCCTCCACGTGGGTCAGATTGTACTCACAGCTGCAGATCTATGAAGGATTACCAACTATATCTCATTCAAACAAAGCTCTACACAATAATCAGCTTGGTTTAACTAAAACATATGAGTTCCGTACTCAGAACAATAGTAGTTGAGTCTCCTGAAAACAAATTTCACACTGAAAGTAGGGCTGGAGGTCTTTCTGTAATCTGGACCAAAAGTATCAACATGAGAGCAAGCATCTAAAACAATTTTCAAAAGGCCCCCTCATCAGATATTCCTAGTCGAGATTTGACTTAGCTAGAGGTGATTTTCTCTTCCTAGGTAGATAATGACTTTTCAAATGATATAGCAACATTTTCTAGCTTCCGCCATGTATCAAAAACTACTATGAGAATTTGACTTCCAACATTCAAGAAGCTTCATACCTCCAGTAAACAATTGCAGTCGTATCTCTTCTTGGATGAACTGCCACAACTTTTGATCACATTTCTGTAGAACAATTTTTCAACTTCTACTATTTGCAACTGTTTAAGACTGTCAAAACAAGACTGCTTAAGCTGTAAACATCGCTGAGGATGCACACTGTGGGTGTAGCGTTGGGCATAGGGAAGTGCCCAGTCAAACAACTGGGCTTTTAAAGTACTATCTGCTGAACCATAACATATTGCTTCACGAGTTACAACCTGCCAAGAAATTATAGATAAGGAGAAGAGCTTTGTCAACAACTGAAAATTTGCTCGACTTACATGTTTGTCAATAAATGCTTCTACTACTCCAAAAATAAATAAATAAATGCTTCTATACTTGACAGTTAATAAAATACTTAGCACGGGTAAAGTTGTCTTGAATTTAACTTTCATACTTCAATGTTACTGCAACAGCATCAATATTCAGCATGCTATAAGTGCACCCTAATTTTGAGCCTTCCGTGAAGTGTATGACGTGCATTTTAGTGCCATAGTCAACACAGCTAAAAAAACATACAGATGCACAAAATTCATACAAAAACTTGCAGTCCAATTGTTTTCTTTTCACTATCCAAATGGTGTTTCATATCACAAACCACGCCTTCTATTAGTCAATGGGTTTTCACTATCTCAATGCAAGAAATTCATACAAGATTTTTTCATTACGGGTTTAACAGGTCATTTTGCCAGTAAATAATGAGTCATAGTAAACACAGGTCTGTCAAACTGACATATTAGGTCTGTGTTGAGCATATATGCTAGTGCCGATTGCTCCTGTGGCTTTGTGTCTGGGGGGGGGGTTGTCGGTGTGGCATGTGTACCTCAGAAAGTGCAGGAATCCCCAAGGTCCTCAAGAGCTTAGTAACATTTGCAGGAAGCATCTCTTGATTGTCGCTGGGTTCACCAAAGTACAGAAAATCAACTCCTTCCACATACTTAAGTTCCTTTCTCAAACTCTCATTGTCAGACCAGCACACAATACCAAAAGAAGGATGCAGGGATACCCACTTATCTACAACCGTGGGGAGCACGGTGTATTCTGGTTTTGTCAAACATTCTTTGAAATAGCTGATATCCTCCGCAGTTATGGATCCTGACACTAATCCATCATTCCACTTCAAAAAAATTTGAAAAACCTGAAACATGAAAGAAAAATTCTTAGGCCTTGGGACCAACAAACCTCATCACACCCAAGTACACTTCAAGTTGGTTACTCACTATATTGGCTACTTGTGAAGGTAAGGCAGTAGCAGACAACTCCAACATTTTCAGATAAACGTGAAAAGCAGGGCCCTCAAGAACACCGCATTCCCTGACAAAGAAATCATAAAGACCCGGGTAGATATTGTCCAATGTCTTGCAAGGGACGCCAGCAGTTGCACCCGCCAATCTGCACTGAGAATACACTTGATTTATTTGTTTCACTGAACCAGTGGAATCATGCCAATACACTTCTTTAGGGGAACAAAAGATGCCAGAAACCAGCTCCTCCTGCCGAGATCCAGAAGCACTTGGAACAAAGATAAACTGACTTGTTCTAATCTCTTCACTCATTCTTATCTGAGAAGAAGCCAGTTCCTTCCAAATAAATGAATATAACCTTGCCATTTGAGATACGCTGAAAAGAAAATTGACACATAAATGAGAACACAGATTTGAGGAACAAAAATAAAATAATGAGTATGAACTGAAGGAAGCCAACCTCATTGAAAGTAGAACAAAGATATATTCAATTACAGTAAATAGTGTACAAATATCTTAACGATAGACTTTTAACTGATGCAATTCAGCATAAAAATTTCATGTGACAACGCGTTAAAGAGTTTCACTCATACTGTTTCATAATTATGAATTCCTTCAACTGGATCCAGAACGCTATTTATCATATATCCAATGATAGAGTCGAAGAGACACGAAATCAAAAGTACACAGCAATAAAACAACACAAATACGATGTGAAGCTGGTCAAGGTGAAAGGAGAGTAGCACAACACGTCAGAAGTACCAATTGGTTCCACATTCTGACCACACCTTTTGGATGAAAAGCTTCATCGGAATCAGGAAAAATTTGCAAAAATGAACATATCACCACTTGCAAGGGGAAAATTTACTCAAAAGGTGACTAATTTCACAATTTTGTGAATTTTTGTTGTTCAAATATAGAGAACCTTGGTGCACCAGAAGGGCGGACAGGCATTTACCTATTGAGGGAGAGAGGGAAGAGATCGGAACAAATGGGGTTTGAAAGAGTGCTCGTGAAAGTAAGTCACTAACTCCCATATATGCATCCCAAGATCTCCCAAGTCACATTCTCCATTTGATTCTTATGTCTTACAAAAAGAATAAGTTCAATTTCCAGCACCATATTCGAATAGAGAGCATCGATCTGCTTTACGAAAATCTCCAGCATTTAAAATAAATTACACTACGATAAACATCAAATTGACAATGTATCCTAGAATGGTTCGTTTTCTCATACAAGCAAAAGTTTCATAATCAATCAGTGTCTAGTATTATTACCGACCAGAAGAATTATAAAATAGGCATTTAGACAATGGTTCGCTGTTGGCACTTGAAGGATGAGATGGGATCACTTCCTAATATGTAGAATCCCAACCTTCGCGACTCATCTATCAAAATCATATTCTTTAATTAGCAGCTCAAACAGCCCAATTACCGCATAGTGGCAAAAGGCAATCTTTCACCAAAGCAGTAAAAAACGATGATATACTGCAATTGACTATCTAAGTTCATAATTCATAGTAGTAGCGCAGAGTAGATCAGATATCTATGGCATGAGAACCAAGATCTGGTCCTCTTCCCCCATCCTTCTTTCTCTACTTTTCCCTTCCCAACCAACGTGGCTGTGGATGATTTCCTTAAGAAAAGAAAAAAATCAAGAGTGATTTGCAAACTGGACGTGGAGAAGGCCTATGACCATGTTTCGTGGGAGTTCTTGATGCATATGTTAATAGGAATTGATCTTGGTGACTAATGGCGTAGATGATTCCAAAATGCATTTCTTCACCGACTTTCTCGGTTATGGTGAATGGCAATGCAAGAGGTTTCGTCAAGTCTTCTAGAGAATTGAGGCAGGGTGATCCTCTGTCACGTTTGTTGTTTCAGTTGGTTATGGAAGTATTGAGCAAGATGCTTCTACTGATGAGGGTTTGTATAATGGCTACAAGGTTGGCAACGCTAGCGATGTAGTTTCCATATCCCATCTTTTATTTGCAGATGACACCGTCATTTTCTTGGAGGATGACATCAAACAAATTTTGCACTTAAGAGGCATATTGCTATGTTTTGAGGTTGTTTTGGGACTAAAACTGAATTTGGAAAAAAGTAAACTCCTGTGAGCTAGAATGTAAATGTGCAAGAAATGTCCCGCATTCTTAGCTGTAAGGATTTTAGCTTACCTATTAAGTATCTGGAATTGTCGTTGGGATCCACTCATAAAGCAAAAACTGTTTGGCATTCGATGATACAAAGATTTGAGAAGAGTTTAAGTGGGTGGAAGATGGCTTATTTATCTAAGTTAGACTTGCGTTGTTGAAGTATGCGCTCTCCAATCTTCCGGTTTGCTTTCTCTCTTCGTTTCCAATCCCTATGTCATTGGCAGAAAGACTTGAGAGCATAAAAAAGATTCTCTGGGGAGATTGGGATGACAATCCAAGATTTCATTTAGTTAATTGGAGCATTGTAATACAACAGGTTCCTAATGGGGGCTTCGGTGAAATGCCGTTGGTATTTATAAATAAAGTTTTGCTTGGGAAGTGGCTGTGGAGATCTAATGTGGAGACACTATCCTTTGGAGGAGAGTACTGGTTGAGAAATTTGGTTTGGTAGGATATAGATTGGATAACTAAATCTAGTTGAGGAGCAGTTGGAGTCGGGGCTTTGGAAGCACATAAGGCAATGATGAAATGCTTTTGAAAACAACTTTCTATTAGATTGGGGAATGTTGGATTGACATATGGTGTGAAGACACTAATTTCAAAGACTTCTTTCTGAAAGTGTACGCACTTGCAAGAAACAAGAGAGCTAGGGTGCCAATTGTTGGAAGACTAAAACAGAGAAACGGTGTGGGAGATCAACTTCATTGATAGGGCTCAAGATTGGGGCTTGAAGCTTTCTTGAATGTTTGTTGAGTTGTTGTATCAAGCAATTTTAGATGAAAGTGAGAATGACAAGCTACGGTCGAATTGTTATACCTCTGGAAATTTTTCTATCATATCCTATTATTCAGATCTCATCTCCACTCAAACGCAATTACAACAGAGCACAATCTTCCCTTGGAAATCTATTTGGAAAGTCAAGTCTCCCTTGAAGCTTTAATTTTTCGTTTGGGAAGCTACTTGGCGTATTCTTAACTTGAACAATCTTCAGAAGTAAGGGAAAATACTAGCTCATAGGTGTTTTTTTGTGCAAGATTGAAGAAGAGAGTGTGAATCACTTACTTTTACAATGAAGCTGGACCAAAAAGATTTGGACTACAGTTTTTGCAATTTTAGGAGTAAATTTGGGTGACATCAGGCCTGGTGCATCAGGAACTTGGGGCTTGGAGAGGGACTATCAGTTTGTGTGTTGGACAGAAACAGATAACTAAGAAGATTCCTCTCCCTGTTTTTGGTTCATTTGGACAGAGGAACAAGAGGGCATTCCAAGGAGTTGAATCCTCTGGGGATTCCTTTAGGGATAATGGGTTGTACACCCTTCACTTTTGGCATAGCAGGAAAGTTAAACTTCATACCTTTATTGGAAATGTTAGAAACACTCTTTTGTGCATATTTCTGTATATGGGTGATGTGATGTTTGTATAGAGTGGGTACCCCCTTGGTACCTTCTTAACGAAATTTTATCTATCATTCAGAAATGAACTCAACTAAGTTTATAAAATATTAGATCTCCCGCTGTAAGCTTGAGCTAATTGCTGTGCCATACTCTCAAGAGGAGGTTTAGTCAGGTAGATTTGCCATACAAATTAAGAAATTGGATATTTAAAAGCAAGAGCATCGGAAATGGTTGAAGTAGGAGTAAAAGGGGAGTAAAAGGGGCCTAATTTGTCGTTCTGGACGCCCTTATCGACACAACAAATACCATCAATGGTTGACTCCCAATAAAGGCTTGTAAAGGAGATGTTTTTTGTCTGACCAAAGAAAAAAAGGAGATGCTTTTCGGCAGGGCAATTGACAAACAATTCAGAGAGTTTCAAATCTGCAAATGATTAAACATGCCAACAGATACCATCAATAGTCGACTCCTAATAAAGGCTCGTAAAGGAGATGCTTTTTGTCTGACCAAAAAATGAAGGAGATGCTTTTTGGTATGGCAGTTGACAAACAATTCAGAGAGTTCCAAATGTGCAAATGATTTTACAAGCCAACGGAGGGGACGAAACTCATTATTTGAGCCACAAACCATACATTTTCACCCTGATCTTGTTGGTACCTAAGGAGGTTCCAGCAAGAATCAGATCCGCAGTTCCTATCCACTGCCATACATCACAGAATTCTCCAGTTAAGGAGATTTTGGCATTATATTTTTCAGTAGAGACTAGATCCAAACCTTATATGGATCAAACACCACCAGACAGATCTAATTTTTCATTTCAAAATATTGAAGTTGAACAAAGTAGATTATCCCTATAAGCTCAATTGCTTCAAGTGGTTCAATAACCTAAAGCTTTGAATGAACTAGTGTTGAGGTGTGGTTCATACTCCCCATCGACAGGAAGGCTCAGGAGTCCTGCTCCCCAATGAGCGGGCGGGGGTCATAAGGGGCAGCACCCCCGCAACGCCAGAGGGCTTTTACAATTTGGACCCGCATTTTATTGGTAGTTTGGGTTTGGCCCATGAATAGCTATTGAGTATATATAATATCTTTTTATTGTAATTAAAAGTGTAACTGAGAGGTGGGAGGTGCTAATTATAATGGAATCCTCCGTTGGACATAGCCCTAGTTTAAAGGTAAACCGGGATAAAATCTTGTATCTCGATTTCTCTTTCTCGCCTTTACTCTCTATTTCGTAGCATTTGTGCACCTAATCTTAACCGCTTGGAGGAAACTCTATCAAATGCATGACTTGAAATTTCTCGGAAAATACTTGATTCCATATGGAAAAACTGAAATGCTAAATAGGCAACAAAAACCCAGAGGTCTCTGAATTTATACACCATTCTGATAGAATGTGCAGAATTGATGTTTTGTAAATGAATTTCTCATAAAGGATATACCTCTAGGTACCACATCAATTTAATTATTCTTTTTATCAATTAAAAGATTATTTTCCACCATGCGATGTCGAAAATGCATACCTCAAAGTAGTCACATAACAGAAACATTTATCAGACTATTATATGGACCAAAAATGCCGTGAAATCTCATAAATTGGGTTAGCTTATACAGACTTGGGGTTTTTGAACTCCTGCAAATTGTCGACAATGTGCTGTGCACAAACAACCATAACATATCTTCTTTCCTTTTAAATTTAAATAAAAGAATAAAGGAGATGAAAAAATTATCAGCTTTCCTCTTTCAAAATAAGAAACCGCAAAGAAAAGACTCAAATAGGGATCCTAAAGTATACCTGGCCTTGAAAAGGTTGCCAGATCTTCTCCAAACTTGTAACATTGCCAGAATATCATCTAGGTTAACTTCGGTCTTGAACCCAATATCACTTAGCAACTTTTCACTTCTCACCTATTGAAAGGACACATAGCACACAAAAAAAATAAAATAAAGTTTTGCCAGCATAGGCCCAACGTTACAAAGGGACAGACACAGCCTCGATTTCAGTCATTAAGAATTTAATGCATGCCAAATCATCAGTTATGCTTGTTCAATTATGCTTCTAAGAAACATGTCAATGAGTCAATGTCCCATCAACATCATCAAGATGATTGGCGAAGTTTATACAAGATCCAAAACTTGTGCTCATTTTTGATAAAAAGCAAGATATATGAATATTGTTCACTAAATAACAGCAATCAACATAGAACAAGTTGAACTAAATGGGAGTATATAGGGCTTTGACCTCAGAGCTAACCAAGTGGCATCTTTAAAAACAGACAAAGAAGAAAAGGTAAAAACTAAAATAAAATCTTGTTCCAAAAGGCTTTATGAGTGGAATGTTGAGATAAAATTTGCAAACAGGTGTTGAAAAACACGATCGTCATTAACTTAATCAAATTACATTATCTATATATATAGTGAGAATTAGGGCTCATTAATTATGGAGAAAGACTAAACTACCCTTTCAACACTCCCCCTCAAGTTGGGGCATAAACATCAAAGAGCCCTAACTTGTTACACAAAGTAATCACTCTACTGCCTTGCAATGACTTAGTGAAGAGATCAGCAAGTTGGTCGTCAGTCCGTGTGTATTGAAGTGTTATTTCCTTGTTTTGAATCTTTTCTCGCACAAAATGGCAATCTACTTCAATGTGCTTCATGCGCTCGTGAAAAACTGGATTTGAAGCGATATGCATAGCAGACTGGTTATCACAACACAGAACTGAGGGAGCTGAAGAAGACATACTAAGTTCGGATAATAACATCTTCAACCAAATCAACTCACTAGTCACATGAGCCATGGCCCGATATTCCGCCTTAGCACTCGATCGAGACACCACCTGTTATTTCTTACTTTTCCAACTCACAAGATTGCCTCCCAAAAATACACAATAACCAGAAGTTGATCGCCTATCAAAAGGACAACCGGCCCAATCAGCATCAGAGTAGCCAATAACATCAAGATGTCCATGATTCTTGAACAATATCCCTTTATCTGGTGCTCTCTTCAAGTATTTAATTATACGTAGCACTGCATCCCAATGTGTAGGACGAGGAGTACTCATAAATTGATTAACAGCACTAACCGCAAAAAGAGATATCTGGTCGAGTAATAGTTAAATAATTGAGCTTACCCACCAGTCTCCGATACTTACTTGGATCATGAAGTAATTCACCTTGTTCTGCATCAAGCTTCACATTAGGATCCATCGGGGTATTAACAGGCTTCGCTCCAAGAAAACCAACCTCACTAAGAATATCCAATACATATTTCCGCTGTGATAATGAGATACCATCACGTGAGTATGCCACCTCAATGCGTAAGAAATACAGCAAACAACCCATATCTTATGTGCTAAATTCTGCCTGTAAAAACTGCTTCAATTTTTTTATGCCCACAAAATCACTACCGGTAATGATAATATCATCCACATACACAATCAGGAGAACACACCCAGCAGGGGAAGTAGAGCTAAATACAGAATGATCTACGGTACAACGTCGCAAACCAAACCGAATAATTGCATCACTGAAACAACCAAACCAGGCATGAGGCACGAGGAGACTGTTTCAATCCATATAATGCCTTGCGTAGACGACAAACACTGGTAGACTCCCCCTGAGCAACGAACCCCGAGGGCTGCTCCATATATACTTCCTCTACCAAGTCCCCATGAAGAAAGACATTCTTGACATCAAGTTGGTGAAGAGTCCAACCATAATGGACAGCAAGAGATGAAAACACGAACAGAAGGTATCTTTGCTACAAGAGAGAATGTATCATCATAATCAACTCCATATGTCTAGGTGTAACCTTTGGCAATTAGACGTGCCTTCAGACGCTCAACAGTGCCATCTGGTTGAAACTTCATTGTGAAAATGCAACGGCAACCGACAGCCTGTTTCCCAGCAGGTAACGATGTAAGTTGCCATGTCCCATTATCTTGTAGTGCCTGCATTTCATCCTCCATAGCTTGTCGCCAACCTGGATGAGCAAGAGCCTCTACAACAGTACTTGGCACAGACACAGCAGATAAAGAAGCAACAAACGAGGAATATGTAGTAGAAAGACAATCGTATGATAAAAATCGAGAAAGAGGGTAACGAGTATGTGCGTGACAAGACAAACCACTACAGGGAGTAAACCGAGGATTGGGTTGACCAACACAAGAACGTGTACCTTTGCGCAATGCAATGGGAACGTCAATAGTAGAACAGGCTCAAAAGCAACTGGTGGATCAGAAGATGGGACATTGACTGGTGGAGAATCATGCGTATCCAACGCAGGCGGCGACTGTACTACCTCACGTTGAACATTCCGGCACCGTTGATAGGTCTTGTCGGCGAACTGAAAACTAGGCGATGACATTGATGACTCAGGCATACTCGCTAAGGGAATAGGTGGTAGTGGAGCCATAGTCGAAGATGGAACATCTTCAGAAGGATCCGCTGTAGAGGAGTAATATGACTGATCCTCGAAAAGGTTACATCTGCTGAAACATTCAACCGTCGACTAACTGGACTATAACACTTATACCCTTTCTGAGTTCGAGAATACCCAAGAAACACACATTTGTCGGCCCGTGGATCGAGTTTATCATGACCAAGAGCAAGACGATGCATAAAACAGATACACCCAAACACACGAAGTGGTAAAGTAAAAAGTGGACTTGTGGGATGGATAGTGGAGAAAGGTATGCCCCCATGAAGCACTGAGGATGGAAGGCGATTTATGAGATAGCATGCTGTAAGAACAGTATGCCCCAGTACATTTTGGGGAGGTTCATATGAAAAAGGAGGCAACGAGCCACATCCAGGAAATGACGATTTTTTCGTTTAGCCACCCCATTCTGTTGGGGGGTATAAGGACAAGAAGTCTGATGCAAAATCCCATGAGATATAAGAAATGATTGAAAACCAGAGAAAACAGTCATATATTCTTTGGCATTGTCAGAACGCAAATGTTTAATAGAAACATGATATTGATTGAGAATTTCAAAGTAAAACATACGGAAACATGAAAAACTTCAGTTCGATCTTTTATTAAATATAACCATGTCATTCGGGAATAATCATCCACGAATGTAACAAAATATTTATAACCAGACATATCGCTGACACGACACAGTCCCCAGACATCAGAATGGACCAACTCAAAAGGACTAGACACACGACACTGGACACGAGAAGGAAACGACACCCGATGGTGTTTGCCAAATTGGCATACATCACACTGGATAGGACTCATAGATTTTGAAGCAGGTGAAAAATAACGAAGAATGTCAGGTGGTGGATGACCCATACGACAATGCATCTGAAATTAGTCGGAAGCAGTTTTCTTTTGAGCAGCCGCAGCAATGAGGTCTTTGTTCAGGTAGTACAGTCCATTGGACTCATGTCCGCCACCAATCATCCGTCCGGTCCTCAGATCTTAAAAGACACAACGAGTGGAAGTAAACGTTACAGAACAATTCAAACCTCTAGTAAGAGAACTAACAAAGAGCAAATTATATGAGAAAGCTGACAAATGGTAAATAGATGAAAGAGTAAGAGAGGGACCCAAGGTTGCATTCCCTTGACCAGTGATATGGGACTGTGAACCATCAGCAAGTGTAACAGAACAAGGTGACATAGAAGTAATATCAGACAACAGCTTAGAATTACTGGTCATATGATTTGTGGCACCAGAGTCTACGGCCCAGGAAGTGGGCGCAGAAGAGAGTAAACAGGACGGACTTCTTGAAGAAGTCTGTGCCAAAGTAGCAGTAGGAGCAGAGGAATCCACCACCTGGTTGTGACGCACTAAGGATTCATACTCGGCGCGAGTTAGCATAATGGTACTAGGTAACTCCTGTGACTGATCAGGAACCTTCTGTATTAGAGATTCTACTGCTTCGGCATAAGTAGCCCGTGGACAAAGCTCAGGATGTAGGGTATAGCAATAAGACTCAGTATGCCCAGTTCGCTGACAATGGTTGCAATAACGAGAACTTCCGACACCCCTACCACCATCTCAACCACGACCAGAAGAAAAGACAGACCTACCACGGCCCCGAGGACCACGCCCTCGGCCTCCACGACCACCAGAAGACTGAGAGACCATAGCACTTGCTACAGGTGCAGATGATAATGAGTCAGGCACATATCGAAGGACCCGAGAAAAGATCTCATCTACTGATGGAAGAGTACCCTAAGAGATAATCTGTTGTCGAAGAGAAGAATGAGTAGGACTAAGCCCCCGGAGAAATAACACAACTCTCATATCCTGTTGGCGCTTAGCCAACTCTCTAATGTCATCAGTGGCAGGCAAATAAGTATCCAATTTCTCACAAAGGGTGGTGAACCTAGAATAGTAATTAGATGTAGACATGTCTCCAATACGTAGGTCAAATAACTCCTCCCACACATCACAAACACGGGTCATATTATCACGACCTGAAAACATAAGAGCACATTTGTCCCAAATAGCTTTGGCTGATGTACACTGCATAAACTGAGGACTAATCTTGGAATCCATGGTATTCCACAACAATGTTCGAATAGTAGCATCGCCAGAGCGCCAATCATCCTCTTTTGTTTTATCTGTAAGTGGAGATGAAGTCAAATAACTCAGCTGTTTGGTGGCTAAAAGATATGTTTCGATTGCCATAGACCAAGAAGGGTAATTGGTCCCATCGAGCTTAACAAAGGTCAACTTCATATTAGTGAGACTGGTATCCGTGTTTCCAGAATTGCCAGCCATAACTCAATAATAATATAAAAATAAACTTAACCGAAATTTGCACCTTGTGCACCAATTGTAATAATTACCACCAATTACCACCAAATCAACATAGGGCATTAACAAACCCAATAATCAATCATTGCAAGTAAATTTCAACACGAGGCAGGAACTTTAGTTTGCAAGAAAAGAACGCCTATGTGATATGCGTCGAGCAAGTAACGGTGTGATTCACCAAAAATTAATAATCCCATTCTCAAATATTTCTTCTAGCTGCTGAACCTATAATGCTCGTTTACACTTGAGTACGAGCAAGGCCCACCTTGTGACTTCACTTTCCTCTCACTCACCTTTTGACTATGAAGGACAATGTTGGCAGCTCTGTGGAACCAGCAACACTCATGAACCAGCAACCCTCGCAGAATCAGCAAAACTCGTGGACTCTGGAGGTCGTCGTTGGCGGCTCTGTGGAACCAGCAACGCTCGTAGAACCAGCCACACTCATGGACTCTGGATTTCGTCGTGGCTTCAAACTCAAACTCACGGCTTCAGAACTTGGTGGAACATCGCCAGATCTGAGTTCAGCAAGACCCAGCGATGCCGGACTAGAACTAGGCAATGTTGGCGCGACTCAGGACGACTCAAAGCGACAGTAACAAGGTGTCGATTTGGTGAATCGATGGATGAATCAACGCCGGAATGGTGTCGCAAGAGTCGCCGGAGTCGCAGGAGTCGTGGACGTTGCGGACGTTGTGGACACCGGCGGTGCGGTTGTTGCGGGAGTCATGGTAGCCGCCGCCAGCGTAGATTCCAAGGCCGGCGGCAATGACTTCTCTGGTGACAACAATGGCCTCCGGTGGCTAGGGTAACAGTTGAAGGACTAGGGTTTTGTTCATTGGCTCTGATACCATGTTGAAAAACACGATTGTCATTAACTTAATCAAATTACATCATCTATATATATATAGTGAGAATTAGGGCTCACTAATAATTATGGAGAAAGACTAAACTACCCTTTCAAAAACAGGAAAGTAATGTAAAAGGCGAGACTATGGCCCAAGAAGTAAAGACTGCCTGCCTAACCTTTGGGACAGCGTAGGGAGCAGAAGTAGGGGTGTCAAAACCAAACAATATACCCGAACCGGAACACGAACCGACCCGACCCGATCCGAAGTTTTGGATATTTTCGGGTTGGGTTAACTTCATGTTCGGGTATTAGCTAAACAAATGGGTATCTCAATGGTTTCGGTTCGGTTCGTGTTTAGAACACGAACCGAACCGAAACACATTTTTATTTTTTATTTTTAGAATCGAAACACATTTCACTTTGTAGCACTAACGTTCAACTTCGTCCTCCTCCAGAACGTGAAATCGCCTGCCGTCGTCAACTTCGTCCTTTTTGATGACTCTGCCTCCATCCTCCTCATCTACTCTGCCGCCGTCATCCGGTCCAAAGGCTCATCCGTATCACTCTTAGACATCTCTACGGAAATGACACACACACCGTCACAGAGTTTCAATTGACCCAACTCAAAGAAGATTCATATGAATCACACTAACCTCCAAACTCGGCAAGTTAAAAAGCAACAGTTAAAAGATTCAAAGTTTCACGAGACAAGCCTCTGCTGATTAACTCTATAGGAAGATAAGCTCAAGAACCAATAAAACTGCCACAAAAGTATTTCATTAAACAATGATATTACAGCTAGTGAGACAAACTATACGACGCCAATGTGATGTGCCACTTTCATATCTTTTCTTTACAGCGTTGGTTCACTCTTCAAATCAACTATAGGGATTATTTCTCCAATAGTCAAACACATCGAACTTCACAATCACAGCCGAGAAGATTAAAAGAAAAATTTTATACGCAACTGATGTCTAAGCCATAACAAAAGCCAAAAGTGTTGAAAAGCATATCATGTAACTTCAGAAAGATATATAGATCCAAATACTTAAAGAGTTCATAAGATAATAATACTCTTTTTTTACTTTTAATTATAAATTAAATGTATCGACCGCAAGAAATGATTAGTAAGCCTCTAAACACGAATCCGACCCGACCCGATTGTGCGGCTATATCATGTTCGGGTCTTGTTTCGACTCGGGTTGGGTATCATGAAAACCCGACCCGACCCCGACCAATTGACACCCCTAAGCAGAAGCACCCAAAATTAAATGCACCGCCTCACAATCATGGAATAAATCCTTAGGGCAGTGGAGATCATCATCCGTACTTGATACTACCCACTGGAGATCACAGATACTGTTCATGTACTTGATACTACCCACTGGAGATCACAGATACTGTTCATAAACGATGACTTGAAGGGTTTGGGATCCCCATTAGAAGTAGGGTAGCAATAACCTTTTATTTTATCACAAAAAAGATGTTCCCAATAAGTATCAAGAACCTCCAACAGATATATGCAACTCTCCTTATGGCCTGTTTTAGAAAACTGGGATAACATTTGAACTAACTCTTTTGATTCCCAATCTTTCACAACCAACCCGGGGGTGATAAGGTCCATATCCAAAAGCATTCTCTTAGAGGTTTCAGGAGATATGTCAGTAATACTCTTCTGAACTTGAACTACTTGCAGAAAATCAGTGATACCCATTACCTGAAAAAATTCCCTCCACTTCATCTTTCCGCAAGAGAATGACTTGGTGACTGGATGTTTCAAATAGGATGAGTCAACCACATGCCATCTCATGTCTGTAACATTAATCATCTGATGTATTTTTATAGGATTTCCATAATCTTCACTGAAATGAATTGGCACCTCAACAATGAGTTTAAAGCCATAATTTGTCAAAATTAAAGCTTTATTTCGCAACTCTGATACGATTGAATCCTTGTCAACCCGACAAGTTGGGCAGCCAGATTGCAGGTGGATCATCACATAGCAAACATATTCTATCATTAAGTTCTTATCCATGCTATTCCTGTCAATGGATAGAGAAGGCAAGATGTGTACTTTAACAATTTCATGCGCTGATAGCCGCTGAACACCAATTTTGTGAAGCATTTTTGTGAGATTATCCACATAATCCAGATCCAAACATGAGAAATCATCTGTCACCGCGAAGAGGGCAGGGCTTACAATACGGAGTTTCCTATACATACTGGGAAATGCTCTTAGCCCGTGCTCACCGTCAGATGCACTGCTCATGCCATCGGTATGTAACCAAATAGTTCCTCTGTCTAGTGAGCTGTAAGTACCATCAGAAAGTGGAATAAATGCAATTTTCTGAAGGTTCTTTATGAGATCTTTCCCCATCCTAGAGACATCAGCAACAGGACCAGAAGACTGAAATGACATTGTATAAAGAACGTTTAGCAAGCGACATAACCAGGACAGACCAAGTGACTGGAGACCATTTTCCTTGTTACACAAAGAAGACAATAGCTGCTGTAAAGTTTTTGGACCATATTCCTCAATACCTAATGCCCCTGCTAGTTGATCAGACAGAACTATGTCCTTGTTCAAGAACCCAAGGCCAAGGTGCTCTTGCAGCAAACCATCAGTTAGAAGTGTCCGAGCCTGTTCATCCCAACCTCTCAAAACCTTACATGGAGGAACCCACTTGCTGCATTCACCTTCCAGGAGTAAGCAGTTTGACATGCGGAGCCTGGAAATTATCATCCTTGGAAGACAACCAAAAAAGCCATGTACTTCACCAAGTAGTGGAACAAAGCTCATATACGCTGATACAGCCTTGCCTGGATTCTCCCTAAAACAAGGAAGGGCACAAAAAGATTCCTTCGCACTTGCAAACAACTCAGGACACCCTGACAGTAACCATTGGTTCCAGGGACTATCTCCATCCACTCCCTCTCTTGATGAGGGAAGTACAAAGTCACCTTGGAGAATAAATTTTAAACCGTAAGTTCTCAGAGGAAGAAATGCAAATACTGGCTGTTGCGCCAGAAAAGGGATGTAATAACTGCAATCTCCTTCCTGCAGTGTAAATGCCATTGCAATCTCCGTAATTTGCACATCATGCTGAATGAAATCTGAATGCAACTTTTGAGAAACTACCAACCATGTCATTTTGTCTTTCCCATGAGAAACCTTGACAATATTATCCCCCAGAACCTCTTTTCTCGTAATAATCAGTGAATCATTCAGCATGTTTCTAAACTTAATACACTGGAGACGATGAAGAAAGAGTAACAATGAGGGATGAAGATCTGAAAACATAGCTACAATGCTTTTCATGGCACTTCCTTCTGACAGTTTTGATCTAAAAGGAAGTACGATACAAGTGTTCCAGCAGCTACCATTCATTTCATCAGAATCACTAGAAACCAACCTAGAGAATAAATCGACATTGCAAGCAGGAATAAGAGTTGGCAGGATGAAACCAATTTGACCTTCAGTTATGTCAAACTTCACATGAAATCCATTAGAATGTATCTCTGGAGCATCTGTTACCTAGAAAAATATTGAGCAGAGTCAATTATGTTGATCTTAAGTCACACTAATCAGACCATAAAACAACCTGACTTCAGATGATTTGTAATGGCTCTACAGAAAATGATACTTACAATTGAAGGGAGATGTAAAAGGACAGAAAATATAAACACAGCTTGCGCATAGAGCAGTTACATTTTATTTTCACGAACCTAATATGAGATGATGATGTTGGCGTAAACTTCTCTATATGAATCTTTGTAACAATAGCACTATGAGAATATGCTTTCTCCCCAGACGGAGACAAGACCCTTATACTCTCATGTAATTAAACAATGATGTCTCCTTCGACTCCGATTAACAGATAAAGACTGATTTCTTCAAAAGCTGAAAATAAATTTCTTTCCAATTAACCATATAAGCAATGAGATCAGGTCTCAACCACCTTCGCCTGTATCTGTAAACAAGGTTCCTACTTGCCAAGAAACACCAGTTGTGAATATTCACTATAAAAAAGGACAAGTCAACTTCATGATTAAGCTCTCCAAGGATTTAAACCTTCAGATGTAATAACATATAACGGAGGGTTTTTTTTTTTTATAAAAAAAGATGCATTGCATCAAATATAGAGGACATGCATGCACCTAATCCATAAATTGCATAGAGCAATTCTAAGCATCACGCACAGCTACATACTCAAAAGTCTCGCTGGCTTTTCATACTTAAAATAAGGCATCTGCAATGATTCTTAACAAGGAAAAAAAGAGTTAATCAAATGCTCTATCCTTCACCTTGTTTGATCCAACACTTTGGATTTGGTAGCATATTGGGAGGAGAATCAAGTTAGATTGCACTTCAAAAGTTCAATGAAGAGACATACAAAAGACCACGAGTTCTTGATTGCAAAATCTACAGTGAGCACTTAAAATCAGTGGTCAGCTCTCGATTGGATCTAGATTCAGAGTAAGATTATGGGTCTATTTCTAAGTAATAATCTTAATCACTGAAAACTCTGGCAGAAGCAATCCAATACAATTGATAATGTTGCGGAATAACTGCTTGTTGCTTCCGCTTCACACATGTATGTGCCCAGGCTTCTTGCATGTTTGAGCACAATCAGCGCCCCGTGCAAATGCATAATGTGTGTGTGTGTATGTGTGTGTGTGAGAGAGAGAGAGAGAGAGTTATTGTTCTCTTTTATTCTCTTTCAAATCACTGTGAAGTAAGTTGAATGACATAAAAGCAGAAACAGGAAAAGAGACTAAGAAAGGATATATAACAGTAATGATGGCTCTAGTAACATACCTGAAATACCAATTTGAAGCCTATCCCTTTCTGCCCAATGTATACAGCACGAGATCCTTTTTTTGTTGAATTTCCAACATCACACAGAGCTCTGATGTTTTCAGCCGAAAAACCTCGCTCATTATTTAAAATGATGATACCTGAATCTTGAAGAATGAATGTTAAAGTTGGTTCCACATTTTCCAGATAAAGATTATCATCAGCGTTTTGGACCTGAATCAAACATCAGGAGATGCAATCAATACAACACGATAGAATTTGACAGGTTGCCTTTGGCAATACAAACATACATGAACAAGTATTAAAAGATGGCAGCATGTTTGCGCAACTGTAAACAATGGTTCTGGGAACACCACAACAAAGAGAAATCATGTGAATCAATGCCTAAAAAATTAACAATACCTATTGAAATATACTGGAGAACTTCCTTATTTTTCACAGAATTTGCAATGCAATGCCCGTGAATAAAACTTCACTATTCACCTAACAAGCATATGAATTGCAACATGTAGAGAATATAGCCATATTATTTGCATATAGAGGTGAACATATGGAGATCAAGGCCATATATACACATAAATGCATATATACATATATAAACACGTGTGTGTGTATCTCATCCTCTTCTTCACAAAAACTCTTTTCTCGGAAAGAAAGCTTGAATTATGTACTTGTTTTCTTGCAATCTACAACAACAGACAGTCCAGCAAAAAGTTAGAACTCTATGGTCAGAAGGTCTCCTTATTTTGACTCCATTGAGAAGATATTATCAGAATCTAGCTTGAGGGGCTGCAACTTCTCCGTGCATACATTCCACACATGTGAATCTGGATACCGTTTCTCCCCACACTAATTTTATCATCCACAGGAATTTCTATACCCAATTTCTTTGCGGCTTCTGATGAATTCAATTCCTCCCACATATTATGCATCTGACAGCTTGAATTGGTGAAAATAAATGAAAACTCAATATAATGATTAAGGATATAAGATGCATATTAAGGATAACCTATAAACCCCCTACACTAGCTCCAATTGAGGTCATTTCTAACTGGGAATTTTCCAATTACAAGAATGGATGAACAACATGACCACAAAAGATCATCACTGACCATGCATCAAACAAAAAACTAAAGCAAAAGCATAAGCGGGTATCCGACGGGGCAAATAGATATTGTAAGCTCACAGTACTATCTTGCTAAATGATGACTGCTACTGGAGAGGAAAAACTAACATTAATGAAAAACAACAGTTAACTTACTAACTCAAGAATAAAATGAGAATCCTGAGAGTATAACTCCTGGGAAAGACAATGAATTGCTCTCCCCAGACGGGCATGTTGCTTTTTCAACAAGCTACTTTCTGTACTAGAGAGACTAGGATCAAGACCAAATTCTTCTCGCCTGATAGATTCGATGATTGAGTAAGCATCCTCGCATTCAACGGTTTCATTTTGTGCCAGACTCTTATCTATGCAGACTTTTGGACCATCAGAACTGCGACAAATCTCATTATTCATAATACTCTAACCCTTAGAAACAAGAGAGAGCACAATCTTGTCTTCTTCTGCAGGAGATGATTTTTGTGGATTGTATGTAGCAGACAGTGAGCCTGTGCTTGACTTAGAGGTGTCAGCTTTGAACGATGGAGCTTCACAGGGCTTACACATCTCACCATCAGTAGAGGAGCAGAAAACATGGTAGTCATCAATCCACTCCACAACACCAAGATATAGTCCCACTTCATGAAGCATGATTCGTTCCCCCATAAGTCTACATTCTGACAAGATGGTTGAAGGTACATGTTTAATGACAGATTGCAAACCAGATAGTAACACATCAGCAGCAAAAGTACGAAACTCTGAAGGAATATAACTGAGGCATTCAAGAAAATATCTTGATGCAAAAAGCATTGCATTACATGTGCCAGTGGAATTCTGCAATGATCTACTAGCATAAACTTCATCCAACAGCTTTGAGGGACCAGCTGCTTTTTCTTGCATCTGAAGATTCCAACTGTCAGTCACTTCCTTATGTTCCAGATGACTGTTCAAGATGACTTCAAATGCATGACGTGCATGGCATTTTAAAAGAGACAGAGGAACATGTTTTTGTCCCTCAAGTATCGAGAACAAAGAGAGCAACTGAACAGCTGTTTGGAAAGGTGATGATTGAAGGGCACATTGCAGAAATGAATCCGCGCTAGCTGAACTATCAATCCGGATCACATTACCATCTTTTGTCACTAAACACAAGTCTGTTCTATTAACTTCATTCAACAACCATCCTACAAGAGGGCCAAGATGTGGAGCGAACTTAATGTCCCAATGTGACCAATGACTTAAATCTGACAGCATTGGTGCCCTTAGTACGACTTCAATTGCATCCTGAGATGAGACTGATTCCAATATTCCTATTTTCTGCGAGACATCACTTCCTCTACCAATGGTTTCAAGCTCAACTGCATATTCATCATCAAGCGCCAGCATAGCCTGACCGTGGGCACCCATCAATGTCTGAGAGAAAAGGACACATTTTGACATTGCGATACCTCTATACTCCCCAACAATATTTAGAAAATCCTCCACTGAACCAACTTCCATTTTGAAACTGAGATTGGGGAATTGGTTCAAAAGCAATGTCGAAATCATCTGTTTGGTGACTACTTCACCGTCCCACAAGCTATTCAATGCTTGTGATATTAGTACCATCAACTGATGCTGCAGCATGCAAACCTCAAAGTGGGACTTCTCATACATGTCACCATTCAAGAACTGTTTCAGCCCAGCAGGCATAAGAGATATGTGTTCTGTCACGAAACTGAAAAATTCTCCATAACCGAGTGACTCAAATTCATGAACGAAAAATTGCTTTGCCAGCCAAGAGTCACAGTTTTTCTCAACAAATTAACTCTCATCCCCAGAACTGATTGGCTGTTGCTTGTTTTCTCATGATCAAGCTGATAATAAGCACCAATTTCTCTGGCAATGTCTTCAACAGTGACACCTATCAATTGATAAATAAGTAGATGATATTACAAGACTCGTCTATGAGAACACATCTCAGCATCAACTGCACAAGTGTGTGACATCTCAGAAAAAGATATGGAGAATAAAGGTGAACAATGAACAAGCCGCAGCAGCATACAAGCCATCTGGGTAGAGTTTCAATCAATCACATTTCTAAAAGGCCATTCGGTCCGTTGTCCTTGACAAACTCAGAGGATCGAATGCACACGAATATATCTCAATCCAAAATCGAAAAATGAGTATCTTGATGAATAGTAGATAGTCCTTGATAAAATTCAAAGATCCCAGGGCAAGGTAGCCCAATTAAAGATGTACAGATGAATAAAATTTCATCCAAATGTCATATATCAAGATAAATCTCTATGATTCAGTCCTACAACTTTGTTCAAAATTAAAGTTGACTCCACAGCTTCCAGTCAACTCATGCACGTAGTCTGTCCAATTTTCTTCCATAACCATGCACATACTCTAACTCAAACAATTTTTCCATATTGATCACATGCCACCATCATTAATAAATATTTGCCCAAAATGAATTTCCTACACACATGAAGGGACGTCATGATTTTCTACATCATTTATTAAAAAAAAAAAAAAAGAAGTTCGGTCATTACCTAAATTATCCTATTGTCTAAATTTTATCTGAACCACTCATTGAAATAACATTACAAAATTCTGTCAAATTTCCGAAATGATGTTAATGATTGTCTTTCCAGAGCTTAAGCAATCAGCAAAACTCGTCTATATCTTAAATCGGGCATATCCTAAAACTTTCTGTTGCATTTCACAAAAAACGCAGCATGCACATGTAACAATGTCAAGCAAAGAATCGATGACAGGAATTCAATGATAGAAAAATAGGAAAGAAAAAAAAATAACAATAGGAGGGATCACTAGGATTTGAAACTTTGGCCTGTGCTTTGTCACCATGTTAAGATGTTGTGTCCTAAGAGATGAGATTAATGGGCCCATTATGTATATCGAACATATATTTTATGAGACGATTACTGGATGTCATTCCAGTCAAGCCAAAGCTTACACAAATAAACTAAATCAATTACAGAAATCATCGGCTATCAGATAAAGTGACCAAGTAAGATATGACCAATGAAGCCAAATCTTGATTCAACTAAAAGTACTTCAAGCAACCACTGTTTCAATTTTACAAGTAAAACCCTCAAACCTCAAATACCCCAAATAAAACAAAAATTGGTAACTAGAAGTATATCAAGCAACCCACCATTTCAATTTTACATGCTACTCATTTCTTCTGGTTGTAACTTCTAGACCACTACATAACCTTGTACTTTATACAACATCAATGATAAAGAGTTGCAATTTGCATATCGTTCTACGTGAATTTAGTAAGGCATCATATTCTTGTGCCAGAGCCAATTATGCTTGCTTGTCTTTATTCATGAAACTTCCCTTCTTAAATGAGCAAGATACGATGTACTTGTGTGCATGGCATAGTAAAAATGAAAGTTGGATTGATGCAAGAATAAAGGGAACAGTCAAAAACACATGCTTTCAGACAAATGTTATAGACAACGAATATGTATATAAGAACCAATACTAGATAAATGACTCAGGGACGCATGCTTTGAGATGATACTTTTTGTAGGCTCGGCACTGTGCCAAGCATTGTCGGTTGCACACTCTAAAGTTGAATGTGTATTTTGCTTTCAGGCGGGGGGGTCGGCAGAGTGATCCCATCTGCCATTTGTTTACCAATAACATCATATACATCTTCCAACATTCCACATTTGATACAAGTTACCTGCAATCAAGAAAAAGAAGTAACCTTTAGGCAATATAAGAATAAGGGCAGCCATGAAACTGACTTCCATAAACTCATGATATGGTAACAAAAAAGGTAAAATGTGGTCCAACCATCAAAATAAGATTTAAAAAGTTGTATGCTAGAAGTTCAAAAAAATAGCCCTTCCAGAAAAGTTTTAGTTAGTACAACGTAATAAAGCCACCAGAGAAGTTCTCATGCCATTCGTCACAAATTCAGCAGTTCAGACAATCTGCAAAATACTTTTCTGCTTCACCAAGACATTAAATCGGGCATGTTTGAAATGACTTAAACTCTTTTGCTCTTTACAAATCCCACGGCATGAAGTTGACTTTAATTTAACAACGAAAACCTGAAACCTTTTCAAATATACAAATGTTGACTTGTAAATTTGCATCTTTTAGATTCCTTGAACTCTAAAATATTTTCTAATTCATATTTTTAATTAAAAGAAAGGTAAAAGTTGGGTTTTAACCAAAATTTTCGGCTTCTTAAAATAATTTGATAAGGTCATGGAACAGATAACTGGAGGAATATTAAAGATGCATGGATGGTGACAATCTTATCAAGTTGGTTTAAAGTGCTTTTCCTGGCTGAGCATTATTGCAACACTAACTACCACATCTCCATTTGATAATGCTCTCCACTGCACGTTCATTTATGCGTTGTAATGTCTATAAAAAAGAGAAGAGGTGAAGCCACCAACGGATTTCCTTTCTGGAAAGAGCAGGAACTATTAGATGCTCATAACTTTCACCAGGTTCGGTGGGATGCTATTTGGAACCCTTCTCCTAAGGAAGGAAGGAGGCAGGGAGAAAAGGTATAGAGGGAATGCATGTTTAGGAAATTCTTTTTGGTGGAAAAAATTTAGAATTTCGCTCAAGCTCTTCTAGGAGCAGATTACAGAAGAAGTAGGGTCTGGGATCACTACTACGTACGCATTCCTGTATTCTCAAACTCACATGGAACAAGACCATAAAAGCATGCAGGTGTTGCAACAATTTTCTAACTTCATCTAGATTCATGTGTTTGGTACTCATTGTCAGAAACTATCGTTATCCAAGACCAGAGGAGAAGGGACAGACCGAGAACTGTGCTACATGGCATAGCAACAGAAGATTTATTGTTTGACAATACCATAAGGGTCTGACAAATAAGAGTAACATTTCTTTCCCACGAAGGCTATGTTGGAGGTCAAAGCTCCCTCCAAAGTCCTCATTTAGTTTCTGAGGAGTCCGGAAACCATTTTATATAATATATTAACAGGTTATAATGTGAGACTACCTCAAACTGCTAAAGCATGTAAATGTTGCTTTTGCGTTGAAAGCTGTGAATCATCTTCTGCTTCATTGTCAAGAAACAACAGAGATTGGATCCAACTTCATATCATTATCTACGTTTTCTAGGGTTATGATACAACTTGTCAAAAGGTTTCACATATTAAGATTTTGTAGGATCACTGCCAACTGTTCTAAAAGCTTAAGCTATTAGATGAACGTGTGGTTTACCATTTAAATACTCTAACATCACAAGCACCGGATGTGGTGCCAAGGAACAAGAAGTGCAGTTCTCTAAGCTAAAAGCTATCATTAATAAAGATCAAACGGAGCTATAACTTAGTTCTCTTTTCCTCTGTTTTCCTATTCCCCCTTTTATATGTTCCAGTTAAACTTGTATCTAAAATACATCACTCTGATACTTCCTGAATACTTGAATGTACCAGGGTTTATTGGAAATCTTTCATTATCTAACACAAAAGAGGAAGCCTTTGATGGATAGTTTACTGAAGGTATTAACTATCAGCAACTCCAAGGAACACAGATTAAATAAGTTCCTCCGGAACAAGAACAACTTGCTATTCCTTTATGTCAGAGGACGATTTTGTAACCATACCCCAAGTTTGCTTAGTGAGAAAAGAAGTTTTAGATAGACCAACTTGCTAAAATTAGTAATATTTGTTCCTATGAATCAGATGATTCAAATTTCAGGAGCAGTTGGAGTACATTTCTTGGTTAAAAATGAAGGAAGCAGCTAAACATCTAGATGTTCAGACAAGAAACAGCCTCTCTGACTTTTTCCTCATTCTACTTTTCCCTCATAGCTTCATGTCCCACTTTCATCAGCTCCTCTACAGACATAACTTTGTAGAGCAAAACAAAGTATCAGAAACAGCTAGCACGTAGAAGTCAAGGTGAAAAATGGAAATAGGTAACATCTTTCAGGAGAAAGTGAGATCTGCTTTTACTGTCAACTTGAAAATTGAACTTCGAAAGGCAAAATATATTGTCTAAAGGAAAAATAAGGAAAAATATGGCCAACTTACAGCGACATTCAACAACCTGACCAAGGGATATGGAAGCATGGAGCAAATCTTGCGTTGCCTTGTCTTGGATACTCCGTACATGTCTAGCATTATGACCTAAAAAATGAAGAACTGTTTGAGAAGCTGTGCATGCTAAATTCTAATTAACCACCAAACTATTGCGTTAAGACCCTTTCTGACATTATACACTCAGTCCAAAATTCTAAGTTCATCTATACTTCATACATTTTGTGCGTATTGAGTCATGACGGTGAGAGGTTGAAGTAACTAATGCAGGGGAGACTGCAGATCAACCTCTTCCTATTTCCTATAGCTGATATTAGTTAATGAAAGAGGATAAAACATAAAGTCAACCTATGACTAGATCCAGGTGGTGAAAGGCCAAGGAAATGCATATAAGCCTCTAATCCAAAATTCTGAAAGAACATATTTGGAGTTTAATTGCCAAGTATCCTATAATATGAATGCCAAGGCAGTCAAGTTGCATTAATATGACTAAATCAGATAAAAAGCGTTCAGGCACAGTATTGGCTATTATATTACAAGTTTAGTACATATTTATATTGTTTGCTCTGTTACAACCAAAGCCATAACAGTCATTCCATAAGTGCCCAGCTCTCTTTTCTCTCAATTTACTCGTATTAATAATTAAAAAATTTCTTACACAACTACTCCAACTATAATATCATTACTAGTATTAATGATGATTATACTAATAATGATGATCTTTTTATATAAAGTGATCTAACATACATTAAAATAATTACACACTATACTAATGATGGATAAATTGAGCACTAAATAAATGCTATAATTATTGTCATATGAATATAAATATAGTATCTTAACACCATTATTGTTAAAATCGTACAATTCACGACTCGAATTGTTCGATTCAATTAGATTCACATACAAAGCAATTCATTTTGTGGCTATGAATCAGAAATGCATCAGAATTGCAAGTGAATCTTATGATTGGATACAATTAAACACGACTCAATCAGACTATATATTTGTAATTGTTGGGCCCCAAAAGTTTTGGCACTATTCTTTATATCATAGTTATCCGAATCGCACGGTTCTCGTTTCGTACCATAAGGTTTGATTCGATTAGATGCCCTAGGACAGGCATTGATTAGGTATATAGCTAATCACCTAACTTGTAAGCAAATCTATTGATTCACTAACGAATCTATGATTCAACACACATCTATGGAGTCAGATTTTTATACATTTACCCATCAAAATGATGTAACTTTGTCAAGTTTTACTACATATGCTGAATTTTCATAGATATAGAATAATTACAATAAAATTTTGAACTTCGCGATGCAATGATAAATGAAATGACATATAACGAATGGTGATTTATATTTAAATGTTGTCTTTATGTTAATAAAACAATTGAAAATCATATCTTTTTATGCATAGGGATCATCATATCCACTCAAAATTAAGATTTTTATTTCCAAGACCATAAATCTAAGTCAAAATTTTACATCTTGAAATATTGTTTATATAACTCATGAATGTCTATAACACAAAATACTAATTTATGATTTCGATTCACAATGCATGTCTCGATTCAACAACTATTCTATATACACATTTAATATTGCAAATATTTACATAACACACTTTCATTGACAGAGGTGTCATTTGAATTTCTTACATCGGTCATTTGGGTTCATCTTGTGCAATCGCGTGATATTTCTTTGAAGATTATATGGTCAGATGTCATTGTTACAATTTTTTTCTATATTTTGGCAACTAATACGTGGGCTTCAGTAAGACATCCCTCTTTTTTAGTTATTCTAAAGGTTTTACTGAATTTTATGATTTACGATTTGATTTAATTCATTATTCAGAAAATGAGATTTACGATTCACGATTCGAATCTCGATTCAACAACATTGCTTATAGCACATAACGTTATATTACATATCTAACTTATTCACGGTAAAATTAGAATAAGATTTAATTACTTAATTAAAAATCATGTATGAATTATACAAAATTTCATAATTTACTCTGAAATCATGCAAAATATAATAATTAAACATTACATCCATATTTAACTCTAATACATCATATATAACAACATACAATTTTTTAGAAAGTAATGTAACTCTATTTCTAGTATGATTTTGCAATAATTATTCAGATATTAAATGAAATATATGACATAACTAATAGTATAGTTCGATGATACATAATTATGTATTATGCATAATAAAAAGAGTATCATTTAGCTGTTATTATAGCATAGAGTAAAGGCAATTTAGATCTTTTATCTCTATCCCTTTACTACTATTGTGTCAACCTAAACAAAATAATAACCATTTCATTACCAAAACCGAACAACATAATAGCTATTACAGTAGCATTCCACTATAGCGATAAAAACCATATTACGACCTAGCTATTAAGGCAACCGAAAGTATACATAGTTTCAACTATTACCACAGACATCAAAGAGACAAAAGACCCTACTATCCAGAAAGTTCGACAGCTAATCCCATTTGTAACCCAATGGTATTGGCAGTTGAGCATGATAGAGAACAATCACGCAAGTTAAGCTATTTTCGCTGTAAAAGAGTAGCAGGAATGGATTTTAAATGGAAGTTCTTTACTTAATGGCATCAATCATGTCAAGGAATGAAAACCATGAACTTACCTCGGGAATAGACGATGCTTGACACGCTTCCTTCCACGTTTTCATGAAAATTCTCATACTACTAGTCTCCAGAACCAGACTAGCAACTTTCTTTCTTTTACCCTTTTTTGTGTAATTGGCTTTATTCGTCAGAATTTTGTCCCGCTCTTCCATGTCTCTTTTGAGCCATTCTGCATCAATGTGCATGTTTTGGCCTGATTTTTCATCTCGATTACAATCATCATCGTGCTGCTTATCTTCATTTGAGAAGTTACCACCATCTTCATCATCTGACCTTGAAGAAACGAAATTTAAGTCCTTGCCAATAAAATCTTCCTTCAACGGGATACATATATCAACCGGCCCCTGCTCATTAAGTTGTCGCGTCAGCTCCTTCATATATGTCCTCAAGCATGTCTCTTCCGATCTCTTTGCATCTAAGATAAAGGATATATGAAGCCTACATATATAAAAGGAGAAATAAATACAAAGCCTTCATTAATAAAGCACAAGTTAATAGATGCGACAAATGTAACGTATTTAATCTAGTTGATACAGCAGATAAAAATGTGTACAGACCACACAATTGTCACCATCAAGAAAATTTAACTATTCATGCTTGAAATGTCATTATGATTTATTGCCTGATCATAATACAATGAGCTATTTGTCGATTTTGCCTCATTTTGACTTACGATCTGATCTAACATAATTCAAGGAGTCATGACCTAATGTGCCATCTCATGGTAGGAATCTTTGCACAACAGGAATGATAAAAAGAATATGCCAAATGGCTTTGACACATTGAGATGAGAGGGTACAAGAATGACTAACTACTCTCAATTAGAATAACAGGTGAAACTAAGGTGGTCATATTAGAAATTCAAATCTCAGAAGGGACCTATATCCATCCAAAAGCAAATGTTGATATGATGATTAGTCCGATGATGGAAGTGGACAGGTTCCTCATACCTTAAAGTCTCTCGTTGCAGTCCTCACTCACTTTATACTCCACCAGCACATAAAAAAAAAAACCTACCAGAGCTTCCAATTAAAGCATTCAAAGGCAATGCATGACATGGATAATATATTATCAAAAGAGATGGCCGCATGCAGCAGGTTAAGGCAGAGATCACCTCCATTGTCTCTACCCTGCCTCAGCAATGAGAATTGTCCCCCAACCCACCATGCTTTCCATGCATCAGTTGTGTATTGTTTTAACAAACAGGAGATACACTTAAAGATGCATAGACCATTCACTAGGACACATTAATTGACTTGAACTCCAAAAGGCAGATTAGTCATCCATATGTCTGATGAACAAAAAAGATCTGTTTTCTACAATTACTTCAGCGCCTCAAATAAGCAAGCGGAGTTGTCTGTATATTCTCAAAACCGCAACTTGACCCTGGGTTTCTTTTAAATCGGTTTCTTGTTCATCCCATGTTCCTATAATTCACTAATCCTAAAGATAAAACGTTATTATGTTTGCAAAATAGAACACCCTCAACAAGACAAGTTCAACTATACAAAGCTACACTGTATAAAGAAGCTGTGCCTCTTGCAACCATCAAGTTTAACTGCTCATCCTATGAGAATTTAGCACACAAAATCAGGAGGAGTGCATAATAGAGGGAAACTTTAAAGTAGTGAACCAATATGGGGAAATTTTCACTTCGAAAAGGTTTCTTCGCCTGTGCTAATTATGGAAAGTAGCTATCAAGCAGCACTAAATAATTAAATAATTGAATTATAGTAGTCTGTGCCGTTTCTCTGAAGAATTCAATCCTTAAAATCTAGTACCAACTTTGTTAAGCAAGTCAATTTAGTATCTGGGAAACATCAGTGAAATCAAGTTGTAGAAATAAGAATCCAAAGCTAATAAAACTACCTCTAGTTAAGTTACATTCTCTGTCCTCTAATAATTTAAAAATTGCAATCACTAATCTTTGTGTCCAAAAATCCAAATAAACTAAAGAAAAAGAAATATCAACAACTATGCATAAAGGACAAAGGGTGAAACATTTGCAATAGCCAATTGGAGTCAAATTCTTTTATACAGAAAACAATTCTCAAGAAATTGGAAATACTTGCTTCTCTAAGCTTATAAAGCGGTCGATGAAGCAATGAAAAAAACAGTCAGATGAGAACAATGGCATGGACAAGCAACGGACTCTGCATATCAAATCAATCTAATTTTGTTACTAGTTAAAACAAATTGAAACCAAAAAGTACACACCCCAGGTTCCGAATTCGTACTCCAAGCTTTTCCACTTCTGAGAGTGATTTCTTTTTGGCTATAAAGCTGAGGACGTCCCCAATCTCAATGCATTTTCTAATCTTGTATTCAGATAGGAATTCACCAAGGTGACATACAATCTCCTCACTAGTTATCTCGAACACTTCAGTCACATTGCTGTTCAGGGAAAAGTAATGCACAACAAGCGGATCTCGCAAAAAAGAGCCCAATTCAAGCTCTTCAAATCGTTCAATGCCCTCGTTTTTGCAGATTGCTCTTTCCAGATCATACAATGAGGCGATTCTCCAGGTTTCCACAAAGCAATGGATAAATGAATTTATCTGACAAATGTTAAACAAACAGTGAGTCAAAAGGAAGAAAGTCAATGTCTACAGGTGTATCATTTACATGAAAAGTCTAATGGAAGAAGGGCAAAAGATTTGCTTAAAAGACCCTTCCAAACATAGATAAAACTTTATTTGTAACTTGTACTAGATAGAAACAAATAGAAACCCTATTTGGGTGTTGACTTCCTCAACTTTTCAACCATTTGGACAATCATTTAACTATGAATTCTCCATGGTTATTTCATTAATCCCACAGTTTTTCAAAAGACACCACAAGTAGGTTGCAGCCATATGTTTAGCAATCATGAGAAAGGCAAAGGAAAGAGAACGATGATGAATCATGGTCCTTGTAGACTATTTGAATATCTTATTTGGGAAATACTTGCCGGGGGAAGAATGATAATGCAACGGGAAGCCAACTATTTTAAGTCTTAACCCAATGGGTTTCTCAATCAAATAAATAAAAGATTTGGAGAAATCTCCTCTTGTCTTTGCAAAGAGCCCACTAAATTGACCCACAAACGTATGTAACTCAATTAAACAATGGATGGAGTCCATTAGCATTGTGTTCCATGAATTTGACGATGGAATCTCATAAGAACAAAAATTACATCAGTAAAAGCACATATTAATTGCAATTGTTAGGAAAGAAAAGCAAAAGCAAAAGCATAAAGGCCAAAAAACCAGCAAGCTCATGGCCTCCACTAACCATCACAGTACCACGACCTTAGAGAAAGACCTTGACTTTGAAGTTGACTTAAAAGTCCTTAGTCGTTGTCCTAAGCCCTGCCATGCATCTTCTTTCCCTATATTTCCTCTCCCAAAATGGAAAACCCAGGAAAAAAAAACTACCAATCCAGATTGCAGAGAGCAAAGGCAATCTCACAGATCATCCAAGCAGATGCAACCCAGGCTTAGCAAAGTTCTCTGATTAAAAATCCTCTTCCTTGAGCGCTGAGTACAACATGATAAAAAAAAAAAACAGAGAGAATTTTCCTAGGCCATTTCTCATTCCAAACACTTTCAAGCAGTCTCAAAACAGAGGAGACGAAACTTTAACAACGCTCACAAAATCCTTTACCTTTCCTTCAACATCCATTAAGCTCTGAAGAGAGGGCACTTGCTGCATGCTGAACTCTAAGGAGCTCCACGACTCGACCTGCAGAGCCGAGACGGCGGCCTGCGAGACCTTCCAGGACGAGACGCTCTCTCCGGCCGCGAGGAGATCCCGCCGGGCCTTCGTGACGGCCCGGTCGATCCTCTCCAGCCGCTCTACGTTGCTCGGAACAGAATGTTGCTGATGCTGGTGAGGAAGATGATGATGATCCTGTGGTCTCACGAGAAGAGTCGGAGTAGTCCGGGCTCCAGCGTGAGGATAGTCAGGATTTTGGTGTTGCTGCAGAGGAGGCGGGGGTCCACTGTCGCGTCCGCCGCCTCTTCCGCCACCGCGGTTGGGACGGCGAGGGCGTAGTGGCGGTGACCGGTCCATCTTCTTCGTCGGAAGCAATCGGAAAAGCACCGTGACGCGCCAGAGAGTGAGAGTGTGTGTGTGTGTACGAGAAAGATAGTCGACAACGGGCTGTCGTCAATTTTAAAGCAGGGAAAACCGAAAAGGCAGGGTAGCTTCTTTGTTAAGTTTGGCCATTTCTTTGTACTGGTTGCTAAAATAGCACCAAGCTTTGGGATTCTTTTCTATTTTCTCCTCCAATACTTTTCCTTTTTCAATTAAACCCCTACTGCTATGTTTAGGAAATGGATGAAATGGGGTGAACGGAAGTTTTAAGGGAAAATGGATGGATGATTTGTAAAATATTTTTCTAAAAATGATCGATTATATCGTTTAAAATAATTAGCCACTGAAAGTATTTTCATTATCGATAACAAATTATGTTTAAATATTTTTGTGGATGATGAAATTATTTTTCGTTCATTCATTTTATAAGCAATGTAATCGATTATTTTAAAAAAAATATTTTCCAAATTATTCGTTTTCTGCGAAACAAACGGAGCCTTAATATTTTTACGAGACAAAGACGAGTAAAAATTTAAAATTTGTGCATTTTCTTTTCAAATTTTCCTTACTCTTCCTCACAAAGTTAAACATAGTATAAGTATGTATTGTGTCTCTAATTATCTCATTTGAGATCCATCCATAATTTTTCTTGCAAGGGAAGGTGACAATGGGAAAAGCGGAGCTTTCTAGAGAGATTAGGATGTTAGTGTGATTGCCCCAGTCCTGTGCTCTTTTATCTTTCATGAAATCACAAGCCGGGTATGCTTATGGGACCATGTTAACAGTCTCACTAATCACGAATCTTGGTGTTTTAATTAGAGGTAAGAGGTTTCGGGTTTCATACAAGTTTCACTTGGAATCCACCCATGGAAACAGGTTCTTCATTTTTTGGAACATGAAACGTACCCTACATACCTTAGAACCTGAAACCAGGGTTGGTTCCAGAGTCTACCAAGGTTTCACATGTATTATTAATTGAACAATTACAGTGAATTATCACTTTTAATGACCACCACTTGCTGCTACGATTTACTAATTACAATTTATATTTAGAGACATAAAGAATATAAAAACACTAATAAGTCCTTAAATGAAAACTCAAACTAGTGGTTCCAGATTATACACTCATCATCTAATGCTATGGAATACTACAGCATCACGTGAAGACATAACCAAGAAAAAACACAAAAAACTTGTTTAAGGTTTCAGTTTTCAGGTTTCACCTACCTAGAACCTAGAACCTACCTGTAGAAATAGGTTCCCCAATTTTTGGAACTTGAAACCTACCCTGTATACCTTAAAATTTGAAACCCACATGATCCCACTAGTCAAGTTCTCAGAATTCAGGTTCTACCCTAGAATTATGCTCATCCCTAGTCTCAGTGATGTTGAGTAGTTAACTTTTTCTATGATGAGTAAACTAACTTTAGATATGTAAACATCGAGCCCATTAAATATTCTATTAACTGTAGGGTCCAGTTAAAATGCGAGTCAAAGCTTGAACGGTCGTCCAAGTATGGAATTGTTTGCACTTAATTTGACATTTATCATGCACCTAATGCACCTGTACTAGGTGTTATTCAGTTAAAAACTAAATATGTTGTAACAAGTTGAATCTTTTATGGTAATGTCTAGGGAGCCACAAACATTGGTCATTCTTCTAGGCCTTTTAGATAGAAAAACAACACATGAGGGGGAAAAGTATTACGAATAAATTGAATTACAATTACATTCAATTTGTACATACTATAGAAAAAAGTCCCACTGGGCACCCGACGAAAACTTCTTCTATTTGTTCTGAAATGATTGAGAGAAACTAGAATTTATACTGACAATACTGAACATGACACGAGGTAAAATAGGAATTACTAAGAGAATACTCGAATATGACAGAACATAATACGTTTAATTTATATGTTGACACGAATTAACACTATAGCACATTGAATCTTGTTGGCCAGGGGTCGCCACACTAGTATCGCCTTCAACCCCTAGTATATTTCCAAACCCTAGGTTCGAGCAAACTATTGGATCAAGATATGATCATGAACATATATATCATAATAGAGTCACCCTCGCCACCAATCAATATAAGTAAACCTAAGTCGATTGACACCCAAAGGATCCATATAGTGATGGGAAAGTCGACTAACTAGGTGCTCATGTAAAAGGATTGGTCAAGCAAAAACCTAAAATCTTAGGTTCAGTAGTTTAGTTACGCGTGGGACGAATTATAATCCCATAACGCACTTTCCATACCGTAAGTCTGTTTTTGGTTAAGCATTCATCAATCGATTTCCTCAACATGTAGATGTTTTTGTTTGAAAATCTTGAAATGTTGCAAAACATTTATTCGATGTTGTTATTGATTAACAAGAATGCTTTCTCGTGTATGCTGGCATAACTCTGTTTGTGTGCGAAAGTGTGTATGAGAGTATTAACTCAAATGCAAACTTCAATCATGACGTAAATGAATGATATAACATGGCCATGACAATATACAACTAGGTATGACAAATCAAATGGAAAATAGGATAATGAGATGACATGACATGGCAACAATCAATGCAACTTGACATGGCAACAAATGTAAGACATGATGGTGAGATGACACGACATTGCAATAATTATATGCATCATGACACGATAAATCACATGCAAGACATAACAACGAGATGATGACATGGCAATAATCATATACAGCATGACATAGTAAATCAGATGCAAAAAATAATGATGAAATAACATGACATGACAATAATCACATGCAACATGATATGACAAATTAGATGTAGAACAAATAATGACATGACATGGCAATAATCATTGGTAACATGACATAACAAATCAAATGTAAAACATAACGATGATGTGAATAGCAATAATCACAGGTAGCATGACATGGCAAACTAGATACACGACATAAAGGTGAGGTGACATGACATGATAATAATCATATGCCACATGACATTGCAAATTAGATGCAAAACATGACAATGAAGTGACAAGACATTGCAATAACCACATGCGGACTACATGACAGGACAAATTAGATGCAAGCCATAGCGATGAGATGTCATTTGACATGATATGGAAATAGTCACATGTAATATGACATAAGACATAAAGATGAAATGACATAACATGGCAATAATCACATAAAACTAACATGACAAATTGGATGCAAAGCATAATAATAAAATGATATGACACATCAATAATCACATCCAACATGATATGGGAATCAAATATAAGGTATAACAACGAGATGACATAAGGTAGTAATATTTACATACAACATGACATGGCCAATTGGATGCAAAATATAACGATGAAATGATATGACATAGCAATAAGCACATGTTGCATAACATGGCAAATCATTTGCAAAACCCAATAATGACATGGTATGGTAATAACTGCATGCAGCATAGCATGGCAAATCGAAACATAACGACGAGATAACATGACATGACAATAATCACATGCAAGACATAACAACAAGATGAGATGACATGACAATAATCACATGCGATATCACATGAAAAATTAAATCTAAAACATAATGACGAGATGACATGACAATGCAATAATCGCATGCAGAATGACATAATAAATTAGATGTGAGACATAATAAAATGACATGGCATAACAAATCAGATTAAGCATGACATGACAAATCGAATGTAGGACATAACGATGCATGATATGGCAATAATCACATATAACATATCATAGCAAATCAGATGCAAAACATAACAATGATGTGAAATGTAAACTACACTATGTAAGGAGGTTTATGTAGAAACACACCATCTTCCTTTCAGCCAAGTCAAAATAAAATCTTTATTTAATTTCAAAATCATTATTCAAATCAAACTCATGAAATGAGTGGTCGCATGCCTTGAGCCTCTATTCATGCATTCGAATTGTGATGGCTATTTTTTTTACCTCTAACCGCCTTATCAAGCCTATCCTATACTTGAACGCAATCCCTTCGGTACATGAATTGTGGATTAGTTCACAAATAAAGAGGTGTTCTAGTGTCATGCTTTAATTTATTCCTCCAAGCTTGACCAAGGAAAGATAATCAAAGACATGTGAAAAGCAATGTGGCATTTCAATATGACTTCCTTTCTTGGCTTAGCCTTTCTATTTAGCTCTCCCATCTCACAAGGCAAATTTATTCAATTTGGTAAAGCAAATTTATTCAATTCGGTAAGAAGATGCTTACTTTTCTGCGTAAAGAGTAGTGATAGGAAAGCCTTTAGCTTCATTTGTTCTACGCTTCGTGCGTGACCCGAAGTAGGTGGATTAACTATGAATGTAACTCTTCTTTATGTTTATGCAGTAATAGAGGCAACATCTTGTAGAAAAAATCTCCTATATTGTTTTGAAGATGAAAAATAATTAAAGGCTAATAATATGTGTATCAGTTGTGTTGGGGCTAACTGGGCAGCTTAGAGAGGGTGAATAGGTTGTTTACACAAAAATTGAAGATTATGTGAAAATCAATAACCAATACTTGAAAATCAAGAAAAACATATAATAACAAGATCTGGTTAAGCTGATGTGCAACTAGTCAGATAATAACAAATTAAAAGATGACACACAACAATTTATAGTGATTCAACTTTATCAACAAGCCAACATCTACTTTTCAAATAAACAGCCGCAATTTCGATTGGAATGCACCAGTAATCACCAAGATAATTTACAATAAGAAAGTACTGATCCTATTAAATGATGATCACACTATCAGGACTCAAATACGTCTATTGTACACTTGATCTTCTCACAATTACAAAAGCAACAAAAACACTACAATGGAGATCTCAAATTAATGAAACACTATTTAATCAGAATATAATGATGAACACTTCTTAGGTTGTTATATATATTTCATCCAATCCTTTTAGGCTTCAATGGCATTCTCTTATATAGACATCTTCCATCTTCTCATTAAAGATAGTCCCGAGAAGCAAGGAGCTGTTATGATTCTTTGCGAGCTGCTGTTCTGAAGCTAGACTATCCATACAATTGTTTTCCTTGAACATCAACAAAGTTTCCGGAAATAAGTTCTATCGTTGACGTCACATCGTTGGTTGCTTTAAGAGTTCTAGCAAGTCCATTTCCAGTTCTCTTTCTAGTTCTTCAATTGCGCTATTCCAGTTGCCAACAACTATATTTTTGTCCTTAACAGATATCCTCAAATGAGCATTCCACCAGCATCATCAATGACTTGATATCCTCGCATCCGTTACGTAATATCATCACGAGCATTTTATCACTAGGTAGTTGATGTTGTTTATGGATAGGCTGTACAAACATCAACACTTATCATAGTAAATATTATACTAAGGATAGTTATGGAATCATAGAAATTCCTAGTGACGTATCTCCATCAATTTCCTCCTTTTTATGATGACAAAACTACCCCTATATGTGATAATGTAGATTTAAATGAATTTGCAAGAATGATCTACACAAATGATAATTTTCAATGAGACGTATTCAAGCAAACATTGTCTAGAAGATTTAAAGGATATGAATGAAAAAAACACAAACTTAGTTTAGGAACAATCTCATGATAATTTAGAAGAGATGATGCATAAAAGCAAATAATCATGAAATTTATTCAAAGACAAGCTTTGAGAGATATCATGCTAACAATTGATATAAACTATTATCACACTCAAAGTTGCTCCCCCTGTCTTGGTGCTATAATCATCTCAACAATCACCAGAAGTAAAATCATCACATAGCTATATCACATCCGTTCTCCTCCTTTTTGTCATTAGCAAAAGGACAAAATAGTATGCAAAAGACAATTTCATTGATCGTCAAGAAAGAGCATACATCAAACATCAGCAAAAACAAACAAGCGCTACGGTTGAGATAGTCTAAGCAAGACAAGAGCACTTGCATTGCTAAGAGTAAAGTGACCGGGTAAATCGTTCAGTTATTGGACGAAGAAGGTTGTAACAGTTGAGATTGAGAATGGTTTGCTCAAGCTACACTAAATATTGTCCAATGGAAGCAATGGATGTCTTTAGTTCCTTGACATCCTTTTGAAGTTGTGCAAGAGTAGGAGCAATATTGGTAGGCAACTCCCCCTGGGGTGTTGATCATTTAAGCTGTGGGGGTGAGCAGAAGACTGCCACTCAATAGGCATAGGTGCTTTGGCCTTCCTTTTCCGTTTATTCTCAACTTGCTCGTTCAGTCGTTCCTTCAAAACATTTTTTGCTTTTTCCTCATTGCCTTGGCCTATAGAAATTACCTCATTCCTTGGATTAACCCAACCTTCAGGAGTCATCCTCAACATCATTTACTTCAAATTTTCCTTCCCAATTTCAACATTAACTAAGCTCTAGTAAGCTACATTAGCAAAAGCAATGCCTTTTGACTGCAAGAAAAGGTTGATGAGGGCGCCATGGGGCAGCTTGCCAACCTTCTTCATCACGCATCGGTACATATGAATGATAATCATGTAAGAAAGGGAGAAGAAAATCTTGTTGAGAATTGCCTAGATAGGTCATGCGTTATAACGAGATAAATCATTGGTTGAGGAAGACTTTGGACGAAGGTATAGAGTCAAGATCTTTTGAATGAAATTCACTTTAAGGGGCAAAAGGCTCAAGGGGACGTGCTCTTTGTAACCTCTGGTAAAGTCAGAGATTTCCAACACGAAACTGTGAGCTTCATCAGGTCTCACAGGAATTTTGACAAAATCATATAAGGGATCGTTGATGAGATCAAATAAATCAGCGACGGTGACGGTGACGGTGACAGTGAGTTGCTATTTTGCAAAAGTGAAGACATAGGAATCGCGGCTAGGAAAATGAAGGTTAAAATAAAGTAGGGCCACAAGATTTGGAAAAACATCGTCTTTCAGAGAGCAAAAGAATTTCAAGTGAAAATGTTCAAAAAGTCCAGATATATATTTGCAGTGAGAATCTAGATAATCAAAATCTACAAAGTGATAAGGAATGGGTCCTCGAGTGAGAAATGATTGGAAAGTAAGTTCATGATCCTCGCACATAAAAAGATTTCAATCAAGAGAATCATCAACATCAAAACCAAAAATGGGTTCGAAAAATTAGAATACCCGCTCATCATCAGCTTCTCTTCGCTTATCACCTGGGGCTTCCTCTATTTCAGTACGAGGCTCACTGTGGTCTATAGTCCGAGTTGGTGTTTCTTGGGTGGATGGTATCATGGGTTGAGGTGGATCCTCAAGGAGTTGTTCGATGAGCATTTGACGCTCAATATCTTCATTAGTTTCCTCCTTGCTGTTAGTCGAAGATTCCTCAATAATTTTCTCCTTGTCTTTGGCAAGGCAAGAAGGTTCAGCCACATCAGTAGGAGTAGGGGTTGGTGCTTGAACTTTAGGAGCAACACTTTCATAAACATGCACAACAGGGAAATTTGGCATCTTAAGGAATTGCTCAAATAGCTGCCGGAGGGTCACCAATTGTTGTGGTGCTAAAGCACTAGATCGAGCAGTTGCGCCTATTACTAGAGTCAAAATGGTTACGACAAAGACGATTTCCATTCCAATTCGAAGTCGAGACTCGGGGGTTTTCACAGTAGGTGTTTATCCTTCAGTTTGAGATGGTTGGGCAGTGCTGGCTATCGCTGATTCTCAATGTTCACCAATGATTTGAGTTGTGGGCACACTTAGACTTTGTGTCCCTTCCGATGTTTCTTCAGGTTGTTGAGTGAGGTCGATTTCAAATGGTCCTTTGGGGGCTCTAGATAAAACGGTAGCAATTCAAGTGGATTTGCGAGTTCTAGATGGTTTGAGGGAGGTAAGAGACTTGGGAGCCATTTTGAATTGATGAGGAGAACGGAGAAGAAAAGAAGAATTTGGAGCAATGAGGATTAAAAAAAGAGAGACTAGAGAGAGAGAGAGAGACGGTTAATTCGAGGTTATTCATGAGTAACCATTATGTCCATTGCCTCCATATAAATAAGAGCAGTAGAACATGATGAGAGCTACTTCACCATTTACAATAACAGTTAACTCTTATTCGAATTTTAAGAATTTTAAACAAACTAAACATATACTTAATAGCATTAAATGGTAATAAGATTAATCAGCAATCAAATTCGTACAATCATTGTCAGAACGGTCAAAACAATGAGACAAAGAAAGTCGTAAAACGATAACTTTTTCAAAATAATACTTACTGATATCCATTGTTTTGCCAATTTTCGATCTAATTTCATTGCGTTCATGCTAATGATGAGAGTTACCTGCTAATATCATGGAAATGAAACTTTTACTCGAAAGGATAATTAACAAATTCCAAGTTCTTCTGATGAATTTGAATGTGTTCTTGTCGAGCATCTTAGTGAAGATGTCAACTAATGATGCTTAAAATCAGCAAAGTAAATGCATATTTCACCATTATTTACATGATTTCTAACAAAATGATGACGAATCTCAATGTGCTTAGCTTGAGAGTGCATAATTGGATTGTTCGTCAAATTGATTGCACTAGTATTATCACACATAATGGGAATGCTTGCACTCCATTATCCAGTCACTGAGTTGTTATTTTATATTCTAATAATAATAATAATAATAATAATAATAATAACAATACTAATAATAACACATTTAAATATTTATATGCACATTTGGAATTTAAAAGAATTTCCTTTAATTATCACTTTGCTGGGAGAACTCTTTAATTTATTTTTTTTCGAAAAAGAAAGATCTCATCCCATTTAATTTAGTTTAATGTCCATTGTCCACTTACTATAACATGTAGACATACAAAATATTGATTTTTGTTTGAAAAAGAAAAGACTTATTAGTCTCATTCTATCTATTTTTGTGTATTTCACGTTCAAAATTCTATCTTACTATAATACTAATGCTAGGGCCCATCTTCGCATGGGTTTTATCTTTAATTTTTTTTTTAAATATTACACTTTTACCAAAAAAATCATATTACACTTTTGACTCATTCTAATTCCATGAATATGATAAATGATTCTATTATATTGTGTAGCCAAATTAATTTTGTATGTGAATATGAACCATTGTATAGTTAAACATTTGGAAGCATTTCTCTCTACTTCATAATTATTGCACATAGTCGATTTTATTGCGTGTACAAAAATAAAAATATGAATAAATATTTGTATGTATGTCGACATTTCGGAAGATGTTCCTTTAATATTTCACTTTTTCAGCAAAAATATTAAACTTTTATGGGAAAATGGATGGACTTGTTCCTTTAAATTTAGTACCCTTCATGTCCAAAAGTCTATGTTCTTTTAACTTTCACTATCTCAACAAAGCCATAAAACTCTAATTTGAAAAAGAAAAGACCCATTCTATTAAATTTGATGCACTAAATGTCCAGAATTCCATCTTACCATATTGTATTGATTTGATGCTATTATTTGTCGTCGGGCCAAAAATAATTCTATACAAATTTCTCAATTTAACGTGAATGGTTTACTTTTCACAAGATTGAGGAGGTGTGTGGATGTAGTCCAGAGAAGGGATAAGGACATTAGGAGTGTCTTAACTTTTGTATGGCGCTCACTTAAGTGCCACAATTTTTTTTTCCTCACTTGAGTGTCAAAAATTTGAAAAAGTGATTACTTGAGTGTCAAATGCCATTTGGCAACCGGAAAATCTAACATGGCTTCGCCGAGGCTGACGTGGACAATATTTTAGTATTTTTTGGATTTTTTTATTATTAAATTTTTTTTATTTTGCAAAAAAATTTTCAATGTTGGTGACTCTTGCCGGCTGTGAAGGCCTTACCCAGATTGAGCGAGGGCCACCATGACCTTGGCCGCGAAGGCCTTGGGTAAGGCCGCGAAGGCCCTGGGCAAGGCCGCGAAGGCCCTGGGCAAGGCCGCGAAGGTTGTCTCGCCGGCCGCGGGTGAGGTGACCTAGCCATATCTGGCGAAAGCCTTCACCACCATGGGCGAGGCCTTCACCACCTCACCCACGGCGGCGAGGCTGCGATGGCCTCACCAAGGGCTTTAGCGGCCGCGGGTAAGATGGCCTCACCAGATCTGGCGAGAGCCTTCGCTGATGAGGCCGCGATGGCCTCCCCAAGGGCATTCGAGGCCGCGAGCGAGGTGACGTCGCCAGATCTGGCGAGAGCCTTCGCGGCCGCTGGCGAGGGTCACCGGCAACCCACGACAATCTTGAAAAAAAAAGGAAAAATGAGAAAGAAAAAGATAACGAAAAATAAAAATTAAAACAATCAATAAAATAACATTAAAATAACATTAAAAAAATCCACTCAGCTGAAAAATTAATTAAAAAATCCACATCAACTCATTTGCCAGAAAATAGCACTCAAGTGATCTATTTTTACCGAAAGTGGCATTCAAATCATCTATTTTACTCTGATGTGGTGCTCAAGTGAGCAAAAAAAAGTTATGGCACTTAAGTGAGTGCCGTACGAAAGTTATGGCACTCCTAGGGCGCGAATGATAATCATTTTATTTCTGTCCAGAACTAGTTTTCTGTTCTCAAAAACAAGTTTGGAATAGAAATTTGTTTGGTAACGCAATTCCATTTTTCTATTTCTGGAACAACTTTTTGTTCCAGAACTGGTTCTAGACCAAAAATCAGAACAAAAAAAAGTAAGTTTTATATTTCTGGACGAGAAATAAAAATCATTTTTAAAAGAACATGTGTTCTCTCTTCAAAACACATCTCTTCCTAAATTTGGCCCTGGTCAGACCGATTCAAACCGGTTCAGTTCGGTTCATTCCTGGCAGGAGCATAAAAAAATTAGAAAAATCATAAAAAACTTAGAAAATTCAGAAAAATAAAAAAAATTCATAAAATTCATAAAAATTTTAGAACTAGAAAATTTCTAAAAATCTCAAATTTTTTTTAGAAAACCCATAAAAATTGAAAAATTCCAGAAAAATTCATAAAAATTTCTAGAAAATAAAAAAAACGTCAGATTTCAGGAAAATAGGAAATTTGGTGAATTTTTTCAAAAAAAATAAAAAATTTCAAAACTTCACAAGATGGCTTAGAATATCTGTGGCCACCCACTTTGAGTGAAATTTAAATTTTTTGAGGTGTCCAAATGGTATTTTTGAAGACTCCTTAGTTTAGGGATTTAAAAGGGATTTTAACCCCTAAAAAACTCTAAAAGGGGTTTCACCCCCCAAAAGTGGTCATAAAAAAAGAATTTTTGTTCCGGAAAATAGAAATTTGTGTTGTTATCAAATAGGTTTCTGTTCCAGAAAATAGAAATTTTATGCTGTTATCAAACGGGTTTCTATTCCAGAAATAAAAATTTTTGGTTGTTATCAAACGGGTTTCTTTTCTCAAAAACTAGTCTAGAAAATATAAATAGAAAAATCTATTTCTGTTCCAAAAATTATTTCTGAAATTAAATGATTATCATTCATGCCTTTAGTGTCCTTATCTCGTCCAGAAAATGGAGCAAGATAATGGCTCGAGATCAAGAAGGAAATGGCACAAAAACCTAGGATCAGCATTCAAGCCTAAAAAAAAAATTGAAGGATAAGAGTAGTTTAACAGCGAAATCTAAGGGCAGTTTGGGGGCTGTAAAAGCTTTATCATCCTGATTGTCAACTTCAGTGATGTCGACTTTTGATGATCGTAAACTGTGTCGACTTTTGTAAAAGCTCCCCTGCACGAACTACAAAGCTAAACCGGTCTGGTCCATGAATCTATCATGAGTCCCACTCAAAGGTCAAATCTCAGACGCCTTTCCCAACCAGCATAGCCATGGGGACGCAACCCCTTTTGAAAGCTCGACCGTGGAGGTCGCTTTTGAGGTGATTTGCACATGCAGAAGTCCAATTTGATATTTACATGGTAACTTCACTCCTACTTTTCAACATAATGGTAACATTGGATTGGTGCATATATTTACATGTCAAAGTCAGGCTCTCCAAGCAAAGAAGTTTCTATCCAAACTTTTTTTCAAATCAAACAACCATTTTCCCCCTTTTCCATATGCATATCCTCTCTTTTTCTCCAAATTGAAAGACATACTAATGCAAGATTGAATGGAAACCATTGACTTCGAGGTGTGTAACCACTTTTTATAAAAAGTAATAATTAATCTCCATACATTGCTTCCGATTTAGGCAAGGTCACTTATAGGATATGATAAAATCACCGAATGCAAACAAGAAGTAGTACGCGTGTAATTTACTTTGATTTTCTATTGAATTTCTTGACAATGTTGAAGATGAGAAAAATCGATTGATAAAGAGATAACAATGTGGAAGATGATTGTGTGTAGTTGTAACAACATGTAAAGCACCCGCCTTGTTATCTTGTTAAATCTCTTAAATGAAATGGCGTATCTTCTTATTTAAACAAGCATGGTCTATAACCATTTGAGACTTCTTACATTTAATAATAAATTAGGGCATTGACATATTCATCGTTATTTGATGGCAATGATTATTATATCCTGATCTGAATGAATGTCTTGCTTGGATAATCCACGTATAACTTTTTTTTTGGTTCATTATTCAAACTTAACTGATTGAAAACCACATCAACAAATTTGGTAAACTTGAATTAACAAAAGAACGACATTGAATATTTTCATATAATTTATATATTAGATTGAGCATTTACTAATAGTTCAATTATCATATTGATCAAATTAAAAATTCAGAAACGGCATTGCTCATTATGCCAAAGGTTATATACCATTTATGTCATTTTTCCCAAATTGATTGCATCACACAAAATACAACATCCCTTTAGTACTCTCAAGGCCTTATATTTCCTCCAAGTTTTCATGAACATTTTACAAATTATAAACCACACGACCTCACTCCCTATGTTCATATAGATCAAATTCCTTTTACTTGCTTCAACATGCACTCTTATTCTTTATTTCTAAATTTTAACAAGATAAATTGGATGAGAGCACACATACTCATCCTCGTTTACAACTGATTTTAGTCATCTTAAGTGAATTTTCAATATGTTTCCCAATTTCTTATCACTAGCTTGTTCTTACCTATAGAACCTTTAAAAAAATTGACCGAGTTACAATTTTTGGGTTACCTCTAATAGAGACTTTATGACATATGTCTAAAGATCCATTCCAGTTGATTTAACATGACTATTTCTCTTGAGAGTCCTTTTGGGCATATTCACACAAATGTCTTCAGACCAAAAAAAAAAAAGCTCAAATGTCTAGATTTTTAATTGCATATCTTATTAAAACACTATAGACATAGTCCTTTTGATGAACGACTGAATTCTTTTCTGAACCAATTTTTTTCTTTTTTTCCCTAATATTGCCATTTTGATTAGATGGGTTGAAAGTGAGTTCTTTCAAGACTCACTAAAATCCATCATTAATCGGGCTTTGCTCTATTATACTCATTTCAATCTATATTTTAAATTTTAGATAATCTGTGATTACCAAGCTCATTAGATATGAGTGGGTCAATGACCCATTTTGTCACCTTTAGTCCTTTAATTTAGACTTCATGATTTGCAACACGGTGGTTCACGTAAGGGTCAATTGGAATAATATGTAATTTAGGGATCAAATCTGCCAAAAAAGTATAGGACTGAATTAAGCATATTAAAAAAGTATAGAGACCGGCAGTATCATTATCCTAGAGATAATCGTATTTTATGTTACGCTAAGACACTACAAAAATTGAGTTTTTTATTGGGTCGTATATGTACTTACCTTTTTTGTTGAAATTAATTTTAGGAAAAAATCCAAATAAAGGTTTGAAGTGCCATCATTTTCTCAAATAAAGGACTTAAGTGGATTTTATATCAAATAAATACATGAAATGTCAAATAAAGACCTGAAGTGGCTATGACAGTTTCAAATAAAGGCTTGACGTCACTGGTCGCTGGTCGGGGAAATATTCCGACCAATCAAGGGCATTTTCGTCCAAAGAAAAATTTAATAATAAATTATTTTTTTCTTTTCCTTTCTTTTCTTTTTCCTTTTTCTTCCTTTTTCTGATTTTCTCTTTGTTTTTCGCCAGCGACCGACCACCGGCGAAGCCCGTAAGGGCTAGGCGAGGGTTGCCCTCACTTGATCTAGCGAGAGGCACCCTCGCCAGCAACAGGCAAGGGATGGCCTCGCCAGATCCGGGCGAGGGTCGCCTCACTAGCTGCTAACGAAGGACGGCGAGGCCACCCTCGAAAGCCACAGGCGAGGGTTGCCCTCACCTGTGGCTTTCGAGGGGGCGGCCTTGCTTAGGGCAAGGGTTGCCTCACCCAGGCAAGGGATGCGGTGAGGCCATCCCTTGCCTGTTGCTGGCGAGGGTGACCCTTGCCAAATTGGGCGAGGGCGACCCTTGCCAAATTGGGCGAGGGCAACCCTTGCCCAGCCCTATTTTGGGCCTTCACCAGTGGTCTGCCAGCCACCAGAATTGGCCATCGGTGAAGAACAAAGAGAAAACCAGCGAAAGGAAAAAAGAAAGAAAAAAAGGAAAAAAAATTCAAAAAAAAGTTAAAAGACGAAAATGCCACTACTATCTGGAAAGTCAAGCTCTTCTTTGAAACAGACACAATAGCTAATTCATGCCATTATTTGAAACAATATCCACTACATATCCTTATTTGAGAAAATGAGGGCACTTCATGTCCTTATTTAAAAATTTCCCTTAATTTTATCTTAACTGGCAATTCATCTTAAACATCATATAAAAAGAAAAATATTTCGATAAAAAAATTAGTAAAACGTCTATTTCTTTTCCTATAATTTCAAATAAGTTGTTTTCTTTCGTGTTACTACTAGCGTCCATCATGTACATTGAAGTCTTAGAAAACTACTAGCGTCCATCATGTACATTGAAGTCTTTGTCTAATTTCTTTCTTAGAAGGAAGCTGATTAGCCCTACTTGGGCAAAAGTACATCACAAGTACCATAACTTGTGTACGGCGATCACTTTGATACCATAACATTTTTTCGGATCACTTTGGTGTCAAGTCGGAGGAAAAGAAATCACTTTAGTGCCAATTTGGCCGAAAATCCGACGTGGCATTTTTTTTTTTAATTTTTGACGCTGACGTGGCTCGTCGGAGGCTGAGTCAACGTGTACAGTCAGTATTTTTTATTTTAAATAAATTTTTCCAGCATGTACAGTCGGTATTTTTAATTTTAAATATTTTTTCTTTTTTTTTTCTTCTTTCCTTTTTCTTTTCTTTTCTTTTTTTTCTTTTCTCCTCTCGTCGGCCGGTTGCTGGTGGCCGGCCGGCCACCGGCGAAGCCCGAGAAGGGCTGGGTGAGGGCAGCCTTACCCATGGCCGGCGAGGGGCGGCCTCGCCAGATTTGGGCGAGGAGACCCTCGCCGGCGATGGACAAGGCGACCCTCGCTGGCGATAGGCGAGGCCGCCCCTCGCCGGTGTCGGGCGATGGAAGCCCTCACCTAGGCGGGCGAGGGTCGCCCTCGCCGGCGTCGGGTGAGGGTCGCCCACGCCCGACTCAAGCGAGGGCGACCCTCGCCTGCCCAGGCGAGGGCTTCCCTCGCCCGACGCCGGCGAGGGTCGCCCTTGCCAGATCTGACGAGGGGCGGCCTTGCCTGTCGCCGGCGAGGGTCGCCTCGCCCAGATCTGGCGAGGCCGCCCCTCGCCGGCCATGGGCAAGGCCGCCCTCACCCAGCCCTTCCCGGGCTTCGCCGGTAGCCGGCCGACCACCGGCAACCAGCCGGTAAGGGGAGAAAAGAAAAGAAAAGAAAAAGGAAAGAAGAAAACAAAATATTTAAAATAAAAAATGCTGACTGTACACACTGACTCAGCCTCCGGCGAGCTACGTCAGCGTCAAAAATTAATAAAAAAATGCCACGTCGGATTTTCGGTCAAATTGGCACTAAAGTGATCTCTTTTCCTCCGACTTGGCACCAAAGTAATCCGAAAAAAAGTTATGATACCAAAGTGATCGCCGTACATAAGTTATGGCACTTGTGGTGTACTTTTGCCGCCCTACTTGTATTCAGGAGTAGAAATCCTCAATCAAGTCAATAGTCTTTCCTTAATAGCAGTCTTTCCGAAGTCTAATTTGAATATTAGGTTATGCATAATTGTCAGAACATTTATTATCCCACTAGTCACTAAAACTTACCGCATAATTCAAGTACTTCCCATAATGTGAATCTAATGTTCTATTTAGTCTAGCCTAGATATGAACTTAATATTCTGATTCGGTCCAGAACGGGAAAATTGTCCAAAAAGTTATAAACTTATTGCACTTTTATCAATTCAATTCTAAACATTTAATTCTGTCAATTTTTTTTTGTCGGATAATTGTGCCAATTGAGTCCATCCGACTAATTTTGATAAAAAATTGTTGACGTGGACATCGACCGTCCTCGCCAGCCGTCCTACGTGGCACAGCTGGCTAGGACAACCGGCGTTAACATGAACAATTTTTAATTTTAATAATATTTTCGATTTTTTTATCTTTCCTTTTTTTTTCTCTTCTCTCTTTCTCTTGTTTTTCTTCCCTTCTTCCCCTAGCTGGTCACTGGGCTTGGCAACCAGCCAGAGGCGAGGGCTGGCGAGGTTAAGCCTTGCCAAGGGGCAGGTGAGGCTTGCCATCGCTGAGCTAGCGAGAGCAGTTGACGAGGGCATGCCACGCCTATTGACGACAAAGTCAAGCCTTGCTAAGGGCCGGCAAGGCTCACCCGACTTTGTCGGCCCTCGCCTATGGCCAGTCATTCGCCATCGTTGAGGCCTGGCAACTGACTAGAGGAAAAAGGGAAGAAAAAATAGAAGGAAAAGAAAAAAAATTAGAAAAAATATAAAAATATTATAAAAAAACTATCTATATCAGTGCCAGTCAAGCCACATAGGATGGATAACGACCACCAGCAATTTCTGGCCAAAAGGATGAACTCAATTGGCAAAATATGAAAAATGTTTAAAACTCAATTGACACAATTTAAAGGTTTAGGATTGAATAAGTAAAAGCGCAATTGTTTAGCACTTTTTGGACAGTTTTCCCACCTAGAACACATACTATTAAACATCTATACTCACTAAGACAATGAATTGTAAATTCATTTCCACTATTTTTCTGTGATGAGAAAAAAATGGAAAATAAACTGCGTAAATCCAATCGATTGCTCTAGAAATTATTTGTGTCGTTAACAAAGGGTAAAAAAATCCCATCTAATTACAAGAAACTGTATCTAAGAAGGAATTCAAAGGAAAAAGAAAGATTTGCAAACAGGAATTTGGCTAAGTATCATGGGTCCTTCCAACATATCAACCCACACACATCAAACATGCAATTTTACTTATGCTGAACCTACGTCTCTCTATCGTGGTTACGCTTGTGCTCAAAGTTCATCCCCAAGTGAAGATGGTTGTTGGCCAATGCAAGTATTTGAGGCGCTCAGGCTCTCTAGCCAAACCTCGTCGGTGACGACGGAGTTGGTATCGTTGTTGCGGTGCCACGACCAGTGGGCATGTGTATGGTTGAGTACCCTCAGTCTCCCGTGTCCGAAGCTCGCCTCCCTGAACATCGACAGAGGCGAAGCTGGGTGCTTGTACCTACAAATTCATCACCTAAATGCTCAGGCGCTATGAAAGCGTACATTAACAAAGACATCTTCATCCAATGTTTCAACACAAGGCCAATGCGTCTAGCGATAAAATGAGGCCTACTCTTTTAGAATTAACGATGACTACAATCTGTCTATATTTACTTACCAAAAAAAAATCTGTCTATATTTCAAAATTTGAGAATGAAACATTAAAATATCCGTGTTTTGTCCTATAAAAGATTAATGATAGATCAAAGAGTAACACAACAGCTTAACATCAGTCAATTCCTCAAGGGTTTGTTTCTGTTTTTCATCCTACAATTCGACCAGTTGTTGATTGAGAACGAGGATTGAACATAAACAGCAGAAATTAAGTCAGAGAAAGCACACTTACGACATAGCAAGACCTTCTCTATTCCCTCCATCTCCAATGGTCACGTACATAGGTCCACACGAGTCAGCCTTATTGTCGTAGATTCTAGTCTGCGTATAACAACGAACGACCGTCGTTTTGTCGAAAAGGAACCAAAAAGGAAACATTTTGCATGAAGCATCAGGCTCTATGTGGACTTACAAATCGTTCATAGGCATGAACATGCCCGGCAAAAACGGTGTCAACCCGGGCGCCATACAACACCTCCTCCATCACCTTCCTCATGCTCTCACCTTCCCCTTGATGGGCCGTATTCGTATTGTACCATGGCGCGTGCAGTAGCACAATCACCCACGGCGTCATTTTGCGGTTGATCTTGGCCAGGTCCTGCTGAAGCCACTTGTACTGAGCTGAGTTGGAGTTGAACTCAGTGTACGACCCCAGCATGATGATGTGGATGCTGCCACCGGCGACATCGAAGGAGTAATAGAGGTTGGATTCGGACCCGCTTTCATCGAAGGGCATGCGCCACCGGGCGTTGTAAGCCATGAACCCGTGGGGGTAGATGATGGGGTATATCTCGATCTCATGGTTGCCCTCAGTCACCATCCACGGTCGGCGGCTTGCAATCGGCTCAACCAGGCGACCAAAGGAGTCCCACAGTGGCTGCTGGCTGTCAGCGTAGGAGAGGTCGCCCGGGAGAAGGAAGACATCGTAGTCCTTGCTCTCGACGTGCTTTAGGGTCGAGTTGGTCCATTCCGTTTGCCCTAGGTCACCTACATTGATTGGAAAAGCGTGATGATTAATGTTATTAGATAGACTCGGTTAGGAAAAATAGGAAGAAATTTGCTATTATCGACTCAAATAAGACATCGATTTCATGTGTACTAGATGCTTATCCTTTGTTATAACAATTTGATCCTAGAGTTAGATCCCATTTGAATTTTGTTAAGTAAGATATAAAAGATAACTTGTTACATATATCAGTTAGAGCTATAGTAGTCGACCATAATCGAGCTAGAGTAGTTCATGAGAAGTGTCGAATTCGTGGCTCAAAGTTCTTGCCAACTATGGAATTTGAATCGAGTCCGGAGATTGAGATAGGTCTGAGACAAGTTTAGAGGTATTCGGGGTGCAAGAAAAGGGGGGACCGGGCGCCCGGGCTAAATGCCCAACAAAAAACACCCAAACTCCGTTGAAGTAAGGGACTTGGAACTATGGATTCACTTGTGTGTGTGAAAGCATGAGTGCTTCTCTGTTAATTGGGAGATTGACTTACATTAGAAAAAAATTAGGCTCGACGAATAGATTTTCAGCCGGTGATGACCCAATTGAATTAGGAGTGAGCAAGATGGACCACTCAAATTGGGACGGGACCGGACCGTCCAGTTTGGTCCGGCTATTAGGAATATCGGTCCGGTTCCTAGTTCCTAAAAGCGGAACCGGTTTCTGAGCGGTCCTGTTTCCAGTTTTATGATGGGAATCGGACTGGACCAGACTGATAAATATATATATTTCTAATTTTTTCATACATATTTATTTATTTTTTAAATTTTTGAAAAAAATAGAAAGCCTAATCTAATTTTCCCAATTCCCTCTTGCCTTTACCAATAAAGGATTGGTCCCATTGAAACCAGTCCATGGTCCCAAGATTAGCTAGTCCGATCCTCGATCCTAGAAATTGGGAACTAATCCTCCCGCTTCGGTTCCTGCCTTCCTGGTTCTTGAGTTGGACCGGACCGGACGGGAACCGCTCGCTCCTAAATTGAATAATGGTAGAAGGACCGTGTGAAATCCCAACTCAAGAAGCCCAATTGAATCCGGGCTGGACTTATCTCAGTCATATTCCTAAATCCTAACTAGACACAGTGGATCACGTCTATTTCCGAAAATGAATGTTTCAAAAATCGATTTCTCAAAAGTAATTATTTATATTGCTTACAAAATCGAATGAACGAAAAATATTTTTATCGCCTACGAAAATATTTAAAAATAAATTATTGTTGATAATGAAAACAATTTCATTACTAATTATTTTAAACAATACAAGCGATTATGTTTAGAAAAACGTTTTCTAAATCATTAATTTTCATAAAAAATAACGGTGCGTAAATTCAAATTAGTATGCGAGACCCAAATCTGACCAATTATAGCTTCTCTAACACATGACAAATCATCTCAACACACGCAACGGTCACTTGACAAATGCCTTTTTCTGTAAAATTTATAAAGGCCATCATCTAATATCACCTTGTATCTTCTAAATGATTAAGTGGACTTTACTTAAAGGCATAAAGGCACCATAGTCTCTAATCTTTTACCACATATCCAGTTAGGTCATTAACTTGTTTTTTTTTATAGATATAGATATATATATATATACACACACACACACACAGAGGATATTAACTCCATCTTAATTATATATACATACAAGGGACTCTTCATTTGGGCTCAATTCAAATGAGGGGAAATAAACTCAAACTTTTGGTGACACGAAATCTAGACGTAAAGTATTGCGAAGGAGGCTGTGATGTACACTCTTCCTGCTCTCGTGCTGGTGTTGCTTCGCCGTAAAGCACGAGCTTGACTAAAAAAGGAACAACAGAAGACACCCTGATCTACTGTTTATGGGGGCTAGTGGACTCGCAAATTTAACAAAAGCATACTAATTCTAAGGGCACGACAGCTTGTATAATCCTTTCATCCACAACCACATCCATCGCCATAGATTTGGACGGTCAATTGATTTTTCAAGTTATGACCATCCATATCAATAGTCGTGAAATAATGATGCGCGAAAAATGAATAAGACCTTCACACCAAAAAAAAAATTAAATGAATTATACAGATTGCATATCAGATGTTATCTTGTGAGAGCGAGACATTTCGAATAATAAGTTTGGCACCAAAAATTGAAAATTTAGGATAGTATATGAATAAAAGAAACTATCACGACACTAGTGAGATAAGATGGTAATATGCTTCGGGATATAATCAAATAATGTCGGGGGAATCTGATGTGTTGATGCTTGTGTTCACGTGCATTGTTAGTTCTTCAAGAAGGTTTTTAAGGAATAGAACCACGCAACCTTTGGCAGGCCACGCCAATGAAAGTTCCTTTCATGTGCACGAAAACATACAAGATTCCAATAATGAAGTGACCACCTGGAATGACATATTAACCCATGGAAGGACATATTTTCTTCATCTTGATTTTCTGATTGTTTTATGATTGATTGTAATTTTTTTTTTCAGAACTAGAGCACCACTTTTTACCTCTAAGCAAAATGACAGAAACCCTAATATGTTCCTTGAGCTGAAATTCACTCCTCAATTAGTAAAGCACCCCACCTTATAGCAAAAAACCCAGAATTTCCTCATCCTCACAAATTGATATCGATTGCTTCTTAAGGTGAACAAAAGAGTACTGCTTCAAGGAGACTTACCAACAACCGCGAATTCAATGGGGAAGGTAGAAGGCGGCGTCCTGAAGGAGAACTCCGGGCCGCAACGACCGCAACGGTAATAATAGGTCATGTCCGGCTCCAGCGGCCCAATCTTGACGTGGTGGATTTTGCCGGAGGAGTAGAAAAAGTACGTGTAGGAAGTGTGCTCTCCTATTGCCACAGCGTTGTATCGTCCCGGAGCAGTGCCATACTCCACGGTTGAATGCGCATTGTGGTCGTTTGTAACCCACGTTACTCGCATGTGGTCGCTTCCGGCGAGTGAAATATGCACCTATAATCACCCATAAAATGCAAACGATAACTTTTAACATACTTCGAGAAATAGGCGTGTTTTCGACGGCAATGGATTCAATAAAGCATTTTCGCAATCAGTTGTACGATCAATCGGCAATGAGATATCTACCTGCTGAGGCTCCGATTCAGACCGGTCATGCTTGGTGAAGATGATGCGCCCGGGAGGCTGTCGAGCGTATTCCTTCTCGGAAGCACAAGCGAACTGAGAACCGGGGAAGAAGATGAAGAAGACGGCGGCTAGAGGTAGAAGAAAGGCCCGGAGACACTGAATCTCCATAGTTGAAGCAATGAAGCTAACAGTGTGCATCGACGAATGCTTTTGGAAGGGAGAGAGAGAGAGATAGAGAGAGAGAGAGAGAGGGGGGGGGGGGGAGAATATAAAGAGAAGGTGGGTCACGGGAATTTGAAATCGGAACACTATATTTGTAATCTATTAAATAAGAGAGAAGGGAATACCGTCAAGTAAGTCCATTGATATATGCAGAATATGCTTCAAAGGCAGATATGTTCTTCGTCCTCATCCATTTTTCTCCAATGCCAGCAAGCGTGTGATGAGATAGCTCTCTTGGATGGGGGAAGGGACCTCTTTTCTCAGCAAGTAATCATATACGATCATTTATGTGATTGGATAGTTTTTGCTATTTATCTGACACTCAAGAAATTATTGCATATCGAGTTATAGGTTTGTATTATTTGAAGAATGGCTGTTGAAAAAATATCGGATCGCAAGCAACCCATCCGCAAGTTCGAGTGCTTACGGGTGAAGGTTTGCAATCGATACATAGCCAAAGCCATAAATATAAAATGGTGTTGGGTAATTTATATAAAACTGAAGAATGCGAAGTGAAAAAAATACCAAGTGAAACTTGTTGAGATATATGGCAGATGTGCATTGATTGTGGGCAAGCATGCATCACTCGGTAGTTCGAGCTTCTAACAAGAATAGTTATTAGGATTTTTTGTGTCGCGAGATCAAGTCCAACGGCTTGTCTGTTCTCTTGCTCGGCTCTTTATCTGATGTTGCTCCGGCCACCTCTCTCACAATCCACACGCAATATTCCGATGTAGATGACATGTATCAAGATGTGTACTCATGATCGTTATGTACATATACGGTCGTTGAGCAAAGATTTAATGCCTATGTCATGCTCATTGGAGTACACCTTTAGGGCCAGTAGAGTTCACTTAGCACGTGCACCCAGGGAAAAATGAATTCGTCGTGGTACACGAGAATCTCTCGTTTATATGCAAGACAAAGATCAACCATCGGCATTGTCTTAAAAAAATTCCCAACTTTAATTTTAATTCTACTCAAAACTTCTTTTGTCCCATAAAAAACCTTCAACTTTAGGTCTAATCCCAATTTTACTGCAAACTTTTTTTTGTACTATAAAAAATCTAAAACTTTAGATCCAGTCCTAACCTACCCTAAACTTTTTTGTGTGATAAAATACCACCAACTTTAACTTGAGTCCCAAATCTATACTCATTAATCCTCAGTCCAAAATTTCTCTTGACAACTAAGAGATGGAAAACTCCCAAGTGCAAGTTGTTCAAGCGTCTCGAGAGCAAGCTCCCTAACCACAGGAAATGGAAGACTCCTGAGCATGAGAGATTGAATACTGAGCTTAAAATGGAAGATCCTTGCTCTTAAAAGTAAGAGCAATTGAAGAAGGCCAATCATAATTACTCTTATTTTTACCCAAATTTTAGATCCAAAAATACATCATTGGGGCTGGCGTAGACATTCATTTTCAAAAGATGTCTTCTTGAATTTGAAATGTGGGGAAAACTAGAGCAATAACGTGGAAATGCCACATCACTAAGGGTGATTTGGAAGAAGTGTTAACAGGGGCAAATATGAGACTTAAGTAAAAGCTAGTGATTTTTCATGAGCAAAAAAAAATTAGGGTAGAATTTGAATTGGACCTAAAGTTGATAAAAAAAAAAGGTAGAATTAGGTTTGAACTAAAAGTTGAGGTTTTTTACGAAACGAAAAAAAAGTTTAAGATAAAATTGAGGCTTGAGTTAAAGTCGAGGAATTTTTAGGGTATTAAGCCTTGTTTGAATACCCAAAGTTAGAGTTGAGTATCTTCGAACCTATTGGAGACTTAGACCCCTCTGTTTATATTTCCTTTGTTATGCTTCTTCTCGTTTTGTCTTCATTCGATTTTGGGTTATAGTTCAAATTGGCTCTATAACTTTTTAGGAATATTGTCCCAAAAGTCCTAAATTTATTATACTATGATCAATAATCTTAAACCTTATAATTATGTCAATTTAGTCATAAAATTTTTGACAATTTGCCAATTTAATTCTAAACTTTTCAATTGTGGCAATTAGTCCTAAACATTTTGACAACTTACTAATTTAGTCATAAACTTTTTAACGAATTGCTAATATAGTCCTTCTGACAAATAATAACTTTAGGACTGAATTAGTTAATTTTCAAAAGATTTAGAACTAAATTGACTAATTGAAAGATTTATGACTAAATTGACTGATTAAAAGATTTATGATTAAATTGAAAAATTTTCAAAAAGTTTAAGATTGAATTTGTACAATTGGTACAATTAAAAGGTTGAAAACTGAATTAGTCGCCAGATAATAGATTTAGGACTTTTTGGACTTTTTGGACAATTATCCCATAACTTCCTTGGTTTTGTTTGCCCAATGAGGAAAATGTAGGGTTTGCCGGTAACGAAATTTCATCAGTAGGCCACCTTATAGTAAGATGAAATCTCTCACCATCAAATAGAATCTCATAAAATCGAGGCTGTATATTTTCTTACTTGGTCATTAGGTTTCCAATTTCACAAAGGCCAGTCAACCGAATTAAGTTGTCAGTCGACCGATCTCCTAGTAGACATTACTTTTTTTTTTTGCTAGAAATAGTAGACATTACTTTTTTTTTAAAGACGTATATTATGCGGTAAATAATCTTATTTTATTGTAAAATATTACACGTAAATGGTAAAATTTATAATTTTCTAGTAATATCCCTTTTTTCCCTAGTAAAGTATATTAAAAAAATGGTTCACATGGTCAACCAAAACACATTAAAGCCAACCATAACAAAAAACTGATAAAACCTAGAATCTATGAATCGAACTCAATGATGTACTTGACGTCATGCTCCGAATATCCGAGGAATCTACTCCTAGAACTCCACGGCGTGGCGAAAGGGAATATTGATTGGAAAAAAGAAATAGTTTGCATATGTCTCATTCCAAGAAGCAATTTCAAATTCAACCAATTATTTCAATTATTATATTAGCTTTTGTTGTGCCTCGAGAGTCGGATCGAACCTCAGCCCAACGTTTGGACTGACGCACGTTTACGATGTGAAGACAAGGAATCAAACGATTGGAGAGATCGATCATTTCGTCAACATTATCTAGAAGTCGCTAAAGTTTTCATTGCTAGATCACGACGACGAGAAGATGATATAAAGAAACAAACCAATGTCAGATTAGTACTAGTAATTTTTTTTAATCTATCTATGCATTTTCAATATTCCGAAATATAATATAGTCGTTGCGCCATGTTTTCCGAAATCGAACTTCTGACAAAATGGTAATCATCGAGTATGGATCTTGATGATCTTTCTATATTTATTTTTGTATGGTGCTCGTGCCTTTTGGTATGTTCTCTTATTCACACCTTACATTTCACGTGTAAAGCTCGATCTACACGCAAACTCTGCCTTCTCCCAACCAATTAAACTCTTAGGGGAAACCGTTCGAGATGTTGATCAATTGGCTGCATTTTGGTCTCCGTGCAAGAGTTCTATTGATATCATTTTTTATGGTGTTAGGAAGAGTGCAAGCTAGAAAAAAAGGCTTTAAAACATACGTGTGCATACATCTCCCGAAAACGATACTTAACATATCTTGAGATAGCCTTTGGCCAAATGTGATTTAGGGCTTATTTAGAGATGTGACCAGACAATTGCAAACTTTCTTGGCCCCTAGATTCCCAAAGTGGAAACATCATTGCTTCCAAAAGGTTATTGTCAAGTGGTATTCGACCACTTCCTCTCGTCCAAACCCTAGAATGCGTGACGATAAGTAGGGTCTCCCACACGAAAGGATGAGAGAGATTTTCCGTGGGGAAAGATTCAAATGATGAAAGAGATCAGTTGAAAATGATGCGACTGATGTGAGCTTCAGACGCTAGAAGTGTTTCTTTTCTTTTTATTCTTTTGCTTCTAACCATTTTCTGTTTTATTCTAAGTCAAATACGGCACGTAAGTGACTTAATTGTTCTAGGTTATCGTGTAATTTCTGGTCAATTATCAGGAAAAAAGGCCATTAAGCTCATGATTACCAAGACTCAAAGAGAAAGCAGCCAATGAACCCGGTCTATACAGAAATTTAGTGATGATTCAGTTCATTGGCAAAGATAATACTAATTTACGAAAGTAGAGTCCGTTTGGACATTTGACACAACCGACGATTCAAATTTTCATCCGATTGCGTATGTCACTTCAGATTTGAGCTATAGAGTTGACAAGCTCTAGACTCCCTATAGGTTTACAAAACTTTAAGTATATCTTGCTTGATTTTTAATATTGGGTAAATGTCATTGCTGATTCATGTACCTTTGATTGAAAATCAAAACCATCTCTTTACTCTTCTTTTTTTTTGGGTTCAAAATCGTCTCTCTTCTTCAAAAGTGCTACATTAATCCTTATGTTTCACTTGTTCTTGTTGATTTTTGCTAATGTAGACTGTCTTGTTCAGTTGGACACTGTAGGAAACATGTTATGTTATGATTGGACCACACACTAGCCAACAAAAAAACGCAAACAAAATGAGAGAGAGAGAGAATGGACTCTCGGGCTCGTGGCCGCGAGATCTAGACCTTGTAGATCTTGAGCTCATGATAGCTATGGCCATTGGAATTGAGCTCGTGGTTGCGAGATCTAAACCTTGTAGATCTCGAGCTTGCGGCCACCATCGCTAAAGCCAGGGGTGTGCAAGGAACTGGGAACCGCCCGGAACCGGACCGGACCGGCCTGGAACCGGCGGTTCCCATGAGGACAGGTCCAGTTCCCGGTTCTAATTTACTGGAACCGGTAAGTACCGGTTCGGTTCCCGGTTCTAGGTGTGGAATAGCCCATCCGGACCAGACCGGTAATATATATTTATACATATATATAATTTTTTAGAAAAATTTCAACAAAAAAAAACATTTTTAGAAAAATGAAAACCATAAAATCCCTAATGTAAAGCTCGATTCTCAACTCCTATCAACTCACGGCCGCACTTTTAGCCATTCATTACCTCATTCTCTCACTCTTAGTCACCTCTATTTGTGTAAAACTTGGTGGGACCGGTTCCATGGACCTACCTAGGAACCGGACCGGACCAGTGGTCTGGTTCCTGGGTGGATCCATGGAACCAACGGGCGGTTCCCGGTTTCAACTTTTTGGAACCGATTCTTAGTGGGCGGTTCTCGGTTCCATGTCGAAAACAGCCCGCCCGGACCACGCTTACCCCTGACTAGCGTTGATCATGATTTGAGTATCTATGAATTAGAGGTTTTGCATTGTTGGTGTGCTAAATTTTGTGGTTTGGTTTGGACCTGGTGGGGGTTTAAGTTGAAGAAGAAACGGAAGAAGAAGAATAAGGTAGTTGAGAGAGAGAGAGAGAGAGAGCAAATGAAAAAAGTGAAACAATAAAATCAACAAATTTTTAAAGGTGTTAAGTTCATGTCAGGAAATTACATCACAAAAGCGAACCATGAACGAACAGTGGCACTTTTTAATAAGTAAAAGGATCCTTTTGAACCAAAAAATTATACGAACGATTTTAATTTTCGAGCAAAACTACAAGGACCTTGGTGACATTAAACCCTCATATTCTGTTCTTCTGACAACGTCCTTAACGTACGAGTGAAGCTGAAAATCTTCTTTGGGAACAAGAGTGGTAGAGAGATGTATTCATGTTCCATCATCCCTCCTATTAATTCCTCTGGTTATCGGGTCACCGACTCTCCGACTTTAGGGCAAATTCAATTTGTCATTGTTTGTCATTTGCTTTTCTGGCTTTTGCTTTATTCTGTGGTTATTTGAGATTTACTATATAAGATAACATAGGACAAGATGCTAATTTAAGCTTGAAACGGTCATTCACATCCCTATTATTTTTCTTGAGTGGTTGATACACGAGACAAATTAAAGAAAAAAAAGAATTGAGTCGATGAAAATATGTTGTACAGTCTAAATGGAAATTCCATCACCTATAATTATGGTAGAAGTTAAAGATAAAATATAACAATTTGATTTGCATGGGAATTAAATAAAAGACATTAGAAAATATCTTCAAATGATCAACTCGTGGATACTCTGCTTGATATGTTATCTTCATGCTGATTTGTGGAAAATTCTGCACTACAACCATTTTGATTTTTTGCCTTTTGATTTGTTACTTCAATACATAGTTTCAAACCCGTCAATGGGAGGACCAGAGATCGAGTTTGATTAAACCTATCTCGAGTCAATGGTTTAGTGAAAATATCAGCAATTTGTTAAGAAAATGGAACATAGCAAGTTACAATGGAACCAAGAGCAACCTTTTCCCGAACAAAATTATAATCAATCTCAATGTGTTTTGTCAAAGCATGAAAAAACGGATTTATTGTGAGATGTAATGTTAACATATTGTCCGAGAAAAGTAAAGAATGTTGATGTTGGTAGATCCCAATGTCATGCAATATGTATGAAATCCAAGTGAGTTCAGCAACTATGAAAGCAAGAGCCTCATATTTGGCTTCAGCTATGGAGCACAGTAAGTTGATTCTTGGCACTCCATGATATACAATTTGAGTGGAGAAGAGTAAAATAACTAGTGGTGGAATGTCAGGTGAGTTTGCATCCAGCCCAATCTGCATCTCAAATAAATGGAGAGAATTATGAGATAAATCAACATGCAGATAACACATCCAGCAGAGTATCCATGAATTGATAATTTGGAGATCTTTTTTGATTTGTCTTTTATTTAATTCTCATGTAAATCAAATTATTATCTTTTATCTTTAACTTCTACCATAATTATAGGTGATGATAGCTCTATTTATTGTACTACATATCAATGAAAAGTAACGCTTCATCGACTCAATTCTTTGTTTTCTTTATGGTATCATAAAAGATCTCCAATCATCAACTTGTGGATACTCCGTTGGATAACAAATGTGTTATCTTCATGCTAATTTGTAAAAGATTCTACATTGCAATCATTCTGATTTTTTGCTTTTTGATTGTTACTTCAATAACGAATGATCTCAAGAAGAAGATTGATCTCGCCAAATCTAAGAAGATCTAGTTATTTATCTGTTTCTATTGTATACCCGACGTGCTTAGCTTTATTATCTTTGATTTAGGATTATTATCTTATACATATGAGTAGAATATCTAAGAAAATAGGACTCGTTTAGTTCATTCAAAGCAAAAGTCGAAGGCAAGAACGGAGCTAGGCAGAGCAAACTGGACGAGCAAGGGAAGACGTTAACTTTTCGAAGTTGGAGGTGGTCATTCTTTGGAGGAAGTTACTAGGAGGCGTCTGTTGGATATTTCATCAGTTTTGAAATATTTCTTATAATTTATGATTGCCATAAAGTCATCATTTTGTAATGGTTTTGCAATGGCCATATAACGGCTTTGTAATGTTTAATTTAATTCTTCATAAAGTCTCAATCATCTTATAACGGCCATATAACGGTCACTTTTTTAATAATTACCAATTATTTTATAACGGTTCTTAGAAGCTATTTTTCCTATACCTATAAATTATTACTTTGAGCATAATTATAAAGTGATATATATACATATCAAAACAAGAATATTCTTTGTTCTTTCTTTTTATCTATCTTTCCTTTCTTTGCTGAGATATACACATAGCATTGTTTATGTTCCTTCTAATATTAAGTGTGGAGTATAGAAAAAGATCTGTTGTATCTCGGGAGGATAACCGCTAGAGTCTTACGTACCGAATTTGTACTTCAAGAGGCGAAATTATGCTTACGGACAGTGACTAGCATACCTCAGACATTGATATTATTTTCTCATCCCGTTCGATAGATTCCAACATTTATTTTTATTTTTCCTTGTTATCTAACAATTTTTCCAACAATCGCCTTATGGATTCCCTAGTCGTCGTCTCGCACCAGTTTCTCCAACAGTTTGATGTTGGCTCGTGGTTCCACTGTCACGACACCTCGATTATTGTCGTTGTGGCTCTTCTTAATCAACCGCGACTCAGTTCACTCCGATTCTAGTGGAGCAACGATGACTCCGGCGGCTTTATCTGTGATCTTCCCCCGCGTCTTCAGCTCTGCCGTCGTATATCCTGCTCCATGACGCTCAGGCGATGATGAATCCATCAACTAAGAGCCACACCTGCCAGGTCGCTTCGTCTCCGATTAACTTTGGAATTGATTTCAATTCATTTCGGATTTGTCTTTTGATTTCTATTCTGTTTTTGTAAATAAGAAAACTGAGGGAGCAATGAACTTTAGGGCGTTTGGTGGAAATGAAGTCAAGCCGTAGGAACATGATCCATAGCACGGCCGCCTCATGATTGCCGTGCGTTATCACCTCACCATCGCCAGGTTGTCTTTTCGAATTAAGTTGCAATAGTTTCCTGTACGCATGGATTTCCTACTCTGATGTTTTCGTTCTGTTTACTTTTGAGGATCATCTCGAGCAGAGCCACAATCAAACCAGAATCATCTCACTTTGCTGATTGAGGCCAAGTATCGTTATCGGACCATCTGGTCGTTTCGTATCCAATTAAAATCAGATTGGCCAATTTATCTCTACTATATTGTGTTTGGAATTGTTAGCTATTCTGTTTATTGGGTAATTCACACCACATGCTCACAACTTGTTCGACAGAATGCCTGACTCAATCGTAGATAGTTAGTTCCTATTACATTGTCTATAAACATTTGATGTCCAATTGTTGTTGGGTTGGTTGTGTCTTGCTGGACTTCCTATATATGGTCGATTGAAACGCGAACGGATTGGATATATAGGTGATGTATGTCGGATGTTGTTCACAAGTGTTTGTGTATCGAATCTTGTTCATATGTGATTGTGCATGTGAAATGATGCTGGTGCATGTTTCTTTGAGATCGTGAGGTGCTGAAGGAAAGAGAATGTTCGGCGTTATCAATTAGATGTGAATTTGAATGAAATGGGCTCAGTTTGATTATTCTGTTAAACGTTCATGGTTATGGTAGTGTCTGATCTCTTTTCTAGGGTTCAAAGCATGTTTAAAAATCCATGTCAATGTAATTTGCTCTACATCTGCCGGAATTGCTAGGCTTTGCTGGATGTCCTTCATTGAACATGAATTCTGATGAATTTAGCTTAATTTGAATGCTATTTGAGGCTCACATGTGTCGCGACCTACTTCTCAAGGGCTAACCTCAATGAAGCGGGTTTAGAGATAATTGTTTATGAAACGGTCCATGTGGCACATCATAAAAGATAGCTTACTGAAGCGTCAATCTTTTAGTCATCCATACGGTCCATTGATTATGAACGTGGATTTTCTCTAAATCCATACCTCGCGTGACAGCGGATTGATTTTATCTTTTGTAGGAGTCGCCACTAGCCTAAGTCGGGGGTCGGCTAGAATACCCAACCGAAATGCAGAAGAACTTGCTTATGTTAATATTTCTATTAACGCCCATTCGGTACCATTAAACTTATTATGGTTGTCATCTAAGTTGTCATGCATTTATTTTTTTACCATTTTTCATGACAAAGTTTTAGTCTACTAGGTGATCATGCATCTTGTTTTTGTATTTTCATTTAAAATTCTAAACTAATCCTATCTTAGTCTAGAAAAGAAAGAAAGAAACAATTGTATTAAAAACATTACGTAAAGTAAACAACCAAGGTATTAAAATGACAATCTATTCTAAGTGCGATAAAAGTAAACCTGCAACTCGTCGGGTGTTTATTTACAACACAATTAAGAAATCTCAAGACATGGTCGTGTAAATTGAATTAGGTACAAATTAAGACCAAATTGGACATCTGTCTATCACCAACGTCTTCAATGATTTTGGGGCTGCCACCTCCATGAATTGCCTTTCAGGTGTCGTTTTTATATTCACAACATGCATTCACGACAAACAATGCACAAAGGATCAATCAAAGCAAGGCAATGATACAAGCAAATCCACTAATCAAACACGGGCCTCAGGATCGGCCTTTACTTTACATGCATTTCGGTCATCCCACCCACCTAATGATCTAATGTTAATTGATTAATGGTTAACGATAAAGAGTAACCATTTGCATTTGCAAAATGATGACCCATATCGTTAATCCCTAAAGTCGGGTTTTAAGTTACCACCGTGGGCTATTCGCCGAACATGCATCGAACCTAATATACATCTAATAAACACATGCAAGACAATGGATAAAGCATGCACTTAGGGCCATGGACCTTGTTTCTCAACCAAACAAGCAATGGATAGTGGGCCTTAAAAGAGGTCAACTTGTTCAATCATTAATTACTAAATTCGGGCTCGATTCTGTTTGAGTGTGGTTAATTGACTTAATGATATTAAAATGAAGTGATTTATGTGTCATTAGAAATATAATTTCATAAGGATCAAAGTTCATGAAGACCACTTTTTCTAATTTCCCACCGATTTTCACGAAAATGATAAATTTATCCTCAGAGATAGTCTGAACCTGTTTTGAATTTGAATTCAGAAAAAATTACGAGAAACATATTGACCGTTATTAAAACCTCACCAAATGTTTTGGACAGTTTGGATTTTCCGTGTGTGATAGCTTTCATGTTTTGAGTTTTTGCTAAAAAGCACCCCGATTTTTTTATAAAATTCGGTTTTCACCGAGGACTTGTTTGCAAAGTATTTTTAAGGCCAAGAGACCTTATTCGAGATTTTTAGCAAATTGACCCCCCAAAACATTGCTATTAGGCCCCAAACTTTCCAATAGATATATAATAAGACGCTAATGAGAAACTTTTTACTTTTGAGTTTTCGCAAAAAAGGACTCCAAGTTTATCAAATTCAGAGAAACATGTTTTGGAATTCGGAGGAAGAAATTTCGGATCCGGACATAGAATCTGATTAAATCATGAAAAATTCCTTTGAACATCCAAATGAACTCCCATTTTGATAAAATTGGTATCATCAGGAATCTCTAGATATCAGTGTAAACTTTCGTGAAGAACAGTTTTCCAGATTTTGAACAAACGATTTTATAAAAATCGAAGAACACATAAAAGTTTGTCAGAAACTCATCTATCATAGGAGCTGATCTCATATGATGAAGCTAATTGTCCTAACCTAACATACTTGTAATTTTATGAAAATTTTACTGTAGATATATCTAGGTGTGATTTACAACTTTCATAAAGAAAGTTTTATCAAATAACGAACACAGAAAATCAAAAAAATAGTCCAACTGAGCAAAGTCATTTAGTATCACAGAAGAACAAAATACAACATGATTATTCCAGATTCTGATCTCGACTTTCTAAGGGGATTTGATCTAGCAAATGATGTCCGTTCAAGGCATGCAATCTATCAAATTGAAGTTTAAGATGTATTCTATGATTATCTAGTTCATCACTTTGCAAGATTCAAGCATTTCAGAGGCCAAATCATCATTACAAGCAATCAGGTCATCAGGATTTGAGAATCACATATTTGAACTTACCTTGTATGTTAACTCTTCGACATACAACCGAGCGATCCGGCCTTCGTATACAGCCTTAGGACACCACGGAGAAGCCTCGGAAAGCTCAACGATCCTTTGAAAGTAGAGTACACAAATCACTGTGAGGATCGGTTCGGTTTGATCAAATGAACTATCAATGGAAAATCAAGTAAAACGAAGTAATCCGGTGGCCATTCGGAGGGAGGTTGGCCACAACAGCCACAGGAGGACACCAAGGAAGATCATTTGAGGCTCGAGATCGCCGAAGGGAGCCGTCGGATCGCCGGAATTGCCATAGAAGTCGGCTGGATCAATCACTAGCTTGGTTGCCAATGATGTGACCGAGAGAGAGATGAAGCCAATCGGAGGTGCTCCGGCCACTAGTGTCGATGGCTAGTCTTGCGACTAGCTCTGAGACATCGAGGGGATCGCCAGAGTGGCTGTAGTATGCTGGGAACCAGTCGGCGAGTAGTTGAACCGGTGGGGGGAAAGTCCAACCGAGAGAGAGAGAGAGAGAGAGAGAGAGAGAGAGAGAGAGAGAGAGAGAGAGAGAGAGAGAGAGAGAGAGAGAGAGAGAGACGTGAGGAGAGAGAAATTTTTTTGAAAAAATCAGAATTCCTCTCAATTTTTGGAGGGAAAAAGCTTAAATACCTCCTCCAATTTGAATTCTAGCTCTTAGATCAATCTAATGGTCTAGAATGCTCCATTACTGATTAAGTATATTTTTTAGGGGCTAAAGATAAGTGACATGGTATTATGGATGGGCATAATCTATTCTAAATAAATGGTCATGATTGATTTTCTTAATCCTTAAGTAATTTGCTTAATCCTTAAGTAAGGGCATTTTAGTAATTTCCACCTAGGGACATTTTTGTAATTTACAATGCATGAGAAAAGGAGGGGTCGCCAGCCATGCTTTGGGCCAACCAGGGATGGCTGAGAACCGGCCATCTTGCCGGCTAACCGGTCGGACCGATCGGGTCGGTTTAGGCTGGCTCGTGCTAGCTTGGGCTGGTTCAACCTAGTTTGGTTTATCCTTTCAAAATTTATTTTATGCAATTAAACCCAATTTACACTTCGGAGGACTAAATCGCAAAGAAATTTTCCCCTATTAGCAAATTTCTGAGCAAAATCAAAATAATCTGCTCAAACCCAGTCGATTAAACTTGGCCCAATTCATTTTCGATGTCCAATTGGTTAAGTTTGTTTGATTTTCAACATGGGTAATACCAATTCCATCTCAATTGACTTATTTTGTTTAAAATTGGGGATTTTCATCAATTGGTACAATTTGTGGAATTTTTATCCCTAATTGGCAAAATTAATTCTAATTAAACCTAATTGATTCAAAGAATGATCAATTGGTTCAATTAGATAGGTTTGAAACCTTCCAATATGCTCAAATTGGCTTTTTCGCAATGACTTAATTTAGACTCAAAAAGGAATTGAAGTCTAATCATCATATTGAATACTAGATTAGAATGGATCAAGTCAAATTGTACCAATTGAACCAATTTAGGCTCCGTTCGTTTGGCGAAAAATATTCTCTTTTTGGAAAATATTTTTCCAGAAGTCATTTTCCTGAAAAATGTTTTTCCGGAACATAATTTTCCGGTGTTCGGCGATCAATATGAAAAAGTTTCGGAAAATATTTTTCGCCGGTGGCCGGTGACTGGCGGTGGCGATGGCCGGCGTCGGTGGCAGAAAATGATTTCTGCTTTTGAAGAAGCGGAAGTCATTTTTCATAAACTTAGGCTATTTTGTGAGGGGGGAAGGAAAATATTTTCCCACGGAAAACGTTTTCCACCTCCCGAATACCGGAAAACTCGGAAAATATTTTCCAGGAGAATATTTTTCGCCAAACGAATGGAACCTTAGCTTGATTTCGGAAGCTATCGATTGGTTAAGTTGATCAAATTGACTTGAATTCATGTGAATTTCTCAAAATTGATGCCGAATTTGAGTTTCATATAAGAAAATGGACTCATTGATGGCTAGAACACACTATTCATGAAGAATCGATAGGAATAACTGATTAGAGTCAAAATTGGGAGTTTTTACCCTATGCTCGAAATTGTGAAATTGGTTTAAAAATTGAATGTAATACGACCTCTAGATCAAATGTTGTGAATGAAATTATCCTAAAAAATGACTAGAAATGAAGTAATTTCATTTTTGACCGATTTGAACCAAATTCTACAAATTGGGGAAAAGTTGATTCTCACCAGATTTTTCTAAAATTGATGATTCCAAAGTGAAATTAAACTAAAAATGAATTGATTTAGAGCTTTTGAAATTTTTGAATTTTTTTTGTACAAATTGTTGATCAAAAGTCAACATTTTAGTGATTTGTCACTAAAATGTCAATTAATGGGTCAAACTTTGAATTTTTTGAAAATTGATAGTGCAAAAGTGAAATTGACACTATTTTGGGATTTTTCATGCAAAAACCAAAATTTGACTTTGGGTTGACTTTTGGTTAAAGATTGACTAAAAAGTCGACTCATTGACTTTTTTGAAATTGAATGCAAAAAGCTAAAAAATGAATGGCTAATGTTAATTCAAATGCTAAATGACTTTTTTTGGTTGAGGATTGGGTTATGTCGCGATAAAAAACGCTAATCTAAAGATTTTACTTTTATGACACATTAGCTAAAAATCAAGTGTTAACAGTATGTCAATAGTTTTTAGATACTTTTGAAGTGAGTTTAGACCTCATTTTCAGTGCCAGTTAAGGACCCTGCTTACTAAGTGTTGCTGGACCATATATACAAGCAATATGGTCTAACATATGTTGTCAGAATTATGAGCAATAAATACTTTGCTACACCCATTATTGACATGTTGTGTGTTTAGTACTTTAAAATTTAAAGCGGCTTTTGTGTGCATCCACTCATGTGCTTGCAAGTTGTAAGGGTGTCTCTGTGCAAGTGAATTCATAAGTTGTGCAGTCCCTAGTGTTATGAAGCGCTTGAGGCATAGCCTTCACCTTTCAAGGAACCATAAATTATGGCATCCTACGTAGTGGATTTTCCCCTATAGAAAAAAAAAATATACAGCGATGCTCAGTGAATCTTAGATTCATATGAGACAAAATTTACGAATGGATATGTGTTCACCTTCGTGGAGGTGCTATAACTTAGAATTCAGTCAAATAAAAATTGTGGGGGAAATGACAATCCTGCTAATTTGGCAGATGATCTGATGACGTAATTGATGCGGTCATTCCCAAGCCAATATTGTGGCTAAGTGAAAGAATTTATGGTAGACTTAGGTGCTACCAAGCATATATGTAAAAACAAAATGGTCTCTCCTCCTACACTCTTGTAGAGGAAGGGGAATAAAATATATATCTTGGTGATACGACAACTAATCATGTTCTTGGGAAAGGGAATGGAGCCAACACCTTACATGTGCCGTGTGGCAATAGTCATTGCAAAGAATGGTTCTTTCAATGATAAAGAGACACATCTGATTGAGGCGTGATGTGGTAAAGCAATTGCTTAAAGATGGAATTATGTCCATCAATTATGTAAAGTCATTAGTGATTTTGGCCAATCCTCTGACTATACATCAAGGGGAATGGGACAAGCCAGTTGAAGAAAATCAACAGTGATTATAACCCAACCTATGTGATTGGAAATTCCATGAATTAGGTTCATATGGGTAATAACAAGTCACTTGTTAATCTAGTGATGCACTATTAAAATTGTTGTCCATCCTAAGGTGAGAATAGTGCAAGGCTGCAAAGAAAAAGAGGCTAAGCTAAACTCTTAATGAATTCCATAGCCATTTATTGGTGGTTCATTAAACTGTAGAATACATTTGATGAAATCACTTATATAAGTATAGAGTGAGGCCATTCCTATGAGAATTATTAGCGATAATCTCTAGACCACTTACGAATAAACCAAGCACGTGCATGGCCTATTAGGGGATAAGTACAGCACAAGTGCCATAACTTTTTTTTGGCTCACTTAAGTGCCATAACTTTAAAAAAAAAATGATCACCTAAGTGTCATTTACGAGCTGGTCGTGAAGGCCCGAAATCGTAGCTTTGCCGATCAAACGGTGACCTTCCCGGCAAGGCGAGCACCACCAGCTTGAAGAGGGGGTGTCGGTAAATCATTCCATGACCTCCGTTCGTCTCGAAATTTCCGTTTTAGCCTTCGTTGACGAAGGTAAAAATGCTTCGCAGTCACACATTTATCGAGCTGATTTGTGTGACTACGAAGCATTTTTACCTTCGTCAATGGAGGCTAAAACGGAAATTTCGAGACGAACGGAGGCTATAGAATGATTCACCAACACCCCCTCTTCAATCTGGTGGTACTCACCTCGCCGGGAAGGTCACCGTTTGACTTGAAAAGCTGCGGTTTCGGGCCCTCATGACTAACCCCTCTGACAAGCTGGTCGTGAGGGCTCGAAACCGAGGTTTTTTCGGTTGAACAGTGACCTTCCCGGCGAAGCGAGCACCACCAGCTTGAAGAGAGGGTGTCGGTGAATCATTCCATGGCCTCCGTTCGTCTCGAAATTTCCGTTTTAACTTCCATTGACGAAGGTAAAAGTGCTTCGTAGTCACACAAAAGTTTTGTCCTCCATACAAAAGTTATGACACTTGCGATGTACTTACCCCGCCTATTAGTGCAAAACCGTGTTGAACAACAAACTTTGTGGGCAGTGTAATGTGATTGGTGAAAATCATAATTCACAAAAGGAATTATTGGTTCACAGAAGTTTCAAACTTCACCAATGATTTCATGAATTATATTTCATTCTTTCTAAGGTTGGTTCATAGCCCAACAAGCACCAGTTCCGATGCATTAAGCTCTGATAACCTAGCATTATTTTATGTTTACATTTCAAAACCTTTTGAACTATGTGGGGGATTGTTGGATAATTCAGCAGTTTTGAAATATTTATTATAATTTATGACTACCATAAAGTCATCATTTTGTAATGGCTTTGCAATGGCCATATAATAGTCACTTTTTTAATAATTACCAATTATTTTATAGCGGTTCTTAAAGGCTCTCTTTCTTGTACCTATAAATTATTATTTTGAGCATAATTGGAAAATGATTGTCGCGACCTCCCCGAACCGAAAGGTTAGGCCAATAGGTATTTTGTAGATGGATGTGAACAACGATTGATTCGTTCGAAAGACAAACCAAATGATTCATTAATCCAAACACTAAGGTACTCCCAAGCCTTATACCTCGTGCGACGAGAATTTTCTAATTTACGCATTTGAATGGAGTCGCCACTAACCATGATCAGGGGTCGATTAGAAACCCTAATCAAGACGCGGGAGTGTCGTCTCGATGTGTGCGAAAATCAGAGATTCCAAAATTCGGAGACTTGATTACACTAGCGATCTAACTAGTGCCCTTTCGGTACCTAAACTTGAACGTTCGCAAATTAACATACCGGGCAACCTATTGAAAAGCCTAAAGCTCGTCCTAACCATGCTAAAAATGAAAAATAACAACAAATGTATTTAAAGTGCACAATCAAAATAAACAACCAACGACCTATTATCGCCTCTAGAAAGGAAAAGGCAATCAAAAACCCTAAGGTAAAACCCTAATAGCTTGTTCGATTTTTTAGAATTTTTTAAAGAATTTTCTCAATTTTTACGAATTTTAAACTAAGCCCAAAATGAAATTAAAACTAATATCTAGTGAAATCAAGCCCAAAAAGTGATTTTTGAACATTTCCTAATTTTCTAAATTTTTTGGAATTTTTCGAATTTTTCTGAATTTTTTAATGTTTTTGAATTTTCTGAATTTTTTAATGTTTTTTAGACTTTTTAACATTTTCGTATTTTTAGCATTTTTTTGGAATTTTTAATATTTAAATATTTTTTGAATTTTTAAATATTTTTTAATGTTTTTATTACTAAAATAAGGATTCGGACCGGATCCCCTGACCCGATCCGCCCGACACCTGACCCGAAATTCCGACCCTACCCGGGACCCCATTTTCATTTCTTTTCAATTTTTTTCTCTTGATTTCCCCCTTTTTCTTTTTCCTTTTTCTTTTTTCTATTTTTTATTACTCTTTTTCCCCTTTGTCTTTTCTGGTCTCTTCTCCCACGAGCATTTCGGGTCTTCTCCTTCCAGAGCGCTTTCTTCTTCATATTGTTCTTCATCGAGAGCTCACCGCCAATATCCTCTTCTTAGTGAATCGCCGGCGACCCAAGCTCCGAACCAAAATCGGCTTTTTCGACTGGCGTCGATGACGAATCTGCTCGGACCGAAATCGCAACCCCACCATCATCGAACCAAAGTCCCTAAACCAGCACCATCGGCCACTAAATCGCTAACGTGGTGACCCACTTTCGTTTCCCGACCACTAGACCTCCATCCCCAATAACACATGCTAAATCTAAACAAACAAACATACGCGCATATGAAACGGGGGTAGTGAGCTACCGGTAGCCGCATCAGACCGTGGGCAACGCCAGCGTGGGGAATAGGTCTCCGGTGAAGGACTCGTCCATGGCCGACTCGAACGATGTGTCAACCGCAACAAAACCACACAAACGATAGAGAAAACTCAAAGTCAGTGACAATATTGGAGCAAATTGTCCATAAGTCAAAGCTCTGAAGCATCGGTTTTGGTTGTGGGTCAACCATGATGCATACGGGCTTGAATTACCATATTTCATGACAAATTTGTCTCCTTTCACTAGGAATCGCTCACAATCCCAAAAGACCCGACTCGGCATTTTAAATGCATATTTATCTTTTTTGTGACTTTTTGTCGAACAGGTTGTTGGTGACTGAGAAGGCGAGGTACGGATCTAATCTTAGCATTGCTCATGGCCTAGTTTCAACATACAATGTTCAGAGTGACTTCATTCAGTGTCGAACAACTGTAAACCTCCATTGATGGAGCCAAGCAATCACCGAATAGGTTCGGTGCGCCTGGCTCCCGAGAGGCAGGGGAAGGGCGGCGAAAACAGAGTAAGCCCAGACCGGGACCTACCTGGTTCGGGGCTGACCGTGATGAAGCGCGGCGGCTTGAGGCTCGACGGGGGCCGATGGCAACTAAGACGGATGACCGGTCAAAGAGGAAAAGATCTCTCTTTTTTGGTTCTCTCGGTTCCCTCTCCTTCGGGTGTTTTTCCCCCTCTCACGTTCAGGCCCTCGTCTTTGGGAATGTTGGGATCTAGGAGTGAGAAGCCGCGAGAAGGGTGTTGCCGGCTAGAGGACGTCGAACGGCGACGGTGGTGGTGGTTGTTCGGGAGAGATGAAGGATGAGGGGTTTGCAAGGTTCTTCCTTTTCGGAGACCCCCTCCTCCCCTTCTCTGGATCTCTCTTGAGCTCACTCTCTCTCTCGATTCTCTTTCGGTTTCGGCTCTCCTCCCAGTCTATTCTCCTTGGAAGCTCTTCAAGCTCTCCTCTTTTTTTTTTTTTTTTTTTGCTCTCTTCCCGCTCCCCCTGTTCCCCCTCTCGATCTTTTTCCTCTGTATGTAGACCCCATTTTCTGTTTTAATGACATGTACTGCGGCAACCCAAAAAGAGAGAGAGTGCGACCGTCCATTTTTGGATTTCTTTTGACTTTCTCTGCATTGGACGTCCCACTTTCTTCTTTAGTGATACACCCTTAAACTCTCCTTTTTTGTCCTTTCTTATTTTTGCTTCTTTTGTGAAAGTGAGTATGGAGATTGAGAGAGGGAGAGAGAAAAATCCCTTCGTATTAGCCCATGAAGAGCTCTCCTTTTGTCTTTTCTTTCTTTTTGCTTCTTTTGTGAAAGTGTGGGTAGAGAGAAGAGACCCCTTCGTATCAGCCTAGGGAAGAGATCCCCTTCATACCGGAGTTCACTTTTTTCTTTTTGTCTTTCTCCCTTTTCTTTTTTATTTCTCTTTTTTTACCATTATCATTTTTTTAATTTTTATAATGATGATTTTTTTACATAAAATAAAAATGAAATAAAATAAAAGGAAAATATGTTTCACTAAATTCTACTAATGTAAATGCGCCTAACATCTATATGCCATGTAACTTAATGAAAATATTTTTGATTAGGGATTAAAGGTTAAACCCTAATTTTCTATGCGATAAAACCCTAAATGATTGAGTAAAATTTAGGTGTCAACAATGATATATATATATATATATATATATATATATATATATATATATATATACACACACACATCAAAACAAGAATATTCTTTGTTCTATCTTTTATCTATCTTTCTTTTTTTTTTGCTGGGATACACACGAAACGTTGTTCATGTTCCTTCTAATATTAAGGTTCCGTTCGTTTGACGGAAAATATTCTTCCGGAAAATATTTTTCATGTTTTCTGATGTTCGAGGGGCGGAAAACGTTTTCCGCGGGACAATAGTTTCTTTCCCCCTCTCACAAAATAGTCTAAGTTTATGGAAAATGACTTCCGCTTCTTCAAAAGCGGAAATCATTTTCCGGAGCTGCTTCTTCTTCTTCTTCACTAAGGTCGCCAGCCGCCGCCGCCGGTCGCGCCGCCGCCGCCGCCGCCGCCGCCGCCGCCCGCCGCCGGATCGCCGGCCACCGCCGCCGGCCGCCGGCGAAAAATATTTTCCGAAACTTTTTCATATTGATCGCCGAACACCGGAAAATTATGTTCCGGGAAAACATTTTCCAGGAAAATGACTTTCGGAAAAATATTTTCCAAAAGGAGAATATTTTCCGCCAAACGAACGGAGCCTAATTATGGAGTAGAGAAGAAGGTTTGTTGTATTTTGAGAGAATAGCTGCTAAAGCCTTACGCACCAAGTTTCGTACTTCGAGAGGCGGAATTATCCTTAAGGACAGTGACTAGCACGCCTTAGATATTGATATTATTTTCTCATCCTTTTCAATAGATTTCCGACAATTATTTTTATTTGTCCATGTTATCTAACAATTTTTCCAACAGCGTCTACGTGGTTGTGACATTAGTAGAACGGGTCAAGTCCGGCGCATGAGTACTCAAAATCAGGCTCAACTGCCAATGTGGGACTGATGGTGGAACGGTGGGGCGACAGGCGGCGATGGCGACACAAGTGGCACCTTGAAAGCGGGCAAATCGTGTTAAGCTCATAATGGTTCAGATCTCGGGAGTCCGTGTGTTAGTTGAACAGCGTGCTCAAGTGCTTGCCGAGGTATCAAGCTGTGGCGGCGACGCCATGCTGTTTCGCGCCGACATTGAGATGAGCAATGTCGTCCTCTTTACATTTGTTGGGAAAAAACTCAATCCCGATTGTCTCGTCCGAAACGTATTCGGAACGAATTCGATTAATGCGGAAAACGTGCCCGAGAACCATCTAATTTGTATCACCGATCGTACAGGCATATCACACAATGAACATACCCGGTATTGTCACAGATTAAATGCCACTTTGCGCCTGAAAGTTCTTCGATCGTCTTTCGTTCGAGTGTGTGTTCCGAAGAGAAGTGGAGAGAAAGCGTTGTTCTTGAAAGAGTGTGTTTGCATGTAAGAAATCACGTTACATTCCAACCAAAGGGTGCCTTCTATTATAAATAGAGAAATAACTACCTCGTGGGCCCTTGTGGCTCACGGGCCGGGTTTGGCCCATCTTGGGCGGTCCACCCATTATTTCTTTCATCTCCCACTCGCCCACGATGGGCTAAACACAACTCTCTTCCTTGCAAAGTTCATATTGGCAAATAATCCGTGCGACCGGCATACTACGAGAGCTCGTTGTTATACATCTGTTAGGAATATATAACAGCTCAAATTTGGGCATTATCCAGAGTAGAATTAGTATGCAGTTCCCTAGATCAATCAGTCACAATTTTTATCTCCCTTGATCTCTTTTAATTTCTCATATATTGTATTCACAACTATGATTTACTTAAAATCATAATTGGTCGACCTGTGAACACAAATATAGAATGTGACATCATAAATTGAATTGATCTTCCTCTTTCCTTAAACCTCTCCATTTCAATCCAACTCGCTTTTCTAGAAATGCCCCGTTAGACCGAATTATCATGATCATCGACAACATCCTAAGGTAGCAAACACTGAATAGAAATTTCGAGAATAAGTAAGAGTCGTGAGGGCACTTTAATTGAGAAGAACTATTTTCCTCAAGAGTCTCACACGACTTAAAAATTGAGATCATAAATTTTTGCCAACTCTTATCGGTCGTCCTATGCATACGTAATATGAAATACGTATTACGGTATTCTCTCCTTTTCCCATAGAGCGTATGTCTTTACTCTTAATACCGTACAGATGATAGTTTAGACATACTCAATGTCTAACTTGAGTTCACAAATCTACTCTATTCATAAGCATCTATCAGAACTCACATCTGGCATTAAAGACAGGTAAAGTGAAATATGTGGGTCATTTCACTTTCGGACATAATAATTTATATGTCCTCATCTTAACATTCTGTTAAGGCGACGTCCATGTTTCAAGTTTGAGCTCTCAATTATCACCTAGATAACAAGCTTAAAACTGTCTCATCTCTATTCATCACACAGTGAGTAGAGGCGATTACCCGTGTGAGTGGGCTAATCTCTCATCTGTCCGACATACCTTTTCAATATAATGCACTCAGCATCGACATTCACAAACGTCATACAAAACTTATAGGCATTGATAATAACAAACTTCATTAATAGTGAACGTTCTGGGAAAATTACAATATTTAGTACATCATATTCTACACAGTCCTAGAGATCTCACATGACCATGGAAAACTTCTCTAGGAATCGGCTTCGTCATAGGATCTGCTATCATCCTTTGTGTAGATATGTACTTCACGTTCACTTCCTTTCGTGCAACCATGTCCTTGACATAGTTATACTTGATATCTATATGTTTGGTCTTTCCATGGTACTTGGGATCCTTAGTGTACGCTATTGCTGCTTGGCTGTCACAATAGACCAATACCGGGTTTGCAGCATTCTCAGCTACACCTAAATGATCCAAAAATCTTCTAAGCCAAACAGCTTCTTGTGCCGCTGCTGATAAAGCCACGAACTCGGCTTCCATTGTAGATAAGACTACACACTGTTGTTTCTTACTGCTCCAAGATATAGCCCCATTATTCAGTAAGAACACATATCCAGAAGTAGATTTCCTTTCTTTTAAATCTCCTCCCCAGTCAGCATCAGTATAGCCTTCAAGGTGTAGATCACTTCCTTGATACGTCAGCGCATAGTCGGCACTTCCCTTTAGATATCTTAGGATTCTTTTGACGGCAATCCAATGTGCTTGACCTGGATTGGATTGGTATCTACTTACCATTCCAACTGCATAACAAATATCAGGTCTTGTACACATCATAGCGTACATCAAGCTTCCAACAGCACTAGCATATGGAACTTGTTCCATTTGCTCCTTTTCTTGTGAAGTCTTAGGACACATTCTATCGCTTAATGCTTCGCCCTTTGCAATAGGAGTATCTATTGGTTTACAGTCTTGCATACGAAATCGCTCAAGGATTTTATTCACATATGTCTCTTGTGAAAGGGATAGGAATTTCTTTGAGCGATCTCTTGAAATCTTAACTCCAAGAATGTATGCAGCTTCACCCATATCTTTCATCTCAAAATTGGAAGATAACCAATTCTTGACTGTATTAACCAACTCCATACTGCTTCCGGCAATTAGTATATCATCAACATATAATGATAAGATCACAAATTGATCTTTGGATCTTTTGATATATACACAATTGTCTTCACTAATCATTACAAAATCATATGCCATTATGGCATTGTGAAAACGTATATACCATTGTCTCGAAGACTGCTTAAGGCCATATATCGACCTCAATAGTCGACACACTTTGTGCTCCTGGCCTTTTGTAATGAAACCAATAGGTTGTTCCATATAAATTTCTTCCTCTAATTCTCCATTGAGGAATGTAGTCTTTACATCCATTTGATGTAATTCCAGATCCATACTAGCTACTATTGCCAGAATAAGGCGAATAGAGGTAAATCTAACCACAGGAGAAAAAGTTTCTTCAAAGTCAACTCCTTCCTGTTGATTATATCCTTTCGCCACAAGGCGAGCCTTATACCTCTCTATTGAGCCATCAGCCTTACGCTTTATTTTGAGAACCCACTTGTTCCCAATGGCTTTGCGTCCTTTTGGAAGGTCAACCAATTCCCAAACTTGGTTTGATCTTAATGACTCCATTTCCTCTTCCATTGCATGTATCCATTCTTCCTTATCAGGGCACTTTAGAGCATCGTTCACATTCTTCGGCTCATCTTCATCTTGTGGGGCGATCATGAAAGCTTCTCCTTCAATGTCAAAACGTCGACGGGGAATCCTATTACGACTTGACTGTCGTATGGAATACTGTACTCCTAATGATTCACCACGTTCCATTGCGCTCCCACTCGAATGAGATAATAGTGGTGTCGTCTCTTTAAGTGGTTGCAATTGAGACTGTGTTGTATTCAACTCTCCATTTGTCACAATGCTCCCACTAACTTCACTATCACGATCCACAGATTCGTATAATGAGTAATCACCACCTACTTCGCCCTTTTTAGGAAATTCATTCTCTAAGAATGTGACATCCCGTGATTCAAATTCAGTTATACTTCTGCTTTCTTGCTCACCTATGAACACATATCCTTTTGAGTGCTCTGAGTATCTTATAAAAATACTCTTTTTGCCTCTTGGGCCTAATTTTCCACACTTATGAGAAGACTCACGAGTATAGGCAGCACAACCCCAAGGTTTTAGAAAGCTTAAATCAGGCTTTCTGCCTGTCCATAATTCATATGGAGTAGAAGCAACTGATTTAGAAGGCACACGGTTAAGTATGTAGGCAGCAGTCAACAAAGCATCACCCCAAAAGGTGATGGGCAAGTTAGCTTGTGCCATCATTGATCTAACCATTTCCATTAAGGTTCTGTTTCTTCTTTCCGCAACACCATTTTGTTGAGGAGTATATGGAATAGTCAGTTGTCTTTCTATTCCCTTTTCATCACATAAATTTCTGAACTGATCAGACAGGTATTCTCGACCTCGATCGGATCTTAATGCTTTTATTTTCTTGTCTAATTGATTTTCCACTAAGCTCATAAATCTTTTAAAGCAATTTAAGGCCTCGGACTTATGAGAAATCAAATCGACATGTCCGAATCGAGTATAATCATCAATGAATGTGATGAAATAAACAGACCCGTGCCTTTCTTTTACATTCATTGGACCACAGATATCAGTATGGATTAATTGCAAAGGAAATTCAGCTCTTGTTCCTTTTCCAAATGGTTTCCGTGTTGTTTTTCCTTCTAGGCAATGCTCACATATGGGCAAATCAACCTTTTTAATATTGCCCAATAAGCCATCTTTAGCCAATCTATTCATTCTTTGTTGGCCAATATGACCAAGTCTAGCATGCCATACGTTCACATCACTCTCATAAGAATCAGATGATGTAAATAAGGAATAACTGACATTAACTTCACAATAGTCAACATCTAATACAATGAAACCATCTAAGAAATATCCGGAACCATAATAACTTGTACCTAAACACAAGTCTACACCATTGTTATGGAAGTTTACATTAAAACCAAGTCTAACTAAAACCAACACCGAAACTAAGTTCCGACGAATCTCTGGAGCGAATAGCACATCATGTAGGAACAATGTGCGTCCACCGCGCATAAGTAGTTGACAGGTGCCAATGCCTCTGACTTCCACTCTTGAATTGTTCCCCACGTATATCCACTTTGTTCCTTGTGGAACTCGTCGGAACTCCACGAAAGCTTCTCTGTCCTTCGCTACATGGTCTGTGGCTCCCGAGTCTACAGTCCACAAAGGATTAGATTCGGTTAGAAATACAGAACTAGACACATAAGTAGCATTTTCATGAATGCTAAGGGTTTCTACCTTCTTTGGCTCGCCACAGTCGCGAGCGAAGTGAACCTTCTTGCCACAGTTGAAACATTTCACTCTTGAAATGTTCTTCTTGAAAGGACGCTTTCCTTTCTCCCGTTGGTTGAGCCTCGGCTTCTTCCCTGAAGGACTTGGCCCCTTGCCTTTCCACTTCTTTGACCCAGCAGGGTGCTTCCTCTTGGAGCCCGAAACTCCATGCGAGCTAGAACCAGCAAAGTAGATATCAGTTTCTGGCTTAGCCGCCATGAGGCGATCCTCTTCCAACTCGAGATGCCGCATAGCATCCTCGAAGGTCTTGATACCCTCATTGTGGGTCAAATGGATCTTCATGTGCTCCCAGCTTTGAGGTAAAGAGCGGATTACTGCCTGCACCTGCTGTTCATCAGTGAGTATGTGCCCGGCATCCTTTAGCTCACTAATCATATTCGACATCTGCCTCAAATGTTGTTTCATGGTCTTTCCATGAGACATCTTATATGAGTCGAAACGGATAGTGAGTTGTCTCAGTTTGGTCACAGAAGTTCGACCAAATCTTGACGCCAGCGCAGCCCACATGTCTTTGGCGCTTTGGAAACGTCCGAACTCTCGCATAATGTCATTGTCCATGCTGCTTAGCAACGTAATGCGAGTAAGAGAGTTCTTTCTTTTCCAAACAGCAAAGGCATCTTTGTCCCTCTTGTGTTGGGCAGTTGTCCCATCCTCAGGTTCTTCCATAATCTGGTTAAGAGCTTCGAGTGCCTCTTGCTCTTCCAGCACATATTGAATTTTGAGACTCCAAATCTCATAATTGTCGCCATTCAATTTTTCTCCCTTATTTAGTTCAGCCACTATGTTCTTAGTTGCTGAAGCCATCGTATCTGAACATATCAGACACAAACGCACGAGTTATTAAAGCCTATCTAAATGCTTCATTAGCATCATGATTACATAAACTAATCATGTTAATAAATAGTTTCACAAAAAGGTTTTAGAGTCGAAAGTTCACTATGTTCCCAATCATCGTCTAAAAATCTAATTTGAAATTACCATTAACATAATCATTTATGTAAAGAAATTAGTTCTTCAAAAGTTATACAAACTTTTAAGAACTTCCCACATATCACATAACATATAATATGGCAATATAAAGTGATAAAATACAAAAAAAAATCATAGCCATATATATATATATCATAACACATTTACAAATGTTTAATAACATGTAATAACAACTTGATACATGTACAGAATTGATTCCAAAACCTAAAAGAACAACATCAAGTGTACCAATCCAACACATAGACAGGAAAGGACTCATAAAATTCTTTAGAAAGTTTTATTTTCTTCGGAACATAAACAGAGGCTCCCGGAAAACCCTTAGATCCGGGCCATGGTTTGCGCCTAGACCCATTCAATGCAAGGGTTGATGTTCTTCTTGCCCCGACCCTTATGTATTCTTGCACAAAATACTCCACAAGCATCTTATAACTTGGACCATTTAAGGTTTCTTTAACCTTATCAACCATTCTTCCCAACTCATCAGGCATAGTGCATTTTAGGGCTCCGACCATTACATATTCCGGCATTACAAAACCGTTCCAAATGATATCCTGTATCATTTTGTTGACCTTGATGATGTGTGTCATCATATCATCTTTAGCGTCCCATCGATAAAGAGCTAGCTTGACTCTTAGGTTCTCAAGTTTCTCCTTTTGAGCCGCCGTTCTTGGTATTATCGGAGTGCGTCTCCAATGTACCATTGTTCCTGCAACAAATGCAGAACAAAGGATTACTTATAATCCATGATACATTAAGATAAGGAATGCTTATTCATATACATATGATCTGACACTTGTATTTCAAAAAATACTAGAGAAAATGCCAAGGAATATACCCCTTAGTATGTGTACATAGGGTTTATCGTGCATTTTCACATTCATAAGTGCAGCAAAAATGTAATATGAATATACCATGACGTAGAGCATTCCGATACGAGCACATCGATATCAAGAACGCCCAAATCGGAGTTAAAATGAGCTCGAACGGGCCGAAAGAACACACGGGGTCAATCTGCCGGTTTGAACCGGTCCGGTTCGACCGGTCCAACCGGGTTGACCGGTTCGACCGTTGACCGGTCAACGGTCAACGGGTCGGGTCAACGGGTCGGGTCGGGTCAAATCGGGTCGGGACAACCGGGTCGGGTCAACAGTTTCGGGTCGGGTCAACGGGTCGGGTCAAAAGTCAACGGGTCTGGTCAACTCGGGTCGGGTCAAGTCAACCGGGTCGGGTTTGATGACGTCAGCGTGACGTCATCGTCGGCGGTTCGCGCGCCAACCGACGCGCCGTTTCGCACGGACGAGCGTGGGTGTCACGCGCCGTCGCGGCCGAGGCCCTTTCCGGCGCGTGAGGGCGCGTTCGGCGTCCTCCGGCGACGCGCCGCCCATCAATTTGCTCGTCTCGACGAGCCCTTTCTGTTTATGCAATAAAATTGAAGTTTTGGCAAAAAACAAAAAACGAAACATGCATGAACAGTTCGGCAACGCGACAAAAACGAACAAACGAGGCCAAAAACAAAAAGCAAGCAGTATACACTTCAGACGATACACAAGCACGATCGGGAAACAAGTAAACGGGGCTCTGATACCAATGTTGGGAAAAAACTCAATCCCGATTGTCTCGTCCGAAACGTATTCGGAACGAATTCGATTAATGCGGAAAACGTGCCCGAGAACCATCTAATTTGTATCACCGATCGTACAGGCATATCACACAATGAACATACCCGGTATTGTCACAGATTAAATGCCACTTTGTGCCTGAAAGTTCTTCGATCGTCTTTCGTTCGAGTGTGTGTTCCGAAGAGAAGTGGAGAGAAAGCGTTGTTCTTGAAAGAGTGTGTTTGCATGTAAGAAATCACGTTACATTCCAACCAAAGGGTGCCTTCTATTATAAATAGAGAAATAACTACCTCGTGGGCCCTTGTGGCTCACGGGCCGGGTTTGGCCCATCTTGGGCGGTCCACCCATTATTTCTTTCATTACATTGTTGAGGACAGGGCCGTGGAAATTGCTGCAGCTTGTGCTGTGATGCTCCGACAGCAATGGTGGGAGCACGAATCCCTCGGTGGACGACGAATTTTTCCTCGCAGCTGGGGCCGGCGTGGCAGCAGATGCTACTGTGGCACCCGTGATCTGTAGTCGAAGAAGAATGGAACTGTTAATGCAGAAGATTAAATATAAGTGGAATGTGTTTGCGGAACTGAAAGCAGAGAAGGGTGTGCTGGACGATGACTAATGAAGAAGGTGATGGAGGAATTTACTTGGTAGGTTAAAATGAATTGAAGATGAAACTCGCTTTTTTTCATGGTTATGTTTTACGCTTCAGGAGTGATGTGAATTTCTAGATAGTGTCTGCTCATGTATGTATATCTCATGCCACTTCAGATTTTTAAGCCTGAAAATTACCCCGGCTATATGTATGCATAATAACATTAGCAGTGGGGGAGCCGAGCCAGAGACAGTCTTATGTGTCATTGCCAAGGCTAGCTTGTGATTTAAATCTATTGCTTTTATTTGCAAAAAAAAAAATTGCGTTCAGGTAGGCCTAAGCAAGGCTATTTAAGTGGGCTTGAATTCGAAATGAAAATTGTATGCCTAGGTCTGCCTAATTTGTTCTTCGGGCTTTTGTCGGCTTGAGCAGGAAGGCTGTCAAGCTTATGATCAGATCCAATGCATATTACATACATATGGCGATAGTAATGTAAGTAAGCTGGAGAATTTTATGAATGAGCCATAGTACAGTGTATATCTATACTATATATGAAAGGAGGGTTTTGCGAAGGCAAATGTCCCCTCACTCGCTACTTTCCTCTTCTTTTCTGTTTTTCTATTTCAATTTTACTAAAGGTCTCTTCCGTGTCACTCCATCCCCCTTTTCTCTTTATTTCTTTTTCTACTATATTATATAATTATCTTTTTAATTTTTATTATTAGTTTAAAGGTGCCAATTATGTTCCTTCCATTCTTTTTGCACTTTGTGGGTTGATGTCAAATTTTAGCGAAACTAAAAATTGTAGTGGCTAACTATATCACCTAGAGGGGTTGAACAGGTGATTTCAAGAAACTTGGCAAAATATTGACAAATTATAAGCGTCAAATTTGACATAAGCGCAATAACAAATATGAGCAATAAATTGATATACGTGGGAACATGTTATATCGGTTAGTACAGTGTGTTTCTATTAGACAATAATGGATATAAGTAGTGAGATAGAGAACGATGCAATCAGAATTTTATAGCGATTCAACTTGGTATAAGTTTATGTCCACTCTCTCAGACTAATAGCTTATTGGTTGTATTCCACTAGAAGTTACAGTAGTACATGTTGCTTATACTCAATGCTCTTCTTTCCAAAGTCGGTGCTGCTTATACCCAAAGAGATAGATCTCATTATCTCACACTTAAGCACAAACTGTAATACTGCAACACTTCTCAAGAAATTACACTTTTAGTACACTCAAAAGACTATATAAGAATGTAAATCTTTTTGTTAATGGATTGTTTATCACTCTGATCTCTTTCTTCTTCAGCGTAATTTGATATCCTTTTATACTCCTCGGTATCTAATTTTGCTAATGGACAATATTTATGAGGATCAATCTCCAAACTATCTGTTGGACAGTTGTTGAGCAGATCAATTTTGCTGTTAAAGTTAATCAATTTGAGATTCGAGAGATTTGGTGGCCTATGCAATCAAATCTTCTAGTTTCCAAAAATAGTGTAACTCAAGCTATGGAAATAAATCTGTCTTCTATACAATTGTCAATCAATCTGGATGTCACGTGTAATTAGGATCTTCCACGTAGATATTCCTCTAGATTGATAATAAATCAATTTCTTCTAAAAGGATAATCCATACTAGACCACTAGTTATCAAATAATTTGATGAAATAACTCATCATGGGGTATTTTCTTCTGAGCACGTGATAAAGCTGTTGTTATAGTTAATATAGTCGCTCCACTGACATTAGCAGTTCCTGTAAATATTTGGTTTCTCGGTGATGTCAGCTTCCGTTTATATCGAGTTTCTTGGTTATATCAGCTATGCTTTGATAGACATGCTAGATCCTGTGGTCCTGTTCATCATGGTAACTCCAAGCCTTTTCACATTTTTCTACACTTGTTCACACTTAGGTTCATTTAGTCTTCACGAATCTTTTTCTTTTGTACATAGAAGCTTCCTTAAATGGGTATTACATAAAACATAAACAACGTTTGCATTTATCAAGCTCGTAAGACATACATGGACGGTTTTATCAACTTCAAAATATTATAGAAGGTTTCTCAACAAAAATGAATCGTTAGAGTTAGACTCATTTTATTTTATTCAACACAATCTAAAGTATTCTCTTTAATGTAACAAGGGGAAAAATACCAAAAAAGTCCTAAACCTATTGCATCGGTACCAATTTAGTCCTAAACTTTTCAATTGGACAAATTTAATTCTAAACATTTTCACATTGTACTAATTCAATCCATTCGACTAATTTAGGCTGGAAAATCGCTAACGTGGACGCTGACTGTCCCATGTGGCACAGCCGACATTGACATGGACATCTTTTTTATTATAATTTGTTAATAAATATTTTTGAGTTTTTTTTATAATTTTTTTCCTTTTATTTCCTTTCTTCTTTTTTTCTTTTTGTCAGTTGCCGGTTGTCGACCATCGGCCATAAGACATGGCCAGTGAGGGCTAGTCTTGCCTAGGCGAGGGTGAGTGCCGGCGAGGCTTGACGAGGCCGACCCTTATCTATGGCTAGAGGGGGCAACCCTCGCCAGCCACCGGCAAAAAGAAAAGGGAAAGGATAAAAAAAGAAAAAAATTATTAAAAAATGTTAACGTTAGTACTGACCATGTTATGTAGGATGGCCGACGTTCACGTCAATGATTTTCAGTTTAAATTGGTCATGTGGACTGAATTGATACCAATGTTAAAGGTTTAGGACTAAATTGGCACAATTGAAATGTTTATGTTTGAATTGGTATCAATACAATAAATTTTGGATTTTTTGGGTACTTTTCCTATGTAACAAGATACATATCTTGTATTCGGAGTTCCATGTTATTTCTTTATCATTTCCTCATTCAAAGTATTTTTTTTTCTTTTGACTCCCTTTCTCCTGTCTTAATAATTACAATCAAATCTTACTTTAAAAAAACTTACTCTAGTTTATCTATAAGTTTATCGAACTATGACGGGTTCATGTCATATTTCTACTCTGAATTCCATGTAATATCCCGAAAGGTAGACGCTAGAGAGAGGTTGAGTGTGTCTCGACTCGATCAATGAAATAAAATGTGTTCGTCATTTTATAACTGTTTGCTTTTGTGTTGAGCTATATGAATTAAGAGCGCGATTCACTCATGATGAAAGTTTAGTCTACCGCGAAGCGGATGTAAATGTAACGCACCAGAGCAAAGATAAATAGGCCGGAGGGCCGGCTGACATGGCCTTCTTAATGTTGTGGTTGGATTCGACCACTAAGCAGTGCAAACAATCTCTGATGTGATCCTAGGCCTGCAACATGAGTTGAGCTCCTCATTCCTTGGTTCTTTTCTAACTTACTTTGAACTTTTCTCTCGCAAGAACATATTGAAAAAACGTCCAAAAAGTCTTAAACCTATTACATTTTTGTTAATTCACTCATAAATCTTTCACATTTATGTCAATTCAATCTATCCTGCTAATGCTGACGTGGCAATTTTTTTAAAAAATATTTAAATATTTTTTAAATATTTTTTTGTCTTTCTTCCCTCTAGCCGGTCCAGAGAAAAGAAGGGCATCTGGCCAGAGGCGAGGTTGACCTCACTGGCCTCTAGGGAAGCTTGCCCCTGCCGGCCACTGGCGAGGGTGAGCCTCACCTGCCCCTGGTTGGTTGAACCTCGCCAAACCAAGGTGACGATGACCTCGCCATTGCTAGGTTTTCCCTCACCTAGCGACACCCAGCGACGGCGAGGTCGGCCTCAACCAAATCTGCGAGATTGAGCCTCGCCCATCCATGGCAAGGTTGACCTTACAATCACTGGGCGAAGGAAAACCTAGCGATGGCGAGTTCAGCCTCGCTTGGCTAGGTGAGGCTCAAACAACTAGGGGTAGGCGAGGCTCACCTTCGCCAATGGCTAGCGGGGGCGAGCTTCGCCAGAGGCCGGCGAGGTCGGCCTCGTTGGCCAGAGGGAAGAAGGGCAGAAAAAAGAACAAGAAAGAACAAAAAAAAGGAAAAAAATTAATAATTTTTAATATATATATAATTGCAATAGCGTTGGCCGGACAGTCGGCGTCCACGTCAACGCCGCCTGGCCAAAATTGGCCGGATAAACTGAATTGACACAAATATAAAATGTTTATGACTAAATTGGCAAAATTGAAAGATTTAGAACTAAATTAATAAAAAAACAATAGATTTAGGATTTTTTGGATAATTTTCCCTACTTTGAAAGGCCAAGGCCTTTGGGCCCTAATTTTTTCCCTTGTATAGTATCATGTTGCTCTTCACGCTTCAGAATATAGCAGCACTCATGCCATATTCATCCCACAAAAGTTTGATATCTCACCTAATCTAGGTTCAACTAATCACGATGGGAGAATGATCGCGGACTTTAATGCGGACTCATCATACTCTAATTGCGCTAAGGGCTGAGAAATTAAGCGACAATGAAAGAAAGGTTATTTCATTGCTTTTCTATGCGGATCGACCATGCAGTACGTTTTCGAGAGCTTCCAGTGCATTTAGGATTTTACACGGCGGTTCCGTCTAAAGTTCCGCTCGAAAGAACGTGAATCGAAGTGATATCCATGGCCATAATTTTTTTAATGTAATGGCAATTTCTTAATAGAAATATTAATCGGTTTTGATTCTCAAGATAGTAACTTTCAAAGGGCGCTTTATAAAATGACATCAAGCCCTTCGAACATGTCTCAAATTTTGCCTGCTGGTCCAGTTAAGACCGAGGAGGAGAGAGATTAAGAGGCTGTGTTAGAGAGTCAACGACGGAACATTAGCGGGAATATTGGCTGATCAATTTTGCACCGTGGGAGATTAGCTGTCCCCGTAACACGAGGCACAAATCAGAATAATCCAAATTATGGGGTGAACCTACTTCGACCGCTTTTGATCGATTGAAGAAATTGCATGCGCGAGAACATGACGAAGCATGGAATGACACAAATAATCGCGATCACAATAATTATGGGGATTCTTCTATATCTCGGGCGAGCTAGTGGGATATACTCCCACCGGATTCTATATTCTTGTATGCAAAGAGAAACTTAAGAGTTAGGTCGTGGAAACTATTTGAATATTAGGGTGATTTTATGTCGGATTTCGAGAGTGTAAGGGAGTGGAATCATAATTATTGTTACTTCTGTAAATGCGCTAACCAGCATGTATTAAGAACGTCGGCCCGATAAGTGACTTGATAATCAGTACGGGTTAAACTTATGTGATCCGATGAAAGATCAAAATAGCCATTGATCATCATAAAGTGAAACTTAATATTTTGCATGCCTTGTAGAAAGAACAATACTAGGAGAGGCTAAGGTCGTTAAAAAAAAAAAACACCTAGTTTTACATGCAAATACCATTTCAAATGCCGAATGATAATCAATTATGCCGAACTTATCATGGGGATAAGGTCAGTGTGCCTATATTTGGATTGCGTACCCGCTTGATCATGTAATATTTGGCAAAATTAGCACCTTATGGCCGGTGTCATGTCCGATCCCTCATTGTCCATCTTCAAAGAATGAAAATTGGGTCATTTATCCTCGATACTATCAAGGGTGATTAGGGTGTTATTTATTTATTTATTAAGGAAATAAATATCCTGCTCCATCTACACTTCGATCACCCTAATTTACTTTGTCGAACGATTATTGATGATAATCAAATCGACATCGATCATACGTAACATAATGACTACACATAAGACTATAACTATATTTTGAATGGCGATATAGACCTTATCCAAACGATCTTCTCTCAATCGATCGGAACTACTATAGTCTTCTTCATCCATAAATTTCTGTTCAACATTTAGTTAAAAAGACAAGATAGCGAAACCGTGACCGCAATGCAACGTTGAGGAAACCAATGAACAGCCCCAAACCGTGACGACAGCGTCCAACCGTGAAACGCCAAATGAGCAATCCACCCAAGAAATGTATAAATAAATAAAATAAAATAAAAACAGAACCCAAAATTGGAAAATAGAAAATCCAATATTTTAATGCTTCGAAAATCCAATAAAACTCTCCTCTTATGCTTCGGAATATGCCCCCAAGGATCACCCACGTGTCCCTGCGTTTATTTTTTATTTATTTATTTTTTGCGGTGGGAAATTGAACGACTTGCTTACCCATCATTAGCTAGCTCTCTTCATAATCGGAGGCAAATATTATATTATAAAATTAATATCACGAAAAATCTCAAATTAGTACACATATAACAAATTTACTCTTAATTGATTTCTGTTAAATTTTATTGTCAAATTATTGAGTTTGATGACGCGTGATAGGTATACCAGTTTGAGGTTTTACTCTCCGTTTGTCATAAGTGTACTAGTTTGAGATTTTCGTGATATTAATTCAATTAACGAAAACTAACGAAAGATAAATTTATCACAAATGTATCGGTTTGAGATTTTTTATGGTCAAATACATACTAGTTTGAGGTTGTTAGTTTTTGATGAATTTATCACAAATATATTAATTTGAGATTTTTTGTGATATTAATATCATATTATAATATCGTATATTTTTTTGGGATTTTTTTTAAGCCACTGAATTGTCCGGAACGTTATTTCCCATGCCACGACCCGACCCGCTAGAGGCCGACATGAACATGTAAAAACTATAAAAGGAATCCGCATGGAGGACGAGAATAACTCTCAAGAAGCCATACCCACCCCGACAGTTCCTCTCCATTTCAAACCTGTCCCCACCTTCCCCTTCCCCTTCCCCTACCTCACATGCCATCCCTCTCCAACCTCTCTTGATTCCCTCCTCCTCCCCTCCCCCGTCGCGGGCCACCGTCCGAGAAGGAGGAGGTGAGAGACAGCCCCGGAGAAATGCGCGCTCCGATGAGGCCGCGCTTGGCCCTTCTTCTCTTGCTGATGGCCGCGGCCTTCGCCTTCGGAGCCTGGTTCGACCGTGCCACGGCGGCCTACCATCGCCCGGGACTGCGCCCCGCGGTGTTCGTTCGCGACTCTGATGACGAGGATTCGGTTTCTCCCCAACAGGTACGTCGAAACGACGCTCGACTGTCGACGTTCAGGGCGGTTTTGTTCATTTCCATGGTCTTTTCGCCGTTTCTGCTAGTTGTCTCCCTCTCTCTCTCTCTCTCTCTCTCTCTCTCTCTCTCCCTCCTTTTTCGTTGATGTGTTTGTGTGGTGATTTAGAGCAAGTTTAGGATGCTGATTGTGCTTGATTTCCGGGGATTATTGTCGTGCAAAGGTTGCAGATGATGGCCACGCTCGATTTCCATTTGCATGTACGCAGAACAAGGAAAGATCGAATCGCTCAATGCCCTGTGTTCGGAAATGCTTGAAAAATTTTGCCGAAAACGACGGATGTTCTGACGTAGCTTTTCTCATGATCGTTCACCAGCGAATGAGGATGTTTTTGAATGAATAAATAAAGTGAGGATGTTATAACTTTCAATCCACGGCAACCAAATTATGGGTAGATGACCAACAACTAGGAATTTTGGCTTTTTGAGTTATTTCTTTGGTGTTTTGGTAGAAAAGAAATCAGTGTAAAAATGGCAGGTGTCTGGGAGTCTAGCGTTGAAACGACAAATGTCAATTTTGAGGAAAAAAAACAAAGTTTAAAGTACATCCACCGTCGGATGAGATGGTACGTGTGAGTTGTGCTTACCTGCCTCGGCTGCTTTCAATAAATGCTCGCTTTTGGAAAAACTAGAGAGTCTCTTAGTTTTGGCTACTTTTTATTTTCCTTTTCAACAACAAGAAAGGCCGCCTGGATCCGATCCCGATGAAATACACATTGACGACGCGGGCGGAAATTCGAATGGATGATCGAGCACGGCAAATACTTGTCCGACTCGATCCTACCATGTTGGTTGGGGCCAATCGTGAATTTTGAATGTGGAAATCGTGTGTACCTCACGAAATCCGACGCTCATGATTACCTCGTCGGGAGTAAGTGTTCTCCTATGTTTGAGATGACACCTTGTGGTGTGAACATCTTGCGCTTGAACTACATGATCATGTCTGTTCTTTACTAATGAATTCCTTCAAACATCTACTACATAAGCTAAATCATATATCAAGAGCCAGTGTGGTGTGATTGTGTTTTCTGCTGCCAGCAAAAGTTAACCACCTCACACGCGTCTCACACAAGAAAATGAACAGAAAGTCACAATCAAAGTTAGGTCTATCATCATAGGCAGACATTTTTGTGGACTTACTGGGTAAAAGATATGATGTGTGAAACATGACCTGATACATTTCCACCAACTTTTTGCGATAGACTTGATTACTCCCGATTCCAAAGCTGTGTCCTCATGATGTGCTATTATTTGTTGAGGATAATACCTAACTTCTTGTCCTGGGAAATTGGGTAACCCTAGTTTAATGCTGATGATTGTTTTGTAGATGTCTTTTGACCTAAACTTGTAGCTATCTCTGTATATTTCGTGTCCTAACACTAGTTAATGAATTCTCAAAGGCCCGAACGCAAATAACGGAATCAAGACATCGTCAGTTGTTTATAGGTGGGTCGCATTGGACATAATCAAGCTAACTCTACTCAATGGATACCCTTTGAACTCTAGTCACAGTGAGAAAGTGAATAAAGATGCTCGATTTAGACTTGATCTGCCTTATTTCTACCTTCAGTTTGTTTTGAGTATACAAAAATATTTGACAGTAGGGGAAACACACGAAAAGCTACATATTTGGTTCACAAGTTTGTCGAGCCTAATGATTGTTGAGTTTGAAGGCAACTTGATTGAATGAAGCTCGGTCAAACTTGAGTTGCTCACGACTTGAGCTCGGGTGGCTTGAGAGAGCCACGGTTTATCGGCTCTCCCGGAGACAATGTGCCTTTTTCCAGTCTTCTCCTTTGGTAGGCACAGATTACTTGAGAAAAGGGATATGTTATTCCTCTTTTAACCAGAAGAGACATGCATAAAGCAGTCCTTTGATGTGTAAATTGGTAAGTAAAAGTAGCAAAAAGCTTCGATATTTTATCTAGCAATTAAACATAATGATGCCCATTCTCATTTTTCTCGGTATAGCGGGGGCGAATTCTTCTCATTACACCTTATGTGGTTCCTCCACCGTCTAGTGGCGAGTTCTTTTATTCTTTTTGGCCAGAGTCTAAGTGGGCATCTGGAATTACAGATTTTGATCAATTAAAAGATAGTACTAGAGATTGTAATGGTATTTTTGGATGGGAAGATTTCATTTATTGGGGCTGTAAATGCTACTTCTTACAATAATTGACAGACTTGTTTTTTGCTTTTACCTTCACATATCAGACTTTGGAGCTAACTACCAACTTAGATTAGCGGGGAAAAGACATATTAGCAAGGTATCCTAAAATCCCACAACTTTGTTTCTCAGGTGCATACATCTCTGGTGGGTCAAGATAAAATGAGGATCTCATGGATCACCCAAGGCTCGGCTCCTCCGACTGTGGAATATGGCAAGTCGCCGGGCATATACCAGAATTCAGCAACAGGAAATACAACTTCATATAAGTACGTAATATACAAGTCCGGGGATATCCACGAGGTAGTCATCGGTCCGCTGGAACCAAACACGGTATATTACTACCGATGTAGTTCAGACTCGGCCCGCGAGTTCAGTTTCAAGACCCCTCCGGCGCAGTTACCGATCAAATTTGCAATAGTAGGTACGTGCAAGCATATAATCATCATCCAGGTGGAAAATTTGATTGTGTAGTGTACAAGAAGTCATGAAGATGAATCACAATCTAAAGTTCTATTGGGACAATTTTTGGTTAGTTTTAGTGTTTGATCTGGTCCGTTCACATTGTTTTTGGAGTGTGTAGTAGGAAACATTTTAATGCAGCAATCTTTACCAAAAAAAAACATTTTAATGCAGCAACTCTGTTCATTTCATGAGCAGAAGCCTATTCTTTTCCCCGAAATAGGAGGATTGGACAGAGCATGCATCTGAAACATGTTAATACTTCTCAGGTTTATCTCAGGGGTTTAATTAGTACTATGTTAAGTTTCAAAATATGCTTCTTAATAAAGGTGAGTTTGACATGGCATGATGCAGGTGACCTTGGACAGACAGGATGGACCAATTCGACCCTTCAACACATAGCGCAATCGAACTATGACATCCTCCTGCTGCCTGGCGACCTGTCATATGCCGACTTCTACCAGCCTTGGTGGGACTCGTTTGGCCGCCTCGTCGAGCCCCTGGCCAGCCAGAGGCCCTGGATGGTGACCCAAGGCAACCACGAGATCGAGAAGATGCCGGTCATCCATCCTGACTCCTTCACGTCCTACAACGCGAGGTGGCGCATGCCATACGAGGAGAGTGGCTCGGACAGCAACCTCTACTACTCATTCGATGTCGCTGGGGTCCACATCGTCATGCTCGGCTCATACACGGACTTTGACCCAAGCTCAGCACAGTACAAGTGGTTGCAAGCCGACTTGGGGAAGGTGGACCGGACAAGGACCCCTTGGATAGTGGTGCTGATCCATGCTCCCTGGTATAATTCTAACACTGCTCATCAAGGGGAGAAGGAATCGGTCGGGATGAAAGCCTCCATGGAAGGTTTGCTCTATCAAGCACGGGTTGACGTGGTTTTCGCCGGGCATGTGCATGCATATGAGCGTTTTGTAAGCTTCCAATCCTGCTCCGTTCTATCTATTGGTGAGGCTATGCATTCCTCCTAATTTCTCATCTCTGCTTTATTGCTCTCCTTAGACCCGTGTCTACAATGGAATAGCCAATGCTTGCGGTCCGGTGCACATCACCATCGGCGATGGCGGCAACCGTGAAGGCCTTGCCAAAAGGTTTTTCTCGTGTTCCTTGTCCATATGCTTCTTATCAGTCTTCAAAATTTCAAATCATTGCAGATTTAGCTCTGAAACTGTGATGCGATCCTCTAGAATTCATATGCATAATGAATATAAGTGGCTGGCTTGCACAATAAAACTGAAATTGACTGATAGCGGGAAAAGGTCGAACTTCAATTTGCATTTTGCTGCAGCTGACTAACCATAAATGGATTTAACTCTAAAGCTGCTGCTTCCCTTGCCAGGTACATTAATCCAACACCGTCGATATCGGTTTTCCGGGAGGCGAGCTTTGGGCACGGGCAACTGGAGGTGGTGAATGCAACTCATGCACTTTGGACATGGCATAGGAATGACAATGATGAGGCCGTGGAAGCAGATTCAACTTGGTTGACGAGCCTCTCATCCAACCCTGCCTGTAAATTGTGAGAACCTTCATACAGAGGTATAGAAACACCCGAAAGCACAATGTAATTGTTGGATATAGGCAAAGTTGGTTCGGGAATAGAATACATAAATTGTTCTTCAAGACAACTAAATTTTGTTCCATGCAAATATATTTGGGTCTCAAAAGGATATAATGCTTGGCCCTGTGCTCTTGTTAAATGTGAGGCAATCGACTAAGTGAAGTGTTGGTGATATGTATTTTTGTGATCAAGCGGATCTAGAGGTGAGATGCGCCGGTATCCACTAAACCGTTCATCTTCGTTTCTACGACATAGACATTGGTGAACATCAAGGCTATTTTTTTTTAGGAAACTTGGCCCTTGATCGCGTTGAGGATCTTGAGTGATCTGATGTGAGTCTTCTCCCTTTCTTCAGCATCGTCCACCATGAGAGCAGATAGCTTGCCTCGCCATGGATAATTTCCAGCAAAGTGAGGCCCATCACAAAAGATGCACTTGATCATCTTCTTCTCCTAATCCTTGTGCGACTCGCCTCGGGGCTTCTTCCAGTTCCCACTAGGGGGATTGGATGGACCTTCTTTGCCCGGCTTCTCTCGCTCTTTGGTTTGAATGAGTTGAGCTTAGAGAAGTCCACACAAGCTTCGGCCATGGTGAGGGCCTTGCCGATATCTTGGACACCTTGCCATTGGAGCTTGCTTCTTCTTCAAACCATCCATGAAAGCAATGAGAGCTTCCCATCCTCATGTGAACCCCTTGACGTACTCCAGAATCGTTCCCATTTGTGTGAGCCGACAAAGCTTGCCTTGAGCCTCGTCCTTAGCGGACTCGGGGAATAATTTCTCCCAAAATTCCTTTACAAATTCATCCCAACTGTTGATGGGATCAACACTTAGCTTCATCTTGCCACCCCTATGACGCCATCGTAGCATTGCAACATCGGTAAAAAACATAGAAGCGATTCTTATCTGGGTGTTCTTGTCTAGTAAGCTTATGGTGCCAAAGTATTGCTCCATACTCCATATAAGTCTGTCCACGCCCTTAGCACATCGGTTGCCCTTGAACTCGTTGATTTTCGGCAGGGTGCCGCTTGAACGGATCCCATACCTTTGCAATGCTAGCCTTGCACAAGACTAACTCGGTCCTGAGCTCTTGAACTTTTAACTTCAATGCCTTGATAGTGGCTTCAAGGCCTATTTGTCTCATTCGAGTGGGCCGTGACTAAATTGTTGACACTCGACAACGCATCTCGGAGCGTCTCCTCCACCCTATGCATCCATTCCTTCTGTCACACCCCAAATCCTATAAGAATAGAGGAAATGACATGATTGTTCTATATCTTACCTGAAGGACATAGCCTCCAACATAACCAACAATAACATGTTATCACATATGTGTGTGCATATAATTTATTTATTTATTTATGATAAACCAGTAAGTTGGTTAAAGGATCAAAATTTCTACAATCCATCAAAAGTTTATATACACTTCCAACTCAACTAAACCAGACAAATGTCATTTCGGACATATATCAAACTATCACAACTTACACTCAAAATTCAACTACCAAAGTTCCCCGTCAATATCACTCCCATCCTATTAGCCGCTAGCTGATGGACCATAAAAAGATAGAATGAAAATGATGAGCAACCATAGCTCAGTGAGTAGTGTATATTTCTTCTAAGCAGATCGATCATCTACTATGCATGTTTATAAGGCGATACCAAAACTCAATAATCTCAAATCTAGTATATAATATATACACACACACATGCACAATATCATGAACGAGTTATAACCTTTCAACGAAATTTTTTACGTATCGGAAATACTCATTTAAATCAACAATATCAACATAAATATTAATGGTCAAGTTCATTGATCAATATCATCAATTCACATATCAATGGTCTATTCTATTAATCAATATCATACCACATATCAATGGTCTATTCCATTTATCCATATCAAATCACACATGAATGATCCATTCGTCGACTAATCTATTGCTAAATATCAAGCCATGGCCACAACACAACATATGGTGATAAGGCGATCAAGATTCCCATTGACAAGGTCTCCATCTATAATCAATTGGTGGCTTGGCCCTTAAGGATATCCTCAAACCAAGGGATAAGAACAGCAAGAGTGTCATTACTTTCATACGGCACTTCCTTGAATGCCATAACTTTTTTTTTTTTGCTTACTTAAGTGCCACAAATTTAAAAAATCGATCACTTAAGTGTTATTGTCGATTTGTCTTACCGGCCGATTGTCTTACAGGGCACCGCTGGCACTGATGTGGATAATTTTTGTAATTTTTTAACAAATTTTTTTATTTTTTTATTTTTCTTTTCCTTGTTTTTCTTTGTGCCGGCAAGGGTCTCACCTGCGGCCATCATGGCCTCACCGGTCATGAGTGAGGGTGCGAAGGCCCATGCCAAATCTGGGCTAGGGCCTTTGCCGCAGCCTCGCCCAAATTTAGCAAGGACCTTTGCTCCCTCGACCGCAACCGGCGAAACCGCAATGGCCTGGGGTGAGGCCTTCGCAGTCCCACTAGCCGCTAGCAACGACCTTCGCAACCTTGTTGGCCGCGGACAAGGGCGCGAAGGCCCTCAGTCGCGGCCGGCGAGGACTTCCGTTTATTTTAAAAAGTTTCACGTTGAAATGGAAAATTAAGTAAAAAAATCCACGTAGGTTGATTTGCTGGAAATAATACTCAAATGATCGATTTTACTCTGATGTGGCACTTGAGTGAACGCAAAATAAAGTTATGGTACTTAAGTGAGTATCGTACGAAAATTATGTTACTACTAATCCTTCAAACAAGTATGCATACCCATAAAGCCCTCACTGAGTTCATAGTGATATTGACCATCAAACCATCAACCTCCAATAAACCACAGTACCAAATCCAGATCCATCACATAATTAGAATACATGTCACAATCCAAAACATATTTCTTTCACGATCTGTTAATCAAACGAAATATATTTCACAAGACATTTCTCAAACCATTTTGATTTTTATTTCATAAATCACATTCACAAATAAATATGTATAACCTCTTGAAATTTCTTTCATAAGACATTTCTCGAATGATTCACAAATAACTGAAAAGTCGTAAATGCCCGATCTAGATTTTTATGTAACAAACATGCTCTTTTATAACTCATATATATCGAATCTTTACCACTTTCGAGACATGAGTTTAAAAATTCATAAAATAGATAGCACTACTTACATGGGAATGCCTATGACCAAATGTCAAAGATTATTCGAACCATCGAACTCGTAATCTTATCAAATAAACGAGAAATAACATCAAAGTCTAAAATGATACCTCAGCTACAAATCTATTAAACCAAGCTTACTCGCTAATAAAATGACTCCTACGCGCCAACGAAACTTTTGTCCGAAGTGGATATTCAAAGCTATCTGCAATGTGGAACTCGAGCATGAAACTTTAGAATTTTACTCTGACCAAACCGTTACTTCAAATTGACTCCCGACAAGTCCCATAGCCCCACAACACCCTTATATACTATTTCCATGAAATCCCTCATCTTAACAATGTAAAAATTGGGCATAGGAGTTCAAATTTCACAAAACTTCGAAATTGTGCTCTAATTCCAAAACCTATTCCAATTAGACGAACGAAGGGTTTGAATCCTGACCTAACATTGCAAATCAAAATAAATCCACCTTGACAATATGTCCATGACATGTACACACGAAACCCATCTTTCCCTTTTCTTTCTTCTTTCCGCCTTTTTTCTGTTCTTCTTCTTTTCTTTCCTTTCCTCGCTTTCCTGGGTGCTCTACGTGCGCGCTCTTTTCCCTTTTATAATGAAAGTCAAGTTCCCCTCTTCTTTTGGGAGAAGAACACTAAAAGTGTCGAAAATTATATATATACGGCGCTCACTTTAGTGTCAAAAGTTTTTGTCGGATCACTTAAGTGCCAAATCGAAGAAAAAACGATCACTTTAGTGTCAATGGCGAGAAATTCCAGCAAAAAATAATACGTGATTTTTATAATTAAAATTTTAATCTAACGTGGCTTATTTATATTAATAACAAGTCCACATGGACAATGTGGTTAGTCACACTTCCTTAAAAACGACATCGCACGAAGCTCAGTCCAAAAATGACATCGCACAGGTCTTGGGGAGGAGAGAGGTGCCGAGCCTCATCGGAGCAACGGCGCCCAGCCCTACCATGGCTGCGCCGGCCAAGAGATGACCACCTCGGAGGCGGACGTGGCGGCGTCCGCCTTGACAATCAAGCTTCGGTGAGAGAGCGAGATCTCAGCCATGGACAGTGAGCACCGAACCCAAGCGAGCAAGAGGATGTGAGAGTTATGGACGCCATTCTTCCTCTCTCAAAACCGAATTAGGGTTTAGATTAGGGGCAATCCCCTCTCCCTCTCTAAGCTTCAATGGAGGATATGAACTCTTCAGTCTTTCTTTTCTCTGGGGATATGACACATTCATCAAAAAAGGACAAAAAGGGGCCCTTTTCTTTTCTGAATCGGAAACACACAGCTTCCTTTTTGCAGAGTCTCAAGCGACCAGGCCAGCATTGTTCCCGATCTAGACGATCGACCAGTGACTCTTGCCCAGAACTCAGCGTCGCTCATTGCTAATCTCGCCGACGCTATCTGCTCCTAAGCCATACCAGCAACACTAGCTTATTCCGGCAATTTCCTATGGACTCCAACTTGCCCAGTAAATTCTCATCAAGGCCCACCGGCAAGTTTCAGGTTTTCCAGCCATCCTCCATCATCCGACCAGTAGTAGTTCGCTGAGTCTTGTGCTGTTGCTCATTGCACATCTAGCAACGACGGACGCTGCCGTTCCTACCGGCGAAAACAACCATCCCCTCTCAAAATCGAATTAGGAAATCGAATTAGGGTTTCGATTTGGGGCTAATATATAAACAACGTCGTTTGGGAACAATAATGCTGACTAGGCACGCCAACGAGCCACATAATACTGAGAAATTAATAAAATATGACCACGTCAGATTTCCGGCAACCTAGATTGGATTTGACACTTAAGTGATCGTTTTTTTTTAAACGGCACTTAAGTGATCCGGAAAAAACTTTTGGCAGTAAAGTGAGCACCGTACACAACTTTTGGCACTTCTAGTGTTCTTCTCCCCTTTTCTTTTTAACTAGTCAAAGCTTTCTTTTCTTTTCTTTTTAATTTTAACCGCATTTTGACCAAACAAAAAGAAGGCAATATATTCTACCCTCTTTAAAAGGCGTTGTTTTGACTAAAATATCAATTAACAGAATCTTGATAGAAAGTAAATATATCATATAGATATAAATTTGATTTTTTATATCATAGGAAAAAGTTTAGGATAAATGTATCATAGTTGACATAATTTGGGATTTTTAACGTTAAAAATAGTTGATGATAAATGTGTCACGGTGGGCATAGTTTGATGTTTTGATAACTTTTTTCCTTAATTTTATCTTAAACTTGCAAGTCATATTAACTATCATATAAAAATGAGATAAATTTAAGCTTTTTTGTTAGCGATTGAAACAATTAAATGAAAATTACATTTGCTGAATATGGCACTGGTTAAGGGGGGATAATTTAAAAAAAATGTTAAACTTATTATACGGTAGCCAATTTAATCATAAACTTTTTTATTTTGTGAATTAAGTCATAAATCTTCCGACCAATTTTGGTAAGAAATCACCGACATAGAAGCTGGTCGTCCTACGTGGCACGACCGGCTCTGACATAGACAATTATTACCATTTAAAAAAATTGAGTTATTTATTTATTTATTATTTTTATATTTCATTTTCTTTTCTTTGATTACTATTTATCTTCCCATAAGGGCCGACACGGGTTGCCGGGGACTCAGCAAGGGCCTAGGCCCTCGCCCATTTATAGATATCCACTTCCCATAATTTCTCTGGATTCATGTTCCTGAGCTTCTTCACATAACTCAAATGAATTTGCGAATCTGGGCGGAGAATATTGTCGTCATCTCATAAAAAAAGAGCCCGTTGATTCTTGGATCCCAAGCACATGTACGGTTAGCTCTCGAGGGAAACATAATATAGATACGAATCGCTCATAGCCGACGAAGGCTTCACGGCCCTCGTCTAGATCTGGCCATCATCAAGGCCCCAGCACCGCCAGTCCTTCCAGGAAGATGAATAGTGGTAAAAAAGAAAGAAAATAAAATAAAAAAATAAATACCATATAAAATATTCAAAAAAATTACAAAACTTGTCCACATTAGCATCAGCCATGCCATGTAGGATGGTTGGCATTCATGTCAGAGATTTCTAGTCAAAATTGGTAAAGGATTACATTGACAAATCGTCAAAAAATTTACAACTAAATTGACCATAAAAAGTTTAGGAATGAATTCGCCGCCGTACAATAAGTTTAGTACTTGTTAAATAATTATCCTAGATAATAGTGACCATATACTCTTAATAATATGAAATAAAATATTAAATACAACTGTGTTAATTTTTTTTGAACTCTTCTTTTCTACATATTCTATCACACTTCCATTTCTTTAGCGTGGTATAAGAACAACAGAAATATGATAACTTTTGTATGACGTTCTTTTTAGGGCCATAACTTTTTTCTTGCTCACTTGAATATCATGTAGTTGTAAACTCGTTTACATGAGTGTATACTCCGGCAATTTGTGCTACGTGACTTTTTAAATAATGTTTCGAATCCGACCTGGCTTTTAAGAAGGGAACTCTCTCCCTCTCTGGCTTCTTCCTGTCTGAAAATCGTCGAATCCATAAAATAAAAATTTATGAAGCTTTCTCCCTCCCTCCCTCCCTCTCTCACTCACTATCGCTCACTCTCTCTCTGTCTTCTCTTGCTTCGGCTTGGAAGCATTGTCTAGCGACTTCGACGCTGCTCCTCCTCCGTCGTCCATTATCATTCTCTCTTTTCTGTCCTTGCGCTTGCTCTGAGAGCCGAAGATCCGCTGGTGGAGGAAATAAAGAAATTGCAATGGTGACTCCTGAGAGAGAGTGTGTGAGAGAATCTATTTTGAGTTGGGGTACTTCACCAACGGATGGCACGAACCCTCTCCCTCTCCTTGCTTGCTCTAAGAACCCCAATTTCGCCTCTTGGAAGCAGCGTCCGGGTTCTTCACCAGCCTTTTCAACTTTGACAGAAATTTGCCCCAATTTCTGTAAATTGAGCTAGGGTTCTTCAAATAGATCTCTAAATAACGTCATTTAAATTCTCATTTGCTGACTTCATCTTGCCTATGAGCCACGTCGAACGTTATATGATAAATTATTGCCATATCGGATTTTCCGACACGACAAATCGCCGATAGCATTCAAGTATATATACAATTTTTAAAAAATGGGGCACTCAAGTGAGTGTGAACAAAAAATTAACACTTAAGTGAGCACCGTACGAAAGTTGTAGCACTTTTAGTGTTCTTATTCCCTTTTAAACTTTATCTGAACTCTCATGTGGCCTTTCTATGTCTACGTTCACAAAGATTGCTTTTTGCTATATTTTTTTAACTCAATTGATAATAACCCCAAACAACATATAAAGATACCTGCATATACAGGATAGATAGTCAAGATTGATGACATTTATCTGCGTAAAGCGCGAGCCACGTGACTAGTGTAAAGCTTCTATATATTTTTCTATAATTTCGAATAAATTGCTTCTTCTTTTTCATGTTACTACTAGCTTCCATCGTCTTTCTTTTCAAGCTTACGTCCGAAAGTTTATTTCACACGCACATTGCGTGTATGCTAGTGTGCAAACAATTTTGTATTAACACCTATTTTTCAATAGATTGATGACATACATTAGTATTTCTCTTACGAATATCAAAGTCTTTGTCTAATTTCTTTCCTAGAAGGAAGCTGATTAGCCTTTCTTTCAATCGGGAATATAAATCCTCAATGAAGTCAACATCGTTTCCCCATTACCGGTCTTCCAAAGTCTAATTTGACTATTAGGTTAGGCATAATTTTCAGAACATCTAGTATCCCACCAGTCACTCAAGCTTAAGCATAGTTCAAGTGCTTCCCATCGTGTGAATCCGATGTTTGATTTGGTCCGTCCTGAATATGAACTTAAATCCCCATTAGGCCTGGAACAGATAGTATTAAACATTGATACTCCCTAAGACAATGAATTGTTGTGTAAATTAAGGAAGAATTTCGTTTTCACTACTTTCCTGTGACGAGAAAATATGAAAAATAAACCGCGTAAACCCAATCAATTGCTCTGGAGGAATTAATTATTTGTGTCGTTAACAAAGGGTAAAAATCCCATCTAATTGCAAGAAATTGTGTCTAAGAAGGAATTCAAAGGGAAAAGAAAGATTGCCAAACATGCAATTTTATCTAAATTTTTGGGACCTTTCAACATATAAACCTACACCAACCAAACATGCAATTTGACCGATGCTGAACCTAAGTATCTCTATTGTGGCTTCGATCCTGCTCAAAGTTCATCCTTAATAGAAGATGGTTGTTGACCCAAGCAAGCACTTGAGGCGCTCAAGCTCTCTAGCCAAACCTCGTCGGCGATGACGGAGTTGGTCTCGTTGTTGCGGTGCCACGACCAGTGCGCATGCGTGTGGTTGAGTACCCTGAGTCTCCCGTTTCCAAAGCTCGCCTCCCTGAACATCGAGAGAGGCGAAGCTGGTTCCTTGTACCTACAAATTCATCACCTAAATGATCAGGCGCTATAAAAGCGTACATTAACATACACAACATCATCCAATATTTCAACACAAGGCCAATGCGTCTCGCGATAAAAAGAGGCATACTCTTTTGGGATTAATGATGACTGAAATCTGTCTATATTTCAAAATTTGAGAATGCTATCTTATATCATCCTCTAAAAGAACATTGCCATATCTGTGTTTTGTCCTATAAAAAATTTATGACAGATCAAAGAGTAATACAACAGCTTAACATCAGTCAATTCCTCTAGGATTTCTTTCTGTTTTTCATCCTACAATTCGACCGGTTGTTGATTCAGAACGAAAATGAACATAAACAGGAAAAATTAAGTTAGAGAAAGCACACTTACGACATTGCAAGCCCTTCTTTATTCCCTCCATCGCCAATGGTCACATAGACAGGTCCACAAGTGTCAGCCTCATTGTCGTAAATCCTAGTCTGCGTATAACAAAGAACGAGCGTCATATTCTCAGAAAAACCAAAAATGAAACATTTTGCTTCATGCTATATGTGAACTTACAAATCGTTCATAGGCATGAACATGCCCGGCAAAGACGATGTCAACCCGTGCGCCATACAATAATTCCTCCAACGCCTTCCTCATGCTCTCACCTTCCCCTTGATGAGCCTTATTCGTGTTGTACCACGGCGCGTGCAATAGCACAAACACCCACGGTGTCGTCCTCCGATCAATCTTGGCCAGGTCCTGTTGAAGCCAGTTGAACTGAGCCGAGTCCAAGTCGAACTCGGTGTATGACCCCAGCATGATGATGTGGATGCTACGACCGGCAACATCGAAGGAGTAATATAGGTTGGATTCAGACCCACTTTCCTCATAGGGCATGAGCCACCGGGCGTTGTAAGCCTTGAACCCGTGTGTGTAGATGATGGGAACTATCTCGATCTCATGGTTGCCCTCGGTAACCATCCAAGGTCGGCGGCTTGCAGTTGGCTCAACCAGGCGGCCAAAGGAGTCCCAAAGTGGCTGCTGGCCATCGGCATAGGAGAGGTCACCCGGGAGTAGGAAGACGTCGTAGTCCTTGCTCTCAACGTGCTCTAGGGTCGAGTTGGTCCAGTCTGTTTGCCCTAGATCACCTACATAGGTCGGAAAATCGTAACGATTAAGATTACTAGATAAACTCAGTTTGGACAAATAGGAAGAAATTTGCTATTTATCGACTCAAATGGGACAAAAAAGAGTGTTGCATCAGGGATACATACCAACCACTGCAAATTCGATGGGGAAGGCAGAAGGCGGCGTCTTGAACGAGAACTCCGGGCCAGATGCACCGCACCGATAGTAATAAGTCGTGTCTGGCTCCAAGGGCCCGATCTTGACGTGGTGGATTTTGCCGGAGGAGTAGAAAAAGTAAGTATAGGATGTATGCTCTCCTCTTATCCTGGTGGTGTATTGTCCCGGAGCCGTGCCATACTCCACAGTGGAATGTGCCCTGTGGTCCTCCGTAACCCACGTTACTCTCATGTGGTTGCTTCCGGCGAGCGAAATATGCACCTAAAATCACCCAAAAATGAGAATAATAGCATTTAACATCGACATGAAATCTAACCGGCACAACTTCGAGAAATATTCATGTTCTTCGATCGCAATGGAGTTCATAAAATATCTTTGAAATTAGTTATAAGATCAATGGGCAATGAGAAATCGACCTGTTGAGGCTCCGACTCAGACCGCTCATGCTTGGAGAATATGATGTTCCCGGGAGGGGGTCGATTGTATTCCTCTACGGAAGCATAAGTGAACTGTATGAGAATCTGAGGCACGAAGACGAAGAAGAAGACGACAATGGTTGAAGGAAGAAGAAACGCACGTGGACACCAAATCTCCATGGTTGAAGCAATGAAGCTAAAGTGTGTATACTGATGAATACTTTTGGGAGGAAGAGAGAGGGAATATAAAGAAAAGTTGGGCTAGGGGAATTTGAATCGGAACACTATAATCTATTAAATAAACGAGAAGGCAATACCGTCAAGTAAGTCGATTGGAATATCTTGAATATGATGCTTCAGAGGTAGATGTGATCTCGTCCTCCTCCATTTTTCTTCACTGCCAGCAAGAAGCGTGTGATAAGGTAACTCTTGGACTTGGCTTGGCTGGGAAAGGGACCACTTTCCTCAGCCAGTAATTTTACAGGATCATTGATGCGTTTGGATAGTTTTGGTAATTATCCTAAACTAAAGAAATAAAAGTGTCTCGAGTCACGGGTTACTATTATTTAAGAGGGACTTTAGAAAAGTCTCGGATTACAAGCAACCCATCCGCAAGTTTGAACATACATACACTTGTGAAGTTTCGCAATCGATACATCGTTCAAAGTTCAGACCAAGGAGTTCTTACACTAATCTCGTGCGTAAAAAAACTAACCGAGTAAGACTTGTTAAGATATATGGTCGATGATCGTGGATGTGTATGCATTTCTCGATAGTTTAATTTGAGCTTCTAACAAAGTTAGTTACAGAGATCAAATTTTTGACGATCCGTGCGTTCTCTTACTCGGCTTGTTAGTTGATGTTGTTCCGGCCACCTCTCTCATTGTACGCATGCGATATCTCGGTCGTTGGGCAAGACTCAAAACTTTTGCCAGTAGAGCTCAGCTCACCTTGATCTGAATCTTTCACGTGGACTGAGCGAAAATGAATTTGTCGTATACTAGAATTTCTCCTCCAAAGGGGACAAGACAGGTCCGGTTGGAGCTAAAAAAGCTAACCACCACCACCGTCTGAACACCCAAAGTCAGACTTGGGTGGTCCCAAACTGTTGGAGACTCAGACCCATCCGTTTTACGTTGCCTTTTTTTTTTTCTTTCTTCTTCTTCTTTCTTGGTTTGCCAGTGAGGGAAATTAGGGTTTGTTGGTCACGAGAATCCACGCCGTTCATTCTCTCACCTGCCCATTAGGTTTGCCGATTTCAAAGAAGCCGGATCAGTCGACCAATCTCCTGGTAAACACAATTTATGTTTGGTAAAGTCATATTATTTGGTAAAAAATATTGGGCTCCGTTAGATTTGCGAAAAAATAAATGATTTGAAATTTATTTTCTTAAAAATGATAGCTTGTATCTTTTGAAATGATTAGTTAATGAAAAATATTATTATTATTATTATTAATTTATGTCTAAAAATTTTTCATGAACGAGATGAAAATACTTTTCATCTTATTCATTTTTGCAAGTAATTCAAGCGATTAGTTTTTGAAAAATATTTTTCAAATAATTTGTTTTCCGCGGAATAAACACGCCTTCAATTCATTGTAAAATTATCTTTTGTTTTGTGATAAATCTACAAATAAATGGTAAAACTTCTAATTTTCTAGTAATATCCCTTTTTCCCCGTTAAAGCATGAAAAAATAATTGGTTCGCGTGGTAAACCAAAACACATAAAAAAGCCAACCATAAAAGATAAAAACTGCCAAATCTTAAAACCTATGAATCGGACTCAATGATGTCCTCTTACGTCATGCTCCGAATATCCGAGGAATCTACTCCTAGAACCCCACGACGTGACGGTGCATAACCCTACACTCTCTTATATTTGATTGGTTCTCTCATTAATCAAATCTTAAATGGGAAAAATGAGTTGGCAAATGTCTCCTTTCAAGAAGCAATTTCAACCGCAGATTTCCATTACTATATCAGCTTTGGACGTGCCTCGAGAACCGGATCATAACCTTTCGACTGACACACGTTTATGATGTGAACAAGGAATCAAAACATTCCAGAGATTCTTACAAAAAAAAAACCATTCGAGAGATTGATAATCTCGTCAACGTTGTCTAGATCACGACGACACAAAGATGATAAAGAAACAAAAAAAATGTCAGATTAGTACTAATCTTTCTAATATATCAATATTTCAAAGTTGAACTGTTAATAAAATAATTTGTTCAAGATGGTATTAGAGCAGATATTATAGAGTATGAATTTTGGTGCTCTTTCTATCTTTATTTTTATATGGTACACGTCTCTTTTAGTATGTTCTCTTTTTCACATTTTATATTTCACGTGCAAAGGTGGGTCTACACGCAAATTTTGCTTTCTCTTAACTAATTAAACTTTCAGGGGAAACTCTTCAAGATGTTGATCAATTGGCTGCCTTTCCGTCTCCATGGAAGAGTTCCATTAATATCAATTTTATGATTATAGGAAGAGTGTAAGCTATAAAAAGGCTTTAACCATACGCGTGCATACTGTTGAGAATATACCTCCAATTCGAGTAAGTTTCCTAATTTGAGTAGATTTTCTAAAAAAAGTTTTCCTATTTCAAATGTGTGTGCATATTCTACCCCTAATATCAGATACAAAAGAGCAAACAAGAGGAGTATTAGAAATTTTTTTTTTGCGAGATTTTTTAGTAAGTTCTTTGTGAGAGATCATGAGATAATATTTGTGGGTTTGGTCTAGGCTTTATCTAGGTGTGAGAAACACTTGGGCGCGACTCTCCTGTATCTAATGTTTTTCATTGTTTCTCGTTTATTTATATGGTGATTTCGCATTGATTTAATTACAATATCTGGTTAGCTACCACGTTACACTACAATACATACATCTCCCCAAAAGGGTAATTAGTATCTTGAAATAGCTTTTGGCCAAATGTGATTAAGGGCTTATTTGCAAAGGTATCCAGGCACTTGCAAACTTTCTTGGCCCCTAGATTCCCAAAGTGGAAGCACGATTGCTTCCAAAAGGTGATTGTCAAGTCCTATTGGAACACGTCCCCTCGCCCAAACCCTAGAATGTGTGACGACAAGTGGGTCTCTACACGAAAGGCTGAGAGAGAAATTCCGCGGGGAAAAATCCGGAAAGATGAAAGAGATTATAGTTGAAAACGAGTGATAGGAGCTTCAGAGGCTAGAAGTGTTTCTTTTCTTTTTATTCTTTTGCTTCTCACCAATTTCTGTTTTATCAGATACGGTACGTAAGTGAATTAATAGTTCTAAGTTCTTGTGTAATCCATGGTTAACTATAAAAAAAGGCCATTACGATCATGATTACCAAGAGTTAAAAGAAAAGGCCGAAACAGAAATTTACTGATGATTCAGTTCATTGGCAAAAGATAATACTAATTTACAGAAGTATGGAGTCCATGTTGTTTGCACATTTGACACAACTCACAATTAAAGTTTTGATCCAATTGCGTATGTTACTTTCGACCAAAAAAAAATTGCGTATGTTAATTCAGATGTAAGGTAGGGATTTAACAAGCTCTAGACTCCCTATAGGCTTTACTAAACTTTAAATATATTTTCATTCATTTTCAATAATGGGTAAATGTCACCGTTGATCCATAGATTTTTTTTATCAAAAATGATAACAATCTCTTTACTTTTTTTCTTTATTCAAAAGAATCTCTCTTCTGCGAAAGTGCTACATTGATCCCTCTGTTTCACTTTTTTTCTTGCTCGTTGATTTTTGCTAATGTAGACTGTCGGATTTTTTAGTAAGACTCTGCAGTGGACTTGTTGTGTTATGATTCGTACCACACATTAGACAACATAAAAGCACAAACAAAATGAGAGAGAGAGAGAGAGAGAATGGGCTCCCCAGCTCGTAGCCACGCGATTTGGACCTTGGAGATCTAAAGCGCATAACCCAAAACTTGAGCTTGCGGCCATGGGTGCTCGAATTTTGAGCTCGCAGTCGCAATGGTTGATCTAAACCTTGTAGATCTCGAGCTCGTGGCTGCCATAACAGCTTGAGCTCATGGATCTCAAGCTCGCAGCAATGGTTGCTTATTTATGAATTAGGGGTTTTGCGTTGTTGAGGTGCTAGATTTTGTGGGGGTTTAAGTTGAAGAATAAGATAGTTGAGAGAGAGAGAGAGAGAGAGAGAGAGAGAGAGAGAGAGAGAGAGAGAGAGAGAGAGAGAGAGAGAGAGAGAGAGAGAGAGAGAGAGCATTTGAAAAAAAAAACTATTATCAAATTTCTAACGTTGTTAACGCCATGTCAGGAAATTCCATCACAAAAGCAAATTGGAGACGAACAGTGGCACTTTCTAAAAGGTGGAAGGATGTGTTGAACAAAAAAATTATATGGACGATTTTGATTTTTTAGCTAAAGTACAAGGACCTTGGTGAAAGCAGAGAAGGTTGTGTTGGAAGGATGACTAAAGAAAAAGATGATGGAAAACAGGTCCTCTTTCTCGAAACTATTGTTTTTATAAGTTTACCATGCACCTTTGATCCCGAGACATTCTATATGGCATGATACATTTACACAATTTGGAGATAAATCCATATCCCCTAAATTTTGGAATGAAATATACTTGGTAGATTAGAAGGAATTGAATATAAAACACATTGTTTAATTGTTCTATTTACGCATCAAGAGCGATGTGAATTTTTAGAAAACGTCCGTTGGTATATTATTTCATGTCAATTAAGATTTTTAAGCCTGAAAATCTTCTCACCTCTATGTATGCATAATAGATATGATCAATGGATGAGCCTAGCAGAATACAAGCCTAAATGTCATTGCCAAGACTAGCCCGTGATTTAAAATATTTGAACTTCACTCAAAAAAGTAATCGAGCTTGAGTAGGCCCAAGCAAGGCTATTTGAGCGAGCTTCAACCCAAGAAAAAAATTGTATGCCTAGGTGTGCCTAGTTTGTTCTTCGAGCTTTGTCTGCTCGAGCGGGCTTAGATGGTCGCCGAGCTTATGATCAGGTCCAATGTATAGTACTTATGGTCATAGAAATGAGGAGAATTTCATGAATGAGCTACTATCTCTATTTGAAGAAAAGAGGTTTTGAGTTTTAGCTAAAAAATAAAAAACAAGAAAGGAGGGTTTTGTCAGGACACATGTCCCGTCGCTCCCTCCCTTCCCTCTTCTTTTCTTCAATTTTACTATAGATCTCTTTCGTGTCACTCCATCCCCCTTTTCTCTTTCTTATGCACCTTGCTTGCTGCGCTCACTGCGGATAATAGCAAGAGAGTGAAGAACGAATGATCGTCTAAAAAGAGTGATTTATTTCTACTATACTATATAATTATTTCTTTAAATTTTATTTTTAGTTTGAAGGTGGCAATTATGTTCCTTCCATTCTTTTTGCACTTTGTGGGTTGATGTCAATTTTTAATAAACTAAAATGAATCGTTAGAGTTAGACTACTTTGTTTTATGCAACAAAATCTAATGCATTTCTCTTTAATGTAATAAGATACATGTCATGTTTTCACAATTTTTTATGTTAACTCTTCATTATTTCTTTCTTGCATCAAAGGTTTCTAATCCATGTTGCCTCAAGGATTTCATTCCAATTTCAAGTTGTAATGTTTTATATAAAATCATATCAAAGCCACTTGCAAAAATAACAACCTGTATTCTCGCTTCATTTGTTAGCCTCAACCAAATTGCTTTCATCAAGGAACGGTAGATTTCAGAAACTATTCTACTATGCCAATAACTCTTGAACAACTACCATAAGGGCGACAAAGATAAACGAGTGGTAATAAAAATTGATTTCATGAAAGCTTATGACATGGTAAAATGGGATGCTGTTCTCAAGGTTCCTAAAGCTATAAATACATACTACACCCAAGTTCTCAATTAACTTCAATGGCAAACAAATTAGTTAATTTGCTTGAACTAGTAGGCTACTCACTTGGCGATTAAATTTCTCCATATTTCTTTGTCCTCATTATGAATATTCTTAATAAAATTATTAGTGGGAAAGTTGCTACCTCTTCCTTTAAGTTCCATTGGCGTATAAATCGCAAAGAATTACCCCCTCGCACGTCACAGATGATTAGTTTCTATTTGCTCATGGGGATGTGAACTCCGTCCTTTGCCTTGTTAATGCATTTGATGACTTTGCAGCTCATGTAGGACTACAGTTTAATCCAAGCAAATATCAAATCTTTTTCTTTGAATTGACTGATGATCAAGAGCTCCTTATACAGGACCACACACCTTTCTCCATAGGTATCTTTCCTCTTATATACCTTGGTCCTTTTTACTGGAGGGCTCACGCATAAAGATTGCAAGGGTCTGAGGGAAAATATCTTTATGAAAATAAAAGGATGCGGCATGAAACATACTAGCTATGTAGGACGACTTCAATTGGCCAAATCGGACCTTATTTTCATCTACAACTTTTGGATGCAAATGTTTTTACTACCAAATCAAACTATCTATGAGATTGAGAAAAAGATTAGACAATTTTTATGGGCAGGAAAAGCATAAGTTCATATGTCGCGCAAAGTTGCGTGACAAGTAGTTTGCTTACCTAAAAGCGAGGGGGGGACTAGGGTTGCTCGATCTGAAATTTTGGAACAAAGTATTGCTAGACCGCATGCTTTGGAACCTTATCAACTATCCATCCTCTTCCCTATGGAGTAATTGGGTTCACAACACCAAATGCAAAGGCACTCCAATGATACAACTTGACATCGAGGGAAGTATGACTTAGAGTTGTCAAGTTCTTCTTAAGTTGAGACCCTCTAACTTCAGTCATCTCTAGATCAAGTCACTATTGGAAAGAGATACATAAGGAACTCATATAGATGGGAACAATTATGGAGTGGTATGACCTAATTTGGACCAGCGGAATTTGCAAGCACAGGCGAACAAGAAAGAAAGGGCTGTTCGGGACAAAGCTCTAATCCCATAGGTGGGCCCAATCTCCTATCGTCGTTGATCCAACCATTTCATTTTATCAGCCAGCTTGTCTGCAGAGATAGACAACCGACAGTAGAGAACATATTATAAACAGTATAGAAGACAAAACCCATTTGTTCTTCAAGTGTAATCGGACTAGGAGTATATAGCGCAATATCCTCACATGGCATGATATTCAACAATCTTTAGGAAGATGGAATGATGAACATCAGTAGATGATCAAGGCCATTAAGGGCAATGACTTGGTAGCAAGACTCTTAAGGTCTCTTTCTTAGCTATTATATATTGTATTTGGATGGAGCATAGCTACAAACATTGTAAGTGGCACGGCTTCACTCTACCAAAATTTTAGACCTTTCCAGGCAAATATTTTGTTGGCTACTATATGGAGACTTCATATATCCATCTTCTCACATGATTAGTTCCATCTACAATGCTAGGGGATGCCTTCAAGCTTCTGTACTCATCTGATTAATACTGCTTACATCTTTACGACAGCAACAAAAATTCACTTAGTTTAATCTATGAGCATATCGAATTATGATGGGGTAATGTCATGTTTGTATTATGAATTTCATGTTATATCCCGAAAGTGAGACGCTAGTTTGAGATTGAGCGTGTCTGAACTCGATCAATGAAATAAATGATTATATCATTTTATAACGGTTTGCTTTTGTGTCAAACTATATAAATTAAGAACGCGATTTTCTCATGAGAAAAGTTCATCCTACCGTGAAGCGGGTGCGAAGCACGAGAGTAAAGATGAATAGGAGGGTGGGCTGACATGGCCTTCTTAAAGTTATGATTTGTTTTGTTTAGTAAGCAGTGCAAACAATCTCTGATGTTTTTAGTTCATGGAACAGAAAATATTTTCCGTAAATCGATTAGTTTTCTGTCATCTAAATACCAACAAGTTAAAAAACAATTTCCTGCGAATAGTTTTCCTTCAAATAAACAGACCCCGAAATTTTCTTTTGCTGGAACATACTTTGAAGGGTTAGATAGGACCTTTGAACCATAGTTTTACCCTTTGAATAGCTTCAATTCATTATGATAAGTCCGACTTATCACATTCTAATCACGCTAAACATTTCTCCATTAACAGTCAAAATTCTTTGTTGCAAAGGACCGAGAAGTTAAGCACAATATAAGAAAGGTTATTTCATTGCCTTTCTACGTGGATAGACCATGCAATACGTTTTCGTGAACTTCCCGTGCATTTAGGGTTTTACACGAGGGGTCCATCTAAAGCTCCGTTCGAAAGAACGCAAGTTGAAATCTGATATCCGTGGCGCAATTCTCTGAATGCAACAGTAATTTCTCGATGGAAATGTTAATCAGCGTTCGTTATCAAGACATAGTAACTTTCGAAGGGTGCTTTAAACCATAAATTACATCAAGCCCTTCGAACACGACTCCAAATTTGCCTGGTGGGTCCAGTTAAGACCTGGAAGGGGAGAGATTAAGAGGCTATGTTAGAGAGACAATGACGGAACATTAGCGGGAATATTGGCTAATCAATTTTTGCACTGTGGGAGACTAGCTGTCCCCGTAATACAAGGCAGCAAATCAGAATAATCCAAACTATGGGGTTGAAGCTATTTCGATCGCTTTTTGATCGATTGAAGAAATTGCAAGCGCGAAAACGTGACGAAGCATGGAGTTTCACCACTGATTATGGGGATTCGTGCATCTTGTGCGAGCTCTAGTGGGATACTATACGCCCCCGGATTCTAGATTACTATATGCAAAGAGAAAATTAAGAATGGTTAATACCACAAAAAACTTTAAACTAGTACATATGTGATAAATTTACCCTAATTAATTTTTTAATCACAAAAAACCTCAAACTGATACATCTATGACAAATTTATCCTCCATTAGTTTTCATTAAATTTTAATGTCAAATTTTTGAGTTGGATAACATGTGAGAATTGACGGGATTACCAGTTTTAGGTTTTATCCCTCCGTTATTCACAGGTTTACCAATTTGTGATTCTTTTTGTATTAATCCAATTTAACGGAGGGTAAATTTGTTACAAGTGTATCGATTTGGGGTTTTTGGTGGTCAAAAAATTAGTTTGGGGTAAATTTGTCACCGGTATACCAGTTTTGGGTTTTTTATGGTAAAAAATTAGTTCGTCGTAAGTTTGTCATAGGTTTTTCATGGTATTAACCCAACAAAGAATTATGTCATGATAAAAATTTCTTTCTTTCATTTCTTCTTTTTTTTCTTTTAACACTGGTAGGGTGTTAGAATTAGCCGCACAAAATACAACGAATTAGAGAGTAAAGGCAAGAAAAAAAAATCAATATACAAAGATTTATTCTAGTCCACCCTTAAACTAGGGCTACATTCTATGGAAAATTCCACTATTATGAGCACCTCCCACCATTACAAGAGACAGGGACCTCGTGCCTTTTAGTTGATGGGGAGAATGAACCACGCGCCAACACGGGGATTGTGCCAAAAAAATTATTAAAATATAGTAGATTGTCCACGTCAACGATTTCCAGTCAAAATTGGCCGAAAGGACTATATTGGCAAATTCTCAAAATGTTTAGGACTCAATTGATAAAATTTAAAGGTTTAAGATTGGATTGGCATCCGTGCAAAACATTAGGGACTTTTTGGTAATGTAATTTTCTCGTTAAACTTGTGTGATCCCGATCAAAGATCATATTGGCGCGAGAAATAGAAAAATGCAAATCATAATAATCATTGATCATTTTTTTCACCCTCATCAGCTGGCATGAACTGAAACTAATTATTTTGCATGCCTTGCGGAAAGAATTATACAAGGAGAGGCTAAGGTCATAGAAAAAACCTAGTTTTACATGCAACTACGATCTCAAATGACAAATGATAATCAATTATGCCAAACTCACCATGGGAACAAAGTTTAAGTGTGTCCATATTTGATTGCGTATCTATTTGATCATGTAGTATTTGTTAAAATAAACACCTTAGGGCTGATGTCATGTCCGAGCCCTTATTATCCATCTTGAGAGAAAGAAAATTAGTTTATTTCTCTTTGATACTCTCAAGGGTAATTAGAATTGTTATTTCACCTCACTAACTGAAGTGGCGTTGGAGTTCTCCCATACTCGCATACCCTTGTGAGTGGAGATTGGAGTTTTTTTTTTTTTGCTAAATCGAGTGGAGATTGGAGTTATCAGGTGAAGAGTGAGTGATGCAAAATGGATGAATACAACTGGTTTGTAGGAGTAGCATCAAGGTAGTTTATGCTAGGAGTTCTAGGTTAGAATGAAGATACCCTTAGAAGCTTTGAAGGAAGGGTTGGCCTCCTGTGTATAAACTGGTCAGGAGCTTATGGCACTCTCCTGATGAAGCCTTGGCAAGCCAAAACAAATTGTTGTACCTAGTGTTATGCATGTCTCACTCGATGAACTAGACGCCCGAGCTTAGCTGGGCGTGATACGATCCGATATGAGAAAGCTATTTGCCATCCGGTTCTTTGGAACAACTATAAAACAAAGGTTGGCTTGGTGTTATTGACCACACCAAGTGCCACACGGGCTATTCTGCAACCAAAGAACTGCCGGCCCGTAATAGATGGTATTATAGCAGGATCCCTCCAGTAGGCGAGCTAGAGTCGGAGAAAACCAATGGTCTACCCGGTCATACAAGAGCAAAGAGTGAATTGCCAGGGCAAAATTTGTTTGGACAAAGTGTGGCTCTTGACTAGTGTCTAGGATGACAATTGGGGCACGGGAAAGAACCGATTCCCTACTGAATAGGGAAAATGTTCTTGGATCAATTTGGCAAATCTCAATATGGGTCTGCCACCACGTTATCAATAAGGAAAGAAACCTCCATTAGTTTGCTGAGATCAGGAGAAACTTAGTAGGCAAAAGAGGGTGCTTCCAAAAGGTGCAGTTGGTGAAACGTGCCACACTTGTCAAGGAAAGCACAAGTGACCGAGGATACTCAAACAACGTTGATCGAAAAAAGCTACCGGTGGAGTAGAGTGGCATGTTCTGTTGGGCAAGCGTTGCCATTTGATGTATGATCTAAAAGTGGCACATCAATGGTTGAAGACTATTCAATGTATGACCTAGAGTGGCACATTAAGGGTCTGTTTGGCAACCAGCCAAATAGTGTTTGATTCTATTCTTTTATTTTCGAGAACAAAAAAAGAATAGAAATCCGTTTAGTAAATTTTTTGTTCTCGAGCACAAATTGGTTCCCAGAATCAGTTTTGGAATATAATCAAGAATAAAAAAAAAAGTTGATTCTTGATTCTGGAAACAAGAATCAGAAATAGAAGAGAATTTTTTTTTCTTTTTCTTCTTTCCTTCCTAGCATGTGGTCGGTTCTTCTTCTTTTCTAGCCTGTGGCTGGTGGCTAGCAAGGGCGTTGCGGCCCTTGCCAGCTACAGATGAGGGCGGCGACGAAAGTGGCCCTTGCCTAGGGTGCGAGGGTCCAGCCCTCGCCCTTACCAGCCATGGGCAAGGAAGGAGAAAAAGAAAAAAAAAATATTAAAAAAATTCAAAATATTATTAATAAAAAGAAATTTTGTGCAGTTACCAAATGCATTTATGTTCTTTTTCTATTTCAGGAATAGAAATTTTGTGCTATTACCAAACTTTTTCAAATGCTCAGAAATTGTTTCCGAGAACAACATAAAAAAAAATCATTTTTAAGCAAAAATTATTTTCGAAAATAGAATGGTTACCAAGCGCACCCTAATAGTTGAGGAACCCAGGGAAGCGACAGAACAGATTGCAACAAGGACGTTGTGGAATTGAGTAGGGAGAATGTCACAGACCGAAGTGACACTGGAGTTTTCCCATATTCATGTACCCTTGTGAGTGGAACTTGGGGTTTTCGATGAAGAGTGAGTGACGCAGAAGGGATTAATACAATTGGTTCGTGGGAGTGGCATCGGGGTGGTTTGTGCTAGGAGTTTTAGGTTAGAATTAAGATACCCTTAGAAGCTTTGAAGGTGGGTTAGCCTCTCGTGCACAAACTGGTATGGAGTTTATGCCGCTCTTCTGATGAGACCATGGCAAATCGAAACTAGTGATTATACCTAAAGTGTTCCGTTTATCTCACTTGATGGATTAGATGCCCGAGCTTAGCTAAACATGCGCTTGATGGATTAGACACCCGAGCTTAGCTGAACATGATACGATTCAATACGAGAAAACTATTCGCTATACGGTTCTTTGAAACAATTATAGAATGAAAGCTGTGTTGGTATTATCGACTTACCAGGTGCCACACAGGCTTTTTTGCAGTCAAGGAACTGCTGGTCCGTGACACCAAAGTCATAAAAAAAAAACCTAATTTTACAAGCAAATACGATCTCAAATGACAAATGATAATCAAGTATGCCAAACTTACCGTGGGAATAAAGTTTTAAATGTGTAAATATTTGGATCGCATATCTATTTGATCATGTAGTATTTGTTAAAATAAACACCTTACGACGGACGTCATGTTCGAGCCCTTACTGTTCATCTTGAGAGAACGAAAATGGGGTCACTTCTCTTCGATGCTCTCAAGGGTGATTAGGGTTGTCTACTAAGGAGTAAATTCCTAGTTCCGTCTACACTTAGATTAAGCTTAATTAACTTTGTTGGACGGCGATTGGTGGTAATCAAATCGAGATCGATTATACATAGAATAAAGAGTATGTAAAGACAGACCGAAACTATATTTGAATGACGTGAATATACAGCTCATGCAAATATCTTGTCTTAATGGACCGGAACTACTAAAGTTTCTCATCCTCAATGTTCGTTCGAGAGATTTAGATTATAGACAACATAGCGAAACCCTGGCCGCAATGCAACGTTTAAGGAAAACCAATGAAAATCCCCAAAACCGTGACGATATCTTCCAACTGCGAAACGCCAAAAGAGCAAGCCACCCAAAAAAAGAAAAAAAAAGATAAAACAAATAAATAAATAGAAGGCAAAATTGGGAAATGGAAAATCCAATGTTTGAAGCTTAGAAATTCCCAATGGACCGTCATCTTTATGCTTCGGAATATGCTTCACGTGTCCCATGTAAACCACGGGCCTTTTGTCATAGCCATTTTCGTATGGACACTGCTCTCTCTATACTTACGCCTAAAAGGAGTTAAACCCTCCACATAATCTCATCAAACGTATATTTCGAAAAAATATAAATCGGGCCTTAATTATTTTTTTAATGATGAGAAAACCCATCTTAAAGACGCTCGAATATTTCGAAAACAAAAATGCTGCTTATACAATATTCGAGAAATCCCCGATAAATGGAAGATTGCGGTGAGAAATTACTTGCTGGCTCCATAATTATTAGCTCCTGTCATTATCGCAGGCATATGTTAGTGTTATAATTATTTTCGGGCTTTTCATTTTCGGGGGTTAAGCGACTAAAATTGTCCCGGACGTTATTGATTTCCCATGCTGGACACGATCCGCCAGAGGCCGACTTGAATCTATATAAATGGAAGATGAATAAACGCGAGTACGAGGATATAACTCACAGGAAGCCACCCAGACAGTCTTTCCATCTCAACCTCTCTTGATCTCCTCCTCCTCCTCCTTCTCCTCCTCCTCCTCCTCCCCCCGCTCGCGCCACTGTCGAGGAGAGAGAGAGGGACCCCGGAGAAATGCGCGCTCCGATGAGGCCGCGCGTGGTCCTTCTTCTGGCGCTGATGGCCACGGCCTTCACCGGAGCCTGCTTCGACCGTGCGTCGGCAGGGACGACGTCGCCCTACAATCGGCCGGAACCGCGCCCCCACGTGTTCGTTGCCGACTCCAAGAATGGGGATTCGGCTTCTCCCCAGCAGGTACGTCGGAACGACGCTCCACTATCGACGTTTAAGGGCTTGTTCATCTTCATGGTCTTTTCGCCGTTTTTGCTAGCTCTCTCCCTCTCCCTTGCAGTGTTTGTGTGGTGATTTGGTGCAAGTTTAGGATGCTGATTTTGCCTGATTTCCGGGGATTAGTGCCGTGCGAAGGTCGCAGAATATGGCCACGCTCGCTTTCCATTTGCATACACGCAAAATAGAGAGAAGATCAAATCGCTCAGTGTTTGTCTTCCTGTGTTTTTTTTTTCATTCTCGGTTCTTCCGGCTTCGTTTGGAAATGCTCGTGAACTTTGCCGAAAACGACAGAGGTTCCGATGAAGATTTTTCCATGTTGGGTTCAAAAGTGCAATGATGATGTGCCTCAGTCGATCCAAAAGATAAAGAAACAAAATGGGGATGTTTCAACTTTCTATCCACGGGCGACCATATTATCGGAAAGATAATCCACGCATTTTCGTTTTTTTCTGAGCTATTTTTGGTGTTTTGTTTAATTATGGCTATACCCTTTTCCTCTTTTTTTTTCCCTCTTTGACTACAAGAAAGGTCACCTGAATCCGATCCCATTAGGATGCACATTAACTTCATTGGCGTTTATGACACAAGCAGAATCTCGCATGGATGGCTCAAACACGGCAAGTGGCTGCCCAACTCGATCCTAACGTACATTGATCGAGTCAATCATAATCTTTGGTCGTGTGAATTATATAAATTTCATGTGAAATTTTAACGGCCACAATTACCTTATCGAGGAATATATATATATATATAGTGCACTTGATACATACACATATGTCTATTTTTTTAATAATAAATCCCTTCAAGTATCTATTAAAAAAGTCAATTGTATAGCAAGAAAGCGCGGATCTAAAATTCCCTTTTTTTTTCCTTCCCGCCTTGTCATGGCATGTACAGTGCACTCCGCGGGAATAAGTTGGTCACGGGGTATTAGGTGGTGCGTGACTTTTAACAGTGTCATTAGCAGTCCCCACCGATTAATTAGATTAATTACGTTAATAGATCATCTAGACTTGTCCTTTTCGATCCAGTTTGGTGTGCTTATGTTTTCTGCTGCTAGCAAATGAACGAAAAGCTAGGGCTATCTTCATGAGAAGACATTTTCGTGGACTTATTGGATTAAAAGATTTGAAGTTTGAAGACTACCTTTCTCTCTCCCCTTTTTTTTTTGGGGGGGGGGGGAGTTTTTATTTTTCTATATTAAATCTCACTCTTTTATTTTTCCAGGTAAGTGTCTCTTAAGTTTATTTTAAGTATGTAATTGGCGGGTTAGATCAGTGGACAAAGTTATGTGACCTATGTGAACATTGTGCAAACATAACATGTATCATTGCATTTGAATATTTAGAATGTACTTCATCTAGAATCATGTATATGATGTGTGAATCGTGATCTAAAACAGTTCCATCAACTTCATGCGATTGGCTTGATTAATCCTGATTCAACAGCTGCTCCTTACAATGATTGACAAACTTGTTTTTTTACTTTTACCTTCTCATATAATTGACATTGAAGCTAAATTCCATCTTAGATTAGTGGGGGAACAGACATGTTAGAACGGTCTGCTGAAATCCCCCGGCTTTGTTTCTCAGGTGCATTCATCTCTGGTGGGTCAAGATAAAATGAGGATCTCGTGGATCACCCGAGGCTCGGCTCCTCCGACTGTGGAATATGGCAAGTCGCCGGGCGTGTACCAGAACTCGGCGACGGGAAATACAACTTCATACAAGTACGCACTGTACAAGTCTGGGGAAATCCACGAGGCGGTCATCGGTCCGCTGGAACCTAATATGGTATATTACTACCGATGTAGCTCAGACTCGGCCCGCGAGTTCAGATTCAAAACCCCTCCCGCGCAGTTACCGATCAAATTCGCAGTAATAGGTATGTAGAAGCATATAATCATCAAGAATGGTTTTCATCTAGGTGGAAAGCGACCGTGTAATATACAAGAAGTCAAGAAGATGAATTACAATCTATAGTTCTATTGGGACAATTTTTGGTTTGTTTTAGTGTTTGATCTGGTCCATTCACATTGTTTTTGGAGTGATGGTAGAAAACATTTTAATGCTGCAACTCTGTTCATTATATGAGCAGAAGCCTATTTTTCCCCCCATATAGCGGGATTGGACAAAGCATGCATATGAAACATGTTAATGCTTCTCACGTCTATCTCGGCGGTTTAATTGGCACTATGTTAAACATTCCGCAAAATGGTTTTTATGAAGGTGGTTTAAAGTTTGACATGGCATGATGCAGGCGACCTCGGACAGACAGGATGGACCACATCAACCCTTCAACACATAGCACAATCGAACTATGACGTCTTGCTGCTGCCCGGCGATCTGTCGTATGCCGACTTCTTCCAGTCTTGGTGGGACTCGTTTGGCCGCCTCGTCGAGCCCCTGGCTAGCCAGAGGCCCTGGATGGTGACCCAAGGCAACCATGAGATTGAGAAGATGCCGGTCATCCATCCTCATTCCTTCACGTCCTACAACGCGAGGTGGCGGATGCCATTTGAGGAGAGCGGCTCGGACAGCAACCTCTACTACTCATTCGATGTCGCCGGGGTCCACATCATCATGCTGGGCTCATACACGGACTTTGACCCAAGCTCAGCCCAGTACAAGTGGTTGCAAGCCGACTTGGGGAAGGTGGACCGGAAGAGGACCCCTTGGATAGTGGTGCTGATCCATGCTCCGTGGTATAATTCTAACACTGCTCATCAAGGCGAGAAGGAATCGGTCGAGATGAAAGCCTCCATGGAAGGTTTGCTCTATCAAGCACGAGTCGACGTGATTTTCGCTGGGCATGTGCATGCCTATGAGCGCTTTGTAAGTTCCCTAATCCTTCTCTGTTCTATCTTTTGTTGAGGCTATGCTTTCCTCCAAGTTTCTCATCTCTGCTTTCATTTCACTCCTTACTCTTTAGACCCGCGTCTACAACGGAAATGCCAATGATTGCGGTCCGGTGCACATCACCATTGGTGACGGCGGAAACCGCGAAGGCCTTGCCAAAAGGTTTTTCTCGTGTTCCTTGTCCAAATGCTTCTTTCTGCTTATCAGTTGCTGGCTGCACAATGAAACCGAAATTGACTGAGAGCGGGAAAAAGTTGAACTTCAATTAGCATTTTGCTGCGGCTGACTAACCATAGATGGGTTTAACTTTAAAGCCGCTGCTTCCCTTGCCAGGTACATCAATCCGGCACCATCGATATCAGTTTTCCGGGAGGCGAGCTTTGGGCACGGGCAACTGGAGGTGGTGAATGCAACTCATGCACTTTGGACATGGCATAGGAATGACGATGATGTGGGTGTGGAAGCAGATTCAACTTGGTTGACCAGCCTCTCGTCCAACCCTACCTGTAAATCGTGACAACCTTGATACGCTGGTATAGAAATACCCGAATGCACAATGTAATTGTTTTATATAGGCAAAGTTGGTTCGGGGGTAGAATAAATAAATGGTGTTCTGGGTAAATATCTGGATCTCAAAAGCAATGGAACATCTTATTATAAACGGGCTCTTCGCTTCATTCGTTGATATAATGATATAATGCTTGGCCCTGTGCTTTTGTTAATTGTGAGACAATCGGCTAAGTGAACTGTTGGTGATATGTGTTCTGGTGATCGGGCGGATCTAGAGATGAGATGCGCCGTTATCCACTGAACCGTTCATCTTCGTTCTTACGACATAGACATCGGTGAACATCAAGACTTTCTTTTTATTTAGCGAATTGAGGATCTTAATTGATCCGATGCGAGTCATTTCCCTTTCTTCGGCATCGTCTGCCATGAGAGCAGATAGCTTGCCTCGCTGTAGATAATTTTTAACCAAGTGAGGGCCATCACAAAAGAAGCACTTGATAGTTTTTTTCTTCTAATCCTTGTGCCACTGGCCTTGGGGCTTCTTCCACTCTTCCCTTTGTTCTTTGGTATGGAAGGGTTGGGATTAGAGAAGTCCACACAAGTTTCGGCCATGGTGAGGGCCTTGGAAATATCTTGGACACCTTGTCATTGGAGCTCTCTTCTTGTCCAAGGCTTCAAACCATCCATGAAGGCAACGAGAGCTTCCCATCCCCAAGGGCGGGGATCTCAAGCCTAAGCTCGGTGAACTCCTTGACATACTCCAGAACCGTCCATTTGTGTGAGCCGACAAAGCTTACCATGGGCCTCGTCCTAAGCGAACTAGGGAGAAAAATTTCTCCCAAAGTTTCTTTATGAATTCGTCCCCAGTGTTGACAAGATCAACACTTCGACCTCACCGCACCTACGACGCCCGCATGGCAACATGGTCAAAAACATAGAAGTGATTCTTACCTTTATGTTCTTGTCTTGCATGCCGATGGGCCAAAGGATTGCTCCATACTTCAAAAAAATTTGTCCATGTCCTTAGCAGAGCGGTTGGCGCCCTTGAACTCTTTGGTTCACGGCACGTCCACCTTTGGGTGTTGCTTGAACGGATCCCACACTTTTGCAATGCTAGCCTTGCACAGGACTAACTCGATCTTGAGCTCTTGAAGTTCAAACTCCAATGCCTCGTTGGTGGCTTCAAGGTCTTTATTCTTTCCATTCAAGTGGCCCGTGATTCGTAGCGCTCGAGAACTCATATCGGAGCGTCTCCTCCACCTTGTCCATCCACTCCTTCATTTCCTCGAACCCATTCTTCATGTAACCTATGGCCACCATTACCTTGTTTAGCCTTTCCTCAAAGGCAGACATGAGTCTCTCAAGCTAGCCCTCTTAACCTTCCCACGGTCGTCCTTCTCTTGAGCAACATCCATGGAGTTGACAATGTCGGAGGTGGAAGCCACGGCGACAAGAAATATTGTTGCGATACCAATTGTCTCGGGTCTATATTTGATCACATCAATTTGATAAGTTTCAAAATTTGATTGCACTACTTAAAAGTTTTAAAATTTGATCTCACTCTCGCGACAACTCTTAGAATTTACAGTGCATTCATCACATTTTATCTTTGGCGGCAACATTCTCAAGATTGTAGAATTGTATTACTAAGTTTTATCAATTCGAGGGGGTAAAGTGAAATGAAAATGTTAGGCAATGACGTTGTTCGACAATTTAGATTTGCTTTGTACACCAACGTTGCGTCCAAGAGGAACCATTGAGCATCTCGCTCGGGGCCCCATTAGTCTCATCCCTTACTTCAAGCTCAAGAAAAACCTCCTCAGAAGCTTAGATATGTGGACTCGCACAGTTAACTTGAAGGCCATCAATAGGAAGGTCACTCTCGATAGTCTGGACTTTTATCTTATGTTATAAGTTGTCAAAAAACTATATTACGATTCAATTAGGGACAATAACTGTTAGGATGCACGTATAAGTTGTGTTAAAAAAATCCGCATCAAATAATTGGTATGGTGTAGAGCAGTTAATATATTCTAATTGACCTATAACTCATTGGCTTAAACTTTTGAGTTAAGGTAGATCCATTTGGATATTTTACTAGACTCGAACTTAGGCTCTCTCTTAGTGATCTTCCGAGCGAAAAGTATCGTGCTTATGTTGCACACTCCTAACAATTTGGTATCAACTTCATATCTTGATGCATATAAATATTACTTGAATTAAGGTGTAGATTGTTATGATGCACGAGTTAGTTGTGTCAGAGAAATCTTAAATATGATAATTGGTGCGGTGTAGAACAGTTAATATATCCTAGTTAGGCCATAACTCATTGGCTTAAGTTTTTTAGTGAAGGTAAATCTAATTGAATACTTTAATATGCTCGAACTTAAGCTCCCTCTTAGTGATCTCCCCCGCCGTTGCACACTCCTAACAATAACTTTATTAAAAAAACTATTCAACCTAGTCCTCATGATGTTAACATGAGCAAACAATATAGATGCAACATACCACATTATATTCTCCTTCTCCATAAGGACACTCCACGCCATCGAGTCGACATTAGTTTTGCATTTCGAACTTCCTCTCTACGAGTCGAGGGACAAAATTCAGGTTTCTCTCTCGACATCATCTCAAAAGGCCAAAATGGGTCATTCCAAAAAGTGTTTCCAGGCCCAATTGAATCAAAGATAAGCTTTAAGAAAAAACATCAATCCACCCACAATTTTCCCTTTACGTCTTCCATTACCTGAATAGGCCTCAACCTAGATGTCTTTTGGGGGCTGCCAAAGTGCAACACTAGGCACGTACGTGCAAGAGTCATGATTGATGAACACAATCCAATCCCAATAGCTCGCATTCATATTTAAAGTCAAAGTTATCTCCCTCGTGTGTAGTAATAATAAACCACGCAAATGCCCGATCAGAAAGGGCAAAATGAAGGTACACAAGGCTCAATACGAGTGAGACTCAGTGTGTGTGTATAAAGCGGCGGCCATCACGCCCCTCTCGCATTGAAACGCTACGGCGGAGCATGATGATTGCCAACGCTTCCCGACGCCCGAAAACAACATGATGACCCGAAAGTAAGAATGTGGGTAACCGGATATGGTAATTGGTTGCCCGTAATCTATCCTCGCATGGAGACAAGAATAGGGCCATTGATGGGCGGGGAAGGGGGGCGAGGTCATGATGGTTCGAACTTCGAACCGATCCATGCCCATCATTGCGTATCTTGGGGGACGGCCTATCCCATTATCTTTTGCTAGAGAGAGATAGAGATAGATAGCCCACCTAAGGAAGACCTTAAAAGACTTTATTTTGATTTTTGTTTGGATGTCCAGATCATTGAATTTGTTCAAACGTGGGTATCATCGAAATGTAAAATTTTTAAAAGATGTTCGTTTCTACGTCTTGAAAAAAACAAAAATTCATAATGAATTGAGAATACGAGGCGTGTAAATATAGGGCACGTTAAAATGAAAAATGCATCGGTAAAACTTGCCGTCCATGTATACTAAACGGACAAGCCACCAACGTCCTCGTAAAAGAGAAAACTCCATTCATTTGATGAGGTTATCACTTGACAAATATCATGAATCATTCAGCTTAATCCCACAACAACGATATCCATTCTATGCCCAAAAGGAAAAATCTAAAAAGACCCAAATCAAATCTAATAATCCCGTGTGAGTAAGGTTGGATCACACTTGCGGGATTTCGTCAATGGAAGTACATGTTGCGAGATGTGATATCGCAATAATTTTCTAATTTTTGATGTTTCGAAAAAAATATAAGCTAACTTCTACTTAGGGAAAGGAAACCATTTTGTCCAACAGTCACGAGATATCAATAAGTTTTAGATTGTTGAATCCGTAAACACACTTGTACAATTGATTTATTGCGTATTTTCATCACTTGGTAATTGAATACGAGCAATGTGTAATATACTTTTTTCTTTAGGATGCTTGTCGACAACACCTGCGTCCAGAGCTCGACACGTGGAATCAATTGGTTGGTCTTACTCTAAATCACATGAAGATACACTCTCACCTTAGTCGACATCTCCCGTGTGTTCTTTGGTGGTCCTTTAAGGTGTCAAGTGAAGATCTAAAATTCCTTAAAATTGAGAGGATCTTAATCTGTAAAGATGAATGGCAAATATTTTGTTCGTTGAATCAAGCCACCAACACATGCAAACTCTCATTCCATTAAGCTATTGAACCCACCGAAGCTCGTGAACTTGTGATATTTCATAATCACGCAGTATACACTTGCCCTATTTTATGTCATATTTTTTATCGAATATCATTTTCCGACGCCTTAGTTTCTTTTAATCACGCCTTAAATTGACGGTCGCAACATTGCACATCCGGCACATCTTATTTTGTTGAGTCTGTATGTAGCGGCGATGTTCATAATATGTAACCCATCCATTACAAATATGATCGTTAATAGATATAAGCTAATTTTTGCACGGCATTATTCATTCTCTAACCTCCCACATATTTTTGTGATCCTATTACAACATGAAAAGGGGGGTAGTGAGCAGTGAAAAGGGAGCAATGATCTTCCTCCCCACATAATGAGGATCATCAATTCCGAAACCACTCATCAACACGAGCCGCCTTCCATGCTCACATCTCATGATTGCAGTTCCGGACAGAGAGACAAAATCCCCCCCATCTTTCTTCCACTTTGTCCATTATATAATTCACACCCCCCTCTGGTTTTTTTTTATCCTTTGTCCCTCTCCTGATGTTCCCCACAGCTCACGTCTTGTAACATTCGCTTCCTCTCTGCTTATTTACTCTGGTAACTTCTGCATGAGCTTTATGGGGCTTTAGTTTTGAGTGAGACTGCATGTTTATGAATCCCTTTTTCTCCCTTTAGTATATGACACTTTCGGTCAGTCAATTCTCTTTAGGAGGACATGGGTTTTCTCGCATGTTGAATCTAAACTGGCAAGGACATTTTGTGCCACAGATGTGGCTGGCCTCGTAAACGATGGCCCGAGTCTTAGGAATCAGCAAAATTGCAATGAGTAGTTGTGCAGAGCCAGAGAGAGAGAGAGAGAGAGAGAGAGAGAGGAGAGCTTTATCCCTTTCTTTCATGTTGGGGAAGCCGAAAGGGGAACAAGTCCTGAACGGTGCTGATTTGGGCGAATGTGTTTGTTTTATGATATTCCGTGTCTCATCTGCTTTCACATTTACGCCACAAAAGTTCCCCCTGCTTGTTTTCTGGCTGTTTATATCTGCCATGGATTCTGGGAAACGGTATGCATGCTCTTAACTCAAACCCAACAAGGCCACAAGAACAAGAGAACACGAAACACAGTGAAGGAGAGAGAGAGAGAGAGAGAGAGAGAGAGAGAGAGAGAGAGAGACAGAGAGGGACATCGGTATGGTTTCTGATAGCTATCTTTGTTTCTTTAGCTGGTCTTGATTCTGCTCAGACAGAAATACTAACACTCCTCGTATGTCTGGCATTGACTAATGTATTGTGCTCAACCTCATGCTTAGAAAAGTACTCAGCAATACTTCGTTGATTCTGTGTCTTGGAATAATAACAGGGCAATCTGCAGAAGCAACACCGGTCGTCCGAGGAGCGGTTCAGTTGCCACTTTGAAAGCCACAGAGATGGAGAGGCTGAACTCGGAGCTGTATCTGCAGAACTGCTACATAATGCAAGAGAACGAGAGGCTGAGGAAGAGAGCCCAGCTCCTGAACCAAGAGAACCAGGCACTCCTTTCCCAGCTGAAGGACAGGCTCTCCAATGCCAAGGAGGAAGGTCCTAGTCCTACCTCGAACACCACCATTCTCGATCGGCGCCGTGGCTCCGCTAGCTCTAGCTCGCGACCTGATTATTCCAATACCGGCACCAACGCCTAATATTCAGATGCGCCACGAATGCCCTGCCTGACCCCATCGACGATCCGCTCTCTTCTTCCAGTGTAATACCCAGTTAGAAAAAGAAGTTTGTCGTTAGATTCATCGGTTCGGTTTTTCTTTATTGACGATCTTTGCGGGTTGACATGTGAATTTCAAATCTCTCAAGCAAGTCTCGGTCCATCACCAAATGCCAAATGCATCTCTCTCTCTCTCTCTCTCTCTCTCGCTGAGATTATGCTTTGTTCATCTTCACATTCAAGCAATATAGCTCGCACCAAGTCCGCTAAAACTGAATCCCAGAAGAATGTTTGCGCTGCTTAATTGGAGAAGTTCTTTAACTGCGTTCCTTGCCCATCATGCATGTATTTTTGTGCGCTAGAGAAACACAACCCCAGACAAAAGGAAAAGACAAGATGTACAGCACACGAATAGACACGGGTATTCTCAATCCAGATTCTATGTTAAGATCCTGTCCGAGAAGAAACGTCAGGGCGCATTCGGTGGACAAAGTCAACAAGAATCTTGCCCATCCTTCTGAATACCACATACATGGTATGGTGGGGCGTTGACCCATTCGACCATCAAGCGGGTCCTCCTGAGTCTCACTCTCACGCACGTTCGATTGCAAGAAAGAACGATACCCTCTTAAGGATGATAATTTCCTATGGGATGGCCAAAGAAACAGAAATTTTCTATCTTCAAACATACATCTATAAGCACAAAAAAACAGAACATACATCTATTAGTGAATTCGCATCAAGCAAATCCCCTCGGACTATACCACAAGCGGTACTCAAACTGGATTTAGGTCACATGTCATAAATGATTGCCACTCAAATCATTAGGTAAGGCTTTATCTTAGCCAAAGCTTTTTCAAAGAGTTCCAAATACAAATACAGTGACATGAGAGCAATTAACAACCCTCTTTGCGAGATGCTTTCGAGGGAACCTAGATTTTTATGACAAGAAAAATATCCCTTATAAATCCCCATAGAAATTCTGCCAGCATCCTCTTCCGACTTCCAGGGAAGAAAAGAACGCGCGCAGTGATGCGCACAAAATTATACAGGCGGCAGCAGTCCATAAGGACAGGGATGATGGACAATCAGCTCAAGTTCTGGGCTGCATCGGATCAAAGGACTTTAGACTAATGTCTGCTGGGCTACTGTGTTTGAGCAGATGGACTTTCGTATGGACGAAAACAGAGAAGTTTCTTTTGGTCCTCTGATAAATCAGCCGATAGAGGAGTTGGTGAGGACATGACCCAACACCCCGATTTCATCCCTTTTTCTCAATTCTCTGCCCCGGACACAACCTCACACTGAAGACGTATCTTGCAACTTTAAAAAGTTCAGATCCAGGAACAGAATGCATGCCAACATCTACAATTTTTAGTTCTGTCATTATAATAATCTGGCCTTGTCATGGGAAAAAGGAGCCATAGAAACCCCATCATTCCAGCTACAAATGCCACAGTTGCAATTCCTGTCACAGAAAATACAAGAAGGTGACCATCTGCAGCACAAAGATAAAAATGTTGAAACACATCTTTCATAATACTAGCACTAGCGATTTTACAACGTATGGACAAATTTAAATAACATCAACCAAAAAAAAACAGAAGAAAAAAGAAAGGAAAAGATGGTTAATCTGGGCAGCTTTATAACATAAGAGCAGAACCTCCAAGCGTACAATGTCAGATGGTTTACTACAAATGCAACTTAGCTAAGTAAAGAGGGATGTTAACTATGATTCTCCAAATGTTGCAAGGTCTATAATGCTTCCTGCTTCATGGTGATTTCAGATGGCACTTGGAAAAATAACTTTCACGACTTCACACACCAGCACAAGCAAGATCAGGAGGTAACACCGTTGAAGAATGGTTGGTGATAAGACCTCTAGATGGTTTCAAGGCGAGGAGCGTCTGCTGATAGAAATGATGATTCTACTCGAGTCATTGAGGTATATGTTCAGAACAATGATATAGACCAAAGTTGAACATTGCTAAAACAACGGTATATGACGTCAAGATTTTTTCAGGGGAATCTTAGGTATATAGGACTCATTAATATCAAGATTAGTACTCCGTTCTTTTGCCAGAAAAAAAAGGAATATAAAGGATGCCTTATTTAAAGGGGTCATTGAGCAAACAATCTGACAGGAAGACAGAACAGCACCAATAAAAACGAGGGCTGAGAAGTGACAATAAAAGGAGAGCAGGGGAAAAAACCAAACTCACAGATAAAGTTATATTCAACACGTCATCTATGGAGTATTAGACACTAGTCCATTTGGTCAATCATACAGATCTCAAGCCAACTATTAGTTACATACCTTTCCTGCGTGAAAATAGCACAGGCAATCCCATGAAATTGCAAAAGATATGAGCAACTAACGGGGCAAGAAGATGTCCTGCAACACAATACAAAACAAACAACTCAGAAGCAGTAACCTCTTGACCCAATAAAGCACAATGGAAAGAACAAATGCACGCTACTGCTATAAATCAAGCATTGTAAAACGGATACATTTAGGTTTCAAAGTGATATTGTTCAAGGCATGGAATTTGTTCCTTCAAAAAGTTTTAGACATCAAATGAACACCATTGCAAACCAGCTTCGACGTACCAGTCCGGATAAATAGAAATGATGCATATGAACCAAAGACAACGGTGTATCCAAGCTGGAGGCCTGACAAAACAACAGATCATTGTTAAGAGAGAGAACGGCCTCATTCAGCAATTGAAATCTCACAAAAAAGAGAAAAGAGAATCACCAGAAAGATGACCGTAGGAGGAAAAAAATTGGTTGAAACTAAGCCTTCGGACCTTAAAAATTGCATCTAATTATAATAAAATTCAGGATAGAGTTTACCTATGATCATTGACGCTTTTATAATTTGACGCTTTTGCTGCACATAGATCTCCATGAAATGGTGCAAGTGTGCTGCAAATAAGATCACACGTCGATCATGTCATCACAAATTCACCTCAACTTAAAATAGCGGAAAAGGCAGAAATACATTTTGAAGCATGTGCCAGAAGTTAAAACCAGCAAACATCTACAGAACTGGTAATGACAGAGCTGATGCTTCGCGAAAATAGAAACAATATTGATCACTTCAAATAGCTTTGCAGTCAGATGACGTAAAAAATAAGGAACATTAGGAGTATTAAAAAGGGAATGCAAGTTAACTTTTACCAGTTGAAAGAACTCTAAAACTGATATGACAATCATTTCAATGAACTGAAGGATCCAACTCAAACACCAGTAAAAAGAGAACAGTATGTGAAATCTACCCTTATTACATTGATCAAACATGTATCATCAAAAAGACCAAGAGGAAGAGAAAAGTCTTAAAGATGTTCACAGATGAACACCATGCCCGGTCACATGTTAACAAAATACTATGACTGGAAGGATGGACTCCAGAGACTTCCACTGGGCTACAAGCAAGAGACTCTGAAGCAATTACCTTGCGATAAAACAGTCACTTTTAACTATGCATCACAGCATGCAGAATTGTTCTCATGGACCTAATCCAATTCTGATAAAGTGTATCAGACAATTCTGAATACATAGCCTATTAGCTCGGGAAATTGTAGTGAGTCAAAAGCAAATTCATCATTTATATGAGACAATACAGAAGTAAAAGAACATCCTTAATATTCTAAAGTGCCAACTCAGATCACAACTTATAGGATGCTTTATTTACAATTGAAGGATGCAGGAGTTAATAAATACTTCATTACCAAATACAGACAAGAATGACGGACTTCAACATGCAGCACCATGCATGTGTTGCACTTGACCAATATCTCAACAAGGTAAGCATTATCAACCAAGATACTCTGTAACTGCAATTTTTGTTGCGTGGATCGAATTGCTAAGGACAGGACAGGATTATAAGTTCATCAATCATATTACCCAAGCTGAACAAAATCGAGCCCAGAATAAGGATGCTGTACTTTTCGAATCCTCCACAGAGAAGTATGGATATCATACATGCTCTAAATACCAACTCTTCTGTCAGTGGCGCCTGTTTAAATAAAGGATGCAAATAGTAAAAATGAAAAAGAATCAAACATCTAGCAACTTATTCAAAAGTATCCAGCATGAAATTGAGAAATAACTAGACAGTCTTATTCTTAATCTACAAAATTAGCAATACTTTATTATCTGTAACATAATGCGTACACGTCGATATATTCAGAGACAGGCTAATTGCAGTTACAAATGATGTGAATAGATAGTAACTTTACCATATACATCAAAAATCAACTTAAAATGGGAAAATACGACAATTATATCGTTAAATTGCATAGTTACGTGATTGGGTAAAGCAAAAGTTAAAATGGGTACTTAAACAGTCAAAACTCACCAAAACCTAATTAAGAGACCAAATGTCCTCTCCAAGCCACATTTTCACATTGCTTTAAGTAGTTAACTTTTGATGCATCGTATTTGTTTAGAAACATCTATGTTTACTTGAAGTTGCAGTTTATCGACTTTGCCAAGTGTTTTGACATCACACGTGTTTAGATGCATGATTAGTCCGATTGAGATTTCGAATCACGACAAAGTCTTAATGCGCAACGAGCGCAACGGGAAAAAAACACTAACCACAACAAATTTACGCCAAGCCAGAATATTCGAGGCCCTGGAGAGAATCCACCTGAATGGAAACTGCACAGAAGCGTAGCTATACTCGAAGGAAAAGCATCCGGAGCAATCCCGATGTTCCTTCCATGAATCCACCCATAACAACAACTTGAGGGCCAAACTCCCGGCGTACATAAGCGAGGTCAACGACAGAGGAAGAACCACAGCTTGCCACTGTTTCATGCACATACACAAACCATCTCATTTCAGAATCTGCAGAACGAGGATTAGACGCACAACCACCACGAGCAAAAATTCCTCAGTCCCGTGATCACGCAGACACACACAAAAGTAAAATTAGAAATACTGCACTTGACTCAGTTGACTCACCAAATGGTCTCCTCTGATGCCGTAAACAGCCAGCAAATCCCTAAACTCCCATCTCCTTATCTAGCATACAGCAGGAAACCACATTGCCAACTCAAGATTACAGCAAATCGGCCTCGCGAATCGTTAAAAAAGAGGAATCTTCAAGTTCCGAACTGAAAAACCGGGACTCACCGGGAGAACGAGGGCGGTCGCGACGACCGAGACCAGAGACGAGACGGCGGCGCAGGCGAAGCGCCGGAGCATGAAGCTCTCGAGCGAGGGGGGAGGAGGGAGGCGGAGGAGCGCGGCGGGCGCGTAGAGAGTGGCGACGTAGAAAAAGGCCATGGAGAAGCAGGCGGCGAGCGCAGCCGGCTTCGGCAGGCCAGGGCCGCCGCCGCCGCCTTCTTCCATCGCCGGATCGGCGAGCCCTAGCCCTAGCGGCGGTGGCCACAGGGGAAGGCGGCGCCGTCGCGGGAGGAGGAGGCGGAGCAGCTCCGGATGGGGCCGGTGCTCGGGGATCGAGGGAGTAGCGGGAGGGAGAGTGAAGTTGACGAGCTCGTGGCGACCGTGGTCGCTGGCTCGCGGCGGTGAAGTACTTGGAATCTCCATTTTCCCCTCCGTTTCTACGCAGTTCTTCTCTAATAATAATAATACAAAAAAAAATATTATTATTATTATTATCCTACTGTTTTGGGGATAATTAGACCAACTTCTTGGTGCATAGGAATTAACTGAAAATAAATAAAGAAAATTAATAAAAAATTTGAAATTTTACAACAACAAAAAAAAAGCATACACTGTGCACATCCTATTTTGACAAAAAAAAATGCACATCCTGTTTTGGTTTTATTGCGTGATCCATCTCTCGGGGCGTCATTTTTCTTCTAATTTAGATCAACCAGGCTCCGTTTGTTTTTCGGATGTTAAATGACTTAAAAAATATTTTTCTAAAAACAATTCCGTGCAAATATGAATGAATAAAAAATATTTTCCTCGTTCACAGAAATATTTACACAGGAATTGTCACCATGATGAAAATATTTTTTTCATTGACTAATTATCTTATGAGATATAAACTATTAGTATTAGAAAATATTTTTTTTAAATTATTTATCTTCCGCAAAACAAATGGGACCAATTTTCGATCAGTTGGCTAATTATGCGATATATTTTTCAACCTTGCAATTTATATGACCTATTTTTTTGGTCAAAAATTCAAATAACTTATGATTCACACAAATAACCACAACTCGTTAGAGTAATATCGATATTTGCAACAACTTAATGACTTATTTTGGGGAAAATGAATAATTTAGAAGTTATTTTTCTAAGATTAATCTCTAATAAAAAAAATAAAAATTATTTTTATTATATTCAAACAAACGTTTTCATAAAAATATTTTTTAAACCATCCAATTTTTCACTTAAAAAGAGGCAAAAAAACGATCAGAACCTTCATGCCCAAGACAAAAAAAAAGATTCTGACCCAAAAAAAAAGGCAAAAAAAAAAAAACTCCCCCAAGTTCCCATCAGCGCAGAAATGGAATCCACGTCCTACGAAGGTAATTTCACCCCCCCCCCCCCGGCGAGTGCATCACCGGGCCAATGGGCTCGCGACACGTCGGCGGGACCCGCCGACACCAATCCCAGATATGCCCTCCCGCTCCTCCCTCAACCTAAGTTTTCCCCTTCCGGATCGACCGATCCCCCCCCCCCCTCCTTCGTCTTCTCCCCAGAATCTCTCTCTCTCTCCGATCTCGCATCGCTTCTTCTCCGCAATCGATCCTCGAAACCCTAATCCTCCTCTCCTGAACCGGCGAGCTCCTCCCTCACCTGTCTCTCTGCCTCTTCGCCATGACGAAGGAATTCGCCGTCCCGCCGGTTGTCTTCCCCGCCGGCGGAAACCCTGCCGCCGGGAACCTCCAGCAGCGCCGCGTCCCCACGGCGCCGTTCCAGCCCCCGCGCCCCTCGGGCTCCAGCCTCCCCTTCATGTCCTTCGACATCGGCCCCGCCACCTCCGCCGCCTCCTCCACCATCTACGGCGGCCCCATCGGCGGCGGCGGCGGCGGCGGGGGCCCCTCCGGCTCCGCGAACTTCGACGACGAGGAGCCCCTCCTCGACGAGCTTGGCATCCACCCCGAACAGATCTGGAAGAAGACCCGGTCGATCCTCAACCCTCTCCGCGTGAACCCGGCCGTCCACAAGGACTCCGATCTGTCTGGACCGATCATCCTGTACCTCTCGCTCTGCCTGTTCCAGTTGCTCGCCGGCAAGATCCAATTCGGCGTCATCCTTGGGTGGATCGTGGTCTCCTCGATGTTCCTCTACGTGGTGTTCAACATGCTCGCCGGGCGTAACGGCAAGCTGAATCTGCACACGTGTACGAGCGTCGTCGGGTACTGTTTGCTGCCCGTGGTGATCTTGTCGGCGGCGTCGCTGTTCTTGCCGCAAGCGAGTGTGGTCCGGTTCGTGATCGCTGGGGTCTTCGTGTTGTGGGCGACGAGGGCGTCCACGGCCCTGATGGTGGCGCTTGCCGAAGGCGAGGAGGAGCATCGTGGCCTTGTTGCGTACGCGTGCTTTTTGATTTACACTCTATTTTCTTTGCTCGTCATCTTTTAGTAGAAATGGCTAGAGATGTGTGGGGTTTTCCAGTGATTTGTGCCGAGTTTTGGGTGGGGGATATGAAAGATAGTGAAGCCATAGTTCAGTTTACGAGTAATGGATGTAGTTATGATGTAATGAAATTGGATGATTCGTTGTAATTTGGTTGAGAAGTGGTACGTAGAGATCACAAAACTTTTAGATTCTGTCTCTGCTGCTTGTCAGATTTTAGTGGCAATGGCTGACAACATTTTTTGGGAGATTTGTGTGCAAGTTCTCCTCAACATCAAACGCAATGAAGATGTCTTTCTTTTTTCTATAAATACTGAAATGCGCGAACTAATGTCTGTCTTGATCGAATTGACTTTAGCTTCATGGACAGGATATACATTGGCATTGTGCAACCTATGAATGGTTGACGTCATTGATGTGGATGAGTTTTATCCTACTTGCGTAAACTTCTGCTTTGTTGATTGACTGAATATTTTGGTCAATGAATGATTGCCTCTTGTTTCCAAGAATAGTTAGGTTAGCCTAGAAACCTTTCTCTTCTTGTTCCAATGTTTCACAGAGTTATTACGTGCTTCAATTGGCAGCAGGAAGCTGTGTAACCTATAAGGCTACTCCTTTCTGATGGAAATGTAGTGCCTTTCGGTCAGAATGTTTTCACAATTTAGATGATTTATTCGAGGTTCATGACTCGACTTACATGTAATTAGGACCGTCTTTTTTTTTATTTGCAAAAAACAGGCCAGTTATCACAATTGCCCCAGGCTTTTGTTGAACTATGATAGTTCTTGTTGTCTCTTGGACATGTGGACCTTACCTTATGGCTGATCTGTTTTCTTCCTTTCTCTGTTCAGAGAAGATATTGTTTGCTAATGATAAGAAGAGCGGATGAAAAAGCGTTTAGTATATGGACATACAGACATATTCTTTTGCTTCTTGATGAATAGATTTGATTCAGCGTCAATGGAATTTTCTTTTTGTGAAAAGATAGGCTGGTTGTTACAATTTGTCCGGGCTTTTTGTGTAAACTAAAACGATTCTCGTCTTCTCTGGGACATGTTCACCTTGCATGTTGATAGACCAGACAAATACGGTTTAAACTTTGTTCTGCTGTTTGAAATGCCAAGGTACAAGGCACCTGCTGGAATTCCATTTGGGATCCCTTGGTGGGACTGAAACTTTGTGATTTGTGCACAGTCAGAACTTAAAAAAAGATCATTTCATGTGGCATTCTTCTTAATGTGTTTTTATGAATTTGCATTGAAGCAAACTCCCTGTTGGAACTTGGTGATACTAGGAGTGTAGAATGTAAGGACGACAATCCAACATCTATGGGGAAGACCTAGCCAGCTTTAAATCTAACAAGTCTGAGGTGCACCAGTTTGATGATGAGACTGTATAGCTTGTGCATTCTTTCAGTAGGCAGTATGTGTACTTGTTGGTTGGATGGTAGCTGAAAGGGAGACATCATTATATAATAAAACCAGTATTTTAATCAGTTGTGCTGCAAGCCACTCTTAGAGTAGAATTGTTCGAAATTATTCTAACAGTTGAAGGGTAAAACATGTTTTTTTGGCAGAGACAGTAATTTTAGTATATTAAGGATATTAAAATTGCTTTTGTATTTGAGATCAAATAGTAAAAGTGGATCATGAAGCGTGAAATTTTATTGACATTGGAATTTGATATTTTAAACATAGTATACTTTTTGGATGACGTGGTTAAATGCAATTTCATATATCTACTGTTGTGTAAGATCTATTGCATGTGGGCTAATTTTTTAATGTTGTTCCCACATTTTCTGGATGTTTATGAAATGGTGAAGATGTGGACAAATGTTTGATTTGGTAGTATGTGGGGCAAAACTCGTGGGCTCGAGAAATTGAAGTTAAGAAAAGAGCCAAGAAATCAAAGTTAGGGAGAAGGCAAGTGGGGTGGAAGGTATAGGGTCAACGTTCTTTTGAGCCTTGAATATTTGATAGGGGTAAGCATGGTCCCAAGATAGAACCTGGAACCTGAGAATCGGACCAGTCGGTTCTAAGTTACTGGGTATGCAGGGTCGGTTTCAGGTTTTAAAAATTGAGAAACCTTTTTCGACGGATGGGTTTCAAGTTCTAGGTAGGTGGAACCTAGAACTTGAAACAAGTTTTTGTATTTTTCTTGGTCTATGTCTTCGCACGATCCTGCGGTATTCCATGGCATCTAATGACGAGTCTATAATCTGGAACCACTAGTATGAGTTTTCATTTTATAACTGATACTTTTACTATGTTAATGATCCATATTCTTTATATGTCTAAATATAAGTTGTAGTCAGTGAATTGTAATAGCAAATGGTAATCATTAGAAGTGATAATTCATTGCATTCGTTCAATTAATAATAATACAAGTGGAATCTAGGAACTGACCCTAAAACCTGTAATAGGGTAGGTTCCAACTTCTAAGATAAGTAGGATAAGTTTCAGGTTTCAAAAAATGATGAACCTGTTCTCATGGATAGGTTACAGATTTCAAGTGAAACCTATACGGAACCTGGAATCACTCACCCCTAATATTTGATACTTATCACTTTACTAATAGTGGGTTTTTTTTTTCATTTTCATGACTTGGACTATGTTTCCCAAGCCAAATGCTAATTGTAGTTTAAAGTAGGGTTCTTTTGTGTAATTGTTAGAATGGTTGAAATCATGTAGAAGATTGTGATTCTAACAATTTCAACGAGCTGAAAAGTTAGTTCACTATGATTTTGCTGACTTGCTTGTTTAAGTGCAATTCAAGTTGCTCATCAACTTTTGACTCGGAGAATCGGGGATCTTACAAGACGCAATTTTACTGTATGCTAACTCATTGGAGTTCTTTATCATCTTTGCTTGAATCTGTGGTACTGATTTGTGGTGTCTCTAGGATGCTTCTCATTTAATGCTTGTAGTTCGAACTTAGTTTAGGCCTGAAACTGCTAAGGTATGTGCCGGGAAACCATATGTAGCTTTTCTATACTGGAATTGGAGTCTCTCGTGAAAAAAAGGTATGTGTAAGTACTCTGAGGGTCCTGGTTCCTATTTCAATTGCCATGAACTAGAGGACAAATTGTAGTAGTGTGCTTAGGCTGTACATGGGGAAACTAACGATGTTTAAGGTTTATTTAACTTTTTGTCGGAACATGGAGTTTGTTCCAAATTTCCAGAAGTTGTAGAATCACTTGAGAAAGACTAAATGGATGCTTCATATTTCCCTGCTATCATGTCAAACTTAGTTCAAGCATGCTTACTGAGGATGTGCTGGGAAAGCGAGGTTTTGTCCTTGGTATATGTATTGAAGAAACAAGTAACTAGTCTGATGAGGTTTTATACTATGCTATTTATCTCCATAAATTGGTGGCTACACATACCAGTGTATTCAAGTAATATGCAGCAGAACCTGGAAGTGCAAAATGTACCTCTACGAGGTGATTCTGATCCTATCCACTTTTATTGCTGGTACATGTTTTGTTCTTGGCTGCTCTGCTTGGTTGGGGGATCTACTACTCTACTGGTTAGTGAGATCCAAAGGTAAGAAAGTAGGCTTTGTTAGGTTGATCGATACAGGCCATGGGGGAGGTATTCTTGTTCCTTATTATCCCATCTGCAGCAGTCTCTAATCAAGGTAAGAATTTCGTGTCGGGTTGCAATCTAAGACTAGTTTAGAAAGAAGGAAATATTAAAGTTTTACAAAAGGGGCTGTTACATGGAAATACTAGGAGTCTGGTCATGTTGAATTTTGCTGTCTACGAGTCAATCCCGTGAATCCATCTGCTAGGACAGCCCAAATGCTTAAAGCCATTAAGAACGTGTCTAGTTAAAAGGATAGAGAGATACTCACAGGAAATTGTGTCAATTTTTACACCAGAAAGTACTGGGACACCGGGAGAAGCTAAAGCTAAAATCACGTCCACTTAGGTGGTTATGATCAAATACAACTCTTTTCTGAGGATTTTTGCTTTTGCTTATGATCTTGACATACGCAATTGAAATTGGCCTTGTAGATGGGGCTCATCAGAGATATCCATGATGGACTAATGCTTGTTAGACTGAAACTGATTTGAGATCTGTATGAAATGAAATTCTCAGTGAGTTGTTTAAAGGTTAATGTGCAGTTTGTCATAATTTAGGATGCTTTTGGAAAATTTCTGAAAGCTAGTTTTGGCTTCCGAGTGTCTTGAGTGATAGTTTTGGTGTTAATTTTTGTCCAAGCATTTTGAGACCAAAATTGCCGTTTCCGTAGGGGTTTTGCTGTAAGCCTTTCAACAGTTTGGGAAGCTGGTGGAAGGGATTAACGAAAGCTCGACTTGATCAGCACTCGAGAGTGACTCGCCTAATTTGGAGTTGAGCTTGAGCTCGAGTATTTTTTCCGAGTCTGAGCTCGAGTACCTTTTTGAGTTGAGCTCAAGCTTGCCAGTACTGAGCTTGCAGGTTCACGAGCTTAATCGAGTTTCTATTTCTTTAAAAAGTATTCAATGACTACGAGGAGACAGAGAATTCCTAAATTTACATGTACCCACGCACACGCACATCCACACACATATTTATAAGTGGATCAAGTTCCTTCAAGGCTAAGCCACGCGAATCACTTTAGTAAATCTCTAATCCTACCAAATCTTTAATACTAAAATTTTGCATCTCTAATTCTTATGCATGTTTTGGTAATAAATCTCTAATCGATGCAAATCTCAAATTTTAGGTCTTCAATTTTTATGGATATGTTGGAAATATTTCTTTAATCGATGTACTTGCCCAATAATTTGTTGGGCCTACTGCCCTATAAAAATCCCCAACTTTAGCTCTAGACTTAATTCTATTCTAAACTTTTTTTGTCTTATAAAAAATCTTCAATCTTAGGTTTAGTCCAAATTTTACCCTAAATTTTTTTGTCTTGTAAAAAACCCCAAATTCTATCATAAACTTTATTTATCTCATAAAAAACCTCTGCTTTAGGTCTAGTCTCAATTTTACCTTAAATTTTTTTTGTCTCATAAATATCACCAACTTTTACTTAAGTCTTATATCTGTGCCTATTAACTCTCCGTCCAAAATTGCTCTTAGGATGCGTTTGGTTCAGTATTCCCAAGGGCTGCAGGGAAATGCAAATATCTTTAACTTAAAGCTCCTTAGAGAAATACAAATTGCGTTTGATAAAAACTCCGTTGTAAAGCTACTTTGGCATAAGTAATGTTTGGTAAATCTTATTTTGCAAAGGGCTTTGGGATTTTTTTTATTAAAAAAAAAACTTACCCTTCACCGGAGCCAGTGATGGGCTACGGCTGCTGGTGAGCTAGACTGGCCTAGGCGCTTCGCCAGCCACCCTCAGTCCAAAAAGATGAACAATCATAAGGGGCAAAATTGGAACATTGGAGAATTAGTGAGGGTAGTTTGGGAAGAAAAAAAATTGATTCAGCATTAGGCAAATGCTGAAAGCTCAAAGCTGATCTAGACCAGCCTTGGGCTTTCAGCATTCCCAATACTAGCTTTCGATCGAGTGCTCATTGGAAATGCTCGCCAAACACCTCAATGGGGAAATGCTGAATCAAATGCACCCTTAGTGATCTTACATGACATTTCCAATTTATTACTCTAGTTTTTCCCCAAATTTGAGATCTGAGAAGATGTCTATTGGAGATGAATATCCGTATCAACTCAAACAACGTCTTGTTAAATATGAAATTTAGGTAAAAATTAGAGTAACTAGGGTTAGCTTTCTACAATTCCTCTTATTCATAAGAAAGCCTTCCTTCCATCTCGCTCAAAGATCTTTGATTTTGCGCTTGGTCTTTAATTTCTCGTGCTCAAGAGTGTTTCATCTCTTGTGGTCGTAGAACTCACACTTGGAACACTCGACTCTGGACGCTCGAATAGTTTGTGCTCGGGAATTTTCAATCTCTCGGTGGTCTATAAGAAATTTTGGATGGGAGGTTAACAGGAACAGATTTGTGACTCAAATAAAAAATTGTGGTTTTTTTTATGAGACTGTAAAAATTTTAGGGTAAAATTAGGACTTGATGGTAAAATTAAGATATGACGTAAAGTTGAAAGTTTTTCATGGGACAAAAATGTTTAGGGTAGAATTGGGACTAAACCTAAAATTGGGAGTTTTTTACGTGACCAAAAAAAATTAAGGGTAGAACTGGGATTGGACCTAAAGTTGGGGTTTTTTTTAGATTATTAGGCCAATTTGCTAATATCCACTTTAACAAATCTCCTTTCCTAACAAATCTCCAATCTAAACAAACTTTCACATCGCTAGTTCTTATGCATATTTTGGTAAATCAATCTCTAGTCAATGCAAACCTATAATTTTGCGTATTTAATCCTTATGCATATTTTCGTGATATCTCTCGTCGATGCAAATGAAAAAAATATATAATTATGCAATGATTAGATTTCCAATATATTATACAATTTCTCATATTTCATTAATGGATAATTAGTTAGGACTCTCATGATTAGATGCATAGCTATAGTGAACTCAAATGTGTTAGTTCTTAATATTTATATTTGAGAATTACAAGTCAACAAGCATGGAAAACTCAATTAAGGGTCTGTAAGTTTAATTTTTAACATTTATTTAAAAATGATTAAAATATTTATCAAAGATGATTCTTATCACTTTATCATTGATGACGAAAATCCCTATTGCCTTATAATTGGTGAAAATAAACTTTAAATTACGGATTACAATAAGTTTTTGAATGAGCTTTAGAACAAGTTTTAGTATTATTTGAATTTTCTATAGGTGTTCAAAATAGTATACTTTATTTTGAACGGATATGACAAATGAATGAATATTACAAAATGATAAAGATAAATGAAAAATCAACAACAAAGAGTTACTTATGATTTCGAAAAAGTCATATAAAAGTATATATGTGCCTTAGTGTTGCTTCACCAAGAAAGATGAGTTAAACTGACACTGTATTGAAGCAACATTTGGTAATGATATCTAAGATTTCACGGGAAAAGTGCCAAAAAAATTTTAAACCTTTTGCATTAGTGTCAATTTAGTCCTAAACCTTTTTTTGGTGCCAATTCAGTTCTGAACCTTTGCATTGGTGCCAATTTAGTCCTAAACCTTTTTTTGGTGTCAATTCAGTCCTAAACCTTTTAAATTAGTGTAAATTCAGTCCTAAACCTTTTGTTTTTATACTAATTTAGTCCTTCCGATCAATTTTGATGGGAATTTGCTGATGTGGACGCCTGCCGGCTGGCAGCTGGTCACCGGCGCCGACATGGCGTTGACGTGGACAACTTAAATAATATTTTAATATTTTTTGAATTTTTCTTTTTTTTTTCCACTTTTTTTCTTTTTTTTCCACTTTTTTTCTTCTTTTTTTTTTCTCTCCCTCTTCCTCTGGCTAGTCGCCGATTCGGCGACCGGCCAGAGGCCGGCGAGCTCGACCTCGCAGGATCCGGTGAGGTCGGGCCCTGCCCGACCAAGGCGAGGCTCGCCCTCGCCGGATCCGGCGAGGCCACCCTCGCCGGTGGCCAGTGAAGGCGAGCCTGCCCTCGCCAGTGGCCGGCGAGGTCGAGCTCATCGACCTCTGGCCGGTCGCCGGACCGGCGACCGGCCAGAGGAAGAGGGGGAGAAAAAAAAAAGAAGAAAAAAAGTGAAAAAAAAGAAAAAAACAGAAAAATTCAAAAAATGTTAAAATATTATTTTAGTTGTCCACATCAGCACCACGTCGACGCCGGTGACCGGCCACCTGCCGGCAGGCTTCCACGTTAGCAAATTCCGGTCAAAATTGACTGGAAGGACAAATTGGCACAAAAACAAAAAGTTTAGGACTGAGTTGGTACCAATTTAAAAGGTTTAGGACTAAATTAACACCAAAAAAAGGTTTACGACTAAATTGGCACAAATACAAACGGTTTAGGACTGAATTGGCACCAAAAAAAAGTTTATGACTAAATTGGCACTAATGCAAAAGGTTTAATATTTTTTTGGTACTTTTCCCAAGATTTCATTGTTGTTTCTCTAAAAAATATCTGATAAATAGGCATGCGTTTGGACTCTTTGAAGGAAAGTAAAGAGATTTCGATAAATTTTATGAAGAGGTCAAGACAATATGAGTCGATATTTATGGTATCCAAGTACAGCTCGCCGGCACACTACAAATAACTCGAATCATCTATTGGCATCCTTGCAACTTAGTTTACATTTTCAATTTTCTAGGGAAAATTCCATATGGAAGTTGAGATGGAGGCTTTTCTTGAAAGAGAGCTTCAAAGTGCATCATGTCTAAAATAAGAGCTTGAAGTGGCAAAGTTTTAGTCTCAAATAAAATATCCAAACTCGACAGCTGGCTTGTTCCGGTGGCCAGGGCAGGGCGATTCATTCTAAATTTGCAACTGGGAAAATATCCTAAAAACCCTAAATTGAGTTCCAAGATTAGGGCTCATCGCGGATTCAAGCGCAAAAAACAAGAAGTTTCTCGCACAAGCGCGCACAGCACATGTTTACAGGTGGCCCTTCACAGCAACTTCCAAGATGGACTCTCTGATTCTGAACGTCCTGACCCTTCTGTGCATCATCATTGCCTTGGTTGAAAAATCAACACTGGTGTAAAATCCCGTTCTGTTCCTCGCTGCGCTCGCATCGCTTCTTCTTGATGCTCGGTTTTGGCTCCGTTCTGAACCATTTTCTCTTGACATCTGGCGATGGTTCCTTCGCATGCTGAAGCCTGATTCTTGGGAGCCGCTGCCGAGCTCCAGAGTCCTGTGTTTATGCGTGTTGTTGATGTCACGACCCTGCATCCCCCTCTCTGCTAAAAGCATTGCACCTTTCGAACAATGGTAGGCATCTTTTCAGAAGATATATTCTCCCACATTTTTTTGAAGATATATCATCAAATTAAGGTTTGTGGTTTTCGGGATTTTATCCCTTTTTTTTACCCGATTGTGAATTTGGATGAAATCGCCCCTACCCTAGTTGCCGGAACAAGCTCGGGGCCCTTATTTGATACTAGCTTGATCACTTTTAAAATCTTATTTGAGATAATGTGCATTTCGAAACCCTCTTTTTGAGAAAATGGCTACACCTTAAATCCTTTTTTGAACTAATATTACTATTCTAGAGCATATTTTTACAGCAACAACAAGTTCAATTTACAGTCTGCATCACACTTTAAAATAGATTCGAAGTAGTATCCCATGCTTCATTTAATGTAATTTCAATTATCTTATTGAGACGTTAAAGTATGGGGCTGCTTATGCATATTTTGCTGATAATCTCTAATAGATTCTTATGCATATCTTTGTAATAAGCATATTCTGGTAATAAATGTTTATCATTTGAATAGAAAACATATTGCAAAATTTCAAAATCAATATGCAAACTGACAATTAGTCTAGAGAAAGGACTTGCACACGTTAACTTTTCAAGTAGATACCCGCTGGGCACACGGCCCAATGACAAAGGAATTGGGCGGGTGGCAGCGTTTAGTTGAGAAAGAGACAAAGAAGAGTTAGAGCGGAACAAAGTAAAAAAGAATATTAATTAAATGGAAATACTTTAAAATTGATTCGGAAACCCTTCCATGGCAAGCTTGGAACTTGATTAAGGCTTTTTCGCGTTAGGTACTTAAAATAGAAAAATAAAATGTTAGAGACTCGATTTTTTTTTTGTTTTGGTCGTAGTTAGAGACTCGATTGACTAACAACCAGAACATTGAACCCCGGTCATCTTTTCACAGCATGATCCCAAAAATAAAGGGCCAAGCGAAAGGTGAAAACAAAGTAAGAGAAATGGAGGTTTGGGCTCTAAAGAGATTTGCCATCGCTCATAATTTTTTTTAGGTCAGAATTTGCTCATATTTAACAAGAGATGCTTGCTCATAAATCGGGCCGCACCGGAGGTCATCAAGGAGCACCACCAATTTCCCTTTTTAATCTTCTCAAACTTTTAAAGTCAATAGCTTCTTGAAACACGGGCGCCCATTGGGCATGGAGGACATTGGCATTCATTTCTTGGTGGGCGATCAGAATTGTCCCAGTTTGGAACGCAGTTTCTCTGCTGTTCCTTATGCAACAAGCTATGATGACGCAGATTGCACAGAGAAAACGAGAGAGCATGACGCGAAGTTCGAACAGCTCCTGCATCGGACACTACCGAAACATCACTTGTAGGGGAGATTAGGTCCTAAAATAGGAACAGTTGGTTGTGAATTTGGCTGCTGTTGGGTCAAGGGACATCAGGTTTTGTTGAGGTCGTTAGTCTACTTCTGCTGACTCTCGTCTTGACGGTTTAGGTCAATGGTAGATGGCCATTAGCGTATCCTATTTGAAACTGTGGGTGTTGTTGGGCTGGTGTAGTTATGTCTCTCCCTTTTGATTCTTTTGCCAAAGTAATAAAGGCGAAGCCCTGTAGCATCACGTTTACTACTGAAACTAGGATGTTTCCGAGGATCCTCGGGGAATGGATCCCGATCTCTTGATGACCGTCGGAGTGAAAAAAAGAAAAGAAAAGAAAGAAGAAGAGTAAATCTAGTTCATTGATTGATACCTCTCGATTTTAGTGTGTTATGACATTTTATATTGGAATTACATAAAAGATACGAGTTATGACTAATTATCGCCCGAAGTCCGTCCCCTGGGGAACCTTCAATTCCAACTGGTTTTAGCTCGTTCACAATAAAGTCTGGAGGCCATGAGCAAGAGTGCACATGTTTACTGACCGATCATGACAATTTACACTTGTTATGGCCTTGAGACCACTACCGTGAATAAATCTTTCTACTAAAAATATATGCTATTAAAATCACAATGCTAATGCCGGTATAAAAAATTAAGGTGACATAGCGATGTGGCAATTTAAGTACATATTCGACTAAGTGGGTCATATTCAAGCACCCAATAATTAAGAACCGAGGAAATTACTTTCCAAACCAATTTTCTACTTCTGTCTTAATATCTTTAGCTGTATTCAATATGATTTATGACTGTTCCAAAAGTTCCCATCATTTGGAACCAAAGATAATGAGTTTTTTTCCCTTTCTTAATTATAGTTAGATGGAACTATGGAATAGTTTTACCAAATAGACTCAATCAACCCTTCCAATCCGGGGAAAGGATTCACTAGAAATTACTCGCTCGCGATGTAGCCCAAAAAGACCGCGCCTAATAGAAATCGAACTGGAAGAACTCGAGGCTTATCGAGGCGAAATCGCAAAATCTTGAGTCGTTTTACCCCTCGGACCCGGCCTTCGTCTTCGATGTTAGGTGATTTTTCCACCGTTCAAAGAAACCTCACAACTCCAAAGAAAACGCGAGCGTGCTCATAAGTCAGCAAGCACGTTGGATTGCGTCAACAATAGCAACAACCAGAAACCTATCAGCGGGAGATTTGTTGCAGGCGTTCTACTTACCCACACTCCCTCCCTTCCACAAGGACCACCACTCAAAACTCATCCTATAAATACTCAAAAGTTTTTCATCATTGTCCATCACAGAATACCCCTCAAACCTTCCTCTCCCATGGCTTTGGTCGTTGGCAAGAACCAACCCAACCGCCTCGCCTCGGTCGAGGAACTAGAAGATGAGGAGGACGACCTCTTTGAGATCAACCTAGAGGCTGTCGACAAAACCCCGCCGCCGAACTACTTCTGGGACGACACCTCTTGCTTTGCTGCCGCCGCGACCAGCGGCGGAACTACGCGGTTCGCCAACTGCCTTTTGCCCGCCGAGGAAGTCTCCAGCGCCATCCCAGCGAAGTCGTTCGATGAGTTACCCGGATGTAGTAGCTGGAGGTTGTCGTTTGCGGAGACGTCGAGGTTTCTGATTACGGGTGCTGGTCAGTCACTGACCCTAGGGAAGCTTCTCGAGCTCCCATTGTCAAGGGCTCTCATGTACGATAATATAGCTAGAGGAATTTGATGCGACTTATGCGATCTTTGTAGCTGAAAAAAAAAACCAAGAAAGATAGTTGCGTATATAGTTGAAAGTTAGATATATGTCGGATTGATTATGTGTTTCTGCTTTTTGCACTATACTGCACGGTTGGGAGATGGAAACTTGTGCGGTTCAGATTTGGTGTTCTCGTTCGTGGAGTTTCAGTTGAAATCATCGATTCTTGCGTGGAAATTTAGGAGCTCAAGCAGTACAATATTCTTCGAAAGAATGATGGAGCAATGGACTGTGCATAAATGCACTGAGTTCAAACCCTTGCGATGCCCTTAACCTTGAAACTAGAGTAGATACGGACTTTTTTTTACCTTGTCGCGCCCTTTCCATGATCATCATGTAGGTAACCTGCTTCCAGCTCTGGAATCTACAAGGAAACTCGTCCTGTTCGTGACTTATGAGTCGCAGCAGGAGTACGATCAGCACCGTTCTTCAAAAGCCCGGTCACCCATCGGTAATCTCTAGTAAGGTTAAAATCTTGGGAACAAAACCGGCTCGAAAAGGGGTTAAGCAATGGGCAGCTGTAGTCTTTGGGAACAAACCGGCTCCTCTTCTCATCCTAGACATGATCAGACTATCTTAAAGGTCCCTATACAAGAACAACTCACTAGAGTACCATTTTCCAGATTCCACGTGACGCAGCGTTTAGCGAATAATTCAAGCAAAATCTTATTTAGAGAGGAAAATCTCGAAATTCAATATTGATGATAATAATGTTCTGTCTTCAAAACAAACCCTAAACACCCTTTTATAGGGGTTAAATCTAATTACAATAAGAAACCTAATCATAATAGGAAAGTTACCTAATCTGAATTGGAAACCTAATCATAATAGAAAAGTTACCTAATTTGAATTGGAAAGTTAATAAGCATCAAATAGCAAAATTACAAAAACGACCCTTAAAATTAACTCATAAAAAATACTAAAATAATAGAAAAAAAACCATCTAATCGCATCACCGTTTCGCTTTCCGTTTGGACTTCTGTTTGTCCAATCGATCCAGAAACGCACCACTAATAAATTCCGCATCATTCTCCTCCACTTGAAAAGAACTCGTCCTCGAGTTAAAATCAGGATCTGGAAATAACTGTTCAGTGGACTCATGAAACGATGACAAATCAGCAACATTAAAAGTGTTGGATATGCCCATGCTATGTGGAAAGTCTATAACATAAGCATTATCGTTGATTTTCTTGCTGACAGCGTAAGGTCCAAATTTCTTTGGCTGTAATTTACTGTAAGATCCAGCTGGTAATCGCTATTTACGAAGAAAAATCATGACTTGATCACCTACTGCAAATACCTGCTTTCGCCTGTGCTTATCTGCTGTAACTTTATACTTCTGATTAGCTTCCTTTAGCTTCTGTTTGACTTCATGATGTACTTCCACAATATGTTTAGCTATATGATCTGCTGCTACACTTTTATCCACTTGCTTAGGCAACTGTATCAAATCTAGAGTATGCTGAGGCAACTTTGTATAAATAACAGAAAAAGGCGACCGGCCAATAGAACTATGAACTACATTATTATAAGCAAACTCTGCTTGTGATAAAGCAACATTCCATTGCTTCGGCTTATCTCCACAAATGCTTCAAATCAAATTTCCCAGAGTTCTATTAACCACCTCTGTTTGCCCATCAGTCTGCGGGTGAGCAGTGCTACTAAAATTCAAAGATGAATCAAACAATTTCCACAAAGTCCGCCAAAAATGCCCCAGAAATTTACTATCCCTATCGAGGTAATAGATTTGGGCATACCATGTAAACGAATCACTTCCTTAAAGAATAATCTAACCACATTTACTGCATCGGAAGTCTTCCTACAAGGAATGAAGTGCGCCATCTTGAAAAATCTATCAACCACAACAAAACAGAATCCACGTCTCTTTGTGTCTGTGGTAAACTAAGCACAAAATCCATAGACAGATCTTCCCATATATTATTAGGAACAAGTAATGGCATATATAAACCTGTATTATTAGATTTCTCCTTAGCAGTCTGGCAAACATAACACTTTTGTACGTACCTACTGACATCTCTACGCAATTAGGGCTGGTAAAATTGCTTCCGGATTACAGCAATAGTTTTATCACGACCTAGATGTACAACTAATCCACTATCATGTAAATCGCGAATCACCTTCTCTCGTAATGATATACGAGGAAGGCAAAGTTGATTGCCACGCATCAGATAACCATCCTGCACATAAAATTCTTGTACAAGTTGACTAGCAACACATGACTCCCAAATTTTTCCAAAGTCATCATTATCCGCATAACAATCTTTCAACTGCTTGAACCCTAGAATTTCCTAGCTCAACGTAATCAACAAGCCAGCTCTCCTACTCAATGCATCTGCTACAATATTATACACACCTGACTTATGCTGTAATCTGAAAGGAAATTTTTGCAAAAATTGACACCATCGCGCATGCATATCTTTGCTAATCCTCTTCTAACTATTCAGATACTTCAAAACTTCATGATCAGAATAAAGGACGAATTCTTTTCCAATCAGATAATGCTCCCAGGTCTTCAAAGCCCTTACGACGGAATAGAATTCTTTGTCATAAGTGCTCCATTTCTGTCTTGTCTCGCTAAGCTTTTCACTGAAATAGCAAATTGATCTGCGCTCTTGAGATAAAACAGCTCCTATATCTACTCCACTAGCATCACAGTCAACTTCAAACAGTTTATCAAAATCAGGTAAAGTAAGAACAGGTACAGTACATAACTTCTCCTTCAAAATAGTAAAACTATTCTCAGCTTCCTCTCCACATAGAAATTTATCTTTCTTCATACATTCAGTAATTGGAGCTGCGATAGTACTAAAATTCTTAATAAATCGCCGATAAAAAGTAACTAACCCATGAAAACTCCTAACGTCAAAAACTGTTTTAAAAGTCGGCCACTCTCTGATTGCTCTTACCTTCGCCTTATCTATCTGTATTCCTTCAGCAGTAATAATAAATCCCAAGAATAACAGTTTATTAGTTAAAAAACTGCACTTCTTGAGATTAATATAGAGCTTATTAATCTGCAAAGCTGTCAACACCTCCTTTAAGTGCAATAGATGATCCTCCTCGATCTTACTATAAATCAGGATATCATCAAAATAAACTACAATAAATTTGCCAATAAAAGATTTCAGAACTTGATTCATAAGCGTAATGAAAGTGCTTGGAGCATTGGAAAGTTCGAAAGGCATCACCAACCATTCGTACAACCCCTCCTTTATTTTGAAAGCTGTCTTCCACTCATCTCCAGGTCGAATCCGAATCTGATGGTACCCATTCTTCAAATCTAGCTTCGAGAACTACTTAGCACCGTACAACCTATCCAGCATGTCATCCAATCTCGGAATTGGAAACTTGTAGCCCACGATTATTTTATTAATGGCCTTGCTATCTACACACATTCGCCAACTCTCATCTTTCTTAGGAGTCAACAAGGCTGGAACAGCACATGGGCTCATGCTATTCTAAATGTGTCCCTTTTGCAACAACTCCTCCACCTTCTCTTTTAGAAACTCGCTCTCTTTTGGACTCATCCTATAGTGCTGTAAATTTGACAGACTAGCACCAGGAATTAAGTCTATATGGTGTTGAATATCGCGCATGGACAGCAACCCATCTGGAATCTCTTCAGGCATCAGTTCGCTAAATTCCTTCAATAAATGCCTGACTGCTTCAAGCTGCTCCTCCACTTGTAATTCAGCCTCAGTCTCAATTGTTTGTTTCACGACCAGCACGTGAATCTATCGAGTCTCTTTAACCTTAGCTTCAAATTTCCTTGTAAGGGTAAGGAAATTATTTTTAGAAAATTGTTTTCCTTTGTTCTTTAGTGGCAGTAACGTATACTTCACTCCACCCTTCACGAGGTTATACTGATTGTTTCTTCCCGAATGCTGAGCATCTACATCAAATTGCCACGGCCTCCCAAATAACACATGACATACATCCATGTGTTGACACCTATTTTTAATTTGCCCAAAATTAATTGCACAAAATTTAGGAATTAATTTTTTAGTTCCTAAAACAAAAAAAAATATTTCTATTTAAATGCATTGCATATATAGAAATTAGGCATTTTGCATTAATATGGCCTATTAGAGTAACAATTAAAAAAAAATCGAGTCGGGCCGGGTTGGGGCAGGGCCGACCCGGCCCTTTTTTTTTTCCCCCCCGCACGGGCCTCCGGCCCGCTCCTTTTCCTTTTCTTTTCTTTCTTTTTCTCCCCCACGTGGGCCCAGCCTACTTCCTTTTCTTTTTTTCTCTCCCCGTGCGGACTAGGCCTGGCGTGGCCCAGCCCCTTCCTTTCTTCTTCCCCCCTCGCCGGTCACTCTCTCGCCCCTGTTCTCCCCTGTTCGCGACGTCACGCCGACGCACGGCGGCGCCGCTCCTCGCCATCGCTATCCAGCCAGACCAGGGCCGGATGAGCACGCCAACGGGACTGGCATTAATTGCCAATCCCGTCCCCCTCATTTCTCGGACTCTCTCTCTCTCTCCTTTTTCTTCTACTTGCATTGAATCGGCCCCTCCTCTGCATCGGCCTAAATCGCCCCTGTTCTCCCCTGTTCGCGATGTCACGCCGACGCACGGCGGCGCCGCTCCTCGCCGTCGCTATCCGGCCAGACCAGGGCCGGATGAGCACGCCAACGGGACTGGCATTAATTGCCAATCCCGTCCCCCTCATTTCTCGGACTCTCTCTCTCTCTCCTTTTTCTTCTACTTGCATTGAATTGGCCCCTCCTCTGCATCGGCCTAAATGGCCGCGAAGTCGCACGCCAGAATAGGCCGGTGTAGGCCATCGTCACCAGACGTAATGGAGCAGAGGGTGGCATCATCGTCGTCGTCTATATAGGCCAGCGAGAGGAGAGAGAAGGAAGGGAGAGGCCCGGTCGGCCAATTTTGAAGAAAAATAGAGAGAGAGAGAGAGAGAGAGAGAGAGAGAGAGAGAGAGAGAGAGAGAGAGAGAGAGAAGAGAGTCGGTTTCTGCAGGTCCCTAGCAGCGTCGCCGTCGCCCCCCCGACCAACCGGAATTCCCCAGACGCGCCATTGACGGTGAGATTCCCCCGGGCCGAACCGCCTCTGTTCTGCCCTGTTTCTCTGCTCAGTTTGACCGGGACCCGTGCTGGCCGTTTCGCGCGAGGCCCGGCCCATACCGCCGTCCCCCGCCATCTGTGTGTCGCCGTTGTAGGTAAGGTAAGCCGTCGGAGTCGACCAGTTTGTCGGAGGAGGTCGAAACACCCCTGTTTTGGTCATGCGCACCAGGCGTTCGACGAAATGCCGCAAAGAGGCCGTTTTTTAATCTAGTCGCCGGCCGGCAAACGGCGGTCGGACGGTGACCCCGGTGGGTGGAGAGGCTTGGTTTTGGTCCCAGGGGCTGAATTAAGGGCGGCACCGGTCTGGGTCCGCCGGCGAGAGGCCGATTTTCGGCTTCGCCAGCGGCTGCTCCCACGAGTTCGGCCTGACCCAGTTCAACCGACCTGACCCGGGTCAACACCCGGGTCGGATCCGTTGACCCAGGTCGGTCCGACCGATTCGGATCAACTGATCCGACCTGGGTCAACAATCGAGTCAGATCCGTTGACCCGGTTGATCCGACCGACCCAGGTCAACGATCGGGTCGGATCCATTGACTCGGGTCGGTTCCAACCCGGTCCGGATCCGCCGACCCGGTTTTCCTTTTTTTAATAAAAAATTTTCAAAAAAAAAGTTTAATTTTTTTTTTATTATTTTTGTTTTCTTTCTCCCTTTGTGTATTTATTTTATTTTAGTTTTTTTATAATTTTTTTTAAAAAACAATTTAAAATATTTAAATTTTTTTTATTTTCTTTTTTTATTAAAAATTTTTCGTATTTATTTTATTTATTTATTTTTAAAAAAAAAATTTCAAAAAAATTTTAAATTTTTTTGTGTGTGATATATTTGTTGTTTTAATTTAATGTGATATTATTATGCATGTTTTTTTTGCCATGTTTAAATTAGACAAGCCTGTGGTTGCGCGATAGTATTTTGCATGTTAGTTTTTATTACCGTTGTATTATTATACATGTTTTTAGTTCAATCGCATGAGCTGTTGTATTTTTTAATGTCATCTGACTTAGTTAAAGTTAGAACCTTAGGTTGCATGAATTATTGTGTTTTTGACTGCTAATCGTTTATGATTATGCACTCACTTGATCACCTCACATGTTAGGAGAAAAGTCCTAAAATCAATTCAAATTGCCTGATAAATGTTTTCAAAAAATGAACAGGGTAAAAAGGTACCGAAAGGGCATTAGTTATTTAACTAGTGTAACCAAGTCCCCGAACTCAGTTAATCTCTGGTTCGTAGGAATAGAATGATTCTCCCGTCACCTTATTTGGGTTTCTAATCGACTTACCCCAAATCGATTAGTGGCGACTCCTTGGTATAAACCACTTGCATGTTAAAAAATTAAATCCTAAGTTGCGATATGGTATGGGCTTGGGAGAGCCAGAGTTAAGTCCCGAACCTAGACTTAGCACGTACCAGGCGAGCCTCCCTTTCTTTTTGCATGTTGTCCAAAAGAGGCTCGGGAGGTCGGTCACGACACCATGTCCACTACATCACAATACAGCTCATCATGATATTTTCCAATGGAGAATGAAATTTTGCATCGTTCAATCACCTGAATGCTTTCCGCTCCAAATTTAATCCATCGTAACGTATATGGATTAAGATGCTTCTCCACAGGTATCTCCAGCTTCTTCACTGCCTCCTTCCCAATGATATTCTCCATACTTCCACTATCAATAACCACAGCAAAGATCTTTCCTAGAATGGTGCACCTGGTTCGGAATAACTGATGGCGCTGTGAATTATCTTCTTGTTTTGGGGCCAACATCATTCTACGCACCACACAGTTTACTTGCTCCTCTTCTTCATCTTCAAAATCATCGTCCTTATCATCTGGAGCACAGCAATATCCATCTTCCTCCTCTTCTCTGGTTGCTACGTTTACGGACTTTCTCTAGGGGCATTCATTAGAACGGTGCCCAGGTTGATTACACCTGTAACACTTTATCGCGGCGGGTTTAGTATAAGGGTTATGATTCGCAGTTTTCTGTGCTTGCGTTCCTTTATCTCTCGGCTCGTTCATTGGGCGCTTTTCTACCGCTTTATCTTCCTGATTTTGCCCTGCGTTAAAGCGATTATTGAAACTGCTCTTGTCTACTGAACTGATCGAACTGCTACTTCGATAATTTTCGTAGCTTCTTCTTCCCCTATCTTGCTGCATCAATTCTGCCTTCATCGCCATATTCTTGGCTTCAGTTAAATTTCACAGAAACTGCACTCCAATTTTATCTCGAATGAAGGGTTTCAAACCATCGAGATATCTGGCCACTTGCTGTCCCTCCGTCTCTGATAAATTATTCCGCTCTGCCAATCTCATAAATTCAGCCGTATATTCATGCACAGTCCAATTGCCCTGCTGGCAACATTGGTACTGTTGGAACATAATCTGTTCATAGTCGGGTAGAAGGAATTCTTGCTTCAGCAGCCTCTTCATCCTAGTCCAAATTTGAACTCTCTCTTTTCCTTCTCGCTCTTTCTTATTCTGCAATTTCTCCCACCATGCAGACGCACCTCCTTTAATCTACAAGCTACTAATCGCACCCTTTTCTCACCAGGGGTCTCCATATAATCGAAAAATCTATCAATATCAGCAAGCCAATCCAAAAATTCTTCTATACCCAAACTACCATTAAAATAAGGGATATCGACTTTCAATTTAAAGTCGTTACCTTCACGATCGTCATAGCATTGTCGTCCATCTCTTCTATCATGCCTTCTTTGAAGTCCTCTTTGACGATTTCTGCCACCATAATCAACACATTCCTCATCAAAATTTTCAATTTTCAATTTCTTCTTCTTCCAAACTCTCTGAAAACAGAGGATTATTCTGTCTGCGGATAGGAACAAGCCTATCAACAGGATCACCGCAAGCAAGATCTGTACCTGGCCTTCTGTCGTTCCGCCGATTCCGGTTCACATCAACGTCGAGACCTTCGAATCGTTCTGTTAACTCGTCAAATCGTTCTTCAAAATAACGAAGACTTTGATCGAATCGTTGATTCAAGCGTTCCATTAAACGCTGCTCCAAACGTTGCAGCGCATTGTCCCCAAGGGTTGGGGCTCCAATCTCATGAGCATCATCACGAAGACCACCGCCAGTTGCCATAGGCTTTGATACCACCTGACACAGCGTTCAGCGAATAATTCAAGCAAAACTTTGCTTAGAGAGGAAAATCTCGAAATTCAATATTGATGATAATAATGTTCTGTCTTCAAAACAAACCCTAAATACCCATTTATAGGGGTTAAACCTAATTACAATAGGAAACCTAATCATAATAGGAAAGTTACTTAATTTGAATTGGAAACTTAATCAAATAGGAAAGTTACCTAATCTGAATTGGAAACCTAATCATAATAGAAAAGTTACCTAATCTGAATTGGAAAGTTAATAAGCATCAAATAGCAAAATTATAAAAACGACCCTTAAAATTAACTCATAAAAAATACTAAAATAATAGAAAAAAAACTATCTAATCGCATCACCGTTTCGCTTTCCGTTTGGACTTCTGTTTGTCCAATCGATCCAGAAACACACCACTAATAAATTCCGCATCACCACGAAATCAGTCAAAACGCATGACAGGTTTGATAAACATCTCGGGTTTTTTTGTTTCAAAAAGATTTCACTTTTATGAAAGGAAGATTCATTCTCAAACAGATGCCAAGTCCCTCCACCTATTCAGAAATTGCGAGGTCACCAACGTCATACCCCTATCTATACTGCGATGTGATGCAAAAAATGCAAGCGAGGGCTGTGTAGTGAAATTATTGCAGACGCTAATCATCACAGAAATTACAGTACTCCATGTTTTTTTTTTGTTCAAAACAACACTCCATGTTCATCACGAACATTACTCGCGAAGAACACACGTTCATCCCAGAGATGTAATATGAACAGTAAGAAACATCGCAAGTAAGGACAACACCGATGGAAGGTGAAATCAATGCAAGCATGTTCATATAAGAAGAGGCGATGCAAGAAATACCAAACAATCATCATAGATAGTTATTACAGCTACTACCGTGTCTGTACACTCAATCGACATGAATTACAAACATAAAGTACAACCTTAATTTAAGGCGTTGGGTAAGGAAAACAAATTAAAATTCATAAAAGAAAAGCTGCTAATTTGATTACTATAGAAAAGAGTGAGTAATTTCCTAATAGTGTCGGTAGGTTACAAAAAAGTTTCTCGAAATTAGGTGACCGGTAATATTTTTTTATCAATACTGCTTTTTTACACATATCAATCCTTTCAGAAATCTACAGGCATGAAATAGGAATCTATATATTTTAACAAAACGGTAGAATGTGTTCCACTTCATATATGTAAGGTAATTCACATGTCATGTCAGCTTGCAAAGAAAAATAAACTTTTATGTGATATCATTTTTTTTCTTGTTTCTCTCACAGAAGTGCCAACATCTATATCAAGCAGTCAGGTTCGAAAGGTGGGCTTCGCTGAGAGAGAAAATTCAAAAAGACAGTGTTAATAATTCATTTCCATTTAAGAAGTAGGGAAACCTATTGTGTATCTTCAAAAGTTATTGAAAATGCAATGTGCGCGAGTGCTAACCTTTCTCTCCATATATACGATCGAACCCCTGAACTTAGGCATCGAGGTTTCCGCACAAAACAAGCCAATACGATCATACATACCTAAGATAATAAACATCACTTTGATGTATGACTCAAATTTAGAACGGAGAAGATTTTAAAAACCTTATTATCATGTACCGGGTATTCGAGCTTGCAAAATGTTGATTTACTTCTGTGTGCATCATCCTGCGTACACATAAATCTTTCCGAACCGAAGTACCCGATACTTACCATGCGTGTACACATCATCTATTCAGTTGGCGGACTTCTAGGTTTGGAAAAGTAATTGCTATACATGTTTGGCAAAAGGAAACTTGCTGGTTTGGAAATAGATGCCGACATGCTGTCAAAACTAGCAAAAGAAACGTGTCTCTGAGATAACTCCGCAAATCTGACAGTTAATAAGACTGAGAGATGGGAAATTGATGTTCCCTTGGCGTGATGCCAATGCTCCAACTTTATTCTTCATGTTTGAGCTGGAACACAACACACTCAGGGCCCAGAAGAAACCCCCAACTTGGCATTTAGCATAAAATAAAAAGCAAACATGCTGGTTCACATCTCACGTGCCATCTCATGATTTTCCTTTTGAATATGACAAGAAGAGATGATGAGAGACTATCGGGGAGAGAGAGAGAGAGAGAGAGAGAGAGAGAGAGAGAGAGAGAGAGAGAGAGAGCAGTTTTGACATGCTCAAATCTGGAAATAATCAGTCACAAATCCATTGTCTTTGGATGGAAAGACAACCATGACAGACTTTAACAGGTAACAACATAAAAATAGAGGGAGAGAAAGTTCAGTTCTCTTGGTTATTTGTGTTACAACAAGATCCCTGGACTGATTTTGAAGTGCGAATGAGAGAGAGAGAGAGGGGGGGAGAGAGGGAGGGTGTTCCGATCAGCGTCTTCTTGCGGCGGTTTCCCTCTGGGCGTTGAAGTAAACAGCTGCAACTGGAAGGTCGAGGTCGTTTTCAGCTGCAAAGTTGCGGGTGCTAAAGCAATCTCTCGAAGAAGGCTGGCTTATTTGCTGTCGCTGTTTTTGTCTGAAGAGGATGAAGGCAAACCGGTGGATCCCTATGTTAGGCCTCGGGATCTCGTAGCTCACCACTTCCCTTCCTGTCATAATTTCCAAAGAAAGCCTCAAACCAAGTAATCCTATGTCGTATGTCCACGCTCATGTACACATTTTATATCGAATGATTCTTGTATGGGCATAAAGTTTGTTCATAAATCCATCTGAATCATCAGACTTGTGAGTCACTGCTTCCAAAGTCATGCTAGTCCACATAATGCAATGTTCCAACGCGATCACCTTAGCTAGGCTAGGCTTAACACAATTTCCTAGCGATATTATTATCATACGGTTAGGATTTTAGATAAGAATAATTCTTCGGATGTTGTAAAATCAATCAAGACATAAGTTGTTGCCACGGAGAGAGATTAGATGATAAATGAAGTAATATGAAGGATAGACATACCGAATGTTGCATCCGTAGTACCAGGAATATTAGTGACAATCCTGCCGAATGATCATGCACAAAATCAATAATTTGACGGAATACTCGATCAAAAATACATCTCATTTGAATGGGACTGAGTTAATGAAACAATCTACCGTAATTATGATGCAAACTCATGCACACATTATATGGTTTGTAGTAGGAATCACTTACCAGTGAAGGTGCTCTCTCAAGTAAGGATCACTCGGACCTGGAACATCTGGATCTGTCATGACCTGCCCGAAACGAGGAAAAGAACAATATGACTCTTATTATTGATCATCTTTGATGCAGAAATGAAAGTCCTAAAAGAAGATAAATTTGTGCGATACCAGAGTGAAGAAGGACCTCATGTCACCCTCATGAATCTCAACCCTAGGTCTGGCGGCAACTGAGGAAGGGTAGAGCTCATGCCCATTATTCACTTGCTTCCCATCGTATTTCACACTCATTCTTATGTTTGGAGTGAATGGGTCGATCACATCCCCAATCACTCTCCCAACTGTCAGAGGCTCGAAAGCCCTTGCCATCTCTCTCCCTCTCTTCCTCTTTCTCTCTCTACTGAAGCAGAGAAAACTTTTAGGGTTGTGCAAAGAAATGATCTAAATAGGCACTGAAGGCGAGTTTCTTGAACTTGGAAACCCTTATATTTATAGTGTTGCAAACAAACAGCAGGGGTGGGCGCATGTGATTTGAGAGAGAAAATAATAATGCGTGTCAAGTGTCAACCAATTTGTACATCGAAACAGAAAGGTAACTAGATTCTACCAGTTATGGTTTAGCTTGGACTCTTGACCCTTTTGCGTGGTGGAAGCCGAAATCCTTTACAGAAGCTCTGGTTTTTATTCCTCATTGATTAGAGGGATTGATATTATTTGTCAGCTTTATGGGATTTTTATTTGATTGCAATTGATGATTTATGTGATTCTCTGTGCCATGCCACTTCATGTTGGGTCCCCAAGAATCAGTTCTTGATTAGCTCCCAACCCTTCTCGCCAAGTGTGTTCACTCAATTGGAGAGCGGTGAATGTTCTTATACTTCAGGTCGGAAAGCAAATCATAAACACTATTTTCAATTGTAGGGTCCTCATAAGGATGCAAGTTGTCCATTTCTGGTCGTATCTAGACATGAACAAAAGAAAAAGGAAAGAAGTGAATTATATACCTAAACCTTTTTTTTTTTTTGATAACTCAGGGAACCCCTGCACGGCCGACAGCCGGGAGGTAAACCCTGGGGGCGACACGTGCTAGCCACCACACACGTGCACCGGTTAAGTCACCCTGCGGCGCCCGGGATTCGAACACTCAACCTTTTGCGAGAGGAAGAGTGCCCTTTCCAACAGCGCCACCCAGGCGGGTAGTATACCTATTGTTAAATACCTAAATGAAAAAATAACTTACATTGTCGATCTTTTTTGTGGGAATGAAATTATCCTCTCCAATTATCCTGTACTTAGATCGTGTCCTAATCCAAGTTCACGAAACCATCCGAAGTTCTAAAATCTTGTGTCTTTGTTCACACGCACATGTTCGTGTCTGTGAAAATAGATTAGATCGGTACAAGGATTCGACCATTACGAATCATTTGTGTAAAGGAAGTTGTCACCTCAAGTCCCCCCTAATTTGGTTTCACGACTTTGGCCTAAAGCTAGGCAACTTTTGTGGTTGAGAGAGAGAGAGAATTTGTCGATGCATCCAACTTAGCCCTGAGATCTTATTATTCTCATGTGTCAATCACATACAGGGAACAAATTGATAATGTAATCTCGCCGCCTAAATAAAAAGCATCATCTTTATCCCTTCTTGTTATATAGCGTAAAATCAACCACTTTACAAGTCATATATTTCCTCATTAAGCAGACATGAATCCTCACAAATGCTTTGGACCACTCGTTAACGACAAAATAAAAGGTGAAAGAGGAAGAGCCGTCAGCGGGATTATTCCTGCTGTCTAAACATCAAGCGACTTTGGTTAAAGAAGCATCTTTAGCATTTAAGGTAATAAAAAGCAGAGACCAGGAATTGTGTTACACAGAACCTTCCCTTGAAAACGTCTATAGATGGAGAGGAATCTACCGTTTCAGAGAGCTTCTTCTGCTTGGCGCATAAAGGAGCCGCAAATTGCTCATCCATTAAGTGTGAGTGCCATGAGTCACTTCAAGATAAAGAGGGTCTCGCTAGGGTTTTATTCTTAGAAAGAGCAAGAAGGTGGACTTTCCATAACTGGAAACAGGAACTGTGTTTTTTCCTGTATGTCTTGAGCTTGGGTGTTGTGAAGCGACTGCTCGGGTTCATGTTTGATGTTCCACTGTAAGATTCATTACGTATTGTTTTTGTGTCCCCCTTTTTACATTATAGACTCTAGTAACTTTTATGTTCACTTTATATATGGCTTTATGGGAACACCTGCGTCCATATGCATTACCCTAGAGATTCTCTCGGAAGTTATGGGATCTATGTACATATTGCTTTGTTATGAAGCTACTCGTAATGGTTCTATTCAGTTCGATTATGGAGAGAACATTTGAATTGAACTGATCCGGTTCATTCAATTTGGTACAATCTTGCTTATCTTATGTGCCATCTGAAACAACTTAGTATATTAAATGTCAACTTTGTTCTAGTCGAGAGCGAGTAATTTCATGTGTCTAAATAGTTTAATGCAATGTAAGCTCGATGATTTTCTAACTTAAATTTCTTACATGTAGAAGATAAACAGTAGAGATGATCAACGGGAAGTGTAGTCAGTGGCCAAGGTTTGAGTGTGTAATTTTGGAAAAATTACCAAACAAGTCCTAAACTTATTGCATTTATGCTGATCAATCTTAAATTATGTCAATTCAGTTCTAAACCTTTCAATAGTATCTGCATTATAAATCTTTTGACGATTTGTCAATGTAGCCCATTCGGCCAATTTTTAACTGGAAATCGTTGACATGAATGCCGGCTGTCCTATGTGGCATGCCAATGCTGACGTAGATAATTTTTACAATTTTTACAATTTTTTTAAATTTTTTAATTATTTTTCTTTTCTTCTTTTCATTTCTTTCCTTTATTTTTTTCTCTATGTTGGGCTAGCGAGGTGGTCGGTTGACCCTCACTGGCCACAAGTGAGGGCATCAAGCCCTTGCCCAGATCTAGTAGAGGGTCATGAAGCGCTTGCTTGGATCTTGGCAAGGGCGTGGAGGCCCATGCCCGTGGTCGGCAAGGGCGTCAACCCTTACCCAAACCTTGCCGACCCAGAGTTGTAAAAAAATAAACATAGAAAGAAAAGAAAAGAAATAAAATAAAATAAAAGAAATACAAATTATAAAAATTATCTACATCAGCGCCGGCCATGCCACGTAAGACAGCCGATGTTCATGCTAGTAATTTCTGACCAAAGTCAGCCGAATAGCCTATATGGACAAAAACGATTTATAATTCAATTGGTACAATTGAAAGGTTTAGAATTGTGCCATCATTGGCATTATGAAAAATCAGCATATTTCTAGACATCTTAAATTTCAATTTCCACCATAAACATAATATTGTAGAACGTGTTACTTCGAATTCTACGCACCACTAGTCAAAAGATCACTTGTTTTTAGAGTTTTTTTCTTAAGAAAAAAATTTAAATAGAGGTTTGAAATGGAGTTGTTTTCTTAAAATAGATCCCAGAGTAGATATTATTTCTAATAAGAATGTAAATTGACCAACTTAGCTCATCAGCATTGCCCTAGTTAACTTTATCTTTCCTTGTAAGTGATAAAAAAAACCTAAATTAAGTTTTTGCATAACTTATTTCAAATATTTTAAAATATGTAATTTATTAAATAAAAATGAAAAAAGAGAAAAAACAATATATGTTTTTTTTACTATGAATAAGTGAATTAAGGACTATTGGTAGGTCCACAGCCAGCACTGTTGAATAAGTGACAAATGTGTTTGGAGTTAATTTTTTTATTAAATGCTTAATCATATCTAAGTATTTCTTACTAACTTATTACTTATCTAATTAAAATCTTGCCTCCCATGTTATACTTTACTTCACTTACCATTTTCATCTTCATAATTGTTGCCCTCATCGATTCCATCCCTTGTAATTACTAATAAAAGATTTAACCTAAAACAAATGTTAGCATGATCCAATTAGAAATAATATGGTAGTCAGGACAAAATTACTTAAATTTTAACTTTCCCACTGCTTGCCCTTTCATGTTCATCATCGCACTATTTGATTCCATCCCTCGCTATAATAACTAATGAAACATTGCCCTAAATGAAATATAAACGAAATTTATTAACATATACTGTTCAATTAATTTATTAACACTCACCCTAACGTCCTTATATAGGTTTCGCCATCACTTAGATTGATTTGTTATTGAACTGTTTAGAGAACCACGAAGCCTCAGTTGATGGATCGACGATCTTCGTTTTGGGTTGATGTTAACTGGGCTTTTACCATTGAAATTTTTCCCCTTAGAGGTTGGGATTTTCGGCCATTTGGGAAGAACTTGAGATGTTCAGTTTACCATGCTTGGAAGCATACATCGGCTCACTCAAAAATCAATTGCTTTGTTTTTCTGTATCTTTTATCCCGGTCTTCCTTTCTCTCACCTTGAGCTCTTCCGAAACCCAACATCCAAGGTTCCTGTCATCCACACGACATTGCCGCCGTCGGTCGTAGTCACCGCACCTCTAGCTAATAATAGCACCTCCATCTGGATGGGTGCTCTCTCTCTCTCTCTCTCTCTCTCTCGTGCATGCACGCAAAAGTGCATGCTTGCCTGAGAATGCAGATTGATAGAGGCTGTCGATCGTAGTAACCTCCACTTTGAACAGTTGCAATGGAGAATGGGCATGGAATTAGTGGTGGCCATGTTAAAGTATTCATAAAATTGATTATTATGTTGACAATTCCTCCATGAAAACAGAAAGAAATCAACAAGCGTGAATTATGATGGGCTGTGTGAACTTAAGAATGAAGATTTTTTTGTGAAGATCTCATTAAATGCTAGCAGATGCATGATAAAGAATGAAGACAAAAATTACAAGCATTTAATAAAGACAAATGTCATTGAAGAGTTCTCCGCAAATTCTACATTTGTTTTCTAGTGCATTTAGTGCTTGTGTGTCTTTTCTTTTAGCTTTGGGGATTTTTTATTGCTTCATTTAATGTTATCAGAAGGAGTGCTAGAAGACTTCTTGGCTCATTTAATGTGTTTTAAGTGCGTAGATGTTTGTCTTTATCACTAAATGTATTGTAAATGTTTTTCTATTCTATAAGGACGTTTGGGTGAGTGTTGTAAATGAATTGAAGCCATAGGGAACAATTTCTCACTCCAATTTTGTGCACTCGTTTCAAATTTCCGAAGTTGTCGTTCTTCTTTTTGGTTCCAACAGGCACTACAAAAAAATCGGATTTTTGCCACGAAAATTTGCGACGAAAATATTTTCGTCGCAAATTTGCGACAAATTTTCCAACGAAAAGTAAAATTCGTTGGAAATTCCTAACGAAAAATTTTTCGTCGCAAAAGTCGTTGGAAATTTCCAACGAAAAATTTTTCGTCGCAAATTTCCTTGGAAATTTCCAACCAAAAATTTTTCGTCGTAAAGTTCCTTGGAAATTTCCAACCAAAAATTTTTTGTCGGAAATTTCCAACGAATTTTGTGACGAATTCAAAAAAACCCGGTATTAGTCGTCATTTTTTATATTCGTTGGAAATTTCGTTGGAAATTTCCAACGAATTTTCCAACGAATTTCAATTTTAATTGGAATTTTTTTAGTGTGTACTATTTTCGTTGGAAAATTCGTTGGAAATTTCCAACGAATTTTCCAACAAATTTCAATTTTACGGGGAATTTTTTTAGTGTGTACTATTTTCGTTGGAAAATTCGTTAGAAATTTCCAACGAATTTTTTTTCGTTGGAAATTTCCAATGAATTTTCCAACTAATTCAAAAAAATGGTCTTGTTCGGCATTTTTTATATTTGTTGGAAAATTCGTTGAAAATTTCCAACGAATTTTCCAACAAAATTCAATTTTACGGGGAATTTTTTTAGTGTGTACTATTTTCGTTGGAAAATTCGTTGGAAATTTCCAACGAATTTTCCAACAAATTTCAATTTTACGGGGAATTTTTTTAGTGTGTACTATTTTCGTTGGAAAATTCGTTGGAAAATTTCCAACAAATTTTGCGACGAATTAAAAAAATGGTCTTGTTCGGCATTTTTTATATTCGTTGGAAAATTCGTTGGAAATTTCCAACGAATTTCAATTTTCCGGGAATTTTTTCCGTGTGTACTATTTTTGTTGGAAATTTCCAACGAATTTTGCGACGAATTCAAAAAAAATTCGATCTTTTTCGGCATTTTTTATATTCGTTGGAAAATTCGTTGGAAATTTCCAACGAATTTTCCAACGAATTTCATTTTTCCGGGGAATTTTTTCATTGTTTGCTATTTTTGTTGAAAAATTCGTTGGAAATTTCCAACGAATTTTTTTTGTTGGAAATTTCCAACGAATTTTGCGATGAATTAAAAAAAAAATCGGTCTTGTTCGGCATTTTTGATATTCGTTGGAAAATTCGTTGGAAATTTCCAACGAATTTTCCAACGAATTTCAATTTTTCGGGGAATTTTTTCCGTGTGTACAATTTTCGTTGGAAAATTCGTTGTACTGAAAAATTAGAAATATTGGCGGGATTTTGAATTTGAATCACTCTCTCTCTCTCTTCTCTCTTCTATCATCGCGTCCCTCACCTTCTTCACCACACACGTACACACGCACACACGCAGAGATAGAGAAGCAGAAGCAGAAGAGCAGAGCAGACCGGGGAAGATGGGAACCCTCACGCAGGGCATCCTCTGAAGCTCCTCCGGTCCATGAACTCCTCCAACACTCGCGTTGCCGGCGACCACCGCTCCGCCCTCCTCCAGGTCGTCGGCATCGTCCCCGCCCTCGCCACCCTCGATGACCTCTGGCCCAACCACGGCTTCTTCCTTTACCTCTTCGACACCCTCCACTCCACCTACATCTCCCTCTCCGACCGCAACGCCGACCTCATCCTCTCCAACCGCCTCCAGCTCGGCCGCTTCATCCACCTCGACCGCCTCCTCCTCGCCCCCGACTCCCCCGTCCCTCGCGCCTCTGGCCTTCGCCCCCTCCCCAGCCGCCACCCCTTCCTCGGCTCCCCCGAGCCCCTCGTCCCGCCTCTCCCCCTCCTTTTCTCGACCGCCTCCTCGTCGCCAGCCCGCGACGAGGCTGGGCCTCTGGGCGAGCTCGGGCTCGTCGCCGGCGAGCTCGGCCCTCGCCGGCGGCGAGGGCGATTTTTCGAAAAAAAAAAAATTTGTTGGAAAAAAAATTTCCACAATTTTTCGACCAAAAAAAAATTGTAATTTTTCCAACGAAAAATTTTTCGTTGGAAAAAAAATTTCCACGATTTTTTGGCCAAAAAAAAATTTGTAATTTTTCGTTGGAAAAAATTTTCCACAATTTTTCGACCAAAAAAAAATTTTGTAATTTTTCCAACGAATTTAGCTACGAGTTTTCCAACGAATTTTCCAACGAAATAAAATTCGTCGCAAATTTCCAACGAAAATTAAAATTTTTTGTTGGAAAAATTTCCGACGACCTATTACCAACGAATTTTTTTTTGTTGGAAAATTCGTTGGAAATTCATTTTCCAACGAATTTTTCCAAATTTTTCGTTGGAAATTTCGTTGGAAAAAATCAGTTTTTTTGTAGTGAGGCCGGAGGAGCTGATTTGTCATCGTCGTTAGTTGATAGGACAACGACAGTGGCTGTAAAGGCTCGACCGCAACTAAATGAGATAGTTGAGGATGAACTTGGGATCTGGATTAGGGATTTTGGTAGAAGAAAGAGGTTAGAGATGCGAAATTAGGGTAAACGCAGCTTTGCAAGATGAAGGCTACACACAATACTGGCTCCCATTGAAAATCGTAAGAACACTTACATAGATGGAAGATGACATTTGCCTCATGAATGGATTTCTTTCCTAGCCCTTCTAAGGACTTTGTGGCTGGCTTCATAATTACCCATATTCCCAAAGACAGACTATGGCTCATATTGATGATTAATAGCAATACCTTCTTTCTCCTCCATCAAACTTGAGTTAAGTCATTGTGCATTTGCCTATTCCACTTATATATATAGCCCAAAGAAATCCCTTTTTTCCATACGTTGTCTAAAAATAAAGATTACCAACTAACCAAGTGGTTGATCGAGTTGTTCAAGCCTTAATTTGCAAGCCGAAGGTTACAAATTCGATTCTCCAGTCTATGTTCGGTCTCAAGATACCTTGGTTAGCATGCACAAGATGGGCCTGTACTTAGATGTATAGCCGGTCTTGGGCTTCCTCACTCAAACCTGATTGGGCTATGCTGACAAGGCTTGTCCATCGGATATTGGTATTTCGTTGTCGTCTTAAACCAAACGTTCGAGTAGGGGATGAGAACAAATCCAACCCTGTTAAAATTCTTTTTTGATTTGCAAAAATAAGGAGTACCATAACCATGTTCGAACGTAAAAGGGAGTTAAGTGGAGATCGCCCTGAAGTCTAAAAAGCCTTTTGCTAGATTTGGCTTACATAGCAAAAGGAGCAAAGGGTTGAAAATTAGGATAGTAACCCTCCCATTAATTCTCTCTCTCTCTCTCTCTCTCTCTCTCTCTCTCTCAATACTAATCAAGATTACCAAGTATTATGTCACCGAGGAATTTTAATCATTCCTCCAACGCATCACTAAGTTGAATCATGATGAAATCCTTTTTTGATTTTTGTCTTTTGGATTGTCATATGTTGAAGTAATTAGGTTTGCAATGAAGATTTGACACTTAGTTTCTTTAAAGGGTTAATACCACGAAAAACCCTAAATTAGTACACTCGTAACAAATTCACCCCAAACTATTTTTTTTACCATAAAAAACTCCAAACCGGTACACCCGTGATAATTTTATCCCGAACTATTTTTTTGACCACCAAAAACCCCTACATTGATACACCTATGACAATTTTACCCATGAACTAATTTTTTAACCACAAAAAATCTCAAATTAGTACACCGGTAATAAATTTACCCTTCGTTAGTTTCCGTTAAATTTTACTATCAAATTATTAAGTTTAATGACACATGGTAATTGATGGTGTACCGATTTTGGGTTTTACCCCTCTATTTTTCATAAGTTTATCAATTTGTGATTAAATTTAACGGACACTAATGAAAAGTAAATTTGTTATAAATGTACAAATTTGGGGTTTTTAGTGGTTACAAATTAGTTCGAGGTAAATTTATCACAAATGTACCAGTTTGAAGTTTTTTATAGTCAAAAAATTAGTTCGTGATAAAATTATCACAAGTATACAAGTTTGGAGTTTTTTGTGATAAAAAAATAATTTGAGATAAAATTATCACAGATGCATCAATTTGAGATTTTTCGTGGTAATAATCCCTCTACATTACAATGCTGGCCATCCCTGCATTACATAGACTTACAGGGATATTGTGTGAGAGATTGACAAGACATGTTAGGTGACATTAATTTATTTGAAGTGAACAATCCGCAAGAAAGTGGATAGATCGGTTAGCAAACCTTTGGGAGTTGGTAATTGGGGTGGCCATCGGGCCATGTCATCACATTATTTCGTCAGATCGGGCCCATGGTTGGCCCAATATGTTCTGAACAAATCAAATTTGTTTGTCGAAGAAAAATTCGCAAGATTTAAAGTAATTTTTTTTGTTTTCAAAAAATAATGCTGATGAAAAAAATAATTTGAATAAAATTAATAAAAAACGATCAATCAAACTTTAATAGAAAAAATTCCACATACAGGTGCTCTAATAACGATTAAATACAAATTATATTGTGAAAAATGTCCGATAAGTTTGCTATCATTGGCGCCGTGTCCCTCACAATGATTCGGATGACAAAGTGTCATTGTCATCCTCTTGTTTATGTGAGGCACGTCTGGCTAAAGTCGATTAATGCAACAACTAATCATGCTTGCTAACAACAATTTCTACATTTTTCGTAGTCTATAAATGCATTTATTGTCTTCCATGATCAGTTGGTTAGTACTAACTTCGACTCAAACGATACAAATAAGTTAAATGATTCAAAATTGTTACAAAACATGCAAGTGAATATAAATAACTAGAGATTGTTAAAGAACATCACTAAGTCGTTGAGCTAACCGATTCACTATCAATGACCGGATAGATTCTAAAAACTTTGATCTCTCAATAGGATTAATAGTCATAATCACTCATGATTAAATGCATAAATCAGTATAACATAATAATCTCTAAAAACAAAAAAAAAAAAAGAAGATGCATTAACGACTTCATCACTTTTTCTTTTTTTCTTTTCCTTTTCCTTTTCCTTTTTTTCTCTTTTTCTTGGGAAACAAACTCGAATGAACCAAATCCCATTTGTTGAAATTTTGCTAAATGCTCCTAAAATGCAAGCATGCAATGTTCAACAACTAAAATATTTCTTCCTGAGGAAAACAGATCCCAATTTTTTTGATAATACGTGACGATGACCTTTGGACAACAATTTAAGTGTCAACAGATACAGGCCAACTTCTTCAACAATATAGACGATACGAACATGAAAGATTTGATCGTTTGGGGATAAGTTCGCGACGTTCTCAATCCAAAGAACGAATTGAGAGACTCGCAATAGAACATAATGCACGAAAAACGCATGAAAAGGTACAGTATTTGGTGAGACGTCGCCATTTGTACGCTGAGATTGAGCAGACCACATAGTATTTGGTGAGCCGTCGCCATTCATATGGTGACACTGAGCAAATCATACTCCTCATGGCGTTTTTCTCATATGATCAAGATTCTTATCAGACTTCTCTTTCTTGGGTCTTCATGATGACGAAGCTTAACATTCTCTGGAAAACGATAAAGAAAAGAGAGAGAGAGAGAGAAGATCCAGACGGTGTAAACTGTAAAGCACAGAAGGAAAGCAACAGAGTAGTGCATGAAATCAGATTCCAAACGCCACCTCATCGGGTGTCCCTTTATTAAACCCATTCCTATATAAAACTGGCAAATTTCTGCAGGATTGCGCAAACAGCAAGCTCGTTAGGCTCGCACTGTAAGCTTACGTTTAGCATCTGACTTTCGTTTTACTTTGTTTAAGATTGCCATGGACATCTTCAGTACTCGTGCTCGGGTACATTTCTGAATCTTGATTTGAAGGCAAGATAATTAAACTCTAAATCACGTAAGCTGGCAATATAAGTATGTAGAAATCCTAGAGTCGACATGGGATTGTGCGATTTAATTCGAGGCTGCCTAATATTTACTTTTACTAAAGTTTTAGACTGCCTCCATAGGGCACTGCATTGGAGAGACTGTTAAGAGCTTCTTGTTTTTTGCTGTTGAGCGCATGTGCTGTCTTTGTCTAGGAAAGTTGCAAACCATAGTCATAGGTTCGTTTGTAACAGCCGGTCCATATGCGTTTATTAGCTAGTTGTTGTCTGGCTTGTTCTCTAGCTTTCATCACAATGTGGAACTCCATGCATAACTTCCATGAAATTGGTTGAGTGGGAGATTGAGTCACAGCCCCAGGGCTAAGGGAAAAGATGTAGATCTTTCTATATCCACTAGTAACTGTATTCAAATCACAGCGTCACCCACTCATATTGATACTGGGGGCCATAGTCGCCACCCCCTTACTCGATATACGTGGACGGGAATATTTGAGTATATTCATGGAGATTAGTCGAGTTATAAGTTTTGGAAACTCCCAAAAAAAAAAAGAAAGAGAAGAACTCCATACTCATCCTCGACCTACGGAATATTAAACAATGAGAGCAGTAAGGAGTGAGCCGAAATTCACATGTGCACCCATAAGTATAAGATTGCTCAATTTTTGGTGACATAGAGAAGTAGAATTATTGGGTGCATCTAATCAACTCAAAATTGGCAATTAACCGTTAAACTAATCCAACAGACTTGTTCACTACTAATTTGTTTTGTGTTCGGCTACTACATCTTGCAATTCAATATATGCAATCGGGTTCATAACTGCTGAGGTATACATGTAACTTGTTTTAAAGAATTCTCATATTGGAAATTTGTTGTGATGGGGAGCAATTAATATATCTTACTTAGCCTTATAACTCATGGATTTAGATTTTTAAGTGGACACGAGTCGAACTTAATATGTTAATAGGTTCAGACTTGAACTCTCTCCTGGTGAATTTCCTAGGTGAAGTATTAGGCTTTTGTTGCACCTACCCATAATAGGTATCGAAGTTGATATTTGATTGGTGAGCCTTCAATTTGGATCGGTATTTGATTGAAATATCTCAAGGAAGAAATATCATGATCAGCAGAGTTTTTGAGTAGACGTTGCATTCATGGTTGGTTTGGTGAAAGGAGGCCATGAGTGAAGGCACCCGTTTCAACATAGTAATGCGGTCTGCCAATTTTGATGCATAGTATTGAAGTGGAGATTAAGGGGGAGTATGCATAATACTAAAACTCACATGTGATGGGAGATTACTAAAATGCATGAGTTAATTGTGTTATAAAAGTTTCAAGTTGGAAGTTTGATTATAGATTGGGTTTGATGAGGATTATTTAATACCCTCCTAGTTGGCCAATAAATCAGTGTCTTAAACTTCTACAACACTTTCCAACAATAACAAAGCCACCTACACTTCAATTATTGAACAAATTTCTTGTATATGCATATGCCAAAAGATAGATAAGTCTGCTAGGAGTCCTAAAATTTAGCCTCAAAATGTAATTGTATCCATAGCAATTTTGAAGTGTGCGATATTTCCTAAAACTTTTTTAGCAAACTAAGTTTTTTCGTTGAAAACTTGATGTCTTCTTGGTGCTAACTTAGATGTGCGTATCGTTGGTGAAGATATAAAAATGGACTTTTAGGGTGTGTTTGGTAACTTGTCAAATAGTGATTATTTCTATTCTTTTATTCCCTGGAACAAAAAAGAACATAAATCCGTTTGGTAAATTTTTTATTCCCGGACACAAATTTGTTCTCAGAATCAGTTTTGGAACAAAATTAAGAATAAAAAAAAAGTTGATTCTTGATTCTGGAAACAAGAATAAAAAATAGAAGAGAATTTTTATTTCTTTTTCTTTTTCTTCTTTCCTTCCTGGCTGTGGCCGGTTCTTCTTCTTTCCTGGCCTGTGACCGGTGGCTAGCGACCGGCCACAGGCCAGGGCCGACATGGGTCCAGCCCTTGCCCTTGCCTGTGGTCGATGAAGGCCCTGATGCCCTCGCCGGCCTTGGCCTGTCGCCGTTTGTCGGGCATGGCCAAGAAAGAGAAGAAGAAAAAAAGACAAGAAAAAGAAAAAGAAATATTAAATTTTTTTTTAAATATTATTAATAAAAAGAAATTTTGTGCAGTTACCAAACACATTTTTGTTCTTTTTCTATTCTAGAAATGGAAATTTTTTGCCGTTAACAAATGCCTTCAAATGCTTAAAAATTATTTCCAGGAACAGAATAAAAAATAATAATTTCTAAGCAGAAATTGTTGCCGAGAATAGAATGGTTACCAAACGTACCCTTAATGAATATTTGTTAAATGTCTTATGATTTTATTGGCCAAATGTAAAGTTTTCATTCCTCAATCTTCCTGAATTTTTGGACTTTTAGTGCACACACCTACGCAGGCAGACAATAGTCATTCTTTTTTTTTTTTTTTTGGTTGGGGGGTGGGTTGGGGGGTCAGAGACTATAGTCATTCTTAATTGGAGCAATCAACAAAAATGTGATAGCGACGTAGGATTGGCTCCTTCCTCCTCGGAGCTAATGTTCAAGTGACGTGACAAGTTTGAATGTGGGAAATTTAATACAGGAAAAGGCATGACTATGTGTTTGCATTCGAAAGGGAATCTGCTATGTTATTGGTCGACAGACGAATAAATAAACCGTCCAACGCAATGTGCATCGGCTGCTTCTGAGCAATGTGCGCCAAATGCAAAAAGGATAGGACAAAGGAGAAGAAAAGATATATCCATGTGAATAAAGTTCTAGAAAAAAAGTTTGTATGGGATCATGGTAGTAAGCCCTAAAATTTCATCGAACGTTCTTTGATCTCACAAATTTTTTTGGGTCAAATTGTTAAATTCTACTTCACCATGAATAATGAACTATTCAAAGTTAAGATTCCGTTTCTTTTATCACTTGATTATAAAGTAATATGTGATAAAGTCGGCTGTTCAATAATTTAACATTGATGAAGCAGAATGAGAGCTAGAAGTGGCCATACTCATTTAGGAGGAAGATTACCGAAAAAATCATAAATCTATTGCAATTGTGCCAATTCAATATTAAAGCTTTCAATTTAGCCAATTTAGTTCTAAACTTTTTGACGATTTGTCAATTTAGTCATACACCTTTCAATTGTACCAATTTAGTCATAAACCTTTTGATGATTTGCCAATTTAATTATAAACCTTTCAATCGTGCCAATTAAGTCATAAACATTTTGATGATTTGTCAATTTAGTCCTTTCGATCAAAATTGACCAGAAATCACTGACATAGCGGTCCAGTTAGTGCTGGGCGTTCTACGCGGCATGACCGGCACTGGCCAATGTTGACGTGGACAAATTTTTTGACTTTTCTAAATTTTTGATTTTTTTTTCCAACTCTGGCTTGGCAAGGTTGCCAGTTTAGGGCTGGAAAAAATAAAAGAAAAGGCAGTGTGTTCTCTTAACCCGTGAATGGCAGTGCATTACGAGCTCAATTTACAGAGAAAAGAAAATGAGTCAATTCAAACTGTTTATAGTAAACTTGCCCTCGCAAATCTTCAACGCTAGATCCATCCTTGACCATGGTCACCTTAATTTTGTGCACTTTAACATGTGAACTAAGACCACATCCTAGAATATAATTATTAAAGAGGGCTAAGATTGAAACAAGCAAGAGTTAGGCGTTTGAAATACGAAGATGGAATATTCCTCATTTTATAAAATGTCAGCATTACTCTTTAGGTGAGTTAATATAAGGTTGCATGTCGCATGCACGTGCACCAAGACTTTACAGAATTTCCAGCGACAAAATAACGAACGCGACCAATGACGACCTTGAGGTCCACAGGTTCGGATTAATGGGACGAATGTTTCTGAACATTAATTATGTACAGCGGTGGACCCCACCACAATTAGTGAAGGCTGGCCCCGGCAATAATTTCTAGTAGTATGATAAGTAGACAAATTTGACATTTGATTTATTACCCACATATGCATTCTTTATTTTAAAATAATGATACTTACACATGTCACATTCTCAATTTTCTGTGTATCATTTTTCTAGAGTGAATACTTTCTATATGATCTCGAAATTTGGATGAAAATCGAGATTGAGCCTTTTACTGACCTATTTATGTCCAATATCTATATTTTACTAAGCAAACAAATTTGACTTCTTGATTATTGCCCTCCGCCCGTTCTTGACAAATGGCAAATGATTATTGCTCTTTGATAGTCTATTTGGCAAGAAATTGAAGATTCAAGAAAACTCTCTTGTAATTGATTTTTTAATATTACTTATGAAAAGGAATTAAGAAAAAATATTTTCATTATCAACGTACCAGGTACTCACTATCCAAAACAATTATTATGTTGGAAACTTATCAAATCGATCTTGTTAATCGTCTCAGGGAATTGGTTTAACTTTGTTTAATAAGGAAATGTTCCAACTTTGAATGGCGTGATTGTAAGTAACGTAGAAAAGATAATGTATTAATGGTGCGTTCTTTTTTCGCAGGAAATGAATGATTTAAAAAATATTTTTCTTAAAATGATTGCTAATAAAAATGAATGAATGAAAAATATTTTCATCATCCACGAAAATATAATAAACTTTTTAAGATAATACAAATATTTTTCATCTACTAATTATTTCAAACGATACAAGCAAATTTTTCATTTTTAGCAAAACAAACAGAATTTAAAAATTATAGACTTTTTTTACTCAGAGATTTAACAAGTGTCTGTGTCGCGCCGCGCCTTTTTCGGACACACTAAGGAGGTACTTCTATTTGTCATGAATGGGGAAACTGTCCCCGAATGAGCTACTAGGGTTCGATATGGATATTTCGCTCAAATGTCCCACAGACATCTCATCACTAGACAACGAGGCCTCTCTCAGACCATACCTCACGTGACAACGGGTTGTACATTTTTTATCATTCTATTCAATCTAGATTTTCGATTTAGAGTTATCACTAGTCATTATTGGTAGGTTGACTAGAAACCTAATCGGGGTATGGGAGAAATACCACAATTCTGCAAACCAGAGATTCTGAATACAGGAATTTGGTTATACTAATGATCTCGGATTGAGATCCCTAACGCCTTTTCGATACCTAAAACGATTCGATGTGTCTAACGTGTCACACGAGTTTCGAAGGTCTATCCACTAATTCTAACCATTCTAATTGTGGGAACTCAATCAATCAATATAAGAAGCACAATCAATTACAATCAAACAAAGCAATCCTAATTTGGGTCTCTAAATGAAAATCAATTCAAAACACCAAATCCCTAGTAAAGCCCTAAAGGATTATTCATTCAATAATGTGTATTGTTTTAGGGTTTAAGGTCTTTTTAGGGGCAAAAACCCCAAAACTAAGGATTTACTAAAAATGCCATTTAAGCACCTCTAAAACTTCTAATTTTACTTGCGAAGGTTGGCCACAATGTTTTTGAGTCATTCTATAAATTTTTGAAATTTTTGATTTTTTTTTGAAAATCTATTTTCCCGGGAGCTATTTTTAACTTTTTTTTTGGAATTTCCAAAATTTTGAGATTTTTATGGATATTTTAGAATTTTCAAATTTTCGTCAATTTTATGAATTTTTTTTATTTTTTCGATTTTTTTAGAAACTTTTTGGATTTTCAATTTTTTATGAATTTTCCAAATTTTTCTAATTCTTTCATATTTTTTAGGATTTTTCTGAATTTTCTATTTTTTAGGATTTTCTAGAATTTTTTCTGAATTTTTACGAATCTTATGAATTTTTTTAAAATTTTTTTAAAATTTTCAAAATGTTTTATTTTTTTTTAGAATTTTTTGTATTTGTATTTTTATTTTTCAATTTTTCCCGTCGGGGGTTGAACCGAGCTGAAGTAGTTAAGACCGATCCGATTGAGTTAGACCGGCCGACATTGACGTCAACCAGTGCCCCGGCAGGCACAACACCAAAACGGCGCCATTTCTGGCATTGTTCTCTTTGACATGTTGCCGAACACTTGGTAAGCATAATTCTGGGTTTGTTGTTATCAAGGCTGCCGGTTCAAGCTCACCACCAGCGACCTTCCAGTGAGTTTTTTGCCATTCTTTTGGATTTTATATCAACTTCACATCACCACCTATCAATCGAACCTAATCAGCTCACCGTCAGACCACCGCCGATTGGCAAAAACCTAGCTTGAACATCATAACCCGAAACTATCCTATACAAGCATTTCTAATACTTAGATCACTGAGTAAACGCCACAGCCATTGTCTAACGATCAAATCAATATCAGAACATCAAATAAAGTTAGAAATGGCTAACTTGAGTGGTTGTTGGCTACAAATGGGACTCCGGTGAGGGTCTCCGAGCCCCGACGAAAGTATTTCAATGGCGGCCGACTTGGTTTATGCAGATTAATCCAAGTTTTGCAATCAAATAAGAAGAAATATGTTCTGAAACAAGTTTTAAACATCAACAACCTAGAAAATTGCAAGATTTAGCACGGTATAGTTCAACTATTCAATCTGGAATTTTGGAAAAATGGTGATGAAGTCTGAACTTTACCTGTTTCAATAGAGAGTAAAACAAGATTTCCGAAGCAATCAAAAACTGTGGCGCCTTTCTTTGACAGCTGAGCTTCAAACTAACGGACTCAATTTCGTCAGAGAAGCTCTGGATGCGTCGGCCGAGCTCGAGTTTCCGAGCCTCACAACTAGCTTCAACACAAGTTTTCCAAGTGAGGAGGTTCACTATCGAAGCCGATTTGCTAAAGTTTTTCTCGTCGGAAAAATGCCAATCACTCGGTCCTGGGAGCCTCAACACACCTCTCAAGCCTAGACTCTTTCTTTCTCGCTCTCTGGTTCTCTTTCCCTCTCTCAGTGATTTCGTCGAACACCCTCTATGCGCAAGATAGTAGTTTTTTCTATTTTTCTAGCTTGATTTTCCTGCCCAAAGTTGGTTATTATCAACTCCGAATCGATTAGATCGAATTTCCGACACCAGCTGGAATCGGAGTGTAACACATGCTCATTTGATCAAATTGAATCAGTAAAGTCACGGGTCGAAGAAGATATTTCCTGGGTTTATCACGTTCTAGGCAAGTTGGGTGAACAAGAAGACTAACCCAGGTCGAGTCCTGGTCGGGTCCATCCAATCGACTCGACAGACTCAGGTTGGTCTAAATTTGCAAATTCGACCTGAGTTTGACCCTATTTTTTTTGTTCTTAACACCAAAATTGGATTCCTCATCACATTTTACACTCAAATATGAGATTTGCCCCAATTTTGTGACAATTAAACCCAAAATTCTCAAATTGTAAATTCATATCATTAGAGTTTTTGCTCAATTTAACATCTAGATGATCTGATTGGGAAAAATTGATGCCAAAATTGGATTACCCATGACTGATTAACCCTAGAAATGATGTTCTCAAGGTTCGACAATTTCAAATTGATCATGATCCCCAATTTGGGCTTAAAATCTCTAATTTTCAATTGGATTTAGGGGTTTTTCGATTTCTTTGGTAAATTATGCAATTGGATAGACCATTGTGTAATTCAAGGTTCCAACATTATTTGTTGTGAAGACATTATAGCCTAGAAATGACTCAATTGAATTTTTTATTTAATTTGGGCTTGATTTTACCCAATTTTGGGAAAAGCATATTCCCAATTGAAATTTTCCAAAATTGATGCTTTATTGATGAAATTGGATTCAAAAGAAGACTAATGGCTATTTTTATGGAATTTTTGGATTCCATTTACTATTTTTATTGATTTTCTTTATTATTTTGACTAAAAAATTAAGGAAAAATTCAGGAAAATTATAAAAATTTATTTTTGGTTTAGAAATAGGTTCCTAAACTTGGCCAAGGTCCCTAATCCTAATTTTGTGATTTTTGAAAAAAATTAAAAAGTGAACTAAATATCAAGTGTCAATAGCTACTCCTCTTTGAGATTAAACTCGTTAGAAAGTGATCTCAGAGACAAGGTGACATCTGAGTTTTTAGTCGACTCTACTGACAAAACAAATGGAAATTTCACAACAACTGATTATGAATCTTGCTTTGAAATTCATGATCTAATCCAAATTTTTGAGTGTATATGAGAAGTTCTTAATGATTGAAGGAAAGAAAAACTTATCTATTTGTGAGCATTTCTTTATTGATTTTCTCTAGAGTGTGAATTGATGATAGTGATGGTGATGATTATAATGACTTGAATTCTGATTTCGTGGTTTAAGGATATACCCCCGAACAATGAGTACCTAGGGCTCATTGCCCAAGGATTTGGTGGCTTGCCTAATGGCTCATCGCTAGTAGGACTTAGTAATTTGCCTAGTGGTTCTTCGCTAGTAGAACTTAGAAATTTGCCTAGTGGCTCATCGCCAGTAGAAATTAATAATTTGCCTAGTAGCTCCTCGCTAGTAAGACTTAGTGATTTGCCTAGTGACTCATCACTAGTAGGACTTAGAAATTTGCCTAGTAGCTCCTCGCCAGTAGGACTTAAGATTTGCCTAGTGACTTCTCGCCAGTAGGACTTAGAAATTTGCCTAGTGGCTCCTCACTAGTATGATTTAGTGACTTGCCTAGTGGCTCCTCGCCAGTAGGACTTAAGATTTGCCTAGTGGCTCCTCGTCAGTAAGACTTGAAAATTTACCTAGTGGCTCCTCGCCAGTAGGACTTAGGATTTACCTAGTGGCTCCCCGCCAGTAGGACTTTGTATGATGTTTAGTTGACAAAAAACTATTTGAAACGTGGTTTTAAGTTTACCACAAATTGCTTGAAAATTTAACTTTAAGTTGACCAAAAACTATTTGAGACGTTGATTTGGAAACATGCATTCTTTGTGCCAATGCATTCAAACAATCAAATTTCCTTTCTAAGGAAGTATTTGAGCAAATTTGCTTGCAATCTTTCAAGAAATGCTTGAGACAATCATTTGGAAGACCTTCATTAGAATGATTTGTCTTAATTTATGAACCTAGTCTTTTCTTTAATAATTCATCTCTCTTGATTGATTCTCAGGTATTCGGAGATATTCGCAATATATATAATCCGATTGATTTGATAAGGTCTTTCAAAGGATTGTAACGTAGGCTTTGGTCAATGGCTATTTAAAGAATAGGCATTGTGAGGCCAAGAAAAGAATTTCATCATATTTTTCGACTCACTTTAGGTTTACAAGTTAAGAACCTTGAGGACGAGACAAAACATTATTGCATACACTTCTTTGAGCGATGACTTCTTGTCATAAAATCATATTTTCACTTTCAACATCTCAATCTAAAGAGTCTTTAGGGAGAGATTATAATGTTAATATTGGGTAGGCTCAAAAGGCTCATTTGTTTTTAAATTCAGGGTTTTTTGTGAAATTGGTGATCTTCTTGGCATCACCATCCCTTTTCCTTCTGTCCGCTAGGGATCTTTTCTCTTTTATGACCACAAGAGTCCTCTAAATACTCATCATGATCTTCTTTCCTTTCTTTTTATCGTACTTGCTTGTTGTGATATTTGATTTCTCAAAATTTATGCTTTGCTTTGTCATGACTTTTTGTCATTTTGAGCTTTCTTTCGAACTCTCCTTTTCTTTTCTTTATTTTCTTGGACATTTAGTCTTACTTTTATCAGGCACACTGCTTTTTCATACTGCTGATTTATCTTGCATCTTTGGGCTTCTAACCGTTTTGAATTCTAAGGACTCTGCGTCATGCCTTTTGTTTCTTATTTATCCAAAGTGGATCATATGCTCATGCTTCAATGTGAAGAGATGATCATCAATTTAGGGTTTTGAAAATATTCAGGTTCAATTAGGCTTTGCAAAAGGTAATGTGTTTGGGGATAAGAAATGAAATGCTTTTCATCCTCTTGGGATGTCGCGAGCTTCCATATGACTTCACCCCGAAGTTATCATAGAAAGATTGATGCAAGTATATGTAATAAAATCTTTCTTGATCCTTTTCTCCATAAACGTCGACCATAAACCTTCTAGTTTGTCCTAATGTAGGGTGGTTCTTAACAGGATTGTTTTGAAAAACTTCTCCACTATTTAAGCTCAAATTTGATTTGTAAGGGATAATCATATGTTTGGGATAGTGAAACGATTGCCTTTCATCATTTCAATCCACGTAATCATTGTGAACATCCCTTATCTCCTTAGGATGAGGTTTTTGTTCTTCACTCTTAGTACTCATTCTTTCATTGCACTCGAGTGTATAGGGAATATGTTTGGACATAGCTTACCTTTCATCATTTGAAGGTCTTTCAATTTGATTTTATATAAACGATTTCTTTGAAACTTTCAAAACCTTTTGTCAAATTATCCTTTTTAAGGAATTTTGACGTGTAATCCATGCTCAAAGAATGCATGTTTCAAAACTTTTTTGGTTGAAACTCTTTGAGATGATCTTTGAAACATTCTGCTTTGTTTTGTGTAGCTTTCACGTCAACCCTCTTGGGGAAAAAGAAATACAATCTTTTCAGAAAAGTAAACTCTTAAAACCCAAATTGTTTTGTTTTTTTTTTTCAAATTCTTGATCGGTTTGATGAGAGTCCTTTTCGACTTGATGAAGGTCTTGCAAAATTAGGAATCAAGTGTTGAAATTCATTTGAGCAATTCTTAACAACAATTGGAACGATTATTGCTAATTCGCTTATATGTTTCTACTTTGATTCTACTAGGGATTACTTTTTGTTGTTTCCTGTCTTTCAGCTCCCTGAGGATGACAAAAAGGAAGAACATATTAAAAGATGACATCAAGGAAAGTAGATTGGGAATGATACTTTCCTTTATCCTTTATCAACTCCGTTGGGGGTTTTGGAGATCTTTGATCATCTTAGACTCATTTTGCCTCATTCTACAAGACGAATAAACATGTTTATGAAATGCATGATATACACATATTCTAGAGTGACCCAAATCATTTTATTTCATGGATAGAATATCTTGACAGCATCTGCATTTACAGGATATACCAATTCTATTCCAACCATATCTACAAGAATCAATACTCCTCTGGAAAGAACTTTCTTGACAACATATAGACCTTCATAATTCAGAGTGAATTTCCCACAGGAATCTAAATTATTAGGAATGACTTTCTTCATCACCAAATCTTCTACCTTAAAATGCCTTGGTTTCACTTTTTGATTAAAAGATTTGACAACTCTCTTTTAATAGGGTTGTCCATGACATATAGCCATTAACCTTTTTTCATCAATCATGTTGAGTTGTTCACATCTGTGCTGAATCCATTCAGCTTCTAAAAGCTTCAATTGAGATATAATCCTTAATGAAGGAATTTTCACTTCAACGGGTAATACCGCTTCCATTCCATAAACCCAAGAAAATGGAGTTGCCCCAGTTGATGTTCGAATTGAAGTTCGGTATGCCACTGAGCATATGGCAACCTTTCATACCAGTCACGATAATTCTCAGCTGTCTTGAACGATATCTTCTTAATGTTCTTGTTTGCTGCTTTCACTGCTCCATTCATTTGTGGGCGATATGGGGACGAGTTCAAACGTTGAACGTGGAAATGCTCAAGCAAATCATCCATAATTTTGTTATTTAAAATTGAGCCGTTGTTAGTAATGATTGCTTGTGGAACTCCATATCTAGTAATGATGTCCCATCTAATGAATCTTACGATGTTCTTGGCGGTGACATTTGTGTAAGAATTTGCTTTAATCCACTTGGTGAAACAATCAATTGCAACCAAGATGAAGCAATGCCCATTTGAGGCCTTGGGGTTGATTCGACCGATCATATCAATGCCCCACATTGAAAATGGCCATGGCTCTGACATTTGATGCAGCTCATTCGACGGTGCATTGATTCTGTCTCCATAAACTTAACATTGATGACAATATCTCACATATTGGATGCAATCCATTTCCATTATCACCCAATAGTATTCCAACCTCATAATCTTTCAAGCTAGGAGATGGTCATTGGTGTGTGGCCCACATTCGCCTTCATGGATTTCTTTCATGATCTATTCAGCTTCTTTAGCATTAACACATCTTAATAGGACTGAATCAAATGATTTCTTATAAAAAGTTTGATCGCTAAGGAATAATTTAGTAGCTATCTTCTTTATAAACTTTCTGTCATCTAGTTGGCTTCCTTCAGGAAATTCTCCAGTTTGGAGATACTTCTTAATGTCATGAAACCACGATTCTTTATCAAACTTTGCTTGAATCACCATGCAATGAGTTGGTTGTTCAAGAATGTAAATTCTCAACGGCTTTACATCCATACCATCTTCAGCTTGCAGTAGGGACGACAAAGTTGCAAGAGTATCTGCGAAATGATTCTGAACTCTTGAAAGATAATCAAATGTTATTTCTTCAAATTTCTCCACCATTCCTTCTAAGTATTTGTGATAGGGTATATGTGACATCCGGAAATTTCGTAATAATATGTTTGTGACGTTAGAAATTTTCTATGTTTGAAAATGATACTTAGATGTAAAGCCAAGTATTATTTTCGAGTTAGTATTCGTGCGGACGCGTAGGAATTTTCGTTGGATCGTATTTCGCGATGTGCGGATTCAGAAACGTAATCGTATCGAGTCCGACGTGTTTAATATTTAGACGTTGTCGTGTGCATTAATTGTACTGCAGTGTTAATTAAATTACCATTGTTTTGGTAACTAGTGGGTGTTATTATTATTATTGATTAATCTTGATTAAGTAATGTTATTGCCGTTAAGGAAAAGGGGGAAGATATCTTCTCAAATATCCCTCTGGACTCTTCTTCTCTCACGTGGCTATTGAAGAAAAAGTTGACCGAATGCCATTTGTCCCCTTGAGCTAGACACCTAAGCCTTGGGTAATCATTTTCCTTGGCCAATGCTTCTACGATTAAGCCACTGATTTCTTCCACCTGGCCATGATGAAGAGATAAGGTGCCACATGTGGATACAATGAATTTACCCACCCCTTCGTATACTTCTTAGTTTTCATCTTCGTCGGGGTAATTACGGAAGACAATTTCACCCAAACTAACACTCTCTCCTTCACTTTCTACTTTCACCATCACCGATCCAGAATTTCCAAGAGAGTTTTAACTTTTGGGGTGTTCAAATTCTGCACAAGGTAAGTGAAAACCCTATATTTAAGCTAAGTAAATCTACTTTGCACTTTTAACTTGGTTGTTTGAGGAAGGTTATTTTGATGTGCAATAGTGAGGTTGTGATGATGGTTGAATCTGTTTTGCTAATTCTGTGCACGTTCAAATGGATGCGATTTATTTCCTTAAAATATGGTGAAAATCGGCAAGCGAAAAGATTAAATCTAAGCGTGTTGAATCTAAGTGTTATTTTTTAGGTGATTGTTGGATTCTTCTTATTGGTTTATGCATGTTTAAAAAGGGTAGAAAATTGTTTTACTCAAAGTGATGATTATGTTTATTTTGATACTCAAAGTGATGATTATGTTTATTTTTGATACTCAAAGTGATGATTATGTTTATTTTTGAAACTGGGCAGATTTTAATCTTAAAATCTGGTTCTGTATATTTTTTAAACTGTTCAGACTTTATCTTCATGCCTTACATTCAGACTTTACCTTCATACCTTACCACTCATATTTTACTTTAGAGTTTACTGCTCAGACTTTACCGTTCAAACTTTACCTTCAAACTTTAGCCTTTCGAGTCTAAACCCGCTTCTGAGTTTGAATCCGCTTCTGAGTCTGAATCCGCTTTTGAGTTTGAATTCGCTTATGAGTCTGAACCCACTTCTGAGTATGAATGTGCTTCTGAGTCTGAATTCGCTTCTGAGTCTAAACCCGCTTCTGAATATGAACTTCCTTCTGATCCAAACTTGCTTTTGATGATCGAATTTGCTTCTGAACCCGGATTTGCTTATGAGCTGAGTTTACTTCTGAGTTCGAAATGTATTGTTTTATATTTAAATTGCTCGGATGATGCATTTCATGGCTTTAAAGTACAAAAACCGTGATGGCTTAATATGAGACGGGCCAAAGTGGATTTATGCATGCAAATACTTGGTTGTCATGACTTGCATGAGAATAATATTAATTCCGTCGCCCATTTAGTGGTGTGTGACGATGCCCCATAGGTCAGGATGCCCCGAGGAGTGTTTAGGGATGCCTCGGGAGTCGAGATACCCCGTTGATCGGGATACCCCGGGTGTGTGCCGGGATGCCTCGGAGCTGGGATGCCTCGGAGCTGGGATGCCCCGTTGGTTGGGATGCCACGGGAGTGTTCGGGAGGATGAAATAATGAACCTAATCGCATGAGCATAAATGTTTTCCATCATGCTTGCTTCTGAGTGAAAATATCATGATATGTTTGTCGCGACCTACCTCTCGTGGGCCGAATTCGATAAGGCAGGTTTAGAGGTACGTATTCATGAAACGGTTCATACGGTATATCATAAAAGATGGTTCATCCGTACAGTCCATTATTCATGAACATGAATCTTCCCTAATTCATACCTCACGTGACAGTGGATCAATTTTATCTTTTTTAGGAGTCGCTACTAGCCTAGGTCGGAGGTCGGCTAAAATACCTAACCAATACATGGGATTTTCGTATTGGTTTCTACGAAAATCAGAGATCAAAGGTTTGGGGACTAGCTTACGTTAATATTTCTATTAACGCCCTTTCGGTACCGTTAAACTTAACATGGTTGTTATCTAAGTTGTCGTGCATTTGTTCTTTACCATTTTCATGTCAAAGTTTTAGTCCACAATATGATCATGCATCTTGTTTTTTGTGTTTTCATTTAAGATTCTAAACTAATCCTATCTTAGTCTAGAAAAAAGAAAGAAATAATCAATTGTATTGAAAGACATTTCGTAAAGTAAACACTCAAAGTATTGAAAAGACGAGCTAATTCTAAGTGCGAGAAAGTAAAACCCGCAACTCGTCAGGTGTTCATTACAACACAAATTGAAAACCCGAGACATGATCGGGGACGAATGAATTGAATACAAATTGAAACTGGATCGGACATCGATCTATCGCCACCATTAAGTGAATACAAATTGAGATCGGATTGGACATCGGTCAATCGCCTTAGTCTTTTACAATTTTGGATTATCTCCTCCATGGACCGCCTCTCGGGTGTCGGCATTTACATTCACAACATACATTCATGACAAACAATATACAAAGGAATAACCAAAGAAAAGCAATGGTGCAAACAATTCATTAGTCAAGCACGGGTCTCGGGATCGGCCTTTGTTTTTCATGCATTTCGATTCACCACCCACCTAATCATCTAACATTATTTGATCAATGATTAACGATAATGGGCTACCATTTACATTCACAAAACGGCAACTTATATCAATTAACCCCTAAAGTTGGGTTCTAAATGACCATAATGGGCTACCCACCGAACATGCACCGGGCCTAACATCCATCTAACAAACACATGCATAACAATGAAATAAGCAAGCATTCAGGCCCATGGGCCTTATTTCTCAACCAATCAAGCAATGGGAAGTGGGTTTAATAAGGAGACCACTTATTCAGTTATTATCTAATTCGGATTGCTTCTGTTCAAATGTGATTAAGTAACCTAATGATGTCCAAATGAAGTGATTCAGGTGTCATTAGAAAGCTTATGACATGAGGATCAAAATCAAGCAGACCATTTTTCTGATTCCCCACCGATTTTCACGAAAATGACAAATTCGCTCTCGGTGATAGACTAGACCCGGTTCTCTTAGGGATTTTAAAATAATGGCGGAAAAAATAACAAACCTTATCAAAACCATGTGAAAATTTTTATGCAGATAGGATTCTCCGTGTGTGACAACTTTCATGCTTTGAGTTTTTGCTAAAAAGTCCAACAAATTTTTATAAAATTCGGTTTTCATAAAGGACTCAACTGCAAATCGAATTTTAACCCGAGAAGGCCTTATATGAAATTTTAAGCAAATTGGCCCTCTAAAAATTGCTATTAGGCCCTCAAAATTTCCAGTCAACATAATGAGACACCAAGGAATAACTTTATAGCTTTGATTTTTTGCAAAGGAGGACTCTAACTTTATCAAATTCGGAGAAACATCTTTTGGATTTCAAAGGAATGAAAATCAGATCTGAACACAGATACTGATTAAATCATAAAAATTCCTTTTGAAAATACAAATGAATTTCAATTTTGATGAAATTAGTATCACTGGAAAGATCTTGATCTTAGTGTGAACTTTCGTGAAGAAAATTTTTTCACATTTTGAACACATGAATTTATAAAAATCGAAGAACACATGAAGATCAGTCAGAAACTAGTATGTCATATATGACGTTGCAGATCGTACAATCCTAACATGTTTGGAATTTTATGAAAATTTTATGATGAACAGATTAAGATGTGTCCTATGACTTTCATGAAGAAAGTTTCTTCAAAAAACGATCGTAGAAAATCAGAAAAATCATAGAACAACACAACATCAATTAGGAAATCATCAGAACATACTTGAACATCACATTCCAGATTCTGATCCTAACTTCCGAAAGAGTTTTGACATAGCAAACTAAGTCTGATTAAGGCATGCAATATATTAAATCGAAGCTTGAGACGTGTTTTACGACTCTCTAGTTCGTCACTTCGCAAGATTTCAACATTAATGAGCTGAAATCAGCATCTCAAACATGCAGGTTTCTCTGTACACGAATTTACAGAATAGCATCCAAGTTTACTTACCTTGTTTAATGATACTTCGACGTGCAATCAAGCGATTCGGTCTCCGTATTCAGATCAAGAGCAGCACGAAGAAGTATCGGAAAGCTCGACAAACCTATGAGAATAGAGTGCACAAGCTATAGTGAGAACCAACTCGATTTCGCGCTAATGAATTAATAACGAAAAATCAAGTCGATAGAAACGATCCGGTGGTTGTTCAGCGGGAAGCTGGCCACCACAACCACGTGAAGACACCAAGGAATGCTGCTGGAGGTTCGGGAACGCCGGAAGGATCGCCGATCAGCTGATTCAGCCGCTTAAACTGGCTAATTCAATCACCAGCGACTATGCCAATGATGTTGTCGTGGAGGAGACCTCGCCGGACAATGGAGTTCCAGCCACTAGCAAGGACAGTTGGTCTTACAACCAGCCTTCTGTCGCCGTGGGGGTCGGCGATAGGGTTGCGGCTCGCCGAAAAATAGCCGGCGAGAGGTGAAAAGGCCGGCGGCCGAGAGAGAGCTAAAGGGAGAGAGATGCGTGAGCTAGAGAGAGAGAGAGAGAGAGAGAGAGAGAGAGAGAGAGAGAGAGGAGAGAGAATTCAGATTTGAAAAATGAGTCCCTTTCAATTTTGGAGGGAAAAAAAACTATATACTCCCCTCAACTTTGAATCCTAGCCCTTAGATTGATCTGATGGCCTAGAATGCATCCTTAATGATTAAGAATATTCCTTAAGGGCTAAGGATTGGTGACATGGCATTATGGATGGACATGATCAATTCTAAATGAATGACCATGATTGATTTGCTTATCCCCTAATTAATTTGCTTAATCCTTAAGGAAGGGCATTTTAGTAATTTCACTTAGGGTCATTTTCGTAATTTTCAATTAAGGGCATTTTTGTCATTTTTGGGCTCAAAGTGATGTGGCCGACCTTGGCTGATCAGAATGGACTGTCGATCGCCGGATTTTCGACCGGAAAATGGCCAGTCTGATCGGTTCAATTTGAATCAAACCGGGTTGAACCGGTTCAATCCTTGGCTCAATTTGTTCCAATTTTGTACAATTTGATTCCTATCATGATTAAATGATCCAATTAATATTGAATTCAATTAAATTGGATTGAACCGATTTGAAATTCATGCACAAATTGATCCAATTTAACTTCTTTAGCTCAATTGTTCTTGAATTTGAGTAATTGCATGGCCAAGCTAGACTTACAAATTTAATTGAAGTCCAATTAGCCAAATTGAGTCTCAATTCATCAAATTGAATATTAGTCTAGAGCGAGTCAAGTTGAATTGCAATAATTGAGCCAATTACTCTTAGACTTCTTAATCATTAGATCACTAAATTGATCAAATTGACTCAAATTCGTGTGAATCTTCCAAAATTGATTTTGAATTTGGATTTGATATAAGAAATTAGGCTCATTCGTGCCTCAATTGTACAAATCATGAAAAATTGATCTAAATCACTGATTAGGGCCAAAATTGAGGGTTTTTATGTTTGGCTTGGAATTGCAAAATTTGTTCCAAAATTGAATATAATATGACCTCTAGATCAAATATCGTGAAGAAAACTAACCTAAAAAATGACTAGAAATGAAGTAATTTCAATTTTGGCCGATTTGAACCAAATTCCGTAAATTGGGAAAAAGTTTATTCTGAATCAATTTTTGTAAAATTTCAAATGACAAAGGTAAATTGAATGTAAAATAAGATGATTTTTGGATTTTTGTATTTTTCAATTTTTTGGTCAAAGGTTTGACTAAAAATCAAATCCTAATTGACTTTTCACTAGGAGCTTGATTTTATGATCAAATCTTTGAATTTTTCTGGAATTTCCACTTCTAAAGTGAAATTAAACATGAAAGGAATCTTTTTATGCGAAAAATCCCAATTTGACCCGGGTTGACTTTTGGTCAAAGGATTGACCAAAAAGTTAAAGCAAAAGTCAACCGTTTGACTTTTCGAGTTTTTGCATGAAATGAATAGAAAATTATTTACAGAAACTAGGCCAATAAACAGAATTAAAAAACGACACTTTTTGTTCAAAAAACAGTTTCCGTCGTGATTGGAAATCATAATCTCGAATTTTCTACTTTTAATGACGTGTCGGCTAAAAATTAGGTGTCAACATCTGTCCCTCTTTGAGTGGGAGTTCGAAGAGGTTCCGCTCAAAGACCAATTGGCACCTGCAAATTTTTAGTCGACTCCACTTGGGATACGAAAGAAAATAGAGACAAAGACATTTGATCAGGGTCTTACCTGAAGCACTTACCATTGGATTGTTAGGTCATTCACATATTCTTCTCTCTCTCATGGGGTGGAATGGAGGGAGAAAAAGAAAGAAAGAGTTTTGCAAGAAATCTATGGTTTAAGAATAACCAAGAACCTAAAGGGCAAGGTTTAAGGATGACCTAGAACCTAGGGCAAGGTTTAAAAACCAAAGGGATGGTATGAAAATCGAAAGCGATGCATGGTTTAGGATGACCAAAAATCGAAAATGGGGGTTATGGTTTAGGCTGACCAAAAATCGAAAATGGGGGGTGTGGTTTAGGCTGACCAAAAATAAAAAATGGGAGTTATGGTTTAGGCTGACCAAAAATCGAAAATGGAGGTTATGGTTTAGGCTGACCAAAAATCGAAAATGGGGGGTATGATTTAGGCTAACCAAAAACCGAAAATGGGGGTATGGTTTAGGCTGACCAAAAATCGAAAATGGGGGTTATGGTTTAGGCTGATCAAAAATAAAAAATGGGGGATATGGTTTAGGCTAACAAAAAATCGAAAATGTGGGTTATGATTTAGGCTGATCAAAATCGAAAATAGGGAAAGATATTTTGAAAGAAGTTCCGAGATTGTTTAATGACACATCAAACAGAATTGTTCACATTTTGGTAAATGACACTAATTTCCTTAAGAGGAAATTTTAACAAAATGTTCTTTGAACAACCATCTAAAGAGGTTAGATAAAAAAATGCCAAATTGAAAATAACCTAATCAAAAAGGTCTTTCGCACTGGCTCTCATAAAGGCTTTGATTCTCATCTATTGATGTGAGAAAGCTATTCAATTCTCACTGGTGATGCCTCATGAACTATGTCAAAGGTTTTCAGAAATGTTCACATTGAATACAAATTGATTGATCAGAAAGGTCTTTCAAATGGATAGTAATATAGGCTTGGTCATGTGCTTACACAAAGGGTATTTGCTTTGAGGCCAAGAAAAGAAATATACCATCAATATCTTCAGCGGGTTTACAAGTCAAGAACCTTGAAGATAAGACAAGATAGGATTACTTCTACTCCTTCTAGCTGTAGCTTCTTTGTGAAATCTTTACATCAACTCAAATCATCCCAATCGAAAGAGACTTCGGAGAGGGTTGTAATGTCGGTTCGGGTTAGGCTAAAAAAGCTTGAAATTTTGTAGAAGGGATTTGAAAGAGAAATGATGATTATCTTGACATCATTACTAAATCCTCCAAATTTGACATCATTTGACTCTTGAAAAATAAATTGTCTCAAGAATTCATTTTTCTTGCAACATAAGAGCTTTGCTTTTTCTAAGCATCTTTTGCAATGGGAATTTCGTTTTCATCATAAGCATATTACTTTTTGCTTTTGCTTTTGCTTTTGATACATTTTCTTTTCATGGGCATCAGCCTTGCTTTTACCAGGCACACTGCTTTTTCATGCCCTCTAATATTTATCTTTTGAGCTCTTTGGACTCTCGAGACACTCTATACATATTCACCAATTTTTTTCAAATTTTCTTGGTAAATCGTATGCATTGCCCCAATGTAGGGAGATAATCAACATTTTTGGCTTTGAAATGAACATGCTTAAGGCTCAATTTGGCTAAGCAAGGGATAACTGTGTTTGGGTAGAGGAAAAGAATGCTCTTCTTCACTTTGGGATGTTTCGAGCTTCCATAAAGATCCACCTGAAATTACCATAAAAAGGTTGATGCAAGTGAAAATAATAAAATCTTTCTTAATCTTTTTGCTCCAAAAATGATCAACCACAACTTCTTAACTTGCCCCAATGTAGGGTGGTTCTTGACAGGGGTATTTTAAAAATTTTCCCTATTTGGCTCAAAGTGGCCAGCAAAGGATAAAATGAGTGTTTAGTATAGAGAAATGAAATGCCTTTTGTCACTTCTATCCATGTATTCAATGTGAATGAACCCTACGTTCTAGGACATGGTTTTTTTTTTGCTCAATTTTCTCAAAATGTGTATAGGGACGTGTTTGAGCAAAGGTTTGCCTTTTATCATCCTAGGCATTTCCACTCGGCATTTTTGAGAAATCCCTTTTTTTTGTTTTTTCAAATGATCATTTGGTTAAATCTCCCGTCTGTGGGAAAATCTAATGCATGATGTGTTTACCAATGCGTGAATGAACAATTTGAAGAGTGTCATTTGAGCTCTCGTGAAAAAAATGATTTCAAATTTCTCTTACGATTATTTGAAATTTGAACTTGGAACATCTTTTTAGTTCAAAACAATGTGTCTAAGATTCCACATCTAGGACTTGATTGTTTTATAAAGCATTTGAAGACAATAGTTTCAAATTTACCTTGATCATGAAACCAAATTTTTTATCCAAGAGGTTTTGAAATGGAATGGCTTTGAAAGCTCATTTTTTAGAATTATTCGAAATATTTTTTCTTGAAAGATCTTTGAGGAAAATGATACTTGTTCTGGGTTGGACAATTGATCCTACAGGAATACAAAGGCAATCATGTCAATCAATATCCTTTGAAAGATGACAACTTGGAACAACACAACTTTACCCTTATATTTTCCTTCCATTGATCGATGTCTTCCTATCAAGAGAAATGAAATTGAGTCAACAAATGATATCAGAAGAGGTAAATTGGAACTGATACAGCTTTACCCTTCATTTGAGTCCATGTAAACGACTCTTTGAGCTTTCTTGATTGTTGACAACTTAGTTGATTGTACTAAAGCCATTTATCCTAGTTAAACACTTTTGCGTTCGAAGAATCTGGTATGTTCAATGCTCTTCCTTATTTGATTTCCATTGTCTATTGTTTGAATCTTTTCTTTTATTCACCTTCATGTAAAGAAAAGATAGGTCAATTTGGATTCTAAATAAATTTGAGCTTAAAAATGAAATGCTCCCTTTGATGATGACATCATCCTTCTGTCACGTCCATATTAGTCAACCGTCTTAACGCCTTATCTACAAGATAAATGGATGAACAAGTAAAATCATATACGAGATATTCCCATTGGAACGAAGACTTTTACCTTTTTGAGACACTACTCTTTAAGATCATTTTGATTAGGTAAATAGAAGCCAAATTTATGCATGATTGTTTGGAAATCATTTTTTAAAACAATTTCAAAAGTCAATTGAAAATCTAACCCTCAAATCCTTTGGTCCATTTTGATTTAAAAATCTAATCTTCAAAATTTGTTGGGGGATCAATTGCACATTCATGATATGCCCCAAAAATTAGTTTTGAAACCATGCCAGAAAATGTTTTAGGAACTTTATCCTCATATCCTCGGACATCCTTGTTCCACAAATCTTTGAAACTAGAAAGCGTGCGGAAATCCAATCCTCAAAGTATCATCATAGGACTGGTTTGGTGTACTTCCACATGTTCTTAATAAAACGTGCATATGCCTTCTTTTTGAAATTCAAATGATAAGGCTGTATTACAATATATACTACCTTGGACCAATGGCTCAAGATCCAAGTGTCCATTACAAATCAAAGATTGAATTGAAAGAATCAATCGAACTAACAAATTGATCCCATGCAGGGGCAAACAAATGAAGCGATAACGAATGCAACAGACTTAGAAGAAGGGTAAGAAGCATCCCTATTCAGCAAGGTTGATAGGTGCTTTGGATGATTCAACTTTATCATGGACTAAGATAGCGTCAATAAAGTCTTCATTAAAGAGATCTGCCATAAAGTCGAAGGAAATCTCTTCTTCTTGTAACATCACGGGAGGTCTGGAAAATGTCTCTTTCAAAGATGGAGGTAATAGCCTCTATCAACTGTTTGTCTTTTTATTTTGGTATTTGCGATCACCTTGGTCCTCATGGCTTCCATGGTAACCTAAACCTTCCTTGTTCCTCTTCATAACAACTTCAATTGGTTTCAAGATGCCTTGGGAATGCTTGCCTAAGCCTTTTCCAAGAGCATACCCATTTTCAAGCAACACCTTGCTAGACATCATGGTGGGCTTTGACATTTGAGGAATTTGCATAATCGCTCCAACAGGCACATGTGCAATGGAGACCAACTCAAAGGAGTGGCAATTTGATTCTTCCTTGATTTCGGGCTCAACATATGGAATGGCGGTGTCATGGAACACCTTGAAATCCGTCTCAGCATGTATGGTTATGAGCTTGCCATCTACCACGGGTCTCACTTTTTGGTGAAGGCTTGAGGGCACAGCTCCAGCATTATGAATCCACGGTCTACCAACAAGCAAACTAAAGTTGCTTGGTATATTTAGTACTTGGAAAGTGAGTGAGAAAAGAACAGGTCTAATCATGAGTCCCAACTCGATTTCGCCTATAGTTTCTTTCTTCATTCCATTGAACGCTCGCACAGGTGTTTTGGCGGCTCGAATTCTATCTCCATTTACTCCCAATCGTCGTAACGTAGCCAATGGGCATATGTTTAGGGCCGAGCCATTATCAATGAGAACTCGCGACAAAATCATGTCACGATGTTTTACGGATATGTACAGTGCCTTAGAGTGGGAACACCCTTCAGGAGGAAAGTCTTCATCATAAAAAGATATTTAATCCTTCAAAAGAATTGCCCCAACAAATTCTTCGAGTTGAGCATCATCAATAGAGTCAGGCACATGTACTTTATTTAACACCTTGAGCAAGGCATTTTTATGTTTCTCGGATGACTTGAATAAATCCAATAAGGAGATTTGAGCGGGCATCTTCCTCAGTCACAGCTTTCTTTTTGACTCCTTCTTTGGGTAGACAACAACGACCCGATCGAGTGACAGCATCAATTTCATTTGCTCCGTACTTCCATGGAACAGCTTTTTTATCAAACTTGGGAGTAACTTCAACAATTATTTCTTTGCCTTCCATTAATGGTGGTAATTCAATCACAACGGGTTCAAAATCATCTTTCGTGATCTCAATTGACTCAAAGTCTTCAACTAACAAATCAATAATCATAGGTTCCACACCCATTGGCTTGATTTCATAATACGCGGCTTCTTTAGACAAGTTAACTACTATGGGTTCAATACCCATCGGTTTGCTCTCATGATCATTCTCTTCGGAGAGGTCAATCGCAACGGGAGTGATCATAGCCACCATCTCTTCATCATCCATTCCTCCCCATCCGTCGGGGACAATATCCTTCAGGTCGATAAAGAAACTTGGCGGAGGTAAATATTTGACAAAAAAGTCGTATTTCCCACTTGGTTGACCTAGAGCATTAACCACTTCACCATGCTCACGAGCGGCTGTTACAAATTCACGATCCCAATGAGCTCTTCTAGCACCAAGCTCGTAATCTGTGTCAGAAATATGCTCCTTATCTTCATTAACGGGTATAGGCTCAAAGACTTTAGATGTGCGATCCACGTTTTCACCATTCATGCCTCCCCATCCATCGGGAACAATATCCTTTGGGTCAATGAAGAAGCTTGGAGGTGGTATGTATTTGACATAGAAGTCATACTTCCCGCTTGGTTGGCCTAAGATATCTACTACTTCTTCACACTCACCAGGAGTCTTCATGAATTCATAGTCCCAATGGGTTCTTTTGACATCGAGGTTGGAATCCACATCGGAAACAATTTCTTCATCTTCTTCGAATAGAAAATCATCGTCAATAACTTCTAAAGTTTCTATTTCTTTGGTAAAGACTTTGACGGATCCATCTCCATTCTCCTCCTCTTCTAACTCATAAAGGAAGTTCTCGAACGATACATCAATCATAGCTATCATCAATGTGGTATCTGATTCTTCTCCCATACACCGGATAACCCCCATGTCAATTAATTTGGAAATGCGTGTCAACTTTTCTTCTTTTGAGATGTCACCTCCTTTTTCATAATGCCCAGCTAGCATCAAGATCTCATACAACTTTGGTACATCCACCATAAAAGACTTATCTTTATTCATATCTACCATATTCACATATTGGGTATGATCGGGCAATGGATTTTGTTGTATATTCGGTTCGAGATACTTAAAAGACAAGATCCCTTTGTCAATCAAGCTTTGAACCTTAATTTTCAATACTAGGCAATTGTTGGCGCTATGGCCTTTCTCGCCTGTGTGGTACTCACATGATTTCGTAATGTCAAACCCAACGAACTTTGGAGGATTATCTCGGGGGACTTCTTTTGCAACTATTCTCGTCTTAAGAAGCATGGGTAGGAGCTTTGATAGTGGTCTTGGTAAAGGTGTAAATTGACGAAGCGGGTTACGCTTACGTGGCTTCTTATTGGACTCATGATGTGGTTGAATATAAATCATGTCCATTTTCTCATCACGTCCTTGGTTACATTCTTCATTCCTAAAAGATTGCTTGATTTCAGACTTTTGCTCTTTGTATTTTCGTTTTCCCTCATCCTTCGAATTAATGTCATTTGTCTCCAATCTGGTACTAGACGGTAATTCCATAGCACTTTGATTCACATGATCCATGAGATGTATCAACATGCCACGCATTTCGTTAACTTGACTCTGAAGATCCGCAAGAGTAGGCATAATCTTGGTCGGAAGCAGTGGAGTTATGAACGCTTCAAAGTCTGCAAATGTGGCAGTTATTTTATCAATTCGGTTTTCTAGATCGGCAATTCGATCGTTCTGTTTTTTGATATTCATTTGAAGATCCTTCGCGCAAGTGGGGTTGGGTATTCTCCAAATACCTTGTAAACAAAATGAAGATCAAGTTAGTACGTGGAAAATAAATTGAAACGAAAATGTAAAACCCTTCAATTTTATATTTTCTTTGGATGAAATAGGAATAAGAAATATTCTCATGATCCCAATACCATGTGAACGATCTCTTATCAAAATTTCTTCGCAAGAAATTATACAATTGAAGGGATAACACGCGATGATTAATCAAGATGCCCCATCTATATTCCATTGGAATCCTTGGGAAAGCACATAAAAGGGAAATTTCCTTAATTACAACGAAATTCGTGAAATATAATCCCTATACATCAATCTAGAAACAAAAGGAGAATCATATTACATCATTACTAACATGAGTAAAAAGAAAACCCTATACATCAAATCTATAAAATGAAAATTATATGAAAGGAGATTTCCTCATGGAAAACAGCCAAATTCCTAATGGATCTTCTTTAGGTGCGAGGCGAATTCGTTTGTTTTCTTGGGTCAAACGTTCAACCTCAGCTAAAGCCTCATCCTTTTCCCTAAGAACTCTTGCGGCTATAGCTTGTTGCTGAGTTGGCTTCTCGGGGACATTAGGGAGACCCACTTTAAGCTCGGGCTTGAGGCGACGGTATATATACTCCGGCAACGCATGGTGTATCCTCATTTCACCTTCCAATTCCGACTCGTCGGTAATGAGAATTGGCTCCGAGTGGCATTTGTACCACATATCAATGATGCACTTGATCATTTCCTTCAAATCCACCATTTGGTCCTTTTGGATGACATCTTTACGATAATCAAAATGATATAACCCCAACTTGAGGTATGGCGGAATCTTTTGAAGCGTGCGATATTGACGGATCACCCTAAAAGGGTAATATGACGTAGACCCCGTTAGATCCAAAAGTGGGATTGGGTTGTCGGATCCGTTATTAAGGCGTACCTCGGGATTTCCAAGCCAACGAACATGCCATTGGATTTGATTTGGAGCAAGGTTTTTGAAAAAAATAAACCAAGTTGAGAATGATCAATAAGGAAAGATTTCTTCGTTTTCTCGGAAGAGCGAGATAAGATGACAATCTTTGGACACATCTATGATTTTCAAACTCAAACCGAAGTCTTTGAGGTGAGAGACCAACCAAATTTGGAGTAAACCTATTGGGGCTCTAAAGATACCATTTCTATTTTGTTTGAACTTATTAAGTGATGCAAAGGTCTCACCTAGGATCATATTGGAGAATCTTTTGAACATACACACTTGATTGACAATGTGAACTACCAAAGGATCCATGGTCTTTTTGGTGAATGGAAAGACCACAAAACCAAAGATTGTTAAAAGAAAGACTCGAGGAATTTGATTACCCGCTTCTTTTAGCAAATTAGAAAAATGTCGTTCTAAGAATGTAAAAAGGAGTGCATTAGAATTTCCTCTAAGAAGGCCTTTGATTTGGAGAATGTCAATTCCTAAGAATTAGCTCAAAAGAGGAGTAGGATTTATGTCTATCAGAGGACTAACTAGACCAAAAGACCCGACTCTTCCAGTGGCAATATCGTACTCCTCAATTGTAGGGGTCAACTCATTTCAACCAAACACAAAAGTGGATGTCTTTGAGTTCCAAAAATGGGACAATGCTTTGATCATAGCTACACGAGGCTCTATGTATAAAACCGTAGGAAGATATCCAATCCTCTTTTCCACGTAATCCTTGTGCTTTGGCTCAAGACTTTCCCACATGACCACAAGAGCTCTAGGTATGGGGATGATTCGAATCTCCGACATATCCATTTTGACTAACCCTAATTTGGGGCATCGAGATTAATCACCACGCATTATAGAAAGAAATATAACGTGGAATTGAAATGGCGTAATTGAAATTGCAGAACGATACAATCAACCTTACCGCAAAGAAAAGAATGGCAAAAACATCGACACATCGCATGAGGACATGTGAGTTTTGACATCTAAGGGTAGGATTCTAAAGGTTTAAGGTCCCCACCTTAATTAGATAAGAAGAGTTTACCCACCGCTACTAACGTCGGTCGGTGCACTTCTTACTAATTAAGATGAGCGGTATTGAAGAATGGATTACCACATGCATTCACATGCGGATTCCACTCTTAATACCTCCTAAAGGTGCCCTAAAAGCGATTCGGGGTTTTAGACCGCGGGACGTGGGTGCATTGTGTCGTGCTAAAGCAAGTAAGCATGTGTTTAAATGTAAAACAAACAACACTTCAATATAATCTCATACATTCAACATTCATCTGAACGCCACCTATAAAACAAAGGGTTTGCATTTACTCCACCCATTATATCTCCCACCTACAAAACCATTTAACACATGGTTAGTGGACTAACCTCATTTTCCACGCGACTTTGACATGCAGTCTATGCTACAAAATGTAAATAAGTGAGATAACAACCAACAAGTTTATTACGGCTTTAATCCACTTAGGTTTGTAAAAAAATCCCCAGTGGAGTCGCCAAGTCTGTTGCGACCTACCTCTCGAGGGCCGAACTCGATATGGCAGATTTAGTGGTAAGTGTTCATGAAAAGGTTCATACAGTATATCATAAAAGATGGTTCATTTGTACAGTCCATTATTCATGAACGTGATTATTCCCTAATTCATACCTCGCGTGACAGCGGATCAATTTTATCTTTTTTAGGAGTCGCCACTAGCCTAGGTCGGCGGTCGGCTAGAATACCTAACCAATACGTGGGAATTTCGTATTGATTTCTACGAAAATCAGAGATCAAAGGTTCGGAGACTAGCTTACGTTAATATTTCTATTAACACCCTTTCGGTACTGCTAAACTTAACATGGTTGTTATCTAAGTTGTCATGCATTTGTTCTTTACCATTTTCATATCAAAGTTTTAGTCCACAATGTGATCATGCATCTTGTTTTTTGTGTTTTCATTTAAGATTTTAAACTAATATTATCTTAGTCTAGAAAAAAGAAAGAAACAATCAATTGTATCGAAAGACATTTTGTAAAGTAAACACTTAAAGTAGTGAAAAGACGAGCTAATTCTAAGTGCGAGAAAGTAAAACCCACAACTTGTCGGGTGTTTATTACAACACAAATTGAAAACCCGAGACATAATCGTTGACGAATGAATTGAATACAAATTGAAACCAGATCGGACATCGGTCTATCGCCACTATTAAGTGAATACAAATTGAGACCGGATTGGACATCGGTCAATCACCTTGGTCTTTTACAATTTTGGATTATCCCCTCCATGGATCGCCTCTCGGGTGTCGGCGTTTACATTCACAACATACATTCGGATAGCTTCTGTTCAGATATGATTAACTAAACTAATGATGTCCAAATGAAGTGATTCATGTATCATTAGAAAGCTTATGACATGAGGATCAAAAGTTAAGTAGACTATTTTTTCTGATTCCCCGCCGATTTTCACGAAAATGACAAATTCGCTCTCGGTGATAGACTGGACCCGGTTCTCTTAGGGATTTCAAAATAATGGCAGGAACAATAACAGACCTTATCAAAACCGTGTGAAAAGTTTTATGCAGATAGGATTCTCCATGTGTGACAACTTTCATGCTTTGAGTTTTTGCCAAAAAGTCCTCCAAATTTTTATAAAATTCGGTTTTCACAAAGGACTCAACTGCAAATTGAATTTTAACCCGAGAAGGCCTTATATGAAATTTTAAGCAAATTGGCCCTCTAAAAATTGCTATTAGGCCCTCAAAATTTCTAGTCAACATAATGAGACCCCAAGGAATAACTTTATAGCTTTGATTTTTTGCAAAGGAGGACTCTAACTTTATCAAATTCGGAGAAACATCTTTTGGATTCCAAAGGAATGAAAATCAGATCTGAACACAGATACTGATTAAATCATAAAAATTCCTTTTGAAAATCCAAATGAATTTCGATTTTCATGAAATTAGTATCATTGAAAAGATCTCGATCTCAGTGTGAACTTTTGTGAAGAAAAATTTTTCATATTTTGAACACATAAATTTATAAAAATCGAAGAACACATGAAGATCAGTCAGAAACTAGTATGTCACCGGACCTATGCTTATATGATGTTGCAGATCATACAATCCTAACATGCTTGGAATTTTATGAAAATTTTATGATGAACAGATTAAGATGTTTCCTACGACTTTCATGAATAAAGTTTCTTCAAAAAATGATCGTAGAAAATCACAAAAATCATAGAATAGCACAACATCAATCAGGAAATCATCAGAACAGACTTGAACATCACATTCCAGATTCTGATCCTAACTTCCGAAAGAGTTTTGCCATAGCAAACTAAGTCTAATTGAGGCATGCAATATATCAAATCGAAGCTTGAGACGTGTTTTACGACTCTCTAGTTCGTCACTTCGCAAGATTTCGACATTAACAAGATGAAATCAGCATCTCAAACGTGCAGGTTTCTCTATACACGAATTTACAGAATAACATACAAGTGTACTGTTGACACCTAAATTTTGGCGCATCACTTAGTGTAATTTGCATAGAAAATTAGGGATTAAATTTTTAACCCCTAAACAAAAAATATTTAAATTGCATAACATATAGTTTAAATTCATTTTAGATTAATTGCATTTTGCATCGGACTGGCGATGACGAACGAGCTTAAATTTCATCGAATGGGACTCGGCTCGCTTGAAATGCAAGGGCCGGGAATTACAAGTCAAACGGGCTCGGTTGTTTTAATTTGAACTTAATTCAGCCCATTATCATTAATTAATTCAGCCCATTTAAATTAAATTAAAATCTAAGCCCAAGCCTAAGCCCATTAGGACTAGAGAGCCCATCTAATTGACTTAGATTAGTGTTATATATACGTCATTAAGTCAGGATTTGGAGAAAAAAAAAGAATTTCAGATCAGAATTTTTTTAGAGAGTGTGAGAGTGAGAAAGAGAGAGAGAAGGAGACCGGCGAAAACTGTCGCCGGCCGGAGCCACCCCACGTTGCCACGCTTTGCGCCGCCACACCGCCGCGCCCCACACCGGCGTTGCTCTGCCCCTCCGTCGCCGCACCGCCGCGCCCCACACCGGCGCTGCTCTGCCCCTCCGTTGCCGTGCACCGCCGCACCCCACACCGCCGCGGCTCTGTCCCTCCGTTGCCGTGCGCCTCCACCCAAACGCCCCCCGTAGCCTGCCGTTTCGCTGCATACCGCCTCTTGCACTGTCGCCCGGAGCCTTGCAGCACGTCGACGCCGCTGTTGCCACGCCCTCCGGTGTCCTGCCCTCCGCCGCAGTCACCGCCGTTCGCCCATATCATCACCGCCGCTTCAGAGAGCCGCCCAGAGCTGCACCGCTGCCGCTGCCTAGAGCTACCCGCTGCCGTTCCCTCTTGCAAGCCCCGCTTGGAGCTGCACCGCCACCGCTGCCCGGAGCTGTACCGCCACCCGGACGCCACCGCCGCGCCAGACGGGTGATTGTTGAAGACGCCACCGTCCCCGGAGTTGCGCCGCGCCACTGCACGCCTGCACCGCCGCTGTCCGAACAGCCACGCTGTTGCCCCGCCGTGTCATCGCCGCGAGCCGCCGTCGCTCCCGACACCGCGCCGCCGGTCCACCGTTCGCCGCTCATCCCGACCCGCAAGTTCGAATTTGGGAATTATCTGCAAATTAGGTAATTGGACATTATCTGATATTTTTCAGAATATTTAATTTACTAATTTGTGTGTTTGAATATTTCGTGAACATCGTGTGGAATATTAGATATATTAGGATAATTATCTGATATCCGCAATATTTTTAAAATATTCAAAATTAGGAAACTTTTCTAATTCAGCAACGTATCTGGACGACTATCCGACCTTATCCCTAAGGTATGATACGTGGCGATACGGAAAATCATTATCCTATCCATAATCACTTGGGTACGATAATGACTTTTATCTGCTTTCCAAATTTGAATGATCGACTTTCCGTCAATATCTGTAACCCTATAGATATGACCGATAGTTCGATTTTTGTGCCTAATTCGAGTTTGAAACGAATCTTGCGGATCGCGTGACTATTTTAAATGTGGATGCTATCTCTGTTTAAATTGTTTTTCCTTTTCAAATAAAAAAGAAAACTCAAAAAATATCAGTTAGGATTTGAATTTGAGTTTTGCATGTTTAGGAATCCTAAATATATCTAGACGATAGAGTAATTATTTAATTTAAATTAGGACTTGAGATAATCTATTTCCTAGTTTAAATTAAGTAATATTCTAATCTTAATAGATTATTTAGGTTATTTTTTAATTCCGAATTTTCATGAAAACCCCAAAAAAAGAATGAATTGTTTTATGGTAGATTAGGATAGATTGCATTCTTAATTTAAGTAATTTATTATTTCGAATTTTAACAAAAATCTCAAAAAATAAGTCATGTTAGGATATGTTAAGTCATCATAGGTTGCATGTTAATTTAGGCATATTTTTATTCCGAATTTCATTAGAAAATACCAAAAATAAATCATTTGCCCGTCATCAGAATTAGGTCACGTCGTCGCATGACATATAGTTTGTATGCTAGGTTGCATTACTTGCATGTCATTTTTTGCACGTCATTGCATGTAGATTAGGTTTCATTTAAATAAACGAAAAGCCAAAAATTGAGTGAATTCCTTGTTAATTAGAAATCATATTAGGTTGTTGATGTGATTTTCTAGCTAACAATGCAGATGCTTACGTTGCTTCGAGGTAAGTAATTCTTCCAACTTGCAATTTATTTAATGCTTTCTTGGGTGTTAAATTGGTGGTTTGCGCACCCGCATGAACACCTCACATGTTAGTGACTAAGTTAAAATGGATCCAGATTGCTTGCCAAAATATTTTTGAAAAGAAAAGGTACCAAAAGGGCGTTAGACTAGATCTAGCGTAATCAAGTCCCCGAGCTTAGAATATCTGGTTCGTAGGAATAAAACATATCTCCCTATGTTTTATTTAGGTTTCTAATCGACCTACCACAAATAGATTAGTGGCGACTCCGAGCATGAAAACTTTTGCATGTTAAAAACTTAAACCTAAGTTGCGAATTGGTAAGGCTTGGGAGGGCCTGAGTTAAGCTTAGTCTTAATAATCCATTAGCCTGAGAGGAAATCTTTAGGTCGCGACATGTACTTACCTTGTTTAATGATGCTTCGACGCGCAATCGAGCAATCCGGTCTCCGTATTCAGATCAAGAGCAGCACGGAGAAGTCTCGGAAAGCTCGACAAATCTATGAGAATAGAGTACACAAGCTATAGTGAGAATCAACTTGATTTCACGCTAATGAATTAATAACGAAAAATCAAGTCGACAGAAACGATCCGGTGGCTGTTCAACGGGAAACTTGCCACCACAGCCACGTGAAGACACCAAGGAATGCTGCTAGAGGTTCGGGAACATCGGAAGGATTGCCGATCAGCCGATTCAGCCGCTTGAACTGGCTGATTCAATCACCGGCGATTATGCCGGTGATGTTGCCGTGGAGGAGACCTCGCTGGACAGAGGAGTTCCAGCCATCAGCAAGGACAGTTGATCTTGCGACCAGCCTTGTGTCACCATGGGGGACGGCGATAGGGCGGCGATTCACCGAAAAACAGCCGGCAAGAGGTGAAAAGGCCAGCGGCTGAGAGAGAGCTAGAGGGAGAGAGATGCGTGAGCTAGAGAGAGAGAGAGAGAGAGAGAGAGAGAGAGAGAGAGGAGAGAGAATTCAAATTTGAAAAATGAGAGTCCTTTTCAATTTTTGAGGGAAAAAAACTATATACTCCCCTCAACTTTGAATCCTAGCCCTTAAATTGATCTAATGGCCTAGAATGCATCATTAATGATTAAAAATATTCTTTGAGTGCTAAGGATTGGTGACATGGTATTATGGATGGACATGATCAATTCTAAATGAATGGCCATGATTGATTTGCTTATCCCCTAATTAATTTGCTTAATCTTTAATGAAGGGCATTTTAGTAATTTCACTTAGGGGCATTTTCGTAATTTTCAATTAAGGGCATTTTTGTCATTTTTGGGCTCAAAGGGATGTGGCCGGCCTTGGCTGGTCGGAATGGATCGTCGATCGCCGGATTTTTCGACCGGAAAATGGCCAATCCGATCGGACCGGTTCAATTTTAATCAAACCGAGTTGAACCGGTTCAATCCTTGGCTCAATTTGTTCCAATTATGTACAATTTGATTCCTATCATGATTAAATGATCCAGTTAATATTGAATTCGATTAAATTGGATTGAACCGATTTGAAATTCATACACAAATTGATCCAATTTAACTTGTTTAGATCAATTGTTCTTGAATTTGGGTAATTGCATGGCCAAGCTAGACTAACAAATTTAATTGAAGTCCAATTAGCCAAATTGAGTCTCAATTCATCAAATTGAATATTAGTCTAGAGCGGGTCAAGTTGAATTGCACTAATTGGGCCAATTACCCTTAGACTTCTTAATCATTGGATCACTAAATTGATCAAATTGACTCAAATTCATGTGAATCTTCCAAAATTGATTTTGAATTTGGATTTGATATAAGAAATTAGGCTCATTCGTGGCTCAATTGTACAAATCATGAAAAATTGATCCAAATCACTTATTATGGCCAAAATTGATGGTTTTTATGTTTGGCTTGAAATTACAAAATTTGTTCCAAAATTGAATATAATATGACCTCTAGATCAAATGTCGTAAAGAAAACTAACCTAAAAAATGACTAGAAATGAAGTAATTTCAATTTTGGCCGATTTGAACCAAATTTCGCAAATTGGGAAAAAGTTTATTCTGAATTGATTTTTGTAAAATTTCAAATGACAAAGGTAAATTGAATGTAAAATAAGATGATTTTTGAATTTTTGTATTTTTCAATTTTTTGGTTAAAGGTTTGACCAAAAGTCAAATCCTAGTTGACTTTTCACTAGGAGCTTGATTTTATGATCAAATCTTTGAATTTTTCTGGAATTTCCACTTCTAAAGCGAAATTAAACTTGAAAGGAATCTTTTTATGTGAAAAGCTCCAATTGGATCCGGAGTTGACTTTTGATCAAATGGTTGACCAAAAAGTCAAAGCAAAAGTTAACCGTTTTACTTTTCGAGTTTTTGCATGAAATGAATAGAAAATTATTTACAGAAACTAGGCCAACAAACAGAATTAAAAAACAACACTTTTTGTTCAAGAAACGGGTTCCGTCGCGATCGGAAATCATAATCTCGAATTTTCTACTTTTAATGTCGTGTCGGCTAAAAATTAGATGTCAACAATGTTGCATTATTCAGATTTTGCGGTTCATCCAGACGGAAAAGATATAACTTGCATTCAAGTTCTATGCATATTGTTTGCTATGCATGCGTATGTATTTGTGCCAGGTGGAGTGGTACGCTGATTTTCCTAACTTAAAATTAGAGATTTCATTTACTGGGTTTCAGCTCATTTCATTATTTTTCAGACGTGTAGAATGGATGTTCCATAGCCCCTACGTTTTGAAGTTCCCGTTTATCATGACGCTGTTTATGAGGATGTATTTGTGCTGGAGTCTGACACTGTTTATACTAAGTGTAGCTCTACGATATGGGTTGATGTGAGGCTTCCAGAATGGGTTCTTTATCTTTTTGTTACTTGGTATTTCAACTTGGAGGGTGAGTTGATTGGTCCGTTGAGGGGCTTCGACCTAGATGATGATGGTTCCGCAGCGAAGGGTGAAGTAATCGACCCGTGACAGCTTCGGACTTTAGATAGACTTTTGGATGTAGGATCTAGTTGGAGATAGGCAACCCTGACCTACCTAGTTTTTATTTTTTTGTACTTGTATGATGCTTTGTCTGGGTTGTAAGTTTGATAAGGGTTTTTTAATGAGAAGAAAAAGTTTTCTTATTTACTAAATTTGTGTGATGTTCATGTTTAGTCATTGTTTTCCGCTGGCCAATTTATTAATAATATTAATTGGTACGTGTCGCGCGTGATGTTCTGGAGCGTCACAGTATCAACTTGGTATTTTGAGTTTGCTACTCACCACTTGTTTGCAATATGATGAGCATAGAATATCCATATATTTGCAATCTCCTTACCTTCATTGAGAGGGCTAATTGTAAGTCAAGAATATATACTTCATATTCAATAATGTTATCAGTGCATGAAAATGTCAATTTTGCAGATACTAGATAATGTTGGCCTTTTGGGGAAATTAGCACTGCCCCAATTCCTAATCTAGATAAATTGGTTGCACCATCAAAATACATGATCCATTTATCGTCAACCAATGCTAATATACGATCGTCAAATCATTCCTCCTCATGATTAGTAGTTTTCTGAGAATTCTCTGCCAGCATGTTCGCTATTGCTCGTCCTTTGACTGATTTTTATGATGAACTTCTGATATCAAATTTTGATAACAAGACTTGCCACTTTGCTAACTTTCCAACCAAATAGGATTTCTCAAGTAAATACTTAATCAGGTCATTTTCAATCACCAGCAAAATTTGATGATGAAGAGTGTATTGCCTTAGTTTGTGCAATACTCATATCAATACAACATATGTCTTTTCAACTGCTGGGTAATCGTCTCTGATATTGTGAGCTTCTTGCTCAGATAATAAATAGTTTCCTCCTTACCCTTGTCTGGTTTTCTTTGGACAAACACTGCTCTTAACGACTCGTAATGAACTGTTAGGTATAAGATTAGTGGAATCCCATGGATTGGTGGTACAAGGATTGGTGGACATACCAGCTATTCTTTGATTTTGTCAAAGGCATGTTGACATTCTTTATCCCATTTCACTTTAACATTTTTCTTCAGCAACTTGAAGATTGGTTTTACAGTTTCAGAAAGCTGATAGATAAATTGGGCAATGTAATTTAATCACCCAAACAAACTTCTCACATCTTTTACTATGGAAGAAGTCTTGAGATCATATATTACCTTGATCTTTGAGGGATCTATTTCGATACCTCTGCTGTTGACTACAAATCCTAGCAACTTGCCATATTTTGCCCCAAATACACACTTATTGGCATCAACTTGTATTTTCTAAGTCTTTTGAACAATTTCTGAAGCACTTCAACATGATATTCTCCTTATTTGGATTTTGCAATCAATGTCATCCACAAATATTTCAATCTCTTTATGCATCATATTGTAAAATAAAGTTATCATTGTCCTCTGATATGTGGCACCAGCATTTTTCAAATCAAAAGGCATCACTTTATTATAAAATGTGCCACATGGTGTAATGAAAGATGTTTTCGCCCTGTCCTCTTTCTTTATGAGGATTTGATTGCATCCAGAAAAGCGATCCATGAATGAAAACGTTTCAAATCCAGCACTACTATCCACTAGTACATCGATGTGTAGAAGTGGAAAGTCATCCTTGGGGCTTGCTTTATTTAGGTCACGATAATCAACGTAAACTCGTACGCTCCCATCTTTTTTCAATACGGGGACTATGTTAGCAACCCATTTTGGATATGGTACTATTTCGTTGAATCCAACTTTAAGCAGTTTCATCACTTCCTCTTCTATTTTCTTTGCCAATTTCGGCTTGGTTCGCCGAAGTTTCTATTTCTTCGGAGGGATACTCGAATCGATTGGTGAAGCATATTTAACTATGTTCGGATCAAGGCCTAGCATGTCGGCGTAGGACTATGTGAATATATCTTGATATTCTCTGAGTAAATCAATAATTCTCTTTGCTTCTGTAGAAGAAAGGCTTTCTCCGATCTTAACTTCTTTGGGATTCTCCTCATTACCCAAATTGATAGTAACTATTTTCTCTTATGTAAGTGGCTTTAATTCTTCATGACGAATTCAGTCCTTCCTGACCTATTTTTCATCCTCATCATTTTCTTCGATATCACAAGTGATTTCCTCTGTATAAGAACCTATTATGAATATACGAATGCTCTGCCTGACATGCAACAAACATGGTTAGTAATCGTATATGAAATATAACAATGCATGAGGTTTTATGAAAAGCCTTTTTGGAAATCCATTTTAAAATCCATTTTTAAAAGAATAGAAAGATAGAGCTAGTCCTCATATCCTTGGACTACCTTGATCTTAAAATCGATTTTGTAATCAGGAGCAATATAGAAACCCAAAGCGTCAAGCCTCATGAGTGAGGGCAATATTCATCATAGGTTTGGTTTTGTTTTCACGTCCTTAACAAAATATTGAACACTTTTATTGAATTGAAGAGTGTGATTACAGCTACATCAACACGAATGGAAATTGCAACTAAATTTGAAATTTCAAATAGAATTAGCATGAAACTAGAAACTGCAAAAGCAACAATGCAATGGAAAAGACAACAATACAAGTGAAAGTTTAAGAGAATCTTCCTACTCTAGTATGTAGGTATTTTCTGCTTCGATTATGATGACGTTGATAACATTCTCCTCGAATAAACCAAGCATATTCTTCCTCTGTGTGTAGATCCTCCTCTTGAAGCAACTTAGAGGGTCCAGAAAAAGTTTCTTTGATGTGGATCTGATAATAAGGAAGTTCCTTAGCTTTACCCTTCGATATTGATGAATTAATAACATAATTACCTTGGCTTCTATAGCATCCATGGTTCTTTTAACCTCGACCTTGACCTCCTTTGTGATTATTAAAGCTCTTTGTGATATAACTTATTCCATGTCTCTTCTTCGTGGCAATGGGATAATAAGTTCCTTGATCCCTTGGGCTTTTGACCCAAGTTCGTCACCAGGAGTGAATCCATATTGGCATAACACCTTCCCCAACATAATAGATGATGTTGAGAGTTCTTGGGACTTTATGATACTTTCGGCGGGGATTTGCACCAACGAAATCATTTCAAAGGAATGATAGCTCGGTTCCTCTTTTACCTTCGGTTCAATATATGGTATTGCACTTTCCTTGTAAGTGGTGAAATTTGTCTTTCCATGTACAATGATCATTTTGCTATTAATAACGAATCTAACTTTTTGATGAAAACTTGAAAGGATAGCACCGGCCATATGAACCCAAAGCCTTCCCACCAGTAGGTTGAAAGTCCTCGGAATATCCACCACTTGAAAATCAATTAAGAAGGGCAAAGGGCCTATATTTACCTCAAGCTGGATATTGCCAATGACATCTTTCTTCATTCCATCAAACAAATGCACAGTTACCTTAGAAAGTTTAATGAGCTCTTCACTGATCCCCAAGTAATGTAATGTGCTCAGAGGGCACAAATTAAGTGCAAAGCCATTATCAATCAACACACGTGATACTTCTTTGCCCCGGCATCTGACAACAATGTATAGGGCCTTATTGTGTGAACGTCCGTCCATCAGGAAATCTTCATCAGAAAAAGCGATTTGATCTTTCAAAAGAATAGTGCCAACAAAATCCTCCAACTACACTTCGGTGATCGTCTCCAAAACATGTACTTCATTAAGAAGATTTATAAGCATCATTTTATGACTCTCTGAGGTTTTAAAGAGATCCAGCAAGGAAATTTGGGCCAGCATCTTCCTTAGCTATTTAATTACTTCTATTCACTTGTCTTCGTGATTGAAAACAACGGCTTCACATCTTATTCAGTTACTCCTTTCCTTTCTTGATCACCCTCTTTCAAGACACAACACCTTTCCGATCTAGTTATAACATTAACTTCTTTAGGTGCATAATCCCAAAACACACACTTAGTGTCAGACTATTCTTTTGGAGGCAAAGTAATGATTACAAGTTGTGTCTCCTTTTCTTTGGTTACTCATTTCTTTTCTTGAACTATTTCGTCTTCGAATGGAATTTTATTCTCAGGATTTAGCACATCATCCATACCGCCCTAACCATCGAGCACAATTACTTCATTATTGAATGCCCATGGTGGTGGGGTATATTTCACTTGGAAGTTATACTTACCGGAGTCTTCTCTCAAGTTATCTACAACTTCACCTTTTAGAAGTGTTTCATGACAAAAACGGGCATTTCCTAGTCAAGAAGCTTTCAGCTTGGCTTCATATTCATCTTCATCATCAAACCCAATTATTTCTTCTTCACCCCGAATCATGTTTATCGCATTATGCTCAGAAAGAGGATTCTGATGTACGTTTGGTTCGAGCTCTTGGAAGTTAAGTATTTTCTTGTCAATGAGCTGCTGAACCTTGTATTTTAGAATGGAACAATTATCTATGTCATGTCCCCTTTCTCCCATGCGGTATGCACAGGTTTTTGATTCATCATACGAAGTAAACCTTATAGGATTGTCTCTTGGCACCTCTTTTGCCATCAAATGCCTTTCTAGAAGCATTGGTAATAGCTTTGACAGCGGTCGTGGCAAAGGTGTGAATTGCTTTACAGGCATTTTCTTTCGCTCAAACTGCCTTGGGTTCTTCCAGGCAATGTTGGATTGCTTCGGAAATGGCACCTAATGAGTGTTCGAGCTAGACACCATAACTACCTCACGAACGAGCTCTTTGTCTTTCCTCCCAAGATAAGGCCTCTGTGTTGTTGTTTCTTGAACTTTCTTCTCTTTTAATCCCCACTCGATCCTTTCATCCACTTTTACCAGCATGGTGAATATTTAACAGCCTGACACATGTAACTTGTCGTAATATTCAATTGGCAATAATTTCAAGAAGAGCTCAATAAGTTCATCATCGCTTATGGTAGGTTTTACTTGTGAAGCGATAGCTTTCCATCTCCAGGCATAAGCTCGAAACCCTTCATTCTTTCGTTGCTCCGTTCTAATAAGATCCTCTCTAGTTAGAAGTACTTTAACATTAAATTTGTATTAGCGGAGGAATTCTCCAGCCAAATGATCTCATTCTATGAAATCTTCTATGTCAAGTGCGGCGTACCATGCTAGGGTCGCTCCTCTTAAGCTGCCTTGAAATGTGCTAATAAGAAGTGTCATGTTGTCTAAATACCTTGCCATCTTGTGAAGATAATATTTCAAATGGCTTTTGGGACAGTCAGTTCCATTTACTTACTCACGAATTCTGGTTCCTTGTAATTTTCTGGAACAACTGCTTTTGCATATGGCGAGAATTTGTCGAACTTTTGAAGTTCATATTTCTAACTTGCCAAACATTTTTCAATTTTGGTCAATTTTTTGGACTCTTCCTCATTTTCACTTTGGATATCTTCTTGGCTAGATCATTTTCTTCAAATTTACTACTTCAGGTGTAGCCTTTGGAAGATTCTCTTGGACTAGTTATTTATTTCTAACTGGTTCTTCAATAGGCGTTTCCGTAGCATTTGAAGTTCCAGCATTAGGAATTGTGGGATAAGATCCTCTAGAAGAAATGATGAAGGCTTTCATTTACGCTATCATGGCGACCATTTGGGTCATTTGGTTCTCAACATCAGCTAGTCGAGCATAGGTTTCCTCTTCCACCATTTTAGTCTGCAAACGAGTTCGGATTTGGGTTCTTCTTTCTTCTGTTGATATATTATTTGTTTTATGGAAAGATAAGGTATTAGCATGATGAAACAAACATGAAAACCTACATTCTTTCAATTGTATGATTTTTCTTATAATTAACAAGGATAAGAACTTTCATACAAGGCATAGCCTTGTATAAAACTTATCATCAATGTCTTTCTCAAGCAATCATACAATTCAAAGAGCCTTATATAAAACTTCTCATCAATATCTTTATCAAGCAATCATACAATTCAAAGAATTGTAATCTATGGTGATTCTTTTATATTTTGAAATCATATTCTAAACTTAACCATACACGTTTAAAAAATGATCAATTCATCATTGCATATAAAACTTGAAATTGTTTAACATCATGATCTTAAACTCAAATGGGAATCTAAATCATCCAATTCTAGGCTTCTTGCTAGTTAAGGTAGCATCCGCCTTTTGGTATTCCTCTCATTCCTTGATTTGAGATTTCCACTCATCGACATCGATCACGACCTCTTCGGAGACATAGGACTCCACTCCAGGTATGTTTGGAATAATATATTATGGAACATACTCTTCTTCAGGATCCGGTACAACACTCAATGGGACATGTGGCTCCACATCAATTGGATGTTTGCTTTCTATCCATTTGATGTATTCTTTGGATGCCATCTAAATCTTCATGTCATCTCCAAGCTTTTAGGCCACTCAATTACTTGTTCTGATGAGTTATCCAAATATAGAATGATTTTGTGAATCTTAGTTTGAAGGCTGTTCTTCTCTTCTTTGGATATAGTTCCACTTGGGATGTCGAAGGCAAATTCCTTAGGATTCTATGTCGGTGGGACTTGCTAAAGCAACCCGAATTGCTGACAACCCTTAGGAGGCAATATGCAACTCCTCCATTCAATCCAAGTCGTGGTACCATATTCTCGTCTTGGCTTGTAATCCTTGCTTTGTCAATCTTTGGCCAATTGATCTGCCATTCGATTTGATCAGGAGTTAGAGAACGAATGAAATTAGCCCAATCTAAGAAAAATTGCTTGGGTGATTTGTCTTGAAGACGAATGTATTGCTTTATTGGATTTGTTGCTGAACAAATTTCATAAATGTTCATGAAACAACACCATGGTCGAATGTATGAGATAAATCATAATGAAAGAAGACCAGTAGAAGCTTGAAAGACACCCTTCCCGTGATTTTTGTACGTGTTTAGGGATATAATAATTTGGGCAAGAAGCATATTTGAAAAGTCCCTCTTGAGACATTCTTGTCTTACAATTACAGCAACTAAAAGATTTAATCCCGTTCTAGACTCGGGGAATAAAATGAAGCCGAAGAAGGTTAGAATGAATACTCGAGCTAAAGTGTTTCCCATTTTCCTAGGAAGTTTTGAAAAGTTGGATATTAGGAAAGATAATGGAAATCTACCCGTATTTGATTTGATTAGCTTTTAGATTTTGGAAGTTTTGAGATTCAAGAATTCAGCTAGAATGCTTACAAGATTAAGTCCAATAGGTGACTCTACAATCCTAGGCTTAAAATTGATCCAGATTGTGGCTTGACACTCTTCTAAGGTTGGTACCAATTCATGTTCTCCAAACTGGAAGGTGGCAGTAGAAACTTCCCAAAAGTGAGCTAAAGCTTGGACTAAGCTAACTTGATGCTCCACATGCATTAGTTCGAAAAGATATCCAAGCCTTTCTTAGACATAAACTTGGTTGTCCTTAGACATGTCCTTCCACCAAGCAATAAGCTCCTTCGGAGGAATGGGATTTACTTGGATGTCTAACTTTCCCATTTGAGTCTAATCATGCAAAGAAAAACTCATCATTATTCACTATGGATTATAAATCAATTTTAATGTCTCCATTTCAATCATATGTCCCTTTTAAGATAAAATGGAGGTAAAGTATACTTGCATATTTAAAGAGTAATTCAAATATCAAATTAGGTTCATTCATGCCTTAAAAGAACATATAGTTGAGAATGGGAAATAAACCAGTGTTTGATATAAATGCCTTTTGTCATGCTCCATTTAGACTTAGCCTATGGTTTACAACTTTGAATATATCAAAATGAACACTCAATTCATTAAATTGTACATATCATATTTTGAGCACATCGTCACTTGAATTACATTGAAAATTCGCCATGGACCTATACATTCCATCTATAAGTGAAAGGATGGCTAAATGGAGCATGTCGTCCTAATCATTCATTCTAATACAAAAAAGGCATCTAAATCAACCATTGGTTGTCATTTAGACATTTTTTCAAATCGTGCCAACTAACTTGTGTAATTGAAAGTGAAAGGAATGGAACGATACTTACTTACCGGAACATTTTTGTTTGGTTTTAGGTATACCAATCACAAAGACAAGCAAACGTAACAAGTGAGGTTTTGACGCCTAAAAGGATAGGATATGCTAAAGGCTCGAGATCACCACCTTAATGGACAAGGGATTCCATTCCAATAAGCAATCGACGTAAAGTAATGGAATATTATTCCATTTCAGTGATCGGTATTGCATTTAAACGATCGCATGAGCAATCGGCTCATAACTTCGCCTAAACACATACCTCCTAAGGGTAATCCTAAATGTAGCCAGGGTTGAGCCACGGGTGGTGTGTGCGAATGATGTAGTGCTAAAGCAATTTAAAAGCATGCATAGCAATTTAATAATCAAACAGCACTTCTAAAATTCAATCAAATCACATTCAATGCCAACACCATCCTGCAAAATAAGGGTCAGCAAAGACAACACCCCTTATACCTCCCACCTACAAAACAATTTAACACGATCATTAGTGGGACGTAGTTGGGATCCTTGCGTGAGTACAAAACACATACATATCGTTCTATCTAGGCCTAAGTCCACTTAAAAACCTAAAGTCCCCATCGGAGTCGCCAAGCCTGTCGCGCTGTGCCTTTTTTGGGCATGCTAAGAAGATACTTCCATTTGTCAGGAATGGGAAAACTGTCCCTGAATGAGCTACTAGGGTCCGATATGGATATTTCGCTCAAACGTCCTACAGACATCCCATCACTAGACAAACGGGACCTCTTCTGGACCATTCGTCACATGACTGCGGGTCGTAAATTTTTTATCATTCTATTCAATCTAGGTTTTTAATTTAGAGTCGCAACTAATCATTATTGATAGGTTAACTAGAAACCTAATAGGGGTATGGAAGAAATACCACGATTCTGCGAACCAGAGATTCTGAATATGGGGACTTGGTTACGTTAATGATCCTAGATCGAGATCCCTAATGCCCTTTCGGTACCTAAAACGATACGATGTGTCTAACGTGTCACACGAGTTTCTGAGATTTATCCACTAATTCTAACCATTCTAATCATGAAAACTCAATCAATCAATATAAGCATCACAATCAATTGCAATCAAACAAAATAATCCTAATTTGAGTCTCTAAAATGATAACCAATTCAAACACCCAATCTCTAGTAAAGCCCTAAATGCTTATTCATTTGGTAATGTGTATTGTTTTAGGGTTTAGGGTTTTTTTAGGGGTAAAAACCCCTAAACTAAGGACTTTCCAAAAATGCCATTTAAGCGCCTCTAAAAATTCTAATTTCACTTGTGAAGCTTGGCCACAATGTTTTTGAGTCATTTTGTGAATTTTTGAAATTTTTGATTTTTTTTTAAATCTATTTTCCCGAGAGCTATTTTTTACTTTTTGTTTTTCTGGAATTTCCAAAATTTTGAGATTTTTTATGGATATTTCAGAATTTTCAAATTTTTATCAATTTTCTAAAATTTTGATGGTTTTTTTGATATTTTTAGAAATTTTCTGAATTTTTCTAATTTTTAATATTTTTTAGGATTTTTCTGAATTTTCTATTTTTTGGGATTTTCTAAAATTTTTTCTGAATTTTTTAAAAGTTTTTAAAATTTTGAAATTTTTGTATTTTTTTTAGATTTTTTTTTTTTTCAGGGTTGAACCGGTCTGAATCGGTTTAGATCAGTCCGATCGAGTTGAACCGGCCAGCATCAGCGCCGGCCGGTGCCCCGGTGGGCACAACGCCAAAACGGTGTCGTTTTTGGCATTGTTCTTTTCGGCATTTTGCCGAACACCTAGTAGGTATGATTTTGGGTTTGTTGTTATCAAGGCCACCGGTTCAAGCTCACCACCGGCGACCTTCCAGTGAGTTTTTTGTCATTTTTTTAGATTCTATATCAACTTCACATCACCACCTATCAGCCAAACCTAATCAGGCTCGCCGTTGGACCACCGCCGACCGGCGAAAACCGAACCTGAACATCATAACCCGAAAACTATAATATACAAGCATTTCTAATACTTAGATCACCAAGTAAACGCCATAGCCATTGTCTAACGATCAAATCAACATCAGAACATCAAACAAAGTTAGAAAATGGCTAACTTGAGTGGTTGTTGGCTACAAATGGCACACAGGTGAGGGTCTTCGAGCCCCGGCGAAGGTATTTCAATGGCGGCCGACTTGGTTTATACAGATTTAATCCAAGTTTTGCAATCAAAATAAGGAGAAATATGTTCAAAAACAAGTTTTAAACATCAACAACCAAAAAAATTGCAAGATTTAGCACGATATAGTTCTACTATTCATTCTAGAATTTTGGAAAAACAGTTGAACTTTACCTATTTCAACGGAAAGTAAAATAAGATTTCCAAGGCAATTAAAAACTATGGCGCTGTTCTTTGACACCTGAGCTTTAAACTAATGGACTCAATTTCGTCGAAGAAGCTGTGGATGCGTCGGCTGAGCTCGAGTTTCAGAGCCTCATGACCAGCTTCGGCACAAGTTTTCCAGGTGAGGAGGTTCACTGTCGAAGCCGATTTGCCAGTAATTTTCTCGCCGGAAAAATGCCGATCACTCGGTCCTTGGAGTCTCAACACACCTCTCAAGCTCAGACTCTTTCTTTCTCACTCTCTAGTTCTCTTTTCCTCTCCCAGTGATTTCGTCAAACACCCTCTATGCGTGAGATAGTAGTTTTTTTCTCTTTTTCTAGCTTGATTTTCCCACCCAAAGTTGGTTATTATTGATTCTGAATCGGTTAGATCGAATTTCCGACGCCAGCTGGAGATTCTCCAACTGGAATCGGAGTTTAACACGTGCTCATTTGATCAGATTCAATCAGTAAAGTCACGGGCCGGAAAAGATATTTTCTGGGTTTATCACGTTCTAGGCGAGTTGAGTGAAGAAGGAGGCCGACATGGGTCGGGTCGGGTCCATCCGACCGACCCAACATACTCAGGTTGGCTAAATTCGCAAATTCAACCCGAGTTTGACCCTATTTTTCAATCTTATCACCAAAATTGGATTACTCATCACATTTTACACCCGCATATGAGATTTGCCCTAATTTTGTGATAATTAAACCCAAAATTCTCAAATTGCAAATTCGGATCATTAGATTTTTTGCTCAATTTAACATCCAGATGACCTGATTGGAAAAAAATTGATGCCAAAATTGGATTACCCATGACTGATTAACCCTAAAATTGATGTTCTCAAGGTTCGACAATTTCAAATTGATCATGATCCCCAATTTGGGCTTAAAATCCCTAATTTTCAATTGGATTTAGGGGTTTTTCGATTTCTTTGGTAAGTTGTGCAATTGGACAGACTATTATGTAATTCAAGGTTCCAAGATTATTTGTTGTGAAGACATTATAGCCTAAAAATGACTAGAAATTACTCAATTGAATTTTTGATTCAATTTGGGCTTGATTTTACCCAATTTTGGGAAAAGCACATTCCCAATTGAAATTTTCTAAAATTGATGATGTATTGATGAAATTGGATTCAAAAGAAGACTAATGGCTATTTTTATGGAATTTTTGGATTCCATTTGCTATTTTTATTGATTTTCCCTATTATCTTAACTAAACAAATTAAGAAAAAATTCAGGAAAATTATAAAAAATTTATTTTTGGTTTAGCAATAGGTCCTTGAACTTGGCCAAGGTTCCTAATCCTAATTTTGTGATTTTTTAAAAAATTAAAAAATAAGCTAAAAATCAGATGTCAACAGTCTTGAAGTGTTCATTAATAAATTTCATAGGATTTGTTTGTTTAAACTTCTCAAAAGCAGGAAAAACAACTTTTTTACTATCTAGGTATGGTTTGAAATATTATTCACATTTTGAACATTGTAAAAGAATTATATGTAAATTACTGCATTAAAGTTTCAAGTGTTAAAAATTAGTAAAAAAGTTACATCAATGTTGAGGGAATACAGAAAGAACTTATAGGGAGATCCCTCCACCATATTAGAGAGTCCCTTCTCCTGTCTCTTCTTGAGCCTTTCAAGGTCCTGCTCAGGACGAACATAAGATTTATAAAACGTAAAAAATAAAATGCAATCATTGGTATCCGGTACTTGTCAATAAATTAAAACGAAAATCTAGGTATTATGAAAAAGTCTCTTCCTTGTTAATCGATCGAGATAAGGAAATGATTTTTATTGCAGGTATTGTTAATGAGTTTTTGCAATTTATCTGTTAAAGTATGCTTTATTTTGAATGATTTAATTTTTAAGATATAAATTGTGCATTACACAAAATGATTTACGCATTAGAAACCTTAAATTCCCCCTTTTACGATATCCAAGTGAAAGCCTTAAAAGATAAGAAACCTCTGTCCACTCATAATTGAATGCCAAGCTTCACAGTATTGCCTTTTGTTAGGATGCACGTGTGGCCCATATCAGAGAATGGACGTGGTGTAGAGTACTTAATATATCCTAGTTGGTTCATAATTCACTAGCTACTAGGAGGGAGTCAGCTACTAGGAGTTGGACTCTCTCTTAGTGATCTCTCTAAGTGAAGGTAATGGGCTTTGCTACGCTCTCAATAAATGGTATTAGAGCATCCAATCTGTTCCGGTGTTTGGAGAATATTTCAAAAAAAGAATCTGATGGCCAACGCGATGAGCATTGTGGTGTAGCAATAGGCCCGATTTAGTCCGGAGAAAGAGACCAAGGATGAACAACGCGGGCTTAATTGTAGATTTCACGATTTGATCTGGAAAAAGAGACTGAAGATGAAATTGGGTGTGGCCGTTGATGGAGATTCGAGTTGATAAATCTTGATCCAAAATGATACCAAACCTAAGAAATCTGATGAACAACACCTTGAGCATTGTGGTGTAACAACGGGCCATGGGCCAGGTCTGGTCTGGAGAAAGAGACCAGAGACTAGCAATGCCGGCTTGATGGTAGATTTCATGGTTCGATATGGAGAAAGAGACCATGTATAAGTTGAGCGTTGATGGAGATAACACTGAACTCGCACATGAGAGGCTTTTGAGTGAAGATTAATCCAACTGGACATATTAATGGACTCCCTCTTGATGATTCCCCCATCCTCGTGCCATTGATGTTGATTTCGCTCTGTTCGACGTACTGTCTCACGTGCATATGCCTTGGCCTCTCTTTTACTGTAATCTGTAAGATATCTGGGTCTGCTGTTTTTCGCCATCCCGCAGCTAGAAAATGGCAGGAGGTGAGAACAGAAGGATTTCAGCCGCATCAGCGAGGTATCACACCAGAAGAACTAAACAGAGCTCTCCACTTATACTGCCTTCAGGTTGATTGTCCTTTTAGTTTTCCCTTTCTTTCGTGAATTATTTGGGCTTTAATTGCTACTGTTCTTCACTGCGAATTTGTAATCAACGCCTAGTATGGACTCGCAATTTGTGCTTTCTTGGGTTTAATTTTTCTCTTTCGTTGCTTTATTCTGTTAAGATCTGTTCATTTTTCTTTTACCAGTTCTGACGTTTGAAAGAGAAGAGGAATGTGTACATCTTGGATGGAATTTTTCAGTTGTGGTGCTCGGTTGTAGCTGGATACGAGAGTTGTGTCGCTTGTGACGAAATGACTTGAAAGAACACCCGCCATAAAAATCACGTGAAATCTCTGTACAGAAGCTTCTTTTTGTAGCCGGAGCGTCTCTGCTTTTGTTCACGGCTTGTTTGGCATATAATGTCGGGCTGAAACTTCAGAGTTTCATGATTTTGGAAGAAATCAACAGCATGTTCAACAGTTCTTTTTACTTGGTTCAGCACCTCTTATGATTCTCATACAATTATATGGCCCCGTTTGGTTCAGCATTGAGAATGTTCATTTGGCCTTAAATGAGCATTCCCAAAATGCTGAACCAAACCCAAATGCTCATTTGGTGGCATTCCACAAATGCTTACTGTTCCCCCAAAAAAAAATTCTTCTTCGGCACAGCATGGCCGGCTAGGGCAGCCGGCGAGGTCACGCGACCTCAGTGATGGCCGTCTGGGGTTGGGCGACCGCCTAGGCCGTCGCCGCCCGGGGTCGTGTGACCTCAGGCAATGGCCTGGGTCGAGCGATGGTCGCCTGGGGTCGCTCAACCCAGGCCGTCGCCGCCCAGGTTCGCGCGACCTCAGGTGACGGCCACCTGGGGTCGCGCAACCGCCCAAGCGCCATCGCCTGGGGTCGCGCAACCCTCGCCGCCTGGGTCGTGTCGCCTGAGGTTGCGCAATCTTAGACGACGGCCACTTGGGGTCGCGCGACCCCAGGCGACGGCCGCCTGAGGTCGCGCGACCTCAGGCCTCCTCAGGCGCCGGCCGCTTGGGGTCGTGCGACCCCAGGCCTCCTCAGGTGACGGCCACCGACGTCAGATCTGGTTGGCCGGCGGCCGTAGCTCTTCGCCAGAGCCGGCGAAGGGTACTTTTAAAAATAAAAAAAAAAAAAGCTCCCAAAGCCCATTTGTAAAAAGAAATAATCAAACACAATTGCATTTCCCCAAGTGGCTTTCAAATAATTTTTTACTAAACGCCATTTGCATTTTTTCAAGTGTCTTTCACCTAAAAGTATTTGCATTCCCCAAATGAGCATTCTAAAAGCCGAATCAAATGGGCCCTATGAGCTCTAGGAGTGTACTTTGTTATATGTTCTTCGTATTTGCACTGCTAAGAAGGTAAACTGACGAGAATTTCGGGTTGTGCGAAGAATAGCAGTTTCCTCAATAATTTGATCGTGTGACCCTCGAAATGGTATTGAATTTCTCTTACCAAAAGATCCCAATTGTTCTGGGATCGGTTTTTCTTACCCTTAACTTTGGCATTTTTCCATCTGAAAGCAAAGAACATCGACAGCTTTAATATTCCGATTTCGTGCCTGTATTGTTGAATTGCATTCTAATGGGAGGTAGTTTCGGGGATTTTCACCAAATTGTTGGCGATTTCATTGGTTGGAATTCTTGCATTGGCATATCAAGCGATCCAACCTGCCGCACCAAAGATTCCAGGAACTCCAGATGGTCCCCCTGTTACAGCACCAAGGATAAAGCTTAGAGATGGAAGACATTTAGCATACAAGGAACACGGCATGCCAAAGGACGTAGCAAAGTATAAAATTGTATTCGTCCATGGATTCATTCTTGTCGGCATTTTGCTGTTGTGGCCAACATTTTATCTCAGGTGCTCCACTATTATTTTTTTACCATTCTGAGTACACGCTGAGACTCTGAGAACGCTATTTTTGCATCCTTATCATTTCTTTTTCACTGGTTTCTTCAAGGAAATTATTGATGACTCGGGTATATACATCGTGTCCTTTGATCGACCTGGTTATGGTGAGAGTGACCCCGACCCAAAACGAACACCCAAGAGCATCGCAGTAGACATAGAAGAGCTTGCTGATAAATTGGGTCTAGGGTCAAGATTTTATGTGATCGGATATTTCATGGGAGGACAGGCAGTGTGGGGCTGCCTCAAGTACATCCCTCACAGGTATCGATCACTTTGTGGAACAATTTGTCTTACCGTGTGTGAAACTACATTGCTCATGTTGTCTTAAGTTTAAATGAAAGTGGACATAGTTACACGCGGGTGCATTCTCTATATTCTCTAATTGTTTCAAATGATCCGCAGACTAGCAGGAGCAGTCCTTGTGGCTCCGGTCATCAACTACTGGTGGCCCGGTTTTCCAGCAAACCTGTCGACTGAAGCATACTACCAACAGTTTCGGCAAGATCAATGGACTCTCTGGGTCGCTCATTACACTCCCTGGCTTACCTATTGGTGGAATACTCAAAAATGGTTTCCTGCTTCGACTGTTATCGATTATCATCCTGATATTTATACTCCTCCCGACAAGGCACTCATTTCCATGCTTCCCCAGAGAGGACCATACTTGGTATGTTAACTCCCTTTAACATGCGATGCGTATGCTTTCTGTTGTCTAGCTAAAGCTATTAGTTTGAAATTGAGAAGAATGAAGTTATATGTGCAGCTTGTTTCTTTGTGCATATATGCCATCTAATGAAAAGCGATCTAAGTATCACGTGGCCCTGACTTGAGGTCCTGAAGCATTTCAATGTTCTCCCCGCGTTTCAGGGATCTGTTCATGGTCCAAGTTCTTTGGCTGCTATAGGAAGCTCTTCTAGAAATCTTAGTATCATCCCAATAATATATACAACTTTTGCTGCACGGCATTGAGAATATTAAATTTGTTCTGTGAGTATTTCTTTCAAGTTTCAAGGGAACATCTTGTATTTCGTGTTGAAAGGTTTCACATATTACAATTCTACTCTGTGATTCTATTGTTCATTATATTTTCACTTTAAACATGCCAAAAATTTTGACAAAGTGGAAAGATTAATGTATTTTGGTGGAGCAAACTTTTTAGTTCCTCTTTTCATGCTTTGAGTCACATTATGTTTTCTAAAGTTAACTTCTTACCCTGCATCCATTGCACTGAAAGATCAATCTTATGTCAATAGAAATGCCTCTTCTATACCAGAAGGAAATGGATTTTTTTTGTGTCAAAACCCTATTTGTGTTGATCAGTTAAATTGCTGACAGATATGCTGAGAAAACATGAACAAAATCATGGACCGCGTATTCCTTTCTCAATCTTGCTATTATCTACAACTCCTGTTTCTCAGAACAGCATGATGCGCCTTTTGTTCTCCTCAACGCAAATTGTGGTAATCCTTGCTTTATCTCAGATTGAGTTGTATTCTGTAATGATCAGGCACAGGTAAGACAGCAAGGAGAATACGAGACTCTCCACCGAGACTTGACGGTCGGATTTGGGTCCTGGGAGTTTGACCCATTGGATTTGGAAAACCCATTTCCCAACGGCGAAGGTTCCGTACATTTATGGCAGGGTGATGATGATTTGCCTGTGCCTGTCACACTGCAGCGTTTCATCTCCCACCGGCTTCCCTGGATTAAGTATCATGAGCTACCCCAGACCGGCCACATGTTTCCTTATGCCGAGGGCATGTGCAATGCTATGGTCAAGACACTTCTAGATGGGGAAGCCACGGCTTCTGCATAACCATAGGTAGAGAGTTTGGATTCCTAATGTCATATTGATGCATCTGATTCGTATCAGGCGGTGGTTAGGCCCTTCGTTCTGAGTAGCGGACATGCTGTTCATCTTCTTCTTATTTGTTGTGGCAACATCATTTATATGCATTGTATGTGATGACAGAGGTCTCATTAGTGGATCTACTTCTTGGTCAGCCAGTTGAACAACTCCTTTGAAGACTTGAAACGATCATTTCAACTGAACCTTTTTCTTGGCTGTTGGAAGAAGTTTCTCAACTAGATCATTACAATCAAAGTATTGAGTAAGACAAAATCAGAATCATATTTATATCGTACACCATTCCAAAAAATTATGATAAAAACCTGTACAACAAAAAGATTAATAAACACTCCACCTCTTATAACTCCCTTCTGCAAGACTATTTAAAATGGATGTTAGTGGCATGCTTGGATTCCACGCTCGTTCACACAAAAACATTTTCGAAAGAGAAATTCAAGACCTAAGTCCACTACAAGTTTTTACTCAAGTATCCAGCAGAGTCGCCAAGCCGTCGCTACTTTCCTCAAGCTGAATTGTCAAGGGAAAGTTAACAAATTTACCAAGTGAAAACGTTAGACCCTCTCACAAGGTGACACTTACACTTAGCGCGGACTCCCCTAAGTGCATTCGACCGCAACTTGGGTTCTTGATGCAATTGAACAATTAATTAATATGGGAGCTGCCGTTAGTCTATTTAGGGTCAATTAGAAACCCAAGTAAAAAAGGAGAGTTTGTCTTACTTCGGCGAACTAGAAATTATGAATACAGGGACTTGATCATGCTAGATTACTCCAAAGCTTTTTCAGTATCTTTTCTCTTTAAATGAAAACATTTTGCGCACAATTTTTATCAATTTCTTTCCTTAAACCGCTAACATGTGAAAAATGATCATATGAGTATGCAAGCATGAATGCAACGCTTAATAATCAAGATAGTAAACACACTACGAAAAAACCGAAGAACCTGGAAGCACGAGCAAGCAAATCCCCCTGATTGATCGTCAAAACGGGAGCTTATACAAATCATGAACCGGGAGGCAAATATGCAATGACATGATATATACAAAGACTATATGAAATGCCTAATTATGATGCATTATTATGCATGAACTAAAAGAGCATAAATGCAGACTTAATTAGCATCCAACCTATTCTAATCATTTTGACATTTTCATGTTTAATTAATATGACAAGATGCAAAAATACCCCCGAAGACATTATCTATATCCATGTGCTTGAAAACGATAGACCTATTCATGAAGACCTCGCCCTTTGATGGACCTATCCATGTACAATTCTTTTTACACTGCAAGGATAATGACAAATGGTCTTGAATTTTGGCTCAATGTGCAATGTAGTACCTGAACTTTAGCTCAATGTGCAATGCGGTCCATGAACTTTTAATTTGTTCAATGTGGTCTATGGGCTTTTGGTAAATGTTCAACTTAATCCTTGAAATATTTGAAAGTATTCAATATTGTCATTTTATTAATTTAACTTCAAAGACAACATTGAATATTTTCATATAGTTTAGGGACTAAATTAAATATATACGAAAAATTCAGGGATCACATTACATATTAAATTAAAGTTCATAGATCATTGATGTCATTTTTTTCTATTACGCAATCTGTAAGGTATCTTGATCTTCTGCTTTTCGTCGTCCTGGAGGTAGAAGATGGTGGGTAGGGCTGAGCAGAAAGGTTTCAGCTGCATCAGCGAGGTCTCACACCAGAAGAGCTAAGCAGAGCTCTCCTCTTATACTTCCTTCAGGTAGATCATCGCCCTTTTACTTTTCCCATTTTTTCGTGAATTATTAGGGCTTTAATTGCTCTTGTTCTTCACTGCGCATTGGAATTAACGCTTAGAATGGACTCGCAGTTTGTGGCTTTCTGGGTTTAATATTTCCTTTTCGTGCTTTATTTCGTTAAGATCTGCTCTCTTGTTTTTTTTTCCTCCAGTTCCTACACTTGAAAGATATTAGGATAGTGTATAATATTGGACAGAATTTGTGACATCCTTGAATGAACTCATTCAAAATAAATTTCGCTTTATTAACTCATTTGAGGTATTATTTGTTTTAGCTCATCTTATTTTGAGCTTTAGATGTTGTCCTTTAACGCATTCCCAGGAAATCAATCATCTTGCTTTAATCTAAACACTTTTAATTTTGAAACGCTACGTCAAAAAGTGCATTCATAAATTAATTTCAGCTTTCACATATATATCCCTGGCACACTTTCCTCTTGGTCAATATACAATTCGGTTCATTTCTACTCCATTCGCCATTCTAGAAACCTGCAATGAGTCACTCCTTGTCCAAGCCCTCATACCTTGACATCATTTCCTACCCTCATCAAACTGGATCGTTACAAAATTTTTCAGTTGTCCTGCTTTGTTGTAGCTGGAGATCTAGTATATAATTATTAAAGAGGGCTAAAATCAAAACGAACAACAGTTATGTGTTTGTAATATGAAGATGGAATATTCCGCTGCGTATATAATGTCAACATCGTTCTTTCAGGTTAGTTGATATAAGGTCGCATGTCGTACCCACGTGCATGAAAACTTTGCAAAATTTCCAGCGAAATTAATAATGAACTTGACCAAACACGGCCTTAAGGTCCACGTGTTCTTCTAATTAGTGGCATCAAATGTTTTCCCAACATTAAATTATTTATGGCAATGGACCCCACCACAATTAGTGGAGTTGATAGCTGGCACTGATTTTTTTTTTTGGCCGGGTATGTTTCCGGACTTTAGAACTTCTCTATGGAGAGCTTGGTTGGCCTCTAGCCGGCCAATTTGGGGAAACCCCGTAAACCTCTCTATCATAAGAAGGGAAGTTTTGAACTCCTCACCTTATCGATCCTATGTCTTTATTTTATCAGATGTCTCCAAAGAGACTCACCGTTCCTATGTGGAAACACTACTCTTCGCCCTTTCTTGACAAATAGCAAGTGATTATTACTCTTCAATAGTTTATTTCACAGGAAATCGACAATTTAAAATCACTTTCTTAAAATTGATTTTTAATGTCGCTGATAAAAACAGGGTAACGAAGAACATTCTCATCGTCAACGCACTAGATACCCACATTTCCGAAAACAATTATTATATTGAAAACTTATCTTAAAGATCTTGTTAAGAACTGTGTTAGGGCACAAGTTAACTTCGCATAATAAAGAAATGTTTCAACTATGAATAGCCTGATTCTACGCAACACATAAGTCACAGTATATAGATAATTACATACTTTTAAAATTAATAAATTTCATAGGATTTATTTGTTTGCACTTTCCAAAAGAAAACAAACAACTTTTCTACTTTCTCGGTAAGTTCGAAATATTGTTCGAATTTTCAAAACCACAAAACGCAAAAAACAAAGCGCAATGATTCGTATCCGGTACTTGTGGAGGAATTAAAACGAAATCTATATATATTACGAAAAAGTCTCTCCCCTTTTAATTGATCGAGATAATCCAAAAAATGATTCTTTCTTTGAGGATAATGATTAAGGGTTAATACTGCGAAAAATCCAAAATTAGTACACCTATGATAAATTTATCCCAAACTAATTTTTTGAACACAAAAAATTCCAAACGAATACATCCATAACAAATTTACCCTCAGTTACCATCAAATTACTGAGTTAAATGACACGTGGTAGTTGATGAGTGTACCAGTTTAGGGTTTTATCCTTCGTTTGTCACATTTGTACGAATTTGTGATATTTCATGGTATTATTCCAATTTAACGAAAACTAATGAAGGGTAAATTTCTCATAAATGTATTAGTTTGAAATTTTTTGTAGTCAAAAAATTAGTTTGAGGTAAATTTAACACATGTGTAGCAGTTTAGGATTTTTGTGGTCAAAAAAATTAATTTTTGGTAAATTCGTAACAGGTGTACCTGTTTGGGATTTTTCGCGGTATTAACCCAATTGTTAATGGGTTTTTGCGATATATTTATAAGTTTTTTTTTTTGGTAAGGAAAAATAATTTTTTTGGTAAGATATATTTATAAGTTTATACTACGGAAAACCCCAAACTAGTATAACTGTGATAAATTTACAAAAAAATAATTTGTTGACTACCAAAAACTACAAATTAGTAAATCTGTGACAAATTTACCATCTGTTAGTTTCCGTTAAATTGTATTTCAAAGTTTGCTGACACGTGACAGTTGAGAGTGTACCGGTTTGGCATTTTATTCTCCGTTTGTCACAGATGTATTAGTTTATGATTTCTCTTGATATTAATCCAATTTAATAGAAACTCACTGAAGGTAGATTTGTCATAAAAGTATCAGTTTGAAGTTTTTGATGATCAAAAATTAGTTTATGATAAATCTGTTATAAGTATATCAGTTTAAGATTTTTTGTGATCAAATATTAATTTTGGATAAATTTATTATAGATGTACAAGTTTAAAGTTTTTTATGGTATTAATAATATATTTATTGAATAATATTTCTACTTTATATTAATTTAATTTGCAAGGTGTGGATCGTGGATTACACGAAATAATTTAAGCATTAGAAACTTTAATATCATTCTTTCACGAAACCCAAGTGTAAAAAAAAACAAAAAAAAGCGAAGAAACCTCCGTCCACTCGTAATGAAACCCCACGCTTCAGTCTCCCACACGGTGGGTCGTGTCGTGGATTCTTTGCTCTGTTCGATATTCTCTCTCTATCTCTCTCTCTCTCTCTATCTTTCGTGCATCGGCCTTGGCTTCTCTGCAAGATACTCGTGGGTCTTCTCGTTTTCGGTCGTCCCCGAAGCTAGGAAATGGCGGGCGGTGTGAGCAGGAAGATTTCGGCCGCATCAGCGAGGTCTCACACCAGGAAAGCTAAGCAGAGCTCTCATGCTGTCCTGCCTTCAGGTCGATTGCTTGCCTGCCCTTTTCTTTCTTTCCCCTTCTTTTTTTGCCGAGAATTTTTTGGGGGCCTCAATTTGCTCTCGTTCTTCGCTTCGCGTTGGAACCAACGACCCAGAATGGGACTCGCGGTTCCTGGGTTCTTGGGGTTTCATTTTTCCTTTTCGTGTGCTCTGTTTCGTTTACATTTGTTCCCCCTTTTTCTTTTTCTCCCCAATTCTGACATTTGAAAGAGAGTAGGATTGGGTACATCGGGGATGGGATTTTTCAGTTGTGTTGCTGGGGTGTAGCTGGAGATAAGAGAGCTGTGTGGCCTGTGACGGACTGACTTGAAAGAACATGCGCCATGAAATTCATGGAGAGCATTTGTTTTGGACTAATTTTGGGCAAACTTTTGCGGGATTTTTAGTACATTGAACAATTAGTCATACCTCGAATCTGATTAAGGCTCCGTTTGTTTCGTGGAGAATCAATGAGTTAGAAAATATTTTCCTAAAACTAATAGTTTTTATCACTCGAAATAATTAGTTAATGAAAAATATTTTCGTCTACAATAATTTATATCTAAATATTTTTTACGAACAACGAAAATATTTATCGTTCATCCATTTTTATAAACGATATAAGCGATAATTCATTATCTACGAAATAAACGCATCCTAAATTTCTGTACGATTGCTTCTTTTTGTAGCCGGACTGTCTCTGCTTTTGTTCACGTCTTATTTGGCACATAATGTCGTGTTAAAACTCCAGAGTTATGGAAGAAATCACACGTTTAACGGTTCTTAGTACAGCTTGTCTTATGTTGTCTAGTATTACCATGTTTGTTCTCAGGAAATAATTAGCTCTATGAGTATATTTTGTCATATGTTCTTTGTACTTGCACCGCTGAGAAAAAAGAGATAAAGCTTGAGCTCAGCTGACGAGAATTTCGGGTTGTGTGAAGAATAGCTCCGTTCTTGGTACTTTGGAAATGTGACCCTTGAAATGGTATTGAAATTCTCTGATCAAAAGATCCCAATTGTTCTGTTATTTTTTTTTTCACCTTTCTTAACTCTGGCATTTTTCCTTATATGAAAGCAAAGAACATCCACAGCTCTAATGTTCTGACTCCGTGCCTGTGTTGTTAAATTGCATTCTCATGTTTCAGGGATTTTCACGAAATTGTTGGCGGTTTTTTTTGTTGGAATTCTTGCATTGGCGTATCAAGCAATCCAACCTGCTGCACCGAGGATACCGGGAACTCCAGATGGTCCCCCTGTTACAGCACCGAGGATAAAGCTTAGAGATGGAAGACATTTAGCATACAAAGAACACGGCAAGCCGAAGGACATAGCAAAATATAAAATTGTATTCGTCCATGGATTTGATTCTTGTCGGCATGATGCTGTTGTGGCCAGCACTTTATCTCAGGTGCTTGGATATTTTTCTTCCCATTCTGCTTCCGGTGTAGTATTGTTCCTGCTAAGACTCTGAGAATGCTATTTTTGCGTCCTTATCATTTCTTATTCACTGGGTTCTACCAGGAAATTATCGATGACTTGGGTATATACATTGTGTCCTTTGATCGACCTGGTTATGGCGAGAGTGATCCTGACCCAAAACGAACACCTAAGAGCATTGCATTAGACATAGAAGAGCTTGCTGATAAATTGGGTCTAGGGTCAAGATTTTATGTGATCGGACTTTCCATGGGAGGGCAGGTGGTGTGGGGCTGCCTCAAGTACATCCCTCACAGGTATAGATTGCTTTATGTAACAACGAGTCTTACATGTATGAAACTACATTGCTCATGCTGACTTAAGTTTGAATAAAATGGGACACGGTTACAAGCGGCTTCATTCTCTATTTACTCTAATTGTTTTTAAATGATCCGCAGACTAGCAGGAGCAGTCCTTCTGGCTCCGGTTGTCAACTACTGGTGGCCTGGTTTTCCAGCAAACCTGTCAACTGAAGCATACTACCAACAGTTTCGGCAAGATCAATGGACTCTCCGGGTCGCTCACTACACTCCCTGGCTTACCCATTGGTGGAACACTCAAAAATGGTTTCCTGCTTCTAGTGTTGTGGCTCACCATCCTGATATTTTTTCTCCTCCCGACAAGGCACTCATTTCAAAGCTTCCCCCGAGACCATATGCGGTTTGTTAGCTTAACTCGCTTTAATATGCTTTCTGTTGTTTTACTAAAGCTGTTAGTTTGAAATTGAGAAAAATGAAGTTATGTACAGCTAGTTTCTTTGTGCATATATGCCATCTCGTGAAAGGCAATCTTAGTATCACGGGGCTTTGACTTGAGGGCCTGAAGTATATCCATGTTTTCCCTACGTTTCAGGGATCTGTTCATGGTCCAAGTTCTTTGGCTGCTGGAGGAATCTTTTCTAGAAATTTTCGAGTATCATCACAATAATATATGTAACTTTTGCTGCATGGCATTGAGAATATTAAATTTGTTCTGAGTATTCTCTTCAAGGGAACATCTTGTATTTAGTGTTGAAAGGTTTGGCACATTACACTTCTACTCTGTGAATCTTTTGTTCATTATATTTTGACTTTAACATGCTGAAGATTTTGAGAAAATGGAAAGCTTTATTTATTTTGGTGGGGAGAACTTTTTAGTTCCTCTATTCATGCTTGGAGTCGCATTTTGTTTTCTTAAGATAACTTCCTTATCCTGCATCCATTGCACTGAGAGATCCATGTCAATAGAAATGCTTCTTCTATACCAGAGGGAAATGGATTTTCTCAGTGAAATGGTGATAGATGTACCAAGTAAACATGAATAGTTCTTTTCACAATATCTTTTCTCCCTGTCTGTTTAACTAACCATTTGTGTAATTATACTAAAATGATAGACCGTGTATTCCTTTCTCAATCTTGCTATTATCTACAATTCCTGTTGCTCAGAACAGCATGATGGGCCTTTTGTTCTCCTCGATTTGTGGTAATCCTTGATTTATCTCAGACTGAGTTGTATTCTGCAATGATCAGGCACAGGTAAGACAGCAAGGAGAATACGAGACTCTCCACCGAGACATGATGGTTGGGTTCGGTACCTGGGAGTTCGACCCAATGGATTTGGAAAACCCATTTCCCAACGGCGAAGGTTCCGTACATTTATGGCAGGGCGACGATGATTTGCTTGTGCCTGTGACACTGCAGCGTTTCATTGCCCACCGGCTTCCCTGGATAAAGTATCACGAGCTACCGCAGTCTGGCCACGTGTTTTCCTTTGCCGATGGAATGTGCGATGCTATAGTCAAGACACTTCTAGTTGGGGAAACCGCTGCATCTGCATAACTCTGGGTAGAGAATTTGGATTCCTAATGTCATATTGATGCATCTGTCATATCAAACGGTGTGTAGACCCTTTGTCTGGATAGTGGACATGCTGTTCTTCTGGTTTTATGTTTTTTTTCCCCCAATCTGCATGGTATGTGGAGACGGGGGTCTTGTTAGTGGTTCTACTTCTTGGTCAGCTAGTTAAACAACTCCTTTGAAGACTTGAAACGACCATTTCAGCTAAACCTTTTTCTTGGCTGTTGGAAGAAGTTTCTTTCATCTTTCAAAGCATAGCTCACGGTTGACCCGCGTATGACCATGAGAATTCCATGTCGTCAGAGTGGAATGCTATGTATTTTACACCTACCCTTGTCGAGAGACGATGGTTTTTATGTCCTTGTGTTGACAAATTTTCTGTGCTCTGTTGAAGTAATACTTTAAGGAGTAGAAAATAGAAATAGTTCTTTTCGATGCTGTTGTCAAATGAAGAAATTTCACTAGCACTGCCCTTTTGGTATCTTCATACACGCAGCTAGACAATTCTTTTGCGATCCCATGTCGTAACCTCATCAAAAGCCATATCGACAAGATCAACACGATTGTTTGACAAAGCAAGATCTGCAGTCATAAAAGACCGTGAAGTGAATAGATCTTTCGATCAAAGCCTGATCTTCAAATGAACTATTGGATTTTGTGGACTTATTGGGAATTAGAGGGGAATCGGGAAGCATATATATTATGGATGCTTTGTGTTGCCGGGATTTCATCTTAGTCGTTTGCAACTTGGGTAACCTAGTCTGGTTCTGGAACTGACCTCAACTGATACTATTAAGTTCCGAGCTGGTTCGGGGAACCAAGAATTGGCTTAGAACTGGTCCAGTTCAGCGGTCTCGGGAACCAATCCAGCAAGGCCGTTTCATCGGCTTTTGGGATGAATTTATTTCTAATGCTTTTCTGAAAAGAAGAGATAAGACTTTTGCGATCACCATAACTTGAGCCATGATCTTCAAGGTATATACAAGTACCTAAATTAACACTTGATGAAGAGAAAGGTGCAACTTTCATATTTTATCATAAACAATGCTGGTTCGTGGGTAGAAGCAGGAACTAGCATGGAACGGACTGCATCAAGATACAACCGGTTTATGTATGGACTGGTATCCCAATTTTGGGGGTCAATTCTCATATCTATGTCAGGATCCGATCTACGCTGAAACGTCTTGTGTTCTGTTTGCCAAGTAAATACATATCACTCGTAGCTTTTAAATACGAAATTGTACATAAAAAGAAAAGATTGAATATAGGAGCAGGTGAACAAGTGAGTTGTATTGGGGGCCTCCTCTCTTCTTGAAGATTCAGCTCATAACAATCATGTATGATATTTGAAGATATTCTGCCAAAAATTATGAAATGTATAGCACGAGAGATTGATGATACGACCCAATCAAAACTTGCCTTAATTAGAAGATGTAATTGACTGCACATTTGAAAGAAATTTTCAACACAAGTTATACAAGGTGTTCTACCGACATTTTTATGGATTAGATGGATGTAATATCTACAAGATTCAATTGCAACATTCAAAGTTAAAAGCCTATAAAAGGAAAAAAATATTCAATGGATTGTGCACTCACGTTTACGTGACGTGCACAAATTCACGTGGCCCATCAGTGGAGCGACACGAGGCTCTAACCTGAAATAAAAAAATTCCATATTTTGAGACTCTCTCTCCTCTAGCGCCCATTGACTTTCTCTCCTCTGGTGCCTTTAGGAAGACTGAGCACGCAAGCAACGCATTTAATGCAAGCGTTCTCTCTCTCCCTCTCCCTCTGTCTCCTTTTTCGCGTACGCTTGAATGGCTCTTTTCTTTTTCACTTTGGAGTCTCTTCACCTTTCCCAGTAAGCTTCTATCACCTCATCTCATCCTTCGTTCTCCGCCTCCACCTCCCGCTCGTCACCTTCGCCTTCGCCTCGTGACCTCCACCTCCCGCTTGTCGCCTCCACCTCCACCCTCTCGCCTCCGCTTTTCAGGTATCTTTTGGGTTTTTGATGATTGAAGCCTTTCTGCAATTCATGCCTAAATTTCTTTATGTGTGGTTCAAAAGCAATTGTTGATTTCTTTGCTACTCCTCTGGTTACTGCTTTTCCACTTCTAAAGCTTGAAACATGCAGCTTTAGCTAGTTTTGTGATATTATAAATGAAAGATGAGTCATTGTACATAATGCAGATCATGCTTGTTTACCATACACATTGTAATAGGTCATGTGATTTTTCTGTTTCTGTTCAGACAAAATGAGATGAAACGATGGTGTGGCACAATTTCCTTAGATGCATAAACTATATTTTTGTGTTTCTTTAGCTTAGAATCTACAAAGAGGAGAATTTATCTTGCAAACCCAGTTTTGCTTGGGCAAATTTGATTCGGAATACGATTGGATAAAAATGCTCAAAGTTTCAACTTTTGTGATGCAAACTGTGATCTACTTCATTTGCATTTTCATGGGAATATTAATGAAAATGCAGGGCTTTGTTATTTATGTAAAGACCTTTGTTAATAAAATAATATTAAGGATTGGCCCGGAGAGAAGTGGGTATGGCGTTTTCTATTATGATTGAAATATGCACAGTTCACAATCTTTTACGGTCACTAACTTACATTTGTACAAATTTTCGACAGATTATTCCAAGTACTTTAGTGCTAGCTCGATTTGTTCTCGGGGCAAATGAGTATGACTCATCTTTTTGGAATTAAAGTTTTCTCTTTATCTACCTTCTTTAAATGAATAGAATTTTTCTTTTAAAAAGTTGTAAAGGCTGCAAAGGATAATATCATCGTGCACAATGTTGATAAAAGAATTTGGATTTAGAATTGGCATGATAATTGCTAACAAGGATGAAGCATATAAGACATACAATGCATATGCAATTTCCAAAGGAGTTGGAGTGAGAAAAGGACAAAAGGCACACAATAGTAAAGGAATATTGCGAACATGCACATTTCTTTGTAATTGTAAAGGACACTCTTCACTAATTCTACCTCATGAATAAAGCCTTGGATTTTCACTAATATTCCCATGAAAATGCAAATGAAGTAAATCACAGTTTGCATCACAGAAGTTGAAAATTTGAGCATGTCTATCTGATCGTATTCTGACTCAAATCTGCCCAAGCAAAATCGGGTTTACAAGATGAATTCTCCTCTCTGTCAATTCTACACTAAAGAAACACAAAAACATAGTTCATGCACCCTAAGGCAAACCGTGCCATAGCATCGTTTCGTCTCATTTTGTCCTAAAAGAAACAGAAAATCGCACGACCTATTGCAATGTGTGTAGTGAACAAGCATGATCTACATTATGTACAATGACTCATCTTTCGTTTATGATATCTCGAAACTACCTAAATCTGCATGTTTTTTTTTGTAAAGGAAAAAAAATATGCAAATTTAGGTAGTTTCGAGATATCATAAACGAAAGATGAGTCAAGCTTTACAAGTGGAAAAAGAGTAACGAGAGGAACATAAAAGAAATCGACAATTGCTTTTGATCCATGCATAGAGAAATTCAGTCATGAATTGTAGAAAGACTTCAATCATCGAGAACCCAAAAAATACCTACAAAGTAGAGGCGATGAGGGTTACATGAGGGCGGAGACGGACGCTGGAGGCGGAGGCCACGAGAGGGACGCGGGAGGGCAGAGGTGGACGTTAAGAACAAAGGATGAGATGAGGTGAGAGATGCTTTCTAGGGAAGGTGAAGAGACTCTAAAGTGAAAAAGAAAAGGGTCGTACGTGAAAGAGGAGAGTGAGGGTGAGGGAGAGAGAGAATCCTCGCATTAAATGCGTTGCTTGCGTGCTCAATCTTCCCAGAGGCGCCGGAGGAGAGAGAGTATGAAAATATGGCATTTTTTTTTATTTCAGGTCAAAGTCACATGTCGCTTCATTAGTGGGTAAACGTGAGTTTATGCACGTCGTGTAGGCACTTAACATGGCGTGCACAAATCGCTTAATATTTTTTTAAAAGCCTATAGAAGGGACAAAGCTCGGACAGAAATGGCACAGTCTACAAGAACGAGAAACAAGAAAAATCGTGATCAATTGAAAGGGACTAGAGTCTATTGCCTCTATAAGTTTATTATATCAATTTGAGTGCTAATCTTAAGAGTTAGCATGAGTGACAAACAAACGCTATAGTAAGAGTGACAAACGCTATTTATAAATGCACAAGAAAATTGTTTTTCTTATCGAAAATACATTTTTGTAGGTGAGAGAGACAAATTGAGAGAATGACCCTTTGCAAACACTAGAGACATGTGGTTACAATTTGGGAAGTGAGTCTATTATGTCATGCTTATTAAATGAGAGCAGATATTGAAGGGGTTCCAATAATGACCAGATCTATAAGATAGATGTAACTGGAATCTAGTTTTGTGCGACAGAAACTTCTACGACTGTAGCAAATAGGGGTATTTGTACTCTTGGCGTAAGTAGCGGAATCTAGCCCATTTGAGCTGCTAGAATTGGAAGTAGAGGTGTGCAACCGGATTGGGTTTACCCAAAAACCGGATCGGCCCACCAGAAAAATAGGTCCGGGAATCGATTCACGTTTGAACCGGTCCAAGAATTGATTTCATTTTTTGGGAACCGGTTTCCGGTTTCAAGTGAAAACCCACCTGGACCGGTTTTAGAACGGTTTTGTATGGAGGTCCATTTGCAATTTTATATGGCTAGAATTCAAAGCATTATATCAAGAAGGATAAGAGATGTAATCATTATTTGCGGACAGTCTAACTTAAGGACCTGTAAGTATTACAAGGAGCAATTTTCTTTTTCTTAAAATTTTTGTTTTGTTACAAAAAAACTATATATCCAACTGGAACCTATGCTATTTTATCACGTCCATTAAATTATTAGGATAAGATAATCTGCTTTTGTATTAATACTTAAGATTGTTTGCACAATCAAACTTAGAATCTTTGATTTGAGTTATAAGTTTTCCTATTTGCTACATGGAAAAAAGGAAACCAAAAAAAGGAACAAAAAAAACAAGTTCTTGGGTAGACCTTGGAACCAGACCGAAAAATAGGATAGGTTACAAAACAGGGTCTAGGGCAAACAGGATAGGTTTTAGGTTCCAAGAATTATGAACCGATTATAACATGGTTAGTTTCAGGTTTCAAGTTTAGAACCGACCCACCCTGGAACCGATCATCCCTAATTGGAAGAAAGGATACCTCTATAATCCAGACTTACAATTTCTCTTTTCCTAAACTCTTTAATTTCTGTTATTTATATTGCTAGTTTGCACAATCTGAAGCATAAATTTGTCGGATTTGGTTGTACAATCCAACTTGTATTTTCTTGAACAGCAAATTTACTCCTTCTTAGTTTCTTATTCCGGCCTAACACATCACCCCAATTGCAAAAGGAGTCACTTATTTAAACACGCTATAACATAAAAAGAAAAAAAAATTATCTTTCTTTTATGGATACTCTAAATACATTCTATAGAGACATGGTGCGAGTGAGAGGATACATACAATAAAGAAGCCATTGCCAACCCTACCTCACCTCATTTTGTCACCATGCCAAAAGCCTAGACCTGGTGAGGCTTCCCCCAACAAAATTTGATGTTCGATATAGCTTTTAGGGAGCATACATTCTATATATTCCAAGAAACATGATAAAGTTTGGTTACATAATCTCCCTCAAATTAGGGGATATTCTATATATTCCAAGAAGCATGACCAAAAAAGTTTGGTGTATAAATCTCCCTCAAATTAGGGTTTTGCAAGAATATGTTCATTTCCTTCCGGTAATAGCAAAACCAATAATTTATTTGTGAAGGGGCACACGTGGAGTCACGGGGATCGGCTTAGAGCCAGCAAAACGGGCTATTGCAGCGACACCTGGCGCGAACGTGTCCAGAACTCGAACCCCCTCCATTTCCTTACCATAAACGGAAAGTGAAGGAGGAACTGTGTAATGACTGATATGGCATTTGACTCGCACTGTCTTGTGTGGGCACCTAGTTTACCCGCAAGGGGTCGATGTACATAGATTTTCCGAACATTGCAAGATCTTCTTTTGGCAACAAAAACATATAAAAGAGGAAAGAAAATGGAAATCCCATGAACCAGAAATGAGAGTCCGACCCTCTGCTTCTGCTTCAAGGACGATTACAAGAACTCGGATGTTTCTTTCTTCCCTTTTCTTTAACCAGTGGAAATGACTTAATTGAGTTCACGTCCTTGAGTGCAAGGGGGCGAAGATTGGCTGGTTTGATCGATTCTTTGAGCCCAAAGGATCACGTGGGGAACAGCTCAAACCTCGTTTGAGAGCTTCTCATCGTCAGCTGCATCTTGATTTGCCCAAAAATAATATTTTGACCACCAAAAATTCTAAATTAATAAACCTGTGATAAATTTACCTTTTGTTAGTTTCCATTAAATTTTACCGTCAAATTTCAGAATTTAATGACACGTGACAGTTGAGGGTGTACCGGTTTGGCATAGATATACCAATTTGTGATTTTTCCTGATATTAATCTAATTTAATGGAAACTCACTGAAAGTAAATTTATCATAAATGTACCAGTTTGAGATTTTTGATAGTAAAAAAATTAGTTTTTGGTAAATTTGTCATAAATGTATCAATTTAGGATTTTTGATAGTCAAAAATTAATTTTAGATAAATCTGTCATAAATATACAAGTTTAAAGTTTTTCATGATATTAATAATATATTTATCGGATAATATTTCTACTTTATACTAATTTAATTTTTAAGGTGTGGATCGTGGATTACACGAAATAATTTAAGCATTAGAAACTTTAATATCATTCTTTCACGAAACCCAAGTGTCAAAAAAAAACAAAAAAAAGCGAAGAAACCTCCGTCCTCTCATAATTAAACCCCACCCTTCACGGTCTCCGACACAGTGGGTCTTGTCATGGATTCTTTGCTCTGTTCGACATTCTCTCTCTCTCTCTCTCGTGCATCAGCCTTGGCTTCTCTGCAAGATACTCGTGGGTCTTCTTGTTTTCGGTCGTCCCCGAAGCTAGGAAATGGCGGGCGGTGTGAGCAGGAAGATTTCGGCCGCATCAGCGAGGTCTCACACTAGGAGAGCTAAGCAGAGCTCTCCTGTTGCCCTGCCTTCAGGTCGATTGCTTGTCTGCCCTTTTCTTACTTTTCCCTTCTTCTTTTGCCGAGAATTTTTTGGGGGCCTCAATTTGCTCTCGTTCTTCGCTTCGCGTTGGAACCAACGCCCCAGAATGGGACTCGCGGTTCGTGGGTTCTTGGGGTTTCATTTTCCTTTTCGTGTGCTCTGTTTCGTTTACATTTGTTCCCCCTTTTTCTTTTTCTCCCCAATTCTGACATTTGAAAGAGAGAGTAGGATTGGGTACATCGGGGATGGGATTTTTCAGTTGTGTTGCTTGGGTGTAGCTGGAGATAAGAGAGCTGTGTGGCTTGTGACGAACTGACTTGAAAGAACATGCGCCATGAAATTCATGGCGAGCATTTGTTCTGGACTAATTTTGGGCTAACTTTTGCGGGATTTTTAGTACAGTGAACAATTAGTCATATCTTGAATCTGATTAAGGCTCCGTTTGTTTCGTGGAGATTCAATGAATTGAAAAACATTTTCCTAAAAATAATAGTTTTTATCGCTTGAAATAATTAGTTAATGAAAAATATTTTCGTCTATAACAATTTATATCTAAACATTTTTTACGAACGATGAAAATATTTATCGTTCATCCATTTTTATATGCGATATAAGCAATAATTCATTTTCCGCGAAATATACGCATCCTAAATTTTTGTACGATTGCTTCTTTTTGTAGCCGGACTTTCTCTGCTTTTGTTTTTTGTTTTTTTGGTAAGGTTTTCTCTGCTTTTGTTCACGTCTTATTTGGCATATAATGTCGGATTAAAACTCCAGAGTTATGGAAGAAATCACACGTTTAACGGTTCTTTTTACTTAGTACAGCTTGTCTTATGTTGTCTAGTATTACCATTTTTGTTCTTATGAAATAATTAGCTCTATGAGTATATTTTGTCATATGTTCTTTGTACTTGCACCGCTGAGAAAAAAGAGATAAAGCTTGAGCTCAGCTGACGAGAATTTTGGGTTGTGCGAAGAATAGCTCTGTTCTTGGTACTTTGGAAATGTGACCCCTGAAATGGTATTGAAATTCTCTGATCAAAAGATCCCAATTGTTCTTTTATTTTTTTTTTCACCTTTCTTAACTCTGGCATTTTTCCTTATCTGAAAGCAAAGAACATTCACAGCTCTAATGTTCCGATTCCGTTCCTGTGTTGTTAAATTGCATTCTCATGTTTCAGGGATTTTCACCAAATTGTTGGCGGTTTTTTTGGTTGGAATTCTTGCATTGGCGTATCAAGCAATCCAACCTGCTACACCGAGGATACCGGGAACTCCAGATGGTCCCCCTGTTACAGCACCGAGGATAAAGCTTAGAGATGGAAGACATTTAGCATACAAAGAACACGGCAAGCCAAAGGACATAGCAAAATATAAAATTGTATTCGTCCATGGATTTGATTCTTGTCGGCATGATGCTGTTGTGGCCAGCACTTTATCTCAGGTGCTCGGATATTTTTCTTCCCATTCTGCTTCCGGTGTAGTATTGTTCTCGCTAAGACTCTGAGAATGCTATTTTTGCGTCCTTATCATTTCTTATTCACTGGGTTCTACCAGGAAATTATCGATGACTTGGGTATATACATTGTGTCCTTTGATCGACCTGGTTACGGCGAGAGTGATCCTGACCCAAAACGAACACCAAAGAGCATGGCATTAGACATAGAAGAGCTTGCTGATAAATTGGTTCTAGGGTCAAGATTTTATGTGATCGGACTTTCCCTGGGAAGGCAGGTGGTATGGGGCTGCCTCAAGTACATCCCTCACAGGTATAGATTGCTTTATGTAACAATGAGTCTTACATGTATGAAACTACGTTGCTCATGCTGACTTAAGTTTAAATAAAATGGGACATAGTTAAAAGCCGCTGCATTCTCTATTTACTCTAATTGTTTTTAAATGATCCGCAGACTAGCAGGAGCGGTCCTTCTGGCTCCGACCGTCAACTACTGGTGGCCTGGTTTTCCAGCAAGCCTGTCGACTGAGGCATACTACCAAAAGTTTCGGCACTACCAATGGACTCTCCGGGTCGCTCATTACACTCCCTGGCTTACCTATTGGTGGAACACTCAAAAATGGTTTCCTGCTTCTAGTGTTGTGGCTCGCCATCCTGATAATTTTTCTCCTCCCGACAAGGCACTCATTTCAAAGCGTCCCCCGAGACCATATGCGGTTTGTTCGCTTAACTCGCTTTAATATGCTTTCTGTTGTTTTACTAAAGCTGTTAGTTTGAAATTGAGAAGAATGAAGTTATGTACAGCTAGTTTCTTTGTGCATATATGCCATCTCATGAAAGGCAATCTTAGTATCACGTGGCTTTGACTTGAGGGCCTGAAGCATATCCATGTTTTCCCTACGTTTCAGGGATCTGTTCATGGTCCAAGTTCTTTGGCTTCTGTAGGAAGCTTTTCTAGAAATTTTCGAGTATCATCACAATAATATATGGGGAAAATTCCATTTTGGTACCCAAAGTGGGGTCAAATTCTCAATTTGGTACCCAACGAGGACAAAATGTCAAATAATGGTATGAAGTGCTTAATCAGTCTCAAATAAGGGCCCAAAGTGCCCAAAAAGTCTCAAATAATGGTCTAGGTCGCCGGCCGGCCAAAATGTCCGCCCACGGCCAAAAAAAGATACTGTTATGGCACTGGAACAGTACTTTTATTTTTTTTTTACATTTTTTTCTTTCTTTTTTCTTTTTTCTGTTTTTTTCTTTTCCTTTTCTTTTTTTTTTCTCTTACCTCTGCCGGCCTCCGGTGGAGGTCGCCGGCGTCAGGCGGAGGGTGCCCTCGCCTGGGCAGGCGGGGGCGCCCGTTGCCCGACGCCGGTGAGTGCGACCTAGGGCGAGGGTCACCATCGCCATCGCCATCGCCATCGCCATCGCCATCGCCATCGCCGGCGTCAGGCGAGGCCCGCCCCCACCTAGGCTGGGCGGGCGAGAGTCGCCCTCTCCGCCGTCGAGCGAGGACGACCCTTGCCAGATTCGGCAAGAGCAGCTCTCGCCGGATCTAGCGAGGGCCGCCCTCGCCCGCCCAGCCCAGGCGGGGGCGGGACGCTCGAGGGCCGCCCTTGCCCGCCCAGCCGAGGCGGGGCGGCCCTCGCCCTCGCCCGCCCAGGTGGGGCCAGGCCTCGCCCGACGCCGGCAAGGGTGACCCAGGGCAAGGGTCGCCCTTGCCGGCGTCGGGCAAGGCCCGCCCTACCTGGGCTGGGCGCACTAGGGTCGCCGTCGCCCGACCCTGGCGAGGGCGACCCTCGCCTGCCCAGGCAGGGGCGGGCCTCGCCCGACGCCGGCGAGGGCAGCCTCCGCCTAAGGCCGGTGACCTCCGGCAGAGGGAAGAGAAAAAAAAACAAAAGGAAAAGAAAAAAACAGAAAAAAGACAGAAAACAATGTAAAAAAAATAATAAAAGTACTGTTCCGGTGCCGGAACAGTACTGTTTTTGGCCGCCAGCAGACATTTTGGCCGGCCGGAGACCCATACCCTTATTTGAGACTTTTTGAGTACTTCGGGCCCTTATTTGAGACTGGCTAAGCACTTCAGACCCTTATTTGACACTTTGGGTACCAAATTGAGAATTTGACCCCACTTTGGGTACCAAAATGGAATTTTCCCTAATATATGCAACTTTTGCTGCATGGCATTGAGAATATTAAATTTGTTCCGAGCATTCTCTTCAAGGGAACATCTTGTATTTAGTGTTGAAAGGTTTGGCACATTACACTTCTACTCTGTGAATCTTTTGTTCATTATATTTTGACTTTAACATGCTGAAGATTTTGAGAAAGTGGAAAGCTTTATTTAATTTTGGTGGAGAGAACTTTTTAGTTCCTCTATTCATGCTTGGAGTCACATTTTGTTTTCTTAAGATAACTTCCTTATCGTGCATCAATTGCACTGAGAGATCCATGGCAATAGAAATGCTTCTTCTATACCAGAGGGAAATGGATTTTCTCAGTGAAATGGTGATAGATGTACCAAGTAAACATGAATAGTTCTTTTCACAATATCTTTTCTCCCTGTCTGTTTAACTAACCATTCATGTAATTACACTAAAATGATGGACCGTGTATTCCTTCCTCAATCTCGCTATTATCTACAATTCCTGTTGCTCAGAACAGCAGGATGGGCCTTTTGTTCTCCTCAGTTTGTGGTAATCCTTGATTTATCTCAGACTGAGTTGTATTCTGCAATGATCAGGCACAGGTAAGACAGCAAGGAGAATACGAGTCTCTCCACCGAGACATGATGGTCGGGTTCGGTACCTGGGAGTTCGACCCAATGGATTTGGAAAACCCATTTCCCAACGGCGAAGGTTCCGTACATTTATGGCAGGGCGACGATGATTTGCTTGTACCTGTGACACTGCAGCGTTTCATTGCCCACCGGCTTCCCTGGATTAAGTATCACGAGCTTCCGCAGTCTGGCCACTTGTTTTCCTTTGCCGATGGAATGTGCGATGCTATAGTCAAGACACTTCTAGTTGGGGAAACCGCCGTATCCCAATAACTCTAGGTAGAGAATTTGGATTCCTAATGTCATATTGATGCATCTATCATGTCAAGCGGTGTGTAGACCCTTTGTCTGGATAGTGGACATGCTGTTCTTCTGGTTTTATGTATTTTTTCCCCCAATCTGCATTGTATGTGGAGACAGAGGTCTTGTTAGTGGTTCTACTTCTTGGTCAGCTAGTTAAACAACTCCTTTGAAGACTTGAAACGACCATTTCAGCTAAACCTTTTTCTTGGCTGTTGGAAGAAGTTTCTTTCATCTTTCAAAGCATATCTCACGGTTGACCCACGTATGACCATGAGAATTCCATGTCGTCAGAGTGGAATGCTATGTATTTTACACCTACCTTTGTCGAGAGATGTTGGTTTTTATGTCCTTGTGTTGACAAATTTTCTGTGTTCTGTTGAAGTAATACTTTAAGGAGTAGAAAATAGAAATAGTTCTTTTCGATGCTGTTGTCAAATGAAGAAATTTCACTGGCACTGTCCTTTTGGTATCATCATACATCCAGCTAGACAATTCTTTTGCGATCCCAAGTCGCAACCTCATCAAAAGCCGCATTGAGAAGATCAACACGATTGTTCGACAAAGCGAGATCCGCAGTCCTAAAAGACTGAAGTGAATAGATCTTTCGATCAAAGCCTGATCATCAACTGAACTATTGGATTTTGTGGACTTCTTGGGAATTAGAGGGGACTCAGGAAGCATATATATTATGGATGCTTTGTCTTGCCAGGATTTCATCTTAGTTGTTTGCCACTTGGTTAACCTGGTCTAGTTCTGGAACTGACCGCAACTGATACTTTTAAGTTCCGAGCTGGTTCCCGCTTAGAACTGGTCTAGTTCAGCGGTCTCGTGAACCAATCCAGCAAGGCCGTTTCATCGGCTCTTGGGATGAATTTATTTCTAATGCTTTTCTAAAAAGAAGAGATGAGACTTTCGCGCTTACCATAACTTGAGCCATGATCTTCAAGGTATATACAAGTACCTAAATTAACACTTGATGAAGAGTAATTTCCGTGATAGAAAGGTGCAACTTTCATACTTTAACATAAATAGTGCTGGTTCTTGGGTAGAAGCAGGAACTAGCATAGAACGGACTACATCAAGATACAACCGGTTTATGTATGGACTAGTATCCCAATTTTGGGGATCAATTCTCATATCTAGGTCAGGATCTGATCTACGCTGAAACGTCCTGTGTTCTGTTTGCCAAGTAAATACATATCATTTATAGCTTTTAAATACGAAATTGTACATAAAAAGAAAAGATTGAATATAGGAGCAGGGACCCACCCATCGGTGGCCGCGATGGTTTGCGCTCAGTTCCTTTCACGAGAGGTCCTGGGTTCAAAACTCGTAGGTGCCGGTGATTTAAGTGGAGGGTCGTGGCGGTGGGATGCTGCGCTAGCCCCCCCGAGGACTAGTCGGGCTTCACCGCTGGTTTGAGCGTAAGCTCGCCGGCCGCGCGGACACCTCGGTTATCAAAAAAAAAAAAGAATATAGGAGCAGGTGAACAAGTGACTAGCATTGGGGGCCTCCTCTGTTCTTGAAGATTCAGCTCATAACAATAATGTATGATATTCTAAGATATTCTGCCAAAAATTATGAACTGCATAGCACGAGAGATTGATGATATGGCCCAATCAAAACTTGCCTTAATTAGAAGATGTGATTGACTGCCCAGAAAGAAAATTTTCTACACACGTTATGCAAGGTGCTCTACGGACATTTTTATGGATTAAATAGATGTAATGTCTACATAATTCAATTGCAACATTCAAAGTTAAAAGGCCTATAAAAGGAGAAAATATTCAGTGATTGTTGCACGCCACGTCATGTGCACAAATTCACGTGGGCCCACCAATGGAGTGACATGTGCTCTAACCTGAAATAAAAAATTGTCATATTTTCAGATTGTCTCTCCTCTGGTGCCCCTAGGAGGACTGCCTTTCTCTCCTCTAGGAAGACTGAGCACACAAGCAACACATTTAATGCGAGCGTTCTCTCTCTCTGCCTCTCCCTCTCTCTCCTTTTTCACGTACATTTGAATGGATCTTTTCTTTTTCGCTTTGGAGTCTCTTCACCTTTCCCAGAAAGCTTCTCTCACCTCATCTCATCCTTCGTTCTCTGCTCGCACCTCGTCGCCTCCACCTCCTGCTCGTCACCTTCGTCTCCACCTCGTGACCTCAACCTCCTGCTTGTCGCCTCCGCCTCCGCCTCCACCCTCTCGCCTCCCCTCATCGCCTCCGCTTTTCAGGTATTTTTTGGGTTTTCGATGATTGAAGTCTTTCTGCAATTCGTGCCTAAATTTCTTTATATGTGGATCAAAAGGAATTGTCGATTTCTTTTTGTTCCTCTAGTTACTGCTTTTCCACTTCTAAAGCTTGAAACATGCAGCTTTAGCTAGTTTTGTGATATTATAAACGAAAGATGAGTCATTGTACATAATGCAAATCATGCTTGTTCACCATACACATTGTAATAGGTCGAACAATTTTCTGTTTCTATTAGGACAAAATGAGATGAAACGATGCTATGGCGCAGTTTCCTTAGGTGCATAAGCTATGTTTTTGTGTTTCTTTAGCTTAGAATCGACAAAGAGGAGAATTCATCTTGCAAAGCAGATTTGAGTTAGAATACGATCAGATAGAAATGCTCAAATTTTATACTTCTGTGATGCAAACTGTCATCTACTTCATATGCATTTTCATGAGAATATTAGTGAAAATCCAGGGCTTTGTTATCTATGTAAAGAGCTTTGTTCATAAAATAATATTAAGAATTGGCTTGCAGTGAAGTGGATATGGCATTTTCTATTATGATTGAAATATGCACAGTTCACAATCTTTTACAGTCACTAACTTACATTTCAATCATGGGAATATTAGTGAAAATCCAGGGCTTTGTTATCAATGTAAAGAGCTTTGTTAATAAAATAATATTAAGGATTGGCCTGCAGTGAAGTGGGTATGGCGTTTTCTATTATGATTGAAATATGCATAGTTCACAATCTTTTACGGTCACTAACTTACCTTTGTACAAATTTTCGACAGATTATTCCAAGTACTTTGGTGCTAGCTCGATTTGTTCTCGAGGCAAATAGGTATGACTCATCCTTTTAGAATTAAATTTTTCACTTTATCCGCCTTCTTTAAATGATTAGAATTTTTCTTTTAAAAATTTGTAGAGGCTGTAGAGGATAATATCATCGTGCACACTATTGATAAAGAAATTGAATTTAGAATTGGCATGATATTTGCTAACGAGGATGAGGCATATAAGACATACAATGTATATGCAATTTCCGAGGGAGTTGGAGTAAGAAGAGGACAAAAGGCACACAATAGTAAAGGAATATTGCCAACATGCACATTTCTTTGTAATTGTAAAGGACACTCTCCACCAATTCTACCTCATGAAAAAAGCCCTGGATTTTCACTAATATTCCCATGAAAATGCAAATGAAGTAGATCACAGTTTGCATCACAGAAGTTGAAAATTTGAGCATGTTTATCTGATCGTATTTTGACTCAAATTTGCCCAAGCAAAACCGGGTTTACAAGATGAATTCTCCTCTCTGTCAATTCTAAACTAAAGAAACACAAAAACATAGTTTATGCACCCTAAGGAAATCCATGCCACAGCATCGTTTCATTTCATTTTGTTTGAAAAGAAACAGAAAATTGCACAATCTATTGCAACATGTGTAGTGAACAAGTATGATCTACATTATATACAATGACTCATCTTTCGTTTATAATATCTCGAAACTAGCTAAATCTGCATGTTTCAAGCTTTAGAAGTGGAAAAAGAGTAACGAAATGAACAAAAAAGAAATCGACAATTGCTTTTGATCCACACATAGAGAAATTCAGTCATGAATTGCAGAAAGACTTCAATCATCGAGAACCCAAAAAATACCTGAAAAGCAGAGGTGACAAGGGGAGACGGGAGGGCAGAGGCGAATGCTTGAGGCAGGGGCCACGAGGGCGAGGCGGGAGGGTAGAGGTGAACGCCGAGAACGAAGGATGAGATGAGGTGAAGGAAGCTTTATGAGGAAGGTGAAGATATTTTAAAGTGAAAAAGAAAAGAGCCGTTCAAACATATGTGAAAGAGGAGACTAAGGGAGAGGGAGAGAGAGAATGCTTGCATTAAATGCGTTGCTAGCGTGCTCAATCTTCCTAGAGGCGCCAGACGAGAGAGAGTATGAAAATATGGCATTTCTTTTTATTTCAGTTCAAAGCCACATGTCGCTCCACCAGTGGGTCCACGTGAGTTTATGCACGCCACGTAAGCACGTGACATGGCGTGCACAAATCACTGAATATTTTTTTAAAAGCCTATAAAAGGGACAAAGCTTGGACAGAAATGGCACAGTCGACAAGAACGAGAAACAAGAAAAATCGTGATCTATTGAAAGGGACTGGAGGCTATTGCCTCTATAAGTTTATTATATCAATTTGAGTGTTATTCTTAAGAGTTAGCAAGAGTGACAAACAAACACTCTAGTAAGAGAGACATAAGCTATTTGTAAATGCACAAGAAAATCGTTTTTCTTATCAAAAATATATTTTTGTAGGTGAGAGAGGATGACCCCTTGCAAACGCTAGAGACGTGTGGTTATAATTTGGGAAGTGAGTCTATTATGTCATGCTTATCAAATGAGAGTAGATATTGAAGGGTTCCAATAGTGACTGGATCTATAAGATAGATGTAACTGGAATCTAGTTTTGTGCGACAGAAACTTCTACGACTATAGCAAATAGGGGTATTTGTACTCTTTGCGTAAGTAGCGGAATCTAGCCCATTTGAGGTGCTAGAATTGGAAGAAAGGACACCTCTATAATTCAGACTTGCAATTTCTCTTTTCCTAAACTCTTTAATTTCCACTATTTATATTGCTAGTTTGCACAATGCGAAGCATAAATTTGTCGGATTTGGTTATACAAAACCGGTTTGTATTTTCTTGAACAGCAAATCTACTCCTTAGTTTCGTATTCCGGCCTAACACATCACCCCAATTGCAAAAGTAGTCACTTTTTTAAACACGCTACAACATAAAAAGAAAAAAAAAACTTTTCTTTCTTTTATGGATGCGCTAAATACATTCTATAGAGACATGTTGCGAGTGAGAGGATACATACAACAAAGAAGTCATTGCCAACCCTGCCTCACCTCATTTTGTCACCATGTAGACCTGGTGAGGCTTCCCCCAACAAAATTTGATGTTTGATATAACTTTAAGGGAACATACATTCTATACATTCCAAGAAACATGATGAAAGTTTGGTTACATAATCTCCCTCAAATTAGGGGATATTCTATATATTCCAAGTATGACGAAAAAAGTTTGGTGTATAAATCTCCCTCAAATTAGGTTATTGCAAGAATATGTTCATTTCCTTCCGGTAATAACAAAACCAATAATTTATTTGTGAAGGGGCACACGTGGAGGCATGGGGATCGGCTTAGAGCCAGCAAAACGGGCTATTGCAGCGACACCTGGCACGAACGTGTCAAGAACTCGAACCCCCTCCATTTCCTTACCATAGACGGAAAGTGAAGGAGGGACTGTGTAATGACTGATATGGCATTTGACTCCTTGTGAGGGGACCTAGTTTACCCGCAAATGGTCGATGTACATAGATTGTCCGAACATTGCAAGATCTTCTTTTGGCAACAAAAACATATAAAAGAGGAAAGAAAATGGAAATCCCATGAACCAGAAATGAGAGTCCGACCGTCTGCTTCTGCTTCAAGGACGATTACAAGAACTCGGATGTTTCTTTCTTCCCTTTTCTTTAACCAGTGGAAATGACTTGATTGAGTTCACGTCCTTGAGTGCAAGGGAGTGAAGATTGGCTGGTTTGATCGATTCTTTGAGCCCAAAGGATCATGTGTGGAACATCTTAAACCTCGTTTGAGAGCTTCTCATCGTCAGCTGCTTCTTGGTTTGCACAGCAATAATACCCTCTGATCTGAATCAGGTAAACCTTGTACAATCTCTCTCCCTCCCTTTCTTCTCTCTTTTCTAGAGCTTCTGTTTTTCTGTATTCATTTTGCTTGTTGCTTGATCTTCATCTGTTGTGTACTTCAGATCAATCATTTTTTAACTAATATAGCTTCCCGTGAAGGTAGAACCTAGGAATAGGAGTTGATAGCAGCTGCTTGTAGAACTCTCTCTCTCTACATCACTTGGTTTTGTTGATTTGATTTGCAAATAATTAGGGGACTATGGGATTTTTCTAAAGGAGGAAAGTATCTTCTTCTTTTTCTGGCAAGTGCCTAAAATGTCTCGTTTCGGAAGTGATGAACTCGTTCTTTAATAATTTAGATAAGACTAGATTTTCGATGTCAATTCTCGAACAGTTAAGATTATATGTGGACCACCTTTTGTTTCTATATCCATCGCTTTCGTGGAGGAAACCGTTCTTTATATGTTCTACGCAATTCCTTTCTTCACCTCCACCCCCACTTTTTTAATTTCATATGTGGTGGAATTGAGTTAGCAAGTCATATGCAATTCTGTAATAGCCAAAGGAAAGTCATTTTCAGTTGTGTATACATACAAGGTTAAACTTGTACGACCAAGTCTCGGTAGCCAAGTTTATCTGTCATGGCTTGAAAGCCGACGCTGCTGATTATGTCTGATCTGAATGTATACAAGAGCGGAATTTCTCGAGCACAGCACTAAAATGTTTGGCCCAATGCAGCAGCATCAAGACTCGATGAGTGAAAGTTTTGATTATAGAAGTCCTTGTGCCAGAGATGTAAGCCATTTTCTGGGTCAGGTTCTGTCTGAAAATGTTGAGATCAAAAGACTCCTTTTCATTCGTTCTGAATATGTTTGACTTTTACAGATCACCTTACTGATTTTGATTTAGCTGGCAAATTTTTATCGTTCTGACTTCTGAGTACTTAAAATACAACGAGGGAATCCCATAAATGTTAAGAAAGAGTATTTGCTGGTGGCTGGTGCTATATTAATTTTGAATAAGATTTTGGCAGTTGAATCCAGTCGACCCAAACATCGGTAATTTGTGCAGCTAGTAATTTTCTGTGATAGTACCGAGTAAAGACTCGCTCCGTGAGTTGCGTCTTTAAGAGAGAGTGTGAAAGTGTCATAACAGGCAATTTCTTTTAATCCAACATGGATCCTGACTGTTTCGGCTGTTTCTTGAAATGTGAATAGTTTGGTCTAATACAATGAATCCAGTTACTAATGCGTTTATGCTTCTGTCCGAGTTAGAAAGCGAGCTCATATTTCTCTGATAATAATGATCTGTGTCTTCGCTGGGTTAATTGGTAGAATTAAATTACCCGACAAACCTCGAAAGATCTCGGAGATTCCGGAATCATGTCTCTTTTCTCAGCAACACTTGCCTCTTAAGAAAAACTCTTGTCTGTCATCATTTATCATTCATAATCAATCAATAAATTTAAGTATCCTCCTTTTTTTCCATATGCTTTTTCTTTCTTATGAAGGTATAAAAGGAAATCCAATTCAGATCGCGAGATGGTGGTGTCAGAGACCGAGATCATTCCCCCGGAAGAGATAGAGTCCGAGTTACAAACCGATCAACAGCCCAAGAGCCATCCTTTCTCAACCCTCAGGAGGCAATCCTCAATTTACTCATTGACCCTGGATGAATTCCAGCACGCACTCTGCAAGAGCGGCAAGAATTTTGGCTCCATGAACATGGATGAATTCCTCACCAGCATCTGGAATGCTGAAGAAAACCAAGCCATAAACACCTCCGGCAACAATAACACCACCAACAACAGCACTGAGAACGCGGATCAACATGTGTCCCTGGGTGGCACGTCCACCAGTAAAGGCATAGCCAAGCAGCCAAGCCTACCCCGCCAAGGCTCTCTCACTTTACCCGCTCCGCTGTACCGGAAGACGGTGGATGAGGTGTGGTCCGAGATCCACAAGGGTCAGCAGAGCCATCAGCAAAGCAACAATGTGCAGAATCCCGAGGACGCCCCTCGCCAACCGACTTTCGGGGAGATGACGTTGGAGGATTTCCTGATAAAGGCAGGGGTGGTTAGGGAACAGCACATGCCGCATCCACCGCCGACTCAGCAGCAGCAGCATCAGTTCGGGATGTACCAGAACAACCTGTCAATTGGGCCCAGTTTCGTCCCCAGGCCAATAATGGGAATGGGTGGAGCCGCTGCTAACGCAGCGCCATACCAACCAATGGCTGCTGCAATTGGAGAGGCATCGGTGTATCCGGCAAATGCGAAGAGGAATGACGGATATGCGACGGCACCAATGCCGGTAAGTTATGGTCAGAGGGTGAGGAACGGAAGTGGTGGCGGCGCGTACGGGGCAGGTCAGGCAATGGGTATGGGAGCGCTAGTGAATCCAGTGTCTTCGGATGGGATGTGTGGCGCACAGGTCGAGAATTCTGGAGGGCAATTTGGAATGCAGATGGGGGGAGCGAGAGGAGGAAGGAAGAGGATAATCAATGGTCCAGTGGATAAAGTGGTGGAGAGGAGACAGAGGAGGATGATAAAGAATAGAGAATCAGCTGCAAGATCTAGAGCCAGAAAGCAGGTACAAGTGCTCTATCAATTTGTAGTGTTCAGTTCATTGTGCTGTTTCCTGTCCTTCATTCATAACATCTCCTGGATACTTTTGGTACTGCCTCGAAATAAAGAAGTGAATGCATCAGCTACAATGATATAGTTTCTAAACTTCCTATAGCGCGCTACAAACTTACACAGAGGAAAAACACAAACATAGTGATGATTATCATTGACAAGTTTTAAAGTATATGTATTTGATGCTCTTGATGCTTGTATCAGGATTTAAAGTTGGCAAGTAGACAAGCACTTGCTTCATTAGTATTTCAGAAAATTTTGTGTTGTGAAGTGTATGGTTAGACACCTGAATAAAGGACTCATGAAAGGTTGATGGGACCAGAATGGTCATCTCATGTTCTTCCATTGATGTGCACGTTATTGGACTTTGGCTAGATTCAGTTCATAAATCAAGGAGTGAGAATTGATCTAAAATTGTCTCCAATTTGGTAAAGGAATGGCAGGCCAAGAGGTTGTTTCGGAATGGAAATGCCTGTGCTGAATGCAGAGTTGTGGGTTGAGCGTGCTGACTCTGGTTGTAGATTGTTTGGCTACTGCATCACCTGGCATATATTCACACACTGTATTGCCTGGTGATTGTCAAGATCTGACTTTGTACACCCTGGCACTTGCTTATTGCTTGTGCAGGCTTATACAGTCGAACTAGAGGCGGAGTTAAACCAGTTGAAAGAAGAAAACGCACACCTTAAACAGGCACTGGTAATGCCGGCATCTATGGTAATTACTTCTATTGGGACTTGATCTATTTTGAGCTAATTCTGGTTCATTCTTCCCCAAACTTTAAACAGGCGGAGCTTGAGAGGAAAAGAAAGCAGCAGGTACTCGACGTTGTAATTATAATTTGCTGCAGAACACAATTTTCTGCATGACAACGTTTTTGGTCTTGTTTACATGTGAAGAATGACCTCAAGGAGCCAAACAACACGGACTGCTCGTAAATGAGTCAGTTCGTGCATGATCATCTTATTCCGTGTCTTTTGATTGTTTGTTTGCTCATGTCGGTAGGACTGTTTCGCAGTATCAAGAAGAGCTGAGGTTGAAAGCTCAAAGTCAAACCAGGGCACACAGAGCGAAGGAGAAACTGAGGATGATCAGGAGGAACCTGAGTTCCCCCTTGTGAAGTGAATCGGTATTTCTTTCGAATCCAATCTCTGCTTATTTCGTTAGCCTCTTCAGTTACTGAAAAGGCTTTACCTTTAACTAGTTCCTGATGAGTGAAACTTCCGCAGCAAATTGAGGAACTGAACAGGAAAGCCCTGGAAGAGATGGGATAAGTCGGAAATTCATAGTTCACCTGTGGTCTGTGGAAATGCTTGGCCGTACAGTCATCCTAAGGATGTATCAGTCGAAGATGTCGACGAAATGTTTTTCTTTTTTATGCTCTTCCCCTTTTTTCTTCTTTTGGCCATAGTTGTGAACTGAGAGCATGCATGCTTTTCTAATTGACGTTGGTATAGTAGTTGTCAGTAAAAGATAATGCAGATAAAAAGTTATAGACATGAAAGTTCAATTTTAAAATGCTGATCAAGGAGAATTGCATCTTCGGTTGTTAATCGCCATCTCAAGTCGATTCTTTGTTTCATTCGATTCTGAAAGAAACCTGATCTGACATCGGTGCCAATTGCCGTCTTAGGTGGTTATATCATTCCGTTTCTATTATTAAGGGTGCGGATGTGCTTTGCATTGCATTTTCAGATTTCAACATGGTTGATATTAAAGCCTCGTGCAAGAATGTGAGAACAGCTCGAGAGACATTCAATGACTTTTAGCTTTGTTTCAACCCCCGAAAAGCTCTAGCTTTAAGCAGATGAGCAACACAGATCTTCTAAAACTCTTGAAGAGAGCAAGCTGCATGTAGTGGTGGGATAGATTTGTTCTTTACCTTCTTCGCAAGCACTTAGGCTTCTGTCTCGTTGCAAGCTTATACGGTGATGGGCATTGACTGATTTGAACTTGAAGAGCACCCAACATTGCCTTAGCTTAGCTCTTTCTTGTACATTGAAACATCGTAGCCTCGTTGTTAATTGTTCAGAGTCGAGACTTATCTCATTCATTTCAGTAGCAAATCGCAGGCTCGTGCACATCTATTGCGAACCGCAGTCCTGGGAACCAACGATGTCAATACCAAAGGAGAGCTGACGTCCTAAGGTCTGGGAGAGTTGGTCGAGGTCTTCATCCTACGGAACCCAGTCATCCTCAGGTTTAATGTCGAGTTTGCAGAATCAGCGAAGTGCTGCTCAAAGGCAGTTTGTAATTGTAATCCCAACCATCATATCCACTGGTAGTTCTATCATGTTGCTCCATATTGTGATGATGAATTCGCATAACCGCTCGGCGATCATCCATGCTACAATCAGCTGAACCCGACATTCCATAATCACAGCCATCGCAGGCCCTAGTACATTATAAACACCGGTGTCAAAAGCCTCCAATCATTAGATGAGATCTTACCAATGCAAACACTCTATCGTCTCTCCAGTCTTCCTTACGGTGAAGGATGGTCTGGCATGTTTTGAACCAGACGCTCAATTCCAGAAACTGCCCAGGACCATTGCCGTTGCTGCAATTGGTATGCTGCTGACAACAACTAGCACAGAATAATCGTTTTGAAAAACATATCTTCAGGTCTTGGGGTTTAAAGCAAAGAAAGGCGGGACTGCCCAGCTAGTTGTCGAGTTGCTAGAGGTGGTCCGCAATTGAACTCTCAGGAACTCTCTTCTATGATAGCACGGTCTAAACAAAGTTGTCAGCACAGCTTTGTTCTGACCACAGTACAAATGCAGAAAAGAGTGTCCTTGAAACTTCAGATCTCACAAGATTAGCACATAGTCAATGAAAAGAGCGCTTCTCTGAGGGGCCAGGCAAGAGGATGATGGCGAACATAATGAATTACCATGATTCTATATTGCTCAGCACATAACTCGTCAAAAGAAATAGCAACTTTGTTCACTATTTTTAAGGACTGAAGAAACAAAAAGATTGTGAGATTTCTGAGGTCCTGTACCAACCAGTGATTAACTGAGACCTGAAAATTCAAAATTGATCTTAACATAACATCTATTCAAACTCGAATCGAACCTCTACCTCCATATATTTTCTCATAAGAGGAATCATTGACGTGGTGAAATTGCCCAACATACCATACTCTTCCTCTGTTTTGGCCTCTGATACACCCACGAAAATTATCAATTTCTTCAATCTGGGGCATCTCTCCAGAAGTCCTGCCACCCACGCTGAGAAGCGGTTGCTAATTATGGTCCATACAAGTTCAAGTACAACCACATTCTCCAAGTTAGATGAACCCTGCAAACAGTGGTTTAAAACACCATCCCCCAGATCATAACTCAAAGCTAAGTGGCTCAACTGAGGAAAGCAAACAGAGATCGTCTCCAAGTCCATAGCTTCAACTTCTTCATCCAGTGCAACACCCCATAGACGAAGTGTCCTCAACTTCGAAGATTTGGAGATCATATGGTAAAATTTTGGCCACATGACCGTGAAGTTCGCGACGTCCACAACCTCGAGATTTTCCATGCTTTCACTAATATCGAGATGTATAATACTAACATCGTCCATCTTAAATACTCTTAATGCCCCTTTTCCAATCAGCTCAAAAACCTCGAGATTACAATCTCGTAGGTTCAAGTTCTGAAGGCTATCAGCCTCCAACAGAAACTTATCCAAACTTATCGCTTCCACATGTATTTCTTGCAATGAGTGACTTGTCAACTCCATAGTTGCCTGCGAATCCGACATGGCGATATCTGGATTAATAAGAGTCAATGACTCAATCTCTGGACAGATAGAAAGAAGGAGGCTCAAATCCAAGGCTGAGATGCTGACGAAGCTCAAAGAGAGCGATGTCAAGTGAGGAAACTTCTGATAACTCGGCTCAACGCCCGTGATAGAAGTATGAGCCAACTTCAATACTTCAAGCTTCTGCCTTCCGCATCGCTCCACAATATTGATGTTCGGATGCGCCCTCACGTTATAACACAGCTCACGCAAGGTGTCCTTGGTGTACATGAGCCAAGCGATCACGGGGGCGGCCGAGAACTCATCTGCATCCTCCATCGAGATGGACAAACACTGAAGGCCTCGAGTCTGGAATATGGTCTGCGTAATGAGGATCTCCAGGCTGGTCGTGCTTTTATCACGGTACACAGGCCAATCATTGGAATCGAAGGAGAGTGCTCGAAGGTGCTTCTTCCAAGCCTCTCTCCATTTCCGGCAAGTCGTGGAAGCAACCACGACATCTCTCGCAGCTTTGAGCTGTGACAGTATGTTCCCAATCACTTCAACAGGAAGATCATCCATATATGCAGTTTGCCGGCCGTGAAATAGAAAAACCACCAGAAACAATTCAAGACTGCACCGTGTTAAAGGGTTGTTCTTGTTGCAGCTTTTTCACCACATATAAGATCGTTTCTGCCAAATTCCGGTCACAAGTTACGACATTTCGAGCTCAGTGATATGTTTAACGGGACAATATCGGAATTTTTCGACAGAGAGACTAGAAGCCAACAACAATTCAGACACCGCGAATGCTATAACCTGTATATCCGCAAGACCATGGATCATCTGAATCAAAAGAACCGCGAACAGGAACGGAATCAAGAAACCGAGCAAGATTCCCAAAAGCAATCAGGCAAAAGTCAAAGAAGCAAAACCCAGAAACGGATTTCGCAGTAACTCCAAGATGCAAACCAAATTCGACTCAAAACGAGACACGGAAAAGAGAGAAAATCCCGAAGCGTCGGCAGTCAGCTTACCGGGTGGAGATGAACAGCGCCCGTCGATCGTCGCCAACCCAGAACAGGATCGAAAGAGCAAGCGCGAATCCGAACCCGCAGCGAGCGAAGCGCGAGTACCCTTCGATCCCGAATCGCCGATCGAGCGATGGGTCGGTACCGGCAGGCACCTCAATCGGCCGAAGCAAGCGATCGGGACTCCCCCATGACGCTATTTCTTGGATCGACGAAGTTTCAATCGAACTCGACGGGAATTGGTCGGAGCTTCTCACACGTGCGGCGGACTCCGTGCGGAAGCGCAGTTGGTGTTGTTTCCCCCAAGGATCGTGCCAACGGTGGACCAAAAGCTCGTATTTTTTTTTATATAGGAATACGTGGGTAGGTGTATGAATGTCGCAGAGCAGACACAAGAAATGACGTGAGTTTTTCACGGCGATAAACAGTGTGAAAAGGTTGTGGTGCTCTCTCTGTTCGAACGTGCTCTGCTTTTCAGACCAGAAGATCCTTTCTTACCAGCTTTGAGTGTGTGTATGTTCGAGTTGGAGAGGAAAGAAGGGAAGCCAAGGATGGAGGGATGCGAATGGTTCCGCTGGTTATTTTGTGGTGAAGAATTGGTACATTAATCGGTACCATTGCCCTCTCACAATCAAAATTGGCAACTATGGGTACTCATAGTTCTTTCTCTTTAAAGTTCCATCTTATTGTTAAAATTATGTCTCGATTTTAAACCCAAAAAGGAGAGTTTCCTAATTCAAGTTTAATAGGTTACCTAATTGGAGAAGATTTCCTAAGAAGATGTTTTCTATTTTGGATTCAATTATTGCCTATATATAAGAAGGACATGTTATTTGTTGTTAAAATTATGTCTCGATTTTGAGCCGGAAAATAAAAAATTTTATTAATTCAAGTAGGATTTCTATTTTGGATAGGGTTCCTAATTGAATGATTTCCTAGTTGGAAAAGGTTTCCTAATTGAAAAAAGTTTCCAAAAAATATATTTCATATTTTGGATTCAATTCTTGCCTATAAAAAAGAAGATGGTGTTATTTATGAGGATCATAAAAGAGAAGCTTATACTTGTGAATTACATTCTGAAGATATCCGAGTGTGTTGTAGTCGATTAAATTCTTAAGGTAAGAATTTGTGTAATTTTTTCGTGAGATTGAGAGATTATTTCATGAGGAATTGTGAAATTAAGCACTATTTGATTTATTGGGTGTAATTGGGGCATGGGAAACATTAAGAGTATTTGAGTAACTCAAGTCTGGTTGTAATTTCCGTTATATTGCTAGATCTATAGTGGAATTAATTGCTACTTTCCTCGCGAACATATGTCACTACGACCGAACCACACAATCCGATTTATTTTCTTACTCTGTCTATTTTATTATTTGATGGCTTGCTTCCACAATATGTTTCATGAAAAATCTTTTTCATGAAAAATATTTTCCTCATTTTTCGATGTTTGGATTGTTTAGGAAAATGAGTAGACGGAAATGTTTTCCTAGTCAGTAGAAAACCTATGCTTAAATTTTAGGAAATTGATTTCCTCCTTAAAATATCGGAAATCAAATTTCAAAATATGACAAGATATCGACACTTGGACCGGAAACTCTCCGCTTGAGTTCGGGAACCCTAATGCTCGTTCCTGGGTCCTTGATGCCTGCGACCCGATTCCTATGCCTAGGCCTAGGTACATCAAGGCCAGTTTGGGTCTCCGACGACCAGGTCGAAGTCCATCGAGGCCAAGCCAGTGGCCCCGGTGCCCATCCTTGATACCCCGACACCCAGGCTAGGTCTCCAAAGGTTGAGCACAGGATCCTAGTACTTGTGCTCGGATCCTTGGCACCTAAGCCCATGTCCCCAAAGGTCTTGCTCTGGTCCCCAGCGCTTGGGCGTCCCCAGCGCTCCTATCGGGATCCTCCACACCCATGCCCTAATCCATCTAGGCCAACCTTAGGACCTCAACACCAAGGCACAAGTTCAACATGGTTGGGCTCGAGACCTTGATGGTTGATCCTCGATCCCCAGCACCCTAGCCCTGGTCCACAAAGGCCGAGCTCTTGACTCTAATGCCCGAGTCCGGATCCCTGGTGCCCGAGCTCTGGTCCACAAAGGCCCTAGCCCGGGTCCATCGAGGTTGGGCTCGGAACCCAATGCACTTTCCTAGATCCCTCATGCTTGAGCACAGGCATTGGGGACCCGAAAACGAGCACCAAGGTCCCAAGCCTGACCTTGATGGACTAGGGCACGAACACCAGGATCCCAAGCCTCGACCTCAATGGAACAGGCTCAGGGGCAGGAGACCTGGACACAAGCGTCGAGGCCCCGAGCACGGCCATATCAAGCCCAACCATGTTGAACCAGAGCGCGAGCACCAAAGACCCCAGTCATCGAGATCTTACGCTTGAACTTTGTGGACACCCGAGTGCTAGGGATTCGGGCCTTAGGGTCGATCTCTATAAACCTGGGATCAGTGCCTATGCTCTTGCTCGAGACCCAAGTGCCCGAGCCCAAGTCTAATGTCGAGGTCCATCGAGGTTGGACTCGAGATCTTGGTGTCCGTGCCTGATTTTCTGGTTGCCCATACACACTTCACTAGTGCCCAAATAATACATGTGTATTTAGGAAAATCAAATTAGATTTACCTTTCCAAAAGACGAAAAATAGTTTTCTAGTTCTTTTTTTAGATTTCAGCCAAACAGCGGAAAATATTGTTATTTTTCTAGAAAATGACTTCTTGAAAAATATTTTCAAAAAATGTAACATTTTTCCATAAAACAAACGGAGCATACACGTAAGAATTTGCACAAATTAAAGAACTATAAATTTTCCTACTTTAAATATGTTGGAATTATGTCTCGAATTTGAATCCATTAGGTGAAACCCAATCCGAATGGGGATGTGCAAAAGCCAACTGTTGTAAGATTAACGAACACGAAAGCTAATGGGATCTTGCAAATTAAGTCAATATGAAAGCACCGAAAAAATTAATGAGAAAGGATAAAGGACATCAAAAATTTACGTAGTTCGGTTCAAGTATTGGTACCTCCATCCACGAAGAGAGCCAATAGAAAAAAAATATACTATAATAAGAGAATCCAAGTTACAATTGCTCACTCATAAATTTGAATGTTCTTCACACCTAAATTAAACCAAAATCTCAAGTATTTATAAATAAACAACTCATTTGGATATAAAAAACTTACAACAGAAATATCCATATGTTCAAGCCCAAGAACATTTTCTACTTTTTGGTTTCGTGGGCTGCTCCTCTCTCAAGAAGCACCTTCGCCTTCGCTATCTAGCTCCAAAGGAAGGGCTACTATGTGGCCATTGTCCTCTCATTAAAAGGAACCCACTCCATAGTCATGGCCACGGGCCGGTTTCGGCCCGGTCAAACCAGGGCCCGGCCCGTTGACCGGACCCGCGGTTCTGAACGGGTACCGGCCCGTGGCCTACGGACCCGGTTCTAGTTCCAAATTATTTTTTTTAAATAATAATAATGAATTTTTTTAAAAAAAATTCATTATTTATTTTTTTTATAAAACAAATTGAACTCTAATTGCCATGCATTGTAAGTACATTGATCTCCAATTACAATACTTGACTTGGGTGTATTGAACTCTAATTACAAGGCTTGGCTTGGATTTTATAAACAACCCCTTTGATGGTCTCTTCGTTCCCATTCGATGTGGAACTCTCGGCTTGCCTTGAAAACCTTCAATATGAGACTCTTGGCTTGTCTTCATGTAAATGCCAAGAGTCCCACATCGAATGGGAATGAAGAGATCATCAAGGGGTTGTTTATAAAACCTAAGCTAAGCCATGAGTATGTGAAGTTATATGCCTTTTGTGACTACGATCCTTTGCTAGTTAAGTCCAAAGGGTTCCATTAGACAACCTAGAACTGGATCGGACCAATGGTCCGGTTTCCGATTCTATGGTTTGTCGATCCGATTCCTAGTTCTAAAATTAAAGGACCAGTCTTATCGGTTCGATTCCTAGTTCTGATCGGGAACCGATCACCCTTACAATTTTTATTTTGAGTATAATTTATATTGAATAATTTATTATTTCATATTTTTATAATTCATTATTTTTTTATTTCATAATTTATTTTTTTAAATTTTTAAATTACAAACCGGAACCGGCCGGTTCGGAATCGGAACCGACAGCTACTTTACTCCCTACGTGACAACCTAAGGCTCATTATCAAGAAGAGATAGGCTAAGGCTAAAATTGTTTCTTTCTTTCTTTTTCTTTTCACTCCAAACTCCCTTGGGTCCACTTGGCCGTCTCTTGCACAGCCACAAGGTGAGGAAAAAAGTGTGCTTGTTTTTGTTTCTTTATTTTCCTTTTTGCCCTCACAAGTGCAATATATATAATATATTAAGTATGTCCATTCTTTTGTCTTTTAATGCATGAGTTTGGATTTCGTAAACGGCTCAAACTCAAAATATAATTTAACATTATTCCACCATTACTCAACTTTTGAAGCCCAATCATGATTCTCATCATTTATACGTCCCAATGGATGCTCACTCTCTACATAAGCCAATTAAGCTCAAGCAAATCTTGAGCTTTGCCAAAGGAACATGCTTCGTTGTTATGTCTGCCGGGTTCTCCATTATAGTAATCTTTTTGACAACAACCTTACTTTTCACCAAGACATCTCAGATGAAATTATACTTGATGTTGATATGCTTCATTTGCTTGTGATAGACCAGATTATATACCAAATATATCGTATATTGGTTGTCACAATGTATATCAACACTTTTTTTGTTTAACCTAAAGTCCGAAAGCAAACGTTATAGCTATATTGCCTCCTTCGCTATAAAGGTCAGTGCCATATACTTTGTGTCAGTCAAAGACAAGCCAATATGGTCATGTAAGGACGCTTTCCAACTAATTGCACCATATGCAAGTGTAAACACATACCCTGCCTTAAATTTTCAATACATAACTTCGTGCCATTATCGGTTCTCAGACACTTGATTTGTTTATCCGATTACTTCTCAATCAATGCCTTAAATTTCTTCAACTGATTGAACACATCAGATTTGTAGTTCGAAAAATATATCAAAACCTTACTCTAATTGTCATTGATATATGTCAACATATATTGGGCAACTCCTTATAAAGGAACCGAAGATAGGCCCTAGACGTAGGAATGAATGTACTCAACTAACTACTTGGTCGAGTGCATACCTGTAGTAAACTTAGTCCAGCACTACTTCCCAAAACTGTAGTGCTCACATAAGTTCAGTTTCCCTGTCTTATGACCCCTTAACAATCCACTCTCACTGAACATCGTCATACTTTCCTCACTCATGTGCCCTAATCACATATGCCATAACAGAGTCAAGTCAGAGTCTGACTCACATGATGAAACTGTAGAAGCTCCTATCATGATCTCTCCTAATAGATGACAGAGAGTATTCACTTTCTTCCATTTCATTATTGTCATGATACCTTGAGAGATCTTCAGTGCTCCACCTTTGGCGGCCCGATGTCGTCGAGTATCCTTAGAGAAATAAGATTCTTCTTGAGCTCTAGTATGTGCCTCACGTTTGTAAATGTGCGCACCGCCCCATCATGCATCCGAATATGAACTGTCCTAATACCCATAACCTTGCAGATTACATTATTTCCTATCAGAACTCTACCACCATCTACAATCTGGTAAGTAACAAACCGGTTCTTATGAGGCATCATATGATAAGAACACCCCGAATCTAGCACCCATTTGTCTCTTGACGAACTAGTAGTCACACACAAAATAACATTTGCATCACTAGTACTCTTCTCGACTACGTTCGCTACATTGCTTATGGCGTTCTGCTTGTCGCCTCGATTTTTCCGCTTCGGATAATCTCTCCTAATATGCCCCTCCTCCTGAAACTCAAAGCATTTCACGCGTTTCTTGGACTTTCTATGGCGTGACTTCAACCTACTTTTACCTCTGCTGATACTAGACCCCCGATATTGATCTCTATCTCGAATCACACATCTTGCACTAGACTGGCATTTCGTAACTTTCTTAGCCACTCTTTAGAGAACAAGGTAGACTTTACCCCTTCCAAGATAATTGTAATGCGCCATTGTAGTTGTGAATAAGTAAAGTGCTCCCATGACTCTAGCAAAGAAGCTAACAATATGCCATTCTCTTCATCATCTAGAATCTTACTAGCGTTCTTTAAATCCATCATGAGTTTATTAAACTCATTTATGTGGGATCTAATAGATGTACCTTCAATATATCTAAACTAAAACATTCTCTTGAACACGTACGAGCGATTGTTCAAATCCTTCGTTACGTAGAGTGCTTGAAGTTATGCCCACAACGCTGCAGCATCCTTCTTATCAACCACCTCTATCAACACCTCATCCGATAAATTTAACAAGATTGTACTGCTAGCCTTCCTTATTAACACGTTCTTTTCAGTATTTTTATTGTTTCGGGCAACTTGTCCTTACCCTCCAATGCTTCGGCCAATTCTTGAGTTGTTAATAGGCCTCCATCTTAACGCTTCACAATCCAAAGTTGTTCCTTCCGTTAAATTTCTTAATTTCTGCTTTCACCCCAAACATAATTGCAACAACATAATTTCTATATAATAATAAGACAAGCAAAAGCCCCAAACCACAATCCAAAAAACCCTATCCATAACTTTGATACCAACTGTTGTAAAATTAATGAACATAAAAGCTAACTAGGATCCTGCAAATAAAGTCAATGCAAAGCACCAAAGAAATTAATGAGGAAAGATAAATGACACCAAAAATTTAAGTGGTTCAATTAGAGTATTGGTACCTATATCCATGAGAAGAGCCATCAGGAAATAATCCACCATAATCGGAAAATCTAAGTTACAATTGCTTACTCACAAGTTCAAGTGTTTCCAACACCTAGATTAAATCAAAACCTCAAGTATTTATAAATAAACAACTCATTTAGATGTTAAAAACTCACGGCACAAATCTCTGGAGGTTCAATCCCAAGCAAGAGCTAGCACGTTCTCTCCTTTTGGCTGTATGCAGCCGCTCCACTCTCAAGAAACTCTTTCGCCTTCCTTGTTGGGCTTCAAAGAAAGAGCTACTGTGCGGCCATTGTGCTCTCATTAAAAGGAACCCATTCCACCCTTCTCAAGAAAGGAAGGAAGAAGCCTAGCAACTACTACATTCCCTACTTGACAACTAGAGGTGTCAAAATGGGTCTTAAACCCATATATGACCCATTTAAAAAATAAATGGGTCATATATGAGTCATTTTAATTTTAAAGAGTCAACCTTAAATGGGTTTTAAATTTTAAAACTTAAAGATAAATGGATCTAAATGGATTGAGTTTGGAACTTCTGTCCAACCCACCCACTAGACTCATCCACACACTCTCTCCCTATTTATAAAAATGTTTAAAAAATCAAATTTTAATTATTTTTAGGGAAAAAGCCACCAAAAACCCCAAACTTTCCCACCTGTGACACATTTACCCCGAACTTTTTTTTGTGACACCAAAAACCCCAAATTTTGCTATTTGTGGTACATTTACCCCAATGCATTTCGTCCATGGGCATTTTCATCTTTTTTGCTTTTTCTTTTTTTTTTTATTTCGGCCGGTGGTCGGCCACAGCGACCGGCCACTGGGGTGGGACGACCTCGCCGGAGGCCGGCAAAGCTCGAGCTCGCCGGCCTCGGGTGAGGCTCAAGCCTCGCCGATCTGTCTGGCGACCTCAAGGCTCGCCCGATCCCGGAAAGGCTCCAACCTCGCCGATCTGGCGAGACTCAAGCTCGTCGGCCTCGGGCGAGCTCGACCTCGACGGATCTGGCGAGGTGGAGCCTCGCCCGAGGCTGGTGAGACTTGAGCTCACCGGCCTTGGGCGAGCTCGACCTTGCTGGATCTGGCGAGGTGGAGCCTCACCCAGGCTGGCGAGCTCAACCTCGTCGGATCTGGTGAGGTGGAGTCTCGCTAGATGCTGGCAAGGCTCGGCTCGCCGGAATCGGGTGAGCTGGAGCCTCGCCGGCCTCCGGCGAGCTCGTCCTCGCCTGTGGTCGGTCGCCAGCCACGGCAGCCGGCGATCTGCCAAAAATAAAGGAAAAATAAAAAAATAATTAAAAATTCAATTTAAAAAATATAAATATTAATATTATTAAAATGAATGTACAAAGTAAAATCAAATCAGATTTTATATACCAAATATTGAAAAATATTTTCTAATTTATTTTTAGGTTTCAGCCAAACGTCAGAAATTTTTTATTTTCTTGGATAATGATTTTATAGAAAATATTTTCTAGAAATGTCGCATTTTTCGCAAAACAAACAGAACCTCAATTTAAAAAATAATTATAAAATTTTTTTTTAAAAATCATAAGAAATAAGTATTCCTAGATTATGTTAAATACAAAAGTGTTTTAGCAATATGGGTCGGGTCGGGTCGGGTCGGGTCGGGTATGGGTCGGGATATTTACACTACGAATAAATGGATCATAAACGAGTTAATGCGTCAATTTGGATCGGACCATTTATGATCCGACTCAATCTACCCATTTAACATGTCTAGTGACAACCTATGACTTGTTATTGGGATGAGACAATCTAGGCTCGGGCAAAAATTATTTCTTTTTTTTTTTTTCTTTTCTCTCCAAACTCCCTTGGGCCCGCTTGGCCTTCTCTTGCATGGTAACAAGAGGAAAATCGTGTGCTTGATTTTGTTTCTCTCTTCTCCCTTTTGCCGAGAAAATATCGGCTAGGATTGTCTTGCCACGTTATTCCACCCAAAATTTGACACGTGGCCTTCGGAACCCACCCTCAGAAATTTTCAAAAATTTAGCTCCCCTCTCTCTCTCAGTCAGTTTCTCCTTTTGGGTCTCCGTTCGAGAAAATATTGGCTAGGCCTCTCTCCTCTCTCCTCTCTCTCGTCTTGTTCGTTCTCTCCGTCTCATCAGAAGAAGACATTTCCTCTCTCCAGCAAAGCGAAGGCTTTCAAATTATTTTGAAATCTTGATTTCGCTCTCAAATTTCGCTCTTGTCGGCGTTCCTGGTTGCTCGCTCCGTCGCATAGCGTTGTTTCTGCTTCGGGCGCTCCTTGCTCCCCGCCGTCGCCGACGAAGCAAAGGTTTGTGTCCCTCCTCGTCATCAATACTCAGCGACCAGAAAAAACCCCTGGTCCCTCGCTCAACCTTAGCTTGAACGTGACTCGTTCCCTTAGCTTTCGTAGGTTCTACGAACATTGGAGTGGGCCTCGCTCGGCAGGACATGCCTTTCACCGTTCCTCATTGCATTGCCCGGTACACTAGCCAGGTGCCCAAGCAAAATGTGCAAAATCAGGTCCAACAATGTTCATGACGTTCTTTTTTCTGTTTGGGTTTTTCGTGTGTGTTTGCTTTTGGCGTTGTGGGGTTGATGGTTTTTGTTGAGCTGCGTCTTCTGAATTCGTTGGGTTTCTTTCCGCTTTTGTTGTTGTCTTGGAGTTTTTAGATGCTTCATTCTCAATCGACCCTAGCGCGCACGAGTCATTGTTTCTTGATGTATTTGTTTTCAATACATTCCAATGACTGTTACTATGTCCTTGGTGCTGCATAGCTTGGGAATCCTTGTGGTTTGCGCCTATTCATTTGGAGTTACATACGCAATTGTTAGTTGCAGGTGTCAAGCATGGAACAATGAGAACTTGAACATAGAGAGTGCGAGCGAATCAGGTAATTGAAATAAAAAGACATCTGACAGATGTATAGCAGTAAGACCTTGAAGTCATAGAACCTGGTTGAGGTCATTTGGCTGAAATTTGTTGCAAATTCTAATGTTTATTCTTAATAGTTTATCGTTTATAGATGTTGGAGTAGCCATAGATCCCATGGAAGCATTTTGCTACCGTCTAAGACTAATGAGGTTGTTTTTTTTTTTTTTTGTTTCTGGTTTTCCTTTTTTGGGGGCTTAAACGATAAATTCATGTATGTTCACACGTGTTTGATGGATTCAATTGGCTTGGCTGGTATGTGAAGTGGGGTGCTTTGGTTATGTGCTGCAGATTGTTCTGAGGACATTCATAGGTGATGGATTCATGTCTACTAGAAAATCATGTCCTGACTTTTGTTGAATTCATGTCTTCATTTGGGGTCACCTTCTCAAAACTTGCCCTGTTTTATCCTGGTTTGATGCATCTGATGGACCATGAAGCTTTGATGAATTCATGTCTACTAGAAAATTGTATCCTTATTTTTGAACTTTTTTTTTCTTTTTTGCTGTTTTTGCTGGAGTTTTAGTTTCTTTTATTGGTGGGTAATTGCACGAGCTTGGCTATTGAATCGGCAGTTTTGCCCGTGAGTGTTTGGTTTTGTGATTTTTGGGAGGTTTGGTTTTTTCCAAGGATGCATGATAAATTACATATGAGCTTGCATTTCATCTCCTCTTGCCATTCCAGTGATGAAGTGCTTGCATGTCTGTATGTCTATTTAAGGTTGTGTATTTGAATGGCCCTCTTTTACATGTATTGTTTTGAAGTCTTCATTTTCTAATACATCATGATATTTAAGGACGCTTGCTTGATGTTTAGGTTTAGTATAGCCCTTGGGAAATCCACTTATTGCTCATCATTTGTCACTCTTGCCTCAGCAGGTTTGCATTTTCTGTTCTCTTGAGTTTGGTCCAATCTACTAGCCCAAACTTTCCAAATTTTTTCTGATCTAAAAGTGCATTGAATTCCAGAGCTCTAGATGCATAAGTTTTTTTTTCCTAGTTCTTTGGGTTTATTGGGTTTACAGGATGTGATCAGAAGCATGAAGAAATGGACTTTGAAGCAATTTACAAGAATTTTGTCCTTGGGGTCAGTTACTATGCCTTTTTCCATCTTCACTTTTTTATCATGAGTACGAGGCCTCTAAGTCGCCATGATGCTGCTGATTTATTGCAGGTAATGGCAGCTAGAAGTCCCAATGTAAGACTCCGCAAAGCTTTAACTAGAAAGCCAATTAAATATGTACTGATTGCCTATCTTGAACTTGAATCTCCGTCTCAATATGGTTCAGCTTATGATGTGCCTCATTTTCTCTTTGTTGTTATTTTATTGCTTTTGATCCTCAGTACTACAACGAAATGTCTACTGTCAGCTCCTGCGAAACCATCCAGATCTAGATCCAGATTATCAAGGATGGATATGTTATCTTCAATTTCCGAAATGACAGTTGATTGCAATAAAGAGAGGTCAAATCTATTCGTCCAGTGGCTCCGACCCCTAACAACACTAACGTGGCTGAAATTCTTTTACCGACATGTAGTAGAAGATCAGAGCTCCTGAATCCAGCACTTTTCACAGAGAAGTCGAACAGAAAATGGCTGCATCTACTCCTCATAGATACACTATTTCGAAACAGCAAAATGACCTTGCCCCTACAGTGTTGCGGTGCAGGGAATGCGTAAAAATGACCGTAGAATTTTAACATGTCGGGCAATTATCAAAGCCCATTCTACCCCACATTCTAATTGTATGTGGATCGGAGAGTTTACTATTCATTGTCAAATTTGGTTTTTCAAGGCATTTAGCTTCTTATAGATGATTGGTAAAGGAATGCTTTTTCATGACCATTGTTGCAAAGTAGCATCAACCTTTTACTACTTTAAACTAAGCAACATGCCTTATTGCTCAATCTCAGCGTGAAATGTTTGCTGTTATTCGACTGGGCTAACTTATAATGAATATGTTCCCTTTTGTTTCTTAGACAACGTTAGCCCAGTGAAGATGGGTAAGGTAGCCTTTTGTTTGAACATTCATTAGTAACCTGTATGCGAAAAACGAAAAATGATCACAACCATTGTGGTGAAGAAGCATCAACCTTTTCATACTCTCCTATTTCTTTTTCTCTTTGCCATGAACCCTTTCCTACTTTAATACAAGCAAATGTGCATCTTATTGCTCGATCTTAGTGTGAAATGTCTATTGGTAGTCGGCGAAGGCTAGGGTGTTATGAATACAAAATTCCTGCTGATGTCTTGTGATAGTCGGCGGGAACCATTCGTCCAGAAATTCACTGAAAACCTAAACAGGGGTCTTGTGGTTGTAGTGGAACTCTACTGATACACCACAAACTCTATAATCTCTTATGCACAACTTGACGCATATATACACGAATTCTTGTCCAACCAACACCATGTAGCAACTTTCAGGCAATCTGGACTCGTCTCTTTTAGGAGCTACGTATCAATTGTGTACACTTATTGTCAACTTTGACAGGATAAACACGCTGAAAATTCCCAATAACATCAATAGAAGCTTGCTTATTTTGCAATGAGTTCAAAATGCTATTTCCTAGTATAGAGGATAAGGACACTAGAAGTGTTATAACTTTCGTACGGCGCTCACTTGAGTGCCATAACTTTTTTTTTTGCTCGCTTGAGTATTAAAAATTTAAAAAAGTGATCACTTGAGTGCCAAATGCTATTTGCAGCAGGAAAATCTAACGTGGCTTCGTCGAAGCTGACATGGACAATATTTTAATATTTTTTGTTAAATTTTTTATTATTAATTTTTTTTATTTTTTTGCAAAAAAAATTTCAATGCTAGCAAGGGTCACCAGCAACCCTCGCCGGCTATGAAGGCCTCACCCAAATTGGGCAAGGGCTGCCTTGCCCTTGGCCGCGAAGGCCCTAGGCGAGCCGTCGCGGTCTCGCCGACAGCGAGCGAGGCTACGAAGGCCGTCTTGCCGGCCGCGAGTGAGGCGACCTCGCCAGATCTGGCGAAAGTCTTCACCGCCGCGGGTGAGGCAACCTCCTTTGCCACCTTGCTCGCGCCAGCGAGGCCGCGATGGCCTCGCCAAGGGCTTTCGCGGTCACAGGCAAGGCGGCCTCGCCAGACATGGCGCAAGCCATCGCTGCTGCTGGTAAGACGGCCTCGCCGGATCTAGCGAGAGCCTTCGCCATCGTGCCCACGGTTGGTGAGGCCTCGATAGCCTTGCCAAGGGCGTTCGCGGCCGTGGGTGAGGCTGCCTCGCCGAATCTAGCGAGAGCCTTCACAGCCGCGGTCGAGGCGGCCGTGGGTGAGGGTCACCGGTGACTCTCGCCAACCTTGAAAAAAAAAGAAAAAAATATATAAAGAAAAATAAAATTTAATAAAATCAATAAAATAACATTAAAAAAATCCATGTCGGATGAAAAATTAGTTAAAAGATCCATGTCAGCTCATTTGCCAAAAATGGCACTCAAATAATCTATTTTACTCCGATGTGGCACTCAAGTGAGCGACAAAAAAATTATGGCACTCAAGTGAGTGCCGTACGAAAGTTATGACACCCCTAGGGTGCGCATGGCAACGATTTTTTGTCCGAAAACTGATTCTGCTCAGAAATGATTTTTTTTTATTCTGTGCCTGGAAATAATTTCTAAATATTTGACGGTGTTTGGTAGCTACCCAAAATTTATATTCTTAAAATAGAAAAAGAACAAAAACATATATAATAACTACACAAAATTTCTTTTTATTAATAATATTTTGAATTTTTTAATATTTTTCTTTTTTTTTCCTTTTTTTTCTACCTTTCCTTGGCTAGGGCTGGTCGCCAGCACCGGCGACCGGCCACAGGCTAGGGCCGACGATCGGCCACAGGCCCTCGCCGCCAACCTCGCCGGTCGCGACGGCGAGGTCGGCTTCGCCTTGGCCGAGCAAGGCTTGACCTCATCCAGATCTGGCAAGGCCGACCTCGCCATCATCACCCCCAGCAACGGCGAGGTCGGCCTCGCCATGGCTGAGCGAGGCTCAACCTCGCCCAGGGCGGCGACGGCCACCCTCACCGACCCTGGCCAGTCGCCGGCAGTGGGTCGACGGTCAATCGCTAACGGTGGGCCAACGGTAGACCGGGAATAATATGAAGAACAAATAAAAAAGGAAGAAGAAAATAAGAAGAATCAGAAATGGAAAAATTATTCCAAAATCAAGAAGTTACTTTTTTTTGCTTCTTGATTCTGTTCCAAAATTGATTCTGGGAACAATTTTTTGCAAATTTATGCCTTGGCACAAAAATTTTAACAAATGGATTTTTGTTCCCAAACTGATTCTGGAAACAAAAAAACAGAAATTATCGCTATTTTGCAAGATGCCAAATGCCCCCCTAGTGTCTTTATCCCAATAGTTTTGAAGCTCAAATGGCTGAAGTGACTTCCAGGTGACTATGAAAAATGAGCTTAACAAACTATTTGTGCAGCAAACACTCCACGGACCTCTTTGCAAAAAACTTTGTGACCATCAGGTTCAAGTTATGCTACTCTACTGCTCATTTGCTAGCATATTGTGCATATCCTTGACATTCCAAGTCAACTAGCGATTTTAAATTATATGTACAAAATAAATCAGGCTTTGGTGGGGCATTTGGCACATATGAAAGCATAAAACGTCAAACACGAGGAAGCATGTTAAAAGTCTACTAGCCATTGCACCAAACCGTCTTCAATTTATTTGCAACCACCTTCCATTTCTGGATGCATCAACATCAAGATTGTTCCAGTGAGGTAGGTGAGAAAATTGCTTATACCCTGCCGTGCGCATCTTCACAATGTTCTTGAGCTTCTTATTTGCAGCCACAAGCCCTGCAGCTATGCCAAGTTCATTCACAGAATGTCCCGCATTTGGAATCACCTGTTCATAGTGCAGCAATTTAATAAACAAGATAATGGATGAAGATTTTACTTCATAAATCTTCGTGGCATGCAGAATCAAAATCATTTAATCATAAGCAAGAATTCTTATCTGAAGTGGCCATCCACAGAACCTTACAAATACAGAGAATTGACCTGTCTCTAAAAGCCATTTGGAAAAGCAATATTTCGGCAAATCCGTGACAGCCATTAACATTAACTGTAAAGAAGTAAAGAAACACTAGAAGAATACTCTAAGCACAGAGGTCATATGCAACCTATAAAACAGATTTTAAGCATAATCAATGGCAGGACATGCCTAAACAGAAGAAATCCTTGTGATCACCCGACAAACACACGTGGCTCATCAAGGGATGTCATAACAAGTTCAAATTCAACCAACTCAGAATTAAATTTTTCCATCTTAAAAGTATTGGAAAAAGGGTAAAAGAAATCAAGACTTCCAACATAACTCAGTGTTTGATTGGGCATGAAAGACATGAATTTATCGTTTAAGCCCCAAAAAAAGGAAAACCAGAAATTTAAAAAAAAAAAGAAACAACCTCATTAGTCTTAGACAGTAACAAAATGCTTCCATGGGATCTATGGCTACTCCAACATTTATAAACGATAAATCCTAAACAACAAACATTAGAATTTGCAACAAATTTCAGCCAAACGACCTCAACCAGGTTCTATGACTTCAAGGTCTCACTTATATACATCTGTTAGATGTCTTTTTATTTCAATTACCTGATTCGCTTGCACTCTCTATGTTCAAGTTCTCATTGTTCCATGCTTGACACTAGCAACTAACAATTGTGTATGTAACTGCAAATGAATAGGCGCAAATCACGAGGATTACTAAGCTATGCAACACCAAGGACATAGTAACAGTCATTGGAATGTATTGAAAACAAATACATCAAGAAACAGTGACTCGTGGGCGCTAGGGTTGAGCGAGAGACTTAAGAATTGAGCATCTAAAAACTCCAAGACAACAACAAAAGCGGAAGGAAACCCAACGAATTCAGAAGACGCACCTCAACACAAACCATCAACCCCACAACGCCAAAACCAAACACACACAAAAAACCCAAACAAAAAAAAGAATGTCACGAACATCGTCTGACCTGATCTTGCACGTTTTGCTTGGGCACCTGGCTGGTGTACCGGGCGATGCAATGGGGGATGGTGAAAGGCGCGTCCTATTGAGCGACGCCCACTTTGATGTTCGCAGAACCTACGAAAGACAAGGGAACGAGTCACGTTCAAGCTAGGGTCGACCGAGGGGTCAGGGGCCTTTTTTCTTTTTTTGGTCGCTGAGTATTGATGACAATGAGGGACACAAACCTTTGCTTCGTCGGCGACGGTGGGGAGCAAGGAGCGCCCGAAGCAGCAACAACGCGATGCGACGGAGCGAGCGCCGGAGCAACCAAGATCACCGACGAGAGAGAAATCACGATTTCAAAATAATTTGAAAGCCTTCACTTTGCTGGAGAGAGGAAATGTCTTCTTTCTGATGAGACGGAAAGAACGAAAAAGAAGAGAGAGGAGAGTAGAGAGACCTAGCTAATACTTTCTCAAACGGAGACCCAAATGGAGAAACAGACAGAGAGAGGGAGGGCAGCTGAATTTTTTAAAATTTCATGGTGAGTCTCGAAAGCCACGTGTTGAATTTTGGGTGAATTATCTCAGCGATGACGTGGCAAGATAGTCTTAGCCAATATTTTCTCGGCCAAAAGAAGAAGAAAGAAACAAAATCAAGCACGCTCTTTCCTCTTCCTCTAGTGACCGTGCAAGAGCAGGGCAAGTGGGCCCAAGGGAGTTTGGAGAGAAAAGAAAAAAAAGAAACAATTTTAGCCCTAGCTTAGATTGTCTCTTCCTCATAATGAGTCCTAGTTTGTCACGTAGGGAACGCAGCAGTTGCTAGGCTTCTTCCTTCCTATCTTGAGAAGGGTGGAATGGGCTCCTTTTAATGAGAGCGCAGCGGCGGCATAGTAGCTTTTCCTTTGGAGCCGAACAAGGAAGGCAAAGGAGTTTCTTGACAGAGGAGCGGCTCCATGTAGCCAAAAGGAGAGAACGTGCTAGCTCTTGCTTGGGATTGAACCTCTAGGGATTTGTTCCGTAAGTTTTTCACATTTAAACGGGTTGTTTATTTGCAAATACTTGAAGTTATGATTTAATCTAGGTATTGAAAATACTTAAACTTGTGAGTAAGTAATTGTAACTTGAATTCTCTTATTACGGTGGATTATTTCTTAATGGCTCTTCTCGTGAGTATAAGTACCAATACTTAGACCGAACAATATAAATCTTTGGCGTCATTTATCTTTCCTCGTTAATTTCTTTGGTGCTTTCGCATTGATTTAATTTGCAAGATTCCAATTAGCTTCCATGTTTGTTAATTTTACAACAGTTGGTATCAGAGTTATAGATAGGATTTTTTGGATTGTGGTTTGGGGCTTTTGCTTATCTGATTATTATATAGAAATTATGTTGTTGCAATTATGTTTGGGGCGAAAGTAGAAATTAAGAAGTTTAACAGAAGGAACAACTTTGGGTTTTGACGCGTTAAGATCGAGGCTTATTAACAACTCAAGATTTGACCGAAGCATTGGAGGGTAAGGAAAAGTTGCCTAAAACAATAAAAGATGCCGAAAAGAACATGTTAATGAGGAAGGCGAGCAGTACAATCTTGTTAAATTTATCGGACGAGGTGTTGATAGAACTGGTCGAGAAGAAGGATGTTGCAGCGTTATGGGCATAACTTCGAGCACTCTATGTAAATAAGGGTTTGAACAATCGCTTATACATGTTCAAGAGAATGTTTTTGTTTAGATATACTGAAGGTGCATCTATCAGATCCCACATAAATGAGTTTAATAAACTCATGATGGATTTAAATAACGTTAGTAAGATTCTAGACTATGAAGAGCACGGCATCTTGTTAGCTTCTTTACTAGATTCATGGGAGCACTTTACTTATTCACAACTACAGGAGCGCATTACAATTATCTTGGAAGCGGTAAAGTCTGCCTTATTATCTAAAGAGTGACTGAGAAAGTTACGAGATGCCAGTCTAGTGCAGGATTTAGCGTAGGGATAAGTGATTTGAGGTAGAGATCAATATCGGGGGTCCAGTATCAATAGAGATAAAAGCAAGTTGAAGTCATGCCATAGAAAGTCCAAGGAACATGTGAAATGCTTTGAGTTTCAGGAGGAGGGGCATATTAGGAGAGATTATCCAAAGCAGAGAAACCAAGGCAACAGGCAGAATGCTATAAGCAATGTGACGAATGTTGTCGAGAAGAGTACTACTGATGCAAATGTTGTTTTGTGTGTGACTACTAGTTTGTCAGGAGACGAATGGATGTTAGATTCGATGTGTTATTATCATATGATGCCTCATAAAAGCTATTTTGCAACTTATCAGAATGTAAACGGTGGCAGAGTTTTGACGGGAAATAATGTAGCCTGCACGGTTCTGGGTATTGGGATAGTTCGGATTTGGATGCACAATGGGGTAGTGTGCACATTTACAAACGTGAGGCACGTACTAGAGCTAAAGAAGATTCTTATTTCTCTGAGGACACTCGATGACATCGGGCTGCTGAAGGTGGAGTACTGAAGATCTCTCGAAGTGCCATGACAATGATGAAAGGGAAAAAAGTGAATACTCTCTATCATCTACTAGGAGAGATCATGACAAGAGCTTCTACAGTTTTATCAGGTGAGTCAAACTCTGACTTGACTCAATTATAGCATATGCGATTAGGACACATGAGTGAGGAAAGTATGACGATGTCCAGTGAGAAAGGATTGTTGAGAGGTCAAAAGACAAGGAAAATGAACTTATGTGAGCATTGCATTTTTGAAAAATAGCATTGGACTAAGTTTATTACAGCTATGCACTCGACCAAGCAGCCAGCTGAGTACATTCATTCATAAGCCTATGGCCAATCATTGGTTCCTTCATAAGGAGGTGCCCCATATATGTTGACATGTATCAACGACTATTAGAGGAAGGTTTGGGTATATTTTCCAAAGTACAAATCTAATGCGTTCACTCGGTTGAAGAAATTTAAGGCATTGATTGAGAAGTAATCGAATAAACAAATCAGGTATCTGAGAACCGATAATGGCATAGAGTTCTGTATTGAAGATGTTGCCGAGTTCTACGAGAGAGAAGGGATTGTGAGACATCACACAGTACCTGTGACCACAGTAGAATGGCGTAGTAGAACGGAAGAGCATAACTTTACTTGAGTGAGTTGGGTGCATGCTTTCACATACAAAACTAGGTAATAAATTTTGGGCCAAAGCAGTGAACATGGAATGTTGCTTGGTTAATCAATCTCCATCATCTGCTATCGAGTGGAAAGCTCCTGAGAAAGCATGGTCGAGAAAACCTATTGATTACTCTGGATTACGAATATACGAATGTCCAACATGTGTTCATGTAAGTAATAGTAAGCTTGAGCTAAGGGCAAAAAAGTGCATATTTGTAAGTTATCCACATGGAGTGAAAGGCTATCGGCTATGGTGTATTGATCCTAGATCACCCAGTATTATAATCAATAGAGATGTAATTTTTTAGGAGAATGTAATGCTTCAACAAAGAAGTTAAGAAACACTACCAGTAGAGTAGTGTCAGTAGTGAGGTGGAGCTTCAAGTAGAGACTCTAGAGACCTCGGAAATAACACATACTAATACTATAAATGAGGTTGCAGTTCACGAAGTCGGTGATAGTAAACAACCAACATAGCCACGGCATACTATAGTTGCAAGCAGACAAAAAGGCAAATTAAACCATCGGTATGTTATGGTGATACTGATATTATTTATGTATTGACCGTAGGTGATAAGGTAGAGACAGATATGCCTTCATCTCACTTTGAGATGATGGCTAGTAGTGAGTTGTCGCAGTGGTTAGGAGTTATAAGTGAAGAGATAGAATCATTCCATCAAAATCAGACATGGGAGCTAGTCAAAGTACCTAAGAGCCAGAATATTGTTGGAAGCAAGTGGATCTTTAAACATGATTAGGGCATTCCCAATGTCGAGGCAGCGAGATATAAGTCGAGACTTGTTGTGAAGGGGTACACACAGCAGGAGGGCATTGACTACAACAAGGTATTTTCCCCTGTAGTAAGACATACTTCTATTCGTATATTACTTGCTACATAATATCTTGAACTGGAGCAGCTAGATGTGAAAATGATGTTTCTTCATGGTGAGTTGTAAGAGTAAATTTACAAGAGGCAGCTAGAGGGATTTGCCATTCGGTGTAAGGAAGATTATGTTTGCTTTTTATATGGGCTGAAATAGTCTTCTTGGTAGTGGTATAGCATTTTGATGCTTTCATGGCTAGTCACAACTATTTGAAAAGTCAAATTGATAGCTATATTTATTTTAAGAGATTGAAGGATGGGTATTTGATTTACCTTTTATTATATGTTGATGACATATTGATAATAGCTAAAAATATGTTTGATATTGATGTGCTGAAAAGGCAATTAAGTGCTGAGTTTGAAATGAAAGATTTATGTGCTGTAAAGAAGATATTAGGTATGGAGATTTTGCGTGATAGGGTTGCAGGACTTTATGTCTATCTCAAAAGAAATATGTTGAGAAGATTATGGCACGCTTTAATATGTAGTTGGCGAAATTAGTGAGCATACCATTAGCAAAGCACTTTAAACTTTCAAATAAGTTATCATCGCAAACTGAGGATGAGGAGCAACGTATGTCCTGTGTTCCTTTTTTAAGTATAGTGGGTAATATTATGTGTACTATAGTATGTATTAGGCTTGACATTCCACAAGTTGTGAGTAATTAACCGTTATATGCAGCAGCTTGGTAAAACTTATAGGGAAGTTGTGAAGTGGATTCTCAGATATTTGAAATAGACAGCAAACATTGATATAGTGTACTGGAGGGACAGCAATGGCAGTGAGACCTTTGGTTACGTGGATTCAGATCACGCTAATGACTTGGATGAGTGCAAGTTTTTAGCAGGGTACGTGTTTCCACTTGCACGTGGTGCAATTAGTTAGAAAACATCATTACAGGACCATATTACCTTGTCTTTGACTGAAGCAGAATATGTGGCACTAACCTTTATACCAAAGGAGGCGATATAGCTATAAAGTTTACTTTCGGACTTTAGGTTAAATCATAAAAGTGTTGATATACATTGTGATAATCAATGTGCAATATCTTTGGTATATAATATAGTCTATCACAAGCAAATGAAGTATATCAACATCAAGTATAATTTCATCCGAGATGTCTTAGTGAAGAGTAAGATTGTTGTGAAAAAGATTGCTACAGTAAAGAACTCGGCAAATGTAACAACGAAGCATGTTTCTTTGGCAATGCTCAAGCTTTACTTGAGCTTAATTGATGTATGTAGAGAGTGAGCGTCCATCGAGGCGTATAGATGATGAGTATCATGATTTGACTTCAAAAGTTGAGTAACTATAGAGAAATCTCAAATTATATTTCGAGTTTAAGCTATTTATGAAATCTAAATTTCTACACTAAAAGATAAAAGAATGGACGCGCTTAATTTATTATATATATTGTACTTGTGAGAGCACAAAAGAGAAGGAAAAAATAAAAGCAAGCACACTTTTTTCCTCACCTTGTGGCCGTGCAAGAGAAGGCCAAGTGGACCCAAGGGAGTTTGGAGGGAAAAGAAAAAGAAAGAAACAAAGAAAAAATGTTTAGCCTCAGCTTAGGTTGTCTTTTCTTGATAATGAGCCCTAGGTTGTCACGCGGGGAGTATAGTAGCTGCCAGGCTTCATGAGAGCACAATGACCACACAGTAGCCCTTCCTTTGGAGCTGGACGGTGAAGGCGAAGGAGGTTCTTGAAAGAGGAGCGGCCCCACGAAGCCAAAAGTAGTTGTGCCGTGAATTTTTTATATTTAAATGAGTTATTTATTTATAAATATTTAGAATTTTAATTTAATTTAAGTGTGGAAAATATTTGAATTTATAAGTGAGCAGTTGTAATTTTGATTCTTTTATTATAGTAGACTTTTTTCTACTGACTCTCCCAGTGAATATAAGTACCAGTACTTGAACCGAACTACGTAAATTTTTGGTGTCCTTTATTCTTTCTCATTAATTTCTTTGGTACTTTCAAATTAACTTAATTTGCAACATCCTATTAGCTTTCGTGTTCGTTAATCTTACAACAGTTTGCTTTTACACATCCCCATTCGGATTGGGTTTCGCCTAATGGATTCAAATTTGAGACATAATTCCAACATATTTAAAGTAGGAAAATTTATAGTTCTTTAATTTGTGCAAATTCTTACGTGTATGCTTCGTTTGTTTTATGGAAAAATGTTACATTTTTGGAAAATATTTTTCAAGAAGTCATTTTCCAGAAAAATAATAATACTTTTCAGTGTTTGGCTGAAATCTAAAAAAGAACTTGAAAACTATTTTCCGTCTTTTGGAAAGGACAATCTAATTTGATTTTCCTAAATACACATACATTATTTGGGCACTAGTGAAGTGTGTATAGGCAACCAGAAATCAGGCATGGACACAAAGATCTCGAGTCCAGCCTCACTGCACCTCGACACTAGACTTGGGCTCGGGCACTTGGGTCTCAAGCAAGAGCACAAGCACCGATCCTAGGTCTATAGAGGCCAAGCCTAAGGCCCCGAATCCCTAGCACTCAAGGGTCTACAAAGTTCAAGTGTAAGATCTCGATGACTGGGGTCTTTGGTGCTTGTGCTCGGTTCAACATGGTTGGGCCTGATATGGCCGTGCTCGGGTCCTCGACGCTTGTGTCCAGGTCTCCCGCTCCCGAGCCCGTTCCATTGAGGTCAAGGCTTGGGACCCCGGTGTTCTTGCCCTAGTCCATTAAGGTCGAGCCTGGGACCTCGGTGCTCGTTTTCAGGTCCCCAATGCCCATGCTCAAGCGTGAGGGATCTAGGAAAGTGCATTGGGTTCTGAGCCTGACCTCGATGGACCCGGGCTAGGGCCTTTGTGGACTAGAACCCGAGCACCAGGGATCCGGACACAGGCATTAGAGTTCCGAGCTCGGCCTTTGTGGACCAGGGTGCTAGGGATCGAGGATCAACCATCAAGGTCTCGAGCCTGGCCATGTTGGACTTGTGCCTTGGTGTTGAGGTCCTAAGGTTGGTATCGATGGATTAGGGCACAGGTGTGGGGGATCCCGACAGGAGCACTGGGGACGTCCAAGCGCTGGGGACCAGAGCAAGACCTTTGGGAACCTGGGCTCAGGTGCTAGGGATCCAAGCACAAGTACCAAGATCCTGTGCCCAGCCTTAGGGACCTAGCCTGGGTTCCGAGGTATTGGGTATGGGCACCGGGGCCACTAGCTTGGCCTCGATAGACTTTGGTCCAGGTACCGGAGACCCGAACTGGCCTTGATGGTCCTAGGCCTGGGTGCAGGAATTGGGTCCCAAGCATCAAGGAACCGAGAACGAGCACAAGGTTCCTGAACTCTAGCGAAGAGTTTCCGGTCCAAGTGTTGGTATCTAGTCATATTTTGAAAATTGATTTCCGATGTTTTAAGGAGGAAATTAATTTCCTAAAATTTAAGCATCGATTTTCCGTCGACTCATTTTCCTAAACAATCCAAACATTAGAAAATGAGGAAAATATTTTTCATGAAAAAGATTTTTCACAAAACATATTGCTGAAGCAAGCGATCGAATAATAAAATAGACAGAGAAAGAAAATAAATCGGATTACATGGTTCGATAGTAGTAACCTACGTTCGCGAGGAGAGTAACAATTAATTTCACTAATGATCAAGTGATACAATGGAAATTACAACCACACTCGAGTTATTCAAATACTTTCAGTGTTTCTTAAGCTCCAATTACACCCAATAAATCAAATAGTGCTTAATCTCACAATTCCTTACGAAATAATCTCTCAATCTCACGAAGGAATTGCATAAATTCTTACCATAAGAATTTAATCGACTACAACACACTCGAATATTTTCAAAATGTAATTCACAAGTAGAAGCTTCTCTTTGATGATCCTCACAAATAACACCCTCTTCTTATTTATAGGCAAGATTTGGATCCAAAATAGGGAATATTTTTTTTGAAAACCGTCTCCAATTAGGAAACATTTTCCAACTAGAAAACAATTCAATTAGAAAACTTATCCAAAATAGGAAACCTACTTGAATTAAGAAACTTTAATTTTCGAGCTCAAAATTGAAACATAATTTTAATAACAAATAACATTCTTTTCTTATATATAGACAAGAATTGAATCCAAAATGGGAAATCTCTTCTTAGGAAATTTTCTCCAACTAGCTAACCAATTAAATTTGAATTAGGAAACTCTCTTTTTTGTGCTCAAAATTGAGACATAATTTTAACAATTAGATGGAGCTTTCAAGAGAAAGAATTCTGAATACCCATAGTTGTCAATTTTGACTCTGAGAGAGGGCAATGATACCGCTCAATGTTCCAATTCTTCAGCACAAAATAACCAGCGGAAGCATTCGCATCCCTCCATTGTTGGCTTCCCTTCTTTCCTCTCCATCTCGAACATACACACACCTGAAGCTGGTAAGAAAGGATCTTCTGGTGTGAACAGCAGACCACGTTCGAACAGAGAGAACATCACGACCTCTTCGCACTGATCAGCGCCGTGAAAAACTGACGTCATTTCTTGTGTCTGCTCTGCGACATTCATACACCTACCCACGTATTCCTATATAAAAAAATACGAGCTTTTGGTCCGCCGTTGGCACGGTCCTTGGGGGAAACAACAACTGCGCTTCCGCACGGAGTCCGCCGCACGTGTGTGAAGCTCCGACCAATTCCCGTCGAGTTCGATTGAAACTTCGTCGATCCAAGAAATAGCGTCATGGGGGAGCCCCAATCGTTTGCTTCGGCCGATTGAGGTGCCTGCCGGTTCCGACCCATCGCTCGATCGGCGATTCGGGATCGAAGGGTACTCGCGCTTCGCTCGCGGCGGGTTCGGATTCGCGCTTGCTCTTTCGATCCTGTTCTGGGTCGGCGACGATCGGCGGGCGCCGTTCATCTCCACCCGGTAAGCTGACTGCCGATGCTTCGGGATTTTCTCTCGTTTCCGTCTCTCGTTTTGAGTCGAATTTGGTTTGCATCTTGGAGTTACTGCGAAATCCGTTTCTGGGTTTTGCTTCTTTGACTTTTGGCTGATTGCTTTTGGGGGATCTTGTTCGGTTTCTTGATTTCATTCCTGTTCGCGGTTCTTTTGATTCAGATGATCCATGGTCTTGCGGATATACAGGTTCAGGCATTCCTGGCGTCTGAATTGATGTGAACTTCTAGTCGCTCTGCTGAAAAATTCCGATATTGTCCCGTTATCACTGAGCTCGAAATGTCTGTCATGCCCAATCAAACACAGATACGTTGGAAGTCTTGATTTCTTTTACCCTTTTTCCAATACTTTTAAGATGGAAAAATTTAATTCTGAGTTGTTTGAATTTGAACTTGTTATGACATCCCTTGATGAGCCACGTGTGTTTGTCGGGTGATCACAAGGATTTCTTCTGTTTAGGCATGTCCTGCCGTTGATTATGCTTAAAATCTGTTTTATAGGTTGCATATGACCTCCGTGCTTAGAGTATTCTTCTAGTGTTTCTTTACTTCTTTACGGTTAATGTTAATGGTTGTCACAGATTTGCCGAAATATTGCTTTTCCCAATGGCTTTTAGAGAGAGGTCAATTCTCTGTATTTGTAAGGTTCTGTGGATGGCCACTTCAGATAAGAATTCTTGCTTATGATTTCATGATTTTGATTCTGCATGCCACGAAGATTTATGAAGTAAAATCTTCATCCATTATCTTGTTTATTAAATTGCTACACTATGAACAGGTGATTCCACCTACTTGCGCATGGCCGAGTTGGTGAGCGTTTTCCTTCCCTCTTCAAAGGTTTTGGGTTCGAATCCCCACTCGGTTCCGTAATTTAAGTGCGGGCCCTGGAGGTAGGTTACTGGGCTAGTATCCCTCGAGATATAGGCACCATGATTACCTGTGCGGGCTCGTCCCCGGGGAATGGTGGCGGATCTTCGATTACCAAAAAAAAAAAAACAGGTGATTCCAAATGTGGGACATTCTGTTAATGAACCTGGCATAGCTGCAGGGCTTGTGGCTGCAAATGAGAAGCTCAAGAACATTGTGAAGAACCGAGGATAGTGAATTTTGTGTAAGATGCGCACGACAGGGTATGAGCAATTTTCTCACCTACCTCACTGGAACTATCTTGATGTTGATGCATCCAGAAATGGAAGGTGGTTGCAAATAAATTGAAGACGGTTTGGTGCAATGGCTAGTAGACTTTTAACATGCTTCCTTGTGTTTGGCATTTTATGCTTTCTTATGTGCCAAATGCCCCACCAAAGCCTGATTTATTTTGCACATATAATTTAAAATCGCTAGTTGACTTGGAATGTCAAGGATATGCACAATATGCTAGCAAATGAGCAGTAGAGTAGCATAACTTGAACCTGATGGTCACAAAGTTTTTTGCAAAGAGGTCCGTGGAATGTTTGCTGCACAAATAGTTTGTTAAGCTCATTTTTCATAGTCACCTGGAAGTCACTTCAACCATTTGAGCTTCAAAACTATCAGGATAAAGAAACTAAGAGTGCCATAACTTTCGTACGGCGCTCACTTGAGTGCCATATTGGAGTAAAATAGATCATTTGTATGTCATTTCCGACGAAAATAGATCACTTAAGTGTCATTTCCGACAAATGAGCTGATGTTGATCTTTTAATTAATTTTTCATCCAACATGGGTTTTTTTAATGTTTTTTTTTATTGATTTTATTAATTTTTAAAATTTTTCTTTTTCTTTATCTTTTTATTTTTATTTTTCTTTTTTTTTTCAATGTTGGCGAGGTTCGCCGATGACCTTGCCGGCGGTCGCGAAGGCTCTCACCAGATCCGGCGAGGCTGCCTCGCCCACGGCCGCGAACGCCCTTGGCGAGGCCATCGGGGCCTCATCGGCTGCGGGCACGGCAGCAAAGGCTCTTGCCAAATCTGGCGAGGCCATCTCGCCCGCGGCAGTGATGGTTCTCGCTAGATTCGGAGAGGCCGCCTTGCCCACGGCCGCGAAAGCCCTTAGTGAGGCCATCGTGGCCTCGCCGTCGCTGGCAAGGTGGTAAAGGAGGCTACCTCGCCCGCAGCAGTGAAGGCTTTCGCCAGATCTAGCGAGGCCGCCTTGCCTGCGGCCGGCGAGACGGCCTTTGCAGCCTCGCCCGTTGCCGGCGAGATCGCGACGGCCTCACCTAGGGACTTCGCGGCGAAGGGCAAGGTGGCCCTTGTCCAATCTGGCCGAGGCCTTCAAAGCCAGCAAGGGTTGCCGGTGACCCTCGCCGACATTGAAATTTTTTTTTTGCAAAAATAAAAACAAATTAATAATAAAAAAATTCAAAAAATATTAAAATATTATCCACGTCAGCTTCGGCGAAGCCATGTCAGATTTTCCTATTGCAAATAGCATTTGTCACTCAAGTAATCACTTTTTCAAATTTTTAATACTCAAGTGAGAGAAAAAAAAGTTATGGCACTCAAGTGAGCGCCGTACGAAAGTTATGGCACTTCTAGTGTCCTTATCCCCTGTACTAGGAAATAGCATTTTGAACTCATTGCAAAATAAGCAAGCTTCTATTGATGTTATTGGGAATTTTCAGCGTGTTTATCCTGTCAAAGTTGACAATAAGTGTACACAATTGATACGTAGTTCCCAAAAGAGACGAGTCCAGATTGCCTGAAAGTTGCTACATGGTGTTGGTTGGATAAGAATTCGTGTATATATGCGTCAAGTTGTGCATAAGAGATTATAGAGTTTGTGGTGTATCAGTAGAGTTCCACTACAACCACAAGACCCCTGTTTAGGTTTTCAGTGAATTTCTGGACGAATGGTTCCCGCCGACTATCACAAGACGTCAGCAGGAATTTTGTATTCATAACACCCTAGCCTTCGCCGACTACCATTAGATATTTCACACTAAGATCGAGCAATAAGATGCACATTTGCTTGTATTAAAGTAGGAAAGGGTTCATGGCAAAGAGAAAAAGAAATAGGAGAGTATGAAAAGCTTGATGCTTCTTCACCACAATGGTTGTGATCATTTTTCGTTTTTCGCATATAGGTAAACCCGTGACAATTTTACCCTAAACTATTTTTTTGACCATAAAAAACTCCAAACTGGTACAACTGTGACAATTTTACCCCGAACTAATAATTTTTTAATATTATTTTTTCGAATTTTTTAATTAAATTTTTTTATTTTTTCTTTTCTTTTCTTTTTTTTTCTTCATTTTTAACCTCTAGTTGATCGTCGAACCGGCGACCAGCCAGAGGCAGAAGCCGATGAGGTCGGCCTCGCTGGCCACTGGCGAGGGCCGCCCTCGCCTGACTCAGGCAAGGGCTGCCCTAGCCGGCGTTGGGTGAGGGTCGCCCTCGCCTGGGCGAGCGAGGATAGCTCTCGCCCAACGCCGGCGAGGGCCGCCCTCGTCTAACTCAGGCAAGGGTTGCCCTCGCCGGATCTGGCGAGGGCGGCCCTTGCCTGCGTCGGGCGAGGGCCGTCCTCGCCCGACACAGGCGAGGGTTGCCCTCGCCCGCCGAGGCGAGGGCTAGCCTCGCCCGATGCCGACGAGGGTTGCTCAACGTCGACAAGGTCGAGCCTCACCAGCAGTCAGTGGGGCCGACCTGGGGCCGACCTCGCCGACTTCCACCTTTGGCCGGTCGCCGGTCCAGCGACAGGCCAGAGGTTGAAGATGAACAAAAAAAATAGAAAATAAAAATAAAAAAATTAATAAAAATTCTAAAAAATAATAATATTAAAATTTTAGTTCAAGGTAAAATTGTCACATGTGTACCAGTTTGAAGTTTTTTGTGGTATGTTTAGGGTAAAATTGTCACAAGTGTACCAGTTTGGGGTTTTTTGTGGTATATTTGAGGTAAAATTGTCACAAGTATACTAGTTTGGGGTTTTTAGTGGTAAAAAAAAAAGTACGGGGTAAAATTGTTACGCGCGTACCAGTTTGGGTTTTTGGTGGTATTAACCCAAAAAGAAAAAAAAGTTCAAAAATAAGGATACGATTTTATAGTAGACATGAATTCATCAAAGCTTCATGGTCCATCAGATGCATCAAACCAGGATAAAACAGGGCAAGTTTTGAGAAGGTGACTCCAAATGAAGACATGAATTCAACAAAAGTCAGGACACGATATTCTAGTAGACATGAATTCATCACCTATGAATGTCCTCAGCACAACCTGTAGCACATAACCAAAGCACCCCACTTCACATGCCAGCCAAGCCAATTGAATCCATCAAACACGTGTGAACATACATGAATTTATCGTTTAAGCCCCCAAAAAAGGAAAACCAGAAACAAAAAAAAAAACACAACCTCATTAATCTTAGACCGTAACAAAATGCTTCCATGGGATCTATGGTTACTCCAACATCTATAAACGATAAACCATTAAAAATAAACATTAGAATTTGCAACAAATTTCAGCCAAACGACCTCAACCAGGTTCTATGACATCAAGGTCTCACTGATATACATCTGTCAGATGTCTTTTTATCTCAATTACCTGATTCGCTCGCACTCTCTATGTTCAAGTTCTCATTGTTCCATGCTTGACACTAGCAACTAACAATTGCGTATGTAACTCCAAATGAATAGGCGCAAACCACAAGGATTACCAAGCTATGCAGCACCAAGGACATAGTAACAGTCATTGGAATGTATTGAAAACAAATACATCAAGAAACAATGACTCGTGCGCGCTAGGGTCGATTGAGAATGGAGCATCTAAAAACTCCAAGACAACAGCAAAAGCGGAAAGAAACCCAACGAATTCAGAAGACACAGCTCAACAAAAACCATCAACCCCACAACGCCAAAAGCAAACACACACGAAAAACCCAAGCAGAAAAAAGAACGTCATGAACATTGTTGGACCTGATTTTGCGCATTTTGCTGGGGCACCTGGCTAGTGTACCGGGCAATGCAATGAGGAACGGTGAAAGGCATGTCCTGCTGAGCGAGGCCCACTCCAATGTTCGTAGAACCTACGAAAGCTAAGGGAACGAGTCACGTTCAAGCTAAGGTTGAGCAAGGAGCCAGGGGTTTTTTTTTTTTGGTCGCTGAGTGTTGATGACGAGGAGGGACACAAACCTTTGCTTCGTCGGCGATGGCGGGGAGCAAGGAGCGCTCGAAGCAGAAACAACGCGATGCGACGGAGCGAGCAACCAGGAACGTTGACGAGAGCGAAATTTGAGAGCGAAATCCAGATTTCAAAATAATTTGAAAGCCTTCGCTTTGCTGGAGAGAGGAAATGTCTTCTTCTGATGAGACGGAAAGAACGAAGAAGACGAGAGAGGCCTAGCCAATATTTTCTCGAACGGAGACCCAAAAGGAGAAACAGACTGAGAGAGAGAGGGGAGCTGAATATTTGAAAATTTTTTATGGTGATTCTGAAGGCCACGTGTCGAATTTTGGATGGATTATCTCAACGATGACGTGGCAAGACAATCCTAGCCAATATTTTCTCGGCAAAAAGGAGAAGAAAGAAACAAAATCAAGCACACTCTTTTCCTCTTGTTACCATGGAAGAGAAGGCCAAGTGGGCCCAAGGGAGTTTGGAGAGAAAAGAAAAAAAAAAAGAAATAATTTTTGCCCGAGCCTAAATTGTCTCTTCCCAATAATGAGTCCTAGGTTGTCACGTAGGGAATGTAGTAGTTTGCTAGGCTTCTTCCTTCCTTTCTTGAGAAGGGTGGAATGGATTCCTTTTAATGAGAGCACAATGGCCGCACAGTAGCTCTTCCTTAGAAGCCCAACAAGGAAGGCGAAAGAGTTTCTTGAGAGTGGAGCGGCTGCATGCAGCCAAAAGGAGAGAACGTGCTAGCTCTTGCTTGGGATTGAACCTCCAGAGATTTGTGCCGTGAGTTTTTAACATCTAAATGAGTTGTTTATTTATAAATACTTGAGGTTTTGATTTAATGTAGGTGTTGGAAACACTTGAACTTGTGAATAAGCAATTGTAACTTGGATTTTCCGATTATAATTAATTATTTCCTAATGGCTCTTCTTATGAATATAGGTACCAATACTCTGATTGAACCACATAAATTTTTGGTATCATTTATCTTTCCTCATTAATTTCTTTGGTGCTTTGCATTGACTTTATTTGCAGGATCCTAGTTAACTTTTACGTTCGTTAATTTTACAACAGTTGGTATCAAAGTTATGGATAGGGTTTTTTGGATTGTGGTTTGAGGCTTTTGCTTGTCTGATTATTATATAGAAATTATGTTGTTGCAATTATGTTTGAGGTGAAAGTAGAAATTAAGAAATTTAACGGAAGGAACAACTTTGGGTTGTGAAGCGTTAAGATCGAGGCCTATTAACAACTCAAGATTTGGCCGAAGCATTGGAGGGTAAGGATAAGTTGCCCGAAACAATAAAGATACCGAAAAGAACATGTTAATAAGGAAGGCTAGCAGTACAATCTTGTTAAATTTATTGGATGAGGTGTTGATAGAGGTGGCTGAGAAGAAGGATGCTACAGCGTTGTGGGTATAACTTCAAGCACTCTACGTAACGAAAGATTTGAACAATTACTTGTACATGTTCAAGAGAATGTTTTAGTTTAGATATACTGAAGGTACATCTATTAGATCCCATATAAATGAGTTTAATAAACTCATGATGGATTTAAAGAACGCTAGTAAGATTCTAGATGATGAAGAGAATGGCATATTGTTAGCTTCTTTACTAGAGTCATGGGAGCACTTTACTTATTCACAACTACAAGGGCGCATTACAATTATCTTGGAAGGGGTAAAGTCTGCCTTGTTCTCTAAAGAGTGGCTGAGAAAGTTACGAAATGCCAGTCTAGTGCAAGATGTAGCGTAAGGATAAGTGATTCGAGGTAGAGATCAATATCGGGGGTCTAGTATCAGTAGAGGTAAAAGCAGGTTGAAGTCACGCCATAGAAAGTCCAAGGAACGCGTGAAATGCTTTTAGTTTCAGGAGGAGGGGCATATTATGAGAGATTATCCGAAGCGGAAAAATCGAGGCGACAAGCAGAATGCCATAAGCTGTGTAACGAACTTAGTCGAGAAGAGTACTAGTGATGCAAATGTTATTTTGTGTGTGACTACTAGTTCGTCAGGAGACGAATGAGTGCTAGATTCGGGGTATTCTTATCATATGATGTCTCATAAGAACCAGTTTGTTACTTACCAGATTGTACATGGTGGTAGAGTTCTGACAGGAAATAATGTAATCTGCAAGGTTATGGGTATTAGGATAGTTCATATTCAGATGCACGACGGGGCAGTGTGCACATTTACAAATGTGAGGCACATACTAGAGCCCAAGAAGAATCTTATTTCTTTGAGGATACTCGATGACATCGGGCCGCCAAAGGTGAAGTACTGAAGATCTCTCGAGGTGTCATGACAATAATGAAATAGAAGAAAGTGAATACTCTCTGTCATCTACTAGGAGAGATCATAAGAGGAGCTTCTACAATTTCATCAGGTGAGTCAGACTCTGACTTGACTCTGTTATGACATATGTGATTAGGGCACATGAGTGAGGAAAGTATGACGATGTTCAGTGAGAGTGGATTGTTAAGGGGTTAGAAGACAGGGAAACTGAACTTATGTGAGCATTGCATTTTTGGGAAGTAGCGCTGGACTAAGTTTACTACAGCTATGCACTTGATCAAGCAGTCAGTTGAGTACATTCATTCCTACGTCTAGGGCCTATCTTCGGTTCCTTCATAAGGAGTTGCCCAATATATGTTGACATATATCAATGACTATTAGAGTAAGGTTTTGATATATTTTTTCGAACTACAAATCTGACGTGTTTGATCGATTGAAGAAATTTAAGGCATTGATTGAGAAGTAATCGGATAAACAAATCAAGTATCTGAGAACCAATAATGGCACAAAGTTATGTATTGAAAATTTAAGGCAAGGTACGTGCTTACACTTGCATATGGTGCAATTAGTTGGAAAGCGTCCTTACATGACCATATTGCCTTGTCTTTGACTGACACAAAGTATATGGCACTGACCTTTATAGCAAAGGAGGCAATATAGCTATAACATTTGCTTTCGGACTTTAGGTTAAACAAAAAAAGTGTTGATATACATTGTGATAACCAATATACGATATATTTGGTATATAATCTGGTCTATCACAAGCAAATGAAGCATATCAACATCAAGTATAATTTCATCCGAGATGTCTTGGTGAAAAGCGAGGTTGTTGTGAAAAAGATTACTACAGTGGAGAACTCGGCAGACATAACAACGAAGCATGTTCCTTTGGCAAAGCTCAAGATTTGCTTAAGCTTAATTGGCTTATGTAGAGAGTGAGCATCTATCGGGACATATAAATGATGAGAATCATGATTGGGTTTCAAAAGTTGGGTAACGGTGGAATAATGTTAAATTATATTTTAAGTTTGAGCCGTTTACGAAATTCAATTCATGCACTAAAAAATAAAAGAATGGACATACTTAGTTTATTATATATATTGCACTTGTGAGGGCAAAAAGGAAAAGAAAGAAACAAAAGCAAGCACACTTTTTTCCTCACCTTGTGGCTGTGCAAGAGAAGTCGAAGTGGACCCAAGGGAGTTTGGAGTGAACAGAAAGAAAAAGAAAGAAACAATTTTAGCCTTAGCCTATCTCTTCTTGATAATGAGCGCTAGGTTGTCATGTAGGGAGTAAAGTAGCTGCCAGGCTTCTTTCTCCCTTTCTTGAGGAGTGTGGAGTGGGTTCCTTTTAATCAGAGGTGGCCACATGGTAGCCCTTCCTTTGGAGCTGGATAGTGAAGGCGAAGTTGCTTCTTGAGAGAGGAGCGGCCCACGAAACCAAAAAGTAGAAAATGTTCTTGGGCTTGAACATAGAGAGATTTCCGTTGTAAGTTTTTTATATCCAAATGAGTTGTTTATTTATAAATACTTGAGATTTTAGTTTAATTTATGTGTGGAAAATATTCAAATTTATGAGTGAGCAATTGTAACTTGAATTCTCTTATTATAGTAGATTTTTTTTATTGGCTCTCCTCGTGGATGTAGGTACCAATACTTGAACTGAACTACGTAAATTTTTGGTGTCCTTTATTCTTTCTCATAAATTTCTTTGGTGCTTTCATATTGACTTAATTTGCAAAATCCTATTAGCTTTCGTGTTCGTTAATCTTACAACAGTTGGCTTTTGCACATCCCCATTCGGATTGGGTTTTGCCTAATGGATTCAAATTTGAGACATAATTCCAACATATTTAAAGTAGGAAAATTTATAGTTCTTTAATTTGTGCAAATTCTTACGTGTATGCTCCGTTTGTTTTATGAAAAAATGTTACATTTTTGGAAAATATTTTTTCAAGAAGTCATTTTCCAGAAAAATAACAATACTTTCCGGTGTTTGGCTGAAATCTAAAAAAGAACTAGAAAACTATTTTTCGTCTTTTGGAAAGGAAAATCTAATCTGATTTTCCTAAATACACATGCATTATTTGGGCACTAGTGAAGTGTGTATGGGCAACTAGAAAATCAAGCACAGACACCAAGATCTCGAGTCCAGCCTCGATGGACCTCGACACTAGACTTGGGCTCAGGCACTTGGGTCTCGAGCAAGAGCATAGGCACCGATCCCAAGTCTATAGAGACCGAGCCTAAGGCCCCGAATCCCTAGCACTCGGGTGTCCACAAAGTTCAAGGGTAAGATCTCGATGACTGGGGTCCTTGGTGCTCGTGCTCTGGTTCAACGTGGTTGGGCCTGATATGGCCGTGCTCGGGTCCTCGACGCTTGTGTCCAGGTCTCCTGCCCCTGAGCCTATTCCATCGAGGTCGAGGCTTGGGATCCTGGTGTTCGTGCCCTAGTCCATCAAGGTCAGGCTTGAGACCTTGGTGCTCGTTTTCGGGTCCCCAATGCCCATGCTCAAGCATGAGGGATCTAGGAAAGTGCATTGGGTTTCGAGCCCGACCTCGATGTACCCAGGCTAGGACCTTTGTGGACCAGAGCTCGGGCACCAGGGATCCGGACTTGGGCATTAGAGTCAAGAGCTTGGCCTTTGTGGACCAGGGCTAGGGCGCTGGGGATCGAGGATCAACCATCGAGGTCTCGAGCCCAACCATGTTGAACTTGTGCCTTGGTGTTGAGGTCCTAAGGCTGGCCTAGATGGATTAGGGCATGGGTGTGGAGGATCCCGATAGGAGCACTAGGGACGCCCAAGCGCTAGGGACTAGAGCAAGACCTTTGGGGACATGGGCTCAGGTGCCAAGGATCCGAGCACAAGTACCAGGATCTCGTGCTCAACCTTTGGAGACCTAGCCTGGGTGCCGAGGTATCAGGTATGGGCACCGAGGCCATTGGCTTGGCCTCGATGGACTTCGGCCTGGTCGCCGGAGACCCAAACTGGCCTTGATGTACCTAGGCCTGGGTGTAGGAATCGGGTTGCAGGCATCAAGGACCCGGGAACGAGCATTAGGGTTCTCGAACTCAAGCGGAGAGTTTCCGGTCCAAGTGTCGGTATCTTGTCATATTTTGAAATTTGATTTCCGATGTTTTAAGGAGGAAATTAATTTCCTAAAATTTTAGCATAGGTTTTCTGCTAACTAGGAAAACATTTCTGTTGACTTATTTTCCTAAACAATCCAAATATCGAAAAATGAGGAAAATATTTTTCATGAAAAAGATTTTTCATGAAATATATTGTGGAAGCAAGTGATCGAATAATAAAATAGACAGAGCAAGAAAATAAATCGGATTGCGTGATTCGGTCATAGTAACCTATGTTCGCTAGGAAAGTAGCAATTAATTCCATTTTAGATCAAGCGATACGACGGAGATTACAACTACACTTGAGTCACTCAAATACTTTCAATGTTTCTCAAGCCTCAATTACACCCAATAAATCAAATAGTGCTTAACTTCACAATTTCTCACAAAATAATCTCTCGATTTCATGAAAAAATTGCACAAATTCTTACCATAAGAATTTAATCAACTACAACACACTCGGATATTTTCAAAATGTAATTCACAAGTATAAGCTTCTCTTTTATGATCCTCATAAATAACACCATCTTCTTATTTATAGGCAAGAATTGAATCCAAAATATGAAATATATTTTTTGGAAACCTTTTTCCGATTAGGAAACCTTTTCCAACTAGGAAATCATTCAATTAGGAACCCTATCTAAAATAGAAAACCTACTTGAATTAACAAAATTTTTTATTTTCGGGCTTAAAATCGAGACATAATTTTAACAACAAATAACATGTCCTTCTTATATATAGGCAATAATTGAATTCAAAATAGGAAACATCTTCTTAGGAAATCTTCTCCAATTAGATAACCTATTAAACTTGAATTAGAAAACTCTCCTTTTTGGGCTTAAAATCGAGATATAATTTTAACAATAAGATGGAACTTTAAAGAGAAAGAACTATGAGTACCCATAGTTGCCAATTTTGATTGTGAGAGGGCAATGGTACCGATTAATGTACCAATTCTTCACCACAAAATAACCAGCGGAGCCATTCGCATCCCTCCATTCTTGGCTTCCCTTCTTTCCTCTCCAACTCGAACATACACACACTCAAAGCTGGTAAGAAAGGATCTTCTGGTGTGAAAAGCAAAGCACGTTCGAACAGAGAGAACACCACAACCTTTTCACACTGTTTATCGCCGTGAAAAACTCACGTCATTTCTTGCGCCTGCTCTGCGACATTCATACACCTACCCACGTATTCCTATATAAAAAAAATACGAGCTTTTGGTCCACCGTTGGCACGGTCCTTGGGGGAAACAACACCAACTGCGCTTCCGCACGGAGTCCGCCGCACGTGTGAGAAGCTCCGACCAATTCCCGTCGAGTTCGATTGAAACTTCGTTGATCCAAGAAATAGCTTCATGGGGGAGTCCCGATCGCTTGCTTCGGCCGATTGAGGTGCCTGCCGGTTCCGACCCATCGCTCGATCGGCGATTCGGGATCGAAGGGTACTCGCGCTTCGCTCGCGGCGGGTTCGGATTCGCGCTTGCTCTTTCGATCCTGTTCTGGGTCGGCGACGATCGACGGGCGCCGTTCATCTCCACCCGGTAAGCTGACTACCGACGCTTCGGGATTTTCTCTCTTTTCCGGGTCTCGTTTTGAGTCGAATTTGGTTTGCATCTTGGAATTACTGCGAAATCCGTTTCTGGGTTTTGCTTCTTTGACTTTTGCCTGATTGCTTTTGGGAATCTTGCTTGGTTTCTTGATTCCGTTCCTGTTCGCGGTTCTTTTGATTCAGATGATCCATGGTCTTGCGGATATACAGGTTATAGCATTCGCGGCGTCTGAATTGGTGTTGGCTTCTAGTCGCTCTGTCGAAAAATTCCGATATTGTCCCGTTAAACATATCACTGAGCTCGAAATGTCGTAACTTGTGACCGGAATTTGGCAGAAACGATCTTATATGTGGTGAAAAAGCTGCAACAAGAACAACCCTTTAACACGGTGCAGTCTTGAATTGTTTCTGGTGGTTTTTCTATTTCACGGCCGGCAAACTGCATCTATGGATGATCTCCCTGTTGAAGTGATTGGGAACATACTGTCACAGCTCAAAGCTGCGAGAGATGTCGTGGTTGCTTCCACGACTTGCCGGAAATGGAGAGAGGCTTGGAAGAAGCACCTTCGAGCACTCTCCTTCGATTCCAATGATTGGCCTGTGTACCACGATATAAGCACGACCAGCCTGGAGATCCTCATTACGCAGACCATATTCCAGACTCGAGGCGTTCAGTGTTTGTCCATCTCGATGGTGGATGCGGATGAGTTCTCGGCCGCCCCCGTGATTGCTTGACTCATGTACACCAAGGACACCTTGCGTGAGCTGTGTTATAACGCGAGGACGCGTCCGAACATCAATATTGTGGAGCGATGCGGAAGGCAGAAGCTTGAAGTATTGAAGTTGGCTCATACTTCTATCACGGGCGTTGAGCCGAGTTATCAAAAGTTTCCTCACTTGACATCGCGCTCTTTGAGCTTCGTCAGCATCTCAGCCTTGGATTTGAGCCTCCTCCTTTCTATCTGTCCAGAGATTGAGTCACTGGCTCTTATTAATCCAGATATCGCCATGTCGGATTCGCAGGCAACTATGGAGTTGACAAGTCACTCATTGCAAGAAATACATGTGGAAGCGATAAGTTTGGATAAGTTTCTGCTGGAGGCTGATCGCCTTCAGAACTTGAACCTACGAGATTGTAATCTCGAGGTTTTTGAGCTGATCGGGAAAGGGGCATTAGGAGCATTTAAGATGGACGATGTTAGTATTATAAATCTCGATATTAGTGAAAGCATGGAAAATCTCGAGGTTGTGGATGTCGCGAACTTCACGGTCATGTGGCCGAAATTTTACCATATGATCTCCAAATCTTCGAAGTTGAGGACACTTCGTCTATGGGGTGTTGCACTGGATGAAGAAGTTGAAGCTATGGACTTGGAGACGATCTCTGTTTGCTTTCCTCAGTTGAGCCACTTAGCTTTGAGTTAGGATCTGGAGGATGGTGTTTTAAACCACTGTTTGCAGGGTTCATCTAACTTGGAGAATGTGGTTGTGCTTGAACTTGGATGGACCATAATTAGCAACCACTTCTCGAACGGAGACCCAACCGAAGAAATAGACGGAGAGAGAGGGGAACTGGATTTTTGAAAATTTTTCATGGTGGGTCCCGAAGACCACGTGTCGAATTTTGGGTGGACTGTCTCAGTGATGACGTGGCAAGACAGTCCTAGCCAATATTTTCTCTTTTTTGCCCTCACAAGTGCAATAAATATAATAAACTAAGTGTGTCCATTTTTTTGTCTTTTAGTGCATGAGTTCTGTAAATAACTCAAATTCAAGATATAACACCGACCACGTGAAACTGAATAATCCTTATGCATGTGAATTGGTCTCTAAGCGTGCATTTATTTCACTGAAAACTTCTTGACGTAGAAAAATGTATTCCATGAAAATCATTTTCAAGGAAAGTAATTAATTTTCATTTGTCTTGAGGTTTTGAGAGAGTGATTTCCTTTTTGTCAATAGGAAAATTCGTTTTTCCCCGATCTAAACTTGTTGTTTTTAGTCCATAAAAAAAATCTTCTGTAGATCAATTAATTTTCCATCATACGAACGCCAAAAAGTAGGAAAATAATTTCTCGAAAACAGTTTTTTCAAATAAACCAATGTTTCATCAAAGTCAAAGATGTAAATCCACAAGCGAATTCCGACCAAAAAAAATCAGCAAGGGAAAATCCAAGTTGGACTTTGATGATTGATTTGGTGTTCGACTAAATTTGGACTTTGTGTGGACATCGGAATATCGTGCTAGGAGATATGAACAAATTAGTTTGGTCGCTTTCACGTTATCATAACACTTGTATATACAAATCTTCCATTGGCTATTTTGTCCTTGAAGGACCTTCTGTTGTAGAGATGTGTGCCGTGACTTCTGGCCTATGGCCGCGACAATCGTGCAATTACATCCGGGAGTAATTTCAAAAGTGGTTCTGTACCCGCACATAAAAATTTCACGAGCCGTTTGAACATTGGAAACTTTTTCTTTGTGGATTTCACTCGATGATTTGTGCAATAAATCCAATTGAGATAGCTAGTCATGCCGAAAGTGTGAGTGTTTGGGCAAGGCACGTAATTTCCCAGTGAAGTAAGAACCGGCATTTGGGCCGAATCGCATAAATCTTTTATTCTTTTTTTGTTTGGTTCCTCATTGATATTTTTGATAATTCCATCACCTTGTGTTAGATTTTGATGGCAAGATCCGTCAACCATTGCTTTAATTCGCAGCTAAATGGATTTTGTGAATTGATTCTCCACTAAAAGTTCTGTTTGCAGAATATCATGGAATTGATACTCCCTCACGGAAGATTCAGGGGAACTGGATTCTCTTTGTCAGGAATAAAGGGAAACGTAGTAATGTGTCTTGACTTCATGTAAACTTGGACAATAATGGGATGTTTCATCTGCAGGCTGCAAAACAGTTCCTTAACTCTCTCTCTCTCTCTCTCTCTCTCTCGGGTGAGCAATCGTTCAAAGTTCTGCAGCATGAGCCGCATGGGAACTTCATTAATTAGCAGATGATACGATTACAAGAGGGACCAAGATCAACATTTGGGATCGGCAACATGGTCATTAACCACTAACTGCAACTGTTTGGACCTGTCGTGATCTTCATTGTTTTCCAAATCCCACTTGCTTGGTTCTTCCACGACTCCTCTTTTCCTGTACTTGCAGTAGAGTATCAGTTGCAGCACGCCCAAAGGACTCCCCACCAGATTAGGTGACTGAATACAGTATAGAACATGTCAATATCACATTACAAAATTCGGCGGGACCTCCCTCGTGTCCTGGGAAAATGCACATGTTTTTAGGCTCCGTTCGTTTGGCAGAAAATATTCTCCTTTTGGAAAATATTTTCCTGAAAGTCATTTTCCTGGAAAATGTTTTCCCGGAACATAATTTTCCTCTATTCGGTGACCAATATGAAAAAATTTCGGAAAATATTTTTCGCCGGCGGCCGACGGCGGGTGGCTGGCGGCGGCGGCGGCCTGCATCCGGCAGTGGGGACTGACGGTCGCGGCGGCGACCGATCGGCGACGGCGGCCGGCCGGCGGTGGGCGACTGGCGGTGGCGGCGGCGGCGGCCGGCTACCGGCGGCCGGCGGCCAGCGTTCGGCAGCGGGGACCGACGGCAGCGGTGGCGACCGACCGTCAGCGGCGGCTGGCAACCGGCGGCGGCCAACCGGCAGCGGCGGCGGCAGCCGACGACCGGCGACAGCCAACGGCCGGCGGTGGGCTGCGGCTAGCGAGCGGTGGCGGCGGCCGGCGACCTTAATGAAGAAGGAGAAGAAAAAGATCCGGAAAATGATTTCCGTTTTAGAAGAAGTGGAAATCATTTTCCATAAACTGAGGCTATTTTGTGAGAGGGGGAAGGAAAATATTTTCCCACGGAAAACGTTTTCCGCCCCCCGAACACCGAAAAATCCGGAAAATATTTTTCGAAAGAATATTTCCCGTCAAACGGAGCCTTAGTATGGATGATTCTTTCCATCGTACCATTCTTAGAATGAGTCTATATGAGTATGTTTTATATAACATGAAAAGACTGATTAATAGTTGTACCAACCGCGAGGAAGAGATCGCAGCCCAGTAGTCCGTAGGCCATCCAAAGGGAACTAGCGAGGAATGAGAACAATGACAAGTAGAACGGCATGAATTCCACGCTCTTTGTCAGTATCACTTGTTTCTGCAACACCACAGCGGATAGGAACCATTACAAGATGTTAGTCACGTACTCAATGTTAGTATAGATGTGCTGCATGGACGATGTGAAATGGTGCGTTGACCACAGGTGCCTAATTAAATTATTAGATAATGAGAGGCAAAAATGAAGAGCTAGCATCGACAAATGAGTTGATGAGTCGATTTATAGCCACATCTAACTGATCATCAGTAAATGTCTCTTTCAAACAAATTCATAGATAGATTATTAACGAGTATATCAGAGCCAGGACCTTCAATTAGCATCTGGAAGTCCACGAGTCTTGCTTATAGCTATGCATATTGCACCCGATCGAATGAGTCGATGCTAGATGAGATAAATACCAGGGCTTATCTCGGTTGTTAACAGTAATATAACTATGAAATGATCTGTGTGATTGTTAACACGAGAACTCATATTGTTTATCAACTTAAGCAAATTTGAAGATCAGTTGTTGACAAATATTGATAGAAGAAAAACATGTTGGTCACTTTAATTACTCAGCTTTCCCATCTTCGTATTGGTCTGTTGCTATGGATAATGTATGTATGAAGACATGGAAGAAGTGGACTTACAACAACTACCAATGGAGATCCATACATCGCGACTGAGGCCACGAGTCCTATACTTCCTACAAATACTTTACGGTGATGGTGATCATGAATTATAAAAGTTGATATGATGGCAATGATAGTGAAAATTGTGAGCACTCCCAGCGCCATCGCAGCCACCTTTATCTGTAAGTATACATTTCAAAGATCAGAAAAATTTATTCCCCTGTTGCATTGTTGCATTGGCACACCAGCACAATAAGCTAAAATACTGAGTTTTTATGCATATAAAAAAAAATTCTGTCACCGATATAATTTGAATGAACGGACAGCAGCAAACTAAATGGACTCATCTTGCCTTCTTTTTCGTGGAAGCGAACCAAAAGTATATGGCAATGAAAGAGCACTCGAGAAGAATCCCGACACCATTGATTGTGACGACTGGAAAGTTTTCCCATCGGTAGCTCACGATGGGAAGCCCGTACCACGTGTAAAGGAGGCAGTTCGACAACGCCAGGATGTATGGAATGCAAGAAAACTCCTCAGTGCTCTTCCTTCTTATGACCCTTGCAAAAGTCAATCTACAACACGATACAATTATTAGGGTAATTGCAATCTGATTATTACATGGGAGCCACGTATAATGACAATGAAACAGCAATGGAGCATGGGGTTCATTGAAACATTACATGGGAGCTGCATATAATAACAATGAAGCGGCATTTCCTGCAAGAATAGAAACAACCATGCACACACTCGATAAATATGTATAAACCATAGATAATTACAAAAAGCTTATATGCTGATCTTGAACTTAGAAGAATGAACATAAAAGGGAAAGATGTATGGTAATGTACCCATCACTCCAATGGCAAGACGCAATTTATCTCCCATAGTTTTGCACTGTCAAAAACAGATGACAAACCCTAGGACGAACGATGTGGTGTCTACAGACACTAGAGAGACTCTGAAACTATGCACTTGTTAGGAGCTTTTACAAAGTGCTTTGCGTGGAATGTTACTTCCCACCTCAGGCTATTTATATGTCAGAAGACACAAGAAAGGGAATAGTAATATTATTTTATGAATTATAAAGGTGTAAGTGCTGTCTACGTCTACAATGCAGATCGTGGATGGGTTCTTGAACTTGTGGCTGGAAATCGATCAGCTCACAAAAGATAAAAGGGGAATTTTTATTTGCTCAAATGCGAAGTGCAAAATGCTGTCGTGTTTGGACAACGCGAAAAGGGAACTATATTTGCTGGTTTTGGTTCTGGTTCTATACCATGAGCGCCAGCAACCGCAGAGAACTTCAATTCCTTTGTATGCCATTAGTTCAAAAGACAAAAGGCACGGTCTATTCCGACAGAATCATTCCAAGCACTCTCGGGCGTATCCATCTTGCGGTCACGTGACATGCCGAGCTAGTTTTTGCTCGTCAAGCTAAGTCTAATCTTCCCAGTTCGATTACTGGGCGAGACCATTTGAGTATAAGATCAGGAAATTTGCGAGAGATCACTTCTGTTTGGTGCGACAAGGAAGAATAAGAAAAACACGAGACCCATCATTTTTCCGAGCCACCAATTCTCCGCCGACTAAATCGACAGATTGCCATGGATTATACATGCATCTACATTAGACGCCATGTTTTTGTATTGCATGTCCATTCAAGGATCAATGTCTCTATTCGTCTAGTTCCCCTTTGCTTGCGTCTTTGGCCCCTACGTGCCTTATAATATCAGTGGAAACTGTAGACATCCACATCAGAATGGAGAATATGCCTTCATTTGCCCATTTTCCTTCGATTAGTTTGAAAGTTTGAATATAACCTCGAATTAGAACTTTTCTTTATATCTCAAAAATTTATGATTAGGTTTGCTTGTTGGGATTTTCCCACCTTAAGAGCTACTCACTAGGAGAAACTTTTTAATTTCACGTATTTTAATTGTAGTAGAAATGCGAACATGAATCAGGGACAAAGACATGCCCCACAGTTTTATTGCCATTGGAATTTAGCATGCTGTCTTAAAAAGGTCAATGCTAATGGAAACATATAAGCACCTTCAGAGGACAATCAATCGATTATAATGCACAAAAAATACGTGGAAACTCAATAAAGGGGAAAAGTACCAAAAAAAGTTCTAAACCTATTGTATTAATACCAATTCAGTTATAAATATTTCAATTGAGCTAATTCAGTCCTAAACCTTTTCTCATTTATACCAATTCAATCCATCTAGTCAATTTAGGCCGGAAATCGCTAACGTCGACACCGGCCATCCTATGTGGCACGGCTAGAGCTGACGTGGAATTTTTAAATAGTTTTTTTGAATTTTTAATGATTTTTTTTCATTTTTCCTTTTTTTCCTTCCTTCTTCTTGCTTGGGCTTGTGGCCGGTTGCCATGGCTAGCGAGGGTGTCATGGCCCTCACCGGCCACAAGGGAGGGTCGCCCTCACTAGGGAAGGCGAGGGCTGGACCCTCGTGGCCTGGGCATGGGTGGCCATCGTCGAATCTGGTGAGGGTTGGACACTCACGGCCTAGGCGAGTGTTGCCCTCACCAGATCCAGCAACGACTGCCCTTGCCTAGGCCACAAGGCTCCAGCCCTCGCTAGCGAAGGCAACCCTCTCCTGTGGCCAGTCGCCGGCGATGGCAACCGGTCACAGGCAAGGAGAAGGAAGGAAAAAAAAAGCAATTTTTTTAAATTTAAAAAATTATTAAAATTTGTTCACGTCGACATCGATTATGCCACGTAGGACGGTCGGCGTCCACGTCAGTTATTTTCGATCTAAATTGGCTAAATTGACTGAATTGGTACCAATGTGAAAATGTTTAGAATTGAATTGGTCCAATTGAAAGATCTAAAATTGAATTGATACCAATGTAATAGGTTTAATACTTTTTCCCTTAATAAAGTTTCTATCGATAAGAGGAACCCTATTGGTACCAAGCCTCTTAAGATTTCTCCATCGCTCAAAACGAACAGAATCGGAAGTGTTCTCACACTTTCTAGACGAGTTTTAGGATTCCATTGCAGGATCAATGTCTTGAGATTCGATGCCACTCTTGTCATAAAATTTCTAGACTCTGGTACACTTATTCCTCGTGTCCATCTTCCTTCGGTTAATCTGATAGGAAGGTGAACTTGACTCGATAAGCTTTTGTTGGGATAAAAACAACGAAAGTGTCATAACTTTTCTTTCACTCACTTAAGTGCCACGAATTTTAAAATCGATTGCTTAAGTGCCATTGAGGATTTGTCTTACTGAAAAATCTAACATGGACACTAGTAATCTGATGCTGATATTGACAATTTTTTTTTATGAATTTTTTATTTTTCTTTTCCTTTTTTCTTTGCTTTTTTTTTTGTGTGTCGACAAGGGTCACTAGCAACCCTTGCATGAAGCAAAGGCCTTGCCCACGGTTGGCGGGGCCGCAAAGGCCCTCGGCAAGTCTATTGTAGCCTCCCTGGCTCACGAGCAACGGTTCGATGGCCCTCGCCAGATCTGGGCTAGGACCTTCATGGCCCCACTAGTTGCGAGTGAGGCGGCCTCGTCAAGATCTGGCAAGGGCCTTCACGGCCTTGCCAGCCTCTAACGAAGGCCTTTGTGGCCTCGTCGGCCAAGTGCAAGGGCGCGAAGGCCCTTGCCAGACTGGGCAAGGGCCGCCTCACCCACGGCTAGCGGGGCCGCGAAGGCCCTCACTTGTGGCCGGCGATGACCTCACCCAAGGTCTTTGCAGCCAATAAGGGTCACTGGTGACCCTCACCAGCACAAAAAATAGCAAAGAAAAAAAAGAAAAGAAATTTTAAAAAAAAATTCAGGTTGGAATGGAAAATTAAGTAAAAAATCCACGTAAGACGATTTGCCGGAAATGATACTCAAATGATCGATTCTACTCCGATGTGGTATTTAAGTGAGTGAAAAAAAAAGTTATGGCACTCAAGTGAGTATCGTATGAAAGTTATGGCACTTATGCTATTTTTATCCCGGCTTTTGTCAGAGTCAAAAAGAAAAATGTCATGGGGTCTTAAAATGGAGGCCCTTTCTTATCTTCGAATCGACCAACCGCATATATTATTGGTCCTAAAGTGGAGAGCCACCTATACTTAATCACTAACTAATCAACTACAACGCGCGGGTCGTGGTGGCTCTATCAATTCAAATGGGATCCTTCCTTGCGACGTTGATCTCAGCATATGCTTTTGGTTTTGGCTGTCTTCCATTTAGTCCTTGCATCATCATCATGGACGGATTACATTATTCTTCATCGTCAAATCGCAATTTGTGGGGTTCGGATGCTTCGTTTTGGGACATCGTTCCTCCACATGGATGTTCTCCGGTTTTGGGAATCACTTGTTTAATGTTCGTCGCCCCTTGTTTTGGGGTTGCCCCTCCCAATCACTTCCCTATTCCACCTTGCAAGTCCCACTTTCGTCTCTTGCGTTTCTTTTATTCTCCGTATGAACTTTTCTTTTTTCTCGTTTGGGTTTCCATCGAGCAAGCTTGTGCCAAGTTTATCTTCAGCCGCATATTTTCTCAACGCATGCCGCCTGTGTGTTTATACTCAAAAAAGATTTCGATATTTTTCACGAAATGTACGATCGAATGCGATGGCCCACCCCCGCGAATGGCCATCCGTCTTCCATCGAATACAAATTGGAGTCGTGTTGGGAATGAAACTCTGTTCAACTTGTGCCTTGAGCGTCGACCGTCAGATGAGGAAAGTCCCCTTGACTCTTTGACATTGGCGGCGGTTCTACAACAAGGGACTCGTCGATTCGAACCTTCCAATAATGAGTGAAATGAGGAACTATTCTCAAATGAAAAAAAAAAATTATAATTAGTGTGACATGTACCTTTGTGATAACGCTCATATTGAGTGGCTACACCTGTTACCCATTTTCATAAGTCGAGTTTCATAAATGTGGTCAAATCGGAGATATGTACTTTTACGATAACGTTCAGATTGAGTGGCTACACCTATCGCTCATTTTCATAAGTCGAATTTCATAAATGTGGTCAAATCAGAGATGTGTACCTTTATGATAACACTCCAATTGAGTAGCTACACCTATTACTTATTTTCTTAAGTCGAGTTCTATAAATGTGATCAAATCGGAGACATATATCTTTATAACAACGTTTATATTGAGTGGCTATATTTGTACCCATTTTCTTAAGTCGAGTTTCATAAATTGGTCACATCGGAGGCATGAACTCGATTAGGCTGGAAATTAAGTTGGCACGAGCATTGTTTGACCGGGACCTCAGTACCAATAATAAGCTAGTGTACTGCTAATTCGACTTTCACGGTTGAAACACAAAAGTGGATGGATGGTTGAAGTTCAACCATCAGAGACATTGACGTTGACAGTGTTTACATCTCTTCGCACTCGAGTGTTCATTTCCAAAAGCGAGTAAGGAGAACATATTCTAAAGTGCACAAGTAAATTCCTTTTGTTGGTGATGATGCCGAATGCATCTGATGTATCTTGATGTGGACACATGACATTCTGCAATTAATTGGGATTGCTGATAAAGCTAGCACAAGCCTTGAAAAGAAAGTAAATCAAATAGCGTAATAATTGGAAGTTACCTGAATAAAGTCCCACATTAAACGTACATGGATGAGTTAAGTCGCTAATAACGTACGATACCACGGTTTCTAATGTCTAGCTCGATTAGGCTTCCTTCAATTGGAAGCTTGTTTATACTTCTATGATTCTCTCTTCTTCACTTTAATCATGAACTTTATGCCAAATTTACAGAATATATATTATCTACGCGCTTCTCGCTTGGTAAGTCGATTTCCTCATAAATGCTGATGCAAGATGATGGGTATGATAACTCGATTCTTTTCCTCTTTCCTAGTAACAGGAGTTTGATATGTTGAGTCAAGTGCTAGAGGTGAGAATAATGCAGGCAACAGAATCGAGTAATTTCTATGTGTTTATGTATATCATAGTGAAGAGTACATAGGCTTTATTAAATGACTATATGAAGTAACAAGATAAACATGATGTCCACCATAATCAATTAGCCGTGAGTAGGTCGTGAGTGTTATCATTAGCAGGAGGACTTTTTAGGTCAAGTCTCACGAGTTTCGAGTAATAAGTAAAGAAAATAAAATATCATGGCGGCTCGGATCATAAACCCAAATCAACCCGAAACAAATTAAACACTAAACATAAAAACCTAAACACTGAATTGGTGGAAACATTGTGGAGATTTTTGTAGGTTTATTTAGGGTGTGTTTATTTCACGAAAAACGTAACGTTTTTGGAAAATATTTTTCAGAAAATCATTTTTCAAAAAAACGGTTAGTTTTCCTTTGTTTGGTAATATATGATCGAAAATGTTTTCTGGTATTTGGATATTATTTGAAAAATGATTTTAATCTCATGACTTTATTCCGGACAAAAAAATGGAATTTTTTTATTTTTTATTTGAAAAATTCGAATTTTATATTATTTTATATTTTTTTAAATCCAAATTTTAATTATTTTACTTTTATTTTCTTTTTTTTAAATAGAATTTTTTATTATTTTTCTTTTTTCTCTTTCTTTTTCTTTTTTTTTTTCCTCTTCCTCCGCCTCAACCGGCTGACGACGGCCACAGGTGAGCTCGAGGCTCACCCGGCGATGGCCGCAGGCGAGCTCAAGCTCGCCGGTTTTGCCTGAGCTCATACTCGCCTGGATCTAGTGAGTTGTGAGTTCGTCGGCCTCTGTCGAGCTCGAGTTTGACTTGCCTGGATTTGGCGAGCCGCGATCTTGTCGGCCTCGACGGAGCACGGGCTAACGAGCTTGCAACTTATGGGCCTCGGCCGAGCTCAAGCTCGCTTGTATCTGGCAAGCCGTGAGCTTGCTATCCTCCGTTGAACCCGAGCTCGCCAGCCTTGATGGAGCTCAGGTTGACGAGCTCGCAGCTCACTGGCCTCGGCCGAGCCTGAGAGGTTGGCCCGCTCCCGTTTCCAGTTGCCGACTGTCGTCGAGGCCGGCGATTGGCGGAGGGAGGAAGAACAAAAAAGAAAAAAGAAAAAAGAAAAGAAAAAAAAGAAAAAGAAAAGAAAGGAAAGAAAAGGAAAAAAAATAAAAATAAAATATTAACAAATTTAAGATAATCAATTCAGAAAGTGTTTTCACCTTTTTAAATTAGGGAATTCACTTCCCTAAATTTATACATGAATGTTTTTCTTGATCTGAAAATGTTTTCGGTTGACAAAATCATTTTCGGATAATCAAACGGATGAAAGTCTGGAAAACATTTTCCTGAAAAACTCTTTCACCAAAACATACGCACCCAACAGTGAAAGAGATGTCCGAGCAGGTGCTATTGTTTGTTGGATTCTTGGAAGCTTCAACCCAACAGCGATGGCTGCCGCGTCTGTGGATGCGGAAATTGAACTTTGACTTCCAATATTCAGCAACGCCTCCTCCAAATCTATGCGAGCAGCTCACCATCGAACTCTACCGGAGCCGCTGTCCATGGTCGTGAAACTCTTCATGGCAATCCAGATCTCGATACGGCCATGGACATCCAAATCTCTAGAGTCAGGTCGATGGTTGTCCACACTCGAGCTCTGTTTATCTCCTCCATGGCCGTCTAGATATCGACGAGATCAGAGCGATCATGGAGCCTCATCCTCTCCAAATCTAGAGGAGACTGAGGCCTTGTGGCCAATGAAGATTGCTTACGTGATGATCTCGAGATGGACCAAGTTTCTGCGTTCGGAGCAAGTTGCTGCGACATAGGCATTTGAAGAAGAAGCCTTCATTTTGGCTGTGTCATTACGGTTAGATCTTTCCTTATTTTTTCATCAAGATACAAAACCGATAACCCCAACCAAATCAAATTGACCCTAACCGTCATTTCAGTTCGGTTTCTTTACTGTTTGGGTCACTAAAGATATCATATATGTTCGAGTTGGTTCAGGTATTGTTAGAAACCCGAACCGAACCACCCGTCGACAACCCTACTAGCAGCCATATTAAATTTCCGTGTATTCTTATATTTGATTGTTATAGATATAACCAACAATCGATCAAGCAGCCAAGCTTAGCGAAAGTGGTTACCCCGTTTGCCGTTTTGTAAGTGGCGCGATTTAATTTTAATGCAATGAATGCTATAATCTATGAGATTTCAAATAACATTTCTATATTTTGTCTCCCTGCCCGTGATAGGTATTTTTAATTCCTTTTATCTTGTCACCTAAGATAGATATCGCAAATTTCATTTATCTAACCCCTGATGTTGGCTTCTATGCATTCACTGTGGGATATATCTCCTTGACAAACTGTGTTTGGTTATCCGGATTTGAATTGGGATAGAACAGGATAAGATGAGATTAGAAATACTCCAACTGTCCTCTGGATCGTAGAAAGTCTCATCACATGTTTGGTGCAATCCAAGAAAGGATTAAAAATCTTTGAAAATCTCACTTACCCAGCATAATTCCCGTGATATACAAATCTCACCACTACAGCGCCCTCACAAGCATCTCAAACCCTCTCTCTTCAGCTTCCTCTGATTCGTCTCCTTCATCGCCAGTTTCGCTAGATCTACAGCCATCTCTACCTTCAAATTGTAGTCCTCGCTCAGTTTCACTGTATCAGAGGTGATTCGGACACCGGTGAAGATGAGCCATGGCTCGCCAAGGGCGTTGCGGAGCAACCAAGGGAGGTAGCGGCTGTGCAAATCTAGTAGACAAGGCAACAACGATCGATGTAGAGGTGAAGGGAGGCAACGGGGTGATGGACGCCACGCATGAAGTTCAAGTGCCATTTGACGTTGAAGCGACGATCTAGGGGTAGTGACGGGCAGAGAGGAGGTGGATAGAGATCCACCAATGGACGGCACTAGGAGAGCAAGTAACAAGGGCATACGTGTCTCTATTGTGGACGACAACCTTGAAAGATCTAGTGAACTCGTGAAAGGATTCAAATTCTTCAATGGTGATGGCCATGTGAGCGTAAGAGCACGATCGGCTAGACAGCAATAACAATTGCACGGTGGTCGGAAGTGATGATGATCGACCTCACGGAGGTGGTCCTTGCACGTTGGCTGGCTAAGCTGGATGCGTCACTCTATCACTCCATCATTGAAAGAAAATTGTTAAGTTATTTTTTTAAAAAAATTATCCAATCCGGGTTTATCTCACCTTCTAAATTGGATTTCTTATTCGGCATTTTATTGAGGTATATCCAATCCAGAAGGCGTCACTAAACACTGGATAGGATATTTTGTTATCCTTCCGAGTTACTAAACATACCCTAACTCTTTGGCAAGAAAGTCGAAGAATTGGACATATAACTTTTCGACATTCTCTAATAATTGAAGGAACTGTACCATTGTACCAAGTAATTTTTTTTTGAAAAAAAAAAGAGGAGCAGTAATACTACATATATAAAAATTATATTTATTAAATCGGTATGTTAAATAATGTGACAGACTTCAAGTAAACTTTTGTGCAAATGAGTCATGTCAAGCATCTAATGTAAGATCAACCTCTCACGTTACTTGTTATCGTATTATTTCTATAAATCAGTCTGGATTGGTTGATGCCACTTGGTTCATCTGTTCCGAGTTTATTTTATCCAATCCGCATGAACAACAATCAGTGAGCGTGGCAAAGCATCTAATGTGAGCAGTCATGGCACACACCAAAAAATTAAGAGTTCCTTCCTTTTTCTACCATACTTTAAGATAAACATGCATACTAATTAACGTGTTTATTTAGGCTCTGTTTGTTTCGCAAAATATGAATTATTTGGAAAATAGTTTCGTAAAAATGATTTTTTGCATCACTTAAAATAATTTTCCAATGGAAAATGTATTTATTATCGACAATAACTTATGTCTATATATTTTCGTGGACAATTGAAAATATTATGAATTCATTATCGATAACAATTCATATCTAAATATTATCGTGAACAAGGAAAATATTTTTCGTTTGTAAGCGATGTAAGCGATTGTTTTTAGAAAAATATTTTTCAAATTATTCATTTTTGCAAAATAAACTGTGCTTAAGTTAAATGTGATTGCAAAACATGTACATATAGGTCGATTTTAGCAAATTGCCCCTACTAAATTCTTAAATTTATTTCGTGTGATTATTTTACTCTAAACCAACATTCGATGTCATGATTTTATGAGGTTTAATGCACTAGGTAACTATTCTCTATGACCACATCTTGTTGGATCTAACAGTGCAACCTAGAGAGGGCACATAGGTTGTTTAGAGATTATGACAATCTTTTGCGGAAATTGACAAACAATATTTAAAATTAGCTGAAAGAGATAATATCAAGTGAGCTTGGTGCTATCAGTGAAACATAGATGATAACGAACAAGTAAAGATAGCACAGATCAAATTATAGTGGTTTAGCTTTATCTCTAAGTTTACGTTCACTATCCAGACTAACAGCCATAACGTGACCTATCCACTAGTATTCTTCAAGACAAGTTATAGTTAGCAAGTATTGATCATATCAATTATAGATCATACTATTATGACTCAAGTACCACTATCACTCTTGTATACATCTTATCACAATTACAAAGTAGCAAAAACACTATGCTGGAAATTTCAGACGAGTAGACCACATTTTGATCAGTAGAGAGAATGACAATGAACGATAACAACTTTCTCTATTTTTTGTCCAACTTCTTGAGCTTCATTGATCCTCTTATATAAACATGTTCAATCTTTCCATTGGAGATGGTCACGAGGTGCAAGGAGCCATTAAGAGTCATTAGGAGCTATTTGTCTGAGAATAGGATTGCCCATACAACCTTTTTCCTCGAAGGTCAGCATATTTTCCCAAAATGGAGTATGCTGGATCTATCACATCGTCAGGTACTCTGACAGTTTGACAAAAAAGCTATCAACTGCTCTCCGACAATTTCCGCTCTTCTGTTGTGGCACTAATGGCTAATCTTTGTCTATAAGGGTCATCTTCGGATGAACATGTCAACAGCATCATCAATGACTTGGTATCAGCATGATCCCACGCACATAATCAGCACGTGCACATTTTCACCTATACGTTGATGCTGCCAACTAATAAACCGTAGAGAATCACTTGCAATGTTACTTGTAATGATACTTCTAAGCATAACAACTTCTAAAGACTTCACAGATCAACGATGGTCCCTCCAAGTCCTTATGAACCCCTCGTCATGTTTGACTTGTTCATATCTTGGAGAAATCTACATGACCGTAGTTAGTCATCACTTAGCTCTTTTGGCTATCATGGATATCATCACAATCTTTCAAACTTCACCATGAGCATTTGCATTTATCCTACCAAATATTATTCCAATGATAATTTTAGAATCATCAAAATTTCATAAAGATGTTTTCCAACACATCTCTCTTGTAAGTGTTGAACTTCATAAAAGCTAAATTGCATCAAGTGTTAATTAATATACTTATCTCTTTGAATCGTGAAATCTCGATTAGTGGAGAACAATGACTTCATTTAGGGTATGTTTTTTTCTCGAAAGATAAATGATTTTGAAAAATATTTTCCTAATAATGATTAGTTATATTGATTGGAATTATTACCCAACAAAGATATTTTCATTATTAACAACAACTTATGCCTAAATATTTTCATGAACGATGAAAATATTTTTTATTTATTCATTTTTAGAAGCGATATAAGCAATCATTTTTTTTAAAATATATTTTTCAAAACGTGAATTTTTCACAAAACAAACGAACCCTTAATCTGAAAATCAAACCAAAAGAGAAGTTTCTCCTCCCAAACAAAGCTCAGTAAGAGGTTTCTCAAACTAGCCAAATTGAAATTGTAAGACCTTTGGACACCAATTAACGAGGATTATGCATAATATGGCGTATAAATGAATATCACTACATTTTTTTTTGGTCAAATAATATCACTACATTAGAAGGACAAGAATTCGATGATAGGTCAAATTCTAACCAAAAACGCATAGGGAAGCGACGGGAAAAGTATCAAAAAAGTCCTAAATCTTTTGTATTTATGCCAATTTAGTCATAAACTTTTTTTGACGCCAATTCAATCTTAAATCTTTTGCATTAGTACCAATTGAGTCCTAAACCTTTTTTTGTGTCAATTCAGTTATAAACCTTTTGTATTTGTACCAATTCAGTCCTAAACCTTTTGCATTGATGCCAATTCAGTCCTAAACCTTTTTTTTATGCCAATTCAGTCCGAAACCTTTTGCATTTGTGTCAATTCAGTCCTAAACCTTTTGCATTGGTGCCAATTCAGTCATTCGACACGTGAATAGCTATTTGCCGAAAGGACTGAATTGACACTAATGCAAAAGGTTTAGGATAAAATTGACACTAATGTAAAAAGTTTTGAACTAAATTGACACCAAAAAAAGGTTTAGGACTGAATTGGTATCAATGCAAAAGGTTTATGACTAAATTGGCACCAATATAAAAGGTTTAAGACTGAATTAACACCAATGCAAAAGGTTTAAGACTGAATTGGGATAAAAAAAGTTATAAGACTAAATTAGTACTAATACAAAAGGTTTAAGACTGAATTAACATAAATATAAAAATTTTATGGCTTTTTTGACATTTTTCTCAAAAATGACCATAGTCATATGCCAAGAAGTCCTCGGAAGCAGCCACGTGTCGCCATCCCGCTTGAGAGATTTGAACCCCATGCACGACGCCGCCCTCATGTAATGTAATCCATGCACGACGCCACGTAACCCCCTCCCAAAAACCCCACCTTCCCTTCCGTCTCTCCCTCGACTCGACTTCTTCCTCATCTCTCTCGCTCTCTCTCGCTTCTTGATTTATTCGATTTCTCCTGCAAGAACCGAAACCAAAACCCTCGACAGACAACCCAATTTCGCCCTCAGATCTGGAATCCGATTCGAGTTCGGCACGGAGATGGTGAAGCTAGCGTCGGCCCGGGAGATCCGGATGTACGGGCCGTGGCTGGCCCGGAACCAGTCCGAGTACGTGAACGCGGGGCTCTACCTACTCGCCACCATGGTGCTGTTGGGCGGGTTCCTGGCGGAGCTGTCCAAGGAGCGGAAATTGGGCCTCATGGTCCTGCTCATCGCGGTCGGGATCATCGCCCTCATGAACGTCCATGACCTCGTGGCGCACCTCGCGGGGATCGATTACCGGGTCTCGCTCGTGGAGTACGACGGGCAGCTCGGGCTCGTGGAGTTCGCAGTCCCCACGGTCCAGGCGTTGGGATCGTTGCTTGTGTTCTTGGGGATTCTGTTTCTGTTCCTCCAGGTGCATTGCTTAATTAGCTTCTTGTTTCGTTAATTGGATTGCGGATGTTGGTGATGGTTGATTAGCTCGCTATGATTTGCAAGCTCGTATTGATTTTCGCTCGTGTGTAGACTACTCTCATAGTGTCGATTGGCGAGAGTGTGCATCCGATCCTTGAGCTTGCAAATGTGTATGCCAATGCTGGCCTGTCAATGAGGTGAATTTAGTTCGAGTATGAATTGTGGGAGATCCACGTTTGTTATGGTTAGACGTTCAGAAAGTTCGGCGGTTCTCTCGCACCTAGACTTTGGCTCGAGTGAAGGAAATGGAGATCGCAAACAAAGAATTCCCTTGTTTTTAACCTAGAGGACCTCCCTTATACTTTAGTCAATATTTACATTGTGACAATATCTATGTATGTATCTATGCTTATAGAGATTGCAGGTTCACCATTGGGCCTTATGCTCTAGGCAATTAGCCGGCCGGTAGCAGTCCCGTCGCTACGCGATACTGGCCTTTCCCAACATTTGAGGCCCAATTGCTTCTTAGTGGTTTTACTTGGTTTCGACAGTTCAATAATTGCTATACTCAGGCCTGTTAGTTCAACTTTGGAAGAATGTCTTTGACAAAATGCAAAGGTTTTTGGGCTAAAGAGATTTTTCAAAATGCAAGTAGTATTTGATAATGTGTATTTTAAAATCACGTTTAAAAGCGACTTTGGTTTGAATACCGTTTGGTAAAAACTAATTTTGTAAAGGACTTTTGCTAATATTTAAAAAAAAAAAAATTGAGGTGGAGCTCAGCCACCGGCAGGCCAAAACGGCCGTCGGCCAACATCCGCCGGCCAGCCTCACCTGAGGTCGTGTGACCTCAGGTGTCGCATGGGTCGCGTGACCCAGGCCAACGCTTGCCTAAGTCGCGCAACCCCTCAGGCGGCAGTCACCAGCCTCCGGACCAGATCCTCGGGAAGATGAATAGTCCATGAACAGTGCTACTAGCATTCTGAAAATGCAACTTGCCAAAGTGTCTCTAGACCTGCCTTGGGCTAAGAGACTTTAGAGACCTTTGAAAATGCAATTGCATTTTCCCAAAGCGCTCCAAAAAATTTTCAAACGCCATTTGTATTTGGTCAAAGAGATTTTAAAGCCACAATGCTCATTTCAAATGCTGAACCAAACAGGGCCTCACTCCCCCCTCGTAGTTTGCTGTCAGCAAAAATCACTTTAATCCTCTCTGGTTTATTTCGTAAATTGGGTGATGCCGAAGAAGGAAGTGTTTGGAGTGTCTAAATCGGGGTAGTTTCAAGTGGTTGGATATCACACCATAGAATAGGAGCTCTTGGCTCGTGTTTTGGAGAAAAAACAAGGTCTATAAGGACCGAAATTGATTTAAGCCTTCGAATGTGGTGCCCCATTGAGACCTGCTTGCGAAAAATAAAATTCTCTGTTTCCCTTGGGGCAGAGAAGGGATCCTTCAGTGTTGATGAACCGTCAATGAGAAGATTGAGTATATATGTCTGAGATGTGGCAATGACTTATACATGATATTGCAGGCCGAAAAAGGATACGGTTATTGCAAGCTGGAAAAGCATGCCCTGAACTTGCTTATTGCTGGCCCAGTTTTCTGGTTGCTCGGATCAATTCATAACTCTTGCCAAATTTACGAGAGAGCCGATGGACATGTCCAGATATTGCAACAGAGCGTCCACATCCCGTTTCTAGCCGGAAGTTTGCTCTTCCTGGTTGGGGCAATCATGAACAGCCGAGAGCAGGCCGGGTCTCTCCACCACGGCACGGTGCTGCTGGTCAGTTCCTCTGCTCCTATTTCTCATCCGGTTGCAAATAATTCATTGGATCGATTTCTAGATTTGGCTCAGATAAGATCATTTCTAGGAGTGAGATCCTAGGGCTGATGGTAGAGTCAATTAATTGTATGAATCCAGCTAATAGAACTAGTACATGTCTGAACAACTTCAATCATAGAGAAAAGCATGGGATGTAATTAGTATTAGAGCAAAAACAGTCATATTCTTTCGGAATGCGGCTTGTATATTACAATTGATTTCAAGTAAATCTGTGAAACATGGGTCATTTTCCTCCTTTGGCAAGCTTCAAAACTGTTCTAGAGTTTTTGAGGCATGTGAATCCTAGCACAAGACAGTCACCACACATATTCCAGCAAGTGGCTATGCACCTTATTTTAATCAAATGCCTAAACTTTGATCACATTGAAATTTTGTGAATGCAGGGAGGGAGTTGGATATGGTTGGGCATCTTCGGGAGCCTCTTGTTCGTAATCGGGGGATTGGCGAACGTGGTGAAGGTCTTCAAGATGCAGCAAATGGACGGGCTCCAGCCCGAGAAGCTGCGAGGAGGAGCGCACGAGCAGTTGATCCAAGCGAGAGAAGGCCAAATGCCGCTCCTCTCGGACGATACTGAGCAGCGTAGGAGGAGGAAGCCAGCCGAAGAAGCGCAACCGCCAGCCCCCGCGCCGCCTACACCTTACAAGGATGTCCTTGTTGGGCAGGCTTGATAAAGATTGATAACAAAGGATGCCATTGAATTTCTTGTCCCATTTTACTCGATTGGATTTGAGTGAGGTTGTAGCCAGTCAGCCAACTTGCCTGCCTCTTTTAATTTAATTGGATTCGAAGATACCATTTCTTGTTTTGGCCGACGAAATTGTGTGTATCTGAAACCCTTCTCGAGATGCTCTTTGTAATAGCAGGAAGGGCAAAAGTTTTTCGGTTTATGATGATGGAGTAAGCAGCTGAGGATGGTTTCTCATTACAGAAGAGAAATACTTTCTTTTTTAACGTTTGGCCAAACGATTTACTTGACTAACCATGTACCTAGGCTGGAAGTACATTTCATGTCAAACAAATAATGAAACAATCGGTCAGAAATATTGTTTAGGTACGGTCGCATATTTGAGATGTGGTGTAATGTGAAGCCGCTTAATTGGTTCATAATTTATTTACGTAAACGTACGTTCAATTGAATATTATGATGAACTTGAAGTTGTGCTCTCTCTTAATAATATCCCCGAATAGAAAGTATCGATTGCACAATTCAATAATTGCTTGCTCACCTTATGTATTGGTTATGGTGATTATTTCTTAAGAAAGGAATATTGAATGTGACTCTCTAATCAAGGTGACAGTTGGTGTTCCCGCCTTCTCGTTGAACGTATATGGGGCAAAGGCAATTGAGGCACAGTCCGAATGGCATTTACATGTTTACCCCAAAATCTATCAAAGTCGGCTGAGCTATGATGGAGATTCGAATTGAAATGATAGTGGTATGGAAGAATAGCTGGATTAAGAGGGAGAGGACCTAATGTAGGAGCCTCACATGTTGAGGTGCACGTGTAAAGTTATTAGGCAAAGAAGTCACACATTCGAGATGTAGTGTGTGTTGAATTGTTAATAAATCTTAGTTGATTTATAACTTATCGGCCTAAACTTTTAAATGAAGATGGGTCTACCAGACTCAATGATAGTTCAAGGTTAAACCTCCTCATAGCGACTCTCTGGACGAAGGTTTCTATCACACGCCACAACATATTTTAAGATAGATTCAGGAGGGAGTGACAACTTCTTGCCATAGTAAAGGTTGATCAGTTCCAAACAAGTCATGCTCAAGAAAAGAACAATTTATTTAGATGCAAGCGTTGCAATTTTGGCTAGTGTTCGTCTTAAATCGAATAGCTATATACACACCATCAAAACACTTCTTTTCACAACTTGTTTGCCTTGCAAAGCACAGTTGGGAATACGGTGGGATTCATTACAAAGATACATGGGAAAATGAAATAAATAATTCATGAGCTTTAACCGAATATGCAACGTGATCCTTGAACTTTTGAATTGTTGAATATTATCTCTCAACTTTTGGTACATATTCAATTTAGTCCCTGAACTATATGAAATGTTTAATGTAGTCCTTCCAACAATTCTAGTTCAGGATCTATATTGAACATTTTCACATAATTCATGAACTATATTAAATATGTACCAAAAGTCCAAGGACCACATTGAACAAATTAAAAGTTGAGGGATCACGTTGAATATTAAGCTAAAGTTCAAGAACTATATTGAATAAATTAAAAGTTCATGAATCACATTACATATTGAGCCAAGGTTCATAGACTGTTTGTGTCATCATTTCAAGATAAATTGATAAAGGCACTAAAAAAAAGCTGTGGATCTAGCCATAATGGGTTGGAAATAGCCTTGCCTTAACGTTTTTCTCCCAAAATTGAACATCAAAGGTATTATTTGAATATTAAAAAATTCAAAATTGAAGATAGTGTTCGCTAAAAATACGTTAATATCGCCTCGCTTGCGATATTTCCATGTATTTTGACGTCTTTTTCACCGTTGCAATCTCTCTTGTCCGTATTTTTGCGTTCCATCGTAAAATTACATCTTCGTAATTTCACTTTCGAGGGGTCCGCTCGTTTAGCAAACAATTTGTTGTCAAAAGATATGGCCTTGTTTTTTGGAACGTTCAGAAAAATTAGTAGAAGGAAAATTTTTGCATAATCGATTGAAAACTTATGCTTAAATTCAGAAAAATAAAATTTTCTTTTACAAATTAGAAATTGTTTCTCAAAATATGACTAAATTTCGATGATGCTTGGACATGTGGCCCCGACGATGAGCCTTGGTCTATGTCGCGACCTACCTCTCGAGGGCCGAACTCGATAAAGCTGGTTTAGAGATAAATGTTCATAAAACAATCCATATGGCACATCATAAAAGATAGCTTTACCGAAGCATCGACCTTTTAGTCATCCGTATGGTCCGCATGGCACATCATAAAAGACGGCTTATCAAAGCGTTAATCTTTTAGTCATCCATACGGTCCGTTTGACACATCATAAAAGATGACTTACCGAAGCATCGATTGTTTGGTCATCCATATGGTCCATTGATCATGAACGTAAATTTTTCCTAAATCCATACCTTGCGTGATAGCGGATTAATTTTATCTTTTTTAGGAGTCACCACTAACCTAGGTCCGGGGTCAGCTAGAATACCCAACCAATACGCAGGAATTTCGTATTGGTTTCTACGAAAACCAAAGATCATAGGTTCGGGGACTAGTTTACGTTAATATTTCTATTAATGCCCTTTCGGTACTGCTAAATTTATCAAGGCTGTTATCTAAGTTGTCACACATTTGTTTTTTTTTTACCATTTTCATGTCAAAACCTTGGTCTACTAAGTAATCATGCATCTTGTTTTTGTGTTTTTATTTAAGATTCTAAGCTAATCCTATCTTAGTCTAAAAAAAAGAAACAAACAATTGTATTAAAAAATTGCGTAAAGTAAACAACCAAGATATTGAAAAGAAAAAGCTAATTCTAAGTGTAAGAAAATAAAACCCGCAACTCATTGGGTATTTATTACAACACGAATTGAAAGCCCGAGACATATGTCGGGTAATGAATGAATTTTTACAATTAAAATAGTCGGAGAGGACATCGACCATCACCGTGTACAAGGAATTGGGTCGGAACAGACATCGACCTCCACCATCTTCAAGACCTCCGTCTTCTTGGACCTATTTAAATTCTAAAGCTAAACTAGACTAGGTACATACAAGGGAAATGAACATCATAATGTTCACAAAACACACAATAATTGTCCATACAAGATAACGCAATATGCAAGAAGATACAAAGATGCAAATGTAATCACAACAATGGCCTCAAGATCGGCCTTTGATTTAAACATGTGTCGTCCTCATCTAACGACCTACCCACTCCATTTTAATGATGACTTATGTACATTAGCCACCAAGCACATTCGTTTGTAGTGACTAACGTGACATAGTCCCTAATTGGGGTTCTATGTGAAGCCATGGATATCCCTCAAGCATGCATCGGTTCCTATCATACACCTAGAAAGCACATGCATCAAGCTTAAAATAAGCATGCAAGTAGGTCACAAAGACCTTGAATCTCATCCAATCACTCAATATATTGAACCAACATCGGGTCACTTTTTCATTCCATTCATCATGCGACAATTCATAAAAGAAAGACAAAGAACAGCAGAACAGGGGAAGAAAGACCTATTTAACAGAATATGACCCATGCGAAATTAAGTTCTGGAAAAATTGTGGTAGCTTAAGCACACAATGAGGAACAACTTTCATAGAGAAAGTTTTCCTAAAAAATTTTCACATGATTTTATAAAAATTCGGGAACACGATTAAATGTGTCAGAAGAAAAAGGGGATTGCTGCGGTTTTTGTTGCAAAGATGAGGCCATTTGCCCCATCATTTGTTGTTCAAAACTTCTGGAATTTTGACACAAGATAGTTCAAAGAGTGTCCTACAACTTTCATTAAGGGTCTGACCTCTGATTATTTGTAGAAAAATAGATTAAAAATCAACAAGAGGTCTAACTCACTTTGGACAGAACAGGGGTTCCGAATTTACAAGTTGCAGATCCTCATGCAAACTTGTAGAAAAAATGAAAAATGTCCTAAATGGCAAGCAAATGACATGTTCCTGGTGTCTCTAGAAGTTTCATAATATGTATGACGACTTATCAAAAGGGCATGAATCCGATTAAGTCCAACTTTAGGTTTGATTTTCATAAAAGCATGTCAATGCATTAACTAGTATCAATGACATTTTATGGATGGCAAAGATGAACTAAAATGATGCATGAAATATATGAAAATTTAACATGGATTAGGACTAGATGCGATGACAAAGAGGATATAGTCATCTAATCTTAATTACATGAGTAAATGATCATACAAGTCCATGAACTATTAAACATGAATTAATGTTCATGATGCGTGAAATGCAATATGACAGAACGTGGTAGCGTGTTTGTGCATAATTTTAACCTACCAAATGACATGCAAAAAATACATGTAAAACGTCAATGCGAAGCTTGAATAACCCTTTACAAAAGTCTAGAAAATTCCATGTTCTGATTGTGAACAGAAAAATTCCTATAAAATTGGCAAGAGTACTACATGAACAGCTTAATCCCTAATTGACAACTTTAGGGGTTAAGGAATTTCAATTGATTAAACACACTAGTGACGAGCAATTGATGCATGCAGAGTGTCACTAGTGAGTTAACATGATGCTCTATGATGTTCATGAAGGTCACTTGAACAATTAAGTCCAATTTCACAATGAATTTTGCAGGAATGCAATTCGGATCAGTACAGGGCAGAATGAACAACCTGAGAATATGAGATGATTTTAGGTACCAAATGTTGTCTAAAAATTCTAAAAAAAATATGTGAGATGCATAAGACCTGAATTTACAAGTTCACAGAAGGATGCAACTCGAAAATCGATTTTTCTTGTTTTGTACAAAAACAGTAAAATGTGCAGTTTCAGTTCGGTTACAGCCAAAAACCAACTTACTCTTGCTGCAACTTTGAAAATCGATTTCAGGTGCCAAATGAACTCCGATCAGAGATATCTTTAACATTTTAAAGACTGATTGGAGTGCTTTACAAACTTCGTTAAGGACTCTAAGCCATAAAATGTCGATTTCAAACTCAAACGAAGATATTTGAGCAAGTTCATTTCGGGTTCCAGTATAGGCAGACAAGACCTAAGGTTGAATTAAGGAATTTTCACCTATTGAATGAACTCCTAAAAATCTGAGAAAAAAATATGTCATGATTGACATCCTAATGAACGATTTTTGTGAAGGAAAGATCGCCAAAATCAACTCACAAAAATCGGCATAAAATCAGCAAAACAATCGGACATTCAATAACAGATTTAAGCTTTAACAGAAACATATTGCAGAAAAGAGAGCTGAGATTTTGAGGGGATTTTGAGATAGTAAACGAACTTCATTTTGGATGCATAATATGTCGAATCGAAGATTAGGAAGTATAGATCAAATGTCTAGAAGGACTCGAAGGATGATTTCAACATTTAAGATCTCGTTTCAGCTTTAATAGAATCCGTGTTCAGAGAGCAACGAAATTAACAGAACATGCAATCATCATTCAATCAGCTCACTCCGAGCCTCCAATCACACAATCAACTCATCATCCTCCATATATACATCAGCAGCACCCCTTAGCATCTATCCATGGCAAGCCTAAGGTGAGTTCTAGCTCCGAACGCCTAACGCATCCTCGCTTCATCGAACTCAGGTTAGAGGAGTATGCCTTTGTGCGTTTAAGCCTTGATTTCGTCAAAACCAAACTCCACAACCTCCAATGGATGATTATAGAATGCTTAAAGACCTGAAATCACAAAAAAATTGCCAAAATGAACCTAAACAGGTTCGGTTAAGCTGCAAGATCAGAATCGGGTCCGATTTGGACCCGATCTGTACACCGTGGAAAAAGAAATGCCGGAACTCCTTCGATTGTTGTCCGGTCACGTCCTGACCTCTTGGTGGTTGGGGACACGTTGAGGAAAGGCTTGAGAGTGATCGGACCACTTGGAACATCCGCAATCAGCAGCGGCAAGCAGAATCGGTTTGATTCGCCGGTCTTGAGCTCGATCGGTGAGGGGGCTAGACGGGATGATAGAAGCAACGACCAGAGCTGCTACTGCTTCAATGACGTCGAGGAGAGATTGAGCAACGCCGAGGAGCATGGCGCCACCCGGGAACTCGCCGGCGAGAGACCGGCACCGGCAAGAAATCGCCGAACTATACGCGCGAGAAAGAGAGAGACGAGAGAGAAGAGAATGCGGGAGAGAGGAGGAGAGAGCACCGGAGAGAGAAAGACCAGAGAGTTCTAGATTTTTTCTAAAAAATGAGACCCCCCTCTAATTTTGGAGGGAAAATGGGTTATATACTCTCCTCAAAACTCAATCTCGGCCGTCGGTGTGATCTGACGATCAAGATTTGTGCTTATCATTTACTTAGAGGTTAAGTAAAGACCTCATTTAACATGTGCTAATTTGAATGGTCATGATTTAATTTCATCAACGGTCTTGATTAATTTTGCAATTAAGGACCTAATTAGGGGCATTTTTGTAATTTTACAAAACCTAGGGACTTTTTTGCAAAATCTAAAAATTGGAGAGTTCTCAGGTGAATTTTCGCAAAATTGACCTCGGATGAGTCAAATGATATCAACCATTCGCAAATCGTGAACAATTGATTCAAACCCCTCATTATGGCTAAAATTGGGGGTTTTCATTTCAAAGTGCCGATTCATAAAATTGGTCGCACGAGTAATCTTATGATGACCTCTAGATCAAATGTTGTAAAAGGAACTAAGCTAAAATATGAACAAAATGAAAGTAATTTTGTTTTTGGTCGATTCCGAACCTATTTTCACAAATTGGGGAAAAGTATCTTAATCGGTTTTTGCAAAAATTTCAAATGCCAAAGTTAAATTGAATGCAAAATAAGATAATTTTGGGATTTTTGTATTTTTGTATTTTTTTGGTCAAAAGTTTGATCAAAAGTCAAACCTTAGTTGACCCACTAGGAGCTTGATTTTATGATCAAATTTTTGAATTTTTCTGAAATTTCCACTTTTAAAATGAAATTGGATTTGAAAAGAATCTTTTTATGCGAAAAGCACCAATTTAACCTGGAGTTGACTTTTGGTTAAAGGGGTGACCAAAAAGTCAACGCGAAAGTCAACTATTTAACTTTTGGGTTTTTGCATGAAATGAATAGAAAATTGTTTACAGAAGCTAGGCCAACAAACAGAATTAAAAAACAACACTTTTTGTTCAAGAAACGGGTTCCGTCGCGATCGGAAACCATAATCTCGAATTTTATGCTTTTAATGACGCGTCGGCTAAAAATTAGGTGTCAACAGTCCCTCAAGGCTAGACCCTAGACCTCAATGGTCGTGCTCAAGTCCCCGACACTCATGCTCAGGACCCTCAAGGCCGGGGTTGGGGACCTCAGTGACCGGGCACAAGTGTTATGAGCTAGCAATTCCTTGGCCGCGGAATAGCCCATGTAATTCTTGGCGGGGTCGTTCACACTAGATAAGCTCTAGTTCTGTAACTATTCCAAAGAACAATACAGTAGATATCATCCTCATATCGCACCTAGAATAGCTTGGATGTCCAGTCCATCGAGCGAAACACATAGATCTATTTAGATACGGTGATTGGTTTTAGCGTGTCATGACCTCATCATGAGAGCCGCATCAACTCCGGACCAGTTTGTGCACGGAAGGCCAACCCCGCCTTCAAAGCTCCTATGGGTATATTCTTTCAACCATAGAATTCCTAGCACTAGCCGTCTTGACACCACTCCTACGATCCAATTGTATTCATCTCTTGTAAATCCTCACTCTTCACCCAAATAACCCCAAGCACCACTCACAAGGGTATACGAGTACGAGATAATCATGATCCATGACATTCTCCCCAACTCAATTCCGCAACGCCCTTCTTGCGTGTGGCATCCCGGGCATGCCCTTCCTATATGTCATTCTAACCTCACGCGATAATAAGAGTTCGCACACGGAAACGTTTCTTTTCTTAAATGGCATTTAAAACTTGAATTTATAACTAATAAAAAAATGTAAAGATATCACTAGCACTAAACTTCAACATTTCTTTATTTATAAACATGAATGATACAAGGGTGAGTTCATACTAGAGAGGCTATGTACAGTGTTACTCCCATCACTATCCTATCAACATGAGACTCACCATTTCATCTGTCAAAAGCGTATTACCTATCACGTGACCCTATCTCAAAAAGTGTCGGTCACATGTCCCAAAAATGATCCTCCCCGTCCTCCAACTACAGCTCACTCCACCCCACTAGAAGCATCGTCATCCCCGTTGTTGGACACGTACGGTAGGGGCCCTATCAGTTGCCCACCAACACGAGCATACATCGCCAAAAAACCTAATAATATAGATCCGACTGGGGGCCCAACATCTACTCTCAATACTGAGATACATCGCATGAATACTATCCTGGGGACATCAGGAATCTCGAACTCTGACAGGTGTCCCGAAAAGTCGATCAGGCCCCCATAGCTAATTGAGGAGAAGGCGGGTAGGATAGACATAGCTAAAGATCTGTAAAAGTTTGTCACAACAACAGTGAGCTAGGCTCAACAAGTAAAATGTCTGTCAACCTATACCAAACAAGAATAGAATACATATCAATAGGCATAGATATCACAGTGTTCTAGCTAGACTTACTAATCATAAAAATCACATTTTGTTGTGCTCATGCTAGTAATCATCTCAAGTGTGATACTTTAACTAAGCAATCACAATCAACAGCACGATTCAAACATACACACACAACTTCACTCTTGCTTGGGTATCATTATCTCACTCCAAGTCACATGCCCAATGCGCTTGCCGGACACGCAAGGAGGAAAACTCCCATCTAGCGGGATTCAGTGCGCACTCCGATCCGCCGTGGTATATGCCGGAATTTTCAACGGCCCGCGCAGGCTTCGTGATCCACTGACCACGGCATCCCGATCAAACTCCCGAGACATCTAGGGCAATCTCATTCTAGGCATCGTAGTCCACAGACCACGGCATCCCGCATTCCCTAGGGCTCCTCAGGGCATCGTCGATTCACTGACCGACGGCATTTAATAACCCAGCAAGCCCACACAAACTAATCATTTCGTGCAGTACACTGTTCGTCAACAACAATCATCCTTTCTCAATATCACATAATTCACAATTACCACTATAGTAGGATATATCGTAAGTCGCATTCGCGGTCTCGTTCACTAGAGCACCACTTTGACTAATCGTGAACAACACATCCCACGACACGTGACTAACCATATCAAGGTCTAGCATGACTCATTGGAAAGATTAGAGTTTATACATTTCATCTCCAGAAGACAACAAATTGAGATTCCAGCAATTTCATGTGGAAAATACTAAGTCTTTATAAATTGGTAAAACTGGGCAGTCTTGCACCAGTTTTAAAATCAGACTTAAATAAATAGTGAATGAACTTTAAAAATTATATATTTTCGATATGTCATCGAAGACACCTTGATAAAAATTTTTCATGAAGGATTCAAAGTCTAATTATTTCTTTAAATGCCTCGTTTCGGAAGCTTAAAGTCAGACTAAAAACTGTTCATCGGGACAGAATCCTTGCCTCTCAAAATGCGTTCATTTCAGTATTCAAATCATCTCCAAAAATTTTAAACTTTAAATATGATGTAGAGAAAGACATCCTCAAAAACTTTTGTGAAGAAGTTTGTTCAGAATCATTCTAGAAAATTTTATAAAAATTCAAGAATGTGGAAAGGTCACTAAAACATAGCACCAGGGCAGTCAAGCACGGGTTAGAGATCTGGCGTTCGTGCTACCCAAAACAACTCCAAAAATTATGAAATTAAAATATGTTATACTTCCAGATGTTTTGAACAACTTTCATGAAGGAAGTCTTGCAAAATTCTAACCACAGAAATCTCTACAAAATTGGAAAGCAGTAAAGGTCCAGTAGAAATCGAATCTGGAAATCACAACTCAAGTTCAAGAATAACTCATGACCTGATCTACACGAATTTGGTGTTCAAAAACACCCAAACCAACAACTAATTTCCATCACCACCATCCATTTCCATCAATATCCTAAAGCCACGCCAACATGCAACCCATTCCGATCTATTATAGGGAGGCAGAATTTCACTTGCCTTAACGGCTGAATGCGGCGCGGCGCGGTTCGGAAATGGAAAGAGGACCACAAAAAATTCTTCTCAAGCCTTTCGTTGCATCTCAAGCCCACGGTGAGAAGGAACTTGGCGGCGTGAAGGTCTGGAAACGGCTCGCGAGGATGGACAGCAAGCTGGTGGTGTCGGGCAATGAACTTAGATGCAGAACAGAAGAAAAACAACGGAGGAAGTGGTTCTGTTTGGGCAGTACAAAATGAGAAGGGAAGAAGAAGAAGAAGAATAGGTCGGCAAGAGTGAAGAAAAATCAGAGGCTTGGGGCTTTGCTGGACGATTCTCCTTCGCCGGTTGACTGAGGAAGAGCAGAATTTTGTTGGGGGCTTTGCTGGACAATTCTCCTTCGCCGGTTGACTGAGGAAGAGCAGAATTTTGTTGACTGAATAAAAAATGGGCAGCTGGCGGTGGTGATGCAAGGGGCAGAACAGCTAGTGTTGGAGGCGTGAGAGGGAGGGACATCTGGCAAAAACACACGCAATGGCAAGAAGGAAGAAGGAAGTGGAAATGTCATTCAAAGGTGGAAAGGTGCTGGTGTGGTGATGGAAAACCGAAGGTATTAGCATTCATGAATATTAGCATTCATGAATCCGGCACAAATGGAAAATGAAGTGCATGATTTCGGCGAAAATAAAATAGCGGCGGGAATTTGGTGCAGTGGAATATGTAACTAGAATTTATAATGTGAACGAAAGACATCGTGAGGTCAAAATGGTTAGCCCGTAAGACGACGTTGCGGACGAAAAGATAGGTAGTTGAAGAAGGATCTTGCGGGGATTGCTATGGTGATGGTACGGTGGTTTCGTAATAGTATCCGAGTCTTTTAAAGTTGACGCTTCCATAGCTTGTCGACGGTTATTTAAATTTCCACGTAACATTCCGTTACGTACGCTCGTTAAACTAACGGATGAAATTTTTGGATGTCACATTGCGGGCTGTTCAGTCTCTTCCCTATGTCAATTCTCACTATCAATATCGCTTTTTTGGGAAGTATATGAGTGGCGGACGCTCGCCCAACATAACTACTTCTCTCCATTGGTGGCTTTTCTCGATCAGAGCCGTTCGGCACCTTCGATCACTTGTGCTTTCCCTGAAAAATGTGGCATTTTTCACCAACTGCGCCATTTTTGCAGCACCATTCTCCTCCTACTTCGTTTTCTCATGATCTCAGCAGACCAATGAAAGTTTTTGTCCTTGTCGATGACATGGTAGCAGACAGACCCATCATGAGATTTGCCAAATCAATCTATGAACGTTTTCCTTATTCAATGAGGAATTGGTTCTTTTTATGCCCCCATTGTCATCCTAGAAGTTGGTCGAGAGCTGTACTCTGTTGGAGCATCTTTTGGCTCCGACGATTCACTCTTTGCCCACGTAGGACTAGGTATACCGCAGGTTTTTCTCTAACTCATTTACTTACTAGAAGGATCATGCTTTGATACCATCTGTCATAGCCCGATAGTTTCTTGACTGCAGAATAGCCCGTGCAATGCTTGGCCGGTCGTTCACACTAGGCCAGCCCTCATTCTATAGTTATTCCAAAGAACAATAAATCGAATATCTTCCTCATATCATATCGTGCCACACCCATCATAGCTAAGGCATCTAGTCTATCGAGCGAGACACATATATCTATTTAGGTAAGACGATTGGGTTCGGCCTACCACGGTCTCATCAGGAGAGCGACATTAACTCCCGATTAGTTTGTACACGGAAGGCCAACCTCACATTCAGAGTTCCTAATGGTGAACTCGTAACACCAACTGTCCTGATATTATTCCCACGACCTAGTTGTATTCATCTCTTTTGTATCCTCACTCTTTACCTGATAACTCCGAGCACCACTCATAAGGGTACGCAAGTAAAAAAAATCGTTGCCCGTGACACAAGTGCTGATAGCCAAGCTCGGATCTCTAGTAATCGAACCAAGGATCACGGCTCCTAGGTCAGGATTCCTCGAGACCAGGCGCAGGAGCCTAATGCCCGAGCTCAAGACCTGGGATTGTACTCGAAACTTTTTCCTAAAATATAAGTCACGATCGAAAATACGTTTCCGATGGTAAAATTCATTTTCCACTAAACAAGTGGAGTCAAGATTGTACTTATTGCTATTACCAATTTTCCATGCAAACAGGGAAACTCATTAAATATATATAAACGAAAATAAAGGAAGCCACGAAGCCGGCGCCAATTTCAATCGAGATAAGGTCCTTCAACACTTCTTCGCTCCTTAACCCCTCCCCCCGCAAAATCTTGTGGCTCTCTCTCTCCCCCCTACCTCACTCCCTCTCCATCTCTCCCTCCTCCTTCGGCGGGACGAAGAAGACGGCGAGCGCGCACTCCGGCGAGCCCACCGCTAGCGCCGCCGAGCGAGCGAGCGAGCGAGCGAGCGAGCATGACTCTGCTGCAAGCTTCCCTCCTCTGCAAGGCCTCCCTCCCTCCCTCTCCTCCTCCTTGCTCTTCCACCTCCTCCTCCTCCGGACAGCGTCTCCTCTGCCACTCCCGTCTCCGCTGCCCCCGTTGCGTGACCTTCGACCCTCTCCCCACCTCGCTCCGATCGAAACCCGCGCCTCGGAACCCCCGATTCCGCGCCGTCCGCTCGCTGATTCGCTGCGCATTGCGGCCCGACGGCGTGGAGGCGGGGCCCGAGCCGGCTCCCTCCGGCGATGGCGAGGCGGGGTTCGGCGAATTCGGCGCGGGGAGCTCGGGCGTCGCGGTGGGCGGTTTGGAAGTGGAGGAATTCGGCGGCGGGAGGTCTGCGGCTGAGGCGGAGAGGGTGCTCGGGGGGGTGAGCTTAGAGGATGGTGAGGTGGTCGGCGAGCGCGGTTCGGAGGGGATTGAGGGGGAGAAAGATGGATACTTGGTGGAGAAGGACGGAGCGAAGACTAAAATCCCGGCGATGGCGTTTCTGATGGGGGTGTGGGCGATGCTGAAGAGTGGGTACGAGAGGGTTTTGGCGGGGGATTGGCTGAGCTGGTTGCCGTTCTGGAGGCAAGAGAAGAAATTGGAGCGTCTGATTGCGGATGCCGATGCCAACCCCTTGGACGCGGCCAAACAGAACGCTCTTTTAGCTGAGCTCAACAAGCACAGGTATTGGAACTAGTAAAAGCTTTGTTCTACTTCGTACCCAATTTGTCCGAAGCAGTGAAATGGAGTTCGTGGACAGAAAGTATGGCTTTTTAGTGTCGTTTGCAATGTCTGTTTCTGTTGTGGCTTTTCAATTTGCATTTTAAGCATCGCCTTATTGTTAATTGGTGTGTGAATCTTGGTTTACCATGCTGGCTTAGGACAAACTTACCGTGTTGGAGTTTGAGTGGCGTCTTGGCTCTCGCCTTCTCAGTATAGCGTGAACGTGCACTTGAACTAATGGTTCTATCACTTTGGATGGCGCTTGTTGTGTTGCCATCAATCGACTCATCCGTTGTTCATTTCATTGATGAAAGAAACTCTTGTAATCTTACTGATTTATTAAGCTCGATGGATCGAATTTTTGGCATCAATCTTTGGATGCTTTACCTTTCGTTAGGTCATTTGTCCTTTTCTAACTCTTCTGTTCCAAAGTACAATGATGTTTGCCATAATTTTTGTTCTTCTCAAGGGACAAAATGTTCCACTATGCTGGCAAATTCCGTGCGGGTTTATAGTAAAGTTACTGGCGACAGAGGAATGCATCTGTGGGTGTTGCTGTATCTTTTTCGTTTGATAATGTCATTGTTCTTTTACTAAAATTAGCTATGTATGACTTGGCTCCTTTTCTGTTTGTTGCCACAGTCCCGAAACTGTCATCAAGCGTTTTGAACAAAGAGACCATGCTGTTGACAGTAGAGGAGTTGCAGAATATCTTCGAGCTCTTGTTGTCACCAATGCAATTGCTGAGTATCTTCCAGATGAGCAAACTGGAAAGCCTTCTAGCCTTCCAACACTGGTAACTTGGTCGCGCGCACTGTTTTTGCCATTGTCATGTAGTTACATGCATTTCTTCTCTGGAGAATTTAGCAGACCAAATGAAATTTTTTAAGTCGATCATATGGGAAATTTTTTCCTTCACTAGTCCATTTAAAAGATTTTCCTTCACTCGTCCACTCTTTTATTTGAAAAATGTGCTTATTCCATTAGTGAATCTTATATGTAGTTGCAAGAATTGAAGCAGCGTGCATCAGGAAACATGGATGAACCTTTTCTAAGTCCTGGGGTATCTGAGAAGCAGCCATTGCATGTTGTTATGGTGAGGATTAACCATTTTGTGATACCTTTGAATGTGGGCAGTTCTTTTTCTTTGTTGCTTCTTGTTTAAATGCCATATGATGTTATCTCTCATTAGGTTGACCCCAAAGTTTCAAACAAATCACGTTTTGCTCAAGAGCTTATCTCAACAATCTTGTTTACCGTTGCTGTTGGGTTAGTATGGTATGTGCTTTTGCTCTGCCATTATTCTCTTCTTTTTTTCATTTTTTCTTCTAGTCGAAATATTATGTGTGTGTGCCTCTATTGACTAAGCTGGTTACAGGTTGATGGGTGCTGCTGCACTTCAAAAGTATATAGGAAGCTTGGGTGGTATCGGTGCTTCAGGTGTGGGCTCGAGCTCTTCCTATACCCCGAAGGAGTTAAATAAGGAAGTTACGCCTGAGAAGGTATCTGTGAGCAGTTCTTGTGAAATAGCTGATTTTATTTTTCATCCCATCAAACTCTGTCTTATGAGCACATTTACATATCCTTTGAAGTCATATATATTCCTAGTAAACCACTTCATACATTCAAAAAGTATGCCTGCACTAAAAATTGTTTTTCCTGTAGAATGTGAAGACATTTAAGGATGTCAAAGGCTGTGATGATGCAAAACAAGAGCTAGAGGAAGTGGTGGAGTATCTCAAGAACCCAACTAAATTTACTCGCCTCGGAGGAAAGTTGCCTAAGGTTTGTTTAAGTCTTCATCGGGATATCTATCTTCCGTTGATTATCAATGGCTGCAAGTGCTACAGACATTTTATTCAACACTATTCTTCTAATGCAGGACAACTGTATGTATGTTTCCTTCATGAATTTTTATGATAACCAGATTAAATCCATCTTAAAAAGCTGGAAAATTTTCAGCTCTTGTGTAATCATATAATATTATAATGCCTAAATGCACAGATATATTGCTCAAACATCAGTTTAGCATGATATGAGTTATTTCATTGCTAATGCTCTTGCTCTTGAGGTCAGCTTCAGTTGCTGCTTGCTCTTAGGAAAGGAGACGTCACATCGATTGGCATTTATTTATTTGCATATTACAACGCAATGGCAATGCCTTGTGTACCCTGTCTGTGTACTTACATGAGCTCCTTATCTGCCTTCTGCAGGGAATTCTTTTGACAGGAGCTCCTGGAACGGGGAAAACTCTCCTTGCAAAGGTATATGCTCCTTGTCTGCTGCTTGGTAGTTGAACGGAATGCATTGCCATTCACTAATTGCACATTTGTCCTTGACTTTTTGTGGAATGAGGAAATTTGAGATTGCTCGTCTGCTGATAGCGGTTATTTCAGTTTTTTATCATGGCTCTTGGTGGTTTGAGATTTCTGTAGTGTGTCACACTGAACTTTGACCTTCCCCTTTTCTCTCTAAAAGCCTTAATCGATTGCGTTATAAACATAAGACAATGGATAGGATTAGGTTTTAACAACTCTAAACAAGTTCCATGGGGCTTCTATTATGGCCACAGACGTTTCAATATTAATAGGCTATTGTGGATAAAGATGCAACAATCTTAAAAAGTGATCCGTTGTTGGGGTACTGGCATTTCCTCATGGTCAGTGATTTCTGGGCTTCCTTGGTTTTTTGCAGCAAAGTTCATATTAATACATCCTGAACTTTTCCAATTACTAGTTGATAAGAGGAATGAACTTAACAATTATCACTTTTCTCCTAAGTTTGTCTGATATAGGGTCACTTGGCTTAATGATTTTGTCCTCGATGATTTCTTTGAAGTTTCTTAGCTATTGAAGTTACTAAATGTATATCAATTAATTTGCATGTTGAAGGCTATTGCTGGAGAAGCTGGGGTGCCTTTTTTCTACAGAGCGGGGTCTGAATTTGAGGAAATGTAAGCCATTTTTCGTTGCTATGCTATAGATTTTGACATTAGCAGGTTTCTCTGTTCTTCATCTAGTGTCGAAATTATGGCATGCTTGTTTCCCAATTGCTCGTAACAATAATGTCTTCCGGTAAGCTCAGTAATTATTTAGTGATAAAGTAGCTAGAATGACTATTCTGTCTATTGAGCAATTGCTCGTACGAATGATGTCACATTTATTATTTTGCATTACTTAGTCTATGCAGATGGAAAGGTCTGAAGAACTATTGTAGTTTATTAAGCAAAAATTTATGCATCAAAGTGACTTGCTGTTGAAGCAACGGTGGACCGGGGCAGACTGCGGCATAGTTTCTAGCAAAATTATTGTACTATTATATGGTTGTTGATTCATCTTTTGAAAGCTTGTGATTGTGATCGAGTGTATTGCTGTTACAAGCACAAGATACCCATCAGTTGCCGCTTAGGTGTTAGACAGCTACTCTCAGCTTGAGAAGATTGAGGTTCTAGGTGAAAAGAGCAAATGTTTTAAGTATCGCCTGCATTTAGATACTGCAACCATACACTATTTCACTAAACTGCATTCACCCAGAAGTGATCAGTACAGCAAAAGTTGCCCTTTTCCTATCTTTGGCCTTTATAACTTGGCATTTTGAAATTTTTTCTCTTAGTGCTGCATGGGCAGCTCTTAGGTGACGGTATCTAAGCTGAACCCATTTAAGGCCCTTGTCCTTTGCACCTTGCAATGGTGCTGGGCTAATGCCTTAAGAGTGTCTAACTATATCTCTCTGGAGCTACAAGGACTTTCGTTTCCGTAATTTATTAAGATCATACTTTTCTCTCGTTAGCATATGGCTATAATAGTCTATCCTCTTTCATACAGAATGATCTAAGTTATGACTGTCTTGTTTCTGTGGATTATTCAGATTCCTCTGTTGGCTTGTGATCTTGAACTATAAAATCTTTGCATTTGAACCTTGCAACTAATTTTTCTATTTTTATTTGGTCAAAACTCAAAAATTAGTTGCTTCCAACTTGTATGACAGGTTTGTTGGGGTTGGTGCTCGGCGTGTGAGATCCTTATTTCAAGCAGCCAAGAAGAAGGTAAGCTATCTTCAGGCGGTCTCACTGGCCCATGAATTTGTATTGTTAGCTTGTTAAGAAGAGGGTTTCCCAATATAGGACAAAAACAATGAGTAAGAAATGTCTTTGCGAGGATTCAGATTGCCTTCAAGGGAGATTCAACTTGAGTGAAGCACTTTAATGCTGAGTAAATTGAGAGACATTGAGTTACTGTCTATCTTTGACACGCACGCACAGGCCGAGAGTGGATGGCTTCTGTGTCTTTCTTTTTCATTCTTGTTATATTGACAGTTTTCACATGGTTGCATAAATTCTGTACTTATTCGTATCTATGTCTTATTTTCTTTGCATCTCATTTAATAGGCTCCCTGCATCATATTCATTGATGAAATAGATGCAGTTGGTTCCACAAGAAAACAGTGGGAAGGCCATACAAAGAAGACATTGCATCAACTGCTTGTTGAAATGGATGGTTTTGAGCAGAATGAGGTATAAATGGAGTAATATTACCCCCTGATGGGCTTTCCTGTATCCTAAACCCATGAATTTTATCTGCAGGGAATCATATTGATGGCTGCAACAAACTTCCCTGACATTCTTGACCCTGCCTTGACGAGGCCTGGCAGATTCGACAGGCATGTAAGTTCTTTGATAAGTTCTTTGATCCTCTATAAGCATCTGGTTTACTTTTTATACATGTCTAGATATACCTTCTTTGCTGTTATCTTGGGCTTCGATATCAATTGTCTTCCAAGTTCAGTAATCTAATTATATGCCAAAGGAAAACCAAAAATGGAATAATAGTTGAAATTTCTTGGAAAAGTTATCAATCAATATGGCTGTTATTAGCCATATGAGATTATAGCTATGTCTTAACTTTGTCTTTTCCATTTTCTTTAAGAAGTCCAATTTCGTGTCATTTAGTCATTAACCTTAAAAATATTGGTCTCCATTCGTAATATCCTCAGTATATTAGCTATATGAGATTATAAACTCTTAAGGGTCCTTTCTACTGCACCTGACTTTATATAAGAGCTCTCTCTCTCTCTCTCTCTCTCTCTCTCTCTCTCTCTCTCTCTCTCTCTCCCTTTACATGTTATGTGTGCTTGCTTTTGTAGACCCCAATAAGAAGTTACCTGATTAATTGGTCATAGATGGAAACTTTGTTGTTTTTAATGTGTAATGAACTGTTTATGGAATTGATGGGCCCTTAAAACTGGTAAACTTTCATTTTAGATTGTCGTGCCAAATCCAGATGTCAAGGGTCGACAGGAGATATTAGAGCTTTATTTACAGGATAAACCTTTGGCAGATGACATAGATGTCAAAGCGATTGCTCGTGGCACTCCTGGCTTTAATGGGGCAGGTGACTTCTCTTTCTTGCTATCTCAATGGTGTCTCTTACATCTGGAAGATGTTTTGTTGTAGCTCTTCACTGTTCTGACCACTGCCAATTTTGATAGATCTCTCAAATTTGGTGAATATCGCTGCCATCAAAGCTGCTGTTGAAGGGGCAGACAAGTTAACTTCTGCGCAGTTGGAATTTGCTAAAGATAGGATAATAATGGGCACTGAACGGAAAACAATGTTCATATCTGAAGAGTCCAAGAAGGTATTCTGGAACATTTTTTCCTCCAAATATGTCGACAGATTAAACTATATAGGCACAGTTTGATGCTATGTTCATAACAGGTCAATTGGATCCTGCCATCTCTTGAATTAAGTCAAAGAACATCTTTGCCATAATATGTTTTGTACTTCTGACTCTTGACACCCATTTTCTCAGCTCACTGCATATCATGAGAGTGGCCATGCAATAGTTGCCTTTAACACTGATGGAGCACATCCAATTCATAAGGCAACAATCATGCCTCGTGGATCTGCTCTGGGAATGGTCACTCAGCTCCCATCAAGTGATGAGACGTCTATCAGCAAGAAACAGTTGTTAGCCCGTCTTGATGTTTGTATGGGAGGAAGAGTTGCCGAAGAGCTCATTTTTGGCCAAGATCACATCACAACTGGTGCAAGCAGTGATCTTCAAACGGCTACTGAACTAGCGCAGTATATGGTAATTTCCAACCGCCATGGTATCTTGGTATATTTTATATGTAAGGAGCTGCAGGTGCTTGTTAATCATTTATGCTTAGAAGTGCATCGACACTCAGTCAACTAATATCGTAATTATGAAATTATTCGTCTGAGCAGCAGTCAGATTTCAGTTTGGCTGTGTTTGTTTTTTCTTTTTCTCCAGTTAAATTTGTCAGCATCAGGATCTGTACATTGTGCTCTTTTGTTATATAACTTTTCATCATTTCATTTTGATTGCTTAATCTGTGATTTTTTTGGTTTAAGGTGTCAAACTGTGGGATGAGCAACGCAATTGGTCCGATTCATATTAAAGAGCGACCAGGCACAGAGATGCAATCTCGCATAGATGCAGAAGTATGATTCTTGTCATATGCATGCATGGAAGTATTTTTGTGAGCTATTTGTGCTAAGTTTTCTATGGATGGTCATGCAGGTGCTTAAGCTACTGAAAGAGGCATATGATCGCGTGAAGGCCCTGTTGAACAAGGTTTGTTTGGAGATTTATTTTATATCAGTGGTCTTCCTGTATAAGAACCTAGGTTTAGTTTAGCCATGTGGTGTAGAAATCTGGTTAGTGAACAATAGGCATCATGCGCGTGCATTGAATTGCGTTTTATATCACTAATCTGTCCATTTTTCAGCATTGACAAAAGGCTAATGTGTTGCTATCACTATACTCTCCATTATGGTGGTCAGCCATTACTGCTGAGTTGCTGGATTATGGTATTAGTCAACACAGCTGGGAAGCTCCTTAACTGTTAAATAAGCATTCTAGCTTTCATCTTGCCTCATTGCTCTTCTTTCTGACACTCCACCCCACGCCATGCCACCCCGAAAATCCCTCCTCCTTAATATTTTTTTAGGTGCATGTCTCATCTAATTATGATTGACTTGGCCCTTACCAATTCCGCAGTTACCTTGCATATTCTGTCAACTGCTTTGGGGCCATTGGCCCATAATCAGCATTGGCGCATCATGGATTTGCATGAACACCTACCTATTGGAAAATACGTAAAACTTCGTCATAATGCAAATTACGGATTTCAGTCTTTTGACATTATTTCAGCATGAGAAGGCTTTACATGCATTGGCAAATGCACTTCTGGAGTATGAAACCATTAATGCAGAAGATATAAAGCGTATACTACATCCTTATCGAGAAGGAAGTCTGCCTGAGCAGCAAGAACAAGCAGAAGAGGGTGAACTTGTATTGGCATGATTGGAGTCCCATGAGTAGAAGCCTGAAGGACAGTATCCAAGCAACAGAGAAACATGGGAAAATGGAGCAACTGTGTCGAGATCTCTTGCTCCAGTGTAACAAACTGTAGGGGCAGGTTGCGCAGCTTATTTTAAAGCGTAAGAGGTAATTGTTCATAATGTATTCTCCATTTTTTCCCCTACAAGCTTCTGTTGACAGGAAAAGGAAGAAGTGAAGGTAAAGATTATATTGCCTTACATGTAGCATCTCCAAAGAAACAGTGCTCTTAGAAACCATGAGGAGATGGTTGTCATAAATCATCAGAAATATGGTGTAAAACTGTCAGACCCACCCATGCTGGGTGAAATTTTGGTTAGCATTTGACAAAAATGTATTCTGTCTTGTTATTTATGAAGTATTCATACAAAAAAAGGAGGAAGAAGAGAAGAATAAGAGATCGCACTTATTTCGTGTCTTTTTTTCCTTGTTTAATTGTAACTAGAAATGCAAATGCAGTTCCCTGGAGGAAATACTGGAAATGTCATCAAAGATCTACTGCAAACTACACTACTGGATAACAGAAGTTATGACCATTACATACTTAGTTCAATGGAAGTTTCTTTTCTAGCTACTAGTTGAAGATACTGTATGAGATTTCCTTTCTTAGGTAGAATTTGTCTCGTTAAGTTGGAGGCAAGACACCATTCCATGAGAGAGAATCTCCTAAGGCAAAATACGCAAGATCAAACTTTTCTTTGTTTTTCTTTCAAAATGCCCTTTTGAATGAGGTTGGGGTGTGCGGTCTTCTGCGCATCCGATCCCCGTCGGATTACAGTAACCCATCCGACTTATTACTTGGAGAGCTCTTAGGGGGTTCGTTACAGTGGTCATGGCCGTACTTTGCTTGCTTTTATCTCATGCAACTGATTCAATTCAGGTTTGTCTTAGAAAATTTGTCATGGAATAAAAAAAAAAAAAGAAATCAGGGGTGAGCATAATCTGGGTGGCCGGTTCTCACATTAGAACCAAAAACTGCCCGTTGGTTTCATGGATCCATCCGAAAATCGGACCGCTGGTCCGATCCGATTTCCGGGTTGGTTCATGGAACCGGTCCTACTAGCCAAGGATGGAGACGGAGATGGAGAGTCGGAGACAGTGAGGCGAGCATTAACCGAGAAGAGAGAGAGTGAGAGTGAGCATGAGGCTTAAACGAAAGAAGGTGCTTCTCAGCATAATATGAGGCTGAGAGTGTCGAACGGATTAGGTTTAGTTTAAGGATTTATGATTTTTCTTTTTTAAAATAAATAAATATATTATATTTATTATTATATTACCAATCCGATCTGGATTGGTGGGTGGGCGGTTCCACACCTAGAATCAGGAATCGGATCGGTACTCACCAGTTCCTAAAAATTGGAATAAGGAACTGGATCGATTCTCTTAGGAACCATTGATTCCGGTCCAATTCTGGGCAGTCCGCGCGATTTCCAGTTCTTTTGCACACTCTTAACAGAAATGCGTTTGGTAATGCATAAAATTTCTTTTTATTAATAATATTTTAAATTTTTTCATATTTCTTTCTCTTTTTTTCCTTTTTTTTTCTTTTTTTATTCTTCTCCTTCCTTGAACCATGGCCAGGGCCGACGAGGGCATCATGGCCCAGGGCCACCCTCGCCGGCTACAGGCCAGGGCCACCCTTGCCAATAAGGGCTAGACCCTAGCCGCCGCCCTCGCCAAATCTCACGCTCGCGGCCTGGGCAAGGGTCACCCTCGCTGAATCCTCGCCAAATCAAGCGATGACGGCCCTCGCCTAGGTCGTGAGGATCCAGCCCTTGTCGGCCCTGGCTTGTGGCCGGCAACCGACCACAGGCCAGGAAAGAAAAAGAAGAAGAAAAAAAATTTCTTTTCTATTTCCGATTCTTGTTTTCAGAATCAAAAATCAACTTTTTTTGTTATTCTTGATTCTATTTCAAAACTGATTCTAGAAATAAATTTGTGCCCGGGAATAAAAAATTTACCAAATGGATTTATGTTCTTTTTTTTGTTCTGGGAAAAAAAAAATAGAATCAGGTACTGTTTAATCGGTTTCCAAATAGGCCCTTCGAGGTGACCTAATTAATATTGCAGAGCGGTCACATACTCCATTGAGGTACTAACAAGGACTGCTGTGTCGTCTTATTTGCAAAGTTCAGTCCGGAGGGAGTGGTTGAAAGGCGAAGACGAGAACAGTCAGTGAACTGAGCTATGAAAGAAAAGAGCCATTAGTCTTTATATTTTTTGTTTGGATAATAGGCTGTACTAATGCGAGGACGATTCCCGTCACCATTTGCGTTTTGAACGCACTGCAAGTAAGAGGAATGCAACATCAAACTATCAAATCGCCTTTTCCATGGAGAAAGGTGGTGAGTGGAATAACTTCGACGCATGCCAATCTTCAAACCGCCTGTCGACATCGCGTATAGAGTGAAAATGCGAGGGAACACAGCGAGACCAATCAATCCCACCAAAGGCTATAGGACGTATGAAGCCGCTGATGCCCTATATGAGTGCAGGGGCGACGGTGCCTGTCTCATGGGGTCGGCAAAGGTTACGAAACAACAGTAGATCATCGTCACGGCGCTCATGGTGATAACTAACACGAGTCGACAGAGACTTCCCAAATTGCAAGACAGACTAGAAACCCGTGAAGAAGTACTAGTAGTCCTCGTACTGAATACAACTTTCATTACCAAATAAAAGCAAATGTACACGACTTTATCCAGCACATATACAAAGGCACGAAACAAACTCCTCTCGGAGAATCATGACCCTTTTTCTTCTCTCATCCTTTAATATCATAAAAGGGGCTCAGTAATTCTCTAATTCTTGCGCCACCAAACATGAAATTGAGCAAATGATTTCGAAGTGGTGACGAAAAACTGTTGCAGCGCCCAAAAAAAAAACCCAGAGAAAAAGAGTGTGACAGTATGATGAGATTAGAGAAAAGAGTAGTGCCAGTCTGTCTCCAAAGCCTCTTCAAGTGGAAAGCTTCAGAAGCTTCATCCTCAGCAACCTAAAATGCCAACACATCACGGCCTCTATGTTCACATCATGTCGATGGGCTCAGTCCGGTCCTGCACTGCTAGCCGCTCTGAGACATCAGCAAGAGATTTAAGATTGCACTTGATCAAGGCTTCGACGAAGTAACAAGTCTCATCCTTGGTATTACCCTCGGGAACATCCACCACATATGATTCAATCACCAAAGTCCCTGGCCTTCCTTCAATGATCTCTGGATGAAGAGAAATGATTGAAGAGTAGTTCTGAAATACAAACAATGAAAAACCAGAAGTTATAGAAATTTGACCCGGAACGAGGGACTCCACATGTCACTAATAATAAGCATCATCTCTGCCCGATTCAGTATGCATTGTAAATAATGATGTTAGAAGTTTCATCCCACTATAGAAAAGGTATAGCAAAATCAGATGATTGGATGCCCTGTGCAAAACATATTCAAACACCAAAGGGTCGCTTCCTAGAATATTAAGAACCTGAATCCCCAAATTAACACCGCATTGAGCATAGGCTTCAATGCAGCATGAAAACTCTTTCCAACATCATCCCATTTCGAGGACTCACAAAAGCCCCTCGGATGGTTTCACAATCTGTTCTGCATACAACAATGTGTTTTATTACTTCAACAAGTCTGCGCATAAGATATCCAACATCTAATGTTCGTACAACAGTATCCACTATTCCTTTGCAGGCTCCGTGGCAAGCAATTAGATATTCTGCTAAAATACAGTCCATCGTGTAAATATCGTTGAATGGGAAAATCAATCATTTGTCCTTTGAGGATCTATAACTTTTTTTCTCTCATACGTAGTAATTTGTGTACTTGAGATGCATTTCCTCTTGCTCCCGAAAAAGATATTAAAGGGACTGGATTAAAGGGGTTTGTCATCCTAAATTAGGATTCGTTTCACAAGATATAGCAAAAGAACTCAGTGCCAAAGATTATTTTAGCTTTTTTTTGGTCAAGTGAGGTATCAAGATACTGTGTACAAATATCAATACGTTCTAAAAGTTGATATGTTGAATGTGAACAATGATTGAGCACCTATACTGATCAAACACAGAGTGACGTGCATAGATCCAGCAGCTAAATTCTGGTTTCTACATCAACTTTTGAAACAATGAGTGCTCTTACATGGGCTTCAAAGAGAAAACTACTGTTTTTAGAAGAATTCTGGGAAAAATGATAACATTGGACGCTAAAGAATGGGACACACGGTAAGAGCAAAGGAGAACCAAGAGATCAAACAATTAGCAGACAAACATACCCTAAGCCTGTGATCCCCACCGACGATCCTAATGCTCAAGATATGCTCATCATCATCAAGAAGCTCCAATCTCTCTGTACTTGTAGTGGCAGGAAGTCCGGACTTGACATCAACTTCCCTCAGACTACCAATTTCGAGATTTCCACGCACAACGCACCTGCTGACAAAAGGCTTATACTTTTGGGGCTGATCAAACCTTCTCACCAAGGACCAGACCTGGTTGAAAGGAGACATGAACAATAATCATCAAATTGACATTTTCAGACGATAGCAGAGACATTTTAAAGGAATTAATACAGAAAAAGTTGCGTGAAGGCTCAAAGAGGAAACTTTTTATTTGCCATTTATAACGTCACTGGCGCCATTAATTACTCCCAGATCTCCCATCTAGTTAATTCAATCAATGAACTGATAGAAGCATGGATTCCTGTTTCCTCTGATTCCCGAGCAAAATACCCAGAAAGGAAACCGGGCCAACTACCAAAGACAAACATTCCAACGTTATCAAAAATCAAAAACAACACCCCCCCCCCCCCCAAATCAAGACCAAGATCAATTCCTCCCACAAAAAAGGTTTCGGTCAAACGTCGATCTTTAGCTTCTTTCGTTCTATTTCCTGAAAGAAACAGGGGAAGAGAGTACGGAAGCTCGACACTGATCGCATGCAATCACACCGAACCAACCCTTCAACCCAAGAAAGAACATATCCCGGAAAACAATCGAACACTAGCGAATCTAGAGAGAGAGAGAGAGAGAGAGACACGGACACTTTGCTAAAGCAATACAGCTCGGGAAAACATCGCTCGCCCCATCGATGACCCCACTGTATTGGTGCACCAATCAACGCGAAACAGATCAAGCGACGAGTCCTATCCAAAAACAAAATCCTTCCTACTGCTGCAAACATTTGCATAGAGACGCGCGCGCGCACAGTTTTGACCCCCCATCCCACATCCACAGAACCACGGGAAAAAGGCGTCCCACACCGAGCGCGTCGAGAGGAATTACGAGCGGGACGGGAGCCCTGATGTGCTTGACCAGCGCGGAGCTGCACTGGTTCTCCGCGACCTCGTGCCTGTGGTGCCTCCTCGTGTACTCCCGCTCCATGCCCCCGATTTCGCACCCGTTCCCGACGGCGCCGGCGTTCATCTTCCTCCGGCCGCCAAGAAACCCTACGCGAAGCGCGGGCTCGGCTCGCTCGCCGCCCCCCACTCGGACATCTGAAACGGAAAGGAACAACAAGAAGGAGGAGGCGGCGGAGGGAGGACGACAGGCAACGCGGCCGCAGCCGGCGGCGGTCGCCGGAGAGCGGATCTCCGGCCGATGGACCACCCTTCGCGAGCGCGCGATCCTCTCTCTTAGGGTTTATGCTGCGAGCGCAGAGCGTACGTCGAACACCGCCATTGCCGAAGCTGGAAAGCTCTTATCGCTTCCTCCCATTTCCATTCAACCGGAAAAATAATTAAATAAACAACAAAATAAAAAAAACTCAAAAAAAAATTCCCACTTTTTTTATTATTTACTTTTTCGTCCTCGGAATTTGCGATTAGGTGCAATTTCCACCCCAATTTCGCGCGATCGAAACGCCCCCCGATTCGAGGACAAATTACGATCGTGCCACTCGTTTTGTCCGGTTCTGGTGTCTCTTTTGGCGTTTTGCGCATCGCCTCCTCGCGTTTTGACGAAAAAGGACACGCCGGGGCGGGCGGGGTTGGTTATTTCCTTTTTCGGGATGGCGAGCGAAAATGGGGAAATATTAATTTTATATTTATTTAAGAAATGGGGGGATATTTGAGTTTATATTAATGCCCCCAATTTAATTGCTAGGGTTTCGGTAAAGCGACATTTCATTATCGACGTGAAAAAAAAATTATAAAAAAACAAACTGGGAATACTTTTCTGTCGGCTGCATAAATTATGTCGGCCATGTGGGTGGACATTTTTCGTGCATTATTTAATGGCTAGTTAGATCGGGAAAAAAAAAGGAAAAAATAGTAGTTGGTGTTTGGTTAAACATTAATTGGTCTCGAGTCGCCATATATTATTTAGTTTTGGGGTTAATATCATGAAAAATTTCCAAACTGATACGTCCGTAATAAATTTATCCCAAACTAATTTTTTTATCATCAAAAATCCCAAATTGGTACATCCGTGACAAATTTATTCTCTGTCAAATTTCTGAGTTTGATGAGACGTGACATTTGACGGGTATACCAGTTTGGGGCTTAACCTTCTGTTTGTCATAGGTGTTCCAGTTTAGAATTTTTCGTAGTATTAATATAATTTAATGAAAACTAACGGAGGGTAAATTTGTCACAAATGTATCATTTTGAGATTTTTTTTATAGTCAAAAAATTAGTTTGGGATAAATTTGTTACAAAAATTACCAGTTTAGGAGGTTTTGATAGTCAAAAAATTAATTTAAAGCAAATGTATCACATATGTATTGGTTTGGAGTTTTTCATGATATTAACCCTCAATTTTACTTTCCTTAAATTAGGGGTTGGAATTAGAACTTCCTCGTGGTAAATTGTTGGACAAAAATCTGAAAATCACAGAGAGAATAATCTTTTAGAAATTTTTTTATTGAGTCAATTTTGTCGATCTCCAAGACCCTTTTCCAAAAGCCTATGCCTAAGTCTTCGGAGGGTCAAATTTATCGTTTATCGAAGGATAATAACTTCGCGCATAATCTTTATACCATGATGAATTTATCGAAATTCAAAGCTCGTAGAGCACCTCTTCCTTCCCGCATTACGTAATTTCATTATGATGTATAATTTGATTTTGTGAAGTGAATGATAAATTTCGAGGATAAATACGGGAAAAAATTAAGATCATTTGATGATAAATACGTTTGGATTTGTAGGTTTCTTTCCACTTTTTCAGTCTACCGAAGAACAAGCACGAGGGAGACGTATCTCATAAGCCGCCATGGCTAAGTATCAAAGTCTAGTTCTTCCTCCTCGGTCAACCTTGAGCTTTCTCCATCCAATCAAATTGATAATCAAGCCAAAATGATACAATGAAAAGGGACAGAATAATGACTCCACAAGTCAACCATAGGTAATTTCCTTTCTGACAAATTAAAAAAAAATTTCAAAATATGATTAGATATCATTCCTTGGATTTGAAATTTTACGCTTAAGTACGGAAATCCCAACATTGATTCCCGAGTCCTTGACATTTAGGACTAGGTCTTCGACGCCTGGGCCCCCAATACCTACGCCCGTGTCCATTAAGACAGGGCCCGAAGCCTTGGTGCCCGAGCTTGATGCCACGACACCGGAGCTCGGGTGCGTAAAGGCCGTGCTCGTGTCCCTAATGCTCGAGCTCTGGTCCCCAGCACTTAGCGCTGGGTCTACAAAGGCCATGTTCGAGTCATCATCACTCAGGCCTGGGGCGTGCATGGGTATGGTTTCAAGATAGGATTTCCAGTTTCATGCCCATATCAAAGCACCAAATGTCAACTCTACCCATCAATCTACAACCTCTCTTTTCCATCAGACTCTCCGACCCAGACGACATGCACGAGCAGCCTTTCCCCCATCCGTAAGCGAGAACGACGCAATGGGGAGCCATTAAGAAGGGCGCGAGACGAAGCTGTGAAATGGTATGCATAGAGCGTTGACTTTGGACATCCAATCCTAACCCTCCACTTAAGCCCTAATTTGAATAGCTTGGTCAATGATCACGATCGCGCGAGAGGTTAATACCGCAAAAGCATTGATTAGGTTGGCAGTTGAAGAGGCTTTAAGAGCCGGACGAACAAGAACGAGAAGCTGCCATTTAGGGCAATGCCGTATCTTTCTAGAGAAAGCTGTGGTTTTGGCTCAAATGTCCAGCGTTATCTGGTTTTTGTTCAGACCAAACAGGGCGTTTTGGAGTGAGATCTCGATGTCATCGTCGTCATTGTTCAATCATCCACCTACTTTTATCTTGGAGCTGATAGTCTTCGTTATCCCACCGTCACTCGGTGAGCTAGGGGACCAGAGGGCATCCATGAACAGTAAATGACAAAAGGGTAATGTCGTGTGTACATCGGGATCGGTGTGTACAACTAGTTTACTGGATGATGTGGTAGACAATCACACGTGGTTTTTCGAAACTAGTGAATTCTACGGAAATCGAAAAGAGTCTTGACCATTACATGTTATGTCGGTTTTGCATATTAACTCTATCAGTTTTGATAAGAGCGGCATGAATTATGATGAACTGTAGCGAATTCTGCTATAAAAGTGATGGGACAAAAAGATTAGAGGAGAAGCATGACCTTTGTGTAAGTAGCGGCGAACCCAAAAATATCCCGACTAGGATCAGGAGTGGTACGAAGATGTATGGAGTCTTATTTCTGGGGAGGTACGAAATTTCCTCACATGTCAAATTTCGTAGAACATCGATATATTTTAGTAATAGATTATACCCAAGCACTTAGCGACCATCGCAACAGAGGCCCTCGCCCATGATGTTTACCGTTTAACATGTATAGAAAAGAATCATCAATTGAGACAAACTATATCGACGAAATCGAATGACCGAACCCAAACGCAATCACATCAAAGTTATAGGGAAAAGTGCCAAAAAAATCCTAAATCTTTTGTATTTGTGCCAATTTAGTCTTAAACTTTTTTTTGGTATCAATTCAGTCCTAATCCTTTTGCATTGGTGCCAATTGAGTCCTAAACCTTTTTTTGGTGCCAATTCAGCCATAAACCTTTTGTATTTGTGTCAATTTAGTCCTAAACATTTTGTATTAGTGCCAATTGAGTCCTAAATCTTTTTTTGGTGCCAATTCAGTTTTAAACCTTTTGCATTTGTGCCAATTCAGTCCTAAACCATTTGTATTGGTGCCAATTCAGTCCTTCCTATTAATTTTGATCAAAAAGGTTTAGGACTGAATTGGCACAAATACAAAATATTTATGACTGAATTGACACCAATGCAAAAGATTTAGGACTCAATTGGCATTAATGCAAAAGGTTTAGGACTGAATTGACACAAATGCAAAAGGTTTAACACTGAATTGATACAAAAGCAAAAGGTTTAGGACTGAATTGATATGCAAAAGGTTTAGGACTCAATTGACACAAATGCAAAAGGTTTAGGACTCAATTGACACCAAAAAAGATTTATGACTAAATTGACATAAATGTAAAAGATTTGAGACTGAATTGGCATCAAAAAAAAGTTTAGGATTAAATTAGCATAAATGCAAAAGGTTTATGACTTTTTTGACACTTTTGCCCAACATCATCGAGACTAAAAAGAGCAAAAACATGGCAAAGTCATCTCCTTCCCATCAGCCCAATTGATGACATAACCTTCCCAAAAAAAGCAACTCACCATCAACCAACATCAACTAACACCATCTGCTCCTATGTCTATCTAAAAGCAACTCACACAGCAAGAACTCAGTTGCCAACAGGGAGAAGCCTGGTCAGCCTGTCCCGAACAGTTCTTGACTTCTTTCCATCAACCAACTTTGCCGGAAATGGCTGCACTGCAACCAAACACAATCCTCCAAAAAGGGGAAGAGAACAAGGAACAAACCCCTAATGCACCTTTTCCTTCTCTTTTCCTTTGTTTTTTCCTCCCGTTGTCTTCGAACTTCGCAAAGCAGAGCGTGGACATCCATGCAATGGCATGGAAAGACGCGACACGTGTCTGCCTCAGATTCCAATTCCATGAAGAAAAGTGGGGACGAAGGAGGAAAAAAAACAAGAAAGCATACACGCTACCGGGGCACAGGCACTGCTGTTGTAGCAGAAGAGAGCAGAGCATGTCTGGCGACTCTCCGACATGTGTCGTGCCGTTTGATTTGTCGTTTTCGAGCTGGAGATGTTTTTTGCCTTGCATTATTTGAGGCATCCCCTTTCGCAAAGCGCGTGCCCTCGATGCCGTTAGTGCTGTCTCCCTATGTATAGGTCATATCTAAATAATAATCAAGCAAAAGAAAACTTACTTCTTTATTATCACTATAAGATTTGAACCTCGATGTCATAGCGAAAAATTATTTTCGGGACAAGTTACCCGATTAATCATAAAATTATTGTACGAATGTCAATTCAATCGTAAATCCTTATGATTACAATGTAGTTCTCCAGGCCAATTTCCACTAGAAGTTGCTGACGTAGAGGTTTAGTCATCGACCATCCTACGTGGCACACTGCCACGTCAGCGATTTTCCAGAGGAATTTGGTTAGAAGAACCACATTAAAATTTCACGTAAATATTTATGACTAAATTGGCAAACAGAGAAAGTTTAAGAATGAATAAACTTCGTACAATAGGGTTAGGATTGATCGGACAATTTCCTTGTATATAGTCCCTGAACTTTGGTCAAATGTGGACCCTGGACTTTTAATTTGTTCAATGTGATCCCTAAACTTCAATTCAATGTGCAGTGTGGTCCTGAACTTTTAATTTATTCAATATTGTGCTTGAATTTGAATTAATAGAAAGATAATATTGAACTAAGTTGAATATGTATCAAAAGTCTAAGACCACATTGAACAAATTGAAAAATCAGGATCACATTGGACATTTGGCCAAAGTTTAAGGACTATTTGTGTCATTATCCATTTCTCAAAAAGTCAAATGGGTCTAGCATTCGAGTACATGATATAGTTATAATCAAATATAATGAAGCATTTTTTCTTCTATAAAAAATGTCGGTCATTTAATTTATAAAATTGAGGAAATCCAATAAGTGCGGGTCCTTAAAGTGGGTTTGATCCCAACCCTAAGGGAGGCTATATGTTGGGTGAGTGGATCTTTAGCTAAAAAGCTTATTTGATGCGACCCTTTTCATTTGGGATCAAGAATATGGCATCCACTGTTAATTAAAAAATTCTATAAAAAAAAGCATGCTATTATTATTCGTAAAAATAACAAAATAATATAAATGTACGGTTTAGTACATGATATATGTCGAGAAAAATTATATTTTTCGCCAATTATTATACATAAGGGTGATTGGTTTCGAGGCAGTCTAGCTCCCAGGTAGACCCACAGAACTAGTGACATATTCAGCTTTTTTTTTTACTTGTTGTTAATGTTTGAGATGAAATTGAAGATGTTCTTGATAATCAATACATTTCTACAATCAGTAAGTTACGTGTAACATTATAGGTTTCACAAAATTTTTTTCAATTTGTGGCAAAATTTGGTCGGAATGAGCAACTATTATTGTGTTATGATTTGTTTTTATCATCTTACTCACGTGCACAAGTAAACGTAATCGCTCCAGCCATGAAGAGTTTTCTTTTGTGAAATGAGAGATAGATAAGGGTTTTCAAGAAATAAAAAATTAAAAAAAAAACGGTTCGGTGCGATGGTCCGGGTGGGTGGTTCCTCGTCTGGAACCAAGAACCAAAGAGAAATTCACTAGTTCTAATTTTATGGAATCGGAATGGTGCCCTCGAGAACCTCCTGAAATTGGCCAATCCGATCCGGTCTAGGCGGTTCCCCGTCCACACTGTTCCTTTTGCTCACCTCTAATTATACGATGTCGTTTTTATCGATCATACGAATCTCATTTGCATAAAGTCACTTTGATAAATTAGAGGCCTCGATTTTTCTATAGAAATAGGATGGCACGATAAAGTAGCAGAGGTAATTAGAAGCGTTCATCCGATGTCGCGACATGTATATGACCCACCAAACATCGTGGTTCAAGGAGACGCCAAGAAGTAATATGAAGATGTAGTTGAGAAATTAGGAGTGTGGTTGATGCGCTAAGTTGTCGTGAATGAACCTACTCTAATGTTTTGAATGTTGGCCATCCTTTGCGTCATCAAGCACGTCAAGATGATCCACCCAAAATCGAGTTTCTTGTCGCCAGCACACCATTTGTGCACCTGGGAAAAGGGGGCTAGTGAACGCGACAGCCTTGTTTTCTCCGGTGTGTTCATTTGCTCAAAGAAAGGAGATCGCAAGAAGAAGCTTTTTGCTGTTTTCCTATGTTTTGGAGTACTTACAATTTAAGCTCGGTCTCGTCGCGTCCTTTGTTAGCGAAGGGATAGATTCTCACAACCTACGGCGACCGCTGATTAATGATCAGGGCGGGCCAGTGACCTTATCCATCCCCAATCGGCGAAAGGGCAATTCGAATGGGACCGAGCAAGCAATTTTCTTTTCGAGTCTGAAGAACCCACCTTATCAGTTCCAACTCGAACGATCTTACGTAAATAATTTCGTAAATCTTTAGCCACGGGCTGGTCCAGCCTGGCCGAGGGCACACTTAGGCCTGGCACTAGGCTCGACTCACCCATCGATCAAGCCTACCCGACATTGACTGTGCTTGCCAAGTTAAAACTAGTGGGAATCGCTTGTGAATCTCGCTCAACCCCACGACTCGTGGCGCCCTGCACATACGAATCCTCGACGTGCAATTAGCTACTTTCTCCATCCTAAACATCAAAAGATCATTAGAACTCTAATTGAACAAGATCAAGTCTCGCAAACGACCGACAGTGTTGTCGAACAACTTGCATAGACGATCCAAGCATTTTAAATGGTATAAGAGCTGTCCGATACCGTATACAATTCAGTAAAAAAGAACCCTCTGTACTATAGTATCGGCTTCACATGCAATTTATGGAGTCCAGCCAGATCCACGACCCTCGATGACCTTATTAAATTAGTACCCAAAAAAAAAATTAGTTCTTGGACCACCACACGATCTTATCAAAAAGCAAGAACTCTCCTAGAATCTTGACAGAGTAATTAAATCGCTAATCAGATATTGGTACTTGGTAATTAAACAGGTGCTTGGCTCTTGAAAAGACGAAAGGCTTAAAAGAAGCCAAAAGGATTCCCTCGCTTTAGACCGAAAGAAAGAAACCCAGCTTGGCGTGGCTCTCGAGAAACGCCTCGTTGATTATTTTAAAGTTTAAATTATTAGATGAATGTGTGATTTAATATTTAATTTATTGGCAAATAAGGGACTTGGAAAGATTTGAACTCAGAATCTCATGCTTCGATAGCATATGAGATTTTGTAAGACCACTGCCAATCGTTCCGAACACGACCCTCAATGACCTTGAATTAGTAAAAAAAATTTAGCTCTTGGACCACCACATTGCGATCTTATCAAAAGCAAGAACTCTTGTAGAATTGTGAGAGAGCAATTAAATTGCTAATCAGAGATTAGTACTCGGTAATTAAACAAGTTTTTCAGCCCTTGAAAAGACGAAACGCTTAAAAGAAGCCAAAGAAAAGGATTCTCTTGCTTTAGACCGAAAAAGAAACCCAGCTTGGCGTGGATCTCGAGAAATGCCTCACCAACTATTTTAAAGTTTAAATTGTCAAATAAATGCATAATTTAATATTTAACTCATTGATAAATAAAGGACCCATAAATATTTAAATTTAGGATTTCATGCACCGATTGTATAGGAGATTTTGTGAGACTACAGCCACTCATTCCGAAAGCATGAAATATAAGATTAAGACGTGATTTGATATTTAAATATTATAATCGTATTAATTACTTAATATCATTGTATAATTTCTTTATCCCAAGAAAGTGTGTGGAATCCCTCTCTAATTAATTAAGAGCATAAAGGGTTGGAGCCTTTTAAGGGATTCGCAGTCTCCCTCACATCTTTTCTTGCCTTAGAAGAAGCTTAAATTACTTGAAAAATCCTGTGAAGTTGGAAATCTGATTCTTGTGCCTGCTTTCACTATAAAAAATAAAATAAAATAAGAGAGAAAAAGACAAACTATAAGGACTAATAACAGTTCTTCCACGATGTGCGCACATGAATGTGGAACGGACAATGGCAAAATGATTATGTATGGATACGATGGTTTTAGCGCACTCAGCTTTTTCGAGAAAGTAGTTGATAATGACTGGATTTCTCTAGAGCCTCGCAACACAAAAAAAGTACAAAAGTCACCAAAACACTCAAAATTATGCCTATCATGATAGATTTATTCTAAATTTTTTTCTATATCACCAAAAGTTTCAGATTTGTATATGTGTGATACATTTACCATTTTTCAAAGTTCGGCGCTCATGTGACTTAAGTGAAATTATCTAACAGAATCTTGATGAGGAGTGAATGTGTCACATAAGTACAAGTTTTGAATTTTTTTTGTCACAAGAAAAATTTTACGATAAATGTGTCAAATTGGCCATAGTTTGGGATTTTTTATGTAACAAAAAAAAAGTTAAGGGTAGATTTGTCATAACGAGTATAGTTTGGGATTTGAGGCCTTTTCACTACTTTCGTTTCTATTTGGTTCACCCAAGTTCCTTGTAAATGAAGCAAAATTACACTTCAAATTTCAACTCATCTCATTTTTATTCTATGTTTAAAGTTTGATGGGAAAATGACACAAATGATCCATAAATTTTGGCTCAATATGCAATGTGGTCCATGAACTTTTAATTTGTTCAATGTGGCCTCTGAACTTTGGCTTAATGTACAACATGATTTCTGAATTTTTAATTCATTTATGTGATCTTTGAACTTTTTGTACATGTTCAATTTATTCCTTAGACTAGATAATCCGGGGACTATTTTGAATCTAGAGATATAACGATCCATAGACTAAATTGAATAGTTAGTACCAAAAATTCAAGAACTATATTGAACAAATTAAAACACATTGCATATTAGGCTAAAGTTCAGGAACTATTTGTGTCATTATTCCAAGTTTGATCGTAACTTAATAGGTGTAGTAAACGGAAGCAAACCACAAGACCAAAAAAAAAACAAAAAAAAACAGAAGCAAACCTCCTTTGTATGTTTCCCGTACTAATCAAGATACATACTCGTCCTTATCCCACATGTTGAAAAAAGGAAATCGCAAGTGTCATGACTTTTGTACAATGGCCCATTTTTGATGCCATAATTCTTCAATTGATCCCTCGATCACCATGACCTTTTTTTTAAAAAAAAAAATGTTCGCTTGAGTCATGGCGGCGATTTCTTTTGCTAGAAATTCTGACGCGGCATTAAAAGCACTCGTGTGACAAATGTTGTTTAAAAGTTATAACACTCGAGCGATATATTAAAATATTAAAGAATTCAGCTAATTGATCGAAATGTTATGACATCAAAGGGAGCATCATAACGCATTCATAGTGTCTTTTTCTAGTGTTCGTTTCTTTAAGATCCAAATATTTCAATCCTCAACCCAATAAAAAACAATCGAGACTGGGTGAGATGAACTTTTGGTACCTACCCGACATCCACAGTGGGTTCAGCTCAGCAAGGGTGAAAAAATCTCCCATTATAATATGGCGGATAAGCATTTGGGAGGAAATATACTTCTGCTCAGTTCTCTCTCTCTCTCTCTCTCTGATTAAGACATTTATTGAACTGTTTCTTCTTAGAGCTTCTCAGGCCCATGCATGGCCCGTAATTAATAAGGAGGCCTTACTTACATCTCACTCTGTCAGTGAATGTCCCAAAACCGGGAAAATTATCTAGTCAACACCCATGGTGCCACGCCGGTGTCCACATCAGTGATTTTCGGTTAACATTATCCAGATAGACTCCATAAAAAGAAAATTTAAAACTAAATTAGCAAAAGCGCAAACTCTTTGGACAAATTTCCCCCCAAAAACCTTATGGGAGTCTCCAGATTGTTGGTTTGATGCTCTGTCTTGCCCTTTTGTTTGAAGCTCAAAAGGGTCGAAACCCCTCTTTATCTCATTCAATTCAATACCCATAAAGTCGATTATCCATTAGTTCGATTAGCAATAATAAAAAGAGATGACCATGGGCTATCTTTTTTCCTTTTTACTTTTGTTTCTTTTTTTCCCTTTCTGCTGAATTCTTTTTTACCATGCATGTTTTCAGGCCCAGGCCTTTGAACCATCATCTTTCACCCTCTGTGTTGGCATTGATACACCAGTCTAAACCACATGCCATCCATCTTCCTAAGGGTGTTTCCCAAGCTTTGCCCATCTTACTAAAAAGGTATAATTTCACTCTGAAGCAAAGAGAAACCCAATTCTACCATCTAGACAAGTATGTATGTATCGAAACGGTACCGGCGAGCGAAAGAAAATGTATATAGATTAAGTGTAAAAGAATAGTCCATCAATCATGCTGTGGCTGCAAACATGCCTGCATAACTATCAAAACATGGTCACTCGTGTGGGAAGCGGAACTTTGTCGGGCGAAGTTTAAATATAAGCGGTCACCTTGCCTTCTATCTCAATCGACTCACTCTCTTCCTTTCCAGTGGAAGTGGAAGAAAGCTACAGGATAAAAAAGAACAACAGCCCAAACGTATGTGGGCTGTTATCGCATCAATGCTAGAAAAGAAAGTGCGTTAATCATTTCACATCAGCTCCAACAAGTTCCAACAAAACTCATGTAATCCTGTCAAAAAGTATGTATGACCAACTATATACGGAGACTTTTAACACCGAGAATCGATCTAAAATGGTTTCTCCAGTTCTGCTCCTACAACACCGAATGCAGAGCCAGTGCCCGAACCTATGTCATTCGCGTGTCGTGTTCACCATGTCATACAACAAGAAACCAGAAAAAATCTTTTGGGCTAGGACAGCTCTAGAAATGCTATGGCCTCCAAAAAACAAAAAGGACTGTCCTTCATATTTCATGTTAGACTTACAAAATCAAAAAACTTTCTAACCTTGGTGTATAGCTTTCTTGATGTTCCGATTGAGAGAGCCTCCAGCAATTTCTACATCAGCTTCCTACGCCTCTTGATCAAAAGCACTATCTCCCATCCTCAGCTTTTCATTAATCTCCGCCACCCTGCGCTCCTCATCTTCAGGACCATTCTCATTCTCCTTAAACTTCACCTCACCATTGCTTTCATCAGCCTTAGGACGTGATCTTTTCAGCTTCCGTTATCACTTGAAGGAGTTCTATAGGAATAGCAGCAGGGTCCAGCTCCCGGCACCCGTTGGGAGCATTTGCAGCTTCTTGGCCGGTGAGCATGTGATGAGGAACTTGATGAGAGAAGCTGAACATTTCTTCTTTTGGGACCCACTTCGTTTCCTTCGGACCCATGTGCCTACGAAACACTGTCCTGAAACCAGCAACCTTTATTAGAGGAGCAACACACACACCTCGTTCCTCATTATAGTCCTCAAGAACTTCCACCACATTGTACTTGTGCCTAATTTCATCCGGCGTGTTCTCATTCCAGCTGGAGGACCAGTTCCTGTAAAGAGCCCAGATTTCCCCTTTCCTAGGAAGTATGTGTACGACCCCGCGTAAACCTTTTGTCCAGACTACCCTATGTGAAAATGCATTAAGGGCCATATTAATTTCAGGCCTGCCAACCCGAAAATCACCGCAAGTTTTGGTGAAACCAGACCCTATCCAGTCAAGGGGGCCAAACTCGTCGCTGCTTTTCGAGTTGAGCCAACTGATCTGTATCTTAAATGGCTTCCGAGAGATAACTTTCTGGATTTTAGCATAGAATCGAGGCATCCCATCATCATCATCATATGAAGCCCATACTTGGTCAACTTCAAAGGAACTTTCACTGCGGTCCAAATCAAAATTGTGAAAATCAGAATCTGGAACGTTGATTGACAAGGGAGCAAAAGCCTCACCATTCCTCAAATCTACGCGAGTGCCGTCCTGTTTTCCTTTACCCTCAGGCATGCCTTTCCTCTCTTTTGCGTGTCCAACCCTTTTCTCTGGTTTGTCTGCTTCAATTGCAGGGGACCACTCTTTCAGTTTCTTCCGGATCTCAACCCGTGCCTTTTCCATCAATATGTGTCGTGCTTCCGGATACGGCAACTCTCTCTCGGAGGGCATCTTGTTTTTACCAGAAGAATAGTACATTCTATCCATCTCGTTCGCTACAGAACCTCCAAAAACATGGGAATGATGTTCATCCACTCTTCTTTTCTTCAATGGATTCTCTCCTTTATGAATAAATTCCTCCCTCCTAAAAAAGTTACTTCTCTCACTTTCAGAAGCTACCTGATGGTGAACCCTACTCGGACCTTGACTAGCAGTAGAAGCTGATACTCCAGAAGCGGATTTGTTACTCCCACCAGCACGATGCTTGGAGTTCTGTTGCGTCTGGTCATAAGGCAAGTTTGATGACTTAAAAACATGTGCAGGTGGTGCCTTCTCCACTGCAAAGAAAGCCTGATGACAATTCGGGCAAAGGAGATTGTGGTTGAGATATATCCTGAGATATTCGTAGTGGGTCTTGCATCTACTGCAAATAGTCCAAAATGTTTCAGCTTTCCGACAAGCAGGTACAGAGGCTGCGCTCCCCCGAGTACTTGTATGCTGCGTCCTCACATTCGAACCGATGTTATCATAATAGGTCCCATTTCGATGGGGTGCCGCTGATGGAAAAGTGCTGGTACTAGGAGTTTTCTGATCGGAAACTCGCGAATTCCTCCTCTGGTTGTAGGCCAGTCTTTTAGATTTATCTGATAATAGACTCCATGCTTCGGAAACCAGCTTAAATGCACCATCGGCACCTAAAGACTTGTTTTTATCGGGGTGTAGCATAAGTGCAAGTTTCCGGTACTGCTTCCTGATTAGCTCATCATTATCCCAAGGGTTCACGCCCAGAATGCCATACCAGTCTGCCTCCCCACTTATCTTATTTTCCGCACATAAATGTACATCGAAAATAGTCAACATCTGAGTAAGGCCGTCAAGTCCAGGATATAAACTCTGAGCCTTCAGAGCAAACCTTTTCGCACTAGCATAATCCCTTTCCATGAACTTTCTATCAGCAATTTCTTTAGCCCTAACTGCATCATCTTTGTTACACTCCATCAGTCTGCTCAGAGTCTTGATAAGTTGCTCTCTCTTGCTGCACTAGTCTCTCTGATTTTACCTACACAGAAGAAGTTCCTACGTACTAAAGTGGAACAGTTATCTTCTTTGAACCATGTCTCTTTTTACTCCAAGAATGAAAGGCAGCAAATTCCTCAATTCAAGACCTGTCCAAGAGGAAAAAAAGCTATCAACAGATGAGCATATCTTTAATTGAGGGAGAGAGAGACATTCAAATGGATTACTGCCTTTACTTGCAGTCAACACCTGTCCAAGGCCTGTTCACAAAAAATGAAGCTGGTCTTCAACTGCTAGGATGTGCATGTCTCTTATTGACATGTTCTACGTTTCTAATCGGCATGCCCGTGACTTCACATGAGTGAGGGCATGCAAACAACAAACGCAAAGGAAAGGAAAAAAGCACGAGTTCATATCTAATAATTTCGCAAAGTTTATCTACGAAGCATATTCGATCCAGTGCAACAATCAATTTCCACATGCTTTATCTTCAATTCTTGAGATTACAGGATGGAGACACAAAGTTTCATAAACCCCACTCGGACGACCATTCCAATTCATGTATAATTATCGGGCTTAGAGATTTTCGTACAGGAGAAAAAATCTTCCTTGGAGGAACTTAGGCCACACTAAGGTATAGGCGGGATTTCCTACAGAGCAGATGCCAGAATCGTAAATAACAATGGAGATCTGACTTCAAGAGGAAAGAAAAACGAATCAAATTTGACGAATCGAGAATACAACGATGGGAAGACACGCGCTGAGAGTATGTATCACTTGATTAATTTCACTGATGAAAGAATGGTCCAGATACAAATGAACAGAACATCCACAGCAGCAAACAACACGACATTGACAGCAGCAAAATTGACTGGAAGAAGAACCGGTTTCACGCAGACAACATAATTCACGGCGAGTCAAACCCACGTCAGCAAATTCTCCCAGCCAAAAAAGGTGCATGAACTTTCGCAGACGAAATCTAACCGAGCCGTGACGATCCAGATCCGACCCAAGAAAGGAATCCAGACGGCCAGAACCGCGCCGCGAATACAAAAGCATCGCAACATCAAGAAACCGAGAACTCCAACACGCCACACGACCACCCAATTCTCCGGGATTCCGCGGAATCCACTTCTGGGTCGGCGAGGGAACCCTACATTTCCTCTCCGCCAGACCCAGTTAAGCACAGCAGCAGCTCCGCGCGCTGATTACGTTCTCGGGGAAGAGTAAAAATCGAAGCTTTAAGGTTCCAGCAGGTACCCATTATCGCGGAGGCCCTCCGTGCGCGAGCGAATTTGAATCTGAGACCACCGGCAGCATCAGCAGCGCCCCCAGCGATCCATACGATGCTGGTCTGACCGGGCTCGAGCAGCACATGGAAGGAAAAGTGGGTACTCGATGGGCATATGAAAAAGGGGAGGGGGTACGAGTATGGTTAGTATTTTACTCATCTCTTGGTTAAGCTGGGTCATCACTGTTCATGTGTTAAGGCCATGAAAAAGCTTAACCATGGTTAATTTTTAACCTTCGGAGAGTATATGCGGATTTGGAGATTTTTTTTTTTAATCATCGGAGGGGGCTAGATTGGTCCAAAGACCGCGTATCTTTAGATGCACCCACCACTCGGAATTCGATACCCGATATCATTTTTATTCAGGTCGCCAGAGGAAGACTGCCCGAAAGTTTATCGACATAATCAAATTCTGCATTGAGAAGCTTACTACGAAAGGTACTGTGCTGAGGTCGCGTAGAACGATTTTCGCACGAGTCTTTTAGGCTTGTGAATTCTCAAAAAAGTCTTCAAGTTTCACTAATATACAATTAAAAGAAAAATATATAATCAATTATGATGATGTAATATCTGACACGAAGATTTGAGGCAAATTGTCATATGATATCCATGTGAAGTTAAAAGGACTGTCAAGCGAATTGAATCACTAAACATCTTGTCATATAAATGTTCTAGTCTAAGTCATATACTAATCAATATTAAGAGTATGACCCTTACTTTATACTCTCATATGGTCCTTAACTTCGAGTGTGATTGATACTTGATCATCAAAGTTATATCAATACCTAACAAGTTTTGAAAGGTTGCAAAGGTCTCGTCAAAGTTATATCAATACCTAACAAGTTTTGAAAGGTTGCAAAGGTCTCATGTGCGACACGTGAAATCGGTCCTAGGCCGGATCTAAACTCCCACAATCAGGAAGTGGTTCTCGAGTAGAACCAATTCTGAAGCTCACCATTTCACAGTGATAAAGGTTGCAGAGCCACATGCACGGCACGTGAAATTGGCCCTAGACCAAATCTAAACTCCCACGATCAAGAAGCGATTCTCGAGTAGAACCGAATCCGAAACTCACCATTCCACGTGACAAAGGTTGCAAAGCCACATGCACGGCACGTGAAGCCGGTCCTAGACCGGATCTAAACTCCCACAATCAAGAAGAGGTTCTTGGGTAGAACCGGATCCGAAGCTCACCCGGCTTATAGTGATATCAACTGGCTAATAAGTAAAGAAGTAAATTTTGCCATCACTAGGGTTTCAACAAAATTACCGGGACATGCCGCGCACCTCGAAAGTCATTTTGTTGGTCTCAACTTTCCCTCCCGGTCTAAATCAGTTTGATCTCTCAAAAATCAAACTAGAAAGTACGGTGAGTTAGCTTTAATCTTTTTCAAATCCACGTGGAGTGAAAAACTCACTTGGAAGGCCCGAATGTACCATGCCATGGTAATGACAATATCATGTCATGAAATATAGAATTAAACCATGAATCATGAAGGATAGTAACAATCGAACGACACTAGGTGATATTGCAAAGTCCGGGTAGAATAGGTAATCGAATAACTTCTACGGTTCATCAGCACGGAGTATTTCGAGCTTTCTCCTCACGAACAGGTCATGCAATTACTATTTATGGTTGTTGCTCGACATGGTTTGTGTTTTTCCCGCGATTGTTCCGCGATTGGGATGAAGCATGAAAAGCTTGTTTCTTAAGCTGGAAGTAACTAAGGCAATGATATTGACATTTGGATTGTGAATGTATTGATTATATTTAACTTCACTGTTCCACTGCCTTATATATCAAGGAAATGTCATAGATAATATCTAAATTTGTCACAATGTATAATGTGATCTCTAAACTTTTAATTTGGTAAATGTGATCCATGAATTTTAACTCAATGTGCAATGTGATTTATGAACTTTCAATTTGATTAATGTAATCCTTGGACTTTTGATACATATTCAATTTAGTCCATGGACTAGATTGAGTCAAGGGATATAATAATATAGGGATTAAATTAAACATTTATCAAAAGTATATGGACCACATTGAACAAATTAAAAGTTTAATGATCAAATTGCACATTGAGCAAAGTTTATGGACCATTTGAGTAATTACCCTAAATATTGTGACAATCCTATTAGACGGAAGATGGGACTTCAATTGAAGATTGAAAATTGAAAAAAGAATAATTATGATGAGGAGGAGCGATTTGAACATCCGAATGATCCAATAGTATGGAAATTATCTTGTTCCATCGCCAACCGAAAATGGAATGTCCACCTTAATTCTTTGTTTTTCATTCTATTCATGTCCTTAGGCATTTCAATTACAATATATCATCTTTCATTTTATATATGAATTAGAAATCCTACACAAAAGATATGAGAATTGCTTATACATAAAAAAAAATCCCCACATCAGATCTTATTACTTCAAAATGACCACAATTTAAGTTAATAGCCACCAATTAGGTGTAAAATGTTTGAGAACAAACTTAATTCACCCAAATGCAAATTAAGGACATAATAATTTATTGGATTATAAGAATGAGATAGTCAGATATCATAGAAAAATTAAAAATCAAGAGTAAGAAAATAAATAAGTGGAAGGTATGAGATTCATAAAAGTAGATGTATGAACTTTGTTCTTATTTAGAAGAAGTCATCCGAAGGCTTCTTCACACTAAATTCAAAGGACAATCTGCATCAACTTTAAAAGTAGCATAATGACAAGTCAGAAGCTTAAGTGTAGAGTCACATGCGCTAACCCTAAATTAATTTCGATGATTACAAAACCTTCTCAAGATTGAGTAATTCATTTATCTGATTATTTAGTGGAATTTGTAATATTGATTTACACAGGTTCGCGAGTTTCGGAAGTTGCGGTGAAGTGAGTCCGAGCATAATCGAACATCCAACCACGGTTGGTTCAAACGTCCGACATTGAAGCCCTCTTGCTCGACAGTTCGAAGAGGGTTAGACGTCCAGCTTGCAACCTTTTTGGATTTGGTCATGTGTCATTGACCTTTGGGATGCACATAGATTAATAATTTTACCTCTGTTTTCAGGCGTGCGACCTTTCCGGTCCGAAAGTCCAACTTCGCCAACAATCGAAAAATTAGCAATTTAAAATGTGATTAACGGCTAAATTAGCTTGGTTTTCTTATAAGCAAGACTCAGTTCAAATCCAAATCATTGAGAGAACTGATTTGTATCGAGAAAATCAAGTATAAGAGATTTGATTGATCATTATACCAAGTTGTAAAGAAGAGTTCCCTCCATCGACAACCAACTTTTGTACAAGTTTTTGACTAGTGGATTGGGCTCAACTCACGATTGGGCTCGGGGGAGTAGCGCGGGCACTAATTTGGACCGAACCAATATAAATCGGCTGAGCATTTCTCTTTCCCTACTCTCTTTATTAATATGCATATTACTAATACGCATATCACGTGTTTGATAGATTGTCCATTCACATTTGTGTTTATTTAGTTGAAGTTTGAAAGCATATTTTGGATATCCAGGCCAACAATTATTCAATCAAAAACAAAAGAAATATATAACATTCAATAAGAAAGAATATTATGAGGTGTAAAATAAGCATCAGACAGTTCATATCTGGAAATGACATTGAAAAAAAATAGGAAATTTATTATTGAACGCTCTATACAATAATGAAAATGAAAATTATACAATATCTGTTGGTAGTTTGTTTGTAAAACAAACAAAGAGGTATATTGTCTTGTCTTGTCTTATCTCACGTGGAAAAGATGGGAGTGTGTGTGTGCCAATATATAAATGGGGACGTTTTTTAACATTACAGTTTAATATAATGGGCTAAGTAGGCTCTACTTACAATACGTACGTGTAGGTGCCTAATTATTAGGCACAATTAGCGCTTAACGTGCTCGCGGATCAGAATTAACACTAATCGACATTTATTATTATTTTTAATATGGATGCTTCTTTTTTGGCTAACAGTTACTAGGCATCTTATAGCCTTTGAAATCTTGTATCTTTTCAGAAGTTATAAAATTCGGAATAAAAAAATTGATTATTATTATTTTTTTCCGAATTTACGGTTTGTCTTTTGAAACAATATCTATTCAAAATGCAACGTACTCAGAGGAGAGGTTGTACATGTTCTAAAACACATTTATAAGTTCGTTATTTCCGTTTTGATACCTTTTACTGTTTGATTTTCCGTTCTAAAACAAATAATAGTTATTGTTTTCAATTGTTTCCCTTTTGAGAGTTCTTGGAGAAATACCAAAATTGCTATGTAGGTTGCCTTAAAAACAGTGTATTCACGCCTCAAAATCTAATTCCATTTTTCCCAATTGATTTTTCCCACGAGTTAAAGGTAAATAAACGTCACTTAATTACTACGATCTTATTTTAGCACATTTTTTATGCAGCAATTACTGATAAAAAGAGATGCCCTAGCTTCTATTAAGTGTATGTGTCACAACCGTGTCGCGACCGAACTCTCCCGCGAGCCTCTTTTAGGACGACATGCGAAAGGAAGGAGGGCTCGCCTGGTACGTGCTAAGTCTAGGTTCAGGACTTAACTTGGGCTCTCCCAAGCCCATACCATATCGCGATTTAGGGTTTAAAATTTTTAACATGCAAATGGTTTATACCAAGGAGTCGCCACTAATCGATTTGGGGTAGGCCGATTAGAAACCTAAATAGGGTGACGGGAGAATCACCCTATTCCTACGAATCAGAGATTAACTGGGTTCGGGGACTTGATTACATTAGTTAAATAACTAATGCCCTTTCGGTACCTTTCTACCCTGTTCATTTCATGAAAACATTTGTCAGGCAATTTGGATTGATTTTAGGACCTTTCTCCTAACATGTGAGGTGATCAAACAAGTGCATAATCAGAAATGATCAGCAGTCAGGAACACGACAATTCATGCAGCCTAAGGTTCTAACCTTAACTAAGTCAGATGACATTCAAAACACAACAGCTCATGCAATTGTATTAAAAACATACATAACAATGCAACGGTAATAAAACAACATGCGAAATACTAACACAACCTCAGGTTTATCTAATTTAAACAAGACAATGACATGCATAATAATATAACAATGGATTAAAACATTTAGATAACCCACCTAATAAAAAAACTTTTTTTTAAAAAAAAAAAAAATTTTTTTTTGAAATTTTTTTTTTTCGGAAAAAAATAATAATAATAATACCGAAAGAAAATAAAATAAAAATAAAACATGTTTTAAAAGTTTTTTTTTAAAAATTTTTAGAATTTTTTTTAGAATTTTTTAATTTTTTTTTAATTTTTTTTAATTTTTTTATTAAAAAATTAAAATAAAATAAAACAAAAATAAAATAAAAACAATATAATATTAACCGGGTCGGATCGGGTCCGACCCGGATCAACGGACCCGACCCGGGCGTTGACCCGGGTCGGATCTATCGATCCGGGTCGGACGAAACCGACCCGAGTCAACGGACCCGACCCGATCAACAGAACCGCGGGCGGAGGGGAAGACGCCGGCGAGGCCAAAATTGGCCGTTCGCCAACCGGCCCAGGCCAGCGCCGCCCCCCGAATCGGTACCTGGCACCACCATCAAGCCACGCCACTCACCTGAGCCGCCGTCGGACCGCCGTTCGCCGGCCGGCGACGAAACAAAAACCGGCCCCTGTTGTGGCATTTTGTCGAACGGTGGGTATGCACGGCAGAAATCAGCCGATTTCGACCTCCACCGGCGGCACGGTCGGCTCCGACGGCTGCGGCTGATGTTCAACTTTGAGTAGGGACCGGGACCGGCAACGGCATGGGCCGGAAATCGCGCGAATCGACCGACGTGAGTCCCGGCCGAACCGCGTGCGAAAACAGGGGAAAACAGAGGAGGTTCTCGGCCGAGGGGGGTTCGCCGGTCGTCGGCGCGTCTGGGTGATTCCGGCGGGCCAGGGGGGCGACGGCGACGCTGCTGGCTCTTCTCTTGCTCCGGCGTGGCCTCGGTTTGCCCTCTCTCCCTCTTTGTTATCTCTCTTCTCTCTCAGTCTCCCTCTCCTCTGTTTCTCTCTCTACTCTCTCTGTGTCTGTGTCGCCGCCGTCGGCTCGGCGGCGGGGATGGACGGATGAGACGCGGTGGCCGCGGGATGCTGCCTTTCTCTCTCCGGCTCTCTCTCTATTCTCTCTCTTTCTCTCTCTATCTTCACTCACCGGAGCTCCTCCAAAATTTTGGCCGGCCCCCTGCTTTCTCTCTCTCTGGCTATATATATAGCCGGCGACGACGATGACGATGACCATGACGGCCTCCTCTGCGTCGGCGTGACGACGGCCTGCACCGGCCTACCGTGGCCCGTGACTTCGGTGGCCATTTGCAGGCCGGGGCAGAGCAGGACAGGGAGGAACAGGACGCCGGGAGAGAGGAGAGGATAAGGGGGGTTCCGGGAAAGCGGGGAGACGGGACTGGCCATTAATGCCAGTCCCGTCGGCGTGCTCATCCGGCCCTCCTCTGGCCGGATAGCGACGGGGTGAGGAGCGGCGCCGCCGTGCGTCGGCGTGACGCTTGGAACAGGGTGAAACAGGGGCGAGGAGAGCGACCGGGGGAGAAGGAAGGAGGAGAAGAAGCTGGGCCGGGCTGGGCCCAGTCGCGCGCGGGGAGAGGAGAAGAAAAATGGTGGGCCGTGGGCCCGCGCGGAGGAAAAAAGAAGGAGGAGAAGAAGCTGGGCCGGGCTGGGCCCAGCCGCGCGCGAGGGAAAAAAGCGAGGAGGAAAAGGGGCGGGCTGGGCCGGCCTTGGTCCGGCCTGATCCGATTTTTTTTCGCACCCCTTTTTTTTTTTTTTTACTATTTACATTCTAATAGCCATATTAATGCAAAGTGTGCCTAATTCTATATGCAATGCAATTAAATTGAAATATTTTTTGTTTTAGGAATTAAAGAAAATTAACTCCTAAATTTTGTGCAATTTATTTTGGGCAATTCAAAAATAGGTGTCTACAGCTGCCCCTCTTTGAAGGTGAGCTCGCAGAGATTAAGCTCGCAGAGGTTACATTCAAAGATAAAATGACACCTAAATTTGGCCCATGCATGCTTAATGAATGTTATTTTTGGTGGGACTGTGAGTCTCATTTTTATGATGTAATATAAGATGATGCATGCTAAAGCAAATAAAAACGTACCTGGGGATACTTACCTTGCCGAAGGGTAGAGTAATTCCAGAAAGTTGATATTGTGTGTCGAGGACCCGAACCTGTCTTCGGTCGCCTCGACGAAAAAATGGTTTGTCTAGGACCCGAACCTTTCTTCGGTCGCCTTGACGAAAAAAATGGTTTGTCTAGGACCCGAACCTTTCTTCGGTCGCCTTGACTAATTGGATTTTGTCCGTCTAGGACCCGAACCTTTCTTCGGTCGCCTTGACGGAGATTGTATTTGTCTCGGACCCGAACCTTTCTTCGGTCGCCTTGACGGGGGAAATCGCTTGCCTAGGACCCGAACCTTTCTTCGGTCGCCTTGACTGGATTTCGATTGTCTCGGACCCGAATCTACCTTCGGTTGCCGTGACTGGATTGTGTCTGTCTAGGACCCGAACCTTTCTTCGGTCGCCTTGACTGACTGGATTTTGTACGTCTAGGACCCGAACCTTTCTTCGGTCGCCTTGACGGAAATTGTACTGTTTGTCTCGGACCCGAACCTTTCTTCGGTCGCCTTGACGGGGGGAAATCGCTTGCCTAGGACCCAAACCTTTCTTCGGTCGCCTTGACTGGATTTCGATTGTCTCGGACCCGAATCTACCTTCGGTTGCCGTGACTGGATTGTGTCTGTCTAGGACCCGAACCTTTCTTCGGTCGCCTTGACTGACTGGATTTTGTACGTCTAGGACCCGAACCTTTCTTCGGTCGCCTTGACGGAAATTGTACTGTTTGTCTCGGACCCGAACCTTTCTTCGGTCGCCTTGACGGGGGGAAATCGCTTGCCTAGGACCCGAACCTTTCTTCGGTCGCCTTGACTGGATTTCGATTGTCTCGGACCCGAATCTACCTTCGGTTGCCGTGACTGGGTTGTGTCTGTCTAGGACCCGAACCTTTCTTCGGTCGCCTTGACTGACTGGATTTTGTACGTCTAGGACCCGAACCTTTCTTCGGTCGCCTTGACGGAAATTGTACTGTTTGTCTCGGACCCGAACCTTTCTTCGGTCGCCTTGACGGGGGAAATCGCTTGCCTAGGACCCGAACCTTTCTTCGGTCGCCTTGACTGGATTTTGATTGTCTCGGACCCGAATCTACCTTCGGTTGCCGTGACTGGGTTGTGTCTGTCTAGGACCCGAACCTTTCTTCGGTCGCCTTGACTGACTGGATTTTGTACGTCTAGGACCCGAACCTTTCTTCGGTCGCCTTGACGGAAATTGTACTGTTTGTCAAAGTACTTGGAGATTCTTGCCCAAGGATTTGACGATTTGCCTGGTGGGTCCTCGCCAGCAGGTCTTGAAAAGGCTCAAACGATGAGCACCTGGGGGTCCTCGCCCTAGGATTTGATGGTTTGCCTGGTGGGTCCTCGCCAGCAGGTCTTGAAAAGGCTCAAACGATGAGCACCTGGGGGTCCTCGCCCTAGGATTTGATGTATCATCTGCTGAATACCCGACCTTTTTCGGGGCATCTCTTTTGGGATGACAATGAGGGTTTCTCCAACGCCCGAATTTTGTGTTCTATCTCTGGGGATTAGAACTCTGAACTGTCAAAAATGATTAGCGCAAACATGTATGCATTGATCAAGAATAGACAAGCTAGGCTATTCTAGAATGTGTATTTGAAAATTTATGCATGATGATTTTGCCATGTTTGCATCACCAAAAATCCACCGAGGGTCAATCAAGATAATTTTCGCTCGTGAGGTGGACTTCTCGAGATGCTGAACGAGTGACCTTCAGTCAGAAAGGACTTTCCACTCGCTCTCATTGAAAAGGGCTGCTTGTCCCGTCCATTAATGCGGGAACATCGAAAACACTCAATCTGACCTCTATCATATCAACAAGGGTCTGAGTTTTCTCGCAAGCGGTACGACACTGCCAATCTGAGAGGTCTTCTTCATGGTCGTAATGTAGGCTTGGTCAATGGCTTAATAAAGGTGACTGTTCAGGTCAAGGCCATGAAAGAAAGAACATATTTTGCAATTATCTCCAGGTTTACAAGTCAAGAACCCTGTAAAAGAGATAGAAGTAATCTTGCTCGCACTTCTTCGAGCGATGTTTATAAACATTTGAAATTCCACGTTAATTCAATTGCCCTAGTCAGAAGAGACTTTATGAGGGACGTAACGTGGGCTTGGTTTACAGGTTGAGAAACGAAATGATCGTTAGTCTCAAAAATGTGTGTAAGGGTGAGAATTGGTGATCATCTTGGCATGTCACCTGTCTTTTCTTCACCGTCAGGATCCTTCTGGCAAACTCCCTGGGTAATCCTGTGTTTTAGAATCTTTGACAACTTTTTCTTGAGGAGCTTCTGCGTCAAGCATTTTCCTGGATACCATTCTATCTCTGTCCCAATTGCTTTCTCAAGAATTGGTTCATCTTCGTCTGTCATGTGGCAGATCTTTGTCAAGACAAAGTTCCTAAAGTAGGAATTTACATCGAAGAAGAACTCAAGTTCAAACCCTTTGGGTTGTCTATTCTACACCACTTAATGTCTTTGAGATATTTGAGAGCGCTTTCATCACGCTCAGAAATCTCCATTCATGGGCATTGGCCTTGCTTTTACCAGGCACACTGCTTTTTCATGCCCCCAATTTTCAGTATTTTTTGTGTTAGGACTAGCCTAAACGAGTTTGAAGTCTTCATCTTGGTTCGATGCTTTGGACCCTGATGCTCAAATTGTGGTGACTTTTGCCTTGCCCCAGTGTAGGGGATGATCACCAACTGGGTTCATACGAAATGAAATCGTCGGCTCAATTGGGTTAGTAAAGGATATAAGTGTATGGGATAGAAAAAGAATTGCTCTTCGTCATCCTAGGGCACTTAAATTATCGTGAGAGTTCATCTGCAATAAAAACACTCAAAGATTAATGCAAGTGAGAGCAAGAAAACTTCTATCCATCTTTTCACCTTGTGCGAGCTGTTGCAGCTGATGATGATAGAAAATTTTAGATATTACAAACTCCTCATCCATCTTAGTGAAAACATCGCTGTTATCAATAAGATATTGTCATTTTGGACAGGCTTTAGTTTGCTGCTCCTCTCTTGACAAAGCCCTCTTAGCCTCGACCGTCCGGCCGTCGATGGTGTGCTTGTCCTGGAGGACTCTGTCGAGGATCGCCGGACCTCAAGCTGCCCCAATGTGGGGTGGTTCTTGACAGGGTTGATTTAAAAGAAACCGCTGAGTGTATGGGCTCAAATGGTTAAGCAAAGGATTAATGGTAGTGTATGGGGCAGAGAAATGAACTGCCTCTCGTCATTTTGGCCACCGTACCTTATGCGATAAATCCCTTTACCTTGTAGAAATGAAACCTTGTCGCTCATCTTTGCAAGGGTTTGGTACTTGAGAATGTGTATAAATCAAGGATTGCCTCTCATCATCCCGACACACCTCGTTCAATACATCGGAGCAGTTCGACACCATTCGTCGAATTGTCAAAATTTTCTCGGGGAATTAGTGAATTAAACAGGTAAAAATACCATGCAAAATTACTTTCCACGTAATGAACTTGAGGAAGGAAATAGTATCGATTTTCTTTAATTATTTCTTCCTTCTTGTTTCTTGCTACTCTTATGAGAAGAGTTTTTTTTAGGGAAAGAGATACTTACCTATGCTGCAGCGGCAAGGCAAACCTGCAAGGTAATAAGGAAAACAATGTTAATGAACAGTTCTTTTGAGGGATAGGAATTGGAAACGATACACATTACCCTTCGTGAATCCCTTCATTTGAGGTTAAACCGGTAACTCCTTGAGTTTTCTCGGATGTTGATAATTCCCTTCTGACAAAAACATGAGTTTATGTTAGAAATGAGGCAATTGAGGGTAAATTGAGAACGATACAAATTACCCTTCTTCCATTTTGCCTTCAAAGCTAGCGGAGTCTTTTATCCTCTTTACTTTGTTCAGCCTTCTCTGCCTCAATCTGCTCCTTCATACTCTTGGTCTCGAAGCTCGAATGAAATCCTCTATTATTAGGGATGCTTCCAAACAGAGGGTTCTATTGTCAGCGCATGTTGTGTCAATGCGGCTCCGGTATGTTGAGGAGTTTCTCGGGAATCATATGATCCCTGACAGGCACAGGGTATGTGCAATTGCTTGCATGGGGAGCTTCGCAGCAAAGCTAATCTCTACTTTAAAGGTCTTTGACGGGCATGGGCGTGACTACCATCGAGACTTCTGTGGTTGTCAAGATTGGCTTCGACGCCATTTTGTCATATGCAAAGTCCTTTCCAGCCGCTTGCGCCATGAGTGTTGATTACTCAGTTTTGTCCTATATAAAAGGAAAAGATATGTCATTTCTATGCTAAAGTGGATGAACTTTAGGAACGAAATACACCCTTTTTGATGGACTGGGGGGATTGCATGCCCCCTAGTCTACTCTTCCAGTTGAGCACTTCTTCGTTGTGTTTCATTCGAGAAGTCCTAACATTGGTGTTCCATCCGGCTTGCTAGCACGTCAGAGTCTAGCATGTTTCCCAGTTCCTTATCTGCAAAAGAAAATGGATCGAATGTCATTTCCAAAATTTGTTGAGGACTGAGACATACCTTTTCTTTCAAAAGGGGTAATCTTTTCTTGATCTGCCCCCGATTTTTGTACGAGATGATGTTTCACTCATCATGGAATCAGCGAATGTTCAGCATTCTCTTTGACTTTTTGAGGCTGATGTCACCCACTGGTAATAGTGAGATTTGCCCCATGTTTCATTTGAAGATTGGACGATCTTCGCTTGGACTGCTCCTATTAGATGAGTTGGTCCGCTAACCTCATCAGGGTCTGATGTGCACTTCAGTTTGTGTCATTTTCAAATGCCCCCCTTTGTAATAAAATGAGTATGCTCTGAGACATGAAGTGAGCAAGTTAGAAAAACAAACAGGGTTATGAGCATGCGTGCTTTTCCACTACCATTTTTTTGATCTTTTGAAAAATGATAAAACATTTGTTTTATTTTCAAAAGCTTAAAAATGAGGAAACATGAGGAAGCCCGGGCCTCAGAACACTTTCCTTTACATGGCTGGATATCATCAACGGGCCGGTTTGGGATACTCCCTCATGCCCTCAAAACATTATTTATTTACAATCCATGGATTTACAACCTCAAAAGAGGGAGAGTTTAAAAAGGCATTTCTTCCAACAGAAATGACGACAAAAAACAAAATACAAGGATAACCCCTTTTCTAGGGATTCATGCAAAAGGATGAGAGGAGTTCTACTCAAGCAGGCTTGCGCTCATTTCCTTCTCGGGTCTCGAATGAGAAAGTCCCAGTATCCAGCAGGTTTTGAATTCGGTGTTTAAGAGTATAACACCCATCAGTTGAATGCCCTATCTCGCCCATGTGATAATCACATTTTTCAGACGGATTGTAGTTTGAAAAACTCTCGGGATTAGGTCGCTTTGGTTCAGTGGAAAGTAGTCCCTTTTCCCGGAGTATTGTCAGTGTCTGAGACGGAGATCCTGGGAGGGGAGTGAACTGTCTCCGGTTGTTTTGCTTTTGTGATGGAGAGATACTGGGTTTATACTGTTCACGTTGAATGAACTTTGGGCATAGGGTGCTCAATTCCTTAGGATTAGGGGACCTGTGGACATTGTCAACTATGACATCTTTACCCTTTTGGTTGACACTGGAGGGTTCCATTTGGATCATCACCCCTGGTCTTGGATAGCAAAACTGAGTCATGGTGAGTTGGTCTAAGCGGATTGACAAATGTTCCACTTGTTTCGAGAGTTGCTGAAGAAAGGCAAAGACTTGCTTCATTTCGGCCTCCATGTCGGCCACACGAGTTGTTATATCTTTTTCAGCCATTTTTACTTGGCGGGTTAGTATGATTTGTAATTACCTGTAAAAAAAAATGGCAACGAATGAGTATAAAATCTCATAAATGATAACTTAGTCTAGTATTGCATCTGTCTATCATGTATTTTCTTTATTTACAAAAAAAAACAGAAGCAAAAAAGGTTTTTATTTATATATTCATTACAGGCGGCGTCCCCGGGATTCGAACCGCGGTCGCCTCGGACCCTGAGGCCTCACCCCCGGATACCACTGGGCCAAAGGCCGCGGTGGTGTCTTAAAGGGGCCAAAAAATTCATTTAAAGTGTAAAAAGCGGCCCGAGTTATATTAACATTAGTACAACCCAAAAACAATTTTAAGGAAGAAAATCAAGACCCCTGAACATAATTACCAGGAAAATATGAAAGACAGGGGTTTTTAACAAAAGGGCGCGCTTTCCAAATACTCATTTTATAAACGATGGGGAAATCACGGTCTCTTGGAGTCGCTTATTTTTATGGACAATTTCCGCAATAAGCGTATCCCTCGTATATAAACTTTAATCAATGAGTGGCCCATCAGTGACAAAACAATTAAACAAGTAGGCCGTATATAAAAAAATGAGAAGGGATAGAATATATACCTTTCCTTAAACCATGGCAATCACAACGATATGCACATGAGGAGTGAGTTTTGATTTCTATCTAGACTGGCTCAGCAAAATGAAATTAAAAGGGTGCCTGACCGTCGCAGTCTCGCGTTGGTGTCAAGTCCTTTTAACCTCGGCCAAATCGAAAGAAATATCTTATAGACACGCGAATAGCGGCTAAAGATATTTCTTTACGATTTTTTAGAAATAAATTTCGGGGAAAAGAAAGGCAACCTCTACATCGCGGGCTCGCGTTCGAGGTCGTATCTTTCTTAACACCATTCCAAAAACCCTATTGCGGCCCAGGTCCGGCAGCGTGGTTGTGTGTGCAATAGTGTAGTGCTAAATCATTAAAGCATGCACAACAATTTATAAACAATCAATTCGAACCTGCAAGAACAGATAACACCTTAATGTTAGGATCATACCTGGAGTCCTTGCTGCCAAATAAAAATTATTTTGAACAGGACAAAAATTTTGGCCTAAGTCCACTTTTTTTAAAAAAACAAGTCCCCAGCGGAGTCGCCAGTCTGTCGCGACCGAACTCTCCCGCGAGCCTCTTTTAGGACGACATGCGAAAGGAAGGAGGGCTCGCCTGGTACGTGCTAAGTCTAGGTTCAGGACTTAACTCGGGCTCTCCCAAGCCCATACCATATCGCGATTTAGGGTTTAAAATTTTTAACATGCAAGTGGTTTATACCAAGGAGTCGCCACTAATCGATTTGGGGTAGGCCGATTAGAAACCTAAATAGGGTGACGGGAGAATCACCCTATTCCTACGAATCAGAGATTAACTGGGTTCGGGGACTTGATTACATTAGTTAAATAACTAATGCCCTTTCGGTACCTTTCTACCCTGTTCATTTCATGAAAACATTTGTCAGGCAATTTGGATTGATTTTAGGACCTTTCTCCTAACATGTGAGGTGATCAAACGAGTGCATAATCAGAAATGATCAGCAGTCAGGAACACGACAATTCATGCAGCCTAAGGTTCTAACCTTAACTAAGTCAGATGACATTCAAAACACAACAGCTCATGCAATTGTATTAAAAACATACATAACAATGCAACGGTAATAAAACAACATGCGAAATACTAACACAACCTCAGGTTTATCTAATTTAAACAAGACAATGACATGCATAATAATATAACAATGGATTAAAACATTTAGATAACCCACCTAATAAAAAAACTTTTTTTTAAAAAAAAAAAAAATTTTTTTTTGAAATTTTTTTTTTTCGGAAAAAAATAATAATAATAATACCGAAAGAAAATAAAATAAAAATAAAACATGTTTTAAAAGTTTTTTTTTTAAAATTTTTAGAATTTTTTTTAGAATTTTTTAATTTTTTTTAAATTTTTTTTAATTTTTTTATTAAAAAAATTAAAATAAAATAAAACAAAAATAAAATAAAAACAATATAATATTAACCGGGTCGGATCGGGTCCGACCCGGATCAACGGACCCGACCCGGGCGTTGACCCGGGTCGGATCTATCGATCCGGGTCGGACGAAACCGACCCGAGTCAACGGATCCGACCCGGGCGTTGACCCGGGTCGGATCTGTTGATTCGGGTCGGACCCGACCCGATCAACAGAACCGCGGGCGGAGGGGACGACGCCGGCGAGGCCAAAATTGGCCGTTCGCCGGCCGGCCCAGGCCAGCGCCGCCCCCCGAATCGGTACCTGGCACCACCATCAAGCCACGCCACTCACCTGAGCCGCCGTCGGACCGCCGTTCGCCGGCCGGCGACGAAACAAAAACCGGCCCCTGTTGTGGCATTTTGTCGAACGGTGGGTATGCACGGCAGAAATCAGCCGATTTCGACCTCCACCGACGGCACGGTCGGCTCCGACGGCTGCGGCTGATGTTCAACTTTGAGTAGGGACCGGGACCGGCAACGGCATGGGCCGGAAATCGCGCGAATCGACCGACGTGAGTCCCGGCCGAACTGCGTGCGAAAACAGGGGAAAACAGAGGAGGTTCTCGGCCGAGGGGGGTTTGCCGGTCGTCGGCGCGTCTGGGTGATTCCGGCGGGCCAGGGGGGCGACGGCGACGCTGCTGGCTCTTCTCTTGCTCCGGCGTGGCCTCGGTTTGCCCTCTCTCCCTCTTTGTTATCTCTCTTCTCTCTCAGTCTCCCTCTCCTCTGTTTCTCTCTCTACTCTCTCTGTGTCTGTGTCGCCGCCGTCGGCTCGGCGGCGGGGATGGACGGATGAGACGCGGTGGCCGCGGGATGCTGCCTTTCTCTCTCCGGCTCTCTCTCTTTCTCTCTCTATCTTCACTCACCGGAGCTCCTCCAAAATTTTGGCCGGCCCCCTGCTTTCTCTCTCTCTGGCTATATATATAGCCGGCGACGACGATGACGATGACCATGACGGCCTCCTCTGCGTCGGCGTGACGACGGCCTGCACCGGCCTACCGTGGCCCGTGACTTCGGTGGCCATTTGCAGGCCGGGGCAGAGCAGGACAGGGAGGAACAGGACGCCGGGAGAGAGGAGAGGATAAGGGGGGTTCCGGGAAAGCGGGGAGACGGGACTGGCCATTAATGCCAGTCCCGTCGGCGTGCTCATCCGGCCCTCCTCTGGCCGGATAGCGACGGGGCGAGGAGCGGCGCCGCCGTGCGTCGGCGTGACGCTTGGAACAGGGTGAAACAGGGGCGAGGAGAGCGACCGGGGGAGAAGGAAGGAGGAGAAGAAGCTGGGCCGGGCTGGGCCCAGTCGCGCGCGGGGAGAGGAGAAGAAAAATGGTGGGCCGTGGGCCCGCGCGGAGGAAAAAAGAAGGAGGAGAAGAAGCTGGGCCGGGCTGGGCCCAGCCGCGCGCGAGGGAAAAAAGCGAGGAGGAAAAGGGGCGGGCTGGGCCGGCCTTGGTCCGGCCTGATCCGATTTTTTTTCGCACCCCTTTTTTTTTTTTTTTACTATTTACATTCTAATAGCCATATTAATGCAAAGTGTGCCTAATTCTATATGCAATGCAATTAAATTGAAATATTTTTTGTTTTAGGAATTAAAGAAAATTAACTCCTAAATTTTGTGCAATTTATTTTGGGCAATTCAAAAATAGGTGTCTACAAACCGTGACATCCTTACTATAGTTTGTAAACACCGTCTCATCCAATTTTTAGGTTCTAATGATCGCCCGCAGTATTTTTTTTTTTTATCAGAAGAACCATATTCATACAATTCTCACGACTTAGCTTGCGAGTACAACGGTAAAGCATCAACACAAAGTAGAATCCAAAGATTGGGAGGGGGGTAGAGTTTCCAATTCTGTGGCAGAACATTTTTTTCTTTGAGCCTTTGCTATCCAGTCTGCCATTTTGTTGGACTCTCTATTACAAAATGCCAACTTAATATCAGTAAAATTTTCCAATAGATCTTTGGCTTTCAAAATAAGCACATGTATATCCCACTTGAAATAATCTACACATGTGACAGCTTTAACCAAGTCTAAATTATCCGACTCTAGTAGAATGCTCCTCTGCCCGTTCAGAGAAGAAGACTAGTGTTTCTAGAAGAGCACTGACCTCGGCTCGAGCTGCAGAGTCAGCCCTCACTGTTTTTGCAAAACCATCTACCATTCTTCCATAGCTATCTCGCATCACAGCAGCTACTACCCCCGACGTTGAACCTTCAATAAAGGAAGCATCAATATTGATCTTCAGGACTCCCTGTTGCGGATTTCGCCAAATTTGAGGTAAGTGTTGGCCTTCATCAGCTTTTCCTTTTCCTAAATTGCTTCCTCGTGCTTCATTTTGCTTCAACTGAGCTGAATTCACCAGCTGATTTGGGTTTGGTTTCAGTCTTCGGAATATGAAATTGTTCCTTGATTTCCAAATAAGCCAAAGGACAGTCGCAAGTAGCTGAAAAGGTATAGTTGTGATGCTAAAATTCCAGAGCCATTCTTCAATTCTTGAGAGACCTTGATTGGAAAACTTGATTTGTAGTGAAGGATTGGACCAGACTTGTTTCTTCCATGGACAGAGGAGAAAAAGATGCTCAATAGTGTCGGGATGTTGGTGACATAGCTCACACATCGGTTCTAATACAATACTTCTTCTAAATAGATTTACCTTTGTTGGTAATGCATTTTGACATATTGCCCATAGGAAAAATCTGATCTTCGGTTCTGTGTTTGCCTTCCAAATTTTTGTCCACAATGCTTCGGGGGTTTGACATGAAGAAGAAGCCTGATTTAGGTTTGGTTTCATTGCAAGGTCTCTGTTACTATTATAGCCACTCTTGACTGTATAGGATCCTGATTTGGTATTTAACCAAACCAGTTTGTCTTCAGTGTCATGTGATCTCAGTGGGATTGCAAGAATTTCATTGACAATATGTTCATCAAAAAGCTGCTGTAGCTTCGATTCATTCCACTTCGACTCCTCCTGCAAAATTAACTTAGCTACCCTCTTAGGCTCCTCACGAATAGGTGGACCCCCAATAACTCCCCTATGAAGTCATTTGTCTTCTCTAATGTTAATCTGTTCCCCATTGCCCACAGACCACATAATGGAAGGATGGATAGATGCTCTCCCCATCAGAACACTAAGCCACCCCCATGATGGACGAGTCCCTTTCCCTGCATGCCAGAAATCACAATTAGGAAAATATAGCCTTTTCAATACTTGAGTCCATAATGAGGAAGGGTTTTGGGTAATTCGCCATGCTTGTTTTCCCAACAATGCCCCATTAAAAGTCATTAGATCCCTGAATCCAAGTCCTCCACTATCCTTTCTTCGTTTCAGAACATCCCATTTCCTCCAATGTAGTCTAGCTTGTGTTTCACCATTTTTCCACAAAAAAGACGCAATTTTCTTTTCAATTGCCCTGAAAATGGAGATAGGGATTTTAAAGATAGACCTAGCATATTAGGGTAGTGCTTGCACCACTGCTTTGATGAGTATTTCTTTTCTAGCTTTTGACATCAGATTTTCCTTCCAACCTGCTAGTTTCATGTTTACTCTTGATAGTATCCAGGCAAACATATGTTTTTTTGATGCCTCCCAGTCTGAAGGGATCCCTAGGTACTTCCTCGTCTTCTCTAATTATGGAACTCTAAGCTCATATGACATATTTTGTCTCAAACTCAGTGGACAATCCTGCTGAAATATACCCCTGACTTGTTTAAGTTTATTGATTGCCTAGACGCAAAACAATATTGATTCAAAGCAGCTGCAACATTCTGGCATTCCCTAATCGTTCCATTGAGGAAAAAGATTGAGTCGTCTGCAAACAAGAGGTGACATAACGTGGGGTAGAATCTATTCAGCTTGATCCCCTTTATACTTCCATGCTCCATTGCCTTTTTCATCAAAAAAGATAATACATTACCCACCAAGATGAACAAATAGGGGGAGAGAGGATCACCTTGTCTAATTCCTCTTGTTGCTTGAAAATAGGGCAGAGGCTCTTCATTTAGCTTGACACTAAAGGACACAGTAGAGACACATTGCATAATCCACTTCACCCATTGATCACTAAAACCCATCTTCCCCATGCAAGCTTCCAAAAAATCCCATTCAACTCTGTCATAAGCTTTTTGCATATCAAGTTTAAGCACCGCTTGAAACTTTATTTTTCTCTTTCTGATTCTCAACTGATATAGCATCTCTTGGACAATTAAGATGTTATCATGAATTTGTCTTCCACTCACGAAGGCACTTTGCATAATAGAAATTAAGTTTGGCAAACATATTTTCAATCGGTTTGCCAAGACTTTTGATATAATCTTGTACGCAAAGTTACACAAGCTTATGGGGCAAAATTGTTTTAGTTTTTTCCGGGTTTGGGATCTTTGGAATGAGGAATATATATGTTCTGTTCTGCTTTGAGTTGAGATACCCTGAGCGAAAAAAGTTTTGTACCTCCTTGAAAACTGCTTGTTGTAGTTCTTTCCAGGTATGCTGAAAAAACTGGCCATTTAAACCATCGGGTCCTGGGGCTTTTGTAGATCCCAACTAGTAGACTGCTTCAGTTACTTCTTCTAGTGTCACTGATTTTGTCAACATCTGGTTCATATCCTCCCCTACTAGATAAGGATAGTCCTCCAGTGTTGGCTTGAAATTTCGAGGGCCGACTGTTTGAAAAAGGTTGCTGAAGAATTGAGATGTGTGCTACTTTAGTTGAGTTATATCATGAACCCATTCCCCTTCTTCATTTTTTAACATGGAGATTTTGTTCCTTTGTCTCCTCTGAATTGTTGTGGCGTGAAAAAATTTAGTGTTTTTGTCTCCCCATTTGAGCCAATTTACTCTCGATCTCATACCCCAGTGCATCTCTTCTTGTCTCCACATCTTCTCGATTTCATTTTTCAGAAACTGCACCCTCTCTCTTTCCCAATGCAAGTGTCAGTTGTTGGAGATGTCTTGAAGCTCTCTCTTTAAAAGGTCTATTTTCTTCTTTCCATTGGAGAACTTTGTGTTGCTCCATTTAGATAGAGCCAATGATACTACTTTCAGCCTCTTCAGCAAATCTTCATTCATCAATTCTTCCGAGTGCCAGACCATTTTAATGATGTTTCCACATTCGTCATCTTCCAGCTAAAAATCCTCAAATTTAAAGTTTTTTTTTTCCTTTTCACTAACTCGGGAAAGAGAGATAACAAAATAGGACTATGGTCTGACCCTATTGCCGGCAATGCATATGCTTCAGCGTGTGGAAAGCAAATTCGCTAGTCCATAGTGCACAATACCCTGTCCAATCTTTCCTTGACATGATTTTCTCCATCCCTATTATTTGTCTTAGTGAAAGCACATCCCTTACTTTCCAAGTCCATTAAAGAACAAGCATTGATGAAGTCTTGGAAAGCATTGAGTCGATAATGTTCTGCCATGTGCTTCCCTACTTTTTCTCAGTGATAAAGGATTTCATTGAAGTCTCCTATGCAGACCCATGGTAGATCATTCAAGTGGCTAATGTTGTACATATCTTCCCAAAGAACTAGCCTTCTCTAGAACTCATTTGGTGCATGTATAAATGTCTGTCGCATTCGTTGTTTTGTTTCCTCTAATACGCACATCAAATCTATAAAGAATTTAGAGTTTGAATCCACTATTAAAGATACTCTATCATCCCAAAAAATAGCCATACCCCTGGCAATACCCCTCGGATTTACCAAAAAATTGTTCTGGAGTCGTAGCTGCCTTCTGAGCCGAAGTACTACTTGTTCTTGATTTTTGGTCTCCATCAAAAATAGTATACCTTTTCTTGAGCCACAAGGGCTCTAATTGCTTGAATTGTCAAGGGATTGTCCAACCCCTGACAATTCCAGCTTATAATATTCATATGTAACCCGGTGGCTTATTAGGCTAGCCACCAAAGCCCATTCCATTGTTCCTGACACCACTTGAATAGGTGTATCCAGCAATTGAGTTTCATCGAGCAACTGCAAGTTTGCCATTTATGCTTCATAGGGGTTGTACCTACGTTTCTTCTTAGCAGCAACTTTCTTCGTCTCTTTAAGCTTCTTATTCTGAGCAACTTCTGGGAGCGTTTGTACATCAGGGGAGGTAGAGCCACTGCTCTGACCTAGAAACGGCAGATTGGTTGGAATAAAGTCCTCACCCCTCTTGGCTTATTGCTGCGATTGCATACTTGTATCCCCAAACATTATGTTCTTTCCCTTTTCTACTTGAATATGGTTGGGCTGAGAGAAAGGTTGCAGGGCTTCACCTTGAAAAGGCACAATCTCGAGGGAAAGTATTGGGGTCTCAGAGATAATTTCCTCCTCTATATCCTCCTCCTTTAACTTCCCATAAAAGAGCTTCATAAAAGGACTGCGACCCTGTACTTCGGCTTTAAGCCACTAGCCATAGAGACACTCATCCTCAACTTTAGATTCCCTTCTTTGAATTCGACTTCTTCATAGTAATTTGCGTTGTGCCCTAATCTACTGCAAGAGTAGCAGAAATTAGGGAGCCTCTCAAATTTATAATCCAACCAGAGCTTTTTCCCTCCCTTACTAGCAATAAATCCAGATTTTAAAGGGGTTTTCACATCTATGAGGACTTTCACCTTCCCAATTTTGTTAGCTACAACACCCTTCGCATCTACCTTCACATCCATAACCAGACCCAAACTTTAACAGCTCTTAGAACGACTTCTTCTGAAAGCCATTCAAAAGGAAGTCAGTGGATTTGCACCCAAAAAGGACATGTATCAAACTCATATCAGTGTGGAGGCATATTTGGTTCCCATTTTTTTAGAATCAATAGATGGCTCGAGAAGGACCAAGGACCAGTTTCAAACACCATAAGAAGTTCTTTCTCAGTCATGAAGGTAATGGCATAAGTTCCAGATTTCAAAGGGGAGAAGGTTACATTCTCAAGTCTCTATGCTCTCCTCATTGTGCTTTGGAATGCTAGAATGTTTATCTTCGGGTTTGAAACAGCTTGCCAACGAGGGTAAGTCTACATTCTCTGATTTTGCTTGTAGGAACCGCCTCATCCATTGCAGTAACTTCTGTTCTTGACCAAAGCTTGCCTAATCGTTTGCTGAGTATTGCCATTCGGCTTTCTGATTCCTCCTCCCTCTCCATGATCACTTTCCAAAGCAAAAACAGAGCATACAGAAAGACTTACCCGAGACTAGATGTAATCGATTCAAGTATGAAAGACCCAACGCAGAGCGATCAGGAGAACTGCATAGCATTCTGATATGGACTTCAACCGAGAATTTTGTTAGACAAGACGCCGACCATAAAACACCTTCACCTTACCCTCATTGGTAGTGCTCCAGAGGTTAGGGGCAGGAAGAGTGGTTCAGGCATCATTGCGAGGTTTTGGGCTTTAGGAAACGATTAGGGTTTACGGGTTGTAGGGATTCAACATATTTCCATTCTCTTTGTTGTGAAGGAGCCACTAATGTGGAGAGGAGCGACCGTATCAGGGGATTCAGAAGGGGCTAATTTGCGTTGTGGGATACAGGGATTAGGGTTTAGGAGACCTACCACCAAAGGGCAGAGGAGAGCTATTCATGATGAGAGAGAACGGAGCACTTTTGACCGCCCGCAGTATTAAAACATGTGTTTTTAGCACTTCATGGTATGCTAAAGCACATCACATGTACGACATGGCCATAGTTACACCAAACAGAACACAACACGATAGAAAGGAATTTTGATGGTCTAAACGACACTCCATTTATGTCAATTTTGATGCATCAATGTAATTAAAGATGATGCGGGGGTTGTAATCTTGCTTAATTCACTTAGACTAAGGCTCCGTTCGTTTCGCAAAAATATTTACGTTTCTGGAAAATATTTTCCAAGAAGCCATTTTCCTGTAAAATGGCATAATTTTTCGGTGTTCGGTTAAAATCTGACAAAGTCTCGGAAAATATTTTCCATCGTTCGGTATGAAAAAGATTTTCCTCCTTACAATACTTTTAATAAATTTTTTATTTTTATTTTTGAAAAATATTTTTTATATTTTTTATTTTTTTTGGCGACCGGCCGGAGAAGGAGAAGAAGGGGAAAAAATTAAATTAAAAAATAATAAAAATTAGAATTTTAAAAAAGAAAATAAAAATAATTATAATGAATGATGAAAGAAGGAGGGGGGAAAATGTTTTCTTCTTTTCAAAAAATGGAAAACATTTTCCTCACTTTTGAAGGTGTTTTGTCCATTGAGGGAAAATGTTTTCCGCGGTTAGTTTATTTTCTGCCCCCGAACACCAGAAAACCCTAGAAAACATTTTTCGCGAAACGAACGAAGCCTAATAGAGTAACTTGCAATGCATTAATTTGCATAATGTAATGGGTCCAATATCGTACGGCATGGTATTAGAGTAATTATATTCAAAGCTTTCGAAACATTATCCATAAATATTATTGATAATGAAAAAAAGACGGTTCTCGAAAAATAGATTTAAACCATGAATGGATAACAACCATCCAAGAATTCAAAGTAATAATGCCAAATTCTTGCCAAGATATAATTTTTTTTAAAAAAGAAACGAAATTTTAAGATTCTAATAAGATAAACTATGTAACTGCAAACTAGAAGAAGTGATAACCAAGCTCAGCTGCTATAAACTTCAAGTTTCCTATTTCCACTCAAACTCCTCTCACCACACTCATCCTTTTAAGCTTCATTTTCGCGAGGATATCCCTTTGAATAGATGGAAGATCTGGCTTGGTCGAAGATTGAAGGCTGTACAAAGTTGATTATATGACGTGGAGAAGAGATTCGAACAACTGAATGCTCTCGCATAGTACCACGTAAATCATCTTGTACGGTCGCTAATCGAAGACGGAAGGTACACCTTATTTCTTTTCTCATTGGAAACATAGGATAGTTCCGACATTGATTCGAACGTCGGAATGCTAGAATACCATGGTACATCATCTTGTACCGTGGCCAACCGAAGACAGAACGTGCGACTCACTTCTTCTTCTCGTTGGAAACATAGATTCAAAACCACGAACGGATGACAACAATCCAACAGAGTCTGACCAGAATCCAAGAAAATAAGTTTCGAGATGTATTTTTGAAAAAAAAAAAACAGATTTAAACAAAGATAAGAAGGTTGTAAGACGATAGACTATGTCAACAACCCCATTAGAAGTAAGTGATAACCAAAGCTCAACTGCTATAAATTCCTAGTTTCCTATTTCCACTAGAATTCCTCTCACCATACCCATCCTTTTAAGCTTCATCCCATGAGGAGACAACTCCGGCATGTAAAGGAAGCGTCTCGTCTTCGATAAATCTGTTCATTCAACCTGTAAGTTGAATCAAAGAACACTGTATGTTCGCATGTTGCCTGTTAGATTTCTGCTTCCATGTCCATGTTCGGCGACGATACCATAAAGTTTAGGACTCGCTTGTTGTTCTGATACCCGTTTTGTGTTACTGGAGAATTAGCTCACCCGGTTGGCTAAGAGAAGATACTCACCATGGGAAAGAATAATCCAAGGCCGGCGCCGAGCAGTGGTCGCGGAATAGAGGACGATGTAAGGCACTTGAACTGCGTCCCGTCACGATTCCGTCCTTCTTCGTCAATGAACTTTTTTGGTATATGATCGCATCTCTTGTATTGATGCAGTGTTCAATGCTTATTCCATGTAGGTCAAGGATTTGATTGAGAAATGCTTGCAACTGTACATGAATATGCACGAGGTGATAATCGCTCTAGGCGAAAATTTTAACATAGAACCTCATCTGACATTCTTAGGTAAGATTCTGCTCTCCTCAGTTCGAATTGGGCTCGTCGTTTGAATTAGGGTTTATGTTTCTATCACTCGCCTTGATTGGAGCTGCTTTTCCTCAAGAGGAAAGAATCGTCAGCCCTCCGTAAATTTTAAAAACCTTGGCATATTTGACTGATTATTTATGCTTTCTGAGTTGATCCTGATTGAGATGAATTTTACGAATTCAGTGTGGAAGAAATTAGAAGAGGACAACCCACGATTTTTCCATGATTACTACATTCGCTTGAAGTTGATCAAACAAATCACTAGGTTCAATCGGCTGCTTGAGCAACAACAACAGTACGAACTGATGCTACAAGAGGCATTTAGGAAACCGACACCGCCTCAAAGCGAGCCTTCTCCTGATATTGCTGGTGAGTCTTTGCAGAGTTCTTCTTAAAGCAACAAAGTTGTACAATATGTATGATGCACGCTGCTCTTGTCGAAATTTAGGCGGGATTTACCAGCAACAGCTCTCAAATGCGATGACAGTGCAGTATGGCCACCATGTTTTAGGCGGCATGTATGGGGATCATTGTGCTTCGAATGAAACTGCTGCGGTTGCCTCAACGGAAAGCCCTGTCCAAGCTCACAGCTTTCACTCTATTTATCGGAGAGAGTAACTTATTTCATACGCATAGAAACTTCTGCTTGCATTGTTTATCTCATGATCAGGGGTCATCTAAGGGGTGCAACTAAGAATGAAATTTTAATTTGCTATCACAATGTCCGTGATTTCTGAAACATGCATCAGTATTCCTGTTGAACAGCAATATCCCTATCCTTGTCATATTCAGTGTTAATACTTCAGGTTGTTGACACATGCGAGCTCGGAACAACCGATACCATCGAATTGCGGTGTCCCTTTCAACCTGCTAGGGATGTGTGAACAAGGTGCAAATCCGACCCCGTTTGATGTGCAGAATCAAGGCCGCTTAAGCCGCCTGAACGATCCAGCTTCTTCCAGCTTGCCCAATCACGGAGGTGAGACATCATGTGATGACTCTACATTACATGCCCTTCCTCGCCGAGACGTTGATAGCTGAGACCTTTCCCTCCATTTAGTTAGGTTACAGCATTAGCTAAAAACCGAAGCAAAGGTTCGGCATCCCTAGTCAAACTAAACTAGCAATTTGGTCGTGTAGCTTGCTCTTGATTTTGCAGTTTCCTGTGCAAAACAATGATCTTGCGGACAAAATCATCGCTTGCTTGTGTTGTTATCGGGTGCAGTTTTTGAAACGGAAGCAGATCAACCTGACTCTCTGGATTTTCTCCTCGACTCTCCAGAGCACTACGACACTGGTACTGATCTTCTCCGTGTTCCTTTCACCAGTCTCTTGCTTATTCAAACCGTTAGTTGCCTCAACCAGTGCTAACTTTGCGCATCTCGCTTCCGACCGACCGGAGCTCTGCAAACGTTCCTGAGATTAGGCCTTTCATCTGATTCCGACCGTCGCCGTACTTTTTTCCCTGCAGGACGGCTTCCTGACACGCCGCCGGAGCCTCACCCAGGATCTCAAACAGCCTGAGGCATCGCTCGTCGTCTCTGCTCAACATCACTTTACGACAGATTGCACGCCGCGCCATTTGCTAGTCATTGCGATGTAGAAATCGCTTCCTTTTCGTTACATGCGATATTATGCTAAATACTCATGTAGTTTCAGTCGATATTTGTAATCTACAACATATATATTTCAATCCGGTCAATTTTTTTCGTGACGGTGGGAAAGAAAGTTCATCATCAAGAGAAATTGTCATAATTTTGTCGGTTTTTTTTTTAAATTTCTTTTATCTTGTGAATTATTATAAATACCTTTCTTGGATAATTGTTCTTTTTGCTAACTTATTTAGCTAAAATTGGCGTCACCTAAATTACTAATGCGCACGCGATTTAGCATCATAGAAAGTGTTCTTTGATGGGAGACTTACACAAATATGACGTCACGCCGAGTGGGTTGACCTTAACAGCGAAGTTAATGACTGAGAAGAGTGTCTTGTTATGACTTATGATTACTGTACTTTCACTCAAATTACCAAAACATTCCTCATGCACGGATGTCAATTTGATTATAAGATTTTTAATTTTATCAATATAATCACGGGACTTCATGCGAAATTTCAATATAATACTTTAGGCCAATTATTTCTGAAATTGCTGGCGTGGTGATCTATAAGTTATTCAAGTTAACGTGCCACGTAAAATGATCGACGATGACTGGACACCATGTCGCCCAAAGGACTAGCAATTTCCGATGGCAATTAGCTTAAAGGACTACATTACTCCATGCAAAAGTTTAGGGTTATATCAACAAAATTGATTATATTGTATTGACATCCATATAATAGTTTTATGAGCAATTGAGTAATTATCCCAAAAAAGTGTCATTGGTCATTCATGCATGAACGTGATGGATTTTGCTCAAGTAAATTCCTGACTTGAACTTGATAGAAGAAGCTATATTAGACCAACTCCCTCGCCCCTTCGTTGAGATACATACGTGAGTTATGTTAGAGAAGTCCCACATTGAAGAATTGGTACGGTATGGAGTAGTTAATATATCTTAATAAGTTGAATTCATTATCATAAGCTTTTGAATCAAGATAGATGCAACTGGATATATTGATAAGTTTGGTCGTGCCCTCTAGTTTAGGGGTCTTAGGGTTTTAATATTTTTAAATTTTTTATGTTGTTCATTTAGCGCCTATGTAGCACCTTCTAAAATATCGAGCGAATCATAACACAACACATGTATCATGACGTCCGCAACTCATCGATTCAACTATCTATGTCAGAGAAAATCGACTCGCAAGAGGAAAAAAATATAAGGAATATGAAATATTTAAAGGCGTAAAAATGAAAGATTTAGAATTTCTGGCCCATTCGACCGAAAACAAAAAGGGTTATTAGTACACCAAAAACCCCAAACAGATACACGTGTGACAAATTTATCTCAAATTAATTTTTTGATAACCAAAAATCTAAAATCGTATACCTGTGATAAATTTATCCTCCATTAAATTAGATTAATACAACGAAAAATCACAAATTAATAAACATGTGACAAACGAAATGGGGTAAAACCCCAAACCGATACACCTATCAACTGCCTCATGTCATCGGAGGGTAAATTTATCACGAGTATACCGGTTTGAAATTTTTGATGATAAAAAAATTAATTTTTGGTAAATTTATTACGGGGGTTTGGGGTTTTTGACGATGCTAATCCGATATTTAACGGCGTAAAAATGAACGATTTCTGAATTTCTGGCCCGGCCCAATGGCGAAAGCGTCATATCACAAATCTCAACCGGCTAAAAACCTCACCGTCCGACGTCAGCCTTCCCTTCCCTCCCCAGTCCTCCCCCTCATCTCCTCGCGCTCCGACGTCCATGGCTTCTCCCTCTCCTCCTACGTCGTCGCTCTCCCTCTCCTTCTCCTCCTCGCTTCCCCGATCCTCACTTCTCGATGGCGGCGCCGCCGCCGCCGCCGGCAGAAGAGGCGCGGCGGTGTCCCTCCCGGCCCGGTCGTCCCGGCGGGTGGTCCTGTGCGCGTCCGCGCCGCCCGCGAGGAAGGGCGCGAGCGCCAAGCCCTCGCCGCCTTCCTCGGCGGCCACGAAGAAGAGGCACTGGAAGGAAGGAGAGTACCCTGGGATCTCCGAGAATTCGGCGGCGGCGGCGAACGGGAGGGGGCGGCGGCCGCCTCTGAAGAACGTGAAGAAGAAATTGGACCGGCAGAGCAACGCCGCGGCGTGGGCTTGTACCGTCACCGAAGCCCTTTCCGATCGCATTCTCAAGAAGCAGTGGATGGAAGCGCTTGAGGTGAGCGGGTGTGAATTCGTGCTCGATGATTTGTTGAGCTTCAGGTTCAGCAGGTATCTGGAATGGAATGGCATGATAATGCTTGGCTAGGAAGTATCTGTTCCTGCTCTTATGGGATGGTTGTGGTGCAGCAGATACGTTCAAATTTGTGTTCTTGGACTCAAATTTTGGTTGTCTCGAAGTCGAATTGATTGTTTCTCTGCATTGTCTCGCTGATTATTTCTTTGCCGTTGCGCAACTTGATGAAGGTCTTATCTGTATTGGCTGGCCTTAGTACGTGTTGGATATTCTTATTCTTCAAAAGATGACACATTGCGGCTGAATTAGCTGGTTTTGTGTACTGTTTGTTTAACTTGGCATTGCTGATGAAATCTGTACCAGATCGTTGCTACGATGTCCCGTGGTGGCAATGTTTTTCAGCAGGTTAATGGTAGTTGCTTTTTGTTCGTCCAGGTTTTCGATATGCTGAGGGAGCAGCCATTTTATCAACCAAAAGAAGGGACTTACATGAAACTCCTCGTTCTGCTTGGGAGATCGGGCCAGCCCGACCGTGCTCGCCAGCTCTTCGATACGATGGTCGAAGAAGGATGCGGACCCACTTCTCAACTCTATACAGCTCTGCTGGGGGCTTATTGCAGGAACAATCTCATCAATGAGGCATTCTCAATTCTCAGTCGAATGAAGGGCCTCCCTAATTGTCAACCGGACGTTTTCACATATAGTATCCTAATTAAGGTGTGTGTCGACTCTTCACGTTTTGATTTGGTCGAATCACTTTACCGGGAAATGGCTGATCGGTTGATAACTCCTAACACCGTCACACAAAACATAGTTTTAAGTGGTTATGGGAGGGCTGGAAAATTCGATCAGATGGAAAAGGTACTTTCGGGTATGCTTGAGAGCACAGAGTGCAAACCAGATGTCTGGACAATGAACATCATTCTCAGTGTGTTTGGCAACAAGGGGCAGATTGATGTGATGGAAAGATGGTATGAGAAATTCCGGAATTTCGGGATCGAACCAGAAACTCGGACTTTTAACATACTTATCGGTGCATATGGAAAGAAGAGAATGTATGACAAGATGTCGTCTGTGATGGAGTACATGCGTAAGCTTCAATTCCCTTGGACAACCTCGACCTACAATAACGTGATTGAGGCTTTTGCAGATGTCGGAGATGCGCAGAACATGGAATATACTTTCGATCAGATGCGCACTGAGGGCATGAAAGCAGATACCAAGACATTCTGCTGCCTTGTACGTGGATATGCCAATGCAGGTCTCTTCCATAAAGTCATAAGTAGCGTCAGATTAGCTGGAAAGTTTGAAATACCTGAGAACGCATCAATCTATAATGCAGTCATATCGGCATGTGCAAAAGCTGAGGATCTATTGGAAATGGAGAGAGTATTTAAGCGGATGAAAGACAAGCACTGTCGCCCGAATTCGACCACCTACTCAATTATGATAGAGGCATATCAAAAAGAGGGAATGCACGACAAGGTCCATGATTTGGAACAGGAGAAAGAGGAGACTGTTCTTGATGGGTCCGAGAATGAGTATGCCCTCGGGCCAGAGTCGGCAGAGGACGCTTAAGAGGAAACCTGAGCAAGTACTGTGGCTTAGTGCGGGTGCGCCGTGGATCATTCGCGGGTTTTCTCATACAGTACGGGCTTTTTCCATGCTGCAGATAATGCGGGTTCGGCCTCTCGACAGTCCTTCGGATCCGATGATGCTTTGGGATAGTTTGCTCAGGTGGCCCAAGCCAATGTACGCAGCTGATGTACCAGCAGAGGTAACTAGTGTGCTCTAATTGGTGATATCTTTTCTGGCCGGTGGGAAAAGTGGTCATTCATGTATCTGTGCGATTCATGGCAAGTAAAAGAGAAGCTGTGATTAAGCATTGTTGTATGCTCTCTGTTTTAATGTGTTCCGCAGCTTCTTTAGTAGAGGATAGGTGATATGAATTAGAGAAGAAAACTCGAAGGCACTGCACTCCATTAACTTGGTCTGCATTCGATGGCTCTGCAAGTGTGTACGCCTTTATTTGGCTCAATTCCCTAAAAAAATCACCAGCTTTAAGTCGAGTCCAAATTTAGCCCCGGGCTTTTTTTGTATTATGAAAAATCACCAGTTGGCCCAATTCCCTAAAAAACCCCCAACTTGACCCTTTGTCCCAATTATATCTCAAATTTTTTTTTGTCTAAAAAAAAACCCCAAACTTTTACTTTTATTCCAAATCTACCCCATTTATTATTTATCCAATTTTTTAATATTATTTTATATTATTTCGAATTTTTTTCTTTTTTCTTTTCTTTTCTTTTTTTTTCATCTTCAACCTCCGGCCGGTCGCCGGTCCGGCGATCGGCCAGAGGTGGGGGCTGGCGAGGCTCGGCCCCACCGGCCGCCGGCGAGGTCGGCCTCGCCCAGCAACGGCGAGGCCGAGCCTCGCCAGCGGCCGGCGGGGCCGAGCCTCGCCAGATCTGGCGAGGCTCGGCCCCGCCGACAGCGGGCGAGGCTCGGCCCCGCCCGCAGCGGGCGAGGTCAGCCTCGCCCTGCAACGGCGAGGCCGACCTTGCCAGCTGCCGGCGGGGCCGAGCCTCGCCAGATCTAGCGAGGCTCGGCCCCGCCGACAACGGCGAGGCTCGGCCTCGCCCGGCAACGGCGAGGCTCGGCCTCGCCCGGCAACGGCGAGGCCGACCTCGCCGGCTGCCGGTGGGGCCGACCTCGCCGGCTGCCGGTGGGGCCGACCTCGCCGGCCCCCGCCTCTGGCCGGTCGCCGGACCGGCGATCGGCCGGAGGTTGAAGATGAAACAAAAAAAAGAAAAGAAAAGAAAAAAGAAAAAAATTCGAAATAATATAAAATAATATTAAAAAATTGGATAAATAATAAACGGGATAGATTTGGGACAAAAGTAAAAGTTTGGGGTTTTTTTTAGACAAAAAAAAGTTTGGGATATAATTGGGACAAAGGGTAAAGTTGGGGATTTTTTAGGGAATTGGGCCTCAGTTTTCACACTTTACCCAACTTTGCCCCCGGTTAGCTTTCCATCCAATCATTACCGTTAATGATCTGATGTGGCAATTCTACATCAGATTTTTATTTTTTTCCTTCTCTTTCCTTTTGTTTTTCTTTCTTCTTCTTCCTTTCAGTTTCGCCGTGGAATTCTTCATCGTCGCCCTGTTCTGGGTCCTCGCTACCCGTTCCAAGATCTAAGTTGTCATGGAGCTCGCCAAGGGTGGCGAGCTCTTCACCAAAGTCTCCAGGGGCCGCCTCCCTGAGTACTTCCCAATGATCCTTGCCGTCAGCTACTGCCACACCCGTGGTGTCTTCCACCATGGCCTCAAGGCCGAGAACCTCCTCCTCGACAACACAGGCGACTTCAAGGTGTCCATCTTCGGCCTTAGTGCTGTCACTGACTAGATCCGGTCCAACGGCTTGCTCCACACGCTCTGCGACAGTGCTGCCTGCGTGGCACTGGACACCATCAACTCCGACCTTCACCACCACCTCACAAGAGCTCAAAACATAAAAGGAAATGACCTGGTGAGGTGAGTAATAGTGCCTGTACACTGTCATTAACTCGTCGATTGAAAAATAGACACAGTTTGTAGTTGCCTCGTTCACCCGGCAAGAACTTTTAGATAAGTAACCTACATCCAAACTGAATTCTCTCTGGTTAAAGAATTTAACCTAAGCCTTTAATGGACAAGAATTGAAAGTTAAAACCCCAATCTTCAATCCTCTCATTGGGAAAATCTGAACCTAATTCAGCCAACACAGCCGCCAACACCACCACAAACACTTCCGTTGCAGGCCTCCGTATCTGCCACTTATGGGTGCCTCTCTCTCTGTCTCACGACTCCAGCTGTCACTAGATGGAGCTCTCAACAAGGCGTCGAGCTCCTTGCTCCAACGGGAGTTCGATGCAGCGTGAGTTCCGTTGAGTCTCCCTCGACAAGCCCTATTATATCGAATGCTGCGAATTCAATGGCTTTCAGCCATGGGAGGGAGATCAAAGGCATCAAGCTCCGTGCCATCGAGTGAGGCGGAGGTGGAAGGCAACACACGGGGTTGAGCTGATCGCGGACTGAGTTGATATTGTCCACGGTGGAAGCAAAGGAAAAAAGAAGGAAAAAGATAGTAAATAAATGTATATTTTTTTACATGGAATTGTCATATTAGACCATTAATGGTAAGATTGGACGAAAAGATAAGTAAGGCAGATTTGGGTAAGGAGTGAAAATTGATATTTTTAATGAGGCAAAAAAAAATTGGGATAGAATAAAGACTCGATTTAAGTTGGTAGTATTTTAGATAATAGACCTTTTTATTTTGTCTTTGTTTTCATATTTTCTTTTAGTAATAGCATAAAAAATCCAAAAGTATGCACGATACTAGCATCTCAAACTTTACTTTTTTCACCAAAATCCTCAAATTTTTACCAATTTGACGAAAATATGCTCAATTTATTATCTGAAACTCAAAACTTTGTGCACTTCGTCTTCTTGTAAATGGTGTCAGTGAGAGAGAATCGAGTGTCGGAGGTATTAACTCGATACCGCAAACTTTTTCTCAATATCCTCAATATCCAAACTTAATATGTGTGACCAAAATACCGTCCACTACCACAAAAAATCCTAAAATTTGCCTAATGTGTTACCACTATTTCCAAACTTGTACTAGCAACCAAATGTATTTTTGTGAAAATTCACTGCAAATTTTCTAAAATCCAAAGTTTTGGTAAATAAATGGTATTTATGTTATACTGATAAATTTTTGGTGATTTTAGTAATAAAAAAAATTGGGTATTGGTGGAGATAGTCTTTGGTTTTGATGACACAAAATTTGTATGATATTGATGTCATAGAGATAGAGAAGACATATGGTTAAATCTCAACCGTCCATTCTAAGCACAATGACCTCATCTTAACTTGACAAGGGATGAGTATGGAAAGGATGTATATCGCATTAGAGTGCGTTTGTTTCGCGAAAAATTTAATAATAAAGGAAAATATTTTTCGAAAAATCACTTTTCAGGAAAACACTTAGTTTTCCTTTGTTTGGTGATTCATAATGAAAATTATTTTTTGATGTTTGGATTTCATTGGAAAATGATTTCAATTTCATGACTTTATTTCAGGCAAAAAAAAGATCGAATTTTTTATTTATTTATTTATTTCTTTTATTTTTTAAAAAAATTGGATTTTTTTAATTTTCTTTTTTTCCTTTTCTTTTTCTTTTTTTCTTTTCTTTCTCCTCCTTCCTCCTCCGTGACCGACCGGCGACGACCAAAGGCGAGCTCGAGCTCGCCAGCGTCGGGCGAGCCGCAACCTAGCCAGCCTTGGCCAAGCTCAGACGAGCCTAGATCTGGCGAGCCGCAAGCTTGCCGGCCTCGGTTGAGCCTCGAACCTGCTGGGCTCGACGAAGCTCGGGCTCACCTAGATCTGGTGAGCCGCGAGCTCGCTTGTTCAAGCTCGGGCTTGCCTAGATCTGGCGAGCCGCGAGCTTGATCGAGCTTGGGCTCGCTTGGATCGGCCGAGCCCTGAGCTCACCAACCTAGGTCTTGGCCGGTCGTTGGGCTGCTGGCTATTGCTAAGCACGCAGTCGACGACGGAAGGAGGAGGAAGGAAAAGAAAGAAAAGGGAAAAGAAAAAAAGAAAAGAGAAGAAAGATTTAAAAAAATAAAAAAATCATTTTTTTAAAATAATTAAAAATTCGATTTTTTTTTTAAAAATATTTTATAAGAACAATTTTGATAATCAAAACAAAAAAGAAAGAAAAGAAAAAATAAAATATTAAAAAATTCAAGATTAGTAATTCTAGAAAGTATTTTCACCTTATTAAATTAGGAAATTCATTTTCCTAATTGTATACAAGAATTTTTTCTTGACCAGAAAATGTTTTGGGGTTAATTTATCATTTTCGGCGAACCAAACGGGTAAAAATCCGGAAAACGAATTCCTAGAAAACACTTTCTTTTTTTTTTTGGTAAGGCCTAGAAAACACTTTCTCTCTCACGGAAAACGTATAATTTCTAGAAAATATTTTCGGGGAAATCATTTTCTCGGAAGATGAGTTCATTTTTTAGTATTTGGCTAAAACCTAAAAAAGACTTCAAAAGTATTTTTAGTTGTCTAGTGAGGAAAATTTGATGGTGAAAATTATCAAAATTTTTTGTATTTTTTTAAATTATTTCAAATTATTTGTTATTTTAAAATTATTTTTATTAATAAAAGAAAATACATGAATGTTTTCCTTCTTTGAAAGAAAAGAAAAGAAAAAGAAATTAAAATAAAAAATATTAACAAATTTAAGATGAGTAATTTCGAAAAGCGTTTTCACCTTCTTAGATAAGAAAATTCACTTTCCTAAAATAAAACATTGTATTTGTGTTGAATGGAAAGTATTTTCCGTTAACCAAATCATTTTCGGAAAACCAAACGAATGAAAGTCCATAAAATACTTTTCGGGAAAACAATTTCACCAAAACATTGTTTAACGAAAAACGTACCGTTTTTGAAAAATGTTTTCCGGGAAATTATTTTCCAAGAAAATGAGTTCATTCTTCGGTGTTTAGCTAAAACCTAAAAAAAACCTTCAAAAGTATTTTCAATTATTTGGTAAGGAAAATCTGATGGTAAAAATTATCAAAAAATTTTGTATTTTTTAAATTATTTCAAATTATTTGTTATTTTTTAATTATTTTTATTAAGAAAAGAAAAATAAAAGAAATAAAGAAAATAAAAAATATTAATAAATTCAAGATCAATAATTCCGAAAGGTATTTTCACCTTCTTAAATAAAGGGAATTCGCTTTCCTAAAATTAAAAATGATATTTATATTGATCGAAAAGTATTTTCCGTTGACCAAATCATTTTCGAAGAACCAAACAGATGAAAATTCATAAAATACTTTCCGGAAAAACACTTTCAGTAAAACAAACACATCCTTAGTAGGTTCAGAGAAACTGTCATTCGGGATACAGATCCCAAAGAAAAGGAAAAATATTATAAATGAGCGTGTACCCAAATTGAAATTTTCAACAGCCTATTAACAATAGTTTCTGTGCAAAGTATGGGGAATAGTCTCACATAAATATACGGCTGCACTGGCGGCGGTATGCTAGTCCCTAAGGTCACACAGATTCAAATTGATCCGCCCGGCAACTCGAACCACCTTGTACCCATCTGCGCAAACAAACCGAACGAATAGAACATCCCAGTACAAATCAACAGTGCCCTTGTATTGCTGAAAATAATTAAATTTGAAAAAAAATCCATGAAAAAGATCATTCTTATTGCTTGTGATCGAACCAAAAATATTTCTATCGTTCACAAAAATATTTAGACATATAACTGAAACATACTAATTATTTTAACCAATACAAATGGATCATTTTTTAAAAATATTTTTCAAATCATTTATTTTTCACAAAACAAACGGAGCCTAAGTGGAATAGTAAAATAGGTGCACACCCATGATGTCTCGGGACTTCTTAGAAAGTCGAATTCATAAACACCAGCAAGCAAGACTCGTTTCAGGGAGGAAAGCGTTCGATTAGATCCAAACTGCAAAATTGTATGTATAATTAGAAAAACCGCAATACTCACTAATGAGCCACAGCTTTCAAAGATAAACAATGCACAATGAGCGAGCAATGAGTCCCAGGTTTTCAGGCTTTACGAGGGAACGAGGAACACAAACAATGAATGAACAAATTGCCGCCTCCTTGTCGAGCACAATCAGCTCAGCATGCGTGCGCAGATCACGACGTTAAATTACTTACATCTTATACAGAATCTACACATGCAACGTCACCTTGAGACTCCCTAATCAGAGTTTTGGCGCTGATCCTCCATAACAGTAGATCCAATTCGGCAGTTGTGATTAAACTTTACCACGATACACGTGATGTTGTCTGCACTTCCCCGAGTAAAAGCAGCCTCTGTCAATTTCCTGGCTGCTGCTTCTGGCTCTTCTTCTCCACGGGCAAGTGAAACAGCATCCTGCGAATCAAGGACCCACGGTGAAATAACAACAAAACAAATGATGAGCCAGGAAGATTCGGTTTCTTATTTTGAGAATCAAATATGATTCAAAGTAAAATTCATAAGCATTGTAAGACTCATTGTGAATGAAGCAAGTCGATGCTGAATCTGGACATTATGTTCAGTCCTGATGTTTTCTTTAAGTCAATAGTTGAAAATTGACCACCCCTCAGTAGCTGTAGCTACACTAGTCTGCTTACAAAGGTAAGACAACATTACGAGGACGGACCTTCAGATATATTGTTGTTAGATCATTTCGCCCATTTGCTTATTATTTGCAAAGAAAGGGGACAATGCAACCAAATGAAAGATGTACAGTATCTTTACCTCATTAGGGACGACATCCCACAGTCCATCACTTGCTAGCACAAGCAATTCAAATTCCTCATCTATCTCTTGATCCTGAAACGGCATAATCATAACTTAAGCATGCTAATCTTGATAAACAAACCTGGCTCTACATCATGTAATGCCAACAATTCTATCATTGTCAAAACAATCTCTGTTTTTTAGGCTAAATCTCCCTCCATACAACAGAAGTCTTGGAAACCTCATGGGCAGAACGTTTGCTATCACTACGACTCTTAAACAAGGCATGGAATTGCGGAACAGTTAATAGACAGTCAAGCAGACAAAGGACGCGCAGATGACAATAAGCTCAGATTTGCATTTTTATTGAAGTTGAAAAGGGGCACCTAGCGAATCAACAAATATAAGATGACCCAAAACATTCGACCCTACATGGATAAGAGAATAAGACTCATGCTTCTGGCTTATGTCACACACTCGAAATCCTTTTTTCGGTCATAATAAGAGGACTAGATGCCAATCAATGCTTACCTGAATCTCAGGTTCTGCAACAACAAATTGCTTCAACATCCGATTCCCAAAAGCACGAGACATAGCTAAAACACCTCCTACCCGCCAGGTGCCTGGTGAATATGCAAACATCTTGACAACTTGTCGCTAAAATTTCTAATCAACGTAACAGTACAGCGCCAATAAATGACAGATATTATCCAAATAAACAATTTAACACCACTAGCTGGTGCATAATGCAGTACACATGAGGACCATGTCGGCCTTTTGCAACGACAGCAGTCAATTACAAGAAAGTAGTGGCAAAAGAATGAATAAAATCAGACATGCTATCCTGACAATTGAAGTCAGAGAGGTATAGTACAAAAACAAGGGGGTGGCCATGCACATAAAAGCATGTCTTTAACGTGTCAATTTGAGAAGGCCAATTCTTCTCAAGCTGCCCCTGTGATGTTAGCCCAAAAGCATTGAGAGTTTCGAACATTTGAATCCAACCACAATGAGTCCATTTTAATAAAAGTGTCAATTGCAAAGGGTAATTAACAATTTGTCGGCTCTGAAGGTAGGAAGAATGTCCATATTTCCACATCAGTGTTCTACACTTCCCAAGGAAGAATTGCATTTCAAGTCTCATTGCCCCAATGAACAGTCTACCTCGGGGCTACAGGATTGAGTGTAAAAGCAATTTCAGAAACAAGTGTATCAAGACTCAATTTCAACACAACATGCATCTCTCAAAATTTCAGCTCTCACATGAAGAAGATAGAACAGAAGCATACCTGCCCACATAACAACACCTCCAGCATTTTCAATTCTCTTTCTTTCATCACTTCTATTTGGTTTATGATCTTCAGAAAGAGGAATAGCTGTCCAAACGATAGAAGTATTTAGTGAACTCAAACCACAGCTCCAAAGATCTAATTGGCTCTTTAGCATGTGGATATAACTGCAAATAGTATATATTTACTATATATGATTATACTCTGCTGAAGCAAAAGTATCCATTTAGGGTGGCAATGGATTTCTTGAGGTCACTAGATTTATCGCCCAGTAATAAATAAAAAAAACTGTTATTAACAACACGGATTAAAGGTACTAAAACTAAGATGACACATATAATGCATGCCAAAAGGCACAGGAAAGTTTTCAACAACATCAGTAGAATTTGCTCAGACGACAACATGCCTCACATGAATGGTACCTTTGCCAGCTTTTGATATTACAGTCCGAGAGTCTCCCACATTCGCCACGAACAGATGGCTACCCACCAGCACTGCTGTCGAGGCAGTGGAACCATCGTCCCGAAAAGTATCTCGTTCAGATTCCAAAAACTCCACATCAGTCTGCTGATATGTTTCACCTGCAATCAATGTTAAATTCCAAGAGATGTCATGGAATTACACCAACTGATAGTAGGCAAAGAAAAGCTGCATTATTAGATGTATCAAGTGATTTTCAATGTGATGTTTGCAGTAAACAACATACTGCACCGTCACAGTTCACGTCTCAAAAGTAACTATCAGCATCAAAGTAATTATACAAAGGAAAGGAACGCACTTATTGCTAATTTTGTTTCCATCATAAATTGTGGATGCTTCATAAGATTGTCAAACAAATGCTCCTTCAGATACTCAGCAGCGCGAGAACCACCATGACCTGTAAGATATATTAATGGCATGATATACTTTAAATACTCTGCCATACAAGTATGAAGTGGTATTAACAGCCTTTAAATCTGTTATTAATAACATCACACTATTTTGCTCATAGAAGTATCTTATCTTGATTATTACAGTACTTTCACCTAGCTAACTTTCACTTTCCAACAATACATCATCAATTCTGGGGCAAAGTCCTAGGAAACGATCTACAGAATTACAAGACTGTGACGCCAACCTTTTGGCTAGAGATAAATGTTTATTGACAGATTTACATGACCACGATAAGAATGAGCAAGGAGCCTAACCAACAAACAAAACTAATAACTCCCCCACACACTGACAATGTCACCTACCTGTAATCGTATAAGTTTAAGAAATAGCAACTTATCAATGACAAACTTTCCTAGTAAGGTAAACACGAGCGACAATGAAATTAAGTCTTTTCAAATTCCTCGAAGTTTGATCAGGATTTGGCAATAGCTTCCCATCTTATCATCCTCAATTAACTAGCTTCAATGATAACGTCTGGAGGTTTAACAGCTTCAAACTAAAGACTGTATTGCCTCATTCAGTCTGCTGCCACTTAACTTCGAGCTCACGTGATCATTTCACTTGTCCACGTCCTCAATGTGTCTTGGCATGCATGCATGACAAAATGTTAAACCTGATCGGTGATAAACAGCTATATGTGTGCCTATACCATTCACCCTCATACCTCCACCCCACAAAATGGCACGAATTGAAAAAAAGACGAGACACCAACTTCCATTTCAAAAGCTGTAACGAAGCGGAACTGTGACTCCAAGACACCCATATTTTTTTCCTAAGAAGTCAGCAACCTTATCTTCACTTGACATAATTATAGACAACAGGACATGAAACTCTTCTATCTTTTCACATAAAAGTGTAAAAGAGAGAATCTAACCATCGAATATTCCAAACATGCAGATTGTTTCTCCATCAATCTTGGAAGTTTTAATATCATAAAAGTCCTCCATGGTAACTCTCTTTCCACGGAAACTGGAGTATCCACAGCTCAGTCTTCCGTCTTCGCTGCAAAAAAGAAAAGAAAAGGAGAACCGATTACTAAACAACCAGTTTCACCTGAGAACAATAAACATCGAGTCAAACTAGCCAAAAGCACGCAATCATGAGCCTACGCAAAAATTCCAATTATTTCTTGCCAATCTCCACAAGAGAGAAACTGATTAAAAAGAAGGTGTGAGTGTTTGACGAAACGGTTCTGATTTGGCAATGGATGAGGGAGTCAAATGGAGTAACAGAAAATATAGCATGAAGGGGTATTTCAATATCTGCATCCAAAGAACTAGCTGAATAGATTCTTTTCTGTAGATAAGCTCCAATTGCATCATAGTAATTACAAAGAAAAAATTCTTTCTCTCAAAATGTAGAAATGGACTTCAGATTGTTCGCTAAACACATGACATACATCACATGAGAGAGGAGACTCAGATGAAACTAAACAATCATAGAAATGTGAGCTCTCTCCGAAATCAAAACCCCACCACTAGAGAAAAATGATGACAAGAAAGAGACTGCCCAAATTAGCTAGAACAAGAAAAAACCATGTTAGAGTAAGCTATTGGTAAAAAAGAACCTCTTCCATCCTCCACTAGCAATTCCACCATCATCCTCTTTCTCCACCGTCATATCAACAACTGGTTCTTGATTCTCCATCGCTCCTGTGTCAACCATCATCTTGATGCTCGTTCTAATTTTGCAGTTCCACGGCCGATCCAAAGCTAAACCAGAATGTACAGCTCTCACGAAACTGCTTGACGGAAGCCCTCCACGGGTAGATATTCCAATGTGCCCAGCTTGAACAATGACACTCCTTATGCAGCTGGTGCATACCATCTAAATCCCCCGATCCAGGCCTCCTGATGGATACTTCGCGAATGAAACCGACACAACTGACAAGAAAAAGAACAAAGATAATCGCAAAGGCAATTACTAAATCTTTTCAAGAATTATTCAGACCGCAACCAATATCAACAGATCATTCATATCCTAATCGAGCTGACAAATAGAATCATCCGTGCCACAAAAAAGATATATATATGCATTAATCGTAAGGGTCAAAGATTGATTAACAGCTCGGAAAAAGCTAATCTTAGAAAAAGGAAGATACCAGAATTGACCAAAAAGGAGGGGGGGGGGGTGTGGGAAAATCACGAGACGCACAAAGTAAACAATCCAAACCGCACGACTCGATCTCGAGCTGCTCGATCGCGTCTCCGAAAGGACGCGCCTCTATCCAATTAATCAAGAACAACGGATCGAAAGAGCGGAATCATCGAACGACCGCGGAGCTGAATCTCTTAAGTCGAATAGCGAATGGAAGCCGGTGCGAACGCTCACATCACGGCAGATCTCGCGCGACGAAACCGGCGAGCTCCAGCTCCGGGAACGAAGCGGCTGAGGATCCGGCCGATCGGAGGGAGCGGCGGCGATCCGGCCCGGGCGGCGGCGGCGGCGGCGGGGGCGGGCGGAGGGATCCGAATCCGACGCTGCATATACCAAAGAGCAACAGGCGACCACTCTCCCCTCTCTCTCAACAGAATCTGCAAACCCTCCCTCTCTCTCTCTCTCTCTCTCTACAGAATCTGCAAACCCTAGAGAGAGAGGGAGAGGGGTTGAAGATGGAGGATTATATAGCGGAGGCAACGAGCGCAGGTGAAACTTAGAGAGAGAGAGAGAGGGAGAGAGGAGCGAGATCGCGAAGCGGTGGACAGAGAGTGAGGGGAGAAGAGAGTGGCGGCTTCTCGCAGCCTGGCGCACCGAAGAGGAAAAGGCAAACGTGGCACACTTCATGCATCCACTTGGGAGATCCGATACGATGCGGTCGAGCCTACGGGACGCGCGCTCCCCCCCCCCCCCCTGCCACCTCACGGCCGCGTCACCTGTAGCTGTCAACGGGGCCCTCGCCCGGCCTAAAGAGAACTCGACAAAAAATGTTTTGAGGGAGAAAACACTCGCTACTGAAGCGATGACAAGTTAGATAGCCCAAAAAAACTAGCCCATTCGTCAGGCGTCGCGTGTCGCCCGTGGGCCCACCTGTCAGAAAAATCTCTATCTTCGGCACTTGCTTTCTCTCCTGTCTCTCTCTCTCTCTTCACTGCGGTTTCTTCTCGGCTGTGGCCCTTAGCTCGAGTTCGAGCTCCGCGTCCATGGCCGCTGCAAGTTTTCAAATCAAGCTTCCACGGCCACGAGACTCTGGGATCAATTGCCATAGCCGCAAGCTCGATGCTCCGTCTGCATGGCTTATGCGAGCTTGAGCTTAAGCATTCACGGCCACGAGATTTCGCAACTCGGGCCGTCACGGCCGACAGCTCGATGTGCCACCCCCGGACGTTACGTGCGACACGTGCCGTTTTCGATTATAAGTCTTTAATTATTATTTACACGCGGAAGCTAAACAAAATTTCCTCAATAAACTCCCGTGCAAGAAAATCGCATGAGTTTAATTAATGTACATATGCTTCTTTATTTATAGAAAACATCAATCCACAACTTTACGTCGTCCAAACAAAATACAAAAATCCTGAGAAAAGAATTGGGTTGACTAGTACTAGTACACCAATGCTAACTAAATCACCATCCAACCCAAAGGTTGGTGGCCTTCGATATTTTCTCGTTCCCTCCATCGTCATCTCCAGGACCATCCTTTAGAATTGAAAAATAATTGGTGAATTGAAGTTCAGTAAATGAAATCTCCAAATTTAAGGTAAAAGATCCTTTGACACTTAACCTGGTACCAACAAATACCGTGAGTTCAAGTAGTGAATAACAATTGTAGAAGCATACGCTTCATCTTTCTTAAAATGATATGCCAATAGAAATCTTTAACGATATTGCATAAGATCATTCACTCAAATGCAAGTAGATGGCAAATTATTTCATGATGCATGGGGAATATCTATTCAGTTTTGTCATGAAGTTCACCGACCCATACAAGTGAATTTGTACTTGCCACTGATTAGGATCCATCTTGATTTATGAGGCATCCTAAACACTCATGGGGCATTCCAAACACATTACATCCCAAACACGTTGCTAGGAGCCGCTCCTTGTCCAAGCCCTTTAGCCCCAGCGATCACTTCCCACCCTCATCGTATCGGGTAGTTACAGGCTCACTAGCTTCTGCCTGGTTCGTCCCCAAATCATACACCTACTAGAGAGGGTCCACGTTTGGCATCCCTAGATTATATTATATAACCGACAATGTGACATTGACAATTCATATAATCTATAACGAGAATATCGACAACTCAAATAATTGATAATGTGAACATCGACATCCCAATTAATGGACAATGTGAACATCAACAACTCAAAGATTGACCACGTGATTAATCGATACGCTTAGCTAGTAATTTGATAACTTAATCAAATACAAAAATATCACTTTCAAGTTGAGTATTTGTTGTTTCCACATCTTTCACACAAAAATTGTCATCACATTGTAGAGAAAAATCAAACACCCCTTAAGAAAACCATCAAACATTTCCTAGACAATCCATCAAACACCTTCTAAGCTTAATGATCCAATTCAAGTGAATGCAAAGATTTCAAATATCATCATTAAAACTGACCCACACTAGACAACAAAGGCAACAAAATATAATAATCATCAACCAACCAAGTCAAGATACTAAGTAGATCAATCTAACTTAACCCCTCGAGTTTTCACTTACCTTGAACAAGATTAGGCTATTTAAGGCTTCGGTCACCTCGTCCAACTCGAAAGATTGACTCACGGTTTTAATGATGTAAGTTGAAGAAATGAGTTGATGAGTGAAAGTCGACGAAGTGGGGGCTTGTGTTCTTTTAAAAGTCCGTCTCAGTCGGCTAAAACAAGGAAGAAAAGAGTGGAATTGATTTAACCATGGTTAAGGCATTAATTGTCTTAGGGTTAGAATAATAAGTATATAGAGTAAGTGTTCCAGTGAAATTGATTCATGTGCCCCATATGCTAATCGCTAGGGTACAAATGGATTGATATCATTAGCCAAGAAAAGTGATATTTATGTGAAGCCTTCATTTCATTTGGTCAAGTGTGAGCAATAATTAGGGATGAGCATGATTTTAGGATAGAACCTGAAACCTGAAAACTTGACCGATGGGAACTTTTTAATTTCAGGTTCCAAAATATGTAGGGTAAGTTTCAGATTTCAAAATTTGAGGAACCTGTTTAATGTATAGGTTCTAAGTAGGTGGAATCTAGAACTTGAAGCCTTAAATTTTAAACAAGTTTTTTGTTTTTGTTCTTGATCTATGTCTTCGCGTGATCCTATAATGTTTCATGACGTTAAATGATGAGTGTATAATCTTGAACCACTAGTTTGATATTTCATTTTGTAACTTATTAATGTTTCATATTAGTCGTTTGTCTAAATATAAGTTGTGGTTAGTGGATCATAGTAGCAAGTAGTAGTTATTAAAAGTGATGATTCACTGTAATTGTTCTATTAACAATACATGTGGAACCTGGGTAGACCCTGGAACCTGTGACAAGGTAGGTTCCAGATTCCGAAAGGTAGGTTTCAGGTTCCACAAAATGAAGAACCTGTACCCGATAGTAGGTAACTGGAATTTGTAAGGAATCTGAAACCACTCACCCCTAGCAATAATTGTTCTAAGCATTAATGAACCAAGGCCAAATTTCATGAGGGAATGCATGACCTCATCATTACCAAGCTCCATACTTTAAAAGGAAAACGTGTCAGGGATTAAATACTTAGGAAAAATAGAAAAAATAAGCACTAATGGGAAAATTGCCAATTGATTTGATTATAAGATTTTCATAATAAATATTTTGTTAAGTTATCAAAGTATCTACTAAATTAATACGTAATAAGGAAATCGGTGTCGATTCTCAATATCAATAAATCCAAAAATATTATTACAGAACACAAAAATTTTTGAACATCACACTCAACATATGTCAGCCATGGTTAAAAGGTTGTACTCGAGCTCGCTCTCTAGGCTCGAATCCCAAGCTATGCGGCTTTGGCGATGGCGAGACTTTGGATTGAGAATCCTTGGCCATAAGTCTCTGGATCTAGTGGCTATGGACGGGATTCGAAACTCAAGCGACCATGATAAGCCATGGCCATAAGCTTGAAGCTCGAACATGCTTGCAACCGAGAGCTCGAGCTATATCGCCACGGAGGCCGAGATGTTGGGCTCAAGCTCAAGCTCTATGGCCATGGTGGTCGCAAAGAAGTGAGAAGAAAAGCGAGTGCAGGAGAGAGAGATGAGGAGAAAAGCAAGTGCAGAAGAGAGAGATTATTTTAATTGGTGGGCTCACAAGCTGACACATGACGGACGATGAATGGGCTAGTCTTTTGTTAACTTGTCATCGCTTTGGTCGCCAATATTTTCTTGAGTTGAGGTGTTTTGGAAACAAAATTATAAAAAAATTCCAAACTATATTCACCATTACACATTTATTTTAAATATTTTTTTGCGATATAAAAACCTCAAACTGTATCCACGACATGACAACTTATTTATCCTGAACTTTTCTTGTGACATCAAAACTCTACTTGAACATGTGTGACACATTTACCTTCTATCGAGAGTAGATGATTTTTTAGTCAAAACGACGTCATGTCAACACAGTTTGCGTTCCACAGTCCATGAAGGGATATTTTTAACGGTATTCATTGATAGAATATTGACGAGGGTAAAAGTGTCAAATAAGTCAAGTTTTGGACTTTTGGTATCAGAAAAAAGTTTAAAGTAATCCACCCATCTGTGGCCGCGTTGGTTTGCGCTCAGTTCCTTTCACGAGAGGTCCTGGGTTCAAACTCGCCCATCGGTGATTTAAGTGGGGGGTCGTGGCGGTGGGATGCTGCGCTAGCCCCCCTTGAGGACTAGTCGGGCATCACCGCCGGTTTGAGCCCTAGCTCGCCGGCCGCGCGGACACCTCAATTATCAAAAAAAAAAAATTTAAAGTAAATGCGCCACAGTAAATACAATTTGAAGTTTTTTGGTAACTTTTTTTTCCAAATTCTAAATGCCTTTTAAATCTAACTTAGCATCTCCAAAAGTCCTTAATTCAATGCAAGTCCCACCCAGCATTGGCATTTAGCATTTTCAGAATGCTCCTTTCAAGGTTAATGAATTCATTTTTTTCCAACTTTGCCCTCACCAATATTCTCATATTTCAATTTTGCCCTCGAAATCACTGTTCATGTTCTCCTCATTGAACCAAACGTTCCAGATCCATATCTGGTCGCTGGTATGATGCTCCACTAATGGTCACTTGGCTTGCCAACGGTTGTTCAGGGTGACAGAGGGTCTGGGTTGGCGCAACTAAGTCAACGATCGCAGGGATAGATCGCCGAAGTCACAGGAACCTCGGTGTCACCTCGCCCGTCCTCTTTTACAATTCGATCCTTGCCAGTTGATCGCTCCGGAAACCCTAGCTTCAATCCGGTTCGTGTTGTCGTCATCGTCGAGACCGCTGGTTTGTCAGTTTCTCAAGGACCCATCTTTGGTTCGTGTTGCATGGGGCTTGAGTCTGTTAATTTAAGCTTAGATGAAACCGGGTTGGTACTTGAATTCTGGGGTGATTGCTGGTTTGAGTGTTGTTAAAGTTTATTTGGAATAGGGTGGGTTTGCTGATGTACTTTTTGGTTCGAATCACACTAATTGCTTTCTCTCCTGCTTTATTAGAAGCTGGAGAAACTGAAGTTCGAATACTCTGAGCTTGCGGTTGAGTGTTGATTCTTAATAGCTAGCTAAGTGGGTGAAGAAATTCAAGTACCGAGATTCGTTCTTCAATGCCTAACCACGATTTGATTTTGGGGCAAAGCGATTGATTTGTTTCATCAGGTTTGCTTCCACAATGGAGACGATGAACAATAGTCTTGCCCTCTGTTTTTTCTCTTTTTCTTTAACTCCAAAGCTACTTTGGAAAAATACACCAAACGTCACTTAACCAGAGGATATTTGCTTAATGTCTTGAGTGAATGAAATTTGAGAAAATCACTTTGCATTTGCCCCAAACATTGCCAAACGCGCGCCCTGAACTTACCGGCAATTTAGTATCCTCACCCTGGTCAATCCAAGCTTTTACTTAAAGGAGTTCTTTTGGCCCAATTGTGGTTTGATAAGGAGAAATTTTTAAGATATAACTACTTCGGTTAATAGGTAAGAATTGAGATAATGACACAAACAATTTCTGAACTTTGACCCAATGTGTAATGTGATCCTTGAAGTTTTTAATTGTTCAATATAGTCTCTGAACTTTTAATTTATTCAATGTGGTCCATATACTTTTGGTTCATATTCAGTGTAATTTCTGAATTATATGAAATATTTAATGTAGTTCCATAACTTGAATTAATGGAAAAATTACATTTAATATTTTTATATAGTTTAGGGACTAAATTGAATATATACAAAAAGTTCAAAGACAATATTGAATAAATTAAAAGTTTAGGAATTATATTGAACAAATTACAAGTTTAAGGACCACGTTATATAATGGGTCAAAATTCAGAGACTATTTAAGTAATTTTCCATAAGAGTTCGAGCTTGAGAAGATGAGATACAAATTTTTTATTAAATTAGTATGTATTAGATATTTTTTAAATTATTTTCCCTTTAAACTAAAGGAAATTCTTGAACCTAGGGGCTAGTCCAAAGTTCCTTGAGTGAAAGTTAAAGTGTTTAGTAAAAAAAATTTAGACCATTTCTATTCAAAGCTAGCGTTGGCAAAATCCAAGCAAATCTTCCATTGTTTTGGCCTTGCAGCATTCTTGGAAAGTTTTCTCATGAGCTAGTCCAATTTTTTTCTTTCAACTTTGCCCACATTAATACTATTGAATTCCTATTTTGCCATCATTTTCACTTTTCATGGTCTCTCTCAACCAAAAGCACCCATCGTCCGCTACTCCAAATCTCCGGTTGACATCGAGTCCAGAGTCGACAGTTGCCGGGGGACATTCGTCGAGGGTCGAGTGTCACCGATGGTCGTTGAGATTTGAGTTTATGGGATATGCATTCTCGCAACTTGGGTCGCCGACGTCATGTGACCCTCGGCCTTGCCTCACCTTGGCCAACAGAAGATTGTGGGCTTTATCTCGAAAAAGTCTCGATCTTGCGACCCTTGACTTCACTTTGAGAGGACTGCCTAAGATAACGCGACCTGAGGGGAAGCCCACCAAGGTTCACACAACCCTTAGCATCACCTTCTCTAGGTCTCTCAAGATCGCACAACCTTGGCGTTGCCTCGCCTGTCCTCTTCGACGACTTAATCCTTGTCAGCTTCGATTGCTTTTCCCAAGTTTGTGGTTTCGATCCTCTCCATTCTCTAGTAGTCATGCCCTCTGTTTTTTCCTCTCTCTTATTTTACTTCAAAGTTGCTTTGCATAAAAATACACCCAATGTGAATTGACCCAATGATATTTATTTTGAGCAAATATACCTGGAGTGAAAAATCTTTGAAGAAATGACTTTACAATTCTCAAAAGCTCTCCTAAATGCACCCTTACCCTTAGTCAGCCGGTGACCATCTCATTCACATATGGAGCTACGAAATATATTACTTTACTTCAAACGTCGAGACCAATATAGGATGAATCAAGAAACCTTAATAAAGGATTACTCGTTAAGGATAGTGATTTATCGAAGACGACAGATAGATTGTGCAATCAAATAATGAGTTGATGCAGGCTATGATCCAACAAAAGGCTACTATCCTCGAAACCATGCTTTCGGACAACCAAAGATCCATGGAGTCGGTTGGAAACCAAGTTGAGAAGCTAGTGGGTTAAATCGAAGTTCGGCCCCAGTTGCAAGACAAAGGAAAGGCCATTAAGGTTGATAACATTCCACCCCCTCCGCCTAAACCCGACTTACAGTACGGGAACGTTCATACCACGAGTTAAAAAAACAAAGCCGAGACATTAATAAGCCGAGGCACCAATTAATGTCGACCGAAGTCAGAGTCCAAAGCAAAGTAACGCCCGAGGGGCAAGCTCATGACCAGCCCATTCCAAACCAAGCCCGCGCTTACCATATGTAACGCAAGTAACAATAAAATGTTGAAATGAAATGCAAGTAAACATCGAAATCAAAAGCCGAAAAAAGAGAAGAACATCGAAACGAGATCCGTGCACCTGTTCAGTGCGCTGAAAGAAGAAAACGCCGTCGTCCAAAAAAAGAATAAAAAAGTGTTTCCCTTTATTTTTTTTACTTCTTTCTATTTTAATCTTTGGGTTGCAATTTGCAGTAGAGAATCACCCAGCCTGCGGCTTTAAAATGAATGTCTGTCGCCCCGCTCGTCATCGCCTCGTCGGTGGTGACCGTGCTCTCTCTTTGGACTTTGCTCCTCCCTCTCTCTCTCTCTCTCTTTTCCAATTTTAAACCATCCCCCCCCCCCCCCCCCCCAAAAAAAAAACAAAAACACGGATTAATAATTCGTTTTCCGACCAAAAAAAAAAAATAAAGAAAGAGGAAAAAGGAAAAAGACGAACAACATCGAAAGGAGGAGGAACAAGTCAAGCGCAATCAGTCAGTCAGTAACCCCCCACACACATACACGCACACTATCGCCCTAAGACGCTTCCTCGAACTTTCTCCCTCCCTTCCTCCGTCTCTCTCTCGCTCTCTCTCGCTCTCTCTCTCTCCGTGTGCGCCTATAATTCCATCGCCATCGAATTCAGCGGCGCTCAGTTCCTCCGCCCTCCTCCCGAGCAGCTTCCTCGTCGTCTTCCTCTTCCTCGTCGCCTCCGCCTCCGCCTCCGCCGCCTCTCCCTCCGGCGGACGCCGCCGGCCCGAGCCGTCGCGGACGATCGGGTTCCGGTTCCGGTGCGGCGCGTGAGGTCAGTTTTTGTCTCGGCGGAGTTTTGCTTGTTGTGTTGTTGGTTTCCGTTTTCTGTGTGTTTTTTTTTGGGGGGGGGGGGGGTTTACGCCGTTTCGAGCTTTGGTTCTTGTGTCGAGACTCGCCTTTAACTGTCGCCGCGGACGGTTACCCTTTTGCTCCCTCGGTTTCCTAAGACTCCGGATTTAGGCGGCGGCGGCGGCGGCGGCAGCTCCGGCGGCTCTCTTGAATGACGTGTTGCCGTGTTTCTCCTGCCTTTTTTACGGGATTGGATATGGAAGCACGCTTGCGTTTTTGGTGTTTCGAGTGAAATTGGGGAGGGGTGATTGCTTTGGTTTCAACTAGCACGGAAAGGTTTTGTTGACTCTTGTGTGAAGCTATACCGTTTCATAGAGGCATTTGATACTGAATTTGTGTAGAGATGATGGAGCAATTATGTTTTACCCGTGCTTTCATGGTAATTGGTGAGTGACGCTTTCGAATATGGAAATGGAGGGTGCTGGCGCTGGCAGTGAGTAATGGACTGATTAAGGAAGTAATTTTTCCTCTGGGGTTGCTGTAAATCATGGGGATTATCCCAGATTTCGGTTTCCTGTCTCTGAAAATTATGATATGTGACTATTTCGATCTTTATGTTTTCCCAATCATATGTGTGATTCACTATCAGCAGAATTAGTTGGCAACGTAAATTCCTTTTTCCCCCCTCCTTTTGCATCTGTGTTCACAGCTAGGGCCAGTTCAGTTCATGGAGAGGATCTCGGACTCTGACAGTGTATTGCTCGGGATTTCTTATTCGTGACGGTGTACTGTAACTGTTGATAGAAATGGATTATCAGGCAGAGAAATTCGTAAGGTATCTCATCCGATATCCCAAAGCAGCTCTTCCTTCTGCTTCTCTCGCTTTCCTATGGGTTGTGGTAGCCGTCGAATTTGTAATATCTTAGGTACGAGATAACTTGCCTGTACTGTGTTGAACATGGAAGAAAGGTTAGTTTACGTGAACCAGGATATATGATGACCTATTCTGAATATGTTTCTCTTGAACTCTAAGCATTGAAGTTTGGAATTTTAGTGCTCAAACACAACATTGCTTTGGTTTTGATAGGACAAGATGTTAACAGTATCTTCTACCATTATTATGTGGTTTATGGCATTTTTCAGGTTTCAGCCCCATAGTTCTGATAAAGCTAATGAAAGGAGATATGGTGGAAATATTGGATTACGGACAGGGAAATTTAGAAATGTCCTAAGTTCAGCTTCAGACAAGTTTCAGCGAGGCTTCGAATTTGGTTCTGGACGTATGAAAGACATTGGAAAATCATGGAAATCGTGTTCTTTCACTACCATCCTGGCAAAAGTATTGCAATCCAAAAAGAGAGTTCTTGATCCACAAGGTCCATTTCTTCAGAAATGGAATAAGATATTTGTGCTTTCGTGCATTCTCGCTGTGTCATTGGACCCTCTGTTCTTCTATGTTCCTATTATTAATGATGACAAGAAGTGCCTTGACTTGGATATAAGGATGGAAATTACAGCCAGTGTATTGCGTTCCTTCACAGATGTCTTTTACATCCTACATATTATCTTTCAATTCAGCACAGGCTTCATTGCACCAGATTCTCGAGTGTTCGGAAGAGGTGTTTTAGTTGAAGATACATTGGCTATAGCAAAGAAGTACATAGTTTCGTACTTTCTAATTGACATTCTCGCGGTCCTTCCCCTTCCACAGGTGCTGGAAAATTTTCAATGACCTTTCTCAAGAAATATATTTCTTATCATTTCATATCTATATTAACTAACACAAATTTCTTGCTGGGTTTTGTCATTTTTGTGTATCATTTAGGTTGTGATTTTGATTGTTATACCAAAACTGAGGGGTTCGAGACCTTTGCATACGAAGAACTTATTGAAATTCGTAGTTTTCTTTCAATACATTCCAAGGGTTATTCGTATATACCCATTGTACAGAGAAGTAACAAGAAGTTCAGGCATCATCACAGAGACTGCATGGGCTGGAGCTGCCTTTAATCTGATCCTGTATATGCTTGCTAGTCATGTAAGTTCTGTTACTCTTTTGCCTATTCATGGATGCCTCATTTCTTGCTATATATTGATATATATCATCTTGTGCTTTCACTTATCTGTCGTTATTATAGGTTATTGGTGCCTTTTGGTACTTATTCTCAATAGAACGAGAGACCACATGTTGGCAGCAAGCATGTGATGGTCAACATGGATGCAACCGTACTTCTCTGTATTGTGATGGCCCTCAGCATACAGTCAATGCATTCCTCGATTCTTCTTGCCCTATACAGACACCAAATACAACTCTATTTGATTTTGGAATATTCCTGAATGCCCTTCAAGCTGGTGTCGTGGAGTCAACTGATTTTCCACAGAAGTTCTTTTTTTGCTTTTGGTGGGGACTGCAGAATTTGAGGTATACACGAAAGTCTAAGCATTTTACACTTGTTACAAGTGCTGATTACGTATACTAAGGATTTATATCTTCTTGTTGCATGGATGAAGATATCAAAGATTTAAAGTTTTCTTATGGCAGCATGTGCTGTTCCAATCGCTTTGTGATTCGGTACGGTGGCACTGAGTCTTTCATTGTTGTAGTAGACACATCGTTATCTCCTAGTCTAAGGAGTCATTTGGAAAGAGAATGAATAGTTAGTGAAGCTGTGGAGAACATTTATTGCTGAGCCGTCCTTACTTAGGTAGATGATATGTTATGCCTATCTCAAACGCGGTTTCAATAGAGAAGGACACTTCAGCTTGGTTGGGGGGATCTGTTGAGCTTGGCTTTAGTTGTCGTGTATGTAAATCTTTTTGGTTGGAGTAATCGATGGGATCTCTGCGGTTGATTACTGTGTAAATTAATTTGAACTCATACATGCTTTTCCTTGCAGTTCTCTTGGTCAAAACCTTAAGACAAGTGTATTTGTCTGGGAAATCTGCTTTGCAGTTTTCATTGCCATTGCTGGCTTGGTGTTGTTTTCTCTTCTCATTGGAAATATGCAGGTTGGTTTTGCTCGTTTTATTTTTTTTAAGACTTATATTCAAATGTTCATGTGTGAAATGGGCCACTTGTAAAGTCGGGCTTACTCCTTGTCTGAAGGAGTGTCCTCATAAGCTTTCAACTCAGGGTTACCATGCCGCCTCCATCCAATTCCCTGTCACTCAGTTTGTGGATTCTGATCTTGTATCCCATGGACTGTACTGTTAGAATGTTTAGTGAAGCTAATCTGGGCTATGAATGTCTAGGAAAAGTTCTGTTTTGTATTGGTTGGTTGTGTCTTTATTACTAATGATCTTGTCAGCAGAAGTCTGTACTGATAGGCGAGATCTTTTCTTTGAAACAGACATATTTGCAATCAACAACAACAAGATTGGAGGAGATGCGAGTAAAAAGAAGAGATGCGGAGCAGTGGATGTCCCATCGTCTGCTGCCTGAGAATTTGAAGGACAGAATTAGGAGGTACGAACACTACAAATGGCAGGAAACCAGAGGTGTTGATGAAGAGAATCTTCTACGCAATCTACCCAAGGATCTTAGAAGGGACATTAAACGCCATCTCTGTTTGGCTCTTCTCATGAGAGTGAGTGTTTTTGAATGAATTTGTTTTCATCTATCATAGTGCTTATTCATCTCTTCTATATTTTTGTTTGATTTTCTTATTGTTAGCATGAGCATTTGGCTAGAGTTTCATAATGGGTGCTAATATTTGAGAATTGTAATATAATCGGATAATGACACAAACATTCCTTGAATTTTGGCCCAATATGTAATGTGGTCTCTTAACTTTTTATTTGTTCAATGTTGTCCCTGAATTTTAGCTTAATATTCAATGTTGTCTCTGAACTTTAGCCTAATATTCAATGTGATCCTTGAACTTTTGGTACATGTTCAATGTTGTCCCCGAACTATAGGAAAATGTTCAATGTAGTCCTTCCATTAATTCAAGTTTAAGGACTTCATTGAACATTTTCCTATAGTTCAGGGACTACATTGAACATGTACCAAAAATCCAAGGATCACTTTGAACAAACTAAAAGTTTAAGGACTACATTGAAAATTAGGCTAAAGTTCAAGAACTATAGTAAACAAATTAAAAGTTCAAAGACCACATTGCATATTCGGCCCAAATTCATGAACGGATTGTGTCATTTTCCCAATTGTAATATGGCATTGTGATTGTAGGACGGATATAAGTCTTATCTTTAGATATAAATCCTATGAATGGGGGAGAAAAGAGTAAGTGTTAATGGGTATCTCTTGTTATAAGTGGTGCTTGACTGGGTCGTGAAAACACTGATTGTTATTTTCTCCCTTTTTTCAATGCAAAAAGGTGCCAATGTTCGAGAAAATGGATGAGCAACTGTTAGATGCAATGTGCGACCGTCTTAAGCCAGTTCTTTACACGGAGGACAGCTATATCATTCGGGAAGGGGACCCAGTTGACGTGATGCTCTTTATCATGCGAGGCAGGCTATTGACCACGACCACCAATGGTGGGAGGACGGGATTTTTCAACTTGGAATATCTCAAAGCTGGTGACTTTTGTGGAGAAGAACTTCTCACATGGGCACTTGACCCACATTCCTCGTCAAACCTCCCAATCTCGACCAGAACTGTCCAAGCCTTAATAGAAGTGGAAGCTTTTGCCCTGGTCGCCGATGACCTTAAGTTTGTTGCCTCTCAATTTCGGCGGCTTCACAGCAAGCAGCTACGACACACTTTCAGGTTTTACTCACAGCAGTGGAGGACATGGGCAGCTTGTTTTATACAAGCCGCGTGGAGGCGCTACACAAGAAAGAAGCTGGAAGAGTCTCTTCGAGAGGAGGAAAACAGGTTACAGGATGCTTTGGCGAATGGTGGTGGGAGCTCACCAAGTTTAGGTGCCACCATCTATGCATCACGTTTTGCAGCAAATGCCCTTCGCGCCTTACGAAGTAAAGGGGTGAGGAAGGCGAGGATGCCGGAGAGAATACCTCCAATACTACTTCAGAAGCCGGCAGAGCCCGACTTTACTGCTGAAGAGCAATAGTCGGTAGCATTCAGTGATTTATGTGATGCTGATGTATAGAAATGAAAATTGTATTGCATTAGAGCAATGTCGCGTCGCTTGCCATAGGTCTGTGTATATCTTTTTGATATTTTATATACGGTCACTGCTGCCGCTGTTTGTCGTATGGAGTTAAGACAGGTGATTAAACCGAATCATGTGTAATCAGTCATTTCACAGCCAAAAAAAATCGATGAGATTCGTATTTTCTCTCTGGATTTCTCCAGCTTAAGTGTTGGAAGAACCACGATTAGTCTCCTTGATGATGTTACCTTGTCCCTCTATCCCGAAGTACTATTATGTCAGCCACTATTTGCAGATTATATAGCGCCGAAAATCATGTTTTTTATTTTTCTGTAATGAAAAAACCAACTTGAATGCAAGCATTCATCCCGGTGTTACAGAGACCGTGTTGTTTTGTGTAGCTGATTGCGTCTTTCTTTTCTATTTTTCTGTTCCCACCCTTTTCTGGAGGGAACATGAAGAAATTAAGAAAAAAAGACCTTGGTGCCCACTTGTCCAGAGCGAAAGTCACACTTCAGTCACCAACTTCTGTTATTTTCTTGTCAATAATGCAGCAATTGATGTTGAGAGGATAAGACTTGAGGGTTTCCAAATTTTGCATATCCACCGTTGACTCAGCGGACCAGATGTATGCTCTTGCATTGTCCAAAAAGTCCTAAATTTATTTCACGGCGGGTCAGGTCAGTCTTAAATTTTTCAATTATAATAATTTAGTCCTAAATCTTTTAAACTTTTAGATGATTTACCAATTTAATTCTAAAAATTTTAACGATTTGTCAATTTTAGCCAGAAATTGCTAATGTGATGATCAAGTTAGCCTTGGCCGTCCTTCCTGGAATAGTCAACACTAACATAGATAATATTTATTTCACTTTTTTCTGTGTTTCTATTCTTCTTTTCTTTTTTGTTGTTCCCTTTTTCACTATGCAGGGGATCGTCAATGGCCGGCGGAGGTCTCGCTCGCCCAAGCGCAGGCAATATAGCCGCCCTCGCCCAATTTGGGAAGGGGACCCAGTAACTAGGCTTTCCTTTCACGGCTAGAGGGATAGTCGTGGACATGAGATGCTTCGCTCTAGACTTCATAAAGTGATTCTGTTGGGTAGTCGAAAAATCAAGCAGAAACAACGAAAAGAAAAAGACTTGGAAGTGAGTGTTTTTCGCTCTAGTCCTGTGAAGTCGATGCTTGCTGTGATGACACCTGTTCCATTCAACTGGAAAAAGATTGATTCTCTATGCTACTCTGCAGAAGAATATACTAGCTTTGAGCTGTTTTATTATCCTGGAATAGAAAGAAAAAAATGTGAAGGAATTACGAGTCTATTTATGCCTATGATATTCTTTGGGCCCGTTTGATTCAACTTTGAAAATGCCATTCGGGGAAATGCAAATACCTTTTAGTGAAAGCCCATTGGAGAAATGTAAATGGCGTTTGGTAAAAATATTTTGTAAAGCTACTTTGATCAAAATATAGTGTTTGGTAATTTTTTTTTGCAAATGGATTTTGAGAATTATCTTATTTATTAAAAAAAAACTAACCTATCTATTGTCGAAGCAGGCCGACGGCGATGGCCTACGGCCGCCGGCGAGATAGATCTGGCGCCGGCAGCCATCGCTTGAGATCGGGCGACCCTCGTCGAGCCAGATCTGCCATCGCCAGCGGTCGCCTGAGGCCAGGTGACCCTTGGCGGGGGTCGCACGACCACCTAGGCAACGGCTGCCCGAGGTCGCGCGACCTCAGGCGACGGCTGCCTGAGGTCGCACGACCACCCAGGCGATGGCTGCCTGAGGTCGCGCAACCTCAGGCAACGGCCGCTTGGGTCACGCGACCCAGGTGGCGCGACGTAGGTCGACGGCGCCAGGGTGGTCGCGCGACCTCCAGCGGCCGTCGCCTGGGTCATGCGACCTTGCTGGCCTCTCGCCGGCGCGATCCAGGCACCAATCACCCTCTCTCGCCGAAGAAAATGAATAGTGACGCATGAACAGTAGCATTTGGCAAAGGCTAAAAACCCAAGCTGGTCCGGACTAGCTTTGGGCTTTCAGCATTTGGAATGCTTGCATTGGCCAAATGTTAAGTCAAATGCTGAACCAAATACCCCAGCATTTTGGAAAGGGACTTTCGAGGCTCAAAGCCCATTCCCAAAGCTGAACCAAACACCCCATTTGTCACCAATCAGCAAGAGAAAAAATGGTGAAACTCAATATCTCGAGTTGAAGAAGACCTGATCTGGTAGAATAAATCTGGACAATATTGATGTTACTACGGGCCTACGGCAATGCTTTATCTCGTTCACACCCTCAAAACTTGTGCTTGTCAAACAAATCTTTAGCGAATGAAAGTTCCGAGAGTCGTGACTCGGTCAAATCAAGTTGGAAATTTCCATGTCTCACTCAGCAAACAAAACACTGAAGCTGAACAAGGGAGGATTATGTGCTTATGGGACAAGTTAAACCATCTATGTTCACGTGTTTTGGACATGAGTCAACCAAAGTATTAAGATGGTTCTCAGTTTCTGATAGACTTGCGGCTAGACAAGAAAAATCCATGGGTCCACTAATAATTCTGGAGCTGAATCACTGTGCATCCGAAGGAAATAACTATGGGAGATGAAATCCTGCGTGCTGATCACAGTCGTAATTCGACAGTATGCCATAACAAAGAAGCCACCTTCTTCCACGTATTCTCTTGCAGAAGAAACTTATTATAGGGGCCTTATAAGAGAAATCCCGAACTCCTGTTTACAAAAATCATCACGAAAATAAGAAGTTGTGCATATTGTTTGTCACAAAATTTGCTATTCTTGTGATGTTGATATGCATCAGTTCACTTGGTTTACATTTCACCTGTATGATTGTGAGCCCTAATCTTCTAGAGCATAATGTCTCTATGAAATCTGAGAACCTAACTCCGAAGAAAAAGCCATTGCCAATTCTAATATGGAAACTCGAACATGTTGGCAAAAAGGCATTTCTCATCTATCTGGGATTATAGATTTGTACAGATGTAAAACGAGGGAACTATTCTTAAAGGTCTTTTTTCCCCTCAGGATTCAGAGTCAGAAACCTGAGACGTGTGTTGAGGAGTATCCTAATATTACTGGACTCGACTGGGCAACGATTGCAAAAAAAAGAAAGAAAAAAAAAAGAACCTGACAGGAACTCTGCATTGTGGCCATGACCGTGGTCTTATCTGCAATCCTTATTAGGATGAAGAATATTTTGTTGAGGCCGATGGAGGCTTCTGTCAAGGAAGATATCTTGGTGTTGTGTACCGTCTGAGTCTCAGTGGATCCTTTTCTCTTTTATATATCGAAGATCAAAGATGGTTCAAATACCTCGAGTTGGACAAAAGCCTGAGGACTGCAGCAATTGTCATGCACTCAGCAGTAGATCTTCTTCATGCGGTACTTCTGCTGCTTTCACTCTGTTCTGAAAACCCATCACCTGGATCTAATAGAATTGCCCAGCTAATCAGCCTTCTTGCAGATCTTTCCCTTCCTCAGTTAAGAAGAAAACTTTTTCTGCAGAAGCTAAAAAGCAAATGCCCGAAGTTTTTTGTAAACTAAATTTAAATGCTTTCTCACGTTCCTACGGGAGTCATCAATTAAATGTCTCATCGTATGTCTGATAGTGGAAGATTTAAACCATACCTCTATCACCACAGATAAAAAGGACCCAACAGCTCAATTGTTAGCTGATATTTTCAATTGCCTACTTGATGCTATGTTGATTTAGTAGAATTATGTTATCCAACGCTTATTCAAAAGAGACCCTCCTTAAAATCACGCAGCTAGTGTCCATGTTATGCTGTTTTAACTGTCAGGTGATGATTTTAGTTGTCATTTCATTAATGAGAGGCCCAAGATCCTTCCAGCAATGAATATACTGAAAGTAGTTGCGCTTTTCCAACATGTTCCCGTGTTCTTTGAATCATCCCCTCATATGTGATAGCCAAAAAACATCTGGTACACTTTCTAAATATGGATGGGCTGATGCTGCACTAAATCTCATCCTTTACATGTTTGCTAGTCATGTAAGTATTGCTAGCCAAATGGTTTTCTCTAGAAATCTGAGCAAAACGCCACATCTTGGCTTGTATGTCATTGGAAATGGGCATCTTCTGAGGTTTGTTGCATCTTTTTAGGAAGGAATGAACATGTTGAGAAACAGGTAATAGACCTGTGTCCCCAAGGAGATGGGAGAGGTTCTCGATTCGTCATGCAATGCAAATTTAATCAGAATCTTGTAAACCTCTTGCTTAGTTTAACATTTCTATCAGGTGGCTTGCTTGTATTCTAGGTATTTGGAGCCCCTTGGTACTTGTCGTCAAAGAAACATGGTGTGTTGGACACAAGCATGCAAAAGCCGCGTGGATTGTGTTGTTGCATCATTGCACAGTGATGCACTTCAGGAGAAAAGATATTCCTGGAAGATCTTTCCCCTTTTCAAGCACAGACGGTGAATGCCTCGAAGCCTTCAATCTTGCATTCAGGGCTCCACTGATTTGGAGAACGAGTCCTATTACTGCTTTTGATGGTGCCCGCCAAACCTGACCTTGTGCTCCATTAGAGCCTCTTAAAATTTCTTCATAGGTTTTATCCCATGCTAAATTTACAGAAGACAAAGTTCCTAAATTAGAAGCTTCATTTATGACTCGGCTTCAGGGCTTATCTTCTGACTAGTGCACACTACTGGCAAATCTTTTGTAGTACTCTTGGTCAGAACCTGAAATCAAGTGCTTATCGATGGGAAATCTGCTGTGCGGTTTGTATTTCCATCTCGGGCTTGCTCTTATCTCTGCTTATTGAAAATATGCAGGTTGGTACTTTGCCAAAGGGAGAGAAAAGATGGTTATGAGCACCTGTACCTGATATTTATGCCTGTTATTTAGACTGTCCCCATTTTGAGACCATGCAAATAATTTCTGCTGCATAATTCAGCTTTACCTGGAGAAAATGTGTTGCGTCAGCTTCCAGTTGAGGCATTCGTATCTTCAGACGAAGACACCATCGAAATTGGAGAAAATGTGGGAGAAAAAGCGAGATTTGGAGAGGTGAAGACAGTAGCCTTTAATCCTGAAGAAACTGAGGAAGCAAATAAGTTGGTGTCAAGCCATCAGATGGCAGGAGACTAGAGGTGTCAAACTTGAGAAATTGCTCCACAATATCCTTCTGGACTTGAGGAGGGACATGAAGCCCCATCTCTGCGAGGAGGTCTTGAAAAGAGTGAGTTCTCTAAGTTATATAAACCTCGCATCTGGTCCAAAGATACATGTTTCCATGAAATGCTGCGTTAGTCGAGCATTCCTGCTTCACATTTGGAAGAAAGAGGTTGAAGCATTATGCAGGCTTTGACCATTTCATGACATCAGTCGCATAGAAATTTCCTCCTCTTGCATGCATATGAAGGCACCGACTTTCCAAGCGCTAGTTAAAGGATCTTCCAAGTGGGAAAGCCTCTGTGACCGTCTCAAGCCAGTGCACTTTGCAGAAAGAAGCTATATCCTTCACGCCGGAGACTAGTCCACGAGAGGGTCTTTATATTAGAAGTCGAGATTTCATCCTTCGTCAACAAGCGTTATGGGCTTGGGGGGTCATGTGGCAACCATCTCAGAGACACTTAGAGCGGTTCATGCATTTCCCTTCATTCAAACTACCTCTGGCCGCCCTAATTATCCAAAGCCTTAGGGGAAGTCCCAGCCTTGTAACAGCAGATGAGTTGAGGGATGTGCTCATCCGCCTGGAGCGGAAAGAGATTCTGGCAGCTTATACAAAGAGCATGGCCAAAGCATCAAGGAAGCAACGAATAATGTGCCCCAGAGAGGCAAGAGGGTAAGTTTCTTAAGCTGGGAAGGGAGGACCCCTTGGACTTGATGCTGTCGTCTTCCATTACGCAGCAACAGGTCATACTGGTTGGTCATGATGCCAATGACGGCGAGTGATAAGACACTGATAACGTGATGAACACAGGGTTGTGTGCCATCATTCCTGTGTCTAGACTCTGTATGTGCTCTAATTTCTTCAGGTTATCTGAGATTGCAATCCTGTTGCTCCTCTTGTAAATGTAGTCCATCAGGTCAAAATGGTTCGCACTGGCAATTTTAGTATCCCTTCGTCAATTATAGCGCAGGAAGACTGCACGTCATATATGCTGCTTTCAACACTGTCATTCGGGCAAAACAGTTGAAATAGGGTGCAATGTCTCCTGGGTTAAGCGACAACATGATGGTGTAACTTACTCAATTCCACGGTATCACAAATACAACAAAAACAAAAGCCTGCATAAACCATCAATGGAGTTTTGGCTCGAGTTCGCTGTCAATGTGAACTGCCAGTGATGAAATCAAACCATGTATCACCACGACAAAAGCCAGACCTCATCTCTATCAGATGAGAAAAACCATCCATAAAAACTGACTTGTTTATCTAATCCGCACAAATAGCTCGTATTTTAACAGCCAAGAAGCTCTAGAGTGTTGTTTCTTTTCTGGAAGTCTACTCCTATGGATGATCAGACATCAGTACTCGCAAGTGTGATCATAAGAATACTAACAATACTTTATATCATGTGCATAGAAATTGTAAGAAACAGTACATAAGAAGTCATCATTGCACAAGAGCCTCAAAGCTAGGTCTCCATGATTCACTCAAATTCAATATTCAGCAATAATCATAATTTTCCGTATGGGATAATCCTATACTGCTAAATAATAGAGTTGCTGCTTCGACCCGCAAGAGAGCACAACTTCATCGCACTGGATTCAGAATTTCTCGCAGTGAGCTCACCTCCCGCTTCAGAAATGTCGGCAGTGCAAACGCAGCTGAGTGCATCTGGCATCTCACAAATAAAAATACGTCATTTCATTTTAGAGTAATTTTGTTAGAATTATATCCTTAAAATTTCTCTAGCAATCCCCTGCATAAAACTGTGTTTATTGCCCCATGGCTGATCGATACCATGCATAGAAAAAACTTTAACATGTTTTGTGACAAAAGGAAAAAAAAAAGGGATTCTAGCCCTAGAAAAATATTTTTGGGCCAAGCCCGTCTCACGAAATTTATACTGTTTCAGCACCAGAAATGCTATCAACCTATGTTTAGACCGCAGTAGTTTTTTTTTTTTTTTGGGTCATGAGACTGCAGTAGTTAAGTGGTGAGAAAACAGGAGATAGAAGCCAAGAATTAAACTGTCACAAACAAACTGAAAGCAAGGAGCAGTTGCAACTGCCAGGATTTTGCTGATTCTCAATATAATCGACGGTTACTTATATTATCAAAGATCAAATAAATATCACTGCCAAAAAATGCCTCAAATCAGCATGGCTCACATTTTGCTAAGCATAACTTATGCATCTTTAATCTTCCCACTAGGTATAGATCCCATCCATGATCTTAGGTCAGCAAAACATACTGTGAATTACACAAGATTGAAGTCACCGATGCAATCTAATTGAATTTCAGCCAGACCAAAAGTGCTTACCTCCGAATTGTAAAACCTAAGTTCTCTTTTATGCTTTGTGGCTCCTTCTAACTTCTCAATAGGGTTAACAGGATGAATGAAATCAACAGGTGGGCCCTCTGTCGAGCATAACAGAAATCCAATCACTCCACTGCATCGCAAGTAAACAGCCCAAATGTGAGAAATATTTCCATAGTATTCATATCGGCATTTACACACCTACTCATGTTATATCACATCAATACCTACAAGAAGCTACAGAAACCACTTTACACAAACGTTACCGTGATTATTTCAACAAATCATGTGATAATGATTCTTTAAAACTTCAGCAGGACTGCTTCCACAATTACCTTGGATATGTAGGAACGCTTGCCCATGCATAATGGACTGATCCTTTAAATGTTTCACGGCAGATAGAGAACATGGCTTCTATAAGATGCGTGTGGAGCCACATGCTTTCTGCCATGTTGCAGAGAACACCACCTGGTCTTAATGCCCTAGCTATGGTCTCAAAAAATGGCTTCTCCACCAGCTCCTGAGCGGGACCTGCACACAGATGTGTAATCTGATGAGAACATTTCTTCTTGATATTTTTCTTAGATGCTAGCATTTTAGGAGACCCAGAAGCCGAAAAACTTAATGCATAGTTATCAACAAATTCAAATCGCATAAAAAAAGGTCAAAAAATTCTACTTAAACATCAAGGGAGTAGAAATATTGTTTAAAACAAGTGTACAAAACATAATTTGCTCCACATCGTTGCAGATATCTAGAATTCCTTCTCACAAATTTTACTTTGAACTCAAGGTGAATCCAGAATAGATTATATCCATAACCACATTCGACAAATAAAACAGAATTATTAACACAGATCACAATTCACATACCCACAGGGTCCGATGAATCAACAATAATTGCATCATACTTGCCCTCAGGAGCCCTCCGAAGAAATTCCACGGCTTGAATACATACCAAAAGAGTTAAATAATAAGATACGCTAGCAAATTGCATAAAGGATAGTACAAAACCAAAAGGGCAAACAAGAGACATGGATATTTGAATACCATCACCAACATGCAGGTGAACCCGGGGATCCTCAAATCCAACTGCTAACTCTGGAAAAAATTTCTTAGACACCTGAAGATTAGATGCTAAAAAGATCAGCTCGCTAACTTGGAAAGAACCAACAAAATTGTCAAAAGTCAAAGAATAGCAAAAAAGTTACATACATCAATTACCAATTGATCTATCTCACAGATATCAATAAGCTCTACAGAGATATGTCGAGAAACTTCTCTCAGTACCCCACCATCACCTCCACCAACAACTAAAACCTGCATCAAAAAGTATTTTTACGCCGCTGAACTAACATCAAACAAAACAAAACCTAATACAATGTAAAATATACCCAAGGATCGATAGTCTAACTTATTTAGGCATAGAGGTTCAGAGTAACTGGCTATGCACACAGAAAATAAGCAAAATTTTCCTCCATCTCTGAATTATGATTGGTCACGCAATTTTACCATCAGAGGAATATTATCAATTGATTATAAAAAATAACGATGAAAAGGATTAGCGACAAAGATATAGCTCATATATAATTTCTCCTCTTCCTTTGCCTTTCTCGAGATATAGGACAGAATCAGGAATAAGTCAATGTAAGTTACCTTCTTCGGCGATGGAATTGAACACAAGGGAAGATGTGTAATCATCTCTTGGTAGGCACATTCGTCTTTCTCAGTCAGTTGTACAATGCCATCTAGAACCAGCACCTTACCATATGCTGAGGACTGCAGAAAAATTTTCTGTGAGACTGATTGCCACATTCTCTAAGTCCAACTCAACTTTTAGCGGAGCATCAAAGGTAAAATGAAGAAAAGCACCTGAAAAACCAGAACCTCCTGATATTCCGACTTTCCCTTGTACAATATCTTCTCTACTTTCAGAGAATGTGCTTCCCCTGCCAAAGAAAATGCAAGTCATAACTACTTATGCATGATGACCATAGGAAGTGTTGCATTTTCCAGCAAAATGCTATATCCAAACCTCAGCTAGAAAAGAAAACAAAGGTACCCATAAGATACTTCCAAAGAATCACCTAATCATGCCAAGCTAAATCAGGCTGAACAACAAGGGTAAAAACTAAACCTAAGGATTTAGGAATCTCGACAGGAATGCAGCAATCTTGACTGTGCTAGATATACAAAAATAACAATCAAAGTTCCCTACTCCTTGAAATAAGGATGCAGAACCTCAATCTCTAAAATGCTTGCGGTTAAGCAACTCTTCATGTGTCAACAGTTTGCCGCCAGGAAAAGAGTACTGGTAGAACATAAATCTTGCAAATAAAAGAACAGAGATTAATAACCACCTGGCCACATTGGGTTGTTGAAGTAAACCTCTTTGCCAGCTTCATCGGCTGCAGAGATCAACATTTGAGAAGTGTCAATATAAACTCATACCTATCTTAAGCTCCTAAACCCTATGTATAATACATTGGATAAAGTTCTTAATTAACCTGATAATTAGATGTTGGTCCCACAGAGAAACCCTAATAATCAAATGATCTAAAACCTGAGCATTGGACTAAAACATCAAAGATACAAACAGTGAGAGTCAACAAACAGACCAGCAAAAGTTTTGAACTCCGAAAACCACCCTGAAACAACAGTGGAGTGGCACTTCGCGTCAAGCTCAGGGGCGGAGGCCATAGCCTTTAAGCAACAAGAAGGGATCACCTTCTCCGAACCATTCCCATTATTCTCCCTCCCATCCATAGTCTTCAGGCATTCCAAACCTCTTTCTGCGCCTCCCTCCATATATGATCCTTTTCTTCTCTGGCTCCAGTCTCTGAACGTTCCACCAAATAGTTAGAAATTAGATGATCTTTGAAATAGAACAGCTCAAGTATCATTGCACAGAACCACCCACAGACATACAAGCTGCTTTAGATTACAGCATCCATTCACATCTGACAATAGATAACGAACATACAATCAGAATTATAAGGTCAGGGATTGGAAAAGTTCTGAAAGGCCATGTAATACACAGGACGAAGATATCAAATCGATCATTCACGAGATTTTAAAAAAACAGAGCTTGCACAACACATCTTGATCGCCAAGTTCAAACAATAGTACCAGATCGTACGCTACTCAGCGAGCACCAAAGCCACAAGACAATGGAAGAACTACACCTGTTGGGGAGAACTCCAAAGAGCTACAAACTGTGCAATCCCAAGCAGAATATTTTATCGAGAACAGATCCAGCAACAAAATAGGAAATTTTTGCCACGTTGGCTATAAATTAGGAAAGAATCGATTGAAATAACAATACAGAATAATGGGCATGCCAGGTCTCAATATCAAGCAAAGTATGAAGCACATTTTATACCCCAATTTACACCAAGGAGATCTACGATCATCAACACTAAACAGCACAAGTGCCCTTTTAAAACCAAGGATATAAAATTCGTTAAGAATAACTTCCCATTCTATTAAAATTCCCCAAGCAACTAGTGATCAAAGTCAAACATATAAAATGAGAACACCGACATCACAAAATTCAAATCCAAATCCAAACAGTCCCCGTCAGCTCGGTGGAGTGAAAACAACTTTCTTTTCCCTTTCTTTTCACGCATACGCAGCATTTAGCGGCATACCCATTTCAATACCTTCAACAGAAAACGAGAAAAAAAAAAACGAAAAATTCAATTTTTCCAGCGCGAAAGGACTCAAGCATCGATTTTTATCCACACCCACTTCGTTTTAACCAAGCACGAAGAGAGCCCGGGCTCAAAAAACACATCGAGGACGCAAACAGAGAATCCAGGAGCAGCTCATTCCAAGGGAAAAAAAAAAGCAAACAACTTTCGAAGACAGATGAAGTGAGAGAGAGAGAGAGAGAGAGAGAGACCGAGACAGAGACAGAGAGATCTTGCCTGTGGTTAATAACAGTTGGGACTAAGACGTAATCTTTGCCAAGAAATCTAGCAAGAGGAAGCAAATAACGAAGAGGTAAACCGAGAGGAAGAAGCAGTAACGAAAATTTTCCTTTGCCTCTTGCTTCCCTCTCCCTTTCCGCCCTGCAGATTTCTCTCTCGTCCCCTCTGCAGCTTCTGCTCGAGCCCCAGATGAAAGTATATATACACCTGCAAATTTGTAGCATCAGGGAATATAAATAATAAATATGGCGCAAAATATATAAATGCTAATTAGATTACAATATCAAAAATGTGTTCAAGCCCTGCGCTTTTCCCACCGCGAACACTTATTCCTTTTCCCACGTACTTCCTTCATATAATATTGAGCAAAATTCGAATCTTTAAAGACTGGCATGCTCAGTCGTCGCCTGAACGGGAAAGGGTCAATTTTCTTCCGCTCTCTTTTTCGCAAGCGGATAACGTGACGAAAAATCCCAAATTGATACACCCATGATGAATTTATTCAATGTTAATTTTTCTAAAATTTTATCATCAAATTATTGAGTTGGATTAACGGGTGTACATGTTTGGAGTTTTTACCTCCGCTCGTCGCATGTGTATCGATTTGTGATTTTTCGCAGTATTGATCCAATTTGACGGAAATTATGGAGGGTAAATTTATCACAAATATATCAATTTCGAGTATTTAATAATAAAAAATTAATTTATGATAAATTTATTATAAATATATCAATTTGAGATTTTTTATAATGTTAATTTATTATTATTTTTGTTTGATATGATTGGCCGCAGAGAAATTTTTTCTTTTTCTGTTTATGATGAGGTGGGGAATGAAGAATCGAAGGGATGGTTGGTCCAAACGCACGCGAGGGAAAAGTAAAGTCGAGACAAAAGAGGCGAGGTCGCTCCCCCCCAACAAAAGAGAGCGTTCGCGGGTTATCGAGAAAAAGGAGAGAAGGGCATGATTCGCAAATCATCTTTTCCCATGGAATCTGATGAGCTGAATGATGATGGTCTTTGCGGTGGGTGGGAGAGAGTTCGGAAATTACGTTCGTCTCCTCTCCGACCACGCTTTGACACCGACCTGTCGGATCCTAAGTTCTTTTGCTCTTCCGAGCCAGTAGTTAGCACAGGTCGCGCGAGCGTGCGTGTGGAAGAAAGGAAAGGGAGAAGTCTGCGAGTAGATGTGATGAATGGACGGTACCGGATGGGACGGATCCGATATCGGGTCTAGAAGATGGTTTAATCTCGACGAGCCTGGGTGGGTCTATGGCGGTTTCGGACCTGATCGGTCTGTGCGGGATGTTAGCCTTGAGATCGGGTCTTGTTACCGAGCAGCGCTGAGGGAGAGAGACATCCGAGGCAATCATCTAGATTCAAAAGCAAAAGGGATAATGACACAAGTAATTTATGAACTTTGGCTAAATATGTAATGTGATGCTTGAACTTTCAATTTGTTTAATAAGGTCCATGAACTTTAACCCAATGTGGTCCCTCAACTTTTAATTTATTCAATGTAGTTCATAAACTTTTGGTACATGTTTAATATAATCCCTAAACTATAGTCACTGATTACATTGAACATTTTCATATAGTTCAAAGATCAAATTGAACGTGTACCAAAAGTTCATAGATCAAATTTAACAAATTAAAAATTTATGGACCACATTGCACATTAGGTCAAAGTTTAAGGACACCATTGAACAAATTAAAAGTTCATGAACCATAATGCACATTGACTCAAAAGTCATGGACTATTAATATCATTTTCCCAAAGCAAAATTAGACAGGATGCTTATAATAAGAAAAACGTATTTGCTTGATTGCACCACTATTAGTCAAGTAAAATCATACCTAAGATGAATCTATCGAACATCTTTCAGACTAAAGTCATGCCTCGAAAGCTTCAAATAACAAAGACTTATAATACGTAAGCTACAAATATCTAGTCGGTTGATCCTTATATAATGAAAGTTATCGGGATTGTTCTCGTTCCTGCGCTTACGACACGAGTTTAAAATTGCGACAATTACAAAGGGGAAGAGAATATGATTCTCCAGATGGACTGTTCGAGCTTTCCATATATACAAGCCATTCTTTTACACTGTCGGGCATATATGGAGTTGGGAAAATAATCACTCTTCCTTTTGATTGATTTAAGTCTTTAAAGAATACAGATGTTGAGAATGCACGTATGCTCCCCGTTGTCGTGTGTGCTTTTGCGAGGTATAGCAAGTGCATTTTCAAGGCCCTCTAGCTTCTTTTCTCATTCTTGTCAAAAGCTAAAAGGCACCTCTTGCTCGGTAGAAGAAAGAGGCATCACGTATATGATAATGCGATGCTTTTGAGTTCGTGATCATCATGCCTGGATGAGCATCGCATCTACTTCTAGAGCACCAACATGAGCCATCCACATAGGAAAATGGGACATTCTCGTAGTGATAATTATCAAAACGATCATAAACTTAACTATGCGAATGTTGATTCGGTCATATACCTTTCAATTTGGCCAATATGACGGTGCCACGTTGGACAGTCAGGGTCCACGTTAGTCATTTTCGGCCAAAATTGACCGGAAAAACTATATTGGCAAATTGTCAAAAGATTTATGATTAAATTGACTAAATTAAAAGGTTTAGAACTAAATTTGCATCTTTATAATCGATTTTATGACTGCTTTGATAATTTTCTCGATTCTTGAGCAATCGAAATCAAAGAAGAAAGTGACAGAGCACAAGCATAAGGTTACGGAAGAACTTGACACTTCGTTTCATCCCCCGTGCTGCTAAGTGTAAATAATTGCATATTTGGATCATTCTCCTGAAATCTTTTTTTTTACCTAATTCATGAGATTAGTTGGCATTTTATGAATTCAGACTAAATCCACCGACGGAAGAATTCACATCATTAAAAGAAAATGAAAACAAAGCGAGACTTACTTTTAAGAGTTTAGGAGATGGCTAGTACACAACTTTTCAAGCCGAATCCCCAAAGGAAAATACTCACGAAATTTCGCTTGATGGACAAAATTACCCTGACTTTTCAAATGACTCAAAAAAAAAGCCCCAAGGGATAAAAATCGCCATCGTTAAATTTTCCTTTCATGCTAGTTGATGTGGCGCGTGACGTGGCTACGGTGCTGACATGTATAGAAGACTTGTCGGCTTGAGCCAAAAGATGGCACAGACACGTCGGCAACAATCATATGACACCGTATTTCTTAAGAGAAAATGGCAAAAGTGGTATGTAGATACAACAGTTTGCCATGACCTCAGAAGTTTGAGTTGGGTTATTCGATGCTTAGTTTAATATCTACTTGAATACATCTCAATCCATAAATACGAAAATCGAATTCTTGAAGATGACCCACTTTTGGTAATCAAGGAATGGCACACTTGAAATCTGTCAAATATGGTTTGGATTTGTGATGGGCACGTTTCAAATCGACGGGGACAGCTCGACTAACAAGACTTTGGCAGTGACCAGAGAGGTCGGGACCCGATTTTTAATGTCTTTTTCTTTTGGGCTAAAGACCCGATTTTTTTATGTTGGCATCAATTCAAAACACGAGCATGGGCTCTCAAATTTTATTTTTATATCTTCTTTTTTCCATCATTTCAACTTTTTCGACACACGTAGACTAAAAATTTTAAAAAATAAATCATATAAAGTAAGAAGAAAGAAAGGAAAAAAAAAGAATCAGGTCATTTCATGATCAATGGATCTGTCATTTTTTGCACATGGCTGCAGTCTCGATTTCATAACGTGTCTGAATTAACTTTTGTTCTTTACTGTTCATTTAATTTAAATCTTGCGATGGTTGCAATTCGCTTTTTTCTTAACCCTAAGTATTTGGAAATTTTTTTCTAATATGCAAGCGTTGACATGTTGATTTAGGTGTAAGTTTTTTTTTTTGCAATTTTCCAAAAATTGAACAATATCTTAAGTTTTGACAGAAAAACGAGAAATAAATACTTTTATCTTTTTACTTTAACTGAATTCTAAACAAAAAAACTTCTATTTGTATCTCTCGATGATTTCAAAACAAATTTCACAAAGCATATAATAGTTTATTGGCTTTACAATTGGTAGATCGAGCCCCAAGGTTTTATTGCTGTACTCCAAATTCTGTGTGCAATTAGGCTCTTATGCACGAACTAAGAGTGATAGAAGTCTTGCTCGTCCTACCATTTTTCACACCTGATTTTCAACAGGTCAACAACATAAAAATAGAAAATAAAAGAGGAAAAAGAAATGGAAATATTCATCATCGCTGTCATAAGATAGCAACTTGTCATGCTCATTGCTCAAGCCATACGCTGCAAATGCAATTTTACCAGAAACGGACGGCAAAAAAATGTCAATAGTTCATGTCATATTTGTGGACGAACAGTATGTGGAGACTTGTAAGATGTCAAGTTTACTTGCAACTCTCCCTAATTTTATATTTAGCAGAAGTACGACCGACAAGCCTACTGCGGACTTCTTCATCATAAAAAAAGTAAAAAAAAGACATGCGAATCCATAGATGGAAGTAGCCGTCTTTCTATTCCAATTCGATTTTAGTAACAAGGCACAAGTTAACAAAACCCCTCTATCAGGGTACTATGCTTAGGGCCATCAAATTAGGGACGAGCACGGTTTCAAGGTAGAACCTGAAACCTGAGAACCTGTAGGTTTTAGGTTTCAAGATATGCATGGTAGGTTTTAAGTTACAAGAATTACGGAACCTATTTCGACGGGTAGGTTCCAGGTTCTAGATAGGTGGAATCTGGAACCTGAAACCTAAATAGTTTTTTGTGTTTTTTCTTGGTTTATGTCTTTGCGTGATCCTGCAATATTTCATGGCGTTAAATGATTAGTGTATAATTTAAAACCACTAGTCTGAGCTTTCATTTTATGACTCGTTAATATTTCATACTCTTCGTGTGTCTAAATATAAGTTATGGCCAGTGGATCATAACAGCAAGTGGTGATCATTAAAGATGATGATTCACTGTAATTGTTCAATTAATAATGGATGGTAAAACCCAAAATAATACATATGTCAACTATCACGTGTCATTTAACAAAGCAATTTGATAGTAAAATTTAACGGAAACTAGCGAATGATAAATTTATCATAAATGTACCAGTTTAGGATTTTTGGTGATTAAAAAAATAATTTTGAGTAAATTTATCGCATGTATAACAGTTTGAAGTTTTTGATAGTATTAACCCTATAATTTTTTCAATAGCAGTTGCTCTAGAATCGCGTTCGATCCTCAGGGGAATGCCGCATTTTAGGTAATGATTAGACAAGCAACAAATAATTACAAACACATCATAGAAAAGGCAAAAAGGTCCCTACTTACCCTTATCAATAATTTTATGTCACTAATCATCTTTAAACCATGAGAAAAAGGCGAGAGAAATTGTGAAGACTGGAAATTGCACCATGTGGTCAGTCCAAGGCAAAAAAAGGTCCGCGACATATTCACGATGGACGATGGGTTGCCCCTCCACGGCTCCACCCACTTTCCCCTGCTTTTCTCTACCGTCAACACAAATATTTAAAGGAAAAAAAATTCGAACCGCACTATCATGATGAGAAAATCATCGAGTTAGCATAATAATCACAAGGACTGAAATCCATCGTTCATTTTTATACATAATCCGACCTATTTGGTTGGAAAGGCGCCGAACAACATATCCAAAATAATGGAAAATCTAATCCAAAAATTTAAACTCGCGAATAAAGATCGAAGAGAGAGCGCGTGCATATAAAGAGTATATAAATCCTAGCGATGTCAAATACGGCTTATGAAAGGGAAGTTTAGAGCAGAACAAGTAACAAGCCACCCGGCGATCGAGAGGCTAACGCAATTGAATATCAAGGGCAAAAAGAAGCGATCAGGAGCGATCTCCACGAAGTGCGGACATGATATCTCTTACACGTGATTCTCGATTGCACCCCAATATTTCATAGAATAGTGGCTGATACCGTATGCACGATCCTTTTGTGGTCTTAATGCGCCAGTGTTCTATGGAATCCCGTGCAAGTGTCCCCACGTGGTGAATCCATGCAAAACACGTGCCACGAGAGAGACAGAGGCGAATCCAAAGTGGCCTCGTACACGAGATTTATCTTCAACAGTCTCAATGATTGGTCCTCCTCTTTTCTCCGAGATGTGGACATCCGCAGTCGCGTTGGCGGTTGTAGATGGTCCTTGTGGCCGGCAAGCGCCAGGCCCCCCCGCCGGTCCGCGCTTAGTGGCCGGCATAGGTCGCCTGCCCTTTGGATAAAAGAGGAACAAAAAAACAAAAAATATAGAATAAGGGAAAATTAAAAAATTAAAAAGATTGTTTATGTCAGCTTTACGTCAGCCGTGGTCTAATGTAGGACGGCTAGTGCTAATTGGACTGCCACATCAGCGATTTCTAGTCAAAATTAATCGAAAAAATTACATTAATAATTAGTCAAAAGATTTATGATCAAATTGACACAATTAAAAGATTTATAATTAAATTGATTGCCGTACTCATTTTGGGGTTATCAGCTGTATGCGTCACGACATATTGTAAATAAGTTGATAGAAGAGTCCCCAAAAAAGGCTAGACCCAAAGGAGAGTGATCAAGCCCATCATCTTTTCGGTGCTTTAATGGTTGGAATTCGAAGATTGGCCCCGTTTGGTTCAATATTACCAAGGGGCTTTCGACCTCGAAAGTCCCTTGGGGAAATGTTAGGGCGTTTGGCAACTATTCCCAATGGGCTTTCGGCTGAAAGCTAGCATTGGAAATGCTCAAAGCTCAAAGCTGGTCCGAACCAGCTTTGGACTTTCAACATTTGGTAAATGCCGAAACTATTTTTTTTTCTTCCCAAACTAGCCTAGCTTATTCTCCAATATTCCGATTTTGCCCATTCACTACAAAAAAACACCGGATTAGCGACGAAATTTGCGACGGAAAATTTGGAAAAATCCGTCGCAAATCGAATTTGCGACGAATTTTGCGACGGAAAAAATTCCGTCGCTACTAGGTCGTCGCAAATTTTTGCGACAGAAAATTTAAAAGTTTGACACAAAATTGCGACGAAAATAAATTCGTCGCTAAATTCGTCGCAAAATCAGTCGCAAAATTCGTCGCAAATTAGCCACGAATACAATCCGTCGCAAAATTCGCCGCAAATATTTCATCGTAAATTTGCGACGATCTCAATCCGTCGCAAATTTAGTCGCAAAAATCGTCGCAAATCCGTCGCAAATTTCGTCGCAAATTTCGTCACAAAATCCGTCGCAAAATTCATCGCAAATTAGCCACGAATACAATCCGTCGCAAAATTCGTCGCAAATTTGCGACGATCTCAATCCGTCGCAAATGTAGTCGCAAAATTCGTCGCAAATCCGTTGCAAATTTCGTCGCAAAATTCGTCACAATTTTCGTCGCAAAATTCGTCGCAATTTTCGTCGCAATATTCGTTGCAAAATTCTTCGCAATTTTCATCGCAATTTTCGTCGCGAATTTCGTCGCAATTTTCGTCGTAAATTTCGTCGCAATTTTGGTCGCAAATGTCGTCGCAAATTTCATCGCAAATGTCGTCGCAAATTAGCGACGAAATGATCGCAAAATTCGGCTATTTTTACATCATTTCGGCCATAAATTATTGTTCATATCAAACAAAGAAGACAATGACATATAATTGAAATAGAAAAACAAACAAACCATAAATTCTGACAAACCAGCCACGATGACATATAATTGAAACAAATAACTGAAGGAAAGTTGTGGAGTCTGACATGATGCTATTTGATATCCAATCTTACAATACATTCAAAACATGAACTAAGAGGCGAGATACCAATATAAGACGCAGAAAAACCATACACAAGAAGACGCAGCTTTGGTACGATGGCAAGACACCAAAAGTAGTCACTTTTGTCGAGACCTGAGGAAATGTCGATACATAAATCAGTCCAGAATATAAAAGAAGCGTTTATGCATGGATGTGGAACTAGGTAAAAAATAACAAGAGGGTTAACAAAAAAATGTTTCAGGACGAACATAAATGTTCTTACATATGAATATGAGTGAAATTATGAAAAACCAAGATTATGAAACAAGCTTACCCCCGATTTTGAGAATTTTAATTAGAAAGTCTAGAGAAAATCATCATCATTATCATCATCATCATCATCATCAGCATTCTCGGCATCAATGGGTTGGTCATCATTGTGCCCATGACCTATTGGATTGGCCGGAGGTACAAAGGGATTGTTATAGCGATTGAGGTTAAGGTGTTGCATAACGAGTGTCATTTGTTGTTCCAAGTTATGTATTTGTTCGTCCGTCTGAACAAGTACATTTTTCAGACGATCCACTTCTTGGGTCAATTGCTCGTCTTGTTGTGACCTCCTTCGACCAGTCGCAGTGAATGATGAACTTCCATGATTATTCGGCATGTACATCCTTGACAACGATCCCATCCCAAATATTTTCCCTTTTTTCACCCCACCCGTTGCCTCCATCCATAATGCCATGTTATCACCTGATGGCCTGGACTCAGGACAATCATTACTACCACTAGTACTGCTCATTAAAAGTTCATCATATTTTTTCTACATTAACAATGTAGATGAAAATAAAATCACTATATATATATATCTACCATAAATATTGAAAGCATTCACGATTTTCATTATAGTTTACATATAAGCCAAAGTATAACCTTACATACCTTAACAGCTTTTGCTCGATCGCCAGTCCATGTCTTATCTTTCTTTTGAAATGTGCGTTCAAATGTAGCTGCAAATGTCGGTTCCGTCCCCAATTCATGTACCTACAAAATGTAAACATGAGTAATCGAATTAAATTAACTTATAACGCATTTAACAGACTTACCAGTCGTTTGCGATGCTCCGCAATATTGATAGAGCCCCCAGCATATGTGGCTGACCCATCACTAGAACTAGAAGATCAATTCTTCTTATTATGCTCACAGAGTTGCCGACTCTATTCAGATGCCCAAAATCAGTTAATTGCCGTCCAATTGTCAGCTGTAATAAAAGACGGCTTCGCTTGCTTGATCTTCGCTCTATTCATGACATTTCGCATAAAATCACTGATTTTCTTATCGAAAATTCTTCTCACTTCATTGTCTTCCGCTTCCTCCCACTTGAACTTCCGCTGCAATAAATAAAAACACAAATTGAAAGTTATTTTGATGATCACATATCCATAACCATGCACCAGACAAATATAGACAGATTTTGTAAAGTTCATGTCGGAGAAAATATCTGGTCCTTTAGGTATCGAAAACTACAGAGTTGTTCTGGTCCCTTTACATCATTCTTGACCATCAATATACTACACCAAATTTAATTGGTGAGAAAATAAAATATGTAAAACTTATCTTGAACTCATTCCACCACATTTCTTTCACTTCTTGTGGAACACTTATGTAAGTAATATACTCTCCCATCTAAAAGTTTTTTACTATTTTGTTCAATTCCCTCACAACAGACGGAGCATCCGTGAATCTGCAATCATACAGATATTGTGTAACATCGACAATTCAGTTGACATCTATATCTAAAGCTCTAAATATTACATATACTAAAAAAAATGAAGTACTTATGAATCTCCAAATGGGCATATGAAGAATCGGTTATCTTCTTGACTTGTGTTTCCGTCATTATTCGATTGTTCCGCCGAATAATGCGGTGGAATGGAAGGAGAGGCAGCTACAGGAGATTGAACTTGAGGATATTCAGTTCCCATGTGGCCAAGTCCCATAACATGTTGTTGAGTATTGGAGGAAGGGCCAACGTGTCCATATTGTGACGGATCATATTGTGGTTGAGGGTTAGATGACGGGACAGGGGAAGAGGAAAGGGCCGGGGATGAGGACGAGGAAGAGGCTTGTCTTCTATGCATGTGACCTCCACGTTTATACTGACAAGTAAGAAGGTTATGCGAATATGTAAAGAACTATTGACACGTATTACGAATACATAATGATGTACATGACGAAACTTACCATTTTGATGGAAAGACTGAGAAAATGTTTCCTTGAAATGAGCCAATGTCGAGTGTTTATGACGTGTAATCTCTTATGAACAAATATACTATGAATCCCATTCATTTTGATATGAAACATCAATATATAAGCACGATATGGGTGGCCACAAATATCAAACATCACTATATAAATCGCATTCATTTTGATTACATTTTGAAAGTGAGTGGCCACAGGTATTTTAAGTTATTTTGTAAAGTTTTGTAAGAGAAAAATTGTTATTATTGTTAAATATTTTTTGGGACCTAAAAAAAATTTCACTAAAAGTTGGTGGCCACCGATATTCTAAGACATTCTATAAAGTTTTGAAATATAAAAAATTTTTAGAATTTTTAAATTATTATTTTTTAATATAAAATTTTTTCCGTGAAATAAAAAAATTTTCAGTCCTAAAATTGGGTGGCCACAGGTAATCTAAGCTATTAGATAAAATTTCTAAAATTTTTATCCTTCTTTATTTTAATAATTTTTAGGGCACGTTAAAAAATTTAAGTATAACTAAAAGTGGATGGCCACAGGTGTTATAAGCCATTCCGTTAAGTTTTGAAAATTTTTAAATTCTAATTTTTTTTGGCTACCTAAAAAAATTTAAATTTCACTGCAAGTTGATGGCCACATGTTTTCTATGCAATTCTGTGCAGTTTTGAAATTTTATATTTTTTAATTTTTTTTAAATTGCTTTTTAACCCAAAAAAATAAAAATTTCCTTCACAATGGGTGGCCACATTTATTTTAAGCAATTTTATAAGGTTATGAAAATTTTTAATTTTTTAATATTTTTTTCTCGGAACGTTAAAAAATCTAAATTTCACTCAAAATGGGTGGTCACTATTAATTTTTGCCATTTTGTGATATTATGAAATTTTAGTTTCGTAAAAATTTTAAAAATTTTTACGGTCAAATTTTATATTTATTGCCAACATATACCATTTTTATAATTTTCCGTAATTTTTCATGATTTTTTAATAGAATTATTCAATTTTCATGCATTTTCTGTGAAAACGCTTAATCAATCACCCTATCATCATTTAACGCTTAATCATCCACATAATAGACAAATTAATCAGTCGACCATCGATCATAGCCACATACAATCCTAAAATCGACTCGTAACTTAGCCAATGAAAAGTGATCCTAAATGATCTCTAAACAAGTCCGACTAATTACCTAATTATACTAACTAGGGTTTAGGGAGTTGCTTACTTGGTTCAAGGACAACAAAAACTGGCCGATCGGACAGTGGCGGTCCCGGTGCGGGTGTGGGCCCAAATAGTGACTAGTCGGCCAGGTGCTCGACCACAACGGGGCAAATGACGGCGGAGCTCGGCGGCGACGGTGTCGGTCGGCGGCGACGGCGTCGGTCGGCGGCGACGGCGTCGGGCGGCGGCAACGGCGTCGGCCGGCGACTGGGAGGCGGATGGCTGGCTGGCCGGCGGCGGCACGGCGGCGCCGGCGGCTGGACGGCGGCGACTATGACAACGGCGTCGGCGGCGGCTGGTCGACGGCGACAGTGGCTGTGCTCTGGCGAGAGCGGCAACGGGCAGGGGGCTGCTCCGGCGAGAGCCTCGGCCGACTGATGGTGGGCGGCGACGATCATGGCAGCGGCTGCGGGCCGACGGCGTGGGGCGGCTCTTGGCGGGCGGGCGAGGGCGGCGAGGCTGGGCGGCGACGGTGTCGGTCTGCTGGTCGGCGGCGGCGAGGCTTCGGGCCGTTGCTCGGACATGGCGAGGGTGGCGAGGCGGGGCGGGGGCGAGGGCGCGACCGGCGGGGGGGTGAGGGACGGGCGGGGGGCTGCGGGGCGCCTAGCCAGCAACCGGCGACGGGCGGGGGAGCTGCGGGGCGGCTGCAAGGCTGGGTGGCTACGGCGACGACTGCGACGACGATGGCGGCGGGGGAGCTGCGCAGATCTGCAGAGATCGGGCTTGGGCGGCGTCGGGGAAGGGGGAGGGGCAGTACAAATGTCGCAAATTTGCGACGGAAATTATGTCCGTCGCAAATTTGCGACGGAACTTAAAGCGTTCGTCACAAATTTGCGACGGAACACCATCGCAAATTTGCGACAGACATAAAACGTCCGTCGCAAATTTGCGACGGAACTTAAAACGTCTGTCGCAAATTTGTGACGAAACTTAAAGTGTCCGTCGCAAAATTGCGACGGACTTTTTATGTCCGTCGCAAATTTTCCACCGACAAAAAATTTCCGACGAAAATTAAAATCTATCGCAAATTTGCAACGTAAAAAAAATCCGTCGGAAATTTTTTTCCGGGTGAAAATTTGCGACGGATAGGTTGAGTCCGTCGCAAAGTCGCGACGGGCATAAAAGTCCATCGCAAAGTCGCGACGGGCATAGAAAGTCTGTCGCAAAGTCGCGACGGGCATAGAATGTCCGTCGCGACGGGCATAGAATGTCCGTCGCAAAGTCACGACGGGCATAGAATGTCCATCGCAAATTTGCGACGGACCACTTTAATCCGTCGCAAATTTTGCAAGGGAATTTTTCCGGTCGAAAATATGTCAGAAATTTTTTGTCAGTCCAAAATTTACGACGGATATAGAAAGTCCATCGAAAATTTGCGACGGACAGGTTTAGTCCGTCGCAAATTTGCGACGGACCATTTTAGTCCATCGCAAATTTTGCGCGGGAATTTTCCCGCTCCAAAATTTGGCGGAAATTTTTGTCCGGTCGAAAATTTGCGACGGACAGCGGAGTTCCGATCGCAAATTTGCGACGGATAGCGGAGTTCCGTCGCAAATTTGCGATGAACATAGAAAGTCCGTCGTAAATTTGCGACGGACTCAACCTGTCCGTCGCAAATTTTCGATTGGAAATTTTATGATATATGTGGAAAATTTGCGACGAACATAGAAAGTCCGTCGCAAATTTGCGACGGAACTCCGCTGTCCGTCGCAAATTTGCGATGGACTTTCTATGTCCGTCGCAAATTTTCCACATATATCAAAAAATTTCCGACGGAAATTAAAATCCGTCGCAAATATGCGACGTTAAAAAAAATCCGTTGCAAATTTGCGACGGAAATAAATATCCGTCACAAATTTCGAACGGTAAAAATTTACTCGCAAAATTTGCGACTGACCAGTATAGTCCATCGCAAATTTGCAACGGACTCAATATGTCCATCGCAAATATGCACATACTAAATGATCGTTGTAAATTTGTGACGTCTTTTTTTTGCCTAAAAATTTATCATCTCATTTATTTAGGTCATAAATTTGCTACGTCTTTTTTTCAGTCCAAAATTTTGGCATCTCAAATTTTGCAATGGAAATTAGAATATCGAAAATATTAGGGCACGTTACTAATATTTGACTTGTCGGCATTTAGGGACAAAATTTCGGACGATCAATTAAAATAAAAAGAATAATCGACAATAACAATAATGAAAAAGCACAATAACAATAATAACAAGAATAATAATGATAACAACCAAAATAGCACTTGTCGCATTAATAATTACACATCTATAGTGTTTTGTGACAAAAATTTTAATTTTTGTCTTCGTCTTCGTCCTCGTCCTCGTCTTCGTCATCCGTCTGAAAATCAGATTCTGAGCATTCTTATACATTTAATTCGCAAATTTCAGTTGGATCCACATCTATTATTGCTCCACACGGATCTCGTAAAGTTGGTATGTTATATTCTTCAATTTCAACCGTGTTACACACTTCTTTTTGTTAGTAGGCTCTATCCTTCCAGTGTTCCTCAATTTTCCTCCGTGCTTTGATTTTACATACAGCCCACCAATCAGCTTTGTCACGTTTCAAACTAGGATATGATGCATAACATACTTGAATTGCTTGTTGTGCCAAGATAAATGGTTCATACTTTATGTATCTTTTCTTGTGATTTATTTCAACCAAATTGAACTTCGTATGCACCTTCATTCCTTTGACGGGGTCGAACCACATGCACTTAAATAACACAACCCGCATCATTAATGGTCCAGGGTACTCTATCTCTATGATTTCATCCAACAAGCCATAAAAATCATCTTCTGCACTGTCACCATTGGATGACCGAACAGACACACCACTATTCATTGTGGATTTTCCCATTCCTTATTCTTGAATATGAAAATTATATCCATTTATGAAATATGTTGGCCAACTTCGAACTCTTAACTGTGGACCCCATGACAGATGATATAGCAATCCTTGCCCTCCAATTTCATCATAATTACTGTGAACCTAAGGTTACACATGCAAAGTCAATAATATATATTTTACTAAATGATGTATATAATTTTAATAACTTGGTTTTGGTCCATAGGCAACTTACATATGTCTTGAACCATGCTGCAAATTGTTCATTGCACAAACGGTCAAACTCATTTGGTTGTAGTCCACACATTGAAGTTTGAAAAATCCTAATATTAAAAACCATTTAAATATTAGCAAATATTTGACACACAAAACATATATTTGCAAATTTACACTTACTTGAAGTATGGCTCGACTTCTGGGCAGTTCAGTAAAATATAAGTATGGGCTGCATGAAATTCTTCGCCTGATAAGTAACGAAACTGACATGCGCCGCTTGGTCGACCCAGATAATTGAAAATAGAGAATGCTGTACAATTGGGATCAATGGGGCCCTCATCATTTCTGCCTGCTCTCCGCCTCTTGCATTGAACGTGCGGCTCAAAATAGTATGATGCAAATGTTGTCACTTCTTCCATAATATATGCATTACAAATTGAAGCTTCAACACGTGCCTTATTCTTTACTTTTTTCTTCAAATGATATAAGAATCTAGTTGAAATAGAAAAAAACTTATCGGAACATATTATATGATAAACTAATTTGAACTGTATTTTAAAAAAAACATTACCTCTCAAATGGATACATCATCGAAATTGGACGGGACCTGTAACTTTGGCCTCATAAGGCAAGTGAACTAAGAGATGCTCCATCGAATCAAAAAACGATGGAGGAAATATCCTTTCTAAGTTGCAAAAAATAATTGGAATATCTCTCTCTAGTTTTTCCATGTGCGATGCTTTTAACACCGTCGAGCAAATATCATGGAGGAAATTGCTTAACTCTGTAATGGCGCCCCATACAAAGTTCGGTAGAACTTCCTTCAAAGCTATTGGAATTAGTCTTTCCATCAGGATGTGACAATCATGACTCTTCAAACCTGTGAACTTGCATTCATTCAAATCAACACATCTCTCGAGGTTCGAAGCATATCCATCAGGAAACCGCACAGATTTCAACCATTGACAAACAACTCGCCTCTACTCCTTATTCAATGTATAAACTGCTTTCGGTTTTGGTCCCTTGCTGCTTGCATCCACAGCTAGTATTGACCGATCGTAAATATCTTTCATATCTTTTCTTGCGTTCAAGTTGTCTTTTGTTTTTCCGGCGACATCCATCACAGTATTTATGACATTGTCGAAAACATTCTTTTCTATGTGCATGACGTCAAGATTATGATGAATAAGATGGGCCTTCCAATATGGTAGATCCCAAAATATACTGCGTTTTGTCCACTTATGTGTACTTCCGTACGCAAAAGTCGTGCCGCGCGGGTTCTCAACAACAGTTGGCAAGTCCTGCACACGCTCTCAAATTTGATCGCCGGTCAACCTCAATAGTAGACGCGTTCTTTCAGTCCTATTCTTGATGAACTCTTTCTTATTCCTTCTGAAAGGATGACTTGGCGGTAAAAATTGTCTGTGACAGTCAAAATAGCCGGGCTTCTTTTCATGTTTTAATCTAAATGACTTTGACCTCTCTAAATATATCGGACATCCTAAGATCCCAGCTGTACTCCATCCAGATAACATTTCGTAAGCTGGAAAGTCATTTATCGTCCAAAGAAGGGCAGCCTTCATTACAAATGTTTGATCGGTAGAAACGTCATACGTAGGGACACCTTCAACCCATAACCGTTGTAACTCCTCAATCAATGGTTGCATATAAATATCTATCAACTTTTTCGGATTTTGCGGCCCTGTCACAATCAATGTCAAAAACATATAAGGTGTCTTCATGCACATACCAGGTGGAAGATTGTACGGCGTTAAGATAACTAGCCAACATGAATAACTTTTTCCTATTTTCCTAAATGGAGCAAATCCATCGGCACAGAGACCTAACCTGATGTTCCGAGGCTCCATCGCAAACTCAGGGTATGTTCTATCAAAATGTTGCCATGCCTCTGCATTTGAAGGATGACACATTAGACCCTCTTCTGTTTCATGATTTGTATGCCAAGTCATGTGTTCAGCAGTGGCTTTAGATGCATAAAGCCTTTGCAATTTGGGAATTAAGGGCAAATAAAACATTTGCTTGCATGGTCTACGCTTTTGATTACGACCCGGCCTCCTGTTAATCTTGTATCTAGGTTGGCTACAGAATTTGCAAGATTCTACATTTTCATCATCTCTCCAATATATCATACAACCCCTACTACATACATCAATTCTTACAATCGGAAGACCTAAGTTATCCACTAGCTTTTTCATATCATAAAAATCACTTGGCATGATGTTATCACGAGGTAATGATTCCCGCATTACTTCAACAAAAGAGTTGAAGCAATCCGCAGACACATTATGTTCTACCTTGATATTTAATAGTCGGGCTGTCACCGATAACTTAGTGTGGTCCTCACAACCTGCCCATAAAGGTTCATCTGCTACTTTTAACACATCCCAGAACTGATTAGATTGAAAAGTTTCATTATACACATTCTCATCAAAACCCGTTACTCCTATATCTTCCAATTGTGAAGCATGACTAGTACCCACTTGTTCACATGTAGGAGTAAAACTAGTACTTGCATGATTTGATTCTGTGACAAAATTATAACTAGCTGCATCAATCATCATCCTCTCGTATGGATTCAATTGCTCATAATAGTCACATTCTTCCCTAACTGAAAATTGATCACTTCTTCCATATCCTTCATCAGATATAAATGATTCACCATGGGAAGTCCAATTATAATAGTTCGGAATAAACCCAAATCTAGTAAGGTGTTCTCTAACTTGATCACACACAAGAAATTTACCATTACCGCACTTTTTACACGGACACCTTAACTTATTTCCATCCATGAACTCATATTTGCTACTAGCAAAGTCTAAAAATAGTTTTAACCCAGTACGAAACTCATTTGTCAATCCTTGACGTCCAAATAAGTTCTTATTATACATCCAAACCCTTTCTCTTTACATTGTATCTGTATTAAAATAAAAAATTCTGGTAAAATATTTAAAATATCATATCTATTGTTCTTAATTAAAACCATAAATTTTTGAAAATTATAATTTTTGTTATTCACGCAACAATTAATATGAAATTGCAAAAATAGAAAAAATTGCCATGTAAAGAAGACTTACCCAAATATTTGACTGAAATATTGGTAGGAGAAAGTGATCAATTTGATGAGAATTGCAACGTCCACTTGGATTGCGAGACCTTCAATTAGACACATATCCAAAAAGAATAATCACTTAAGAATTATTTTTTAATAATTTTTAATGTGCGATGGAAACGGAATTCATCCGTCGCAAATTTGCGACAGACACTTGATTCCGTTGAAATTTGCGACGGACACCTGATTCCGTCGCAAATTTGCGACGGAATCCCAATTTCCGTCGCGATTTTCCGTCGCAAATTTGTGACGGAATTGTCATTTATTCGTCGCAAATTTGTGACGGATACTATTTCCGTCGCAAAACGGCATGCCCGTTCGGCCTCGTCCTAAATCCGGCGAGGTGTCGCTGGTCGCCGGTCGTTAAACCGGTGATGCAGATACGACAAAAAACAAACATAAACATATATAAAAAAAAGAAATTACAATCCAACGATGAATAGTCACGAAGCTAGCTATAATACTTACCGGTACCAAAGCTTCACCGAGATTAATATGTGTGTGCGCGGATTTTGCTGATTTCAGACATATGAAAGAGGGAGAAAAGCGAGAGAGAGCGAGAGAGAGAGAGAGAGAGAGATAGAGTTGGAATATCACGGGCTGATAAATTACAAATTTGCGACGGACGTTCTTTTCGTCGCAAATTTGCGACGGATTTAGCGACGGTTTTTTTTCCGTCGGAACTTTGCGACAAACTTTTTTGCGACGGATTTTTATTCTGTCGGAAATTTGCGACGATCTTTTTTCCGTTGCAAATTTGCGACAGATTTTGCGACGGTTTTTTTATTTCCGCCGGAAATTTGCGACGGAATTTTTATCCGTTGCAAATTTCCGACGGAATAAAAATCAGTCGCAAATTTGCGACGGAAATCAACCGTCGCTAATTTGCGACGGAAAATATAATCCATCGCAAATTTGCGACGGAAAATTTACATCGCAAATTTCCGTCGCAAATTACATGTTTTTTTGTAGTGATTGTCATTACTGTTTATCTTATTTGCGCAAGAGCGACCAACAACCCTTGCACTTGTAGGCCAGACGAGGCTGAGGGTCACCCTCACTAGCCTAGGCGAGGGCTGCTCTTGCCCGCCCAGGCGAGGCCCAGAGTCCCCCTTGCTACCTCACTTGAGGCCGGCAAAGGTCGCCGACGATGGCCAGGGGAGGAAAGAGGGAAAAAGAATGTCGCGACCTAAAAATTTTCTTCTCAGGCTAATGGATTATTAAGACTAAACCTAACTCGGGCCCTCCCAAGCCCTACCAATTCGCAACTTAGGGTTCAAGTTTTTAACATGCAAATGTTTTCATGCTTGGAGTCGCCACTAATCTATTTGTGGTAGGTCGATTAGAAACCTAAATAAAACATAGGGAGATATGTTTTATTCCTACGAACCAGAGATTCTAAGCCCGGGGACTTGATTACGCTAGATCTAGTCTAACGCCCTTTCGGTACCTTTTCTTTTCAAAAATATTTTGGCAAGCAATCTGGATCTGTTTTAACTTAGTCACTAACATGTGAGGTGTTCATGCGGGTGCGCAAACCACCAAAATAACACCCAATAATCAAAACATTAAATAAATTGCAAGGTTGGGAGAATTACTTACCTCGAAGCAACGTAAGCATCTGCATGGTTAGCTAGAAAATCACATCAACAACCTAATATGATTTCTAATTAACAAGCAGTTCACTCAATATTTTTGGATTTTCGCTTATTTAAATGAAACCTAATCTAGATGCAATGACGTGCAAAAAATGACATGCGAATAATGCAACTTAACATGCAAACTATATGTCATGCGACGACGTGACTTAATTCTGATGACGGGCAAACGATTTATTTTTGGTGTTTTCTAATGAAATTCGGAATAAAAATATGTCTAAATTAACGTGCAACCTATGATGACTTAACATATCCTAACATGACTTATTTTTGGGATTTTTGTTAAAATTCGAAATAATAAATTAATTAAATTAAAAATGCAATTTATCCTAATCTACCATAAAACAATTCAGTCTTTTTTTTGGGTTTTCATGAAAATTCGGAATTAAAAATATCCTAAATAATCTATTAAAGTTAGAAAATTACTTAATTTAAACTAGGGAGTAGATTATCTCAAGTCCTAATTTAAATTAAATAATTACTCTATCGTCTAGATATATTTAGGATTCCTAAACATGCAAAATTCAAATTCAAATCCTAACTGACATTTTTGAATTTTCTTTTTATTTGAAAAGGAAAATAATCTAACAGAGATAGCATCCACATTTAAAACAACCACGCGATCCGCAAAATTCGTTTCAAACTCGGATTAGGCACAAGAATCGAACTATCGGTCATATCTATGGGGTTATAGATATTGACGGAAAATCGATCATTCAAATTTGGAAAGCATATAAAATTCATTATCATACCCAAGTGATTATGGGTAGGATAATAATTTTCCGTATCGCCACGTATCGTACCTTAAGGATAAGGTCGGATAGTTATCCAGATACGTTTGCTGAATTAGGAAAGTTTCCTAATTTTGAATATTTTCGAATATTGCGAACAAGGCAAACATTATCCTAAGAATATCTAGCAATCCACACAATATTCACAGAATATTCAAATATCCAAAAATTAAGAAACGACATATTCTGAAAATATTGGATAACATTCAATTACCTAATTTGCAGGTAATTTCCAAATTCGAACTTGTGGATCGGGACGAGCGACAAACGGTGGATTCGGCGGCGCGGTGTCGGGACGACGGCGGGGCAACGGTGTGACCGTCCGGTCAGCGGCAGTGGCGCACGGCGGGAGGAGCAGCAGCAGCTTCGGCGGCGTGCGTCAGCTCCGACGGCAGCAGAGACGGCGGCAGGGGACGGCGACGGAGCAGCAAGGTAGCGCCGGCGTGTGACGGCTCCGGCGAGGATGGCAGCAGCAGCGTCGGGGCTCGGCGTGCGGCAGCTGGTGAGCGCGCGGTAACGGGCGCGGTAGGGACGGCGTCGGCGTGCGCGGCGTCAGCGGGAAGCGGCAGCAGCACGGCGGCAGACGCGCGGGAAGCAGCAGCGGCTGGCAGGGAGCGGCTGGGACGTCGGGCTCGGCGGCAGCAGGCACGGCAAGGCGGCAGCAGCGCAGGCTGGGAGTGGCGCGACCAGCGCGGCGTCGGGCTCGGCAGGGGCGACGGCAGGGACGTCGGGCTCGACGACAGCGACGGTGCGAGCGGGGCGGCGTCGGCGTGCGCGGCGTCGACAGGCGGGGCACGCAGCAGGGCGCGACGGGGCGTCCGGCAAGGCAGGGCGACGGACGGCAGGCGCGGCAGCAAGCAGGCGCGGCGTCGCGCGAGAAGCAGCGGCAACGACGGCGGTGGGCGTGAGGCGCGGCAGGCGCGGCGTCGTGGGACGAGCAGCAGGCGAGCGCGGCGGCGAGGGGGCGGTGCGCGGCCGGTCTGCTTCTCTCTCTCTCTTTCTCACTCTCACCTTCTAAAAAAACTGATCTGAAAATTATGAGTCAGCCCTCTTTCCTAAATTCTGACCTAATGAGTGTATATATAGTATTAATCTAGGTCAATTAGATGGGCTTTCTAGTCCTAATGGGCTTAGACTTGGGCTTAGATTTAAATGGGCTGAATTAATTAATGATAATGGGCTGAATTAATTAATGACAATGGGCTGAATTAATTAATGAGAATGGGCTGAATTAAGTCCAAATTAAAACGACCGAACCCGTTTGACTTGTAATTCCCGGCCCTTGCATTCCAAGCGAGTCGAGTCCCATTTGACGAAATTTAAGCTCGTTCATTCACCGCTGGTCCGATGCAAAATGCAATTAATCTAAAATGAATTTAAACTATATGTTATGCAGTTTAAATATTTTTGTTTAGGGGTTAAAAATTTAATCCCTAATTTTCTATGCAAATTACACTAAGTGATGTGCCAAAATTTAGGTGTCAACAGCTGCCCCTCTTTGAAGGTGAGTTCGTAGAGGTTGCATTTAAAGACTAAATGATACCTAAATTTCAACCATGCAAATGCAATGAATGTTGTTTTTGTCGGGATTATGAGTCCCATTTTAAAATGCATTAAGAAATGATGCATGCTGACTTGAATAGAAAACATACCTGGAATTACTTACCTGACGATAGCGCAATTCGAGGCACAACCTTAACTTATATGTTGTTTTGGCAAATGTATGGGCTTAGTCCCATAGGTCTTGCCTGACATACGTTGATGAACTTCGGTGATCTGCAGTTAAGTCAAAACACACGAAGAAAGCTCGACGTATCCAATCATCACCTGGATTCGTGAGAACAGTTCCGATCTTTACGAACTACCTATACATCTCTATAGGTGTTTACAAAGATTTGGCCGCTTCACTTATACCTGCTCATAAGTGAATTGCGGGGAAACTTTTGAAATCAAGAGGATATTCCGACCTTTGCATATACCTGCTCATATGCAAAGATTTGGCCGCTTCACCTATACCTGCTCATAGGTGAACTGCGGGGGAACACCTGGGATTGAGAGAATATTCCGACCTTTACATATACCTGCTCATATGCAAAGATTTGGCCGCTTCACCTATACCTGCTCATAGGTGAACTGCGGGGGAACACCTGGGATTGAGAGAATATTCCGACCTTTACATATACCTGCTCATATGCAAAGATTTGGCCGCTTCACCTATATCTGCTCATAGGCGAGTAGCGGGGGAACATCTGACATAAAGAGAGTATTCCGACCTTTACATATATCTGCTCATATGCAAAGATTTAGCCGCTTCACCTATACCTGCTCATAGGTGAGTAGCGGGGAAATACCTGAGATAATGAGAGTATCCCGATCTTTACATATACCTGTTCATATGCAAAGATTTGGCCGCTTCACCTATACCTGCTCATAGGTGAGTAGCGGGGGGAATACCCGAGATTTGGGAAGAATATTCTGACCTTTACATATATCTGCTCATATGTAAAGATTTGGCCGTCATGTCTATACCTGCTCATAGTCATGTAACGGGGGAATCTTCTCGAGATTGTATGAAAATCTGCGATTTGATGAACAAAGGGACTAGCCCAAGTGTTCAAGAGTTCCTTGACAAAGTACCTAGATATCATCAGAAGTACCTGAAAAGGTTTGATCAATAGACACCTGAACACAATCAAAGGCATCTAGAGATTGCAAAAAATGATCAAATGTGGGACCTGACAATTGCTTGAACAGGTCAGGGATACCTAGATAGTCATAGATATCCTAGGGATAGAGATATACTTACCTGGTGACATCTCTAACTCTGAAGGTGTGTCTCCTGTTAGACACGATTTTAAGTAACATGTAATATGCATTCGCACACTGTCAAGAATACATATACACATGAACTATGATTTCAACTGATTTTCATGTACGATGGTTTTGTCAAATCAGCATTACAAACTTCGCTGGGGAAAAATCATGACAAGACAATCCGAACTCACAAGCGGATATCTTGAAAATGTCGAATGAGGAACTTCCGGTCCAAAAGGGCTTTCTCTCATCCTCATCGAAAGGCTGATTTATGGAGAATCGCTCCATCTCACCATCATCATGTTGACAAGGGTCCGAGTATTCTCGCAAGCAGTACGACTTTACCAATCTGAGAGGTCTTTGTTAGGACCGTAACATAGGGCTTGGTCAATGGCTTAGCAAAAGAGACTCTTCGAGTCGAGGCTACTGAAAGAAAATACTCTGCAATTGTCTCCGGGTTTACAAGTCAAGAACCTGCAAAACGAGATAGAAATGGACTTGCTCGCACTTCTTCGAGCTAAGCTTATAAACATCAGAAACTCTACGTTAGTTCAAGTGCCCTAATCTGAAGAGACTTTGCAAGGGACGTAACGCAGGCTGGGCTCATGGGTTGAGAAATGAATGGATCATAAGGCTCAAAATGTGTATAATTGGGGTAAGAGTTGGTGATCATCTCGGCATTATCACCGGTGCTCTTTTCCGTCAGGGATTGTCTTCTCGGTAAATTCTCCATTGGCTTCGAGAATTCATCACTTGATTCTTTAAGACTCTGGATATTTTTGTGACTTTGACACATCTCAACATTTTCTAATCTAAAGTCGTCACTTTTTCCTCCGTTTTTTCTTCTCTTTTTTTCTTTTCACGGGCATCGGCCTTGCTTTTACCAGGCACACTGCTTTTTCATGCCCTTTTTTTTTTTTTTGACACACACTGTCTACAATGCATACATTGGCCAGTCACACTTTGGCTTGTTTTGACCGAATGACTAACATTTGGACTCTCAGGGTCTTCATCTTTCATCGGCGCTCCGGATATGCTGCCTGAACAATGATGACTTTTGCCTTGCCCCAGTGTGGGGGATGATCACCAACTGGGTTTAAGAAATGAATTTGCAGGCTCAATTGGGCTTAGCAAAGGATAAAATGTGTATAGGATAGAGAAAGAAATGCTCTTCGTCATCCTAAGGCACTTGAATTTTACGTGAATTCATCTGAAAAAGCAACACTCGAAGATTGATGCAAGTGAGAGCATGAAAATTTCTACTCATTTTTCACCTTATGATGTTGATTTACCTCCAGTTTGCCCCGATGTGGGGTGGTTCTTGACAGGGGTAATTTGAATAAATTTCTCCAAGTGTTTAGGCTCAAAGTGGCGAAACAATGGATAACTTGTAGTGTTTGGGATAAAGAAATGAACTGCCTCTCATCATTTCAGTTGCCGTACCTTTTGCGAGATAACCCTTTACCTTGCAGACATGGAATTTTTCCACTCAATTCACTGGGGATCAGTGCACGGGACTGTGTATAGGATATGGCTTGCCTTTCATCATCCCGATGTACCTCATTCAACACATTCAATTCATTCCACATGAGTTATCATATTGTCTAAATAGATCTTCCCTTTGAGGTCAATAATACAGGTTGACAAATAATCATGCAGAAATTAAAGCCAATGCAAGCATCTTAACTTGAAATTGATTGAAACCATTTATTCATAAATGCAATGTTTGCAATTCAGAGTATAAAACCAAACTTTGAAAACTTCCGCCGCAAAAATGTTAAATCTTATCAGGGATAATATATCTTCACAGCATCAGAATTAACAGGAGTGGAAAACTCACGACCATCCATTTCTGCGAGAATCAGGGCACCTCCGGGAAGCACCTTTTTAACCACATATGGACCAATGTAGTTTGGGGCAAATTTTCCTCCAGGAACAGGAAAGACTGGCAGTACCTTCCTTAGGACTAGATCATTTACCTTGAAGTGTCTTGGACGTACTTTTTGATTGAAGGATCTAGCTATCCTCCGCTGATAGGTTTGACTGTGGCAAATGGCTCTCAATCGCTTCTCATCAATTAGGTTTAACTGCTCATGCCTTTGTCGCATCCATTCTGTCTCGGACAACTCCACTTGAGACAATACTCGCAAGGAAGGGATCTCTACTTCGACGGGTAGGACTGCTTCCATGCCATACACCAAGGAAAAAGGGGTTGCTCCGACAGAGGTTCGGATCGAAGTTCGATACGCCATTAGTGCAAATGGCAACCTTTCATGCCAGTCACGATAGTTTTCAGCCGTTTTGGCCAAGATCTTCTTGATGTTCTTGTTAGCGGCTTCAACTGCTCCATTCATCTGTGGACGATAAGGAGATGAATTCAGGTGCCGAATTTTGAACTCGTTGAATAACTGATCAATGACCTTGTTGTTCAAATTTGTCCCATTGTCAGTGACGATAGCCTCGGGGATGCCATAACGAGCGACTATGTCTCGCCTGATGAATTTTACAACATTCTTTGCGGTGACGTTTGCATAAGATGACGCCTCAATCCACTTAGAGAAATAGTCAATCGCGACCAAGATAAATCGGTGTCCATTCGATGCCTTAGGATTAATCGGGCCAATCACATCGATGCCCCACATTGAAAAGGGCCATGGCTCAGACTGCTGATGTAATTCTGTCGGGGGAACATTTATTTTATCCCCATGAACCTGACAGCGATGACATCTTCGAACATGTTGGATGCAGTCACTCTCAAGACTGAGCCAATAATAACCCAACCTCATAATCTTCTTAGCTAACATGTGGCCATTCATGTGTGGACCACATATTCCCTCGTGTACTTCTTGCATGATTCTGGTAGCTTCAGCCGCATCCACACATCTCAATAGGATCGAATCATATGATCTTTTGTACAGCTTCTCACCACTAACAAAGAATTTTGAAGCCATTTTCATTATGTACTTCCTGTCAGCCGGGGTGCTTCCCTCAGGGAATTCTTGTTTCTGGATGTAACTCATGATATCGTAATACCATGGCTTTTCATCAGGTTCTCCGGCCACAACCATACAGTAGGCTGGCTTTGTCAGGACTTCGATCTTCAAGGGTTCTACCTCTAACCCATCAATCACTTGCAACATGGATGATAACGTAGCTAGCGCATCAGCAAACTGATTATGAGACCTCGATAAGTACTCAAAAGAGACATCTTCGAATTCCTTTATGATTTCTTCGAGGTATTCATGGTACGGTACTAGTTTGGTGTCTCTCGTCTTCCACTCTCCCACAGTTTGGAGAATAATCAAAGCAGAATCACCAAACACTTTCAACTTGGTTATCCTCATTTCCACTGCGGCTTGGAGTCCGAGAATGCAAGCTTCGTACTCGGCTATGTTGTTGGTACAGGGGAACACCAACTTTGCCGCTACAGGATAATGTTGCCCATCTGGGGATATTAAAACTGCCCCAGTGCCGGAACCGGCCAAGTTTACAGCTCCATCGAAAAACATGGTCCATGTGTCTTCCTTTATTACCAAAATACGATCTTCTGGAGAATATCTATCATCATCCGGGACTCCAGGATTTTCAGCTAACACATCAGCAATTACTCGACCTTTAACTGACTTTTGTGGTTTCATCTGGATATCAAACTCTGAAATCAAAATCTGCCACTTGGCTAACTTTCCTACCAAAGCCGGCTGATCAAGTAAATACTTGATGGGATCGTTCTCAGTTACAAGCAAAGTCTGGTGATGCAGTGTATATTGTCGCAGCCTATGGAGCACCCATACTAGCGCAGCGCAAGTCTTCTCAGCTTCAGAATAATTCAACTCCGAGACGGTGAACTTCTTGCTTAGGTAATAAATGGCTCGCTCTTTTCCATCCTCAGGACTTTTCTGGGCTAGCATCGCACCTAAAGACTCATTATGAATCGTGAGGTAAAGGATCAAAGGCTGGCCCGGCATTGGTGGGACTAGCACTGGTGGTTTCGTCAGGTACTGCTTTAGTTCATTAAACGCTTCCCGACAATCATCGTCCCATTCCACTTGAGCATTCTTCCTTAGAAGTTTGAAGAATGGCTTAGCAGTTGCTGAGAGCTGAGAAATAAAACGGGCTATGTAGTTCAATCTACCCAGGAGGCTCCGCACTTCTTTTACGGTCGACGGGGGTTGTAACTCACATATAGCCTTCACTTTGGAGGGGTCAATTTCAATGCCTTTATTGCTCACTATGAACCCAAGCAATTTACCCGAAGTTGCTCCGAATACGCACTTGGCCGGATTGAGACGGAGCTTAAACTCACGGAGTCTCTCGAATAATTTCTTCAAAGTATCAACGTGACTCTTCCCAGGTCTAGACTTGGCGATCATGTCATCGACATAAACTTCAATCTCCTTATGCATCATATCATGGAAGAGCGTCACCATTGCCCGTTGATATGTTGCCCCGGCATTTTTAAGGCCGAAGGGCATGACCTTATAGTGGAATGTCCCCCAAGGAGTGATGAACGCCGTTTTCTCCTTATCATCGTCCTTCATTTTTATCTGATTATAACCCGAGAAACCATCCATGAAGGAAAACAACTCGAACCCTGCTGTACTATCCACCAAAACATCTATATGTGGCAACGGGAAATCGTCTTTAGGACTGGCCTTGTTTAGATCGCGATAGTCGATGCAAACCCGAACTCGACCATCCTTCTTCATGACTGGCACAATATTAGCCACCCAACTGGGGTATCGGGTGACTTCGATGAATCCAACTTTCAAGAGTTTCATGACTTCCTCCTCTATTTTCTTGGAAAGTTCAGGCTTGGTCCTTCGCAACCTCTGTTTCTTGGGCGGCATGTCTGGATTAGTGGGTAGACTATGCTCCACAATAGAAGGGTCTAGACCCGGCATATCGACATACGACCAGGCAAAGATATCCTGGTAATCCTTCAGCAGTTGGACCAGGCGTTTAGCTTCACCTTCAGGAAGGGTTGCCCCTATCTTCACCTCTTTGGGTTCTCCAGAATCACTCAAGTTGACAGTGATAGTTTGGTCTACCGTTAGGACTTTAGGTCTTTCATGATGCTCTAGATCACGCTGGAGGTCCGAGGAATCTTCGAGTTCATCGGTGTCATCGACATCAGGTTCGGTGGCACATAATTCATCAGATTGGACCGTTCCCATACCCTTACGTGTCACAAAATTGCCCCTGAAACATAAAGTAGGGGGTTCAGTAGGACAAACAGGGTTAAACAGTGTATTTTGATTTTATTATTATTTTTTTGTTTTTTTGAAATTCTTTTCAAAAAGGTTTTAACACGAGGAAGCATGAAGAAGCCCAGGCCTCAGAATTCTCCTTGGACTATATTTTTCTTTTATCGGTTGGATATCATCACCGGGCTGGTTTGATGTACCTCAACATGCCCTCAAAACGAAAATAACTTGTAATTTTATTGATTATCACCAAATGAATTACATTTATTGGAATGAAAATTGCAACAATCAAATCCTAGAAATGAAAAGTATTAAAAAGCAGCTCCCGAGACGGGGCAAGTCCTAAAAAGCAGTAAAAATTCCCGCGTAGGGGAGTGTGCGAAAAAGGTAAATGTGTTACTCTTGCGGGCCAATGCCCATTCCCTTCAACGGTCCTTCCTCGATGGCTCCAATTAAGAAATTATCGAACAGGGCAGTGATTCCCTCCATTGTATCATCAGGATCTTCTGTCACTAGAAGTGTTGGATCATCCATACCTCCCCATCCATCCGGGACAATGTCACGGGGGTCAACATAAAAGCTCGGGGGTGCTGAGTATTTCACGTAATAATCGAACTTGCCGCTTGGTTGCCCCAAAGTGTCGATGTCGCGACCTAAAAATTCCTTCCTCTCAGGCTAATGGATTATTAGGACTAAACCTAACTCGAGCCCTCCCAAGCCCTACCAATTCGCAACTTTGGGTTTAAGTTTTTAACATGCAAATGTTTTCATGCTTGGAGTCGCCACTAATCAATTTGTGGTAGGTCGATTAGAAATCTAAATAAAACATAGGGAGATATGTTTTATTCCTACGAACCAGAGATTCTAAGCCCGGGGACTTGATTACGCTAGATCTAGTCTAACGCCCTTTCGGTACCTTTTCTTTTCAAAAAAAATATTTTGGCAAGCAATTTGGATCCATTTTAACTTAGTCACTAACATGTGAGGTGTTCATGCGGGTGCGCAAACCACCAAAGTAACACCCAATAATCAAAACATTAAATAAATTGCAAGATTGGGAGAATTACTTACCTCGAGGCAACGTAAGCATCTGCATGGTTAGCTAGAAAATCACATCAACCATCCTAATATGATTTCTAATTAACAAGCAGTTCACCCAGTATTTTTGGATTTTCGCTTATTTAAATGAAGCCTAATCTACATGCAATGACGTGCAAAAATTGACACGCGAATAATGCAACCTAACATGCAAACTATATGTCATGCGACGACGTGACTTAATTCTGATGACGGGCAAACGATTTATTTTTTGTGTTTTCTAATGAAATTCGGAATAAAAATATGCCTAAATTAACATGCAACCTATGATGACTTAACATATCCTAACATGACTTATTTTTGGGATTTTTTTGTTAAAATTCGAAATAATAAATTACCTAAATTAAGAATGCAATCTATCCTAATCTACCATAAAACAATTCATTCTTTTTTGGGATTTTCATGCAAATTCGGAATTAAAAAATAACCTAAATAATCTATTAAGATTAGAAAATTACTTAATTTAAACTAGGAAATAGATTATCTCAAGTCCTAATTTAAATTAAATAATTACTCTATCGTCTAGATATATTTAGGATTCCTAAACATGCAAAATTCAAATTCGAATCCTAACTGATATTTTTTGAATTTTCTTTTTTATTTGAAAAGGAAAAATAATCTAAACAGAGATAGCTTCCACATTTAAAATAGCCACGCAATCCACAAGATTCGTTTCAAACTCGGATTAGGCACAAAAATCGAGCTATCAGTCATATCTATAGGGTTATAAATATTGACGGAAAGTCGATCGTTCAAATTTGGAAAGCAGATAAAAATCATTATCGTATCCAAGGGATTATGGATAGGATAATGATTTTCCGTATCGTCGCGTATCATACCTTAGGGATAAGGTAGGATAGTCGTCTAGATACGTTGCTAAATTAGGAAAGTTTCCTAATTTTGAATATTTTAAAAATATTGCAGATATCAGATAATTATCCCAACATATCTAATATTCTACACGATATTCACGCAATATTCAAAAGCACAAATTAGTAAATTAAATATTCTGAAAAATATCAGATAATATCTAATTACCTAATTTGCAGATAATTCCCAAATTCGAACTTGCGGATCGGGATGAACGGCGAGCGGTGGGCCGGCGGCGCGGTGTCGGGATGACGGCGGGGCAACGGCGACGGAACAGCAAGGCAGCGACGACGGGCGCGGGAGGCAGCGGCGCTCGGCAGCGGGCGCGGCGGCGGGCGCGGGAGCGGGCGCGGGCGCGGGCGCGGGCGCGGGCGCGGCAGCGGGCGCGGGCGCGGGCGCGGGCGCGGGAGCGGGCGCGGGAGCGGGCGCGGCAGCGGGCGCGGGCGCGGGAGCGGGCGCGGCAGCGGGCGCGGGCGCGGCAGCGGGCGCGGGAGCGGGCGCGGCAGCGGGCGCGGGCGCGGGAGCGGGCGCGGCAGCGGGCGCGTCGCGCGAGGTCTTCCTCCTCTCTCTCTCTTTCTCACTCTCACACTCTAAAAATTTTCTGATCTGAAAATTGTGTCTCCCTCTAAAATTCTGACCTAATGAAGTATATATAGTATTAACCTAGGTCAATTAGATGGGCTTTCTAGTCCTAATGGGCCTAGGCTTGGGCTTTAATTTAAATGGGCTGAATTAATTAATGATAATGAGCTGAATTAAATTCAAATTAAAACAACCGAGCCCGTTTGACTTGTAATTCCCGGCCCGTGCATTTTAAGCGAGCCGAGTCCTGTTTGATGAAATTTAAGCTCGTTCGTCACCGCCGGTCCGATGCAAAAATGCAATGAATTTAAACTATATGTTATGCCATTTAAATATTTTTGTTTAGGGGTTAAAAATTTAATCCCTAATTTTCTATGCAAATTAAACTAAATGATGCGCCAAAATTTAGGTGTCAACAGCTGCCCCTCTTTGAAGGTGAGCTCGTAGAGGTTGCATTCAAAGACTAAATGATACCTAAATTTCAACTATGCAAATGCAATGAATGTTGTTTTTGTCGGGATTATGAGTCCCATTTTACAATGCATTAAGAAATGATGCATGCTGACATGAGTAGAGAACATACCTGGAATTACTTACCTGACAGGAGTGAGATAATGCAATTCGAGGCACAACTTTAACTTGTATATTGTTTTTGGCAAATGCATGGGCTCAGTTCCCATTGGTATTGCCTGATATATGTTGATGAACTTCGGTGATCTGCAATCAAGTCAAAACACACGAAGAAAGCTCGACGTATCCAATCATCATTTGGATTCGTGAGAATAGTTCCGATCTTTACGAACTACCTATACATCTCCATAGGTGTTTGTAAAGATTTGGTCGCTTCACTTATACCTGCTCATAAGTGAACTGCGGGGGAACACCTGGGGTTGAGAGAATATTCCGACCTTTACATATACCTGTTCATATGCAAAGGTTTGGCCGCTTCACCTATACCTGCTCATAGGCGAGTAACGGGGGAACATCTAAGATAAAGAGAGTATTCCGACCTTTACATATACCTGCTCATATGCAAAGATTTGGCCGCTTCACCTATACCTGCTCATAAGTGAACTGCGGGGGAACATCTAAGATAAAGAGAGTATTCCGACCTTTACATATACCTGCTCATATGCAAAGATTTGGCCGCTTCACCTATACCTGCTCATAGGTGAGTAGCGGGGGAACATCTGAAATAATGAGAGTATTCCGACCTTTACATATACCTGCTCATATGCAAAGATTTGGCCGCTTCACCTATACCTGCTCATAGGTGAGTAGCGGGGGAATACCTGAGATTTGGGAAGAATATTCCGACCTTTACATATACCTGTTCATATGTAAAGATTTGGCCGTTTCACCTATACCTGCTCATAGGTGAGTAGCGGGGGAATACCTGAGATTTGGGAAGAATATTCCGACCTTTACATATACCTGTTCATATGTAAAGATTTGGCCGCCATGTCTATACCTGCTCATAGTCATGTAACGGGGGAATCTTCTCGAGATTGTATAAAAATCTGTGATTTGATGAACAAAGGGGCTAGCCCAAGTGTTCAAGAGTTCCTTGACAAAGCACCTGGATATCATCGGAGGTACCTGAAAAGGTTTAATCAATAGACACCTGAACACAATCAAAGGCATCTAGAGATCGCAAAAATGATCAAATGTGGGACCTGACAATTGCTTGAACAGGTTAGGGATACCTAGATAGTCATAGACATCCTAGGGATAGAGATATACTTACCTGGTGATATCTCCAACTCTGAAGGTGTGTCTCCTGTTAGACACGATTTTAAGTAACATGTAATATGCATTCGCACACTGTCAAGAACACATATACACATGCACTATGATTTCAACTGATTTTCATGCACGATGGTTTTGTCAAATCAGCATTACAAACTTCGCTGGGGAAAAATCATGACAAGACAATCCAGATTCACAAGTAGATATCTTGAAAATGTCGAATGAGGGACTTTTGGTCCGAAAGGGCTTTCGCTCACTCTCGTCGAGAAGTGGCTAATTTACAAAAATCACTCTATCTCACCATCATCATGTCGACAAGGGCCCGAGTATTCTCGCAAGCAGTACGACTTTACCAATCTGAGAGGTCTTTGTTAGGACCATAACATGGGCTTGGTCAATGGCTTAGCAAAAGAGACTCTTCGAGTCGAGGCTATTGAAAGAAAATACTCTGCAATTGTCTCCGGGTTTACAAGTCAAGAACCTGTAAAATGAGATAGAAATGGACTTGCTCGCACTTCTTCGAGCTAAGCTTATAAACATCAGAAACCCTACGTTAGTTCAAGTGCCCTAATCTGAAGAGACTTTGCAAGGGACGTAACGTAGGCTGGACTCATGGGTTGAGAAATGAATGGATCATAAGGCTCAAAATGTGTATAATTGGGGTGAGAGTTGGTGATCATCTCGGCATTGTCACCAGTTTCCTTCTTCACCAGGGATTGTCTTCTCCGCAGATGTTCCATTGGCCTCGAGAACTTATCGCTTGACTCCTTAAGACTCTGGATATTTTTGTGACTTTGACACATCTCAACATTTTCTAATCCAAAGTCGTCACTTTTTCTCCATTTTTTACGGGCATCGGCCTTGCTTTTACCAGGCACACTGCTTTTTCATGCCCTCTAATTTTTTTTTTTGACACACACTGTCTACAATGCATACATTGGCTAGCCACACTTTGGCTTGTTTTGACCGAATGACTAACATTTGGACTCTCAGGGTCTTCGTCTTTTATCGGTGCTCCGGATATGCTGCCTGAACAATGATGACTTTTGCCTTGCCCCAGTGTGGGGGATGATCAACCAACTGGGTTTAAGAAACGAATTTACAGGCTCAATTGGGCTTAGCAAAGGATAAAGTGTGTATAGGATAGAGAAAGAAATGCTCTTCGTCATTCTAAGGCACTTGAACTTCACGTGAATTCATCTGAAAAAGCAACACTCGAAAATTGATGCAAGTTAGAGCATGAAAATTTCTACTCATTTTTCACCTTATGACGTTGACTTACCTCCAGTTTGCCCCGATGTGGGGTGGTTCTTGACAGGGGTAATTTGAATGAATTTCTTCAAGTGTTTAGGCTCAAAGTGGTGAAACAATGGATAACCTGTAGTGTTTGGGATAGAGAAATGAACCGCCTCTCGTCATTTCAGTCGCCGTACCTTTTGCGAGATAACCCTTTACCTTGCAGACATGGAATTTTTCCACTCAACTCACTGGGGATTAGTGCATGGGACTGTGTATAGGATATGGCTTGCCTTTCATCATCCCGATGTACCTCATTCAACACATTCAATTCATTCCACGTGAGTTATCATATTGTCTAAATAGATTTCCCCTTTTGAAATCGATAATGTAGACTGACAAAATGATCAAGCACAATTTAAAGCCAAGGCACACATTCCATCTTTCAATTGATTGAAACCATTTATTCATTAGTGAAATGTTTGTGACTCAGAGTATAAAACCAAACATTTGAAAACTTTTGCTGCAAAATGTTAGATTCTATCAGGGATAATAGATCTTCACAGCATCAGAATTAACAGGACTGGAGAACTCACGACCATCCATTTCTGCGAGAATCAGGGCACCTCCAGGAAGCACCTTTTTAACCACATACGGACCAATGTAGTTTGGGGCAAATTTTCCTCCAGGAACAGGAAAGACTGGCAGTACCTTCCTTAGGACTAGATCATTTACCTCGAAGTGTCTTGGACGCACTTTTTGATTGAAGGATCTAGCTATCTTCCGCTGATAGGTTTGACCGTGGCAAATGGCTCTCAATCGCTTCTCATCAATTAGGTTTAACTGCTCATGCCTTTGTCGCATCCATTCTGCCTCGGACAACTCCACTTGAGACAATACTCGTAAGGAAGGGATCTCTACTTCGACGGGTAGGACTGCTTCCATGCCATACACCAATGAAAAAGGTGTTGCTCCGACAGAGGTTCGGATCGAAGTTCGATACGCCATTAGCGCAAATGGCAACCTTTCATGCCAGTCACGATAGTTTTCAGCCGTTTTGGCCAAGATCTTCTTGATGTTCTTGTTGGCGGCTTCAACTGCTCCATTCATCTGTGGACGATAGGGAGATGAATTCAGGTGCCAGATTGAGACGGAGCTTAAACTCACGGAGCCTCTCGAATAATTTCTTTAAAGTATCAACGTGACTCTTCCCAGGTCTAGACTTGGCGATCATGTCATCGACATAAACTTCAATCTCCTTATGCATCATATCATGGAAGAGCGTCACCATTGCCCGTTGATATGTTGCCCCGGCATTTTTAAGGCCGAAGGGCATGACCTTATAGTGGAATGTCCCCCAAGGAGTGATGAACGCCGTTTTCTCCTTATCATCGTCCTTCATTTTTATCTGATTATAACCCGAGAAACCATCCATGAAGGAAAACAACTCGAACCCTGCTGTACTATCCACCAAAACATCTATATGTGGCAATGGGAAATCGTCTTTAGGACTGGCCTTGTTTAGATCGCGATAGTCGATGCAAACCCGAACTCGACCATCCTTCTTCATGACTGGCACAATATTAGCCACCCAACTGGGGTATCGGGTGACTTCGATGAATCCAACTTTCAAGAGTTTCATGACTTCCTCCTCTATTTTCTTGGAAAGTTCAGGCTTGGTCCTTCGCAACCTCTGTTTCTTGGGCGGCATGTCTGGATTAGTGGGTAGACTATGCTCCACGATAGAAGGGTCTAAACCCGGCATATCGACATACGACCAGGCAAAGATATCCTGGTAATCCTTCAGCAGTTGGACCAGGCGTTTAGCTTCACCTTCGGGAAGGGTTGCCCCTATTTTCACCTCTTTGGGTTCTCCGGAATCACTCAAGTTGATAGTGATAGTTTGGTCTACCGTTAGGACTTTAGGCCTTTCATGATGCTCTAGATCACGCTGGAGGTTCGAGGAATCTTCAAGTTCATTGGTATCATCGAAATCAGGTTCGGTGGCGCATAATTCATCAGATTGGACCGTTCCCATACCCTCACGTGTCACAAAATTGCCCCTGAAACATAAAGTAGGGGGTTCAGTAGGACAAACAGGGTTAAACAGTGTATTTTGATTTTATTATTATTTTTTTTTTATTTTGAAATTCTTTTCAAAAAGGTTTTAACACGAGAAAGCATGAAGAAGCCCAGGCCTCAGAATTCTCCTTGGACTATATTTTCTTTTATCGGTTGGATATCATCACCGGGCTGGTTTGATGTACCTCAACATGCCCTCAAAACTTGTAATTTCATTGATTATCATCAAATAAATTACATTTATTGGAATGGAAATTGCAACAATCAAATCCTAGAAATGAAAAGTACTAAAAAGCAGCTCCCGAGACGGGGCAAGTCCTAAAAAGCAGTAAAAATTCCCGCGTAGGGGAGTGTGCGAAAAAGGTAAATGTGTTACTCTTGCGGGCCAATGCCCATTCCCTTCAACGGTCCTTCCTCGATGGCTCCAATTAAGAAATTATCGAACAGGGCAGTGATTCCCTCCATTGTATCATCAGGATCTTCTGTCACTAGAAGTGTTGGATCATCCATATCTCCCCATCCATCCGGGACAATGTCACGGGGGTCAACATAAAAGCTCGGGGGTGCTGAGTATTTCACGTAATAATCGAACTTGCCGCTTGGTTGCCCCAAAGTGTCGATGTCGCGACCTAAAAATTCCTTCCTCTCAGGCTAATGGATTATTAGGACTAAACCTAACTCGAGCCCTCCCAAGCCCTACCAATTCGCAACTTTGGGTTTAAGTTTTTAACATGCAAATGTTTTCATGCTTGGAGTCGCCACTAATCAATTTGTGGTAGGTCGATTAGAAACCTAAATAAAACATAGGGAGATATGTTTTATTCCTACGAACCAGAGATTCTAAGCCCGGAGACTTGATTACGCTAGATCTAGTCTAACGCCCTTTCGGTACCTTTTCTTTTCAAAAAAAATATTTTGGCAAGCAATTTGGATCCATTTTAACTTAGTCACTAACATGTGAGGTGTTCATGCGGGTGCGCAAACCACCAAAGTAACACCCAATAATCAAAACATTAAATAAATTGCAAGATTGGGAGAATTACTTACCTCGAGGCAACGTAAGCATCTGCATGGTTAGCTAGAAAATCACATCAACCATCCTAATATGATTTCTAATTAACAAGCAGTTCACCCAGTATTTTTGGATTTTCGCTTATTTAAATGAAGCCTAATCTACATGCAATGACGTGCAAAAATTGACACGCGAATAATGCAACCTAACATGCAAACTATATGTCATGCGACGACGTGACTTAATTCTGATGACGGGCAAACGATTTATTTTTTGTGTTTTCTAATGAAATTCGGAATAAAAATATGCCTAAATTAACATGCAACCTATGATGACTTAACATATCCTAACATGACTTATTTTTGGATTTTTTGTTAAAATTCGAAATAATAAATTACCTAAATTAAGAATGCAATCTATCCTAATCTACCATAAAACAATTCATTCTTTTTTGGGATTTTCATGCAAATTCGGAATTAAAAAATAACCTAAATAATCTATTAAGATTAGAAAATTACTTAATTTAAACTAGGAAATAGATTATCTCAAGTCCTAATTTAAATTAAATAATTACTCTATCGTCTAGATATATTTAGGATTCCTAAACATGCAAAATTCAAATTCGAATCCTAACTGATATTTTTTGAATTTTCTTTTTTATTTGAAAAGGAAAAATAATCTAAACAGAGATAGCTTCCACATTTAAAATAGCCACGCAATCCACAAGATTCGTTTCAAACTCGGATTAGGCACAAAAATCGAGCTATCAGTCATATCTATAGGGTTATAAATATTGACGGAAAGTCGATCGTTCAAATTTGGAAAGCAGATAAAAATCATTATCGTATCCAAGGGATTATGGATAGGATAATGATTTTCCGTATCGTCGCGTATCATACCTTAGGGATAAGGTAGGATAGTCGTCTAGATACGTTGCTAAATTAGGAAAGTTTCCTAATTTTGAATATTTTAAAAATATTGCAGATATCAGATAATTATCCCAACATATCTAATATTCTACACGATATTCACGCAATATTCAAAAGCACAAATTAGTAAATTAAATATTCTGAAAAATATCAGATAATATCTAATTACCTAATTTGCAGATAATTCCCAAATTCGAACTTGCGGATCGGGATGAACGGCGAGCGGTGGGCCGGCGGCGCGGTGTCGGGATGACGGCGGGGCAACGGCGACGGAACAGCAAGGCAGCGACGACGGGCGCGGGAGGCAGCGGCGCTCGGCAGCGGGCGCGGGCGCGGGCGCGGGCGCGGGCGCGGCAGCGGGCGCGGGCGCGGGCGCGGGCGCGGGCGCGGGCGCGGGCGCGGGCGCGGCAGCGGGCGCGGGCGCGGGCGCGGCAGCGGGCGCGGCAGCGGGCGCGGGCGCGGCAGCGGGCGCGGCAGCGGGCGCGGGCGCGGGAGCGGGCGCGGCAGCGGGCGCGGGCGCGGCAGCGGGCGCGGCAGCGGGCGCGGCAGCGGGCGCGGGCGCGGCAGCGGGCGCGTCGCGCGAGGTCTTCCTCCTCTCTCTCTCTTTCTCACTCTCACACTCTAAAAATTTTCTGATCTGAAAATTGTGTCTCCCTCTAAAATTCTGACCTAATGAAGTATATATAGTATTAACCTAGGTCAATTAGATGGGCTTTCTAGTCCTAATGGGCCTAGGCTTGGGCTTTAATTTAAATGGGCTGAATTAATTAATGATAATGAGCTGAATTAAATTCAAATTAAAACAACCGAGCCCGTTTGACTTGTAATTCCCGGCCCGTGCATTTAAGCGAGCCGAGTCCTGTTTGATGAAATTTAAGCTCGTTCGTCACCTCCGGTCCGATGCAAAAATGCAATGAATTTAAACTATATGTTATGCCATTTAAATATTTTTGTTTAGGGGTTAAAAATTTAATCCCTAATTTTCTATGCAAATTAAACTAAATGATGCGCCAAAATTTAGGTGTCAACAGTCGATCACTTCTTTCTCTTCATGCATCATTCTTGCAGGGCCCGGGAATGTGGTGCGGAGGTCTGGAGACAACCTACCACGCCTACGTTCTTCAACATTCGGCTCTTCTTCGGATTGCGATCTAATCTGTCCATTTCCTCGACCTCGACCTCGAACGCGTCCACGTCCATGTCCACGTGCCACATTGTTCGGCTCACTTGACCCCAGGTATCCCAACCCAGTAATGCGGGGCCTCTGAAAGACTTCGACCGGTTGGCGAATACCTTGACCATTCCTACCAAGGCCTTCACCTGGAGTAAAGCCATGGGACACCATTACTCTGCCAACCATGACCGCAGCATTTGACACCTCAGGAATAGGCGGTGATGATCCTCTTGACGCATGTATGGTTGATACGAGCTCGAGCGACTGATAGCTCGATTCTATTCTGCAATCCGGCTCAACATAGGGGATAGCCGTTGCGTTGTAGATTGGGTGCTCTTCTTCACCGTGGACCGTGACTAACTTTCTCTCCACGACGAACTTCACCATCTGATGTAGACTGGATGGCACAGCTCCAGCAGTATGAATCCATGGACGACCCAACAGAAAATTGAATGCCGTGGGAATGTCCATAACTTGAAATAGGACATTGAACATCGTTGGTCCTATCTGTATGTCAAGGTGTATTTCTCCCATCACTTCTTTCTTCGTTCCGTCAAAGGCTCGTACGGAGGTTCTTGCAGAACTTATCCTAGAAGGATCTATCTTAAGGCGGTGTAAAGTCGCCAAAGGACAGATGTTCAGGGCTGATCCGTTGTCAATGAGTACCCGGGCAACATGTGAGGCCTTGTATTTGACGGAAATATAGAGTGCCCTGGTATGCCCCCTCCCTTCTAGAGGGAACTCTTCATCCGAAAAGGCTATGAGGTCCTTGAGGAGTATAGAGCCCACAAATTCCTCTAGTTTGTCATGATCGATCGTTTCTGGCACATGGACTTCACTTAACACCTTCATTAAGGCCTTTTGATGCTTGACCGATGTCTGGAGCAGCTCAAGCAGAGAGATTTGCGCGGGCAGTTTGCGCAATTGTTCAACTATGTTGTACTCGCTAGCCTTGATCACAGCTAGAAATTCCTTGGCTTCCTCATCAGTAACGGGTTTTGCAGGTTGGGCATTAGCTTGGCCGTAGGAACGCCCAGACCTGGTAACTAAGTCGACATCGAGACTGTAGGACCAGGGAACCGCCTTATTATCACTGTACTCATACGGTTGAGGTATCTCGATCACTATCCCTTTATCAGCTGTAGGCGGGCTTACTACGATCTCCTCGTTATCAGACGCATCTTCAAGCGGAGGCATGTCTTCAGGCAGAGAGTCGCCCTTATCGCTCCTGGTGTTCAATGTAGCGAACTCCTCCTCCTAATTAATAACCACTTCGGAGATAGTAGAAACGATGCCAGTGTGGTCAGCATAAACGATCATCCCAACTTCTACCATTCTTGAGATTCTTTCTCTCATGATGGCAAGGGGAAGGTCTTCATTACTCGGATAACACCCGGCTTTCACTAACTCACCATAGACGTCAGTAGTATACACCTTAACATTCTTGATTCGACCAGCGTCGAAGCCAAATATGGCATTCACATTGCCTGCGTGATCAGGGAGTGGGTTGCTCTGAACATTCGGCTTAGCAGGTTGAAATGAGAAAGCCTTCGTGTCTAGGAGGTTTTGGATTCGGTGCCTGAGGGCATAGCAATCATCGGTTGAGTGTCCCAGCTCACCCATGTGATAATCACACTTCTTTGACGGGTCGAAGTTATAGAACCGCTCAGGATTGGGCCGCTTCGGCTCAGTAGTGAGCAAACCTTTCTTCTGGAGCACCGTCAACACCTGAGACAACGATCCGGGGAGGGGAGTGAATTGCCTCTTGTTGTTCCTCCTCTGAAAAGGCTGACGACTCGAGTTTTGTTGCTGAGCTTCTACTACTTGGATTGCTGGAGCAGAGTTAGCATTCCGTCGGCTCGGTTGGCTATAAGCCACATTCACTTCAGCTGCTGGTTCTTTCTCTTTTCTCGCACCAAATTTTCTGGTCGAAGAGGACGGCTCGACAAACCATCCATCTTTCAGCCCTATTTCAATTTGTTCGCCCATGGGGATGAGTTGGTTGAAGTTGTCAGTCGGAATGGCAACCATCCGATTACGGTATTCGAACGGGAGAGTTTTCATGAACATCCTCTTTAACTCACTGTCTATGGGTTCTGGGACAACCTGAGCAGCTAAATTCCTCCATCTGATAGCATAGTCTTTGAAGGACTCAGTCTTTTTCATCTGAGCGCGTTCGAGATCATCACGAGTAGGAATGATGTCCGTTATGAACCTGTACTGCTTCAAGAATGCTTCACTGGCTTCTTTCCAAGTTTTGAGGCCATTTATCTTCTTCATGAGATACCAGCTCAAAGCAGGACCCGTCAAACTTGCTTGAAAGGCATGGATCATCAGGAGTTCGTTATCAACGTACGAAGTCATTTGTACGTGATAGAGCTGTAGGTGGGCTTTTGGACATGTAGTGCCATTGTATTTGTCGAAATCCGGCATTTTGAACTTCTTTGGGATTTTGATCTGTGAGTATAGGGACAGATCGATCGAAGGCGAATCCTGCGAACCCTCCAGCTGCTTCACTCTTTCTTCGAGTTTATTGACCCGTTCATCAGGTTTGTCCTTGTTGACGATGATCTGGACGGGGTCATCTTTTAAATCGGGAATATCGTCATTCCCATCAACATCGACACTTTTTCTGATTTTCTGCCTTGGGACTGACGCTTCGAGGGGTGTCGAAACAGGAACCGACCGAAGAGCTTTGATCTCAGCGGACATTTGTTGCATCGCGATGACAAGTTGCTTGATCTGGTCTTCCACACCAATAACACGCTCTTGCAAGTCAGTTTGATCGGCCATTCTGGCTCTCGACCGTGTACGAATAGGCGATCGTGATCGGTCCGTAGTTACCTGATTTTGGAACGAAACAGGCATGCATGAGTGTTAAGCAAAATCATACGCCAATCCATGACATTGGTCTAACCGCTTTGAATTGAAAGGACCTCTTTATTGAAATGGCGAAAATTTTTACACCAATTAATGATTTGAAATTGAACTGAATATAAAGACAAATGACTCAATTCCTAAACAAATTTTAAAAACTGAAACTGAAATGAGAAAAGAACTTCGAGCTTTTTATTTAGCTTGATCTATAGACATATGGGAGGCGACTTCCTTCTTCAATTGCTCATAAGCTCGAGCTATCTTGGATGCCTTTTCTTCAGCTTCTTCGGCCTTCCTTTTGAGGCGATTGTTCTCTGAGCGATTGGCGGACTTGAGAGGCACCTTGGGTATCCTCGGGAGCAAACCCTGCGGGATGCTGTGCCGACGAATGTACCGGGTCGTCGCGAAATAGGACTTCTGCTCTCCCTTTAATTCTCCTTCGGGCCGAGCTATCTTTAACACACGGCATTTCCTCCACATCTTATTGAGCTGAGCTACGGTCGCTTCGTGGTCTTTATCATCATCGGCGAAGTCGACTTGGAGGAGTTCTGGTTGTAACGCTGGAGGGAGCCCTTGGAGAATCTGATACTGACGAGACACTCTGGCGGGGTAGTATTCGATCGCTCCGGTGAAACCCAACAGTGGAACCGGCCCAATACCATTACATGTAAGCCGGGCTTCCTCGACTTTGAACCAGTTAGCATGCCATTGGAAACCTTGGGGTCTAGCGTTTTTCATGAAAATGATCCATTCGGAGTAATGATAATCGGGTGCATCCCCTTGTTTTTCTTTGTACCTTAAAACTGGATGGCTAGAATCACTAAGCTCAGGTATTGTGAGTAAATCGCCACACCCTTTTATGTGAGACAAAAACCAGATTTGCAAAAGTTCGAGGGGGGCATGAAACGTTTTATCAACATGTTGCTTAAATTTAGTGAGGGAAATGAAAGTCTCGGCTAAAATGGTGTTGATAAAATTCTTTTCAAAACAGACTTGTTGGACCAACCATGCGATTGACGGATTACATGCATTCTTACAGTAAGGAAAAATCACGAACCCGAAAAACGCTAGCAAAAAGATTCTGCCTTTTTGAAAAGATGTGGCTTTTTCAAAACACTGACTCAGGAATGAAAAAGGACATGTGCCACGATTTGCTTTTAAAACTTTTCCCAATTCATCTTTTCCGACATTCAAAAATTCAGCCAACATTAAAGTAGAATCAATTCCCAAAGGTGGTGTGACTAAATCTGACTCCAACGGTTTTCCAATGAGCACGCTATATTCTTCCAACGTCGGGGTGAGCTCGTGCTTACCGAATATAAAGGTAGAGGTCTCGGGACACCAGAAGTGCGCCAATGCTCGAACGAGGCCGGTACGGACTTTGACCTCCAGTAGGGGGAGCAGCCTCCCGATGTGGCCCTCAACTAGCTTGCGGTTGGTCGGACTGAGTAGATTCCACCAGGCACGGAGCTCGTCCTTAGGAGCATCAAGAATCCGGATGTCTGCCCCTCCCATAGTGTATAGACCAAGACTCACGACCGACCTAATGTCATGGACCGACCAAAGAGAAAGACGAAATATAAATAAATTGCGAGATCAGGGTTCAGAAATCTTACTTCACCGGGTAGAATAATGGCAATCACATAGACATGCGCATGAAACGTGAGGTTCGATTTCTACCTAGACTCTGGCTTGCAAAATGGAGAAATGAGGATTACCGAGCTAAACCAGTCATGGTGGTGGTTAGGCTGAGATTCCCCTGACTCCGGCTTAGTCAAAGAGCCGACCCGGGTTGCAAAGGGTGCAACCGTGGCAGGTATTCAATGACACCACGAAAGAACTTTCGGGACCAAGAAAGGCGACCCATACCACGCGGGTGTGGTCGGGGTGTCCATTTTCTCAGTACCATCCTAAACCTGTGCCGCCCAGGTCCGGCAGCGGGTAGTGTGTGCGGTGTAGTGTAAATGTAAGGCATGCACAACAGGTTATATCATACAGCGCTTCGTGCATAAACTAAACCATTCATTCAACCACCTCCCTGCAAAACAAGGGTTAACAATCATGCCTCCCCTTATACCTCCCATACTGCAAAAACATTTAACACCTAAAATGTTAGGGACGTACCTGGGATCCTTGCTGCCAAGCAAAAATATTTTTTGAAAAGAAAAACTGGCCTAAGTCCACTAAGAGTTTTAACTCAAGTCCCCAGCGGAGTCGCCAAGCTGTCGCGACCTAAAAATTTTCTTCTCAGGCTAATGGATTATTAAGACTAAACCTAACTCGGGCCCTCCCAAGCCCTACCAATTCGCAACTTAGGGTTCAAGTTTTTAACATGCAAATGTTTTCATGCTTGGAGTCGCCACTAATCTATTTGTGGTAGGTCGATTAGAAACCTAAATAAAACATAGGGAGATATGTTTTATTCCTACGAACCAGAGATTCTAAGCCCGGGGACTTGATTACGCTAGATCTAGTCTAACGCCCTTTCGGTACCTTTTCTTTTCAAAAATATTTTGGCAAGCAATCTGGATCTGTTTTAACTTAGTCACTAACATGTGAGGTGTTCATGCGGGTGCGCAAACCACCAAAATAACACCCAATAATCAAAACATTAAATAAATTGCAAGGTTGGGAGAATTACTTACCTCGAAGCAACGTAAGCACCTGCATGGTTAGCTAGAAAATCACATCAACAACCTAATATGATTTCTAATTAACAAGCAGTTCACTCAATATTTTTGGATTTTCACTTATTTAAATGAAACCTAATCTAGATGCAATGACGTGCAAAAAATGACATGCGAATAATGCAACTTAACATGCAAACTATATGTCATGCGACGACGTGACTTAATTCTGATGACGGGCAAACGATTTATTTTTGGTGTTTTCTAATGAAATTCGGAATAAAAATATGTCTAAATTAACGTGCAACCTATGATGACTTAACATATCCTAACATGACTTATTTTTGGGATTTTTGTTAAAATTCGAAATAATAAATTAATTAAATTAAAAATGCAATTTATCCTAATCTACCATAAAACAATTCAGTCTTTTTTTTGGGTTTTCATGAAAATTCGGAATTAAAAATATCCTAAATAATCTATTAAAGTTAGAAAATTACTTAATTTAAACTAGGGAGTAGATTATCTCAAGTCCTAATTTAAATTAAATAATTACTCTATCGTCTAGATATATTTAGGATTCCTAAACATGCAAAATTCAAATTCAAATCCTAACTGACATTTTTGAATTTTCTTTTTATTTGAAAAGGAAAATAATCTAACAGAGATAGCATCCACATTTAAAACAACCACGCGATCCGCAAAATTCGTTTCAAACTCGGATTAGGCACAAGAATCGAACTATCGGTCATATCTATGGGGTTATAGATATTGACGGAAAATCGATCATTCAAATTTGGAAAGCATATAAAATTCATTATCATACCCAAGTGATTATGGGTAGGATAATAATTTTCCGTATCGCCACGTATCGTACCTTAAGGATAAGGTCGGATAGTTGTCCAGATACGTTTGCTGAATTAGGAAAGTTTCCTAATTTTGAATATTTTCGAATATTGCGAACAAGGCAAACATTATCCTAAGAATATCTAGCAATCCACACAATATTCACAGAATATTCAAATATCCAAAAATTAAGAAACGACATATTCTGAAAATATTGGATAACATTCAATTACCTAATTTGCAGGTAATTTCCAAATTCGAACTTGTGGATCGGGACGAGCGACAAACGGTGGATTCGGCGGCGCGGTGTCGGGACGACGGCGGGGCAACGGTGTGACCGTCCGGTCAGCGGCAGTGGCGCACGGCGGGAGGAGCAGCAGCAGCTTCGGCGGCATGCGTCAGCTCCGACGGCAGCAGAGACGGCGGCAGGGGACGGCGACGGAGCAGCAAGGTAGCGCCGGCGTGTGACGGCTCCGGCGAGGATGGCAGCAGCAGCGTCGGGGCTCGGCGTGCGGCAGCTGGTGAGCGCGCGGTAACGGGCGCGGTAGGGACGGCGTCGGCGTGCGCGGCGTCAGCGGGAAGCGGCAGCAGCACGGCGGCAGACGCGCGGGAAGCAGCAGCGGCTGGCAGGGAGCGGCTGGGACGTCGGGCTCAGCGGCAGCAGGCACGGCAAGGCGGCAGCAGCGCAGGCTGGGAGTGGCGCGACCAGCGCGGCGTCGGGCTCGGCAGGGGCGACGGCAGGGACGTCGGGCTCGACGACAGCGACGGTGCGAGCGGGGCGGCGTCGGCGTGCGCGGCGTCGACAGGCGGGGCACGCAGCAGGGCGCGACGGGGCGTCCGGCAAGGCAGGGCGACGGACGGCAGGCGCGGCAGCAAGCAGGCGCGGCGTCGCGCGAGAAGCAGCGGCAACGACGGCGGTGGGCGTGAGGCGCGGCAGGCGCGGCGTCGTGGGACGAGCAGCAGGCGAGCGCGGCGGCGAGGGGGCGGTGCGCGGCCGGTCTGCTTCTCTCTCTCTCTTTCTCACTCTCACCTTCTAAAAAAACTGATCTGAAAATTATGAGTCAGCCCTCTTTCCTAAATTCTGACCTAATGAGTGTATATATAGTATTAATCTAGGTCAATTAGATGGGCTTTCTAGTCCTAATGGGCTTAGACTTGGGCTTAGATTTAAATGGGCTGAATTAATTAATGATAATGGGCTGAATTAATTAATGACAATGGGCTGAATTAATTAATGAGAATGGGCTGAATTAAGTCCAAATTAAAACGACCGAACCCGTTTGACTTGTAATTCCCGGCCCTTGCATTCCAAGCGAGTCGAGTCCCATTTGACGAAATTTAAGCTCGTTCATTCACCGCTGGTCCGATGCAAAATGCAATTAATCTAAAATGAATTTAAACTATATGTTATGCAGTTTAAATATTTTTGTTTAGGGGTTAAAAATTTAATCCCTAATTTTCTATGCAAATTACACTAAGTGATGTGCCAAAATTTAGGTGTCAACAAAGAAAAAAAGAAGTAAAATGAAAAGAAAAAGAAAAGGAAAAGGAAAAGAAAAAGAAAGTAAAAAAAAGTCACCGACTGGCTAAAAATCCCTATTTGAGACAATTTGGCCACTTCAAATCTTATTTGAGAAAATAAGGGCACTTCAAAACCTTAATTTTCCCAAAAATAAATTGATTTCTTTTAAGTCCACAATTAGACAATTGAATTTGCGTATAATACGTGACAATATTATAAATGACAGACTGTCTAAGATACAAACAACACATTGAATTTATACCAACACACTGCGTATCTAATATGTAGTGTTAGCAATAATGCAATCGATAATGCAGAAATTCATTATAAAATAATCTTAGATCTTCATGATTTATTTACGATAATAGGGATTAAGGCAATACCTTTGTCCATAGCAATAAACTTGAGAAAGTAATATTTTTGATAAAGCAACAACCACGAACTTTCGATTGTTGCAAAAATAGGAGAAACGATGAAATCCGATTTCTTATTAGATGGATGATGGAATGCAATATAGGTGAAGAGAGGACCATACTTCTTTTATAAGTTGTCAATAGATGCCTTCAATAAATACCTCCCATCAAAACACATAAAATATTCTATTTTCATAAAAGTGGCAAATTCTTATATTCTATCTTCATAAAAGTTGCAACTTATCATATGATATCTTCGTAAAAATTGCAACTTTCATAGCTTATATGTTTTTAGCATTTAAATAAATATTAAACCATTAATAATATCACACGTGCGACAATTTTTCTTACTTGTAGTCCCCATTTTGGGGATTGATTGGGATTTCAAGACGAGCTGTGTTGTGCACGATGCATTCGAGCTCCTTGCGGGTTATCTAAATTTGGGTGTCATCCTCAATTAAGGGTAATTATTTGGCAATGAAGTGTATCGAAATGCAAAAGTGCTTGCCCTCACTTCACAACAGTTTCAAATTATGTTGATATGTACCTCTTCAACTTTGCTCAAGTGCTGTAAACTTCCAATTATGTTGCAGAAGGCTTGCTGAAACTTCCAATTATGTATTTGTCATGACCTCATCTCCCACGGTGCACCACCTAAGGGTTCGGCTAATGCATTATTAAGTCAAAACATAATTCAGGCCCTCCCAAGCCCTATCAATTCGTGATTTTGAGTTTAAGTTCTTAACATGCAAAAATTTTCGTGCTAGAGTCGCCACTAATCTATTTGCGGTGGGTCGATTAGAAACCCAAATAAAACATAGGAAAATATGTTTTATTTCTACGACCTAGAGATTTTGAGTTTGAGAACTTAGTTACGCTAGATTTAATATAAAGCCCTTTCGATACCTTTTTTTTTTCAAAAAATAATGTTTAAGTAGGCAGTCTGGATCCATTTATTACCTAGTTGCTAACATGTGGAGTGACCATGCGGGCGCGCAATCCACCAATTTAACATTACAAGCATCATAACTTGTGTGAAGTGCCTCTTGTGCATGAAAAGTCTTTTCTCTTTCGCTTTTCACTAGTGCCCTTCAACCGAGTAATTGGTACACCTGTTGGCCTTCTCCAAAGCGGATCAAGTATTTGAATTTCACAATTTTCTGCATCTTCAGATTCATCACTTTTCTCCAAGAAATTAATATAATCATTACTAGTCAAAGATTGCATTTTGTTTGTGATATGGGAGCGAAGACACAGCAAGGTTGTAGTTGCAAGCTTCTCTGTAATATCATGATTTGCACTAACGTTCATAACACTGAAAGCCAATCGCATCAACCTCTTCAAGCGCAACGTTTTGGCTTTACCTCATCAGGAGAGCTTTGTCCAACATAGTCTCTTGTTTTGCAGTTTTTGTCCACGTCTTCATAATTTATTGTGAATGAATGCTTCTGACATTTACAACATGTGTCAAGATGCATAAAGTATGCCTACACAACCATTGCATGATATGTAGATGTAGATGTAAATGGCGAGACGGTCGGACCATTGAGAGGATTTGATGGTCCCCTTGAGCATGACGATGGAGGGAACGTGATGGTGCTAGAGGCCATCAACCCCGCGTTGGATGGTGGTTTGGATATGTACATGCTCGCTTTTGCGTTAGTATGAGTATAGTAGAGGTAGTTAGCCAAACCATCTTCCTAAATTTTATGTAATGTATTATGTTTTGTTTGGATGTCTGTATCAAATAATAGTTACAAATGTTAATATAAAGATACATATGTATATTAATTTTAAACTTGTTGGATTTCTTGTATGGGATGATGTGAATATTTCATTATGTTTTCCGCTTGCATAAAAAATAAAAATATGCACGTGTTGCATGTGACATTCTAGGCCATCACATTAGTCACCGGTTGGGCGACGTAGGATGGCAGTCGCTGACTTTGTAGCCTAAATTCTCCAGCCTTACTCAAGCTAAGGTCTATTCCAAATTTGACCTTAAAGCTGGGAACGAAATTTCTGAGATAATTTACTATTCCAAGAAATTGTTGGACCTATTTGAAAGAGAAATTCCAGCATGATGCCATATTTTTGGACCAATTCAACAAATTAGCTTAACAATTTACAATAAGAATCCTCATCTGAGTTGTAGAGAAGGATATCATCAATGTAAATTTGAGGGTTGGCCAAAATAGGCCGAAAGATTCTACACATAGCTATGAAAATCTGCCATCATTAATATGGAAATATCAACTGCTAATTTTCAGCAGGTTCGGAGGATTAAGTCTCAGACCCAACGGGCTGTATCCTGAATATCCTTTCATTCATCCTATCTTCCTCAATCTTGAAAATGAATTCCTTAAGGAATTACAGGAGACAAAAGGACAGAGGTAGTTCAAACAGCTTTGATGATGACAACATTGAGGAACCTAGCCATAAATATGATCTCTAAAGCCTTGCCAAGCGTGTTGAAAATATCAGCTCATTGTGTTTGAAAAACCAGCCCAATTTTCGGGAAATCACTGTTCATGCACTGTTCGGCAATATTCATGTATTGTTAATACACTATTCGGCACTGTAGCAACACTATAGCAAGAAGAAAAACGTGTAGAAACAAAGAAAAACCATTGTCCAAAAGTGTTTTTAACAGACAAAAATTGCAGCAAATGGAATTGGGTAAATGTATTCCTCATCATTATTTGATAGACCAGACTACTAAAATGGAAAAGTTACGTAAGCAAATTAAACTCATCCAGGATGGAAAATTTATTCCTATTTCTTGGATTATTGACATGCTTGCATTGGTACAATTCAAACCACTCTAGCCAGAACAGTGTTTGTTACACTTTTTCCAAATTTAGATCCTATCATTCAAACCCTTCTTGGAGCATGTGCAATTCAGTTACCTCAATCATTGCAAAAGTCCCAAAAGAAGGTCCCATCGTCTAAAAGTGTTTCAGTCGTCTATTAGTCGTAAAAGTCTTTATGCGTCGCTTGTCAATTAAACATGTCACCCAAATGCTTAAATCTCGAGAGAGGTCCTTTCCAAAGGCGGAAAGTCCGAGGGCTGTATGATCATAAGCAAATTGCTTGAGACGTTCTAGAAAAAATTGTAGCAGATGGAATCAGATAAATATATTTCCCATCATTATTTGGAAGACCAAATTGCTGAAATGGAAAAGTTACATAGGAAAATTAAACTCCTCCAGGTTTGTATTCGTGCCTATAAAATGCCATGCTTGTAATATTGGCGGACAAAATCCACTCCTCAAGAAATAAAACTTGTGTGTATTATGAACCCTGAATCTTCACTTCTACCTTTCTACCTAGTATGATTCTCTAAACAAATATACGTGGAATGGTTAGTCCTGGTAGTATGCTCTGCACTCGTCACGGTATGGAACCCGTGCATCAGAATTCTACTACTATGAAGCAGTTCTAAGGCGCGAATACTCTTCTATAAACCCATCCAAAAAATGGATTAGGAAAAATTCCTATCTATTTACCTTTCAAGAAAAATGAAGATATCAATCCCACCAAAGCAAACTCTCGTTTTGAGTCTTCGACCTCCAAATACTATTTCACTCTTGATGATATTCCATATACTAAATGGCCAGATAATATTGGATTGCTGGATTATTTGAAGAAATTGACGGCAAGCGTAAGATTTGTGGACACAAAAGTGAAAAATTTACGCTAAGTGAAATGCATTATCACTCAACCTTCAAGGAAATCTTGACGGTAAAATATGAGACGACAAAGAAAACTCTATCAAGCGACAATAAAGACTGACTGCAACAAAAAAGGTCACTTTGCAAAGAATTGTCCGAAGGCAACATTCCATCAAAATGTTTAAGACTGCATTGGCTAAATTGTAAAGCTTAAAACTAAACTGGCATTCGCACAACAGGTTTAGGTTTTTTCGGACAATTTTCTCATGAAATGCTACAATAAATTGATTTCACCTTACTCAAAAATAAAATAAAATAAAAATTAATCGAACAATTCAACTCTTCCTATCCAAAAAAATCGACACTTTTTCATAATGACACATGTCTAAAAAATTTGAGAAGTGTAAAAAAAAATATTGTAAAAGAAAGGGTTAATACCCCGAAAAACCCTAAACTGGTACAATTGTGACAAATATACTACAAATATATTTTTTAACTACCAAAAATCCCAAACTGATATATCCATGACAAATTTACCCTTCGTTAGTTTTCGTTAAATTTTACCATCAAATTTCTAAATTGGATGATATGTGATAAATGACGAATGTACCGGTTTGAGGTTTTTTTCTTTATTTGTCATAGATGTAAAAGTTTGTAGGTGTTTAAGGTCAAAGAATTAATTTGCGGTAAATTCGTCACAAGTGTATCATTTTGAGATTTTTGACAATTTAAAAATTAATTTAAAATAAAAATTATTATATGTGTATCAATTTATGATTTTTTCGTGATATTAACCGTGAAAGGAATTACGTAATGCCCCATTCCCCAATAAATAGTAGATACCATATCCAAACTCTTATGAAATTATCTTCTTCTTTTAAAAGTATGCATATTACATCTCTTTATAATCTTTTATGAACTTTCATTTGCCTTTTCATCGCCATTCCTACTGATAAATTCCTAGTTCTACATGATTTCTTCAAAATTTCAAGTTAAGAACCTACCCATCGTTCACCTTCGTTTTACAATGAAACCATTAGGGATTATTCATCGCGAAAACTTTTCCGCTCCTTTCGACGAACCATGAGGCTGCCCGTAGCTCAGAGAATCGGAGCACATGACCACGAGCCACGGATCCGAAAAGAGAGAAAATCACGATCAGGGACACTGCAACTGCGCAGATGCCTCCAGAGTTCCTGGATTGACTCGGTGAATCGTACAGGATACTAAAGCGTGAACCCAGAGAAGGCGACCTTTAAGCAACGATCGACAAGTATGTCCAGAGTAGCATTAAGAAACACAACAAATCCAGTTCGATAATTAAAAAGGGAACCGCTAGCTCGGTCCGGCGAGCTCCACCACGATGACGCTGATGTTGTCTTTGCTTCCCCGCACCATTGCGAGCTCAGCCAACATGGCCGCTGCTTCGGCGGCGCGGTTCTCGATCACGTTGCCCTCCCGAGTTCTCCTCCTCATCCGGCCAGCCAGGCATCGGCGCACGACCTGGCAGGCAAACTCGTTCGAGACGACGTCCCACAGGCCGTCGCTGGCAAGGATCAGAAATTCGTCCGTGTCAGTCCGTCTGCTCACGTTGATCTCCGGTTCCGGGATCACAAATGGTTTCATATATTGATCTCCTACATGTAAGAAACACGCACGGAAGAGTCGTCCCGAAATTATAATCTCTTGAATGGCAATAAATATAGAAACTCCCCCACGCTAGTGCTATAAGGGATATGCATTTCTCGACTTAAAGTAATTCAAAAATAAATTTATTTAGATATCCTCTTCTGTATAAAAACAAACCGTACAAGTATAGTGATATAATGGACAAATAGCATAATTTAAATAGTAAAGATAAATGTGAATTGATCTCACGAGTATTGTGCTGTTAAAATATTTAAATATCAAATCAGCCTTCGTTTAACAACTTAAACTTTCATAGTTTTTATTACCGTCGACAATAATCTCATATTATATTAACCAACTTCTAATTTGCATCTTCAAACATCTCTCTCCCCTATTGACGCGTTTAATTCTTCTTATGATATCTTAAGAAACCTATTAAGACAGAACGAGAGACCATTATGCAACCAGTCGATGCCAAAAACTCGCAAATACTAATACACCATCTCTACTCTATTACGAGAAAACAAAGCTGGGAACTTTCGGGACGACTTTCGATCGCAAGTTATATAATGTTCATGAAGAACCCGAACACAATGAGCCTACGGACCTATAGATCTCGAGGTAGTGAGGACACCAAGAATGCGGTGCCCGTTCCAGTTTATGACCCGTCCCCCAGCAGCTTCAACTCTCTTCAATTCATCGGGCCGATTAGGCTGCACAAAGCATGAGCAAGAGTCATTAAAAATATCAACGTATGCAAAACCTAAAACGGTTTGTACACGGAAATGATACCCAGCATTATTAGCATACTGATTTCTAATTTCATTCTTGGCCTAAAGAACTAACACTGTTTAAACAGATAAAAAAAGCTTCGACCAGAAAATTCTAGCACAAGGGGTTTATCAGATGGGACCGAACAGATGAATAAACAGCAAGACAAATACATCTGACAGCTTGATAAGAATTAGATTAATTTTGACGTCTACATCGGGGTTAACCAGAACCGTTGTGAAGTGCCTATCATGACTAAGTTATATGGGTACCAAACGAGATCTAGATCTATTAAAAGAATAGCATTAGCCAAATGAATTGAGGGGGGAAAATGAGAAATGCAGCATCCTTAAAATCGCCGAAAGGTCCATCAGATGCCCCACTTTATAATCCCATGGGTCCTTTACCATATAGTTCACCTTTCATTTTACGCAAGCGGAGCGTATTTCTATTGTTGCGGTAAAATCACGAGAAAGCACTTCATGCCACGGTGTATGCTACCCTCTTTTGGATCCGGTGGCAATCGCAAATTTCAATTTGGTACATCTTTTGATCCAACAAGTATCGTGGATTTCCAGAATTGGAATGCTTCTTATTCCACAAATTAAAGGACGAAGCTCAAAATGACAAATTGAAGTTGCTCTAATCTAGTCCATGATCTCCACTATGTATGATTTCCAAGAGGATTTTCCCAAGGGAAAATCCTCTTGGAAAATCTCAGCTTCGCCAAAGATCAAGATTGCCTAAACCCTCGCGAACAATACAAAGATCAAGAAAGACATCACAAAAATGTTTGACAAAAGAAACCGCGCTTCTAGCTAAAGCAACTACTGTAACGGTCAAATATGAAACCTAGAACCTACCATATACGTTGCGTGTATTTATACATATATATATACCTTATGGTCATCCGTCAAGGCCATAGCAACACCTCCTCTACACAACACCGCCCTCGAGTCCCCGCAATTCGCCGCCACCACCACCTCCCTCCCCACCACCGCCACCGCCGCCGTCGACCCCACCGTGTTCATCTCCTCCGCCGCGCCGCCGCCCGTCACCTCTCCGTCCATCTTCTCGAAACACCCCACCATCGTCCCCTTCCAGTCCATTTCCCACCCGGCCTCCTGGTCAAGGCCCTCCAACTCCTCCGCCACCAGCCGGTGGAGCCTCTCCCTGCACGCCTCCGCCACCCGCGCCCCGCCGTGCCCGTCGTAGACCCCGAAGAAATCGTACACCTCGCCCGCCTTCAGCCTCTTCGCGAACCCTAGCTCCACCCTCACCGCGTCCTCCATCTCTCTCCTCCTCCCTATCACCGAGAGCGACCCGTGATTGATCGAGCGCTCGCTTCTCTTCTCGCGGGCTCCGTCTTCCTCTTCGCCCACCACAACCCCGTCGTTCTCCGACGACGAGGAAGAGAACGAAAGGGATATCTCGATCGGCTTCTCCTCCCCATCCGGACGCTTCGCGACCGGCTCTCTCTTCCGCGCGCGCCGACGGCCGCTTCGATGAGCGCTCCGGATCCTGAACCTCCTCCGGGACCCGTTCCTGGCCTTCTCCGGGGCCGCCGCTCCCTGAAAGATCCTTCCGTCGGCGCCCGCCGTCATCCTCCGGGAATCGCTCTCTTCGCCGCCGGGTACAGCTTTCGGTCCTTGTTCATCGCATGCAGAAAAAGCAAAGAGGAAAAGAAGAGGGTGGCGATGGTGCACTGTGCACAGCGCGCGATCGGAGCAGCGACGACACCGATGTGTGGGGGCATTTATTTGATGCGACAGCACGAAAAAGGCAATCGAATCGTGGCCGTCCAGCTCGAAAGGAGTCCGTCCGCCGGTGGTCGCCACATGGGCAGGCTACGCGCCTCTTTACTAGGATTTCGGCAAAACGGAGACGTGGACGGCTCGGATCGGGCTGGCCGGACACGCGGAGACCGGATCTCGAGGCTAGTGATGTCGTACGGCCGGGGACCACGGAGGGGTAAAACGTGGAGGATCTGCGATGCTTTGCGTTAGGTGTGTTTCCTGCCTTTTTATTATATTATTCGTGGAAGCAAAGCGAAGGGGGTAGGGGAGGGGGAGACATTTCACGGCTTTCGACTGTCTTTGCCTCTGACAAGGAATGTTGACCCGTCGGGGCTTCGCGGGGACACGTGTCGGGACACATGGCGGTCGCCGTTTCGAAGGAGCAGGTACCTCGTACCATGTGTCAGGCTATGACCAAGATATTTCCTCCCTCCTTTCGTGCATGCGTAGGCCCTGTTTTCGTTCGCGCGTCGAGGGCTGATTGGTCCGGAGCATCGCCGGGAATCCAGCTGGCCTCTCTGGATTGGTTCTCGTGAGTTCAAAATTTTTGACAACCTGGCGCGATACGATGCGCCGTGAGAGTATGACACGTAAGAGGGATTGGGGTCAAAAGATGGTGTTGTTTTCGTTGCATGCACGGATCGCACGGGTCGCGGGATGACAGCAGATCTCGATGGCTCCGTGCGTGTGACGCGTGAACTCGAGAATTCGCATTGGGACTATGTTTTTGTCTTTTTATTTCTCCCTCTCTCTCTCTCTCTCTCTCGTATGGTTGAGGTCAGAGAAGAAATAAATCACGAGTGTCCAGAAATGGCTGAACAGTTGGGCAAAGCATCGCAAGAAGGAAACGCAAAGAGAGGATGCCATGGAGTTCGGTCTTTCTATCGAACCCATCTCGTCCTTTCTCCCCTTTACTAACTGGAGTCGTGTTTATGCACCTGAATGAGCGCTTTGAATCGTGCCTGCATCGGTCCACAGTTGACATTGCCATCGATAATGCACGAGAAAAAGAATATGATGGAGAAGCAAATTAAGGATGCATTTGACTACTTTTTGTTTTGGATCGAAAAAGTACTTCATTCATTAAGTGCCATGATCAAAGATCCCAAGGGGGTTGGGGGGTTTTAGTAATCCAATTAGAGGGGAGGACATTTCTACATAGGACTTTGGCGATCCAATCCATCACATGATTTGCTTCTCGCGGATAGTTGGCCAACGAAATGCTTTTAAATTGGGCCAAACTCCTTTTGCAATCCTCTATAACAGCCCGGATGCGCCATGGGCTTGGATAAGTGCCTACTATGAGCCCACATATTGATAAGCTATCATTTTCGATCTTTACCTTCAGATCAGCTTCTTAGTTTATAGTAAAGTACGATGCCAAGGGAGAGAAACCTTCCTTTAGAGCTAGGGCATCCGCTTCTTCAGCCGTTGCAGAGGGGGTCAATTTCGCAAACCCAGCGACAACAGTCCCCCTCGAATCTCGAAGTGTGCTAGCAATCGCTCCGTCCGGTTCACCCTCGACGAAAGATCCGTCAACATTCAGCTTAAAGGCGCCATTTTTAGGCGGTTTCCACCTCGCAGGTTTGCTATCGCTCTCTATCAGCTTCGAGTCCTTCGCGAGGTTCCAACGCGTGTAGCTTTTGTTTTGTAGCGAACGCTGCCTCCACTATTGTGCTTAGGTCCGGCCTCAGGTTTTGGAACATGGATGCGTTTCTTGATTTCCAGATCTCCCACAAAACACTAGCCATTATCTCCCGGGAAGGTGTGTTGTCGTTACACTCCGTAACTTCCTGTATCCATAGTTCGATTCTTGTCATTGTTCGGTCTGGAGATGGAAACATTGATGCGCGGGTCAGACCGAATTTCCTTTGTCCGTCGGCATAGCAGGAAGAGGTGTTCTACTGTTTCTGGGGCTTGACGGCAAAATGGGCATAGTGGATGCATTTGACCGCTTACTTTAAGAGTTTTCTTCACACTAACGCAAGATGTTCTAATTTTTCCTTTCTTTTTACAGAAGGAAGGCTCGCATGCATAGGAGTGGCCTCATTTCTGTAATCATCCAAGTGAACACCATATGTTACCACATAATCAACTCGATGGAAGACATGTAAGGTTCGGATTTTACTTATGACGGTTATTATGAATTTTTGCAGCGATCACGCTCTATTAACTTTTACTTAACACGAAGCATTTAAAATCTTCAAAAAATATTGATAAAAGTGATAGGTAATTTTTATTCTGCCATTAGTAGTTTGATTATTGACAATATCTGGTTCTATAAATCGCCAGGTGAATGCTCCGATTTTGTAGGCATTGAGATTTGTTCTCCCGAGAAAATCAACAAATAAGGATTTTGTTAAAGATTGTCCCTAGGACATTTTATAAGATTATACTTTGAGACATGCTTTATTTACGACGACGTACTAAAAGGAGAATAGATTTTCAATATTCAATATTCGTCAATGTCCATTTAGAATGGTTCTTTCTATCTTTAGTTTCTATAAGTACACCATTTTTATCATATAATTTTTGTCACACCCCAAAACTAATAAGAATTGGGGATGACACAACCGTCTTTTCACCTGAACGACACAGTCTCAAACAACAACAACAAATATGTTATCAACATCTATATTTCCATTTATATATATGATAAAAAAAAACAAGTTAGTTACAACATTAAAGTTTCTATAATCCACGAAAAAGATTATGTACAACTTAGAACCCAGCCCACCCAACAAATTATCAACAACCATATTTACAACTCCCTGAAGCCATCCCAAAATCCAACTCTCAAAAGTCCTCGCAATAGCACTGTTGTATTATCAGCTACTAGCCAAAAAACCTGAAAAACATGAAAGATGAATGGAGTAACAACCGCAGTCCAGTGAGCAATGCATTTATTCTAAGTAGATCGAGCAACTACTATACACATTTATAAAACCAAACCTTAACTAATTTAGCCCAAATCCAAAATACAACAAACTTCAATTTCAGAATTAGTTATATATATATATGTATTACTTCAACATAACATATTCATAGCAGAAATGCTCATTTAAATCTATAATATCGAAACAAATATCAATGGTCCAACCCACTGATCAATCTCAAAACACATATCAATGGTCTATTTCAATAACCAATCTCGAGCTCGGATATCAACCATAATCACGCATAATGCACCGAGACAAGGCGACCAAGCTCTCCATTGACAAGGTCTTCATCTATATTATCGGTGGCCGACTCATAAGGATATCCAAAGTTAGTATGCATACTCACAAACCCCTTATTGGGCTCACAACGATATTAAGCACTAACATAAACTCACAATAGTATCCTCCACAATTCAGAAAGCCAAACCAAAAATGCATATTATAAATCGGTTTCGCAAACCAAAACACATAATCTTTCCACAACCCATCTCAACTCATCCATCAAAATTCTTTTTGCAACTCATTTCATAAATACTTTTTAAACCAATTCAGATAACAAATAGAGTAGTAAATGCTTGATTCGAAGTTATGCAACATTAATGCTTTAAACATCACTTTCCCTTTTCAAAGAAATATCAAACATGTAATGCCTCTTTACCTCATAATATGTACATTTCTATCATTTCAAGATATGAGTTTTATAAAACCAAAGAAAAGAAGTACTACTCATTTGGGAATGCCCAAAGACCAAACAATGCGCAGTTATACGAGCCGACGATTTTGTAATCCTAACAATTAAATAAGAATCAACGTTAGAACCAAGTAAAACATTATGACAACCACGAAACAGCTAAACTACGCTTAAATATTAACAAAACGACTCCTACACGACAACAAATCGCTCACTCAAAGCAATTAGTCAAACCTAAATGCAACACTAAACTCACATGCGAAACCCAAAAATTTCGCTCCGACGAATCCGTTGCTCCAAATTGACTCCCGTTAAAACCTACAGCTCTACAATGCCATATTCCACCATTTCCATGAAATTCCATGGCTCAACAACTCAAAAATCAAATTTCGCGACTCGAGTTTAAATCCTAATTTCGAAAACTTCATTCATTGGATGAACGGAAGATGCAAAGACTTACCCGGCATTGCGATACGTAGTAATCAAGCTAGGCGATGTGTTCGTGACGCGTACAAGCAAAACCCCTTTCCTTTCCTTCCTTTCCTCTCTTTCCCTTTCTTTCTTTTCCCCTTTCTCGCGTGCGTCTCGGCCTTATATTGTTTAAGGTGCCTTCTTTCCTCTTTTTGTTGACTTTTCAACGTTAATTTTTTTCATTTCCCCTTTTTTGACTTTTCAAACCCATATTTTACCATTTTTCCTTCTTACAAAAATTTCATCCTTAAAATTTAGATATACCTTAACCACCAAACATTATTTGGTAAACAAGTAAGGGGATTTGCATCTTGCCTTCTTGTCCCCCGTTATCGCAAAAACTTTTCCAATGGCCCTTGAAGATTTTATTGAGGCCTACCAATTGCAGGGGCATTCTTCCGCGTGAAGCAGTTGCGTGTTAAGTGTCATGGTTGTCCATACACAAAACATAATCTACTATCGGTAGGCACATCCCTCTGCATAGGACAATCGCGTGCAATATGTCCCATTTTGCCACAAAGGAAGCATGCTCCAGTCTTGCGATAACAAGGGCTGCCATGATGTCTCCCACAAATAGTACAAGATCCCTAAGTATTTTGAGTTCTAAACTTTCCTGACGGGTCGCTGCTTCTTCGCTCATTACAGTTGCTTGCATCGCTTTCTTGGTAACCATTTCCAGCTCGGTCATGTGTTATTGGCGTGTATGTGAAGACCCCTTTCCTTTTTTTTCCCTTTCCTGTCTTTCCCTTTCCTTCTTCTTCCTTTTCTCTTTTTTTTCCCCTTTCCCGCGTGCGTCTAAGCCTTATATTGCTGAATGCGTCTTCTTTTCTCTTTTTATTGACTTTTCAACGTTTTTTTTTCTTTTCCTCATTTTGAGTTTTCAAACCCCTATTTTACACTTTTAGCATAAGCAAATAAGTCGTTGGTAACTACTTAACCATGTCTTAAATTTGGTCAAATGAATCAATTTGATGAAGCTTTGAACGAAGTTAGACCAAGTATAGATTACTCGAGAGTGAAAAGCTTAAAATGGCACTAAATCGTGGGATTTCTAATTCCATATAAATTAGATTTGAACATCGAAAGCAGTGAATCAGATGCCTACTGCAGGCCAAACAACTAGGAAGAAGTGCAAGTCCCATACATGCGACTTGAGAGGCTTCTCTTGCACTATATTATATAGTGGTTGAACAAATATAGCCTGTTATACTTGTGGACGTGAGAAATCGAACCTACACCGTGTATTTAATCTCAACACACACGTGTTTATTTGAGACTCAACAAGGAGTTTCTTTTTCTTTTTTTTTCAAGTCTTGTGTTAATAGCCCGATCACATCACTAATCACTGAATTCTACATCGCACCATGCCCGACCCTTGGTGATTTAGAATTCTCATTCGAACACGGTTTGTCTAATCGACGAAACCATTTTTTTCCCTGCGAAGGGTCAACTGAGGAAAAGGGGAGGAAATTGCTCCGTGAGTTCCACGCAACTCCCTTCACCAATACTAGCTCCGCAGAGGCGACTGACAACAGGGTAGACCCTTAAAAGTCCAAGTCAAAGTCATCTCTTGATCTGGACTAGCCGAGGACTGAGATTCACGTCTTCATATCGCTTGTCGATGAACATTTGCCGTTCTGGTTTCGTCTCTCGGACAATCCTCATGAGCATAAATTAGAGAAAGAGAGCGTGAGGAACCAGTTGATCCATCATCATCCCATAAACCGCAAAACGTCGCGCATATCCCCTCGTATTCATCAACACCAAGACATCCGCCATGCTCTCTTCTATTCCCTCTCTCTTCTTCTTCTCCTTCTTCTTCCTGTGCTTCGCGGATGGCACCGCCCACCACGACGCCCCGACCCAGGACCCTTGCCCACCCAAAAGCTGCCCCGGCCGGGGGCCGCCGGTTCAGTTCCCGTTCAGGCTCGCACCCTTCCGACCTGCCAACTGCAGCTTTCATCCGGGGTTCGACCTTTCCTGCGACGACCATGGAAACACTCAGCTCAGGCTCCCAAACACCCCAGAGCCGCTCTTCGTCCAGTCCATCGACTACGCCACCCGGTCCGTCGTCGTGAAGGACCCCAAGGGGTGCCTCCCCTTGCTGCTCGCGAACCTCAACCTCTCTCGCTTCTCCTACCAAAGGCTTTACAACAACGACCCATATGGATACCAATACGGGTACTATAACTATACCCTGTTCAAGTGCCCGCCTCCCGTGAGGACCAGCATGACCCGGCTGGTTTGCCTAAGCATTCCCGGGTCGTACGAAGTCTACGCCGTCAGGTCCAGCTACTACGTCGGAGACTTGCCGCTGGTGTACTGCGAGAGGACCGGGAGCATTGACGCACTTCCGACAGAGATCGAGAACATGATGGTCCAGGTTCGTTTGGCCTGGGACGAGCCCGACTGCCAGAAGTGCACGGGCGTAAATTGGTGGTGTCGACCGAACGGGAGCGACATCAGTTGCATGGAGCCTCCTAGAAAACACTACGGTATTGCTTTAATCCTAGTCGAAGGCTCGTGCTTTTGTCGGTTCCAAACTTTTTGTGTTTCGTGAGACTTTGCTCGACTCTTGCCTTATTTCACTTTCTTAGTTTAAGTGATTATTGATGCTTGGGCTTCTGCGAATATAAGAATACTTTTATATGTGCAATTCCGTTGGATGGACGCATTTCCACAAGTTAATTTATTTCACATGATACGTTTGTACTTTAAATTGGAGTTCCTCAATCCTGATTGCCTCTTACTCTATAAATGATCTGATGTCCTGTAATGAAGGTCGCTCATGGTGTTAAGTGAAGCTGACATGACTAACTCTGAGGGTTTTTCTTCTAGTAATTTTATCATTCGCGTAAAACTTAGGCGGAAGCTCAAGTACTGACTTCTCTGATTCTGCAGAAAAATTAAGGGCAGAGATCGCTGGAGGAGTCGTGGGCTCGTTTTGCCTTCTTGCTGTTGTGATTGGAGTCGGCTATGTCCTCAACGAAAGAAGAAGAGATAAAGCATTCCAACTCAAGATCGAGAGCTTCTTGCATGACTATGAGGCCCTCAAGCCGACCCGTTACTCCTACAACGACATCAAGAGGATAACCAATGACTTCGAGGAGAAACTAGGCCAGGGGGCTTACGGAACTGTCTACAAAGGAAAGCTTTCAAACGAGATTTTCGTCGCCGTGAAGATGCTGGACAATTCGTTCGGAAAAGGTGAGGAGTTCATCAACGAAGTAGGCACGATGGGAAGGATTCACCACGTCAACGTGGTTCGGATGGTTGGTTTCTGCGCTGACGGTTTCCGGAGAGCCTTGGTGTATGAGTTCCTGCCGAACGAGTCTCTGGAGAAGTTCATATTTCCGGGCGAAGACGCTCTTGACGCTTCCCTTAGTTGGGAGAGGCTCCACGACATCGCTCTCGGAGTGGCCAAAGGCATAGAGTATCTTCACCAGGGGTGCGATCATAGGATCCTCCATTTCGACATCAAGCCGCACAACATCTTGTTGGATGACAACTTCAATCCTAAGATTGCGGATTTCGGTCTGGCAAAGTTATGTTCCAAGGAAAAAAGCGCGGTGTCCATGACTGCAGCCAGAGGTACCATGGGCTACATCGCCCCAGAAGTCTTCTCCAGGAACTTTGGAAGCGTGTCTTCTAAGTCGGACGTGTACAGCTTCGGAATGCTGCTACTCGAAATGGTTGGGGGGAGGAAAAATGTCGATGTGAACGCGAAGAACATGAGCCAGATGTACTTCCCGCAGTGGGTCTATAACCATCTGAATAAGGGTGAACAGCTTGAAATACGAATCCGAGAGGACGGTGACCATAAGATTGCCAGGAAACTGGCAATCGTAGGGCTCTGGTGCATTCACTGGTACCCGGCCGATCGGCCTCCCATGAAAGTGGTGGTTCAGATGCTGGAGGGAGAAGAGTGCCCCGTCATGCCGAAAAATCCTTTCGTTTCCTCCGGTTCAGGGGATGCTGCGACCATGCAGGGAAGACTATGGAACACGGATCTAGAAGTTATCACAGAATAAGTTTGAGTGCTCTTTCGCAGTATGTCATCTCCCTTTGACTGAAATGGATGTCAAAAAGTGAGAAAAGTAAGTAGATCTGTGATCGAGAAGCCATCAGCTAAATTTAGGAACTCTCTACCGCGAAATAGCCTGACAGCCATTGATGCGCACCCACTACTTACCTTTCGTATCAGATGCAACATGTATAGAGGAATTCCTTTCCTCTTATATTTCGAACTAGGTTAGTTATTATGTAATACTAGAATCTATCTACTTATTGGAAGTTTGTAATATATTAAGTATTCTGGATTTAATCACCCATCGCAAATGCAGTTCATCCTGTGTGCTCCGGGGTATACAGCAGCAGTTGGTTTTTGGGACAAGAATTGTGCCTTTTGTCTGCTTGAGGAGTTGAAAATATCTAGCTTCAGCAAATTTAAGAAGGAACGAAAGTACTACTACAAGAAAAATTGACCCTTCTCATGAGGATGACAAATTTTAAAATATGACAAGTCGCAGACGACGAATTTGCAGAAGCACTAAAAGAAAAATGTTTTCGAGGTCGATTCAATCAAGATTTGAAATGACGTCGGTTTGAAGCTGCTTGAAAGAGATTGCGTCAGTGAATAAGGCTAGCACGAGGGCTTCATTGACAGAGGGAGTTCTTACCAATGAATGGCGACTCGGCTGACGAATTTGGTTACTGATATGCGCCGTAACCGGACAACGTTATCGTTTCAATCCTTTCGAATATCTAGTTGCGTGTCCTTTTGAGTGAACACAATAAGACGTTCATCTCATCCGTGTACATTTGATTGAACTCTCCATCATTGCCTTCCAATTCAAGCCAAGCAAAACTAATCGTCTGGTTTTTTTACCACTCTTGAGCTCTTTCAGCTAAAAAATAAAACAAAAGAGACTTTTTGACTGTCAAGTCGCAATGCACAAAAGTTCAAGCACCACAGAAACAGGAAAAGCACCACCCAAAAAGTGGCTTCAAAGCCAACTCACATAGATGGAAAATGCTCCTTTTGACGCTTCTGAGCATTTTATTCTAAAGTAATCCTTGAGAAGACTTCTTCAACCTGTTTGACCAATTTCAGTTGGTGGCTGTCTCATTTGGACGTATGCACTGCATAATTGGCCACTTGGCAGACTGTTGAACAATCTTTTGCACTAGTATACAAGATCATTTACTCTCCTCCGACCTGGACAAAGAGCTTAAAGTCTTGAGTTTATCCATCACGAGTCTTATACTGCAGCGATCAATTCGAGTCCTCGAAATGTAAAATTGCAGGATTATCAAGTAAATGACAAAGATGTACCCGTCATCTGCTTCGACGTTTCATAACTCCCAAAACTTCACGCTTTGCGTATACTTCAAATGTACACTGTCCCACAACCCTCTCCAATGAGTCGGACCTCCGTTTTTTTCTGCAAGACCTGAAACAATCTACTGGGGTTAATAGTGTAAAAGAACGAGATTGACCTAATATAGGAGTACTTTATCCACTGCTGGCAGAGATGTTTAGGAACTGAGCAAAGCCCTTGAGCCCGCACCGCCCGCCCCGAGCCACACACCTCCCGCGCCGCAGCAACCCCCACCGGCACCGGAGATCGTCACTGAGGTCCGACAAGATGACCTGCTCGTAGAATGGCCATCCGACCGTGATGGGGATGGTCTTCGTGAGGGCGCAAGAGGAGGAGAGTCTGCTCAGGACACTAGGTTGAGGAGGTTGCGAGGACGGTGGAGTTGGAGCCGCTGAGACCGGCAATTGGGTTCAGGGGAAGGAAAAGGAGTTGAATGGTTGCAAGTTTGACTCGTTGACCAAACATTAGATGGAAGTTATTTGGTCAAAGAAGTCAAAGCACGATGGAAGTTCATGGGACAAGCGTGCAAGTAGTGATTTCCCCTACTAAAGTGTTATCACGTGACGCCACCGGAGTCGTGTCTTTTCATTGTATCTTTCAATTCCCTGCATTCACTTTTCATGTAATTTCCAATACATGCACTTCATTTCCTTATAATTGCAAAGTTCAATGTAACTAACCTTTCATTGCAGGGTGCCCCATTCAGCGCGTTTTGTCCTCGAGTGCAGAATCGCAAAGCGATCTCGATCACTTTCCAATCGTTCGATGTCCTGATCACTTTAGCAAATGTTGATTTTCATCGACACTTCTTTTGGATACGTCCACGTATCGATTTTCCTCCAACATGTTCACGCTAAGTGCTCTCTTAACTAGACCCTATCAATAATTGTCCATTTGTATAGTTTTTTTTCTTTCACAGCCAAAACTTTTTTCATCTCATATTTAGAAATCTTTTTTTTTTGTTGCTAAAACTAGTATCTAGAGATTTTTCAAACATCCAATCGACAAATCAGACCGGCCACACAAAACCGGAAGAGTAAAACTAGTCTTTTGCTAGAAAGGAAAACATTTTGCTCAACGTAAGCATAACCGAGAGAATTCAAAACCACTCTACCTCTTGCATAGCGTAGGAGTTGAATCTTGCACCTATGATACTAGCATCTCCACTCCCCCGAGTCCATTGACCAGCAGGGTCACATGTCTATTGACAAACAAACATCGATTTTGTCATAAAAAAAAAAGTACTTGTGTTTCAATCTCGAACATTGCTTACAAAGAGGACCAGGTTTGAGAAACATTTCCAATTTTGGGCTGCATGTGGCCCGAGAGCAAGATTGGCACTAAAACATGGAACTTCTAATTCTAAATCGGAACATCCATACAAACTAAAGGCTCGTACATTTAATTTGAGAGGCTCAAGTTTAAGCCGCTCAAGTATGGAAGGGGCTCAGCTCAAACTTTAGGAATGCATGGTTCGAGAGGATTGCTTGAACTTTAGTGGACTTTTTTATGCTGCGGTTGCCAAGACATCGCACGTCACACTCGGTGATGCGAAATATCGAACTCGACCCATACCTTTAATCCCCTCACGCATGTCTGCTGGGGATTGGAAACGGAATTGTTTCTGTCCCCCTTCTAAATCTCGTGTAAATAGCTCGATTACATCACTAATACTCGATTACACAAATGATGATTGGATGATTCATAAAGCCCTGCGTAGCTCTCTAAGAGAATTCTCATCTGAGCTCGAAAAGGATTATCGACCAAACCCCCTTCTTCTCCTGGGAAAATAGAACTCATCTCCAATCAAAAAGGTAAAAAAGAAAAACACTGGTTGAGCTTGATCAGCAGAGCCCCAAGGATGGTGGGTCGGATGAAGAAAGAGAGAGGGGGACGGGAGGACTTGCCTTGCCACTTCGAGCTTGACCCGGCAAAGTAGCGTGCGCAGTCAGTCCAGCAATGATGGTGCGTTAGTCGGGTAAACGCAAACCGACAGCAAAGGAACGTGAAAAGCAAGACAGTTCGGGTCAACTTTTTGTTTGGAAAGCCTCAAAATTTGCGACGAAAAATATAATTGAATCGTGAAACTTTCAAAAAAAATAAAATTAAATCTTAAAATTTATCAAATTAATCGAATCAGATTTTCGTTGATTGCATTTTTTAAAATTTTAGGATGTGATTGCAATTTTTGAAAACTGTAAGACTCAATTGCACTTTCAGGATAGATTTTAACAATTGATTGAACTTTTTGAAAGTTTTATATCTCAATTATATCTTCATAATAAGTTTTAGGACTTTCATTATGCTTATTTCAAATTAAGACAAGCAATCATTGGAAGCCACCGGCGGCCGTGGACCTCCGATGAGCTGCTTGTTTTTCTTTTGGCTTTTTGAGGCCATGGACGACAAAAAGCTAGCGGCCATGAATAGCGACGTCGCCGGCCATCATCCTCACGAGCCTGACTCGTCCATGGCCATCCAAATCTGGAAATCTGGGCCCTCGCGGCCATGGCTCCGCCGTCGGGGTCATCTAGACCCTCGGCCCGATCTGGAAGTCTGGGGAGCACGCAGCCGAGGATCCGTCCTCGGCGTCATCTAGATCTGGGACCTTGGCCTCTAGCGACGTACATGAAGAGGCTGCTTTACTCTCCATCATCCACGGCTTAGATGGCCCCTGTTTTTTTGGCCTTGAGCAAGAATCTCAGATTTGAGAGTTGGGGGAGGGAGAAAACATGGCAACATGGGTCAAAACACAAAAGTGGATCTTTCGGCCTAGGACCAGCCAAATGGTACTTGAGAGGCCCTCAGAAGACGTTGGCCGCAAAGCTTCTGTCGTCTAATGTTTCCCGTCTTCCTCCTCCACCATCATACCTGGCTCGGGGAGGCGGCTCGGCTAGGACGCGGTGCCGGCGAGACTCCGCCGGTAGCGACGCCGAGGGGAGGTTTCGTTACACTTGGCCCGTGTCATCGCCACGTGTCAGTTTGTGATTGGATTTCAGTTATGAAAAAAAAAAAAATAGGTACCCGTACGTGACCACTGCCTATATAGATGAGAATAAAAGGGCCACCAGATCAGCTACCATTCCTTCCGAGAGAAGAAAGTGTAAGCAAAACCAGTCGCTCCATCCATTATCGATAACCCAAACAAACCCTCACGTAAGACCTCAGTTTCATCAACACCAACACATCCTCCATGCGCTCGCCTCTTCCCTCTCTCTTCCTCTTCTTCCTCTGCTTCGCCCATGGCACCACAGACAGCCACCACCACGACGGTTGCAGCGCCAAAAGGTGCCGCCACGGGCCAGAGGTCCGTTTCCCGTTCTGGCTCAAAAACAAACAACCTCCCGAGTGCGGCTATCCGGACTTCAACCTGTCCTGCGGAGAGGACGGGCAGACTAAGCTCTCGGTCCCAAACACCCTACAAGGGCTAGTCGTCAAGAAGATCGACTACCACTCCCAGTTCGTCATCCTGCAGGACCCCACCAAGTGCCTCCCCTTGTGGATCCCCAAGCTCAACCTACTTGGCTTCTCCGCTTACAAGGAACCGTCTTGGAACCAGGACCCCTACAACTACACCCTGTTCAAGTGCCCGCCGCCCGAGAGGACCGAAATGACCGAGTTGGCTTGCCGAAGGGAGCCCGGCCCGTACAAAGTCTACGCCGTTGACTCCTCCACCTACGTCGGAGAATTGCCGCTGGTGTACTGCGAGAGGAACGGAAGCCTCGACTCGCTGCCCAACTGGATCGACAACATGATCGCCGAGGCTCGTTTCGACTGGAAAGAGCCGGACTGTAAGAAGTGCACGATATCCGGGTCGTGGTGTCGATGGGACGGGAGCGACATCAGCTGCACCAAGCCTCATGGTGGACACAAAGGTACTGCTACAGTACTAGTCGAGGGCGCATGCCTTTATCGTTTCCGAAACCTTTTATCTTTCATGAGACTTTGCTCGACTTTCTCTGTTTTTTCACTTTCCTAGTGTAAGTGATTGTTAATCCTCGAGTTCCTTTATTTAGGCCATTCATTCCAAAGCTTTTAAACTCTGGTGATGGATATAGAAAGGTTGCTTTCTGACTTATGGTTGTTGAGAACTTGAGATTCATCAAGTTAAGATCCATGGAGCGCAGAGGAAGGAGAATCATAGTATCTACACAAGAAAAAGGGCTTCTGCCAAATTGAGATTACTTTTATTTGTGCAATTCTGTCGGATGGATGTATTTCCATAAATTGGTCTTATTTCACATGATACAGTTTGCACTCTAAATTGAATGGAGTTCTGAATCCTGATTGCCTGTTATATATAATGATCCGATGCCCTGTAATGAAGAAACTGATATAACTAGTTTTGAGGGCTTTCCTTCTAGTTTTTTTGTCATTCATACGAACTTCGGCGGAAGCTCAAGTACTGACTTCTCTGATCCTGCAGAAAGAAGGTTAGAGATCGGGGGAGGAGTCCTGGGCACGTTTTTCTTTCTTGTTGGATTGATTGGACTCGGCTATGTCCTCAACGAAAAAAGAAGAGATAAAGCATTCCGACTCAAGATCGAGAGCTTCTTGCATGACTACGAGGCCCTCAAGCCGACCCGTTACTCCTACAACGACATCAAGAGGATAACCAATGACTTCGAGGAGAAACTAGGCCAGGGGGCTTACGGAACGGTCTACAAAGGGAAGCTTTCCAACGAGATTTTCGTCGCTGTAAAGATGCTGGACGATGCGTTCGGAAATGGAGAGGAGTTCATCAACGAAGTGAGCACTATGGGAAGGATTCACCACGTCAACGTGGTTCGGATGGTTGGTTTCTGCGCGGACGGGTTCCGAAGAGCCTTGGTGTATGAGTTCCTGCCGAACGAGTCTCTGGAGAAGTTCATATTTCCAGGCGAAGATGCTCTCGACCCTTCCCTTAGTTGGGAGAGGCTCCACGACATCGCTCTCGGAGTGGCCAAAGGCATAGAGTATCTTCACCAGGGGTGCGATCATAGGATCCTCCATTTCGACATCAAGCCGCACAACATCTTGCTGGATAACAACTTCAATCCTAAGATTGCGGATTTCGGCCTGGCAAAGTTATGTTCCAAGGAAAAAAGCGCGGTGTCCATGACGGCGGCCAGAGGTACCATGGGCTACATAGCTCCCGAAGTCTTCTCCAGGAACTTTGGAAGCGTGTCGTCTAAGTCGGACGTGTACAGCTTCGGAATGCTGCTGCTCGAAATGGTCGGGGGCAGGAAAAATGTCGACGTGAACGCGAAGAACATGAGCCAGATGTACTTCCCTCAGTGGGTCTATAACCATCTGAATAAGGGTGAAGAGCTTGAAATACGAATCCGAGAAGACGGCGACCACAAGATTGCCAGGAAACTGGCGATCATCGGGCTCTGGTGCATTCACTGGTACCCGGCCGATCGGCCTCCCATGAAAGTGGCGGTTCAGATGCTGGAGGGAGAAGAGTGCCCCGTCATGCCGAAAAATCCTTTCGTTTCCTCCGGTTCAGGGGAAGCTGCGAGCATGCAGGGGAGACTCTGGAACACGAATCTAGAAATTATCGAGGAATAAGTCCGATTGCCCTTTCGCACTATGTCATCTCTCCTTGACCGAGATGGATGTGAAACAGTTGGAAAATAAGTAGAGCCGTGATTAAGAAGCCATATTGTAAATCTAGGAACTCTCTCTACCGAAAAATAGCCTGAATACGCTCCCACTACTTACCTGTTGTATCAGATCCAATATATAGAGGAATTCCTTTCGTCTTATATTTGTAACTAGATGCAATACTAGAATCTATCTACTTATTGGAAGTTTGTGAGATACTTTAGTCCTGGGATTTGATCGTCCATTGCAAATGCAGTTCGTTCTGGTGTGCATTTAATGTCCTGAAATCCGGAAAATATAGCAGGAGTTCCTTTTTGGGACAAGATCGTGTTTTTTGTCTGTGTGAGATTTGTGAGACCATTGCCAACTATTCTAAAAACTTAAGCAGTTAGATAAAGACGTGATTTAATATTTAATTGTTCTGACAGTCTGCTTGGGAGGAGCTAAGGAACACCGAGCCGAAGACGTTGGCCGGAAGTTTTGTGGAGGTAGGCTGAGAATCCGAAGCGGTCTTGACGAGCCGATGGGACACCAGGTTGGCAATATCAAGGCCATAGTCACAGAAGTTTCTCAACATTTTCGTGGATGCCGACCCCGATGAAGATGTGGTAAGCTAGGCACCTATTTCATACTAACTCGGCCACTTCATGCCTTAATTTGAAACAAAGTTCTTTCTAGACCCGTGTTTTAAGAAAATGACCTTATTTCAGGCCTTTATTTGAAATTTTCCTCTATTCGAGAGTGTTCTGTGAGCTTTATTAAACTCTTTTTCGCACTCGATGATGCAAGACATCGAACTTGCCCCGTACATTTAATCCCCTCACACGTGTCTATTGGGGACTCGAAACGGAATTGTTTTTTCATCCCCTTCTAAATATCATGTAAGTAGCTCGATTACATCACTAATACTCGGTTACACGCGCATGGTGACCGGTGATTTACTAGGGCCCGCTCAGCTCTCTCGGAGAATTCTCATTTGAGCTCGAAAAGGGTTCGTTTGAATCGACCAAACCCCTTTTGCTCCTGTGAAAAATAGAACTGATCTCCAATCAGAAAGGAAGAAGAAAACACTGGTTGAGCTCGACCGGCAGAGCCCGCGGATTGGTGGGTCGGATGAAGAAAAGGACGTGGGGGGGAGGACTTGACTTGCTTCGCGACTTGGAGCTTGACCCGGCAAGGTGGCGTGCGCAGTCGCTTCAGCAATAACAGCGCGTTGGTGCGGTACACGCAAACCGACAACATACGAACGTGAAAAAATGACAGTTCGGGTCCACTTTTTTCTTTTGATTCAGACAAGCCGGGGAAGGAGATTCCTGCGTGTCCGGAAATAAATATAACGCGAAAACGATAATATCTTATAAATTAAATTAATGTAAAAAAATCAAAAAAAATATATGAAGAATGATAAATGACACGAAAAATTTATATGATTCGATTCGAATATTGGTATCTCTATTTACGGGAAGAGTTAGAAATAAATAATTTACTATAGAGTCACAATTCGCTTGTACGCTCGAATATTTTCCACACCTGAATTTAAGTCCAAACTCAAAGCGTTTACGAATAAATAACTTAATTGGACGAAATAAACTCGCTCCATAAATCAACGTGTTTAGAGAATTCCTTGGCACGATTCCTCTTCGGGGATCGCAACTTCTTCTTGCGTGGCTCTTCACGGCTCAAAAGAAAAAATCCATAGTTCTTTTTCCTTATATATCCACGCGGCCACTGTAGGTTAGAGAAGAGAAAAACGAACCCTTGTTTTGGTTGTTTTCTCTCGCAATGACCTTTATGCCCTTGGATAAGACCCAAGAACAAAACTCTTCAACCGAACAATGTGAATGCTCTGGTCACTTCTTTTCTTTCACCCTTGGGCCCACAAACTACCTATAAAAGAAATACATAAATTGTAGAATATGTGGGCCCATCTTTTGTCCTGTAGTGCCAATATCCCCTTTTTGCTAAAGACGTTGTTCACAGTACGTACGAGAAGAGGATTTCTTGCGAGCAATCTTTGAATATTATGTCCGACGGTAAAGATATCTTCACAGTCAAATATGGGAATTTATCCAAGCGAGTTACGTTTCCTAAACGGCTCAAACTCGAATCATAATTTAATAATTCATATGACTTATCGAGAAGCATCGGAGTTTCTTTTTGGGTTTCATCCGTGGGACAAGCCGTCGCTTGGCACTTTGAGCCCCGTTTGGTTCAATATTTAGAATGTTTATTTGGGCTCTAAAGTCTCATGGTCAAATGCAAATAATGTTTGGCAACTTTTTTTTACTCACTTTGAAGAGATGCAATTGCATTTGGAATGCTCTCCAAGGGACTTTTGGCCAATGCAAGGGTAGAGGTGTCTCGAAAAGTTATATTTTCGGAATGCAAATCTCGAACACTGCCTATAAAAAAGGAGGGCCAGGTGCGACTAACCCTTTCCGTCTTGGGTTGAATGTGGCCCGAGAGCCAAAAAAACGCACTGAGAGGGAACATCGATATGAACCAAAGGCCCCTAAATTTGATTCGTGAGGGCTTCTCCAAACCTTATCGGACGTTTCTTACATCGCGATCACCGGAACATCGCATGTTACACGCGATGATGCACGAAATCCAACCTTGGTCGCGCATCGAATCCCCTCACACACGTCTGCTAAGCACTCTTAACAGCAATTTCTTCCCCCCTAACTCCTGTGTTGATAGCTCGATCACATCACCACCAACCACTGCATTCTGCATCACGCCAGTGCAGTGCACGGCCTCTTGGCGATTGATTTGTCAAGGCCGGCATGGGTCTTAGAGAGACTCTCAATCAGCAAGAGTCCGAGGAGGATGACGGTCAAATGGGGGCCAAAAAAGAGGAACTTGCCGCGTGAGTTCGAGCATGACTAAGTAAAGTTCCGTGCACACGCTTCGCCACTGACGACAAATGGATGGACCGCGTAAATTCCAAGAGTCCAAGTCAACTCTCCATTTAGACAAGCCGAGGAAGGAGGTTCATGCGATGCGTCCGTAGCGCTTGTCGATGAACATTGGTTTCTTCGCTTTTCTCTCTCGCTCGGACAGGCCTGCATGAGAATAAACGACGAGAGAGAGAGAGAGAGAGCGCTTGTCAAACACCAGCACGTCCTCCATGCGCTCTTCCAATCGCTCCCTCTTCCTCCTCCTCCTCCTCTGCTTTGCCCATGGCACCGCCGTCCTCACCGCGCCGGCCAAGGACCATTGCGCCCCCGAAAGGTGCTCCCGCCACGGGCCCCCGGTCCAGTTCCCGTTCCTGCTCAATGGAAGCAAACAACATGACGACTGCGGCTATCTTCCGGACTTCAACCTGTCCTGCGGCCCGGATCGGCGCACTCAGCTCTTGCTCCGAGACACCTTGCGACCGCTCTTCGTCAAGTCCATCGATTACGACAACCGGTCCATCCTCGTGCAGGACCCCAACGGGTGCCTCCCCTTCCTGCTGGCGAACCTCAACCACACTCGCTTCTCCTACGACATGAGCCAACAACACCAGTATATGTACCCGCCCTACAACTATACCCTGTTCCAGTGCCCGCCGTCGGCCAAGAGGAGCAGCATGGCCCTGGTGGATTGCCTGAGCCAAGCCGGGTTGTACGACGTCTACGCCGTCTATTCCGACTCCTACGTCGGAGACTTGCCACTGGTGTCCTGCGAAAGGAACGGGAGCATAGACTCGCTTCCTAAGCCAATCGAGGACATGATGAGCGAGGCTAAATTGGTCTGGGACAAGCCGGACTGCGGGCACTGCACGGGATCCGGGTTGTGGTGTCGACGGAGCGGGAACAACACCAGCTGCATCAAGCCTCACGATGGACACAAAGGTATTGCTTCAATCCTAGTCGAGGCCGCATACTTTTGTCGGTTCCGAAACTTCTTTTTGTATCATGAGACTTTGCTAGACTCTGTGTTATTTCACTTTCGTAGTTTAAGTGATTGTTAATCCTCGAGTTATTTTATTTAGGCCATTCGTTCCAAAGCCTTTTAAACTCTGGTGATGGATATAGAAGGGTTGCTTTCTGACTTATGGTTGTTGAGATTCATCAAGTTTCTCTTTAGTAAAGATAAGATCCATGGAGCGCAGAGGAAGGAGAATCATAGTTTCTACACAAGAAATAGGGCTTCTGCGAAACTAAGATTACTTTTATATGTGCAGTTCTGTCGGGTGGATGCATTTCCACGAGTTTGTCTTGTTTCAGATGATACTTTCTGTTCTTTAAATTGAACGGAGTTCTGAATCCTGATTGCCGGTTACTATAGAAATTATCTGATGCCCTGAAGTGAAGGTCACTCACGGTGTTAAGTAAAAGCTGATATAACTAGTTTTGAGGGCTTTCCTTCTAGTTTTTTTGTCATTCATACGAACTTCGGCGGAAGCTCAAGTACTGACTTCTCTGATCCTGCAGAAAGAAGGTTAGAGATCGGGGGAGGAGTCCTGGGCACGTTTTTCTTTCTTGTTGGATTGATTGGACTCGGCTATGTCCTCAACGAAAAAAGAAGAGATAAAGCATTCCGACTCAAGATCGAGAGCTTCTTGCATGACTACGAGGCCCTCAAGCCGACCCGTTACTCCTACAACGACATCAAGAGGATAACCAATGACTTCGAGGAGAAACTAGGCCAGGGGGCTTACGGAACGGTCTACAAAGGGAAGCTTTCCAACGAGATTTTCGTCGCTGTAAAGATGCTGGACGATGCGTTCGGAAATGGAGAGGAGTTCATCAACGAAGTGAGCACTATGGGAAGGATTCACCACGTCAACGTGGTTCGGATGGTTGGTTTCTGCGCGGACGGGTTCCGAAGAGCCTTGGTGTATGAGTTCCTGCCGAACGAGTCTCTGGAGAAGTTCATATTTCCAGGAGAAGATGCTCTCGACCCTTCCCTTAGTTGGGAGAGGCTCCACGACATCGCTCTCGGAGTGGCCAAAGGCATAGAGTATCTTCACCAGGGGTGCGATCATAGGATCCTCCATTTCGACATCAAGCCGCACAACATCTTGCTGGATAACAACTTCAATCCTAAGATTGCGGATTTCGGCCTGGCAAAGTTATGTTCCAAGGAAAAAAGCGCGGTGTCCATGACGGCGGCCAGAGGTACCATGGGCTACATAGCTCCCGAAGTCTTCTCCAGGAACTTTGGAAGCGTGTCGTCTAAGTCGGACGTGTACAGCTTCGGAATGCTGCTGCTCGAAATGGTTGGGGGCAGGAAAAACGTCGACGTGAACGCGAAGAACATGAGCCAGATGTACTTCCCTCAGTGGGTCTATAACCATCTGAATAAGGGTGAAGAGCTTGAAATACGAATCCGAGAAGACGGCGACCACAAGATTGCCAGGAAACTGGCGATCATCGGGCTCTGGTGCATTCACTGGTACCCAGCCGATCGGCCTCCCATGAAAGCGGTGGTTCAGATGCTGGAGGGAGAAGAGTGCCCCGTCATGCCAAAAAATCCTTTCGTTTCCTCCGGTTCAGGGGAAGCTGCAACCATGCAGGGAAGACTCTGGAACACGAATCTAGAAGTTATCGCAGAATAAGTTTGAGTGCCCTCGCAGCATGTCATCTCTCCATGACTGAAATCGATGTCATACTGTTCAAAAGTAAGTAGAGCCGTGATCAAGAAGCCATACGTTAAACGTAGTAACTCTATACAATAGCCTGAAAACTATTGATGCGCTCCGTCTACTTACCTTTTGTATCAGATGCAATATGTATAGAGGAATTCCTTTCCTCTTATATTTCTTACTAGGCTAGTTGTTATGTAATACAAGAATCTATGTACTTAGTGGAAGTTTGTAAGATAGTAAGTAATTGGATTTGATTGCCCGATGCAAATGCAGTTCGTTCTGGTGTGCATTTAATGTCCTGAATTTCTGGAAATATAGCAGCAGTTGGTTTTTGGCACAAGAATTGTGCTTTTTGTCTGCTTGGGGATTTGAAAATATCTAGATCTAAATTCAGCAATTTAAGAAGGAATGAGAGTACTACTACTAGGAAAAATGGCCCTTCTCATGAGGATGCTAAGTTCAAAAATTGATAATAAATTGAAGACAAACGTATTTGCAGAAGCGCTGAATGAGTAAAGGGTTATGTTTTCGAGGTCGATTTAATCGCAATTTGAAATGACATCGGTTCAAAGCTTCTTGGAAGAGATTGCATCAATGAATTAGGGTGGCACGAGGGCTTCGTTGACGGAGGGAATTCTTACTGAAGAGTGGCCATTCAGCCGATGAATTTGGTTATTGAAATGTACTGTAATCGAACAACTTTATGGTATCGAAGTATCTACTTGTGTCCTTTGAGAAAACACTACAAGACATTCATCTCGTCCTTGTGCATTGGTCGAGCTCTTCATCTTTTCCTTCAATTCAAGCCAAGTTGAACTAGTTTGTCTGGTTTTTCGGACACCCTCGAGCTCTTTCAGCTAAAAACAAAAAGACTCTTTAAACTGTCAAGTGGCTTCTAGTTTTATACACAAAACTTCAAGCACCAGAGAAACAGGAACACAACATGAAGCACGCTGTCATGGCTGGGGCGGTGAGTTCCGGCAAACCGGGCAAGTAGCATTCAGGCGAAGCCACTCGTCGATGCAACCCACATGGAAGCAATGGTTGCATTGTGGTATGGTTTTGAGGGTCTCTTTGGGCTGATAGTCTGACAGGCAAATCGGACAAGTGCTGTCGTCAGGCTTCGGAAGTCGCTTGCTCTCTCCTAGGACGATTTTAGGGTAAGATTCGATGACCACCACATCGAGGCCCGGAACGTGGGCGGAATGCGGCACGACTGCCGTGGCGAATTCCCCGATGACGGGGCGGCGCCCTCTCGCGTAGGACTTCACTCTGCTGCAGAGTAAGCAAAGCAAGCCCAGGAGGAACAGAATTGCGGGGACCCCGACCCCAACAATGATTGCGTAGCGGGCGGCTCTCGGAATCCCTGAAAGTATGTAAGCCTGTCATATCTTTAAGTTCAAGATGATTTGCTTAATCAAACAGATAAGATGGTTAGCGATATACCAATACCATATCATATGCATTTGGTCTTCGTTCATGCATACCACAAACCTATTTCGAGTCAAGCGCATCCATGGGTAGGCCCAGCTGTTTATATACCAATGACCTAAGGTAGGTCTGAACGAAATCAATCTCGAGCCAATGTCAGAGTCAACCAGAAGCTGAAACCTCAAGTTACGGCACGGGGTGGGGTGGTGGGGGCCGGGGTGGTTGGCGGGCGGGGAAAATAAAAAGAGGAAGCCACTTGGAAAGCAAAAGCAAAAGATGGATTTTGCGTCTTTTAATTGGTCCACTTTTGGCTCTTTATTTACTTCAGTCAACGCTTATCCTGATCAAGAGTTGCCGCATCATGAAGGTACCGCAAAAGAGATGGCTTCAAAGCCAACGTTAGATGAGCTGCATTGACTTTAATTAAGGGATCACCACCGTTAATGTTGCTTTCCTATCACGATCATCATAATCACACCATCCCCCCGCCATTGTTAATTCCCGCCGTGATGATTACCACTCATTACGTAGTTTGAATGTTGATATTAGCAGCGTTACATCGTTTCTCCGCCGATGATTTGGGAACAGTTGGAATGGCTCCTTACTCGATGATTCTAAAGATAATCTACACGGCGGATTGTAGAAAAGGCCACTAATGCAGTCAAAATATTACCATGCATCGACCTTTTAGTATTTTATCTCGTAAAAATAACTCGATATCTCTATTAACTTTCACGTACTAGATTAAGTCTGCATTTTTTAATTCGATGGAAGATGTGGCTTATCCCGCCTCTGGTTGATGGGTCTCAAAAAATAAACACTACTTATATTTGAGCATTTGTGCAGTTTATCTTGAAGTAATTCTTGGGAAGAATTCTTCAGACTGTTTTGTCAATGTTGATGGCTATCTTAGTTGGAGGTATGCAATGCATGGCTGGCCAATTGGCAGACCGTTGAACAATCTTTTGTACCGATACAAGATCTTTTACTCTCCCCTGACCTGGACAAGAAGCTTGAAGTCTCGAGTTTATCCCTCAGAAGTCTTATACTGTTGTAATCAATCCAAATTCTCCTTGTATTAAATTGCAGGATTATCAAGAAGATGACAAGATGGATCCAACATCTGCTTCAACGTTTCTAAACTCCCGAAAACTCACGTTTTGTGTTGACTCATTTAGTTTTTTCTGCAAGACCTGAAATAATCCACCGTAGTTGATCGTAGCATAGAGCCAAATTAATCTGATATAGCAGTGCTTTATCCCCTGCTGACAGAGATTTTTCTGTTTGCTGGGCCTAAACTGCTGAGAGACATCAGAGAGACTGAAAACCAAAGAACCTGAACAGACCACTTCACTACACAAGCCTAAATCCTTACTTTTATCCATAAAGTACTATATATGTAGCTAGATGTTCGTTGGAACGAGGTTACTTGATTCTTTTTCTTCCCCTAATTCTGAGAGTTCTCACATGTTCGAAATTTGCTGTATTACCTTCATGCTCGCGTTACCAGGGCGATACGCAAGATAGATGAACATACTCAAACTCACGTGCACATACTCAAAAAAGAAGTCTCTGTAGACTGAACAGAAAGATCATTCTTACCACGCTGGGGGATATTGGCGCACTCGATCTCAGAGGTGGAATTGCCCTTGAGCCCGCACCTCCCGCCCCGAACCACACACCTTCCACACCGCGGCGCCCCCCACTGGAGCCGGAGATCGTCACTGAGGTCTGACGAGATGACCTGCTCATGGAACGACCATTCGACCGGGACTGGGACGGTCTTCACAGGTGTGCACGAGGAGGAGAGGGTGCTTGCCATTCCAGGTGAGGAGGTTGCAAAGACCGTGTAGTTGGAGCCGCTGAGGCAGGCAATCGGGTTCAGGCCGTACTTGATGTAGCTGGAGGAGCAGTTAAAGAAGGTGTAGTCCTGGGAATAGACACTAGCGAAGGGCGAGCCAGGGAGGTTGAGGGAGAGAAGCCTCTTGGGGAGGCAACCCTCAGGGTCATTCACCCATAGCTCTTGCTCAGCATAGTCTATGCTTCGGAGGGTGAATTGGCCTGAGTTGGGCAACTCTAGTATGGTTTGGTTCATCCCGTCGCACGACAGGTCGAAGCCCGGGTACCCACAAGATTCAGGCTGGCGGGTTCCGATCCGGAAGGGGAAACGGATCATGGGCTCATCACGGCGACAGAAGGCGGCGGCGCAGGTGTCGGCACTCGCTTCTGTGCGTAACAAGATAAATAATAAGGTCACAAAGGGTGTGAGGAGTTTCATTTGTATCTGGAGCAGTGAAAGCTTCAGAAGAGGAGGCAACACGCCGGATAGATACTGGAGTTTGTGTTAAATTTTTCTGTGACTAATAAGAAGGGATGAAGAGGTCTCATATATCTGTACAAAATATTCATGGGGGGGTGTAGCACTTTACAAAATTTCTAAAACTGTCGTGGTCAAGGGGAGGGGTCCACCGCATGATGTCAGGCTGGATCGAGTGAACTGGGGCATTAGATTGAAGAATCAGCCAAGGTTAATGTAAAAATTAGCATTATCGGATGAAGAAAGTCTTTGTTCATGGGCTCAGTCAACTCGTTGAATCATTGGGGGTCATCGCAAAAAAAGTGGGCTTGAAATTGCCCTTCTCTGATCTTTACTCGTTGAACCACTCCCTGCATAGATAGATACCCTGCATAAACGATAATACAACTACTTGCGGAGCTTGCTTGAAAAACGCCAGATACCTACTAACATCAGCTTGCAAAATATACCGATAAGCTAGCTAATTCGCGACATGATTCCAATTGAATTTTGAATGTGAGTCGCTCGTTGTAATACATAGAATGACCCTTGAGACGGTGCCATTTGTGCGCGTCTATGGAGATTATTCGAGCCGACAACTTGTGTTAGAAGAAAGAGGACGGAAAAGCCTATGGAGCTTTTCTTTCTTTCTTCTTTTTGTGCATTTCAAAACGTAAGTTTCATGCAACCAACGATAACGATGGTTGATGTATGTTCTCCTTTGAACAAATGAGATGAGATTAGCTTTAAATGGCAACCGGAAGACCTGCTCTGCAGTAACTATAACTTAGAGCGCTTCCGATAAGAGCGACAGTGGGAATAATTAATAGCAAGTTGAAGGGTTCATTATCATTTTTCGTTCTTTTTGGAGCTGACGTACCCCTGGCATTTATCATATAATCGTCCATTAATGGTTAGATTTACTTTTATATTCTAACATCAATAAGAAAACCAAAAAAAATAGGCAAAGCGATGGCATTCCTCATGTTTATGCTAATTCAGTTCTAAATCTTTTAATTGTGTCAATTTAGTTATAAACTTTTGAGAATTTGCCAATATAATCCATCGGGTCAATTTTGGCCGGAAATTGTTGACATGGATGCCAACCGTCCTACGTGGTACGGCCGGTGCTGACACGGATAATTTTTTTAATTTTTTTGAATGTTTTATCATTGTTTTATTTTCTTTTCTTTTTTTCTTTTTCTTATTTTCTTTCCTTTCTTTTTTTTTTTCCAATTGTGGGCCAGCAAGGTCACCGGCCAACCCTCATTGGCCACAAGAGAGGGCCATGACCCTCGCCTGTTGGTTGGCGAGGGCCTGGATCTAGGTGAGGGCCCGACGCCCTGCCTAGGCTAGCGACACCCTCGCTCGTGGCCAGCCACAGTTGGGAAAAAGAAAAGAAAAGAAAAAAGAAAAAACACAAAAAAAACATTTGTAAAAATTGTTCATGTAAGCGCCGGCCGTCCGATCGTGCCACGTAAGACAATCAGCGTCCATGTTAGCGATTTCAGGCTAAAATTGGCCTGACGGACTACACTGGTAAATTGTCGAAAGATTTAGAACTCAATTAACACAACTGAAAGGTTTGTGATTGAATTGGCACAAGTGCAATGGATTTGAAAACTTTCCGATAATTCTCCCCTTGTTCCGATATGTAGGAACAAGATGAATGGAATGGAGTTTCTTCCGATTAGACATGAGTTTTGCCGGTCAGATTGTATCGATAATGCAATCGTGTTGACTTTTGAGAATTTCAGTATTTCTTCCTTTTTATTTCGATACTTTATGGATGGCGCTATTTTTGCGCATCCATGGAAATTAGTCGAGCCGATTGCGTTTGTTAAAAGAAAGAGAACAAAAGAGCCTATGCAGCTTCTTTGCCTTATGGATGGTGCTATTTATGCGCATTTTTGGAAATTAGTCAAGCCAACGACTTGTGTTAAAAGAAAGAGGACAAAAAGGCCTATGAAGCTTCGTTGCTTTTTTTTTTTTTGTGTGCACTTCAAAACGTAAGTTTCATGCAACCAACGATAACGACGGTCGATGTCCGTTCTCCTTTGAACAAATGGGATTAGATTAGCTTTAAATGGCACTGGAATACCTCATCTATAGTGTTGGCGAACCATGACTTGGAACGCTTCAAATAAGAGCGACAGTGGGAATATTTAATAGCAGGTTGAAGAGTTCAATCATCATTTATCTGTCTTCTTAGAGCTGTCGTACCTCAGGCATTCGTCATGCTGAAATGGTCCGTCATCGGCTAGATTTGCTTTGATATTCTAACATCAATTAAGAAAACAAATAAAAAAACCAAGAGAACTTCATGCCAGTTCGGATATGCAGGAACAAGATGAATTGAATGAAGTCCTTCCGGTTTGATTTGTTTAACGGTAACCATTCCTCGTTCAAGTCATGAATTTAGCCGGTCAAATCGTGTTGATAATGCAACATGTGTTGACTTTTGATTCCCCTTCGAGCATTTCCGTCGAACTTTTGTTTGCGCATGTTGCTCCGGATGCATCTCTTCGTGGGAAAAGGGACAAGACATGGTGGAACCATCATCAGTTCGTAAAGGCGAACGGTGTGGGGGGAATTCTCGGAGAGGCGCTAGAGTTTTTGACAATTTCGAGGAAAGCATTAACCAATCCACACGCAATTGAGTCATTTTAGCCTATCTAAGCTATATGCGCATTTGACTGAATTTGTAAGTAGTGACCGTGCCGCAATGCCCTCTCAGCCTGCATTTGTTGAGCTTCTTCAACGGAGTTTACATTGTCACTTTATCAGGACGGAAGATCGCAGTAGATCCCTCTTCGGCATTCGTTTTTGCTGCGTAACGTTACGACACAAAAACCCCATTAACCGTACGATACCGATGCCAATGAGATGAGCTCCCCGAGCCGCGGGGGTGTACGCCTCTTGACGCGTGTCGATTCACTCTTTAACACGACCCGTCCATGCTCGAAAAAGGATTAAGGAAAGGGAAGGCGAGGACCGGCTCGTGTGATTAGAAAAGAAACGGTCCAGTCCTCCGAATCACGGGCGCCGTTTCAAGTAAACCTTGTTCTAGTCCAACGTTAAAACATCGGAACGTTCCCAACCCATCAAAACAACGTGTCTCTGAGAAGAGAGAGAGAGAGATGCGGCCAGAGAATAGGTCAAGACCCTCCGCAGTCTGCACGCGCACCCGCGTCCCGTACTACGGGAGGAAGGGTTTGACCGGGGAGGAATCGGACGCAAGAAGGGCCGGTCAAATCGTGAACAGATCGCGTTCAAACTAGCACGGCGTTCAAATTTGCCGATCATTGATTAGACTAAACCACCCCCCCCCCCCCCCGGAAGATCCGGGGTTCGTTCAAAGGCTCTTTACGGATCGACCCACGTTGATGATCCAGGCGGAGGTAGCTGGCGGGCCTGCGGCGGCTGCGAATCGCGTGGAAAAAGATGGTTTTTTCTATCATGTGGGTCAACGACAGGGATCGCGCAACAGGGTCGGGAGAAACCCAAAATTTTGAGATGTTGATGTGAAATGGGGTATGAAGAAAGAGAGAGGGAGAGAAGGAGACGAGAGAGATTAGCAGGAGGACTCCGAGCTTTTCCTGTTCAACGAAGCAAAAAGTAAGAACGAAGCAACGGCGACGCGGTCCCCCTTCTTTTTCGGCCCGGGGGTTGGTCCACCGCGCAGCGATTTGGGGATCGTCTCCTTCGGCGGAGCGTTTCCGCGTGCTCTCTGCACGCCGCACGCCCCCCAGTTCGATCGCGCCATAGCTCGATCGATCAGAGAATTCAGAAGCAGTACGGGGAGGCGAAAGATCGCGAAAGAGAAGGATCTGGGGAGAGAGAGATTAGGGACGAATCCGTTCAGAGCCCACGATGCGATTCTGGGTTTCTCGACGGAATCACACAAGCAGCAAATAATCCATACGATCACTCTAAACAAACGGGGAAGGGGGGGGGGGGGGGGAAGACAAGAGGGTTACACGACGAAACGCGTCACGCTACCGGAAAAAGGGGTGGGCCCTCAGAAATCGGAGCAGCGGCCGTTTCGCTCCCAATCGCCGTAGCGGGTCGGTTCGGGGCCCCTGGGGCCGCCGATCTCGCCCGTCTCTTTGTTGACGTGCCCGTCCTCGTCTCCCTCGTCTTCTTCTTCTTCTTCTTCTTCTTCTTGGGATTCTTCCTCTTCCTGTTGATGCCGGACCTCCTTCGCGGCGTCCCCCCGCGGCTCACCGCCGGGGCTCCCCCGGGGATGCTCGGCCGACGAGCCGAGCAGCCGGGCCGCCGCGCCGGCGACGGAGCGGGCCAGGGACTCGGGCCCGGCGCGAGCGAGCGCCAGCTTCGGGGCGGAGAGGTCCGCGAGGGAGGAGAGTCGGCGGCTCAGGTTGACGGCGGCCATGGCGACCCAGGAGGGAGCGGGGGCGCAGCTTTACGTGATGAATCTCTGGAGGAAAAGTAAAGTTGGAGGAGACGAGGAATAACGCCAAAACGACGGAGCTTGGAGGAGGAGGAGGGACGTGCAACGACTCGTCGTTTTCTCTCTCTCTATCTCTCTCTCCGTGGGCAGTGGCGTTTGGCAGTCCACGTGTTGGGCGACGTGGACATGGTTAGAGTCCATTGTGTGTCGTGTGTGTGGCCTACGGAATTGCAATTCAATTTTTGCTGCGAGGTACCCAAAATGGTTCAAAGTATCGGGTGCACCGGTTGATACCACTCCTAACATATCCTCAAACCAAGAAAAAGCACCAAAAAACGAGTGCACTGGTATTAACTGAGATGAACGTCGGCCATCCTACTTATCACATCCAGTTGACATATTTTTTTCCCGGCAGTCGACTTATGAATCCAGACTATTCGAGTTCTCCTTCCTTTCTTTTTTAAGACCCTCGTGCCGAGCTCCTCGTAACACTCACATGACTTACAAACCTCTTGAGAGCGATCGAATTCTTGACATGAAGTCACCAGGGTGAGTCGTCGATGATCGAATCGAAATATCTGAGTTTTGCTCGTCGTTCCCAGATTCGTGCTCATTGACAAATTCCATTGCAAAGATAAAAGTGACAATCGAAAAAGATAAAGACACGTCTGCTCAAAAGAACGAAGATGGTTTCCATTGCAGTTGCACACAGCTGTGCTGCAGCCTTCTCATTCATAGACATGGACACACATTATGTTCCATCCCCTTGTTACACCACAACGAATCCACAGCAACGTCTCGAATGAAGAAGCTACTGGTTACTTAAAGAACGAAATGAATAGCAAACTGCATCGACTGCTCAATAAAATATGTCCCCCTATATAACCTTGTCCGTCGACGACGAAAACTGTACATCGTTATTCCTTTGTAACAATCAAGAACTTGCAAACCTAACCCAAACAAGACTAAAGATTAGAGACCCACCAAAAGTAGAACAGCTTCCAACTTATGAAAAGCCCTCAGCCAGCATGAACATAGCACACATAGCCTGCCAATCTTCGCCTTGCTCATTCCTCCCTCGGGCCTCGTAACAGTGTTTCGGATCTACAGCGTGAACTGAGCAGAGGCTCCTCTCGCACATCCACGACAGGCTCGCTTTAACCTTTTTGTCTCCGCCGCACAGAACACTAGAATCTGCGGACCTCTACGTCATCACGGTGCATTTGCCGCTGCCTTCTTGCCGCTTGTTGATGTCTTGTTGCTGCAAGGTCGAGTCCTCTTGGTTCTCGGGCTCGATGGCGAGATCCTCCTCTTTTGGCATGAGGTATCTATCAACCTGCGCGGCAGCTTGCCTTCCCTCAGAGATGGCCCACACCACCAGAGACTGACCACGTCGACAATCCCCAGCAGCAAAAACTCCTTCCACACTGGTTGCAAACCGGCCATAATCAGCCTTGAAGTTTGACCGACCATCTTTCTCTAGACCTAACTTGTCCGCAATTGTCTGAAAAAGGGCAAAACAGCAAAAACAACAGGCACAAATGCTGTCAGCCAACTGTACAGAAAAAAAGAACATATTTACATTCACCCGGCACTTAGCTGTATGCACCTAACCCCAAGTATGGGTTAAAGGTATCCTCACATTCTTTATTATTTTTTTAACCGGTTCATCTTTTCCATATTATATGAGGTTTCCAAGGGCAATAGTGAGTCTCTAAGGCCCACGTGCCAATCAAATTTACTTTAGCGCATACACTGAACAACCAAGTTATACTGTTGCCAACGAAGGAAAAACAACTCATTTACACGCAAATTTGACCTCCCCATGCTAAATTCATTCTTAGCACTATTCAAACTATATGAGAAACATTTCGTCAAAAAAAAAATTTATGAGAAATGTGAGAGAACGGTTCAAATACTAACCGATTCTGGACCAAGGAATCCCATGGCTAGTAAAACCAGATCAGCCTCAATTGTTTCCTCAGATCCCTCGATTTCTTTCAACTGAAACTTCCCATCAGCATCCTTCTCCCACCTAACACGCACTAATTCGAGCCCTCTAACGACCCCATTTTCATCACCAATAAACCGCTTAGTTAGCACTTCATAAGACCTTGGATCTTTCCCAAATTTAGCCGCAGCTTCCTGGTGGCCATAATCAACACGGAAGATACGAGGCCACTGTAAACAGCATTGAACAGAGGAAAAGAACCGTGAGTAAATATGACAATGTGCATGCTATAAACTAAATGATAATGCAATAAGCAAGAGTAATCCTGTGATTGTCAAGAGAAAAGGTAACTCATGCAATATTTGTACCTGTGGCCAAGGGTTGCCTGGAGCCCTACTCTCCGGTGGCTTAGAAAGCAGTTCCAAGTTTACAATGCTACTGCAGCCATGCCTGATAGATGTTCCTATGCAATCTGTGCCGGTGTCACCTCCGCCAATGACCACTACCTTCTTTCCCTTTGCAGATATGTAGTTACCATCCTCGAGATTGCTGTCAAGCAAGCTCTTTGTGTTTGCATGAAGGAACTCCATGGCAAAATGGACACCTGACAATTCGCGTCCTGGTACGGGAAGGTCCCTGCACGAGGGAAAATTCAATCCACAGGCATAAATATCGCTTTTCTCATCAACAGAACATGGTGCAAAAACTCCCCCAACATGTCCCCAAAGTTAAGTGTCGGTGAAGTTACCTTGGTTTTGTGGCGCCAACAGCTAAAACAATAGCATCATTTTCCTTTTGGAGCCTTTCAAGAGAGTATGATGAATCCTTCCCAACATTGGCATTAACCACAAAATTGACACCTTCCTGAGCCATCAGGTTAACTCGCCGTTGAACTACATCCACTTTGTCCGTCTTCATGTTCGGCACACCATACATCATTAGGCCCCCAATTCGATCGGCACGCTCATACACCGTCACAAAATGGCCCGTCCTGTTCAGCTGGTCCGCGGCAGCCAATCCAGCCGGTCCGCTTCCCACAATCGCAACTTTTTTCCTGAGAGCATAAAGAAATTGATGATACTAACTTTAGGATAGTCAACATATTTTGTCACAACCAACCCTGAAATCTGATTGGTTTAAGCCAAAAGACTCTATGGGAAACCAGGCTAATTCTTAAGCATTATGAATGAAGGAATAGAAGGATTTAGCTTGAACAGGAACCCTGGAGAAAAGAAACATCGCTAGGGAATATAATAGATGGCCTTGACAGAGATTTTCAAGCAAGGCCTACCAATCATATTCTCCAAGCACATAGTAAGCAAAGCACAGATATAATTGACCAGTTAATGTTGTTGAATGAAGAAACAGCATACCCTGTTCTCTTTTGGGGTGGCCGGGGCACCATCCACCCCTCGTCAAAGGCCTTGTCTATGATCGAGCATTCAATATTCTTGATGGAAACAGGATTCTCAATGATACCAAGAACACAAGAGCCTTCACATGGTGCAGGACACACGCGGCCTGTAAACTCAGGGAAATTATTTGTCTCCAACAGTCGATCTAGTGCTTCACGCCACCTATTTTGGTATACTAGCTCATTGAACTCGGGTATTTTGTTTCCAAGAGGGCATCCAGAGTTTTCCTACATGGTACAGCCACAGGAACAGATATAAGATAAAATTCATCTAGAATACGTACAAACATACTAAATACATACATACATACACACAGACACAATCATAAAATGAAATCATTACAACTCTTACCTGATGGCAGAAAGGAGTGCCACAGTCCATGCACCGGGCAGACTGAGTTTTTAACAGGGGACCTGGTTTGGACTCCTCCATGACTTCCTTCCAATCATTCATCCGAACATTAGGATCCCTATATTGAACACCTTTGCGATCATAAACAATAAATCCTCCATGCTTAATGGCATCAGCAACTTGCGTAGGCCTCTTGGGAGCCTCGACAGATTCTACCTTCTATAAAAACCAAAAGTTAAAGTCAGACATCTCATCAAATAATGGTTACCAGCTGAATCCTTGATATCAGTCTGGCCCCACATAAAGCACATAAAGAAATGGTTAAACTTGCCACAAAACGAAAGCCACAAACTACCCTAAAGGAAGCAAGTGGCAAAATTTCAACTTTTGAAAAATTATCCAAAACTTATGAACCCTAGAACAAGATATTCATGTCGTGTATCGAGACATCAGCCGTCTATGACACATTTGCGCCAGCATATAGACGCACACACACAAAATCAATAAGTAGAGCACAAACTCACGAGGAGAAACTTAATCCAAATATCAGATCTTCCAAATTTTTAACACTGACAATTTACTATCATATAAGTTGGGGTAGTCTAACGTTGAAAAAATTTCGGTATAACAGAGGCTTAGTGTCACACATGAATGATCAATAAAGACAAGCATGGATGATACGGTCAGGCTTTTCTTTTGTTTTTCTTTCAGTGTCAAGGATTGACATCAAGCATTTAAATCATAACTCAAATCATAATGTTTGAAGAGAGCACTAGATATTCAAAAGCAAATCTCATTTATCAGATACATACCTCACTGGCTTTGGCATTGATTGATGCAGCTGCCATCTTCTTAAGCTCTTCAAAAGCATTATGCCCCATCAACTCTCCCTCATCTTGCTCCCGTTCCTCCTCCATATTTTTCTGAGCATTTTTGGAAGCTTCTCCTGCTTTCTTGTCTGCTAGAATACGCTTGTAATCCCTGGGGAATACCTTGATGAACTTAGGCAGAAGACTCTCGAAGTCTACTAACACCTCTTTTGCCAATTGGCTGTTTGTATGACGCTGGTGTTGCTGAATCATCATTCTGAGGGTCATAATATCCTCCTCTTCCTCGACTTTATCAAGATCTACCAACTCAAGATTGCAACGTGATTGGAATTTACCATCCACATCTAGAACATATGCAATGCCACCACTCATACCAGCAGCAAAGTTCCTGCCAGTTTTTCCAAGCACAACAACCGTCCCACCAGTCATGTACTCGCATCCATGATCACCAACCCCTTCAACTACAGCTCTTGCCCCAGAATTGCGAACACAGAATCTTTCCGCAGCCATTCCATTGAAGTATGCCTCCCCACTTGTGGCCCCATAAAGAGCCACATTTCCAATCACAATATTCTCTTTCGGATCAAATTCACTTCCCTTTGGAGGATAAACTACAATTTTTCCACCTGATAATCCTTTGCCAACATAATCATTACCGTCACCTTCGAGCTCCAGTGTGATGCCAGGGCAGAGAAAAGCTCCAAGACTCTGGCCAGCACTTCCAGAGAGTTTAATATGGATGGTATCTGCAGGTAGTCCAGCCATGCGATAGCGTTTAGTCACCTCATGGCTGAGCATTGTTCCAACAGCACGATTCACGTTGCAAATAGGCATTTCAATATAGATAGGGAGACTTTTTTCTAAAGCAGCTTTGGACAGGGAAATAAGTTCCTGGTCCAAAGCCATATCCAAGCCATGGTCCTGCTTCTGGACACAATACTGAGCAGCATCAGGCCTTATCTCAGCTGCAGGTCTAAGAAGCAAGGAGAGGTCAATATTCTCCAGCTTTTCATTGTTCTTGGTTACTTCTCTGTCGACCTCAAGCATATCAGAACGACCAACCATCTCATTAATCGTCCGAAATCCCAGCTGAGACATGATCTCCCTAACTTCCTCAGCCAACATGAAGAAGAAGTTAATGACGTGTTCAGGTTCTCCAGCAAATTTCTCTCGGAGAACAGGATCTTGAGTAGCAATGCCAACAGGGCAGGTGTTCTTGTGGCACTTTCTCATCATGATGCAGCCGAGTGTTATGAGGGGAGCGGTGCTAAACCCAAATTCCTCAGCTCCGAGGAGTGCGGCAATGGCAACATCTCTTCCAGTCTTTAGTTGGCCATCAGTCTGAAGAACTGTCCGACCACGAAGGTCATTTGCAACCAGGGTTTGATGTGTCTCAGCCAAACCAAGTTCCCATGGAAGCCCTGCATTTTTTATACCTGTCCATCGTGAGGCCCCGGTTCCTCCATCATGGCCCGAGATCAAAACATGGTCGGCATGCCCTTTCACTACACCACTGGCTATTACTCCAACTCCAGCTTCAGACACTAGCTTCACACTGATTCGAGCTGCAGGATTGGAATTCTAGAATAGCAAACAAAGACAAGGAACGATTAGTTTGCACGAGCCAGGATCTAGGCACTGGACAACAGAGACGAAAGGGCGTAGAATTTTACCTTAAGATCATGAATTAATTGTGCAAGGTCTTCAATTGAATAGATATCATGATGTGGAGGGGGACTTATCAGTCCAACACCAGCAGTAGAATTTCTGGTCACTGCAATATCTCCTATTACCTTGTGGCCAGGGAGCTCACCTCCCTCACCAGGCTTGGCCCCCTGCATTAAGACACAAATGAAGTCAAAATTAAATAAATCCATTTTGAATTAATTATTTTTAGCACATGTTAACCTCACCAAATGCCACATGTGGATATCAACTAAAGCAAAGACACCGCATGGTGCTTTGCTGACACAGCATCATCTGCCATGAACATAAATGAATAAACAAAGGGAAGCTCTGTTCCAACAGGAACACACAGGGCCAACTGTATCAAAATCAAAGGCAACCATAGATGAGGATTCTGCATCTTTCGTGATAGAACCAACATATACCTGAGCCATTTTAATCTGCAGCTCATCAGCATTAGTAAGGTAGTAACTTGAAACCCCAAATCTCCCACTAGCAACCTGCTTGATGGCACTCCTCTTTGGATTCATAGAGCCATCTGGAAGAGGCTCCATGCGAGATGGTTGCTCTCCTCCCTCACCTTCAACAGAGAACATAAAGGAACAATATGAATCCAATTATGAGGAGCAAAACTCCTCACAAGTAAGAAACCGTAGCAGTCAGAGTTACAGACAACGTAAAACAATCCCAAATCGGAGTACATGCAACGAAACACAAACAAAAGCTTCACCCACGATATGGTAACACGAACTTTTTTTCTCTTAATGAGTTTAGATATGTTGTGCTTCACACATCTAAGAGACAAAGTAAGCTAGTTCAAGTTGTATTTATGGCAAATTAAATTAAATTATACCCGTGTTTGACTTGCCCCCAATTCTGTTCATTGCCATGGCCAGCGCGGTATGTGCCTCAAGTGAAATTGACCCATAGCTCATAGCACCAGTGCAGAACCGCTTAACAATCTCACTAGCCGGTTCAACTTCATCCAGAGGGACTTTGGCTGCCACTTCCTTAAATTTCAAGAGACCACGCAAATTGCAGCTTTTGTTCAATTCCTGGATGCGCCTCGAGTACTCCTTATATGCAGCCACACTATTACTTCTGGCAGCTTCTTGCAGCTTCGCCATAGCAAGAGGGTCATTCAGGTGAATCTCACCACCCTTCCTCCAGTGATAATCCCCAGGGTTAGGCAGCGCAATGGCTTCCGCACTACCGGGCGGGAAGACACGATTAGGAAATGCCAACCCATGCAAATCAAGCGCATCTTGGGCAAGCATCTCAAATGTTGCACCCTCCACCCTGCTTGGAGTTCCAGCAAAGCACTTCTCAATAACTTCTGATGAAAGACCCAAAGCTTCAAAAATCTGAGCACCCTTATATGAGGCCAACGTTGAAATCCCCATTTTTGCAAGAACCTTCATCATTCCATAGTTGCTTGCCTTGAAATACTTCTTGACCAGCTCGTCCTTTGATAAAAATTCACCGTTTGCTTTGGGTGGAATTTTTCCATCAACCTGCAATCTCCAAATTGCCTCTATTGCCAGATACGGGCATATAGCATCAGCACCAAACCCAACAAGTGTACAGAAATGGTGCACCTCGCGTGGCTCGGCAGATTCAATAATTAACCCCACTTGAGTGCGCTCAAGCTTTCTTACAAGGTGGTGATGAACAGCACCCACAGCCAAGAGAGAGCTTGCAGCAACACGCACCGGGGAGAATGCTGCATTGGAAGAAAAAGCAGTTAAACTCCATCCTATGTACAAGTTCCTTTAAGAGGAATAAGACCCAGTTTAGCAATGAAATACCTCTATCGGACAGTACAAGAGTTTTATATCCCTCCTTGATAGCTTTACTTGCTTCTTCACAGATCCTATCCAAGGTTTCCTCCAGTCCCTTTCTACCACGTCTCTTGGAGTAAGTTATGTCTATGATTTTGCTTTGCCAACCTATGTGATTCATCTTTTTAACAGCTTCCATTTCTTGAATGGACAGAAGAGGACCTTTTAGCGAGAGGCGATGGCACTGTTGCTCGGTGGTCTCTGTAAGATCACCTTCTGGCCCAATCATGCATTCCATCGAAGTAACTATCTTCTCTCTGATTGGATCAATAGGAGGGTTTGTCACTTGAGCAAACATTTGCTTGAAGTACTCAAATGTGAGCTTCTCTCTATCAGACATGACCGCCAAAGGCGTATCATTTCCCATTGATCCTAGGGCCTCCGTACCGTCTTTTGCCATGGGAAGCAGCAACATTTCTAAAGCTTCAACTGTGTAACTGCAAAAGGGAAAGCTTCAGAACAAGAAGAAGACCAAAGAGAATGTTCAGTATTTAGAATATAGAGCAATAGAGTGTACCCGAAAGCTTTCAGAGGGGCCACCAAACCATGAATTCCCATATTTTCCATGTTGTCGTCATCAGCAGATACCTGATAGACATAAACCAAGATGAGAATCCCACACAAAAATGAACAAAGGAAATTAGTCAAGCTCAGACACTTACTGCCACCACCCCAGCAATGGCTGGAGCATTCCTTTTAGATTCAGGAACAGAGTCAACTATGTCCTTGAGTTCAATCTTTTGCCTTCTAAGCCATTCTCCATAAGGCCTCGCCATAGAATATTGTTGCTTCAAGGCTTCATCATCAACAACGATATGCTTGTCAAAATCCACCAAAAGCATCATCCCAGGGTTCAGCCTTCCTTTCCTAGACACATCTTCGGGAGGGATGTCGACTACACCAACTTCACTTGCCATTATTACTCTTCCACTATGAGTGATGTAGAAACGGCCAGGACGCAGGCCATTGCGATCCAATGTTGCTCCAAGGTAGCGGCCATCAGTAACTGCAAGTGATTCTGCAGATAAGTAGATAGCACGAGAATTTGCTTCAAATGGTACTGTAATGCGACAAATTATTACATGAAATCAAAGCTGGCCCATCCCATGGCTCCATAAGAGCTGAGAAGTATTCATACAAAGCCTTTCTTTGAGGATCCATGTTCTTGTCATTTTGCCATGCTTCCGGGATCATCATCATCACAGCTTCAGGAAGACTTCTGCCAGCACGAACTAGAAGCTCAAGAACACCATCAAAAGCTCCTGAAAGAGAGAAGTTTTCCTAAGTTAGACCATGAGATCTTCCAAGTTTATGTCTGTAGAGATGTTGACTCCAAATGAACCACGCTAGTAGGTGGTCCCACTAGCAACGAGCACCCACGATATAACAGAATAGATTTCCACCTGAATCAGATGAACTGGCATCTACAATCGGTAGAAGCTTCTTCAACTCATTCTTTGATAGACCAAGCTCCTTGCATTTTAAGAGACCCTCGCGTGCTTTCATCCTAAGAAGAAGAAAGAGTGTCACACGGTGTCAATACAAAAAGATAAGGCAGCAGAGATAACAAAAAAGGTCTCTGAAGAAAAATACAAAGACCATCTACCCGACATCATAGTCTAATTGCAGGTATAAGATTAGTCTATCTCTTACAGTCGACCACAACCCTATCGTTCATGTAACTAACAAGGTAAAAGTTCGACAAGCCTAGCCAAGCGAAACCTGTACATTGATAGTAGAATTCAACATTGGATTCTTCTTAAACTAGAATTGGAGATTTTATATGTCAAAAGAGTAGAAAGCAACAACTTTGAAAAGAGGTGAGGCACATCAATTACTGTCACATCCAACGATTTTATCCCTCTTGGCTGTTATTCCACGATATTCCATGTAGGAAGAGGAGAAAATAATAGCCAATAATCGCGCTCAACAAGCTCATTATCAGAAATTACCAGTTCACGTTGCCTCTGAGCGTATTAATCTCCCCATTATGACCTAAGATTCGCATTGGTTGTGCACGATCCCAGCTTGGGAATGTGTTTGTCGAGAAGCGGGAGTGTATCTGCACCAATACACCAGCCAATACAGTCATTCCACGGTACAATTGCATTATTCAACAGGGGAAATCCGGAACGAAGTCCACAAACATGGAACTGTGGCGCGGATGAAAGTATGAGAATACTGGGAACCTATGGCATTCCGAATGAACACATCCCTCCACTAAATAGATCATCTGATCCTTAAAGACTGAGCCTACAGCTCTGCACCAGGTTTCAGTAAACACGATTCACTTGGCAGCGAGGTTTCTTACCAACTCACTCAGTGTCAGTATCAAGGGAGTGGAAGAACTTAAGGGATCATTCAAACCTCAAGGCTTCAGAAGTCACTCCTCAACCTTGCATCCCGTCAGTCACTCGTTCCATGCTGTTTGTTGAAGTATGAAGTTAGTGGAGAGAGAAGAAAGTAAAAGGTCAATATATTTACCAGGGCCATGTAGCTCGTGAACCTTTCATCGCCAAGATCTGCATAGTAGTAGTCTTTCAACTGAACAGGTTTCAGCTGACCCTTGTAGACAACAGTTCTGCAAATTTGGATAAACAAATGGATGAGACATCAAGTGCGGAAAGGTACTGAACCAATGTGATATGATTCGATCTCATGCACGAACAAACCTCGAGGAAAGAGAACATATGTAGAAGTCCCTAGCACCGCCGTGTTGGAGGTTCAAGGCTGCACGAATAGCAACCATTGAGACCCTCCTGAGTATGTACATCTAGTAAAAAATGGAACAAGCACATTAGTCGATAAAAAAAAACCGAAAGTCAAAGTCAATTTCTGCAAAACAAAAATCTTAGGATGGACAACAAGATCCGTAGACATTGAAATACTTCACTATCTTCAGATGGCTGAATATTAAGCAAGTATTAGTAAGTAAATATAACCAATTAGAACATAAAAGTTTCTCCTCTCTTGTTCTACGTGCAGCATTGACTCTTTCAAAAACACGAACAAGGCATAACCCAACCCAATGGCCAAGAGACTTGGGAATTCCCTCTGTAAGGAACCCATCACCATGAAGGAAGGACAAAGTGAAAAAAAAAGAATCTTGGACTCCCATCTCTCAGTCAAAATACAATAAATTGAGATAAAAAGCGAGTACCTGTCGCTCCAGATCAACTTTCGACCTGGAACTCGGCGTAAGGAACACTTGTTCAACTACAGGTTCCGTCTCCAAAGCTGACTTGCCCAACCCCGAATTATCAGTTGGCACAGATCTCCAACCTATGACCATGTGCCCCAGAGACTCTGCAACCTTCATGAGATAAACCACCACACAACTACATCAGACTTGAAGACAGAGCGAAAGGTGCAAACAATGCAACTAAGCTTTAAGACATGATGCAATTTCGGTGCGTGGATTAGCTCAGTGACCACTGGGGGCAGAGAGAGAGAGAGAGAGAAACGGTCTCGAGACTACCTTTTGGAATACTCTTTTACTTTGTTCCCTTCGAGTCTCCGACGTTGGCAGAAACAACATGCCGACAGCATACTCGCCGGGAGGCGGTAATTTGAATCCATTCTCTCTGACGACCTGAGGGAAGGCAATCGAGCAATGATCAATGCACGAGCAAAGAACCAGAAAGACACTGAAACAAAAGTAAAACCGCAAAAAATGTTCGATACCTCGAACAAAAATCGTAGGTCAATGTAACCAAGAAAACCGGCATAAAACTACAAAGCAAGATTTTTTATTTTTTATTTTATTTTTGCAGTAACACGGAATTGCTATGATTATCGCCATCGAAAGGTTTTCTTATTTTGTTTTCTGTATTCATGTGACACACAACGAGAGGAGTAAATAGAAAGGAACAGGACATACTTCCTGGTAGAACTCATGCGGAAGCGCAACAAGAATTCCAGCTCCATCACCAGTATTAGTTTCGCAACCGCAAGCACCACGGTGCGACATACGAATCAGCATCTCCAAAGCATCCGTCACCTGCACACGAACACATAAAACCAATTTACGCACCCATCAAACGGCGCAGGTAACCCGAATTAACATCTACTACACCCACAAAATTAATCAGATCAAACTCGAGGAGATATTTCCTTCAAGTAAACTGGGAACCGAGCCCGTGGTAAATGCACCTATAAAAACAAAGCATGAACGCGAACCAAAGAAGTAGCCTCATATCAGGTAAATTAACTTCATGCACACACGGAAGCAAACGAATACGAATTGTGCATGAATAAAGCATGCGCAAAAGAACGACCAAATCACTCACCGTCGTGCGGCTGGTTTCGCCAGACAACTCGGCAACAAACCCGACTCCGCAAGAGTCCTTATCGAACTTCGGGTCGTAGAGGCCAAGAGGCTTCTCCGGGACCGCGGACAATGCGGACCGCACGAGGAGGCGGAGCTTCGACGGCCGACCCGACCCATCAGACGCCAAGGCGCGGAGCCTCTCGGATCCGGCCTCCTGCCGGAGCCGGGGCCCGAAGAAGTTCTTCTCCAGAACACCCGTTGACTTCTTGGAAACAGAGCATCGGCTCGCCCTCGCCCTGCTCCTGGAACGAGACACGCTCAGCTGAGGCGTAATGGACGGCTTGGCGAGCGACGCGGGCAGAGCCGGAGCTCGCGTTTTCGGCTGAAGCAGCGAAGAACTGGACGAGGCGGACGACATTATAAAAAAACGACGAACGGACTCGTACGCGATTTGGGTTGGCGCTATGGACGAGCGATAAAGATGAGGACTTCCTTCCGAGAGGATAAAAGGGTGCCTAAAGCTGATGTGACCGGAATCAAATCCAAGCGAGATCAGGGAAAGGATCCGGTAGCAAACCGACGACCAAACCCACTTCCCCCGCTCGACCCAAAACCAAAATCCTCAGGCACAGATCTACCGATGCGGATACCGAACGAGGGCCGATTCGGCTCGCTCCGAGCCCGCTTCCTTTCCAACCCCAAGAGAAAAAAACCCACCTCGGCCGGCCTCCGTTCTCACGCCCCGAAATGCCCAGCGAGCGCAAGCGAAGAAGAACAGGGTGGACGTGGGACACTCAGCGCAGCGCCCCGCACCCCCGCCTCTGCCCCCCGGGGGATTCACGATTCCGAGGCTTCCAAACGCGAGAGCCGGCTCCGCGCAGCAATGCTCGTCGTTACCAAAAAGGAACGGAAACAAGGGAAAAGGCGAGAGGAGAGAGAGAGAGGAAAAAAACAGAGAACAACGCGGGCGACCCGCTATAAGAATTCACGAAATATAAGCCATTTTTATGGGCTCGCTCGTTGGCCGAGCGGATTCTTCGAGACCGAGAGAGAGATTCCCCGGGGCGAAATAAAAATGTGGGTAACCACCGATTCCCTCCGCGACCGGAGCTAAATATACATCCCCCGCGCCCCACCAAATGCAGACACGCACAGATACACAGAGAGAGACAGAGAGACAGACGGACGGACAACAGAGAAACAGAGATAGAGAGAGACACACACACGCACAGACACAGAGAGAAACAGAGAGATGCAGAACGAGATTTGATTTGATGATTTGGAGAGAGAGAGTGTGTGTGTGTGTGTGAAGAAGGAGAAGGAGGAGGAGAAGGAGAAGGTCGAAAGGCGTTGGGAGGGAGGCGGAGCAGGATGGCGCGGCGAGACGACAGAGGGCTGGCTGCTGGCTGCTGGTGGCTGCGCTATCTTTGGCTGCGGGAGATGGGGGAAGGTGGAGGAGGAATAGGCTTGGCGAGAGCAGTCAATTTATAGAACAAAAAAATGAACCCCCCCGTCTCCCTTATTTTTTTTCTTCCTCAAACGAAAAGGAGAGAAAAAAAAACAATTTAAAAAAAAGAAAGGAGGAAAAACCTGGCAGGTACAGATGGAGCGAGGGATTGGTGGGCGGGGCCCACCCCCGCCACCAGGTCCACGTCAGCCCCCGCCTCGTCAAATGACAGCTCAGGGCTCGCCGGGCCGCCGCGTGTGCGGGGACGGCCGATGCGGCACTCGACAGCCGCGCGCGGCTGGCTCTATCCTTGCGTGTGTGTGTGTGTCCCCTGTTTTTTCCCCCCAAAATCGCCCGATAATTCACAAGCAAAATCCCTAAAGAAAAAAATAATGACGATGATAAAATAATAATAAAGAGGACAAAAGAGGAATCGATAAATAAAGCGGACGTGGACTTTTCGTCCCTCTTCCTCTTTTTTTCCTTCTCTTTCCCAAATTCAAAGTCCCCATCCGGGCCTGATGATACGAAGTCCCGATTTGGGATCAGGCTCGGCTCCGAGCCACCGCGCCGCGAGATCGCCCCTTCCCGGTTAAAGTTCCGATTTTTCCCCAAGAGAAAAAAAAAAAAGGGAAAATCCGAATTTTTGGGAAAAGAGACTATTAAGCATCGTTTCCATCTAAGACAACTGGGCTTAACTTAGCTAATTAATCGATTGGTTATCCACTAAGCATCCCCTTTTCTTGGTAATAACCACCAAGGGATGGGGGGACGGGGGGGACATAATAACGCATTTGCCATCCGTGCGCCCGCGCGGGGGGGCTTTTCCCCCTGATGAATCCGGCACGTGCGGCGGGCGCACCGGCAGCGGTTAAGGGCGCCCAATCTGGGTGCTTAGGTCGGTTTCCTTGTGGTCGGTCCGGGTCCAAAACCCGGCTTTTAAATTAGATCGCCCGGTTTGGCCATTTTAGACGGCTCGCTCGCTCGCTCGCTCTTGATGCGGCGATACTTTCGTCGAGAAAACCCCCGCCTCGAAAGCTTTCGAAATCGGACGAGATGCCATCGTTCTATCGACGCCGTGACCGACGGAATATCTTCGAAAGAGGATGGCCCCGACGGTCGATTCGATTGCCTAAACGATTCTCGGCGCATAATTTCACCCTCATCCCTGTGCCCCCGAGATGCCGGGTTCCTTTTCTTTGTTCGACGGGGAGAGAGTTTGCGGCCATGGATGCCCGCTTGTCATCCTCATTGACTTTTCTTGCGGACGAAGAAACGGGCCGAGGGACTTTGCCAATCCAATCACGCTTTTTCCCAAATCGAATTAAACATCCCGTAACTTGACGCATGTCAGCAACAGAGGGCAAGAAAATCACGCCACCCCAGCCCCCCCCCCCCCGGCACCCCCCAAAAAAAAAAAAAAAAAATTTCCCCATGTCCCGGGCCGGGGGCGATACGGTAAATGCGCGGGGCCCGTGCGCGCTTAGAGTTGACAAAACCCTTTATTAGTGACGGAACGGATGACGGTATTAGGGAGGCCGCCATTATCTTAATAGTTAATCTAATAGTTAATCGCCCTTACGCGGCCACCTGCGCGCGTGGTGTCTTGTCTCGGCGGTGCCGGCGGGCTTCTGCGGCCAACGGTAACGGGGACGCTTGCCGATTTTTATAAGCCGATTTCCCATGGAAACATGGGATACGGACAGTTTCTGCCACATGGGAAAGCCTTCTTTTTTGTTGGGGTCGATTTCATTGAATAGCGTGGTCCTTCTTTGTCCTTGGCCCCTTGCCGGCGTGGGCAGGCGAGTGAATTTTGGTGACATACGGGAGGTTGGAAAAGGGGGCATGCTTTTGGGGTAAAGTTCTTGTGGGCATGCCCATGGATTCTTCTGCTAATCTGTGGTCAAAGAGGACACGCCAAAGCGGGAAGTTAGGCCTTTTCTTTTTTTTATCCCGTCTTTTTCCTGTTTAGAGCCGAAGCCAAAGCGAACGGGAGATCGGGGCGTGCCGGCCGGTTTTCGTGATCATATTACCGAGGCTTGCATGTCGGCGGTTCGCGCCGGTCGTTCGTTCGGACGGAGCTATGAAGATTTCATTTCGAGACGGCGGGTAATCTGGGGACCAGGGGGGAACTGTGGTGGCCGGATAGGATGGCGTCGGAAGGTGTCGTTTCCGAAAGGTCGGGTTGGGGCAGGTGCTTGACTTACAGCATCGGCACGGCTTAAGCATGGTTCTCGAGGCGGGAAGGCGAATGGATCGGGATCGGGACTCGTCGATTACCGGGTTGTTTTTTTCCGTAAAATTTATCCGGTGGGTTCAGCTTAAGCTTAGACAAACCCCCCCCCCCCCAGGAGAATTTGCAAAATTGGAACGTGTGCTTTAGTCAATGAGGGCTACGCGGCTATCAGCGAGAGTCAACAGGGCGCGGAGGCGGGGCGCTGAGTTTTTCTTCTCCCTCCCCGAGTGCGAAATGTCCGAAAAGGCCCCCCCGCCAGGAAGAAGGGCTTTGCTAGAGTCACCGTCGGTGACCTCGGGGGAAGGAAGAAGGCTCGCGCTCGTTGGCCGACACCTACCCCCCCCCCCCCCCCCCCCCGCCCGGGGTTAGGTATCCATCTGTCTGGTCCTCCTTCGCCGCGGTTGAAAAGTCCGCTCCGTCCCCAGTCGTTCCGGCCCCCCGAAACAAAGAGACGCCGGGGGTCAAGGTCAAGGTGCAAATCGGACATTTCGCACCGCCACCCATTTATGACGTCATGATTGAGCCCCGTCCTGTACATTGGAAAAACGGAGGGGGAAGCGTCGCCATCTTCCTTCGCTCCTTATCAACGCCGCCGTCGAAATCCAATACTTGGATGCCTTATCCAGTCATCGACTCAATCTTCTTCATCCTCGGCGAAAGAGACGGTTTTTTTTTTTTATATTTTCCGGTAAAAAAACGAGGGCAAAGTCCTAGAGCGACGATTATACCGTTACTCTCCCGATAAAACTTGATCATGCCCGATCTCCTCTCAAGAAATGAGCAGAAGTCTCGGTTAGACCCGTAAAATGAACGCATTTACATTTGCCCGACTCGATTTATGCCCGACACATAGCAGACCCGACTCGTATTACTGGGACATTTTGGTATTTGCCTAAATCTAAGAAAACTCATGCTTAAACAGAAGTGAGAGAGTGGAGAGAGTGAAAAACGGTCGTAAAAGTGGGTTGAGTTTAAGTAAATTTTGAATTCATTTTTTTTTATCAACAATTATGAACTCGTTTAATATCCATATTATTGTGAGTTTTATCGTTATAAACCTATTTATGATTTATTTACAAAGTATAATTAACTCGTATAATAGCTCATCCCATTAAATATATGTTTAAGAAATTATTCTATGACCCATATTGATCGGTTTACTCTCGGTGGCCTATGTAATGCTAGAGCGTCATTTACATTAGAAGATTAAAGTATCCAATTTGCTAACCTGACGCGAGTTTTCTTCCCTAAAAGTATGTACAGATTTTGATATGTTGGAAATACTCTAACATTTTCTCAATTTGAGAAAGAAAAATATCGCCAAGATTAAGAGAGAGAGAGAGAGAGAGTTAAACGTGAGTTTCCATATAAAAAACACATACAATTCCTTCACAGATTTCAAGCCGACTCGAAGTTTCTAAAAAAAATCAAAATACATGAGTTGTAATATTTCCTTAATCAAGAGGGTAAAAATAAAATTCAATCCAGAGAGACTTGAGTAGCATTCAAAGATAATATCTATGGACTTTTTACCGATTGACGGTATTTATTTAATGCGAAATTTTCGAGCGAGGGGTCGAATCATATGCCGAAATTCTTTTTCCTTTCGAGCCAAAATGAAACTCCGACGCCCACTTGGCTCATCTCGCACTCGTTATCTTCATCAGGTTTACAAGCCGTGCATGGACATACGCCGGGGCAAGACGGCATTGACCACACGGAAACGGACACGGGAAAGATGTCGTTTCGCACGGGCCGGACCCTGTCCCCCCGAAGTATACATCGAACGCAAGAGAACAAGAGCGTCGCTTTGGGTGTTTTTCCTCATGGGGGATGGATGAATCGACCGGCGCGCCTCGAATCTTTCATTCGATGGGGGGAGCAAAGCCAAGAAACCTGCATCAGTCGTCCTCTCAATCGCCTCTTTTCTTGGTGGGTCGTCCTTCGACAACAATAATTCATCATGCCCGTAATAATTGAAGATGGATAATGACTTCCACAATTAGCCTGGGAAGGCAACGCGTCGATTGACGAAACTGACGGAACGTGTCACGATGTGCATCGTTTTTTCTCGAGGGCCCTACTGACGTAGTGCTCTCGAGATATTCGCTAAATATAATTAATAAAAAGATGAAAATATATTTAGTTTCGAGAGTATTGATTGTGCATGTCACGAGAATGTGTATTGAACATCGCAGCATTCTCTCGTTCGGTAACTCGGTGAATGCCCAAAACAAACTTTTTGGCAAAATCCCGTTCGCGGATTCTGACAAAAACCCTATCTCGACCGACATTTTCCACATCAGTTGTCCACCAAACGGAACACGAGCGTTAAAGGATGTGTAAGCCTAACGTACACATATTATCAAAATAAAAGCGAAGATAAAACAACACGGAACGCCAATATCATAAATGGTCCTTGAACTTTGACTTAATATGTAATGTAGTTCTCGAACTTTCAATTTGTTCAGTATGGTCCCTGCAGTTTAAGCCAACATTCAATGTCCACCCTAAACTTTTAATTTATTCAAATTAATTACTGGATTATATGAAAATATTCGATATTGTCCCTAAATTTAAATTAACGGAAGGATAACATTACTTATTTTTACATAGTCCGGGAATTAGTTTGAACATTTACCAAAAATTGAGAGACCGCATCGAATAAATTAAAAATTCAAGAACGACATTGCACATAGGGTCTAAAGTTCCTGGATTACATTGAACAAATTAAAAATTCAGGGACCACAATACACACCGGGCCAAAGCTCAACGACCATTTTGTGCCATTTTCCCTATAAGATAATATATCAACGCAGTATCACGTGTCGCTCGAGCTTTTTTCACTTTCTCCTGCGATGTCTCTGAAAAGGATAAATCAACCGGATATGCGATATCGCGCAGCATCGCCGCCATTGCCCCCGAGAATCGTTATTCGTCTACCATTTTGATTTTCAGGACATCGATTCCGAAAAAGAGAAAAAAAAAAAAAAGCCAGAGATGCTATCGTATGGTGGTCCATAGAGGTACCAAAATTTAAAAAATTTTGAGATAAAGAAAGAAAATATCGCGTCGCGAAATTTAGTGTATAATATTCCAACTCACATTAGTCGCATCTGGAAAAAAGAGCAAGGATTAATATCATGAAAAATCGCAAACCAATATACTTGTGACAAATTTACTCCAAACTAATTTTTTTATCACCAAAAACCCCCAAACCGGTACACCTATGGCAAATATACCTCAAACTAATTTTTCAACCACTAAAAACCTCAAACTGATACATTTGTGATAAATTTACCCCCCACTAGTTTCCATTAAATTAGATTAATATCACAAAAAATCACAAAATGGTAATGGAGCGTAAAATCCCAAATCAATATACCCGTTAGCAGTCACGTGTCATCCAATTCAGCAATTTGACAGTAAAACTTAACGGAAAGTAAATTTATCACAGATGTACTGATTTTGGGGTTTTTTTTGTGGTATAGTGAAAAGATAGTGAAATTTTCATGGAGGGAAAATTACTAGTCATAATCTGATGTCCAGATATCAATTGGACGTCAGTAAATTTGTGGAGGAAATTGGTCGGAAGGACAGTATTGAATTTATGACGCAAAGGTTCAGGATTGCATCAGTAAAATTGAAAAGTTTAGAATTGAATTGGCGTCCTTACAATAGGGTTATAACTGATTAAGTAATCAACACTTTCGAAGAATATATATATATAAGATAAAATAATTAAAAAAATGAACATATAGTACTCATTGCTGCTGCATACAGCATCGTGGCAAGCCATCACTATATTCAATTTAATCATGCTGTGATATGTTGGCCACTTCCTTCTTGCTTTCTCTCCTACTAAGCCCCGATTATTTTATGCCATGTTATAATTTAATGATTAGGGCACCCAGCGACAACGGGGGGGGGCGGGCCACGTGACCTTCATGTTACATGGGCAATTCACAACATGGTAATAAATTTTTAAATTTCAGATGAAAAGGATCTGCTGTGGCCAAAAATTTAAAAAAAAAGGAAAAAAAGAAAAGAAAAGAATCTGTAAAAATGAGGAAAATATAATACTATGCGAAAAAGGCACTTTGGGCCCACGAAATGACTGCTGGAAATTGGACAATAGCTCGGCTCCATCTTAAGGCCCACATGTTGCACCAGCTTCTGTCAAGTTTCTTTCGGGTCAAAGCCCTCACCTAACCCCACCCCCCACCAATTGTCCACGTGGAGCAAATTAAGCCTCTAATTATGCTTAAAAACGATCTTGTTAGTGAGCGCCTCGAGACGCTCGTTAACCATACTTAAAGCTAGGTGGCGTGAGCTCTTCGTCACCTGGGGCTGTAGCAATTAATCGAACTGAACTATAGTGGCGAATGCAATTTGTTTGAGTAACATGGGAGAGCATAATGGGTGTCGAGTTTTCGTTATAAAGGAAAGGCACAACACAAGGCCGTTGTACTTCACTTAGATCTCGGAGGAGCAGGACATGGTCCATCCCTAATTACGGAATCCAAACAATCCGTTGGTTTAAATGTTTCGGAGTTTTAGATATCCTAGCACTTCTCCTCACACATAAACTTAAATTTGAGCTACAATTGAAATTAGAGATGTGAAAACGGATAGGGTTTACCCCATAACCGAATTGGATCACCCGAAAAATAGGTTCGAAAATCGGTTCTTCTTTGATTTTTATTATTCATCTTTTACTTCGAATCGTTTCATTGCTACTCATATTATTTTGTTGGAAAAAATGAAACCAGAAAAAGGAAAAAAAAAATAGGTTCTTAGGTAGATTCTGAAATCAGATCGGAAAAACAGGGTAGACTCCAAAACAGATTTTAAGGCAGACAGGATAGGTTCAGAAACTGAGAACCGGTTATAACCTACTCACTCTGAAACTAATTAATCTAGTTAAAATATTAAAATCGATAGTGACTATAGAGGTAAACGAAGGCCCGGTGAAATTTGATCATAGAACCCCATCGGTGTCATGTAAACATTTCACACAATTATTGCCCATTTTTATTAGACGAAGACGTGATTTGACACCAATATTCCGACCACTCGAGTGTGAATCTTGGATACGCAACTTACCAAGAATGAGATATTACCAAGTATATTCTCGTGGCGTTAAACTTACCAAGAATGAGATATTACCAAGTATATTCTCGTGGCGTTAAAATTAAGCTTTGGGTTTCCAAAGACAAAGGAAGATCGGATTGAGACCAGCATTTTCCTCAGAAAAGTACCAAGACACCAACAAAAGATGGGACATCACAGTCATGAACAAACACTGTCCGATCCATCATTTTGGGCGAATCCCATGTTCTTGAAAAGCGAGTTCGTCCAAGTTGTTCCATGGTGTTCTTTTTTATGGCAACGATCGCAGAACCTCTTTCTCCTCTCTTGACCATATACTATTTCGTGTTCAAAGCGTTCATCCAAGTAGAATCCATTTATCGAATGTAATTTCACATGTCGATTTCGAAACCTAGTCTTCACGAATCAGTCCCGCTCCCCATTAAGTAGAATAAACTTCTCCATCAAAGGAACGGCTTCTTCGCCGACCATCTTATTTCGGTTGACAAATTCGTACCGCTTCACATGTAACTTAATTTAATGTTGTACCCAGATAAGAACCCGTCCCCTTCTTTTGGCATATCAACAAGACGACTCGTATGAATGATTGGGACCCGCTCCTGACACCCGCTCGACTAGCTATCGAATATTGATCAGTGTAACACTATTTAAGCCGAGTTAAATCACATAAATTTTAAATTAATCACACAATTTGTAATATACTAGTCATGATCCAACTTTATCGTCGTAATTCACCTGAAATTATGAATCATATATAAAAATGTGAAGAGAGAGAGAGAGAGATGTCCCATTGAAAACGACGAACCTAACAAGTCAACGCTTGCGGAGAAGCCATAGTATAGTCAATGAAGGCACTTTCCTTAGCTGACAAGGCACGATTGATAAATGTTATTACTTTACGATATGTTGTCCTAATCTTAGAGAGCGGAAGTCACCTTTTTCCTCTATAATTTTTTTATTTATTCCATGACCAATCGACCTATATAAAGGTGGGGCGACGCGTCACGTAATTTCGGAGGCTAAAATTATTTTTTGTGGGTTCCTCATTTTCCCCGAATTTTCCACACTATTGTTTTTTTATTTTTCGTGGACTTTTTCGGTTTTTTTTTTCTGAGATTGACAAGAGATTATGCAATTCGTCCCGAGTCGTGCGTCACCTTCGCACGAGTCGCTCGTTGTGCTGCAATATGTATACTGGGGACGATGACATCCTACCTATTTTTCGGTTGGCCGTACTGACATTTTTCGCAAAAAATCTAGCTACTTGATTATTAAAAATACGAAAGAATAGATAAATAAATACATAAAAAAGGGGGAAGATGCATGTACAAAAATTTCAATTGATTGAAAATCTGTGGTGGACCACGCGACAAAAGGAGATATCATAAATAATAATTGATTTATAGCAGTATAAATCAATTTATAATATAATGTAACAAATATGGTTGTTGGTGGCGTAAATTTACCTACCAAATATTAGGATGAGAGTCGAGCTAAAACATTGGTCGAGAAGAAAGAGCACGATAGAAGAGTTGAGTCATATCAATTTCAAGCATCTAATTATATTAAGTTCGACCTCGACCTAGAGTCCATCCCGATTGACTTTGACGGTAGTCGGAACAGTGGGTCTTGATTTGAGATGTATCGGGATTACTTTGATTAGAGCAGGAGCAAGAGTAAGAGTAAGAGTAAAAGCACCTCGATCTACTTGAGTTAAGGGTAGGAACGCTTACAAAGTTTAAAAAAGAAAGAAAAAATCGTCCGAGAGGAGAAAGTTATTGCAGTACACAAGATTACTCTTGGAGTTAATGAAATCGTAGAAGACGAGAAGATCATTTCATGGAGCCGTGAAAAAGTTAGAGAAGGAATTGCACGTGAATTTTAATCGGCATTGAAAGAAGTATTGGGAAGCATAAAAGGAAAGAATTCATAGGAAGAACACATGCTCGAACTATGCCAAAACCGTGTCAATTTTCGTTTGATTGTTTTCTTTGTTTTAGTTTTAGTCTCGATTTCAAGTTTTCACTTCATTATGTGTATCACGAATGCAACTATCGTGTTCGTTCAAACATTTTCATTTGAGCACCAATGGGGATAATTGTCCAAAAAGTCTTAATCATGTTATACGACAGACAATTCAATCATAAACCTTTCGATTGTACCAATCTAGTCCTAAAGATTTTTGACGATTTGCTAATTTATTTATAAACCTTTCTTTATATCAATTTAGTCCTAAACCTTTTGAAAATTTATCAATTTATTCCTAAATCTATTATTTAAATATTTGCCCAGAAGGAATGTATTGGCAAATCGTCAAAAAATTTAGGACTAAATTGACAAAACATCAAAACTTTTAGGACTAAGGTTTATGACTAAATTATTATCGGGCAAATCATCAAAAGGTTTGACAAATCATCAATTAGAACTAAATTGATAAATCATCAAAATTCAAAATTTTTTTTCCAAATCACTCATTTTCTGCGAAACGAACTCACTCGCGAAACGAACTCACTCTTAGGCTCCGTTCGTTTCAGGAAAAATATTTTTCCGAAAAACATTTTCCGCATTTTCCGGTGTTCGAGGGCGGAAAATGTTTTCCATAGGAAAACATTTTCCTTCCCCACCCCCCAAATCCTTAATTGTTTTCAGGAAAATGATTTCCTCTTTTTACAAAGAGGAAATCAGTTTCCCCCAAAATGAAGGCAAAATTGCCCATGGGAGGGAAAATATTTTCCGTGGGAGAGAAAGTTGATCGCCGGTCACCGCTATCGGCCGCCGCTGCCACTGCCGGTTGCCGCCCACTGTCGCCGCCCGCCGTCAACTGCCGCCACCTCTCGCCGCCGGTCGTCGCCTGCCGGTCGCCGCCGATTGCCGCCGCCCGCCGCCGCCGCCCGCCGTCGACTGTCGCCGCCGATCTCCACCGTCGACTGTCGCCGCCGATCTCCACCGTCGCCGGTCGTCGCCCGCTGGCCACCGCCGGTCGCTGGCCACTGCCGCCGGTCTCCGTCGCCGATCGCCGGACGACGCCGTCCGCCAGACACCGCCGGATTGGCGGTCGCCGAATACCAGAAAATATTTTCCGAAACTTTTTCAAATTTTAGCCGAACACCAGAAAATTATATTCTAGGAAAACATTTTTCAGGAAAATGACTTCCGGAAAAATATTTTCAAAAAAAAAAATATTTTCCGGCAAACGAACGGAGTCTTAGATCGTTCAAGCGGTTTCTACACCACTTTTCACTATACACTTTGGCTCCGTTCGTTTGGCGAAAAATATTCTCCTTTTGAAAAATATTTTCCCGGAAGTCATTTTCCTGGAAAATGTTTTCCCGGAACATAATTTTTCGGTGTTCGGCAATCAATATAAAAAAATTTCGAAAAATATTTTTCGCCAGCGACGGCGGCCGGCGACCGGCGGCGGCGGTTGGCGACCTTAGTGAAAAAAAAGAAGAAGTTTCAGAAAATGATTTCCGCTTTTGAAGAAGCGGAAGTCATTTTCCATAGACTTAGGCTACTTTGTGAGGGGGGAAGCAAAATATTTTTCCACGGAAAACGTTTTCCGCCCCCCGAACACCGAAAAATCCGAAAAATATTTTTCGAGAGAATATTTTTCGCCAAATGAACGGAGTCTTTGTAGTCGAGTTCGAGCTGGAGAACAAGCTCTATACCAATGACCCCGTTTGTTAGATTTGCTTTAGATCGATTTAGATCGAGGGTTCTTTTCTTTGGACATTCATTTTATGGTCCCCAAATTTTTTTTTTATTTGGATGCACAATCGTTTTTTTTTTACTATGTATTAATCCATCTCCATCTTCTAATCAATCAAGTGGCAATCAAATGAATAGTTTTATTCAAACACTGAGTTTTGGTTGCTTGGCTGAAATGACGTGATACGGCATGTGCTCCCCGGTGCTGTACATGCGGAGTCGAACAGAGAGAATTCAGCGGTTGCGAACTTCGAAATTCGATCAGCTCCTTCACCGTGCACTTGTCCTCTTCTCGATATTCGAAATCCGGCTTTAGAACCCTAGAGAGCTAGAACTTGCGGTGGACATTCAATACGACCAAAAAAAAAAAAATGGGAACACGTCACCGGTTCCATTGGCCTATCAGGGAATCGGACTAGACCGATTGGTACAATTCGGTTTTAGGGGACACCAGTCCAGTTCCCATGGTAACCTGACCAAAGTACCGATTCCCGATTCTTGGGTATGGACTGAGTCACCCGAGAATTGATCATCCCTAATTAGAATATCGTCAAAATATTCTATTCCCGATAGCATTAAGTGCAATAGGTTTTGACTAACGGCTTATTAGGTCCTTACGAAAGCGGGGTTTCCGATAGAGTCGCCCCAAAGCAAAGAACCTAGGTTGTGTAATTAGGGGACCAATGATCGAAGCCTAGGACCACTTGAACAATGGAAAGGCAACCTTTTGTAAGCTCCGCTATTGGTGTTTGCTTATTAAAAGCTAGTCATGAGATCCGAGAGGAAAGTTAGAATGCTTTTTCTAATAGGAATACCTCGACATTACTTATATCGCATCCAGCTCAGGGATTCATGCACGCCTACTAAGCACAGGCATTTAATTAATTCGACATTTTGCCCTTTTTCGTAATAAAAGATCGATGCGGTCCTCTATGGCGTTTCGTGCCGTTGGATTGCATCGTCCGATGGCGAATCTCGCGTGCTCACAACGAATCATATTTAATAGTCTTGTGTTGTCATCGTCGTCGCCGTCAATTTTTTTTTTTTGTTTTTTTGTATTTGGTGATGTGTGCTCGTGTGAAATCTGCGGACTTTGGAATGATGTGGGTTAAATGTTGTTGAGCAGATCATTGTCAAATGACTCGGATCTTTTCCTATATGTCTTTATGTGATTTATTACTACAAATCTTTTTTTTGTTTCTGGAGGTACATTGTCTTTAGTTACTTTTTAAATATGATCAACTACCATAAACTCATCCAAACTAGCTCTGTTTGTTTCGCCAAAAAAATGACGACTTGTGTCGCTTACAAAAATAAATAAAATGATAGATATTTTCATCGTTTACGAAAATATTTAGACAAAAATTGCCATCGATGATGAAAATATTTTCTATCGATTAATTATTTCAAGTGATACAAGTGATTACTTTTAGGAAAATGTTTTTTAAATTATTCATTTTTCGCGAACCAATGGAGCTTAAACCATTCCCCCTTCTTCCTCTTTCTCTCTCGCCGCGCTCTTTCACCCTTACTTTCTCTTTCTCTCACCCCAGCCCTCTATCTCCGTGGTAGGCTCCTATCATTGATTCCGACCACAAGCCGTGCTGCCATCGATCCAGGCCGAGCCCTCGGTGTGTCTTTCTCTCTTGTAATGCTCTCTGCGCCTCCCTCTTCTTGGCCATGGCCAACATCAAGCTGGACGGGTCTCGATCGAGCTCGACGGGTCGCGGTTCAACAAGGTTACGACGGTGGCGGAAGGGTAGGGGCCGAGCAGTAAGGCGGGCTGAGTCATGACATTTGCGAGCAATTGGATTTTCATTGTGCGTGAATTTGAAATAGCGGAAGCAACAAAACCAAAACGAAAGTAATAAAATTCGTCAATAAGATCGGATGTTAGATGCAACTTGGGTTTCCATAAAAATTTATCGGGCAAATAAATATGAGCTTAAAATGTCATGATAAATTCAATATTTCCCTTTTCTTCTTTGTTTAACCTACGAGCTACTTGATTTGATCAAACATGAGACTCGACACACGAAGTCAAGTATGTGTTTTTTTTTTGGTGTGTGACGCCATGAAAATCGGCAGAAAGATACAGAGAGAAGCCAACATGGATGCGGCTACTTGAGGCAGGTCGATCGAATATTAATATGAATTAACGTCACTAAAATAAAATAAAATAGAAAAAATTAGACTGTTTTTTCCTTTTCTTTTTGGAGACAAGACAATCACGTATATAAACAAACGTGTTCTGTCTGAGGTCCGCACGTCATGATGCGACGAACGTGTGGCGGAGTCCCGACGGCAGCTCCTCAGTGGAGTCATGGTCGGCAAAAGTGGATACTCAACCTTGCCAAATTGGTTTTGGCCAACATATAAAATATAAAAAAAAATAAACTCAACTTGTCATTATAAATTTAGAATTATATTACGCATCCCATCCCATCCCATCCAAACTGTATAAAAGAATCAATTTATGACGAAAATATTACATACACTCAAAATTATCGTACTAATATTCATTTGCGAGGTGATATGACAAGTTTCAACTTGATATTAAAATAAGCGAGACATACATTGAATCAGTGGCTTCTTAAAAGTTAGTCAATAAAAAATCATCGCATCGTTCAGTAAAAGTCAGACCCTCGAAAAAACAGGTCAGCAGAAGATTTTGTTTTACTAAGATTTCGTAGTATACATAGGACCGCTTAAATTACATCTCGTTCTATAACCTATTTATATCGGAATTTGACTTTTCAAATTTAGATTCATACGTCGCACGCGATTAAGATAATTTGTGTAGATCAAACTTTTTATACAAATTATTCACGTAACCCATAAAAAAAATTCCATTAATTTATTAGTGAGACTCATAATGGCAAGTTGGTCTTTTATTTTTGGTTTTGTCTTTATTAAAAAATTCCATTAATTTTTTAAAGGGAATATTGGAATAAAGAAAGGAGGGATTGGCCGTTTGATTGGTTGAGGAGGCCATGCCTTGGCATGTGCTTGGCGATTGTACTCATTCAAAGAATCTAAAGGTCAAGTCCTGGGCAGATGCAGTCATGGAGAGAAGGCCAAGCACTCAAGAGCCAGTCAACCCTTATGCTTCAACCATATCCGATTTCGGAAGGAAGCTCCTAATTCTTTTCATTTTCCTTTCACTTAAATTAGCCCAGTAAGGTGCTTTTGTGAATCTCTCTGCTCTTCTTGGCAAATCCTTCAATTATACAAAGTAAGCAAATTGTTTACCACGCACGAAAAATAGTTGAGTTTATACAGTATATCTTGA